>CM060448.1:40958011-43358011 GCA_030545235.1 Helianthus tuberosus | reverse complement strand
AACCGGACAATATCTGGAACACCAAAATAATGCTAGAAGCATTGTTTTTATTTTTCTAAGCTAGTTAGGGTCCCCGAACACCCTAACACACGATACATTAAATAACACTCTTAACACTAGATTTATTATACTTGAAAGCTAACTAGGATTGTAACTTGGAAGTTGAGATGGAACTAGGACCCCCCCCCTCCCCCATAACCGGTTGTGTGAGAGTGGGGGACACCCCATGATTTCTTTCAATTGTTTATTTGATATGCTATGTACAATTGAAGACATAAAACCTAGTGGTTAAGGAGATGTTGGAGGATTTCTTTAAAAACCACTAGACTTCACTTCATCTTCATCATTCAACAAAAAAAAAAAAAAACTCTCTCATCTCTCCCTCTAACCTCACGGTACCAACACACACACACACACACTTCCATCTTTTTCAATCCACTTCCTAGCAATCCAAGGTGTTTTGGTGGTGTAAGAAGGTCACTAACGAAGCTCGGTGCTTTCGGAAACTCAAGAACCTTCTTCATTTGCTTTTATCCACCTCATTTGCACTCTTGAACTTCCCTAGCCTTGTGCTAGTAGTAAGTGCTTCAAATCTTCATCTTGTTCTTGTTTATGGTGGTTAATAGGTGATTTAATGGTTAAAAACTAAGAACACTAAAGAACATAACTTAAAGTCTTGGAAATAAGATGAATATGTTGGATAAAAAGAAACTAGTTGTGTAAATCTTGTGAAACTTGTCTAGTTGTTATTATTTGATGTTGTTTGTTACTAGAAATGGGATAGATCATCATCTAACCATACTAGGTTATGTTCAAGAACATGAACTAGTAGTATGTTAGTGTTAAAGTTATGGAAGATGATGAAACTTTCCATCCATGAAACATGAACTTGTGTAAATATAATTTTTCTTGTAAAATAAGACTCTAAACATGTAGATCTAAAGATCTACAAGTGGTTTTTCGGAAGAACCAAGCGGAGAATTCTAGTTTTGTTAAAACCCGGACCTTACATAAACTAAGAGCATTTTAGTAAATAAACAAGTGTGTAAACACTTGTGTCACAAGAAAAAATTAACAAGAAATATGTTTGGTAAATCATGACTAGAAGTTGTGAAACTTCAAGATCTTTAAAAATAAAGTTTTTAAGAAATTAAACTTATTTTTAAAGATAACGAGACATACTAAATGTGCTAGTAAGTTACTACACATTTTTGTAAATATTCAAGTTCATGAAATGGAGAAATTAGTGATTATTGTTGATGATTATTGTTGATAATTGTTGTTGATGATTGTTGACGATTTAAAAGAAAATAAACACATGTTTTGAAAACATGAGAAACCTCCATTTTTAGGGGAAACTCTGTCAAAATTTTTATAAATTTTGACACTTAGAAAAAATATAAGTTTTGAGAAACTTATTCCCTAAAAATGTATCTAAAAATATTACCAAGGTTTCCCTAATTTTTGGTGATAAGAAATGAGGATTTCTTCAAGAATAAAAATGGATATAAGTATGTATATTTTTTAGAGAAAAATATATATTATTTTATCACCAACTTTTGTGCTAAGTGTATAAAGTATGTGTTATACGTGCTAGTGTATTAAGACTTAAAAATACACTAAATACTCATGAGGAGTATAAACATAAAAATACACATACAACATACAAGAAACATAATTCGGGTGCAAAGTGCAAAACACGAGATACTTATATTAATTTTAGAGAAAATAATATAAGTAAGATACTTAGTTAAAAATATAAAATATTTTTAACACAAGAGTATATACACCAAAGAGAGTGACTGTACTTGTGCGACGCAAGTCTAGTGACTAACGTTAAGAAAACGCGTATAGGTTACGACGTTAATTAAGCAAATCCGGTGAAGTTTACGACGCAAGGAACGCAAAGTTGTGAGTTCATGCTCCCCCTTTTCTTTAACTGTTTTCAGTTTTTATAACTTCGGGGGTGAAATACATGTACAAATGTACAATATTTATAATTGGTATGATATAAATATAAGAAGCACACTTGGTGAGGACGAGAACCAAGTAGGATGCGTTATGAGAAATGATAATAAGAAACGCACTTGGTGAGGACGAGAACCAAGTAGGATGCGTTATGAGAAATTATAATAAGAAACGCACTTGGTGAGGACGAGAACCAAGTAGGATGCGTTATGAGAAATGATAATAAGAAACGCACTTGGTGAGGACGAGAACCAAATAGGATGCGTTATGAGAAATGATAACAAGAAACGCGCTTGGTGAGGACGAGAACCAAGTAGGATGCGTTATGAGAAATAGTGTCACGAATAGGGTACAGAAGCACCATTAATCAACAATATACCTAGACCGCAGAACAAAAGGTTAGATCTAACGGGTGCCTGGCAGCCACACTCTCGGTGAGGGCGAGAATCGAGTAGTGCTTTTGTGTCTCAGAATATACCAATTAAATGCCTTAGGTTTGGTGACTTCCTATGTCGTGTCACATGTTAATGGCTTTGCAACCCATTAACAATCCTGAAACTTACAGGAATACTTTATTTACATAAAAGTCATACCATACTAAAAATTGATGAATACTTGAGTACGTGGGGTACTCAAGAAAAGATTGAATTATACTTGAGTACGTGGGGTACTCAAGAAGAAATTGAATTATATTTGAAGTACGTGGAGTACTCAAGAAGAAATTGAATTATACATGAGTACGTGGTGTACACATGAAACTGGATTTTTATATGAAAACTTGATTTATTCTCAAACTATGTTTTCATACAAAGTATACAAACGTGAAATACAAAACTGCATGAATTCACACCAACATTATGTTGACGTTTTTCCAAAACTCACATGTATTTCAGGTAACTAGGATGGATGAGCATGCGGTCCCGCTTATGCTCGTGGATGTCGCTTATGTTTATCTTTAAATAAAGTTGTAAACTTTTTAAGACAATGTTCTATGCGACTTAGCGATGTAAACGCTAAACTTATGTTTTCAAATTATGGTATTTGATGTTTTTACGAGCATATAGCATGTTTACCTTTCGTATGCAATGAGAACCTTTCATGATCACACCTCGTGCTTCCGCCGCAGAAAGGGGTGTGACAGATTGGTATCAGAGCTGCGATTGTAGTGAACCAGGATTCCTTCTCGAGTCTAGTCTACAATCTCTAGGATCCATTCACGAAAACAATTTTCAAAGAGTTTTCATTGCATAAAACGTCCCGCGATATCCACTACCTGAAACTGACTACATGAGCCTAGAAAAGTCACTACGAGACTTAGGGTGCACGAGAGTAGCACTCGTCTATGATTGAGAGTTAATTGCAATTATGTGTGATAATTAGCGTGTACTAGAAGTAGAATGTCACAAGTATATGTGACTTTACCTGGAAGCAATGGCCTACCTGAAGGAAGAAATACGAGGATGAAACGAACTGTGCGGACTGTGCACGGAGTTACGTAATTATGGATGCATACATAATTATGGAATTCAGTGCACAGAAATCACAGCAAGTCTTGTCACGTATAGATTCCCTCAGTGCAAGCCTACTAAGTACTCTGCTAGAGTAAAAATTGTTTGATGTCACTTATGTGGTATATATACCTGTGAATATATATGATACTACCGTCTAGTGTGACGATATCAAACGAATGTTTAACCCTGTTGTGTTATGTTCTGTCAGAACATGGCACCCAGGAAAGCTGTGAATGCTCGCAATGACGACCAACCTCCTCCTCCCCTACTGCCAAGAACTGCTGAGGAGCTGAATGCTCTACTGGAGGAAAGGATCTCCGCTGCTATCGCCCAGTACGAGACAAACCGTACTCAAGACAGTGGAGGACCAAGCAACGCTAGGCGTAATGGGAATGGAGATTCGTCTGGAGGCAATGCAGCTCAAGGCTGCACTTTCAAGCAGTTCCTCAACTGCAAGCCGATGAACTATGACGGCACAGGAGGTGTAGTAGCCTTTGTACGATGGACGGAGAAGACTGAAGCTACCATCCACATGAGCAAGTGTACCGCGGATCAACAAGTCACCTTTGCTACTGGGTTGTTTGTCGATGAAGCTCTGACTTGGTGGAACCTGCAAGCCCAAACTTTGGGTGATGATGCCGCTTATGGCTTAACTTGGGAGGAACTGAAGGAAAGAATGAGAGAGAAGTATTGCTCTCGCGCTGAACTCCAAAGGCTGGAAACGGAGTTCTGGCACTTGACCATGGTAGGTGCTGACATTAATGGTTATACTCGAAGGTTCCATGATCTGTCAAGAGTGCTTCCCTACATGGTGACTCCCGAATTCAAGCGCGTTGAACGCTACATTTGGGGACTGGCCCCAGAGTTTCGTGGCATGGTAACGTCGGCCAAACCACAAACAATCACTGAGGCTGTAACTCTGGCTGTCAGCCTTACTGAAGATTGTGTTCGTATGAAGAAGTTATCACTAAAACCAACAGAGAAGACCGAGACACATGCTGAGTCGTCCGGCGACAAAAAGAAAAAGCATTCGAATGTGAACCAAGCAACTCGTAACAACAAAAGTTTCAACAACAAGAAGCGTAACGCTAACCCGTCCCAGGAGGCGAAAACCCATGCAATCAAAGCATACCAAGGCTCCATGCCTAGATGCCAAAAATGTAGGTATCATCATGATGGAGCTTGTCGCATTCCAAGGTGTGACAAATGTGGTAAATTGGGTCATCAAACAGAAGACTGTTGGGGAAAAGGAAAGAACCGAAATGGAAACGGTGCTGGTAACAAGAATGGTAACGGGAAAGGGCAGAACCAAGGATGCTTCAAGTGTGGAAGTAATGATCATTTCATGAAGAACTCCCCAGAGAGAAACAATGCTCAGGCTAGAGCATTTGTGATTGGAGCAAAGAACGCACGCGAGGACCCTAACGTGGTCACCGGTACGTTTCTCATTAACAATCACTTTGCATCCATATTATTTGACACTGGCGCCGATTATAGCTTCATGTCTGTGGAATTTAAACGCATGCTTGGAATAGAATCTAGTAGATTAGAAATTCCTTACTCCATAGAACTGGCCAATGGTAAACTCGTTGAATCGGGCGAAGTCGTTAGAGGCTGCTCACTAGAACTTGGCGAACGAAGATTTAGCATCGACCTCCTACCTATTCAATTAGGTAGCTTCGATGTAGTAGTCGGGATGGACTGGTTGTCCAAGAACAAAGCTGAAGTTATTTGTCATGAGAAAATCATTCCCATCCCTTTAGCGAATGGTGAAACTCTCATCGTGCATGGAGAAAAACGAGACGCACCTCTTCGAATCATCAGTTGCATAAAGGCACAGAAGTGCTTAAGGAAAGGATGTGTCGCTTTCCTAGCACACGTTATAGACAAGAAGGTTGTGGAGCCAAAACTCGAAGATATTCCTGTGGTGAAGGAATTTCCTGATGTGTTCCCTGAAGATCTGCCAGGACTACCTCCGCAACGACAAGTCGAATTTCATATAGACTTGGTTCCAGGAGCCGCTCCTGTGGCCAAGGCTCCCTATCGACTTGCGCCATCTGAAATGCAAGAATTATCTACACAACTCCAGGAGTTGTTGGATAAAGGATTTATAAGGCCAAGCTTCTCACCCTGGGGAGCTCCAGTATTATTCGTAAAGAAGAAGGATGGAACACTGCGGATGTGTATCGATTACAGAGAACTGAACATGCTCACTATCAAGAATCGGTACCCGCTACCGAGGATTGATGACTTATTTGATCAACTGCAAGGATCAAGCTACTATTCCAAGATCGACCTTCGGTCTGGATACCACCAGCTGAGAATCCAAGAGGAAAGCTTACCAAAGACTGCATTCAGAACGCGATATGGGCACTACGAATTTCTTGTGATGCCGTTTGGGCTGACGAATGCACCAGCGGTCTTTATGGATCTGATGAACCGCGTATGCAAACCATATCTCGATAAATTCGTGATTGTATTTATCGACGATATCCTGATTTACTCGCGAACGAAAGAAGAGCACGAGCAATATCTCAGAACCATCTTGGAACTACTGAAGACAGAGAAACTGTATGCAAAGTTCTCGAAGTGCGAATTCTGGATTCGCGAAGTACAATTTCTTGGTCACGTGGTGAATGAGAAGGGCATTCATGTAGACCCGTCCAAGATAGAAGCAATAAAGAACTGGGAAGCTCCCAAGACCCCAACTGAAGTTCGCCAATTTTTGGGCTTAGCGGGCTATTATCGGCGATTCATCGAGAATTTCTCAAAAATAGCTCAACCGCTAACGACCCTCACACAGAAAGACAAGAAATACGACTGGGGTCACAAACAGGAAGAAGCCTTTCAGTTACTTAAGAACAAGCTCTGCGATGCACCGATACTATCATTACCCGAAGGCACTGAAGACTTCGTGGTATATTGCGATGCTTCACGACAAGGCCTGGGTTGCGTGCTCATGCAACGCCAAAAAGTCATCGCTTACGCTTCAAGACAATTGAAAGTTCATGAAAGAAACTATACCACTCACGACCTGGAGCTGGGCGCAGTGGTATTCGCCTTGAAGATCTGGCGACATTATTTATATGGTACTCGATGTACAATTTTCACAGATCACAAAAGCTTACAACACATATTTGATCAGAAGGAATTGAATATGCGCCAGCGACGTTGGGTCGAGCTGCTGAACGATTATGACTGTGAGATTAAGTACCATCCTGGAAAGGCAAACGTTGTAGCGGACGCGTTGAGCCAAAAAGAAAGGGTTAAGACCCTAAGGGTTCGAGCATTGGAAATGACGATTCGAACGAACCTCACTGCACGCATTCGTGATGCACAACAAGAAGCTCTTAAAGGAGAGAACCGTAAAGCTGAATACCTACGGGGTATGCTGAAATACATGGTGCCAAACGAAGAGGGAGCCTTATACTTCAAGAAGCGTATTTGGGTTCCACTCTATGGTGGCATACGAGAAGTCATCCTTGATGAAGCCCACAAATCGAGATATTCGATCCATCCAGGATCGGACAAAATGTATCAAGACTTAAAGGAATACTACTGGTGGCCGAGACTTAAAAGCGATGTTGCTGTTTATGTTGGAAAATGCCTAACCTGTGCCAAGGTTAAGGCAGAATATCAGAAACCGTCCGGCCTATTACAACAACCAGAGATTCCCGTGTGGAAGTGGGAACAAATCTCGATGGACTTCATAACGAAATTACCCAGGATCCCGAGAGGGCACGATATGATATGGGTAATAGTTGATCGGTTAACAAAGTCCGCACACTTCCTGCCGATCCGTGAAAAAGACAGCACTGGAAAGCTTGCTGAAATATACTTAAGAGAAATTGTGGCACGTCATGGAGTGCCAATCTCAATCATTTCAGACAGAGATGGACGCTTTGTCTCAAGAATCTGGAAATCATTTCAGGAAGCCTTTGGATCTCAGTTAGATCTGAGCACAGCATTCCATCCGCAAACAGACGGCCAGAGCGAACGGACTATACAAACATTAGAAGATATGCTTCGCGCATGTGTCATGGATCTAGGCGGCAGCTGGGATACTCATCTACCTTTAGTTGAGTTTTCCTACAATAACAGTTATCATACGAGCATAAAAGTCGCGCCGTTCGAAGCTCTATATGGCCGCAAATGCCGATCGCCCTTATGTTGGGCAGACACTGGAGATAAACGTATGGTTGGTCCTGAACTTGTACAAGAGACAACCGACAAAATTGCGCAGATCCGAGAGCGCATTAAGGCGGCTCGAGATCGACAAAAGAGCTACGCTGATCCGAAAAGAAAATCAGTAGAATTCAAGGTGGGAGACAAAGTGTTGTTAAAAGTCTCACCATGGAAGGGCGTAGTCAGATTTGGAAAGCGTGGAAAGCTGAATCCACGATACATCGGACCATTCAGAATATTGAAAAGAATTGGTACCGTGGCATACAAGTTGGAGTTACCGGAAGAACTTAATGGAGTACATGATACGTTTCATGTATCCAACCTGAAGAAGAGTCCAACACAAGAAAACATGATCATCCCGATGGATGAAGTGCATATTGATGAAGCCCTCCGATTTACAGAACAACCCGTTGAGGTTACCGACTGGAAAGTCAACAAGACCAGGAGGAGCAGCGTAAAACTTGTCAAAGTACGTTGGAGCTCTAAGCACGGACCCGAGTACACATGGGAACGTGAAGACCAGTTCAAGGAAAAGTATCCCCACCTATTCAAGAAGACTCCAGCGAGAGTTAGTTCAGCCTGAATTTCGGGACGAAATTCTTTTAACGGGGGGAGACTGTGAAAACTGGCATAAACCGGTTATTTCCGTACACTTTAATTATTATTTATTCACTGCAATTATGTGCTTAATTGTCAGGAATGTCTGAACACATACTAAACAAGTGAATTCATGCACGTTGTATACTACAAAATATTGCTTTATGCATAAACGAGAGCGTTGCGTCAGAAATATTAGTAAACTCACCGGTAGGACACAATGTGTCAACAGAACTGCAGAAAGCAGTCAGACAATAAAAGTGGAGCCTAGGTGTAGGTCCAACGACAAGAATAGATTAAAACCCAAGGGTACATATAAGGGTTTAATATATATACTCTCCGGAAGCAAAAATAAGCACTAAAAAGCACCCGAAACGCACTTTAAGTGCAGAATTTTAATAAATTCAGCTCTAATCAGCTTTTAGACATATGAATATTATGCAGAAATGTTGTTTTATCATCCAAAATACTTCCCTAAGTGTTGGGAACTGAAAGGATACAAAAAGGTACTTAAAAGACACTAAAAAAGTGTGATTTAGCACTTTAACGAATCGGTATCTAACCGAACAACCGGACAATACCTGGAACACCAAAATAATGCTAGAAGCATTGTTTTTATTTTTCTAAGCTAGTTAGGGTCCCCGAACACCCTAACACACGATACATTAAATAACACTCTTAACACTAGATTTATTATACTTGAAAGCTAACTAGGATTGTAACTTGGAAGTTGAGATGGAACTAGGACCCCCCCCCCCCCCATAACCGGTTGTGTGAGAGTGGGGGACACCCCATGATTTCTTTCAATTGTTTATTTGATATGCTATGTACAATTGAAGACATAAAACCTAGTGGTTAAGGAGATGTTGGAGGATTTCTTTAAAAACCACTAGACTTCACTTCATCTTCATCATTCAACAAAAAAAAAAAAAAAGAAAACTCTCTCATCTCTCCCTCTAACCTCACGGCACCAACACACACACACACACTTCCATCTTTTTCAATCCACTTCCTAGTAATCCAAGGTGTTTTGGTGGTGTAAGAAGGTCACTAACGAAGCTCGGTGCTTTCGGAAACTCAAGAACCTTCTTCATTTGCTTTTATCCACCTCATTTGCACTCTTGAACTTCCCTAGCCTTGTGCTAGTAGTAAGTGCTTCAAATCTTCATCTTGTTCTTGTTTATGGTGGTTAATAGGTGATTTAATGGTTAAAAACTAAGAACACTAAAGAACATAACTTAAAGTCTTGGAAATAAGATGAATATGTTGGATAAAAAGAAACTAGTTGTGTAAATCTTGTGAAACTTGTCTAGTTGTTATTATTTGATGTTGTTTGTTACTAGAAATGGGATAGATCATCATCTAACCATACTAGGTTATGTTCAAGAACATGAACTAGTAGTATGTTAGTGTTAAAGTTATGGAAGATGATGAAACTTTCCATCCATGAAACATGAACTTGTGTAAATATAATTTTTCTTGTAAAATAAGACTCTAAACATGTTGATCTAAAGATCTACAAGTGTTTTTTTGGAAGAACCAAGCGGAGAATTCTAGTTTTGTTAAAACCCGGACCTTACATAAACTAAGAGCATTTTAGTAAATAAACAAGTGTGTAAACACTTGTGTCACAAGAAAAATTTAACAAGAAATATGTTTGGTAAATCATGACTAGAAGTTGTGAAACTTCAAGATCTTTAAAAATAAAGTTTTTAAGAAATTAAACTTATTTTTAAAGATAACGAGACTTACTAAATGTGCTAGTAAGTTACTACACATTTTTGTAAATATTCAAGTTCATGAAATGGAGAAATTAGTGATTATTGTTGATGATTATTGTTGATAATTGTTGTTGATGATTGTTGACGATTTAAAAGAAAATAAACACATGTTTTGAAAACATGGGAAACCTCCATTTTTAGGGGAAACTCTGTCAAAATTTTTATAAATTTTGACACTTAGAAAAAATATAAGTTTTGAGAAACTTATTCCCTAAAAATGTATCTAAAAATATTACCAAGGTTTCCCTAATTTTTGGTGATAAGAAATGAGGATTTCTTCAAGAATAAAAATGGATATAAGTATGTATATTTTTTAGAGAAAAATATATATTATTTTATCACCAACTTTTGTGCTAAGTGTATAAAGTATGTGTTATACGTGCTAATGTATTAAGACTTAAAAATACACTAAATACTCATGAGGAGTATAAACATAAAAATACACATACAACATACAAGAAACATAATTCGGGTGCAAAGTGCAAAACACGAGATACTTATATTAATTTTAGAGAAAATAATATAAGTAAGATACTTAGTTAAAAATATAAAATATTTTTAACACAAGAGTATATACACCAAAGAGAGTGACTGTACTTGTGCGACGCAAGTCTAGTGACTAACGTTAAGAAAACGCGTATAGGTTACGACGTTAATTAAGCAAATCCGGTGAAGTTTACGACGCAAGGAACGCAAAGTTGTGAGTTCATGCTCCCCCTTTTCTTTAACTGTTTTCAGTTTTTATAACTTCGGGGGTGAAATACATGTACAAATGTACAATATTTATAATTGGTATGATATAAATATAAGAAGCACACTTGGTGAGGACGAGAACCAAGTAGGATGCGTTATGAGAAATGATAATAAGAAACGCACTTGGTGAGGACGAGAACCAAGTAGGATGCGTTATGAGAAATTATAATAAGAAACGCACTTGGTGAGGACGAGAACCAAGTAGGATGCGTTATGAGAAATGATAATAAGAAACACACTTGGTGAGGACGAGAACCAAGTAGGATGCGTTATGAGAAATGATAACAAGAAACGCGCTTGGTGAGGACGAGAACCAAGTAGGATGCGTTATGAGAAATAGTGTCACGAATAGGGTACAGAAGCACCATTAATCAACAATATACCTAGACCGCAGAACAAAAGGTTAGATCTAACGGGTGCCTGGCAGCCACACTCTCGGTGAGGGCGAGAATCGAGTAGTGCTTTTGTGTCTCAGAATATACCAATTAAATGCCTTAGGTTTGGTGACTTCCTATGTCGTGTCACATGTTAATGGCTTTGCAACCCATTAACAATCCTGAAACTTACAGGAATACTTTATTTACATAAAAGTCACACCATACTAAAAATTGATGAATACTTGAGTACGTGGGGTACTCAAGAAAAGATTGAATTATACTTGAGTACGTGGGGTACTCAAGAAGAAATTGAATTATATTTGAAGTACGTGGGGTACTCAAGAAAAATGGGAATTATACTTGAGTACGTGGGGTACTCAAGAAGAAATTGAATTATACATGAGTACGTGGTGTACACATGAAACATGATTTATATATGAAAACTTGATTTATTCTCAAACTATGTTTTCATACAAAGTATACAAATGTGAAATACAAAACTGCATGAATTCACACCAACATTATGTTGGCGTTTTTCCAAAATTCACATGTATTTCAGGTAACTAGGATGGATGTGCGTGCGGTCTCGCTTATGCTCGTGGATGTCGCTTATGTTTATCTTTAAATAAAGTTGTAAACTTTTTAAGACAATGTTCTATGCGACTTAGCGATGTAAACGCTAAACTTATGTTTTCAAATTATGGTATTTAATGTTTTTACGAGCATATAGCATGTTTACCTTTCGTATGCAATGAGAACCTTTCATGATCACACCTCGTGCTTCCGCCGCAGAAAGGGGTGTGACATTTGTAGTTAATGTTTGTTGAAACTTAAGTTGTATAGTTTTATTAGACATCTTTTATATATACTTATGTCTATAAACAGTTTATATTTTCTTTTTCGGTAAACAGTTTACATTGTCAATGAGTGGATACGCGTTTTTTTGGATAAGAGAATGGAAATAATCGTATGTAACTGATATATTAACCGATAATCTATGTTTATAGTTGTCTTTTAACTATAATAGATAATACGTTTTGATACAATATCTATACACCTATCTATACTTTCTATTAATATGTGTTATGCATGGTTTTCTAAGAAACCACCCGTGTTTGCACACGGGTCTTACCGCTAGTATTACACTATGTTACAAATAGACCTATGTTTCAATTATTTTAAAGCATCTTTAATTATCTCCATCATCTTCACAACTCGGGTTGATCTATCAATGAACTCTGTCCTTCCTGCTAATCCAAATTCTCAAAACCGTGGCTAGAGCCATTGTATAAACTAAAAGGTTCCGCACCGTACGATACCATACGCTTCCACCCACCAAATTGGAACCTTTAGCCGACATGTGGGACCCGTCCACTTGAATTTAGCATCATGCTAAAACGGCCTTTCCGTATGTGTACGGATGTCTTCGAACTCTGCCGGTTTTTCTAATTTTTGTTTTTTGTCTCACACGGAAAATTTCAATTAAAAAATAATAAACGTAGATAGGTTTTTTTTTTTTTCAAGAAATATCAAGTTCCGTACACTCTTTTGTTGTACACTTCTACGGGGATGTGTTATTATTATATATAAAGGTGGGTTTATTTGGACTTGAAGATCCTTTTTATAAGTTGGAAGTTAGTACCCTCCAAAATTTAGAAAATATTTTTTAATCTAAAAGTTAAGTATGACTTTTTATTGAAAACCATAATTAGACTATGAGACTATATGTTGTGAAAGGTGAATATGTTGTGAAAGGTTAAGGGCGGGGAATACCGCCCCTTTTATCATGATCGGGGCATGGAGCTTGGTTTCGTGATAGATGTTACGGTTGTAGAAGATTAAATTTTCATTCTTTATACTATTAATTATTATACCATCTAAGCATTAAATTTTACCTCAATGTTAAAAACCACCTCATTACATTATCATAACACATCTTAGTTAAAGGTGAAAGACACCTTCCTACTTGACTTTTGATGTAACTAGTGTTTTTCATAGTCTTTGGTATTTGGATCTGCAAGGTAAAAAACAATCTTGTGTTGGCATTCATTTAAATAACTGAAAAAAAAAAACATACATTTACGTGTAGTCATTGAAGATACATATCCGAGGCCGGACATGATCCTTGGGACGAACCGGACTCCACTTGAACGGGCATCTAAAATATGTCCGCTCCTTATCAAGAACCTCCGGAGACGAATCTCCATTTAAGTGCGTCTGGACGAATGACGTCATCTCAGTTGACTACTATAAATACTCCCTCAAGTACAAAGCCAAGTACGACTTTCTGAACCTTCGTCCCTATTTTCTCTCTCTACTCTCTCTCTACCAATACTTATCCTCACGCCGGAGGGTGGTCGCAGAGGGGCCCTCCCATCTCTGCGGCGACCCTCGTTTACAGGCTTCGGCCTTAAAGCGATTCTTTGGTTCTTCAATTGGCGCCATTCGATCTCAAAGCTCTAAGTCCTTCACTCTGGTGAATTTCTTGAGCAAAGAACTGACAAATGGCGGCCTCAGGTTCTGTGAATCTGGGATCCACGGCTGTTAGCACACAAACTACAACACCAGCAAGCACTATTTCCGCAATCTCAGCTGCCTTAAGCTCGGGACCGGGAACAACCTTGCCATTTATTCTGCTTCCTACTTCACAAACGTCAGAGTTTGACGTGGAGTTTCTCTCCAAAAATGCAAGTCTTCTGCGAAGATTGAAAGCGCAACAGGCTAGGGATGAATAGATCCTCGGTTTACGAACCAGGCTTTTTCATGATGAAACTCCGGTAAGGACTATGGGTCCTACGATGTTTACCCCTCCTACTTTCTCCACAGTTGTCACCTCGGAAACTTACACCGGATATGTGAAGGGTTCGTCCGGACCATCTCCAGCGATGGCAGTACGAAATGAAGCGCAAATGGACGTACTTAATGATCCGGAACTCACCAAGCCATACCACCCAGTTTCCATGACTGCTAAGTCAAAATTTAGTGCTCGCATCACACATGCCAAGCTTCCTCCGAAGCTCAAAATGCCAACTACAGTAAAAAAGTATGATGGTACAACTGATCCAGATGATCATATGTTCGATTTCGACGGAGCTGCACGAGTAGAGCAGTGGCCGATGCCGGCGTGGTGCTTCATGTTCGCACAAACACTAACCGGGGCTGCCCGGGTGTGGTTTGATGCCTTGAATGAAGGAGAGATAAATGACTTCGAGGAGTTTCGAAGATCTTTCCTTCAGAATTTTAGCCAACAACGACACTACTCCAAAGAAATCACCGAAGTTCACAATATCCGGAGAAAGGATGGGGAATCTTTGGATAGTTTCATTGACCGGTTCAACCGGGAAAGTATGCAGATCAGTAGGGTAGTTGACCAGTTAAGGATCTCCGGATTCTGTCACGGTGTCCGGAACAATCAATTGGTTGAGAAATTACACGAGAACCTTCCGAAGACGATGGAAGTACTCATGGACCGAGCCAGGGCTTTCGCCCGAGGAAAAAACGCATGTAACCCAGCTCCGGAGTCAGATCATAAGATGTCTTCCTGGAAGAAAAACGGTGGGTCGGTGTTTGATAAAACTCCATCCGGGAGTAGGGGACGACCGCACCCTTACAACAAGAACGACAGACCTCCACGCGGAAGAAGCTCCGGATCAAGGTTTTACAACTTATCGGACCTTTCCAAAACTCCCAGTGAAATTCTCAGTGCAGAAGGGGCAAACTTCCCTGTTCCACCAAAACTCCGAAACCCAGGAGATAAGAATTCCAAGAAATATTGTGATTACCATCATGCTCGAGGTCACAACACAGACGATTGCTGGTCCCTGAAGCAAGAAATAGAAAAAGCAGTACGGTCCGGTAAACTGTCGCATCTAGTAAAAGAAGTAAAGGAAGGAAAATCTTCGGGAAATTCGGGGGATAATCCGAACGACCAACCGGCAATTTGTATAATCAGGAGAGTAGATAACTAGGGTATCAAGCGGTCCAGTCACCATATGGCCGCTTGGATGCAGCAGCCCATTGCTTTCCCTCCCATAAATCTTGAAGAAATCAAGGACGGACCAATCATAGTGTCTGCGATCATAGCAGGTCACAAGGTTCGGAGGATTTATGTTGACAGCGGAAGTGCCACTGAAATCATGTATCAACAATGTTTCTAGCAGTTAGCTCCACAGACCAAAGCGAAATTAGTGCGAGTCTCAATGCCGTTGGTCAGTTTTTCTGGAGAAGTGGTGCAGCCCATAGGGCAAATCACCGTGCCAACAACGTTGGGGGAAGGAAGTCTGATCCGAACCGTCAACTTGACGTATCTCGTGGTGGAAGCAAGGTCCGTTCACAATGTCATACTAGGGAGACCCGGTATGTGCGCCTTCGGAATTATCAGTTCTACCATTCATGGATCGTTAAAATTCCCACCGAAGCAGGGGTGGCGACTTTGCACTCCGAGTCAACAATCTGCGTAGCTGAAATACGACAAAGTAACGGTAATGACAATCCTCCGAACCTCCTTACAGAAGAATGGGCTATCCACTCGCATTTTCCGGAACAAAAAATTGCAGTCGGAGCTCAGCTCCCTGAACGTACCAAAAAGAAGTTGTGGAAGCTCTTGTCTAATTCACTCGACGTATTCGCATGGAAAACCGCTGATATGGTTGGAGTCCCTCGATGTCTGGCCGAACATAAGCTGAAGGTGTCGCATTCAGCAAAGCCAATAGCTCAAAGAAAAAGAAACATGGCTCCAGCTCGTAACAAAGCCATCTCCGAGGACGTACGAAAGCTGCTAAGTGCTGGTATTATCAGGGAAGTACGGTACCAAACATGGGTCTCCAATCCGGTAATGGTAACGAAGAAAGACAAAACCTGGAGGATGTGCGTCGATTTTTCTGATCTGAACAATGCTTGTCCGAAGGATTGCTATCCTTTGCCGGAGATCGATCTAAAGATTGATTCTCTTTCCAGCTTCCGTCTTAAATGCTTCCTAGATGCATATAAAGGTTACCATCAAATTCAGATGGCTTTGGAAGACGAAGACAAGACCGCGTTTGTAACAAACGAGGGTCTCTTTTGTTATACCAAAATGTCATTCGGATTAAAGAACGCCGGAGCAACGTACCAAAGGCTGATGGATAAAGTGTTTAAAGACCAGATCGGAAGAAATCTAGAAATTTATGTGGACGACCTGGTCATAAAAAGCCAGGCCGAAGATAACATGATCGATGACATACTCGAAACCTTCACTAGGCTTCGGAGTATCAATCTTAAACTTAATCCCAAAAAATGCTCCTTTGGCTTAGAAGAAGGAAAGTTTCTCGGTGTATGGATAACCCAGTCCGGAATCCAGGCACATCCGGATAAAATCAAAGCGGTAGTCTCCATGCAGCCTCCCAAAACTGTCAAAGAAATTCAGTCACTAAACGGGAAGCTCGTTGCTCTCCACCGTTTCGTCTCAAAAGCGGCTGATCGCACTATTCCTTTCATGAATGTGTTGAAAAAATGAACGGGAAAGAGCCAAATAGAGTGGACACCGGAAGCCGATTCGGCATTTCAAGAGTTGAAAGTTTGTCTTGGATCCTTGCCCACCCTAACCGCTCCAGTTGCCGGAGAAACTGTCACAGTTTATCTCTCTGCCTCTCATTTCGCTATAAGTGCAGTACTTGTAGTACATCGGAATCAAGCACAAATTCCGGTCTACTACGTAAGCCGCATCCTGAAAGATTATGTAACTCGGTACCCAATGATTGAGAAGTTGGCACTCGCTTTGGTACACGCCTCTAGGCGCCTCCGAAGGTACTTTCAAGCTTTCAATATAGAGGTGCAGACTGACCTCCAGATCCAACAAATTCTCAGAAAGCCAGAGGTCTCCGGATGCCTCACTAAGTGGGCAATTGAACTCAGCGCTTTCGATATCACCTATCGAACCAGAGGTCCGGTAAAAGGCCAGGCGGTGGCAGATTTCCTCACAGAGGTACCAACCAGAAAGAGCACCAAAGAAAAATCTGCCCTGCCAAGGGTATGGAACTTATATACGGATGGAGCCTCCAGCAAAGAAGGATCGGGAGCCGGGTTAATCCTAATAGATCCAGAAGGGATAGAATACACTTATGCTCTGCGATTTGAGTTTAAAACCTCAAACAATGAGGCAGAATATGAGGCTCTCCTCGCAGGACTCCAAACCGCGGCCAAGGCCGGCGCAACCTCCGTATTAGCACATGTTGATTCATTGTTGGTAGCCAATCAAGTCAGCGGAGAGTACGAAGCACGAGAGGGTAACATGGTTCGGTATCTCCAGCAAGTTAACAGTTTAATTTCCTCCTTCGACTCTTGCAAGATAGTACACATACCGCGGAGTAAGAGCAAAAAGGCCGACGCCTTAAGCAAACTCGCGTCTGTAGCCTTCTGTCACTTATCCAAAGAAGTTTTAGTCGAAACCTTGCAAGCTTCGGCCATCCAACAGACGGAGCCGGTCATGTCAGTCTCCATACTTGAAAAATCTTGGATGACTCCGATTTTGGATTACTTAAAAGAAGGTACGCTCCCAGAAGACAAGGCTCAGGCTCGGAAGTTAAAGGTAATAGCGTTGCAGTATCAGGTTCATAATGGGCAACTTTACCGAAAGACCTTCTTAGGTCCGCTCTTGAAATGCTTAACACCGGACGAAGCCAGCTATGTCATAAGAGAAATCCACTGGGGAATATGCGGCATCCACTCCGGACCAAGGATGGTCATAGCTAAAGTTATGAACTCCGGATACTTCTGGCCGGGCATGCATCAAAGCACGGTTAATGAGTTACAATCATGTGAAGACTGCCAGCGGCACGCTCCCGTTAGTCACCGAGCCAAGAACAACCTCGTTCCTGTAACTTCGGCGTTGCCGTTTCAGAAATGGGGGATTGACATTGTGGGTCCTTTCCCTGTTTCCACCGGAGGGGTAAGGTTCCTGTTGGTTGCCATCGATTATTTTACAAAATGGATCGAATCCAAACCCTTCCGGACTATCACAGGAGATCAAGTGCTGAGGTTTGTTTGGGAAAACATAGTGTGCAGGTACGGAATGCCGCTCTGTATAGTCAGTGATAACGGGAAGCAGTTTGCAGAAAAACCATTCAAGACATGGTGCGAAAGAATGCACATTGAGCAAAATTTTGCTTCGGTAGCCCATCCCCAAGCCAACGGGCAAGTTGAAAGAGCCAACCGCAACATTGTGGACGGCATTAAAAAGCGCTTGGGAAAAGAAGGCGTTTCATGGGCTGACGAATTGCCGCATGTTCTGTGGGCTCACCGGACGATGCCGAAGACAAGCAACAGAGAAACCCCTTTTAGCTTGACGTACGGTACGGAAGCAGTCATTCCTGACGAAGTAGGGATACCCACCCCCCGCATGCAGCTAAGCCAAGAAGAAAACGAACAAGAACTCCTCCTGAACCAGGACCTAGCCGAAGAAAGGAGGGAACTTGCGGCAATCCGAGAAGCGAAATATAAAAAAGAGTTGGAAAAACATTACAACTCAAAAGTGAAAGAGGTCCGGTTTAAGGTCGGAGATTATGTCATGCGGAGCAACGAGGCGAGTCTGGCCGAGGGCACAGGAAAAATGTCTCCAAAGTGGGAAGGTCCGTATCAAGTTGACACCGCGGGAAAAAAACGGAGCTTATACGCTCAAGAAGATGGACGGGACCCTCGTCCCTCGAACTTGGAATGGAACACATCTCAAAAGATGTTTCCTTTGAAAATTTTCATGTTATTTCGAAAATAAAGTATGTAATACGAAGGTTACGATCTTCCTCATCTTTAATATTCCTTGTAATGCGGATGGTTTTACCCGCACCAAACAATGTTATAATTCCAAGAACTGCGGAGGGTTTACCCGCAGATTACTTTAAATGTTTTTACCGTGTGAATACCGGAGAAGAATAACTCCGAACAAAGATAATAACATGATAAAATTCTTTATCATTAACAAAGTTGCAACTCATTAATCTACGGCCAAACTAGGGATGCTAACCCTAAAAGGTAAGAAGGAACTGGTTCCGTTCGTATTCTCGCCTTCACTTAAAAAATTATCCTAAAAAAGTAAAACAAATCGGATCCGTATCCAAAAAAGAACGTTCTAAAAAACAGAAAAACGTAAACACAAAAAAGCACGGACGCGTGTATGATAAAGTGATTACATCAAAATTATCCGGATTTGTGTGACCGGACAATACGAAAAAGGCATTTACATAAAAGGATAATTGTTAAACACAAGTAAAAGCATCATTACATTCATCCAAATTCAGAAAGCAGGGCGCATATCCCAAACAACCGGACATGTCCACCCTCTAAAAAGGTGCATACCCCAAAGAGCCGGGCATGTCCACCTTACTTCTTCGTAGAATCATCGTTTGCAAAAAGTAGAGCTTTCTTAATTTCAGAAAGGGGCGCGTTGATAAGCTTCGGAAGATCCTCTATCACCGGAAACTTGAGAGTATCGAAACAAGCAACTGCCGTATTTAGATCCTCCGTAGCATTACGATTCAACATCGGAACATCTTTGTAAGGGGTCTTCTTCTGCAAAGCGTGTATATAACCATTATGCAGACCGGAGTTGATGCCCACAGCACCCATCGCATTGTTAACTGCGGCCACGGCGGCAATCATTTCCGGGCCCTTATGAACATTCTTCGCCAAAAGTTTGGCCCCCTCTGAAAGCATCCAAACCTTTGTTGCTTGAAGCTCTTCCACCCTAGCTTTCAGGGAAGCATTCTCCGCTTTCATCTCCTCTTCACGCTCCTTCACTTCCTCAAACTGCGCCTTCAAATCAGCTCCCTCTGATTTGAGCACATCTCGCTCTGCCAAAAGGGTTAGAAAAAATAGCAAAAATAAATGCGCAAGTCAGAAAAAAGGAACGTACCAGCCACCATGTTCGCATAAGCTATACGGGCATTCTCAAAAGATGCCTCCATCTTCGCCATAACCTCCTTATGCTGATCATCTTTCTGCTTCATGGATTCGGAGAAGCTCTTTAACTCAGCTGCAATCCTATCACGGTCCTCCGCAGCAGAGGCAGCAGCCGCTTGAGAAGATTGACTATGACTAGTCAAAGCTTTAATTTTCTCTTGCTGGGACTGTAGTTCTTGAGTAAGCTGGACAACCTTCTTCTCCGTATCTGGACTCCTCTGAATCTTGCGCTTTAAGGAGCGAGTTTCCTTCTCTAGGTTCTCCCGTACCGACTCCGCTTCTACCCACCGTCGATAAAGCTCCGTCACGAAGATGTTTGACTGAGCTTGGTTAGTCAAAACCGCAACACCTAGATCTGGGTTCTTCATCTTCCAGCTTCTGGCATGGTCTATCGGAGTATTTATGTTGAAAAGGAAAGTTTTTGCAACCAGCGCGTCCATCACTTAGTCCTTATTCCGAATATCCCAATCAGGAACAAATTTGTCTTCAGCAGTTGCCGGATCAATGTCCATATCATCCGAGAACAAATCTGCATATCGAAAAAAGGACAACAACTCAGGTCCGAACCAAGATGAAGGAAGAGAAGACACTTGGTCTTCCTCATCTTCAATAAAGCGGTCCGGACCTAAAGATGAGTCCAGCATCGTACCTGAAAAAGTCACCACTTTGGGTTCACCATGAGCTTCTCCTTTCTCCTTGCTCGTAATCTCCGGAATCTCCGTCTCCATATTCTCTACTTCAGTACTTGGAAGAAAACCTCCAGAAAAAGTAGGGGTCGGCTTATTGCGAGCCAGTGCGGCTTCCTCCCTGGAAAACCTATCTCTGGTAAGATACTCGTCCAGCTCTTCCATTATATTACCCTCGGAGTGAGAATCCTTCTTTGATTTCTTTGACTTTGGCAATGGAAGAGGATCGGTGGAGCGTATCTGAATCGGTTCATTCTTCCTCTTGCGAGAGCGAACCTTCAGATCCACATCCGGTATAGCACCCTTGTTTTTCAAAGAAGAAGAAGGTCGGTATTGAAGGGCCTCATCTAAGCTATGAACCTCCGGATCACTATCCACGTCTTCAAGAATAGATTTCTTACCAACTTGTGATCCAGACGAACCACCTGCATCCTTTAAAGATATCGGAATAGAGGAAGCAACCTCGGTAGCAACTTGTTCAGATACACTTTGGGGGACAGAAGAAGTTGCTTCAGCAGCAGACGGCTCAGTCACATTCGGATCCACCAGGGGGCGGATCGCCTGAGCCGAAGATATCACCTGCTTCATCAGTGGAACATCCCCTTCGCCTTGTTCCTCGAAATCAAAGTCAAAAACGTCCATACTCGGAACCTTTAAAGCATCCAGAAGAGACAATGCGGCACCTGCATTTTCAAAACGAAAAGAAAGTTAGCAAAACAACTAAATAATGGTGCCGAAGGGGATGTAAAGGGCCGGAACTTACGATCACGCTTTCGGCGAATAATCGGCCAATCCCTATCCCCTTGGGCCCAGGAAAAACTGACTCGACCTAACCAAAGGAAATGCTCGGAAAGGGGACGAATGGGGGATTTATGCTCAATCAGGGCACGGACTAGACTTTCGTTAAAAACAAAGTCTTCACCAAGATCGAAAGACATCGTCTGGTGTTTGAAGCGCCACCCCATATCCTCCGGTAGACAGCGGTCGTCCAGCCAGAAAAAATTATCCTTCCAATTTTTTAAGCTAGACCGCTCGCTGGAGGACGGGGAAGGTACACCCTTCCGGTGCGCGAATGTATACCAGTCTCCGGCCGTGATAAACTCATAAAAATATCGAAAAACATTCAGGTCCGGCTTCTGGTCTAGGGCTCGACAAGAAATTTCAAAATGGTTGATACGGCTAAGACCGAATGGGTTAACTTGGCAAATATGAACCCTAAAAAACTGAAGAACCCTAATCAAGAAGCGAGAAAAAGGAACCCTATATTTCGCGAAATTACAGACGCGAGTATAAAAGGGAAACTTCCCTTGACGGAATGGATATATGGCTTCATTTTCGGAGGGAAGGACCGGGTGAAGATCTAGAGGAATCCTGTAATCTCTAATGAACTTATCCAACTGACGTTGGGTAAGCACACTCACACTCTCCGCAAGATTCTCCTTACCATGAGCCATATTTTAAAAATAAAAGGAAAGGGACGCACCTTTCTCTGAAGAAGAAGAGGTTAAGAAGGATAACAGCAGAGAAGATGAAAAAGATGAGAGGAAAAAAGAGTAAAAGTGAAATGGTAAAAACTGATTTTATAAGGGA
This sequence comes from Helianthus tuberosus, assembly GCA_030545235.1. Lineage (NCBI taxonomy): Eukaryota > Viridiplantae > Streptophyta > Magnoliopsida > Asterales > Asteraceae > Helianthus > Helianthus tuberosus. Next base: position 43,335,632 of record CM060448.1, on the reverse strand, counting down.
TTTAAGTCGGTTAGAGGCGATCATATCAAACCGTCACTTCCCACGAATTCCAACACAAGGACTTACTACCGTCACGGGTGGGTGACTGACAGTCAAATCACAAAAGTCACCCACACTACATCATCGCCATTTAAAACCCTCCACGTCATCAACTCAGACCACTCCAACGGCGACACGTCATCCGAATAAAACAAAATCTGAAGCAACATTTTGCTAAGTCTCTACCGAGACTTAACAAACTGGGGGACTTGAAGATACATATCCGAGGCCGGACATGATCCTTGGGACGAACCGGACTCCACATGAACGGGCATCTAAAATATGTCCGCTCCTTATCAAGAACCTCCGGAGACGAATCTCCATTTAAGTGCGTCTGGACGAATGACGTCATCTCAATTGACTACTATAAATACTCCCTCAAGTACAAAGCCAAGTACGACTTTCTGAACCTCGTCCCTATTTTCTCTCTCTACTCTCTCTCTACCAATACTTATCCTCACGCCGGAGGGTGGTCGCAGAGGGGCCCTCCCATCTCTGCGGCGAGCCTAACGGTTTTCTGTTTTGCTGGATTGTTCTCCAAGTTCTCTCAACAAGATCCAAACCCTCGTTTACAGGCTTCGGCCTTAAAGCGATTCTTTGGTTCTTCAGTCATTATGGTAAATAAGTTGAATCTTAATAGTATAGTGCATGCAGTGATGAAAGTTAACGTGATGATAATATCACAAATAAACAAATAACTAAAACATTTATAGTATAGTATAGTATAGTATATGTATTAATGATTATAACTATATATACTAGTGTCTATATGTTAGTTTATTGCATGTGTTATTGATATCATCATATCTTGGGATTTATATATTTGTTTTAAAAATTAGATTGCAGGGTCATGACATACACTGATTACATTATAACCATATTATTAATCTTCTGTCATTGTCCATTTGCAACTACCACTAAACAAGAACCATGTAGTGTTTATCAAAATTAAACCCTATGAAATCAGAAAACTCGTTTGTGTAGTGGATGAAGGAACCAAGCGCATCCCTCTATGAGTATCCACATGAAATCAACCGGGTTCAAGGAGGTGTTAGCCAAAACCATCAAGACCGACAAACCAAGCTTGACCAAAACGGCAAAACGTCTTGTTCCTCTCTCTTCAAACTTCACGGATATATGTATATGTTAACTGTGATTTACCAAGGGATAACAATGGACCGAAAAATCAGTAATCCTAGACCCACTCCCGATTATAAAATTGTGGCCCATAGTATATGCGGATATACCTGTAGGCATAAGGGCTAAGGCATACCTATTATGATCTTTTTTGGTTACAAATTATTCATTGAGATGCTGATTTAGCCGATATCCGATCATAAACTCACCTCGAGAGCCAATTTAAAATATCAAGTACTTAACTATATTTATAACAATTCCAAAATCTTGATAATTGAACTTTTTAACAACTTTAGTCTTTAACTACTATGTATTATATTAATGTATTTGTTATTAATTAATGTCGGTAAACAACTTCACCGAATCTTGATGGTTTCAACTAGGGGTGCTAAACGGGTCATGTCCGCGGGTTCAACCCGACCCGAACCCGAAAATTTTACCCGAACCCGAACCTGACCCGAACCCAAAAATCTTTTCATACATATGAGCCTAAACACGACCAGTTCAACCCGATTTTTTTTTTCTGAAATTTTAATATATTAAAATTAAAATTTACTTAAAAAACACAAATGTATATAACACAATTATATTAAATTATAAAATCTTATGCTAATTTTTGTTTTTAAGTTATAATTATGGCATAAAATACACCCTCATTTAACTTATGACATAAAATAAGTTGTAAAAAATACAATATAACATAAATGTGTTAAACGGGTCAACCCGCCAACCTGATCGGGTTGACCTGAACCCGACCCGTTAACCTAAACGGGTTCGCGGTTACAATCTATAACCGACCCGAATCCATCTAGACTAATAGCATCCGTATATTAGGCATGATTATATTGTGATTATTGTAATTATTCTATATCCATATTTAGCCTGTACCTATGTATTATATATTGAGAAGGATATCAATGAAAGAGACACGATTCATATCATATTATTTCATGGTATCAAGAGTCTGGGTCTTCTTCCTCTAAACCCTACTTGCCACCCTCTCCCCCTGCTTCTTCGTTTTCTTCTTTACTACTCCTCCCTCCATGGATAAAGACAACAGCAACCCAAATACCCCTCCCATCACCATCAAATCGGAAATCCACCCCGCCACCACCGTCACAAACATCAAAACCCACATCCCCTTCACTCTAGAAATCGAGTCCAGCCAATACTCCTCCTGGGCAGCCCTGTTCACTCTCCACTGCCGTGCTCACCTTGTCGAAGACCACCTTCAAGCCAAACCCGAGACCGCCACCACCGAGTCATCATCTCCCAAGGCTGACTGGAATCGCTTGGATGCCATCGTGTTGCAATGGCTCTATAGTACGATCTCCAATGACCTCCTTCACACCATAATCGACAAAACGTCCACCGCTCATGACGCGTGGGTGGCTATCGAGAACCTGTTTCACGACAACAAGGCATCTCGGGCCGTCTACCTCATGCAAAAATTTGCTAACACCAGACTGGACGGCTTCCCCAATATCTCGGCTTACTGTCAAGCCCTTAAAACGCTCCCCGACCAACTTGCTAATGTTGATGCCGCGGTAACTGATGAGCGGCTCGTTCTCCAACTTATCGCCGGTTTGAATGATCAATATGAGGGTATTGGCACCATCATCACTCAACAGCACCCACTACCCTCCTTTTACAATGCCCGCTCTCAACTCATACAGGTTGAAACCTGCAAGAATGAGCAAGCCATGTTAGCCTCCAAAACCGCCTCTACCGCTCTCACCGCACAAACAACCCGTCCCAACCCTGACTACACCCGGTCACCCACTGACTCCTCCCGTGGCCGTGGACGCTCTGGTCGTCGAGGCCGTGGCCGAGGAAACTATGGACGTGGACGCCCCTTCCATTCAACCTACTACCCACCTCAACCACACTACCCATGGGCATCCTATTGGCCCAATCCTCCTCAATACCCCTCGGCCCAACACCACCCTTACGGCCCACCTCAGCAGCCCAACTCTTGGCCTGCTCCACCTTGCCCCTACCCTTCAACCAACCGGTCCAACTTTACCACATCCCCACAGTCGCAAGCCGGCCTTCTCGGCCCACGTCCACATCAGGCCCACACTGCATACAGCCCGACTGACATCGAACAGGCCTTATACACCATGTCGTTACAGCAACCGGACCCTACTCAGTATATGGATACCGGCGCCACTGGCAACATGTCTCACGAGCAAGGTGACTTTCATACTTTTTCTAATTCTTGCATTTCTCAAAATATAATTGTAGGTAATGGTGATACTATACCGGTTCTTGGTCAAGGCACTAAATACCTACCCAAACCATACCCACCCTTTGTCCTTAAAAATGTTCTTTATTCACCCAAGCTCGTTAAAAACCTTATTTCAGTCCGTCGATTTACAACGGACAATTCTGTTTCTGTGGAATTTGACCCTTTTGGTTTTCTTGTGAAGGACCTCAAGACCAAGACGCCGCTTCTTCGATGCAACAGCAGCGGTGATCTCTACCCTCTGGTGCTCGGGTCTTCTACCACTCAACCTACTGCTTTTGCTGCCATCTCATCTCAAATCTGGCATCACCGTCTTGGCCACCCAGGGCGGCCTGCTATGAATAAATTAAAAACTTCTAGCTCTATTTCTTTTGATAAACCTTTGAATAATATTTGCCAATCTTGTATTTTTGGTAAAAGTATCCGTTTGCCATTTTTTGCATCTACTAATATGACTTTTAAACCCTTTGATATTGTGCATAGCGATGTTTGGACTTCCCCAATCATCAGCTCTTCGGGCCATAAATACTATGTGTTATTTCTAGATGACCTAACTAATTTCTTGTGGACATATCCTCTCGCTAATAAATCCCACGTCTTCTCCTCCTTCTCTCATTTTGCGTCTATTATTAAAACCCAATTTGAATCTACAATCAAAACCTTCCAATGTGACAATGGCCGTGAATACGTTAATTCTACCTTCCAAAATTTTTTCACTACCAACGGCATTTTATACCGACTTTCTTGTCCTTATACATCTTCCCAAAACGGTAAGGCCGAACGTAAAATACGCACAATTAATAATATGATCCGGACCTTACTCGCCCATGCATCGATCCCCTCCCATTTTTGGCACTTTGCACTCGAAACCGCCACTTATTTACTAAATATATTGCCATCTCAACAAACTCAAATTAATACTCCCACCGAATTACTCTACAACACCACACCCATCTACGATCACCTTCGTGTTTTCGGGTGTCTCTGTTATCCGCTAACACCGTCCACCACTATTCACAAGCTTGAACACCGCTCAAAACCATGCGTCTTTCTAGGCTACCCGCCTACCCACCGAGGCTACCGTTGTCTCGACCTTGCCACTAGCCAAATTTTCATCTCCCGTCATGTTGCTTTTGACGAGACAACATTCCCCTTCCAACAATCTATCGCTCCAGTTCCCACTTACGACTTTCTCGATACACCTTTCCCTCACCACCTATGTCCGCACATCGCATCCTCATCCCCACCTATGCCGCCTGTCCCCAGTCCCAACTCACCTTTGGCCCATCAAAATCCCCACCCTATCGGCCCATCTCACCTTACCCAACACTCGGCCCAAACCTCAGCCCAACCCAATCCGCAACCCACTCCCCCAGCCCAACCGGATACGCCAACTACTAGCCCAGCCATATCCGCTACCCCTCCAGCCCTCCGGCTCACACAGTTACCGGCTCAACACATCCCACGACACCCGTACCTTCTGTTCCGTCATCCCAACCCACCACCCAACCAACTCGCACCGTCCACACCCGTTCCTGTAACACCCCGAAAATATAAATCCTTATATTAAAATTCTAATGAAATAACAAACAAGAATTTACCAACTAGGAACTTAACCTAGTTAAATTCAAGTCTTGAAATAATTCATAACATGGTTAAGATACTTAAACTTAAGGAAAAATCATAGTTGAGGGTTTAAACTTGTCAAAAGTGAAAGATAATTACTAATAATAACAAAACCAAACCAAACACACAAAAACTTGTGTGTCTGGTCGATCAGGAGAAAGAGGGCGACACAGGGGATTCTCCAACCCTAGCTTCACACCAAAATTTACTAAATTGAAGCCTCAAATCTGTTTCAAATCGAATTCTAAACATGAATTAGTGATCACCTCGTCATAGGGATCAAAAGGTATGTATAATTTTGATATTTTGATTCACCATAAATTCTAGGTTAATGGTGAATAACTGAAATTGAACCTAGATATGTCATGCATGAATGAATCTTGAAATAATATGTTGTTTAGGATTAAACCCTAGATGATAAATTGTGAAAATCATTGCATGTTATTTGAAGAAATTACAATCACCATTGTAGGTGATTTATGATATTGTAAAGACTAGACAAGTACTAGGATTATGAATTTTTAATCTAGAGAAAAGCTTAATGGTATGATGAAATTCTGCAATTTGAATGTTTAAATGAGTACAAATGGCTTAATTAAAGTGAAATTAGATGTTAAATTGCAAGTCATGAACTTAGTAATGATTGTAGAAAAGTCTGACTCGTTAGGTGTTCGTTGAAATGCCTAACTGAAGATTTAAATGTTAGAATAGGAGGAAAACACAGAATTAGTCATGACTCATAATGATGCGATTATGGTCATGAAAAGAGTTCTAAACAAGTTGTAAAACTGAATTTTCTAGGCAAAGAGTCCGGATCATCAAGCGGACAAGCCGGAGGGAATTCACGGGGGAAAGGCGTGCTCTAGAGGTACGAAATTACCGTTTCGTTACATCATAAATTAATTGTTAGTTTTATGTTGTAGTTTTGAAAACATGGTAAACAAGATAGATCAATACGTCACGGAAGTGACTTTGCGACTTAAACAAGTGAAACGGGTCAAAACAATTGATAGAAATTGGATTTTTGTAATACATTGTTTGATGCCTAAATTTTGGCATCCAAACGGTCGAACTATCTAGTAAGGTATGATTAATGCTCCGGAATACGATAGATTGTTCTTAGTGATGGGCCAATATATATATTATATAAGAAATACGAGGTTTTAATGTATCGGTATCATAGAAAAACCGAAATCCGAGAGTTGGGATCTTGGTGTAATGATCTTACAAAACAAAACATGCAATTCCAGGTACTACCGTAAATTACGGTAGTACCATAATTTACGGTAGAGTTTAGATGTTTACGGCGTGGATCTCCTGCTTTACGGTGGACTAGTAATTGTCCAGGACTCACCGTAACTTACGGTGATACCGTAAGTTACGGTAGAACCAGAATAGTTTTTTATATTTTTATTACTTTCAAATGTGATGTTAAACCTTGCGATTATATTATATAACAACGTCAAAACTAATGTTTTAACGGTTTTGATCATAGGTAAATTGATGAATCTTACGGGAGGCGATCAAGTGATTAATGAAGAACCGAACACTACATTTTGAAGCTTCCGCTATGTTTTGAATCCTTAAAGTTTTTGTGTATGGGTTGTAAACATATTTTAAACATCTTTTAAAATGTTTCAACTTAGTTATTAGTTGACTAAGTTTGATGTAACTTATAAACTTTGTTATGAAAGTTAGGTTATTTTAACAATATTTTACTAGAAATAGTATAAACTATTGGTAAAATCAAGGGTAAAATTTTAGAGTGTTACAGTTCCATGAGCGGAATCTATAAGCCCAAACAACACTTCAACTTAACCACTACCTCCACCAAATCTCCCATTCGACCCATACCTAAGAACCCAACTGATGCCTTGCGAGACCCGGTATGGTTGTCTGCCATGACTACTGAGTTTAATGCACTAATTAGAAACGGTACATGGGAGTTAGTACCTCGTTCGGCTAACATGAATATTGTCCGGTGTATGTGGTTGTTTAAGCATAAATACAGGTCGGACGGAACATTGGAACGGTACAAAGCCCGATTGGTTTGCGATGGGCGATCGCAACAGGTGGGCATCGATTGTGGTGAGACATTCAGTCCGGTGGTAAAACCCGCAACCATTCGGACTGTTCTGTCACTTGCACTATCAAAGGGTTGGGCGGTTCATCAGCTTGATGTAACAAATGCCTTTTTACACGGGAACTTAAACGAAACAGTCTACATGTATCAGCCTATGGGGTTTCGTGATAGAAATTTTCCCGACCATGTTTGCCTTTTACGCAAATCTCTATATGGGCTTAAGCAAGCACCTCGGGCTTGGTACCAACGTTTCACAGATTACGTTCTCAACATGGGGTTTCATCACAGCAAGTGCGATGCGTCTCTATTTACGTACAGTCATGGTTTTGACACAGCCTATTTACTATTATATGTCGATGATATTCTGCTTATCACCTCTTCCGATGCTCTTCGACATCGTCTCTTGGCTAGTCTTGCCGCTGAGTTTGCCATGAAAGATCTCGGCCCTCTCAGTTATTTCTTGGGTATCTCAGTTTCTCGGCATGCGAACTCCATGTTTTTGTCTCAGCAGGCCTATGCTACTGATATTATTGCTCGTGCAGGGATGCAATCTTGCAACCCAGTTGCCACTCCGGTTGACACACACACCAAACTCAGTGCCACACCCAGTGAACCATTTCATGATCCTACTTTGTACCGCAGCCTAGCCGGGGCTCTCCAATATCTCACCTTTACGCGACCTGACATCACATATGCGGTTCAACAGGTGTGCATGCATATGCACGCACCATGTCTCGATCACTGGCATGCACTCAAGAGAATTCTAAGATATGTGCAGGGCACTTTATCGTTTGGTATATCACTCGGTCCTTCTCGTGCAACCTCATTAGTGGCTTATACTGACGCTGATTGGGCTGGCTGCCCTGACACCAGGCGTTCTACTAGCGGTTACTGCGTCTATCTTGGTGACAATCTCATCTCATGGTCTTCCAAACGACAAGCCACTGCGTCTCGCTCCAGTGCTGAGGCCGAATATAGAGGGGTGGCTAATGTCGTTGCTGAGATTTGCTGGCTCCGGAACCTGCTTCTCGAGCTCTCATTACCGCTTACACGAGCTACAATGGTTTATTGCGATAACGTCAGCGCCATTTACCTTTCCGGCAATCCGGTTCAGCATCAACGAACCAAACACATCGAATTAGATATTCACTTTGTGCGCGAACAGGTTCAGCGCGGAAATGTTCGAATTCTTCATGTACCGTCACGATACCAGATTGCAGATATATTTACCAAAGGATTACCACGAGTTTTGTTTGAAGATTTCAGGTCCAGTCTCAGCATTCGGTCACCTCCCGCTTCGACTGCGGGGGTGTAATAGCATCCGTATATTAGGCATGATTATATTGTGATTATTGTAATTATTCTATATCCATATTTAGCTTGTATCTATGTATTATATATTGAGAAGGATATCAATGAAAGAGACACGATTCATATCATATTATTTCATAGACTAATCTAAACCCGCGAATTTTTCGTGTCGTGTTTTCGGGCCGTGTCCGAAATTCACAGCGCTAGTTTCAACTATTATCATACCCGCCCGAGTTAATCCAAACGAAAATCACTATAATCGTACATTACATATGTGAATGGAAAACTATGTACAAAAGGTGATCTGAAACAAATAAAAAACAAAAACTATGATTTATGATAAAGTGTCTATATCCGCAACATCTAATATTTGAAACTCAACAAATCAAAAACTCAAGTTTCAAATTAAACTAAAAGCTGCAAATGGGAAGCCTTGCATCTTTTTTTATCAAACAACAAATTCCGATCACCCAGGTATATGAAATGTCAAAAGGCCATCTACGCCTACGTAAGCAGGCGGTGCTGGTGATCCGGCCCGCCACCATTCCAGAGGAAACCCCACCGTCTGAATGCTCATTGTTGAAAAACACAGAGCTCAATCCAGAGCGTTTTTTCTTAGGCGAGACTCGAACCCATGACTTACACTTTGAAATGTCATAAAATTGGCAATGCCCAGTTGATATTTGGCGGAAGCCTCGTATCTTATAGTGGGGAAAGTGAAAGAAAAACCTAAATTCTTTTTTTTTTTTATTGTGTTGAATTATAAAGAACACATTCACAAAGAATACAAAATAAATTTTAATTGGAGTATTCTTAGGGGACTCGGGTCACTTGCCGGAATCCTCTCGGGTAGCCCCTGCTAATGCGGCTACGCTGCGGCCGATAACGTGGGTAGGGTTGGGCGCGTAGGGACATCGAGTGTTTTTTTAGTGAAGGTAGGAGAGAGATTGAGTGAGTAGTGTGTATGGAAAATGAGAGGTGTGAAATTGTGGGGTTTATGCTTTTAGGGTAAGGGGGCGATTAATTAAATTGGGTGTTTTTAGGGTAGTGGATAAGGAGGGTGACATGACACTGCAAGATGTGGAGAGGGTTAGGGTACGTTAGGATAGTGGTGCGACGGCCCCCTTAATTGCAACTAAAATAGTGAAATTTCATCCATAAGTGTTAATTACCTCCTTACTAGAAGGTTTCAATTAGGGGTGTGCAAATGACGGTTCGGTTATTATCTTTAACCGTATTCGTACCGATAGCTTCGGTTGTGAAATTTCCTTAATCATAACCGAACTTTGGTTCGGTTAATCGGTTATGAGACTCAGTATGGTTTGGTTTCGATTAATTTCAGTTAATTAACCGATCTAAGTTTAAATTAAATGAACATATTAGACAATTATTGTCTCAATTACAATCGTTTTTATAAATAAAAAAGAAAAAAAAGTAAAATACACATGCATAAAATGAGTCATATTATATACAATAATTATTTTTTAAACATTTTAAAACTAATTATATAACATAAAAAGCTTTTGTATATGTTGTTTTTATGTATATAGAGTTTGATTCCTTGAACATGTATATTTTAAATATAGATATTTATTAAAAGTATGTCTTAATTCATTCTGGTTCGGTTAACGTTCAGTTATGGGACACCTTTAACTATATCCATAACTGACATATCGGGTTAATCAAATAGCATTATTCATAACCGTCGGTTAACATCAGTTATCGGTTAATTTCAATTAACAGTTATGGTTTGCTCACCTCTTCGTTTTTCAATTCACCTAGAATCATATTTGCACTAAGTTCTCCTTGGCCTTTTGATTCCGGTGTTCCACAATGAAGTTTTCTATTTTCGATAACCACTCGATCAAAGCAAATCGCCACCACCTCAGGTACTGCCTTTCGTCGCGGCCCTTGTGCGCTAACATTCTTTACACCGAAGAGTCATAGGATTCTACCGGTCGAATACCACCACTACTATTTTAGGTGATAACGAGACTGATTGATTACCTGCTGTTAAAAAAAAAACGAGACTGCTTACCAAACTCACCTCTACTTGATTTTTTTAAATTTGGATTTGAAATTCAGTGACGTGGGTAGATACTGATGGAGAGCAAATTATACATTTTGTGATTATTAAAAGTGTAAACCTGTGTTTTAGTATTCTAGCTATGTTTTGTTAGATATATTAAATAAGTATACAATTACGTAAATTGAGCAATAATTTAAGATGGTGTGAACATAATGATTGACTAATAATTCAAAAAATGTAATAACTCTAATTTCGTAAATAAATTTGAGAATCAAGTGGATGATTTATGTAGATAAAAAGAAATCCGGTTTCTAGTGAACAAAGAAAGCAAACGACACACATAGTGTAATCAAAGTTAGAAAGTTTTAATATGTTTCAAACACTTCAACTATGTATGAATAAATGTAAATATAGAATCCATCCTAATGGTAGGCTTAGGTTTTTGGATAGAGACCCAAGTTCGATCCTTATTTGTGTTACTTTTGATGGATTAAGGCAATGAAGGATTTGAGCTACGCTTTGTACGAGGTTGTGAGTTCAAATCCCGAGCCCACTCGGGTTTTCGTTCCACCGTGCGTTACGTCTGAGAGTTTTACTCTTGTGGTGGCACAACGACTGTCAAGTGGTAGCCGGCGGTATGGTTTACCGGGGAATGCCCAAGCCAAACTCTAAAGCTAGCGTGAGCCCGGTTAAGACAACACAATCTGGTCGAAGTGGATCAACGAGGCTCTTAAATTTGGAGAGTGCAGTAGGCAAACACTAGAAAGTCATGGTAATGTAAATATAGAAAGTTTTAACTTGTTTCAAACACTAGAACATATTAAGCATTAATGGATTGACATCAATCAACCCCATAATTAGTATGAACAAAAACCACCAATTACAATAAAGTGGCTGGTTAACGGGTAACAAGCTGTGTCGCAACCTCAATTTGGTTAGTGAAACCAATCCTACTAAAGACAATGCTATGAGACTTAGGGGGTGTTTGTTTTTTTGTGAAAAGTTCTTATTGACCTCTTATGTCTGCCCCACGCAGACCACGTGGAGACGTTTGAGTTTGCAGTGTGTTTGTTTTCTCGAAGTGATTTCATTAAAAATGTCTGCCAGTCCTCTTCTTGGGGCAGATGTGGACTCAAGTCTTCAATTTTCCTCTCCTCTGCCCTATTTTCAAAACACAGATCCTCAACCCTAGCATCTTCTCTTCTCCTCCATCCCTTCCCCCTCCCAGCCGACACCTCCACATCTCCGCCACCTGCACATCTCCGTCGTCACCTCCCCCACCTCCACAGTCCGCCACCGTCACTCTCCACAGACCGCCGACGCCTGTCACCCCTTCATCCTCGCAGCCTCCGCCACTCCCTCAACTGGCGTCGGTGTTAATGGAGGTTGCACGGGTAGGAGTCACGATTAGAGCTCGAGCTACATTGGTGGAGACAAATGGAGACGGTGGATAATCCGGTAACAATGAAGAGGAGGAAGCTCGGTACTTTGTTACTGTTTGTGCAAATTGAAGAATCTGAAAGTTGCTCTAGCACCGGTTCACAAAGTTTCAAATCTAGAGGTAATTGTGTTAAGATATTTTTACAATCTATTTTATTATAATTTCATATCTATATTTTAAACTTTTGTTCTTTTAGCTTTGTTTGAGTTTTACACATTTGACATTTTAAAAGTGTTAAAAAGTTTATTTTGTTTTGAATTTTCAAGAGAGTGTTGAAATTGGATCGGCTGTATATAATTCAGATGGAGACGAAAGGTACGAGTTTTACGCATTTGATGTCAGTTTTTAAGAATTGTGGTGTTATCTTTTAGAATTTTGACGTTAGTTTTTCAGAATTTTGGTGTTAGTTTTCAGAATTGTGGTGTTCCTTTGCTGGATTTTGGTGTTATTTCAGTAGCTTGCGGAAGTTAAAAAACAGACAGTCTTCATCTTGCAGACTGCAGAGGTTTGGTCTACCTCTTCTGCTACAGATATCTGTAGATGTGGTCCGCAGACTGCAGACGTTTTACCTCTGAAAAAATAAACAGCACCTTAGTGGGTTGAAAAATTACTTTGCACGACCCGCTAGAACCTGTTCAGGAATTTCACTGCTTTCGGGGCTAGGGAATCAAATGTGTCAAAGGCAAAGGGGATAAATACGTTTTGATTCTCTATAACAACCCTCCTAGAACCCTTAAAGTGACCCTAAAACGTTCCGTATATACCCCGTATGTGAGAAACAAGCCCAAAATACACTTATACTTAGAAAAATCAAGAAAAACAAAGTCTGGGTGTCGCTCGCGGGCCGCAACCCACTGCTCAGGATCTGTCGTGGGGCGCGACAGCCTAGACTTGCCAGACACACAATGCCGACACGTGTCGAAGCTAGACTCGCTGACTCGACCAAGCTAGAGCCTATCCTAGAGTCCTCGTGGGCCGCGAAGACCGAAGCTTAGACTTACGCGGGGGGCGAGCCGCCTTAAATCTGGCCTATAAATAGGATCAGTCGGCTTCAGTTGAATTCGTTCATTTCTGAAATCTCTCTCTCTCTCAATTTCTAATAGTAGAAATTACACCCGGGCATAATACCCACTATAAAGCGAAGCTCTGCCTCGTTGTAAGTATTATAACCCTGTTGTTACCCTACATGATCGATTTAGGGCTCCGTAACGCATGTCAAGGCTCTGCCTGACTCAGTCGTTGGAGTTCTGTCTCGTGTTACACTATATTGATTTAGGATTCCGTAATGCATGTCAAGGCTCTACCTGACTCAGTCATTGGAATTCTGTCTCGAGTTGTACGGTTAATGTGATTTGGGTTATTTTACTAACACGTGTGCATTGTTTAAATTTTAATAGATAATAACCAGGAGAATCACCAGGAAGCTATAGTAGTATCACCCAAGTCAACAATGTGAGTACATTCTCTTTTTGTAAATCTTTTTGTGAGTCAAAATGTTTTACCAAAACCTCAAATGTTTTAAATTACACTTAACAGTAATTGAGTATTTGTGATTCTACAATTACTGCCGGTATGTTGGGGTTTTGTATACAAAATATGAAAGACGTTACCATTGGACAATGAGATAGCCAATGAGTAATATGACCCACAGGTCAGGTGTTGAAAATACTGAATGAGTAATTTAGTAGATATAAGCAAATGTAATTGCGGATGCCCTCAATTCTGTGAAGTTATAAAACTGTTTTGATTAAACTGGGATGCACTCGCCAGTATTTCTTGCTGATAAAATCTTTTTAAAATGCGTTTCAGGTAACAAAATGTGAAAGTCAATAGAAGCCAGCTGGAGAGCACTGAAGGCTTGGAAAAGTGGCTATAAAAGTTACCTAAATAAAAAGGAGTTTTTGTTTTCAATAAATAGGGTTTACCCCTACAATTGTATTGTCAAATGAACTTGGGTTTTATCCCCATGATTTGTTATAAAAAGTTTGGTGTTTAAACTCTGATAAAAATATTTCCTAACTACGGTCCTGATGTATTCCGCTGCTAAATTAATAAACATCGATACCACTGATCTGGATCTCACGGCGCCCGCTCCCGCTGTAGGGCTCGGGGGTTGCGACATTCTCTAAACACGATTTCTCTTGTTTAGCAACTTTTTCTGATTCTGCATTCAACGCTACCTGATCAGGAACAAACCCATTGTCCCTGATCCCAACAAGAGAGGACGCTCCTTGATGTATTGCAAAATACATTAATTATCTTGTACAGTTTGTTCGGGTTTTAGTTAGGATTAGTTTAGTTTTATTTAGAATCCGCATACTTTTAATTCATTTGTGTCTCGTAGGTCTTGGTTGATATAAGCATCTGAAAAGAGTAGGAAAAGAGCCATAATACGAGAAAACCAAGGACCAGATCGTGAACGAAGGATCTAAAATTGAAAAGAAATAAAAAAATGTGAAGTTGGAGAATGTTGCGCGTTGCGACAGATCTGCTGATCATCTCCGCGTGCCACGAAAGACCACTTTGACCGAGTTGACTTGATCCAAGACGCCATGGGCCGCGGTGGGTTAGCTTTGGGTTTCCGCGGGCCGTGAAAGGGTTCTAGCCCAGTTATTTTGTGAAAAATCGTGATTTTGGGCCTTTGAATGATTATATAGTATTGTTATGTTCATGCATCAACCCTAATCGACTAGAGATGTAGCCAGAGCTTATTTGACGAATTTGGAGGCATCTTTACCAAGGATTGAAGTTCCAGAATCATTAGAGTCAAGCGGGAAGTAGAAAGTTGGAAGCTTACGGGTTTTACCTTACTTGTTCTTCTCGTTTTCTAGTTTCTTTGTTCTAATTCAATGAATTCTTTTATTAAACCTTGTTTTATTGTTTTTAAGACCATGTTGCTTGGCTAAATTTCTTAGACTATCTAGGTTGCGATGAACTCTTGATTAAAGTATGGATTTTTATTAAGATGTTAATGTGTTTTATGGATTTATTTAATGTTTATGCGTATTTAATCTTGTTTAAATCCGATCACATGTTTCACTTGCGTTTTTGTGGATGTCTTCCATGTATGAATGCTAGTTAGGGCATAGACTGTGGGTTAGTGACTAGTTTACGGTTAATTGTGCACGATTTCCGTAGAAACTGTGATTAAGGTTTTTAATAGGGTTTAGTATTCTACCAATCTTTATATCCGTAAGGTGAGAGATTGTCGGTCCGTCTTTATTGTTAGATTGCTAGGGTTTGGTAATTCGTAAGAATATCTCCTTAGTTCACCTTTCATTGTTTGCTTATCGAGTTAAATCAAAGTCCTTAGTTGCCCTAGCCTTTCAACTGTAAGGTAGTTAGTCACATGAGGGCACTTTTCTAGATAAGTAGATAACCGTAGGGAAGTCTAATAAACCGGTAGTCTTAACCGCCTTTTAGAGTTCCATAGGTGTCTTCCCGAGAAGGCTCGGGGGTCCTGTTCGGTTTCTCTTAGGGTTTAGCATTTAAAGATCATGGTTCCATAATACATTAACATCCGATAGAAACCATACGATATTAATTGGGATTCCAACCTAGGTAGTTGTTCGTCACCTCTGATCTCAATCTTCGTTTAAGTCGCGTCTTAGTTTAGTTTTATTTTAATTGAAATTTTGGATTTTTAGAACCCCCCCCCCCCCCTCAAAATATGAAATCAATTTAGTCGTGTCAGTCTGTCAAGTCTATAGAGTCTAGTAACATAATTAGAGAGTCTCGTGGGTTCGATACTCGGACTTACTTAAGTTATACTACATTGACCGGTACACTTGCTGGTTGTGTGGTCTAGGTTAGAGAGTCTTAGTTTTATAAATTTAAAACTTAGCATGTCTAATTTAGGGTTTAGTTTAGTTAATTTGTTTAGACCATTTTTAGCACATGACTCCTATAAGGTCCACACTTGATTGTTGTATAATTATATAAGTATTATTATGTCAATCCTAGTTAGATAATTGGGGTGTTATATAATGATATCTGCATGATACATTCAATCTCAAAACCAAACATTAACCGTAACAAAACCCACTCACACTAAAATATGCTAGCTATTGGGGACTCAACTTGCATAGTCGGCATCAACTAACACGGTTTCTCTCTCGCCTTGTTTGATCACGACCATGCTTTGATTATCCGTACTGTCTTCTTCAACCACAATTTCCTCATCATCTAGATTCAGAATAACAGTTAACGACTCTAAGGTTGTTTTTAGTTGTTCCAACTCGAGCACTACTTCTTGACTAGTCAACCAGTAGGAGTCTACATCAACCATTCTTCTAACATGTTCAGTTTGGATTTGGTGATGGCTAAAAAAACATATTCTTCTTGAACCTCGACCATATATGCCTCAAAATCCCACGGTTCTTCTTCGTTGACCATAGTTGTGTTTCCTTGCTCCTTAGATTGTCGATAATCTTTTGCCACATGGCATGACATTCCAATAGGAAATGGGAATAAATACCCCTCTCCTTAGGAGATCATGTTACACAGTTTTACCTTTCCCTCATTTATGCTTACTATTTCTTTCTTACAAATAATTGTTCGCATGTCGAAGCTTGGTCACAGTGAGAAAACCTCATTGTGGCAGTGATAGCTTTTTGATACCATGTGCAGGCCTAATCTAATCATTCCGGCCAAATGTTCTAAGGGAGCTTTTGGTTCGCAGGAATTCAATGAAATTTAAGGGAATTAGAATTTGAATTCCATCTCTTAAGATGTTTGGTTCACATAATTTGATGGAATTGGAATCCCAATTCCAATCTTCATGTGTTTGGTTGACAATGGAATTGGAATTGGAATTATGCATGAATGAGTTCCTTCCAATTCCTTTAACTAAAGGAATTCAAAATTCTTCTTATATGTGAAGGAATTAAAGTAAATTCATTGGAATCTTCGACCGTTTCGACACGCACCGTTTCAACCCAGACCGTTTCGCCGCGAACCGTTTAGACCCGTACCGTTTCGAATCGAACCGTTTCGACGCGGACCGTTTCGACCCGTACCGTTTCGAATCAAACCGCTTCGACACGAACCGTTTCGACCCGTACCGTTTCAACCTGAACTGGTGGTTGTGGTGCCAGGGTGATGGATTCCAATTCACTTGACAATCAAACACAACAAAAATGGAATTGAGATTCCAATTCCAACAATTTCCAATTCCAATTGGAATGTTTAAATTCCAAATCCAATTCCTTCAAATTCTAATTCCTATACAAATTTCAATTCCAAATCATTCCGCGAACCAAACGCCCTCTAACTTCCTTGTGCTGAATCCTTGTGTGAATGATTCTAGTATGAATACCTCTCAAACACACCACTCACCCTAATTCCTCCTGTTAAACCTAAGGTAATTTACACAAGCGAATCAGGAACATACAACTCAAACTAAAACTCTTATCTAAATCCATTGAGAAACTAAAACTTTATGTTCGATGCTATCAAAATGTACCAAAGAGAAAAAAAACAAACTCCTTTTTTTTATTGTTAATCTCAAACTTACGTACACATATTTAAAACATAAATACACGACATTATTTATTTATACTAAGTTGACCGACTTACTAATTTGAATCATACTCTAATACAAAAGCAATAAAATAACTAAAATCAAAAATCAATCACGTATCCTATATCTATCTTTTAAAACAATTTAATCTATCTATTATACTAAATGAATTCTCGTAGGCCACAAGGGCTATTCTTAGCCAATCATTTTGATGATGTGGACACCCTCTTAATCAAGATAATTCACTATGGGCGCCAAACTCTCTTTTCCTCTATTCTCCTCTATTCTGCTTCTCCTGTACGTTTCATCTTAGCACCGCATCTCTCTCCTCAATCTTTCCATATCTTATTTTGCAAATCACAAACCTAGGTGTCTAAAGCAAGGATTGAAAGCATCGATTGAAGGCAACACGGTATATGTTTTTTTTTCATAAACCCTAATTCTCAGCGAGGCAATTATCATATGTTTCTTATTCATCCTAAATCGTTACCCTCTGAAGTGAATCTCGGTATGTTAAATTTTAATCTTATAATCCTACGTTTCTACAAAACCCCTAATTATGATATGTGCGATTTTCAGATCTCCAAACTTCAAAGATCCAGAAAGAATTTGAGGGCTAGGTTATGAGATCGTATTCTGATTGTGTGAAACGTAATCGTTTTTTGTTCAGATCTGGTTTTAGTTCATTGAATAAATTGTAAGTTTCTAATATCCTAATTCCCTCAATCCGTATGATTAGTGTTATAAAACTTTTGTGAGTGAAGTGATTGATTCAGTACTTGAATCTAGAACATTTAGGATATTTAGTTTCACTTGAGGTTGGTATTAACCTCTGTTTAGTTTAATTATTTTTAAATGATAATTTGCGATATCATTTGATGTTACTCATTGGTGGTTGATTGTTCGGGCTTACACTATATTGTGTTGGTTATTATTGGTTCAATGGTTAGGTGGCAAGAAAAGGAATTACTAAATTCCCATGAGTGATTTCAAGAATACGTTTGTTTATACACAATACAATATATTGCTTACTCTTCTGTTGTACATGTATGCATATATCAAATTATGTGATGTATGCTGGATTTGAAAGTAATTCTAGGGGTTCTGTTGAAAATAGCAGATGTGTGGGAATTGTTGGGAAGATGATCATATCTATATGTGAAAATTGTTCGTTTGCTTGGAATTGTGGATTAATAATCAGTCAAGAGGTATAGTTATCTATTAATTTCTCTATTTCCAGTGTTTTTTTTTTCATTTTTTTCATTTTTTTCATCGTTTAGGGTTTTATAAACTTGATTTTTGTTTCAAATTTATTCATTGTTTAGGGTTTTAGAAACTTGATTTGTGTTTCACCTTTGAATAATCCGCTGGTTCGATTTGTTCATCATTTAGGCTGCGTGATGGGGCTGGTCACAAATTAGACTTTCAATCATCATTATTTAGCGGGTTGCAGCTGCGATGGGGTCGATTTAAAGGTGGCGCGGTAGGTCACGACATTAATTGAGAGCACTGATCAATGAATCAGATTAGTGATGGCTTTGTGAAGGGAAATCGAAAGGCTGAAGGGTTATAAATCACGGTTTGAGTTTAATTTGACGTCTAATTTAGGTTTAGGGTTTGTGTTTGGTATTACATCTGTTTCAAGAAAATAATTGAACTTTTGTTTTTGAGGCATTTCATGGCAAGAAAATAAAGGGTTGAGTCTAAAGGGATAATCTCTTGGTAAAGGGTTTGAGTCGACAAGAAAACTGTTTGTTTATAAATGTTATATTTGTATATGTAGTAGCAGACATTATTACATGTGCCTTTTACACTCATTTTGGATAATGTGTTCATTTTGTCCTTATGATAAACATGTAACCTCTCATTTTTTGCCCCGGCAGGTTCTTGAGAAAAAGACACAAGCTGAAAAATGGGTTGCACCTCTTATGCATATCATCAAAAATGTAAGTAGCAATCTGAATTTTGAATATTTTTAATAATTTATGCAAGTGTATACAATCACTGTATACTAAAATTCATGGTGCTGATGGTTACTTTGCCAAAACTGGGTAACGATACCAAGAATGTTTAGTATGGTACCGTTACGAGTATTTTACAGGTACAGAACCGAAACGTCAAAATGGGTATCGAATCGGTACCGAAAATAATTCGGTACAGGAAATGCTCATCCCTGTTTACCATTGGGGTTTTCTAATAGTGTTTTTGTTTTTAAAAATGATTTGTCATATTTATGTGTTGTTTTGTTTGCCTCTTGAAAATTGTCAGATTATAAGCTCTATTGTTAAAGCTCTATTGTTAAAGTTATTAAATGATTCCTTAAAATCCAGTCTCAAGTGACGTACGTTCGGCCCGGACTACCCATAAGATCAAGACAATCTCCATCATGGAGTGTGGTGTATACCTCTTTGTTCTGAACTACCAGGTAAATTTGGTTCTAAGCTTATTTATATTCAATTTAGTTTCTGTAAAACATGTGTTACATAAGAAAAAAAAAATGCATGTTTTGACCCATTTACTTTTATAAAAGTAATAATTAGAAATCAAAGAAGATAAAAAGACACGACAGTATGAACGAACGCTTCACTAAGAAGGCTATTAAATTAATTATGTTTGCACAAGAGGAAGCGCAAAGGCTTGGCAACTTTGGCAGGCGTATGTTATGCGACACTTGGAGTCCAGATGCAAAAAGGAAATACAAAGGAAGTAGTGGCAGGTTTGCACTTATTTAGAGTTTTATGATGTTTTGTTTGCAAATCATGTTTATCGTTTTAAGTGATCATCATATTTTAAACTTTAGACTACTGGTTAAAATCCTTCGTCGTTGAGTGCTTAGGTTGAGCATTAATCACTATAGGAATTTACATATTACTATAGGGATTTATATCTTTGAAGGTTTCATTATAATCATGCCGGCGCTTCAGTTTGGAAACAGGGTTACGTACTGGGTTGCGACTGCGAAAAGAAGAAAAGTCGATTCCGGCGAGATATGTTGTTACCCCGGATCTGAAAAGGGCCTGAGGGTATGTGGTTTGTTTTTGTTTTCGCAATTTATATTTTCATTATAAGGAATTCAATGTCATAAAATATTTGTTTGATTCTAAGAAAATTAATGTCGATATCGGTATGAATAATATTTGTTTTTGTTTTCGCAATTTATATTTTCATTATAAGGAATTCAATGTCATAAAATATTTGTTTGATTCTAAGAAAATTAATGTCGATATCGGTATGAATAATGTGCCTTTAAATCGTAAAATATTTGTTGTTGATTTGATCTTTGAATCTACCTCTTTTTTATAACATGATTAACAATCCAATTGAATTTAGAACATGATTACGTATTAATTGTTGTTTCACTTAATGATACTCCTCTGATTCAACTATAGATACGAATGTGGTATTATTTGTTGTTTTAATACTGAGTAATAACATCAATTTGATTTCATTTCAATTTGTTGTTTGACACTTTGACTTTCATTTCCATGTTTTTGACCCTAATAGGCTAATATTGGAGTTGATGAGGTAATTATATTGGAATAATGTTTCCAAACCAATGTGGTAAATATTCAGATGATCAGGTGATGGATATGATGATTAATTTGTTGAGCCTTTTGCTTATATTATGGCAGGAAGAAAGATTATAAGCTTTGCTTATATTTCATATAATAGATGACTATTTCATAATATTGAGCTACTTACTACCATTAATTCTAAAGTAAATTACACGGATGGTCCCTATCGTTTACCAAAATTTTGGATTTGGTCCCTAGCTTTCCAAAAGTACACGGATGGTCCCTGTGGTTTGCACTTTGTAACACATTTAGTCCCCACCTTTTTCTAAAGGTACATAGATGGTCTTTATGATTTGCACTTTTATGCATTTAGTTCCTAACTTGAACATGCTAAAAACTTTAGATTTGTTGGCTGGGGACTAAATGCGTTACAAAGAATTTGAGGGCTTGGGTATGAGATCGGATTCTGATCGTGTGAAACGTAATCGTTTTTTGTTCAGATATGGTTTTGGTTCTTTGAATAAATTGTAAGTTTCTAATATCCTAATTCCCTCAATCCGTATGATTAGTGTTATAAAACTTTTTTGATGTACACAGTAAGTTCGTTCGTTTGTTTATGTTCCGATTTTGTTTTGAAGTTCCTGTATGCTTTTCAATTTTTCTTTCTTTTGCTTATAATGTTTTGCATTATCAATTACAATTGGGGCGTTTAGATCTTTAATCGGGGTGTCTAGGTCTCTATTTTGGTTTCTTTGTTGTTATAAAGCAATGGTTTTGTTTGATTTTTTCTCGATTGATGTTGTGATCGTTGTGGATTTTTTCTAGAGAAGATTTAAAGCACAGGTACAGTTGATGTAATTGATAATCGTGAGTGTTTCCTTTTCATCTCTCAGTATTTCGTGGTCCAGTCTATCGGTATACATTATTTAAGTCATTGAACATAGATTAAATGAGTTGTTAAGCATGACTTTCATACTCATTTAGCCATTTAGCGGGCTGGATCAAGCAGAACACACGTACGAGCAGAAGCCATGCTCTGTTGAATTGATGAGCCTGAGCACGACTCATTTTTTCTTAGTGTCAAAAACGTCAATCTTAACCGGAACAAAACTAAAATCATGTAATCCGTTTTTGAAATTGACTTAAAAGGGTGTAAATGGGTTGGCGGTTTATTAATGAGTTAAATGGGTTGGCGGGTTATTAATGAGTTAAAAGGGTTGGCGGGTTGACCTTTTAATACACTTAATTAATTGAAGGATTGTTTGAGATACTAAGTGAATATGGTTACAAAAGATAGGATAGAACACTTGATGTTTACAGTATGAATGTGTTTATGATGTTATTCAGTTCATTTTAGTGGTTGGTTCTGTGCATTTTCTATTAAAAGGTAATACAGAACACTTGATGTTTGATATTTTAAGTCAAACTCACAGGATCCGTGTATAAAAGTTACAGCTTAATGTGACATTTGTTCTTTCTTATCCTTACCAAACATGCCTAACATGCCCATTTTCCCATCTTTGTTATATATAAATAACATCTAAGACTACTATGCATCAATAGTTGATTATTTTTGTTTTCAAAATTGCAGGCACCAACTCTTCAGTGGGCATGTAAATATCTTTTTTGTATATTTTGTGCTTATATTTTGGTTAGCTGTCAAAATGGCAAATTTTGAAACATGGTTTCTATTAAATTTTATTACATATCTCACATGCCATTTTGATTCTTATTAAACAATTGACTCAAGCTTACTAAAGTAGACCAAAGATTATTAAAGTATACTTAAATATAGATTTAGATAAGCGGCAATTACCGTGATTAGGGATGAGCGTGGTATGCTACCGAAATTTGCCAAAACTGGGTAACGGTACCAAGAATGTTTAGTATGGTACCGGTACGAGTATTTTACAGGTACAGAACCGAAACGTCAAAATGGGTATCGAATCGGTACCGAACATAATTCGGTACAGGAAATGCTCATCCCTATTTACCATTGGGGTTTTTTGATAGTGTTTTTGTTTTTAAAAATGATTTGTCATATTTATGTGTTGTTTTGTTTGCCTCTTGAAAATTGTCAGATTATAAGCTCTATTGTTAAAGCTCTATTGTTAAAGTTATTAAATGATTCCTTAAAATCCAGTCTCAAGTGACGTACGTTCGGCCTGGACTACCCATAAGATCAAAGACAATCTCCATCATGGAGTGTGATGTATACCTCTTTGTTCTGAACTACCAGGTAAATTTGGTTCTAAGCTTATTTATATTCAATTTAGTTTCTGTAAAACATGTGTTACATAAGAAAAAAAATTGCATGTTTTGACCCATTTACTTTCATAAAAGTATTAATTAGAAATCAAAGAAGATAAAAAGACATGACAGTATGAACGAACGCTTCACTAAGAAGGCTATTAAATTAATTATGCTTGCACAAGAGGAAGCGCAAAGGCTTGGCAACTTTGGCAGGCGTATGTTATGCGACACTTGGAGTCCAGATGCAAAAAGGATATACAAAGGAAGTAGTGACAGGTTTGCACTTATTTAGAGTTTTATGATGTTTTGTTTGCAAATCATGTTTATCGTTTTAAGTGATCATCATATTTTAAACTTTAGACTACTGGTTAAAATCCTTCGTCGTTGAGTGCTTAGGTTGAGCATTAATCACTATAGGAATTTACATATTACTATAGGGATTTATATCTTTGAAGGTTTCAGTATAATCTTGCTGGCGCTTCAGTCTGGAAACGGGGTTACGTACTGGGTTGCGACTGCGAAAAGAAGAAAAGGTGATTCCGGCGAGATATGTTGTTACCCCGGATCTAAAAAGGGTCTGAGGGTATGTGGTTTGTTTTTGTTTTCGCAATTTATATTTTCATTATAAGGAATTCAATGTCATAAAATATTTGTTTGATTCTAAGAAAATTAATGTCGATATCGGTATGAATAATGTGCCTTTAAATCGTAAAATATTTGTTGTTGATTTGATCTTTGAATCTACCTCTTTTTTTATAACATGATTAACAATCCAATTGAATTTAGAACATGAAGGTAATGTCATTGTATATTTTTTGTTATATAATGAAGTACGATTTATGTACTTGGTTTTTAATGTTATTGGATAATCATTAATGTGTAAACAAATGTCAACGACAGCAAAAATCATGTTTCTATCGGAACCATGCATGTTAATTAAATTGTAAAATTATATTTTTGAATGAATATATTTGAATGAAGATATTTTAATGTTTATAAAATCAACGGAATGGATTGTGCAACGGTACAAGGCTACAAGTAAAAAAGCTGCACAACCGTGTAATAGAAGCCGAGATAATATCTGGTGCAAATATTGGTAGTTGCACATATATACCTCGATTAAACTTGATCTCTTCTGATAAAAAGATTCCTTTTGCTTTTCAAATGAGGCAATTTCCGCTGGCCGTATGTTTTGCAATGACGATCAACAAAAGTCAAGGTCAGTCTCTTTCAAGAGTTGGTTTGTACCTCAAACAATTGGTCTTCTCTCATGGTCAATTGTATGTTGCTTTATCAAGGGTAAAAACAAGAAATGGGGTCAAAATACTCATACTTGACAACAACGGAAAAGCTACAGATAAAACAACTAATGTGGTGTATAAAGAGATTTTCAACGAATTGTGATGTCTGCATATTGATGGTTAATAAAAAGTTTTTACATGATCCGTTTCAAGATGTGTATATATTCATAACATTTTATGTAAACAACGATGATGAAGCGATATTATCTTTAATCAACCCGTGTAATACACGGGTCCTTAGGCTAGTTAAATAATATAAAGATAAATACTCTAACTAAATAATAATTATAATATTTATTATTATTATTATTATCCTTTATCTTCTCCAAGCCGTCCCATGAGACCAAACCGAATCACCCTTATACCTTCGGCATTAACTGTTCGTGTCCTTTGCGTTAGTATTGCACCAAATTTCACACTCCCTCTCAATACCAACTCCCATTGTTCCACCAAGATCTTTCGCTTCCCCTAACGCTCGTACTTCTTTGAACTTAATTCTTGGACTCGCCTTTGTTACAATATTTGCAGGTTGCTTTTCCTGGTTACAATTTTCCAAGTTTCGAGATTACCCGTTAGAACATTGTTTGGAACCGCGCTACCCGCTTTGAATGGGAAACAAGTTTTGATTTCTCAACTTCATGCCAAACATTGTATTCAAAGCAATTCTTCCATCCTAACTTGATGCACGCTCCTAACTCCTTCATCTTGATAAACCGTGAAATAAGACGAAACTTTCTTTTCGTGCAATTTTACTAACACGGTTTCTTTCTCGGCTTGTTTGGTCACGACCATGCTTTGATTATCCGTATTGTCTTCTTCAACCACAATTTCCTCATCATCTAGATTCAGAATAACAGTAGACGAGTCTAAGGTTGTTTTCAGTTGTTCCAACTCAAGCACTACTTCTTGACTAGTCAACCAGTAGGAGTCTACATCAAACCATTCATCTAACATGTTCGGCTTGGATTTGGTGATGGCTAAAAAACATATTCTTCTTGAACCTCGACCATATATGCCTCAGCATCCCACGGTTCTTCTTCGCTAACCACACTTGCGTTTCCTTCCTCTTTAGGTTGCCAACAGTCTTTTGCCATATGTCCTTTGTGTTACGACACTTATACGGAAATCGTTTTGATCGATACTTTGATTCTTTTTAATTTTCTTCAGAAGTTTCTCTTGGGTTGTCTCGGTCCTTTCTGTTCCATTCTTTTCTCTTGGATCGGTTACTTTTATCCCGGTACTTATCCTTGCCTTTCGTGACATTAAGGTTCTGATTTTTATTAAAAGGATTCTTCTCCTTTCTCCCAACATATAAGGCGATTTCAGTCTCGGTTTTAAGTGACACGTCAGCTAACTATTTTGTCAAGGCTTCTTACCCAACAAGAATATTCTCGAACTCGGTTATACTTGGTTGGATCACCCACCCTTGGATAGCGGTAACGAAGCTGCGATACTCTAGCCTTAAACCGTGAATGAGTATCCGCTTCATACTAGCATCACTAACCCGAGACGGTGGTTCAAGTTCTCCAATCCCACGACATAGGTTTTTAATTTTTCAGAATACTGTGAAATAGGAAGATCACCTTGGGACGCCGTCATTAGTTGCCTTCAACTAGTTGTAACCGGTTATCGTTTTTCTTCGTAAACAAGGTTTCAAGCGTATCCAACGCTTGCTTTGGGTATTCCAGGTCTTAAATGTGATCAAGAACATCATCATCAACTATTGTCTTGATGATGAACATCGCCCGACCCGTTGTCACCTGCCACTTCGCGATAGAGCCGTTATATCGTTTTAGGGTTGTCTCATCTTGGTACCGTTCGTTACTTGCCAAAGATCTTGACCTTGAAGATACGATTTGATGCACGTCAACCATTGTTTGTAGTTGCTTTGATTCAGTTTTTTTTTATTCCTCCTACGACCTGTAACTTTGCCATTGTTACAGTTTCTTGACAGACTCTTCGTTGCGGTCGGTTTTCTAAGAACTTTCTTTCGATTAATTACTTCCTGTTATCGGAACCTGTACACCTGCAATTGGAAACTTACTGTGATCGAAACTTGGACACCTTCGATCAGAAACCCTACCGAACCGGAAACAGATGGGTAAACTATAACGGAACCGAGCATAGATCGTAAGATGAGCAAGAGTTTAAGTTTGAGTTGTATGTTTTCTTGATACCACTTGTTAAACATAAGGTAGTTTACACAAGCGAATAAAAAACATACAAGTCAAACTAAAACTCTTGATGAAGATTCCTTGAGAAACTAAAACTTTATGTTAGATGCTATCAAAATGTACCAAGAGAAAAAAAAACTCGTTTTTTTTTTTTTTTTTTTTGTGTGTGTTAATCTCAAACTTACGTACACACTTTGTAACGTAAATACATTGACATTGTTTATACGACCGACTTACTAATTTGAATCATACTCGGATACAAAACCAATAAAATAGCTAAATTTAAAAATCAACCTTACTCCTCTTATGCCTATCTTTTTTTAAAACAATTTAATTAAATAATCTAAAGATATATACTCTAAATAATAGTAATAATAATAATTATCCTTGATCTTCTCTAAGGGGTAGGGACACCCATCACTCACCACACACTCATCACTCACAACATCCAAAAAATTTCCGTCATGTCATCTGTTTCCACGTGATTAGTCTGGTGGATTTGTGTGAGTTCGAAAAGACAAGCTCGTTCCTCGTCTTCCATATGTACCAACAAGTTGTGAGAATAATCCCGTATAAAGTTTTCTTCGTTCGTCGTCCCCATCTATAGCTATCGTGAACTGTCAAGAGATCCATGATAGTGAAAGCATATAAATCTGCGCTATCTTGCTACAATATTCATTTGTTTAAACAATTGATCTAATCAAACGGATGCTTACTTTTCTAAACGGACGTTTACTTTTTCTTTTATGCCTTTACCTTTTATAACCAAACGCCGATTAGTTTTCATTAGTGTCTTTCCCTTTCGTTAGAGGGGTGTTTTAAAATATCGATAAAATGATAGATGTTCCTAAAAAATATACACATATAAAAAGCATAAATAATATGCCGATAAACACCTTTTCTTAACAACAAATCATCATATCCCACGTGGCAAATCCAACGGCCAGATTCAACCTCAGACTTTTTCCTATTCCAAATCAAACCAACCCATGACCAGCTCTATTTGTTGCTTATTCATTCCTACTTTTATTCAATCACACACACTCAACGTGTTTTTAGTATGTGTAACCTTCATCCATGTATATATACACACTTTCACACTATATTTTTCCTTCACATCTGATCACTTACTCCGATTTCTCTCTCTACACCCCCCCCCCCCCCCCTCCCTCCCTCTTATATACACAAACATATTCTTGAAGGACATACATACATACATACATATTTATGTATCTAATTATCAACACCATGTCTTATTAAAAACAATCAATTCACATCAAGTTTTAACCTTTATCGAAAACCCGCCAACAAGAATTCATTTTGATCAAAAGGGTATAATCTTTTTCAAAAAAGATGAAAATTCGAGGGTTTTTGATTAAAAACCGAGTTGTTTCAATTTTCCGGCGACTTCACCGGAGAAACCAGCCATCATCCGCCGGTTACCGGCGGCTAGACCGGTCTCCAACATCCATATCAAAGTTTCTCAAATGGGGTTGTCGGTTAAAGACAAAAGCAATAGCCGGTTTTCAAAAAAACCCGGTTCTTGAAAAGTTTTCGGCACCGCCGCGTGCGGCGGTGCCGAAGGGGAAGATGGCGGTGTACGTCGGTCAGAAAGATGGAGATTTTAAGAGGGTGTTGGTGCCGGTGATATATATTAATCATCCGTTGTTTGGGCAGTTGTTGCGGGATGCGGAGGAGGAGTATGGGCATGATCATCCCGGCGGGATCACCATACCGTGTCGGTTTTCGGATTTCGAGAGTGTGAAGTCTAGGATTGCCGCCGTGTGCGGTTGCCGGAAGTTGCTGACGTGGCAACGCCGGTGATGATGATGATAAATATAATAGGTTTTTTTAGGTTTTTTAGAGGTGTTAAAGTTTAGGTTAAATGTTTTGACGTATATGTAACATGCAGGATTTTAAATGTATTAAAGTTGTTTTTTTTTTTTTTTTTTGAGGTAAAAGTTGAACTCCTTTGGATTTGTTTTCTTTTGCTTTGGATAAAGGTTCCAAAGTTAGATTTTTCTTGTGGATCTTTTTTTTTTTTTTTTTTTTTTTTTTTTTTAAGAGTTTTGGTTTCTTTTTATTTGATGTGTTTTTATTGTGTGATCTATTATCAAATGGTGCTTTGCTAAAGTTAGTTCCATGTTTAAGAAAAAGTTCTTTTTTTCTTAATATGAACCCTCAAAAAATACAGGAGGGACTCATATATACGAAACAATAAACAGTAAAAACACGAATTATGTTTTGCATTGCAACAGGTCAGAGTCAGTCTGTTAAGTTTATTAATCTAAGCTAAGACCTAAGGTCACCTAAAAACAGAGCCTCCAGTTGTTTTTTTTTTTTTTTTTTTTGTTCTTTTCATATATTAGACTTGTCTTTTTTTTTTCATTTAAACAGCTTTCTAGGCCTAAGATTTAGGATTTTACTCTAGGAGTCCACACTGGTCGTGCACGCTCCATTATAGAATCCAAAAGCAGCGCTGCAACACACCAACCCTCGTTACTTGCGGCGCCTTTTAAGTAACCAATGTGAAACTGATTGCAAATTGGACGAAATTAGGGCCGACATTAGTAAAATCATCGTTATGGTCATTCAATGTCTCAAATATCAATCTTAATTGTTGATTTTATTTATACCAATTCAATAGGACCCCAACTTTATAGTTCACTTAGGGCTCCAAAATCGTTGGAACGGACAAGAAACACAACACGTGTATATTCAAAAAACACACCATAGGTGTTATGGTGTTACGACTAAAACACCATGTATAGCTTTAAGAAAACCAGTCAAGATTTCATCTATACTTGAAATATGTTCACATATGAGGTCATATTTTTAATCACATGCCTAATGTTTTTTGTTCTTAGGAACTACAAATAAAGGGTTTTAATCAAATGCCTAATGTTTTTTGTTCTTTGGAACCACAAATAAAGGGTTTTGATTTTCTATTAATATGAACAAATAGGTGTTTTTACATAAACGAAATTCCTTTAAATTATATGGTCCTGAATTGGGCTAAGGTTTTTCAAGGCTTTAACCATTGGCTCTATTTTTAGTCAATCACAGCAAATGATGAGTGTTTCCAATCATATCTCTCTCTTACATACACAAACATATTCTTGAAGGACATACATACATACATACATATTTATGTATCTAATTATCAACACCATGTCTTGTGCAAAACAATCAATTCACATCAAGTTTTAACCTTTATCGAAAACCCGCCAAGAAGAATTCATTTTGATCAAAAGGGTTTAATCTTTTTAAAAAAAGATGAAAATTCGAGGGTTTTTGATCAAAAACCGAGTTGTTTCAATTTTACGGCGACTTCACCGGAGAAACCAGCCATCAGCCGCCGGTTACCGGCGGCTAGACCGGTCTCCAACATCAATATCAAAGTTTCTCAAATGGGGTTGTCGGTTAAAGACAAAAGCAATAGCCGGTTTTCAAAAAAACCCGGTTCTTGAAAAGTTTTTGGCCCCGCCGCGTGCGGCGGTGCCGAAGGGGAAGATGGCGGTGTACGTCGGTCAGAAAGATGGAGATTTTAAGAGGGTGTTGGTGCCGGTGATATATATTAATCATCCGTTGTTTGGGCAGTTGTTGCGGGATGCGGAGGAGGAGTATGGGCATGATCATCCCGGCGGGATCACCATACCGTGCCGGTTTTCGGATTTCGAGAGTGTGAAGTCTAGGATTGCCGCCGTATGCGGTTGCCGGAAGTTGCTGATGTGGCAACGCCGGTGATGATGATGATGATAAATATAATAGGTTTTTTTAGGTTTTTGAGAGGTGTTAAGTTTAGGTTAAATGTTTTGACGTATATGTAACATGCAGGATTTTAAATGTATTAAAGTTGGTTTTTTTTTTTTTTTTTTTTTTTTTGAGTAAAAGTTGAACTCCTTTGGATTTGTTTTCTTTTGCTTTGGATAAAGGTTCCAAAGTTCGATTTTTCTTGTGGATTTTTTTTTTTTTTTTTTTTTTTTTTTGTAGAGTTTTGGTTTCTTTTTATTTGATGTGTTTTTATTGTGTGATCTATTATCAAATGGAAAGTAAAGGTGCTTTGCTAAAGTTAGTTCCATGTTTAAGAAAAAAGATCTTTTTTTCTTAATATGAACCCTCAAAAAATACAGGAGGGACTATAAGAACTATAAGAAACAATAAATAGTAAAAACACGAATTATGTTCTTCATGGTTAGTCTGTTAAGCTTATCAATATAAGCTAAGGCCTAGGGTCACCTAAAATCAAAAGCCTCCAGTTTTTTGTTTTTCATATATTAGACTTGTTTTTTTTGTCCATTTAAACAACTTTCTAGGCCTAAGATTTAGAATTTTACACTAGGAGTCCACACTATTCGTGCACGCTCCATTTTAGAATCCAAAAGCAGCGCTGCAACACACCAACTCTCGTTACTTGCGGCGTCTTTTGAGTAGCCAATATAAACTGATTGCAAATTGGGCGAAATTAGGGCCGATGTTAGTAAAATCATCGCTATGGTTATTCAATGTCACAAATATCAATCTCAATTGTTGATTTTATTTATACCAATTCAATAGGACCCCAACTTTATAGTTCGCTTAGGGCCTCCAAAATCGTTGCAACAGGCAAGAAACACAACACGTGTATATTCAAAAAGCACAACATAGGTGTTATGGTGTTACGACTAAAACACGATGTATAGCTTTAAGAAAACCAGTCAAGATTTCATCTATACTTGAAATATGTTCACATATGAGGTCATATTTTTAATCACATGCCTAATGTTTTTTGTTCTTAGGAACCACAAATAAAGGGTTTTGATTTTCTATTAATATGAACAAATAGGTGCTTTTACATAAATGAAATTCCTTTAAATTATATGGTCCTGAATTGGGCTAAGGCTTTAACCATTGGCTCTATATATTTTTAGTCAATCACAGCAAATGGTGAGTGTTTCCATTCCATCATATCTCACTAGAGTGGATAAGGGCACTACATACATATTGAAGCGACAGTTGAAGTGGAAAATGGCGTGTGGTGGCCGAAAACGATGTAATCATTGACTATGTGTATGAGTTGCCAAAGGAGAGAAAATACGTATGAGCATGAATTGGTCAAAAATAGGTTAATCCTTTACAGAGAATCACAAAAACATAACCCTACTTAGGTTTGATAAAATTACTCCCTTTAAGCAAGGCAGGTTCAACCATCTTGGTGGCCTAAAACGAATTAAAAACTCGAGGTCTTTTCCTGGGGCGCAGGATTTAAGGGGCGGAGAGGGGCGCCCGACCGCCGAACTTTTCGGTCAGTAGTGTTATATATGTACGTTTCGTATAGGATTTTGTAGGTATATACGTTTTTGACCCCCCGGTTTTATTTTTTTTATTTATATAGCCCAAATAAAATATTTAATTAGCCCAAATATTATAGCTCAAATCATTATATTTTGTAGAATACTAGAATGTATATTATATAACCCAACTCAAATTATTTTATAGCCCAACTTAAAAGCCCACCCTATCAAAAAAAAAAAAACCTAAATTCGTTTACTTTGGGACATCGACCAGAAGAACAGAAGCCACAAGCCACAACTGCAAAAGAGGGGAAAACCCAGGTTACAGAACTGTTCGACTTCAGCTTCTTATTCAAGAACAGAAGCCAAAACGCTGCTCGTTGTTATGGCCTTGTACTCTTATTCGACTTCGTCAATCTTCATAAGGTTAAAGGTATGTGTTTTTTATCTTTAGGTTTAATTTAGGGCTGCAATTTATGTGATTTAGTTTGAAATTAGGGGTGAAATTTGTCTGAATTTTTGCCCTAAACTTGTTGAATCTTTCTGTAACTGTGTCTAATTTTATTTGTTTTAATCTTATTGTGATTTGATTTAGATAGAAATTATAGTTTGAAATTTATGGTGATTTGTTAACTTGTTTTGTTATTAAATTATGCTATGGGGAAGAATAAAATGATAATTTATTTTTAATGTTTGAGAACGTTTTTTATTTGATAATAATGTTTGACCGACCTGACCAGAATCGAATCACCGACGTCCGACCCAAACATACACCTCGAAACTACGCCATATACAATTATTTTTTTGTCCATTACCTTCCGACCCCCCGAACTTTTTTTTCAAGCTTCGCCACTGGTCTTTTCCAAATAAAAAAGGCTCTTTGAGAAAAACTATCATTTACCCGGGCTTGAGACAGACAACAATAACCTAAAAGATTTATTGTTGGCGAACTTAATTTTTTTTTTGTATTTTTATTTATTTTTTGTATGTGTAAAGATAAGTTCAGCAAAGCCCATATATCATATATAATTCTTTTTTAAAGTTGGATGCCTTATTGATTTGGAGGCCTAAAGCCTAAGCCTCAAAAGACTTGGGATTGAGCCGGCCCTATCTTTCAGACATGTTTTGTGAAAAGAAAGAAGAAAATTATAAATGTTTTCTATCACCTCCATCTAAAATTGAGCTATTGGATTGTCTAATCCTAATTGAACTACAGAAGACAACGATCGTGTTGCAATGGTGGCTCTCTCAAGGTATTTGTTGCGTTTCTTTAGGGTTCCAGGGGCGGACCCATGTTGATTGGTGGGTGGGCGCACCCCTTGGAAAAAAAAAATTAAGTGTAATTTTTAGGTAAAAAACCAGATCGCACCCTTTGAAAATTTGGTTGAACCCCTTCATCCGCACCCTCAGAAAAAATTTCCTGGTTCGCCACCGGATGGTTCCCACTTTTCCCATCACAACTACTTGAATGCTTCAACTAAGGAGATCTATTTGTATTATTATATGTATGCAATAGTTTCTTCTCTAAACAAATCACCTTCGATTCTTTTATGTTATTCCTGCTATTTAAGGACAATGGGAAACAAACAATCTACCACATATACTAGATCATATTATTCAACATTGACATATACTAGATCATATTATTCAACATTGTAAATGATGTTAGTCTCTTTCATTTTAGGTGACAATAGACACACAAATTCCACGTCGTCTTTTCCCCTTTGCACACAATGCACAATGAAAACTAGAGCTGTCAAAACATGATGTGTAGTGTTAAACAAATCGTTCACGACACATTTAACTCAATAAGTGGATTACGCGACATATTTAGCATAGTTAAAGATACCAATTCAATAGAACGAATAACACAAGATATAGTTAACATGATATAGTATAAGCAATATAATAATACGAATGTCACGATATATTTTACACGATTATTGACTTGATTAGTAATTACTTAAACATCATTAAATAGTACATAATTAACACGATGAAATACAAGTTTTCGAAATTACAATCCGTATTTAATTACATATATATAAGACTATAAAAGTACGCCATTGTGATAAAAAAACAAGTCTTAAACATGTCACGCAGACCTAATAACCTATTCAACACAATAAGTTAAATGTGTCATAAACTGGTTGAACCTATTTAGACATGTTTTTAATTGTGTCATTAACGCATCACCCGTTTTTTACCCGAACATGTTTACTTTAAACACTAACCCTTGTAACTTCATATCACATTATATCATTTTAACGCGTCACTGGAAAAAAATCAGCTATAATGGAAACTACACTCAAGTGAATTTGGTCTTCACATATCGGGAAAAAGTGAGACTAAACGAATCCCTTGTATGCTTAGGTCTTAACACACGGCTTACACGCCCTCTATAAGATAAAATATGTGACTGATTTAGTTGGTGAAAAGAAAATACACTCAGTAAAACCATAATAAAAGAGTAAATTTTGTAAGATTAAATATATATTATTTTATATTTAATCTAGTAGCCATTATAATCATTTACATTATATAGATCAAAATATATAACAACCTATTAAATAATTAGTTGGTAATTGTTGATGAGACTAATTACCCTTATTAACTAATTAGGGTTTCCTCTTGGGTGATCTGAACGGGAGATCACCACAGCCGTCGCGGCTCCGCCTCTCTCTCTCTCCTATTCGACTCTTCTCTCTCTTCCCGATCACCCTCTCTCTCCTCTGTTCACTCTCCTGTCTCTCTCTCTGCTCGTTACCGTCGCCACACCACCACCGGACAGTGGTGGTGGTCCGTCTTGCTAATCGGAGGGGGGGTCGTCTGGTGGTGGATGTGTCACACCCCGATATTTCCACGAATTACCGGTGGGCCCGGTGGGGAGTATCGTGACGTAGTTGGTAACATTACAGTCAAACAACACAATATTTAAATGCACAGCGGAAGCAAAAGATAGATATATTTCAACCGAATATAATTGTAGTATCAAGTATCACAAACAGTTGAGAACAATCCACAGGTGGATCAAAAATAAATAGGAAACATTGTTCAACAGTTTTGACACCCAAGCTTGCGAGACTTATTGTGGACGCTAGGAGAAAGCCAGCCTAGTTCGCGTAGTACCTGCACTTAACTTTT
Organism: Helianthus tuberosus; assembly: GCA_030545235.1. NCBI lineage: Eukaryota > Viridiplantae > Streptophyta > Magnoliopsida > Asterales > Asteraceae > Helianthus > Helianthus tuberosus. Next base: position 43,300,537 of record CM060448.1, on the reverse strand, counting down.
TTGGGAAAATACGTCAGTTTACACTGGTAAATACATTCAACCGACTCATTTTGAAAAGTTTAATAAAATTGATTTGAATGCATGTGGCACAAACTTTTTATAACTTGGGATAATTATTTGAATATAATACTTGTAAAAGAATTACATGTTCCTTATGCGTTCAGTAGCCTGATCCGTAGACCGGGTTAAAGATCAATAGACACACCACATTATTTATTTATGCGCTGACGGGTGTACGCCTACACCCCGTGCTCAGGTCGTGGCCATCTCGTAAGATGATGCCAAGGATATCCGGGACATGGTTATTAACCCCCCAAAGGCTTTAAGCAAACAAAACATTTCAAAATGGGCATATCAATGATTTAACCTCTATTCGATTAAAGATTCAATGCCGGACCAAGCGGTATTTTATATACCGTACCCCAAGCCCGTATAAGGGAAAATAAGTTAAAAGTATTTACCTTTTGCAAAGTAATAATCACAATAAGCAAGTGCGTGTAGCTTTTACCGGGTCTCCTATTCTGGAACGAAGGTTTATAATAACCTATTAGAATCCTAACGGGTCTTTAGTTAAGCTTAAGCTTAGACCGGCTAGTTTTAAGGAACGATACGGTTCGAACGCGTGATTAAGCGAAGACCGGAATAGAATGTGATTTAGACCCTACAAGTTTGAAGACTTGTATAATATGGGTAATCTAAACACATTCTGGATTTTGGGGTAAAAACGATAAGGTTTGACCCGTCTCGGCTAATTTATGCAAACTAGTTACATAAACCGAACCGAACGCGCCATAAGCGTAACGGGTAACCATGAGAGTCATATACAGGTTTCCTAAGTTAATATGCCTTAAATATGTTGTGATATCAGTAGGATATCTTCCATTATGCCCAAACGAGTTTAATCTCAATTTAAGCCCCGTAGGGGTATTTTGGTCATTTTAAAGATTATAAAGAGGTTATTTTATAATTCTGAGATTCGGGTCTGAATACATCAGTAAAATAACTTATTTTAATAGGTCATCTCAGTTGTGATAAGTCTTGTATGACAAAAATGGTTTTAAACATAAACTATGTGTTTAATACGCTTAAAAAGCCATTTTAAGCGATTTCCGGGTTATACCGGAAATCTGAGTTTTCTGGACAGGTTATAAAGTTCAAAATACTTCATTTATTAAATAAAATCAGTAGCAACTGGATTGGCGTCAAAATACTTTGTAGAACTCATTTTATAACCAAAAAGGGTATATTCGGTATTTACCGAATTAATGCCATAACCTTAGGTTATGAGCAGGTTAAAAATAATTAAAAATCTTTAAAAATCCCAAAATATTATATTACATCAGTGGGTAAAGGGTTTGGTGTCAAAAATTGGGTTTAGATAGGCTTTATGCTAATGACGCCGTTTAATTACTAAAAGGCGTTCTAACTACGCTAATGAACATAACTCCCAATCTAGACCTCCAACTGATGTGAAAATTTAGGGACATGTTTATAAATCAGTAATAAGAATTATTGTCCTTTCACATATCCAAAATTCTCGTTTTATGGTCAAAAGGGCATATTGGTCAACATTAGACATTTAACGGAAACGTGTAAACGAATCGAGCAATCAACGAACCAAACACAGAGGGTTATTCCCACATGTAACTTGGTCCTAATGAAGCTCTAAGGCATTTCTAAATCATGCTAAATCGGGTCAGAACTGAAGTCAAAGCAAAAGTCAAAGTTTTGCGACTTTCGGTTCCGAACCGGGTCTAAACAGAAAATTGTCGGATCAAACAAGCTTAGACCAGGTCTTATACTTATTATGTAACACCCTTAGTATTATTTAATGGTTTTCGTATGAATTACGAAAATAAACATGTAGTTAATATTTCGTATCCGTGGAAAATACGGGTAATTTAAAACTTTTACAATTTAAAAAAAATAATACACGCAATGAAATAGAGTTCGTTGATTAAAATATCGACGAAACGATATGCGGAAGCTTGTATCTTTGATCATGTTCGGTTCTTCCTTGAGCTTGATCTTCATCCGGGAACACTTGGTATTTACCTGTGATCAAAACCAACCTAAAAGTTAGTTTTGATGCTTAAATAATAGGTTAAACAAGTTTTAGACATCAAACCACAAAATAATAATCAGTTTGCCAGTTCTGTAGTCTGTCGCCTTTGTTTTCTTTTTTGTAACATATTATAATATAATTATTTCCTATTGTACAAGGTTCAAATCATGAGTTTATACACATTCTTAACCCGTTTTTGTTTATACTCTCATTTTGACCCGTTAAGGGTACTTATGCACTTTTAAGCTTAAATTACACCCATCCTTTGCTTGCATCTTATTTCCACACTATGGTTTCTACTTGTTTTCCACCACAACAATATTTGTGGTGGATATAATGTGATAAACTACTTGTTCCGTGTTCTAATCTCTGGTTTAGAAATTTTGCAAAAGACAAGTTTCAAGTCTTTTGACAACGATGGACTTTTAATAACATGTTTGACCAAAAATCGTACTTAAAACTATAATCTTATTTGCACATACCTGGATCGGGTCAAAGTTTTGACCCGTTTAAAATACCATTCACTATTAACTTACTAATTAATAGCGTCGCGAACCTCATATTACTTTCCTGTAATCACCAAAACTTAACAAGCGATCGTCAAAAATTATCGTCAAATGGTGTTAACGCACCATTTGACCCGTTTAGTCAAAATGATCATTTATCATCATATGATGGTATTTTGATGCCATTTCGCCCCTTGAACCCATTCCGGTTAGCACCATGAGTCCTTACTACTTAAAAGACATTTCTTGAATTGTTTGACCCGTTATGACTTATACCAAATGGTGTCTTTTCACATCTTTTATTCTATCCGTCAACTCGTGTCCGGAGTATTACTAAACCACTTTTACACTTTACAATTCACCCCATAACGTATTGTTCAAAATTCGTTATTTATTAGTCTTCACCCGACTAATTTACCATTTTACCCCTTTTTACCATAATTTATGGTTTCTTACCTTTTTACATATTCCGACTTGCATTGTATCTTGCCGGAACATCATATTCCAATTACTTATCATTATTCACAATCAATATTCACAAGTGTATTGTAATTAAAAAGGAAGTGTAAGCATAACTTACCTCGCGTCCGCGCAAACATTCTTTGCATCCATGATCCGTTTGACCCGTTCCTTTCCAAGCCCCCACCTAGCTTGTTTAGAGTCAACTATATCATAACATCCATAAGATGGTTAGATTGGTCATTCTATATAATGGTCATCACCCTATGGAACCTTTTTTTTTACACACTTATCAATCAAAGCACGCCATATATTCAACAACTAGTTTCATACCATAATTCTTTTCATTCACTAACCGTTTGACCCGTTAGTGAAGTTACTTATACAACTAGTTAGTAAGTGATTTTAAACACTTTAAGCATGTCACATAAAGTGCTATTTGTTCCCAACAATCAATAATTCATGCCTGAAGCAAGTATATACAATCCTATGCCTTTTTCTTGGTTAATAAGAACATTATTTATGTGCAGCGATTTTCTATTCAGCTGCTGTAATTGACCATTTTGACCCGTTTAAAATCTGAATTAGATCAACATGTTCAAAGATGGATCGTAGAACGCTCCAATACCTTCGCAAGCATATAAGGTACACCTTCTAACGAATTTTCTATGATTTTATATGATTTTTATAAAATCAGCTCAGCAACTATATTTTCATTTTTCAACATCTTTCAAGTTCTGAACAGCAGTTTTAATTCGCCTATTTGGCTTATTTAACAACCACATTTGTTTCTTATGATTGAAAACAGTAAAAATTTACTTTATAAGCTTTCCAAAAAGGTATAGAACACCCAAATCGGATAAACGGTTGATTTTATATGATTTTTTTAAGATTAGTCAAAATACATATAAAAAGCTACGAAAATCATGTTTAGGGTCCTTTCAAATTCGACCCAAACCATCAATTGCAACCCATTTCCATGGCTAATAAACTAGTTTAAACGATTATCTTGACTAGTTTATTCATTTATTTTTGTAAGAACTAAGGGTTCCTCATACACGAGTGAAACCCGTTTCATCATATCACTAGCATTTATCCCAACACTTAATATAATCAAGTTCTACTTATCAATTGATAGACAATATGATTTCATACACCTAGTTCCATGAACAAATTTACCAAATTTCATCTTAACATTCAAAACCCATTTCAAGTCATTTATGATCATGTACCCAAATTCATGATTTAATCAAACACCTTCTTAACATCATCATGCATGATGATTCTAAACCTAGTTAGACCATCAATTTCATCATAACATTAAAACCCACTTATGTAAGTGTGGTAATTCATCTAAGTATTCAAATCATAGCAATATATGCAGAATTTTCACTTAGGGTTTTGCTCCTAAGCAAGTATACATCTCTAATCTAGCCATAACTTCTACAATTCATACCTAAATTGCATCTTGTAAAGTTAATCGACTTTTCACAACTTCATGAATGTCAAAAATTCGACATACCTTTCGATCCCCTTGACTTGGTGATCGTTTATGTATATTCCAATCCGAATTTGGCCTTCGTTTGATCCTCCAATTTGAAGGTTTTGTTGAGTTAGGGTTTCACCCCTTTCTCCCTGCTCCTCCTGTCGATCGAACACACCTGAGTGTGTTTTTATTTCTCTTTTTTTTTATATAAGTGTTTTAATTAAAACACTTTTCTAATTAGCCACCTTTAGCCCCTCATGATTTGGTTTGTTCCAAGTAGGCCTTAACCTCTTTATTTCTAGAAATATTTTCCTTTAATTAACTAGGTTAATTACTCCTAGTTAACTTAGTGGGTTCCGGGAGATTACCACCCGTTTTGTTTTTAAGTCCCGTTAGCTCGGGTCTCTTATAAACATTATTTCATTAAACCCTTTTATTCTCTTTTTATTCGATATTAGGTTTATTTATTTACTTCCTAATATTCACCGGATTTATTTTCACCACTAACGGTATTTACCCGTTCATTATTATTTACATGGTTTAATTACCAAATCCCGATTTCGGGGTGTTACATATTACCAAGTTATATGAGTGATAAAATAGGTTACATGCCTTCTACATTGTTAATTATGCGTTAATTCACAAATTATAGTTCTGTTGACTTTTTAATACAAACTTTGACCCGACAAATGACTAAGTTAGGACGAGAATCAGAGGGTGCCCTTTTAAGGGTTTAATGCCCACATAATTACCAACTTATAACTACCTTCAATTCGACTAATCACTGAACCAATAGTGATTAATCTCTAAGTCAAACGTTAATTACGACGGTTTGACTTTTAAGCTAATAACTAAGTAAAACTCAATTTTGGAAGGTCAAGGGTACTTACCAAAGTCCTATGCACGACTAGGGATGACTTGGGTCTGCTTTGGAGCTCCAGAAGTCTTCAAGAATGCAGATGGAAGGTGTGATCATAATGTTGCAACATAAGGGCCTTTATATAGTGCTTAAATCTCACTAGATCATTGACAACCAAGTCTACCATTGGTCATGGATCATCCACAGATGTCCCCTAGGTCTAAAAAGCATGTAGGGGTCGACCATGGAGTGAAAATATATGTTTTAAGTCGGTTATTGCGCTTAAACATGCTGCTGTCCCAACTTTCTGTATCTGGGGATCGGACGCGGCCCGCGTAAGTCTCTGTTAAGGCTTACGCGGCCCGCCTGAGTCCTGCTGTCAGATTTCAAACTTTTCCATTATTGCATCCTTGGCTCTTGGTCCTTCGAAAGGGCATTCCACTTTATTTCTTGCATTATGAGCCCCTCAAATTTACTTATAAGGGCTTCAAGACTTATACCCACCTTGTTAAGTCCTCGGTTAACTTTGTTATCACTCGAAAAGTCATAATTTTCAACGTTGACACTTTAACCCCTCGTATACGAATTTGATCATAACTTTTTCATATGATAACGAAACTCTATGAAATTTTTATCGTGCATTCTAGTGAGCATAAATAATCGTTACAAAGCTTCGGGTTTGCTAAAAGGTCACTCAGAGGTATACTTTAAACATGTTGACACATTTAACCCCTGTAGTTTGTAATCTCTCACTTTCTTTCATATTTAGCTTCGTATGATCCATGATTTATTCGTTTGAAGGTATAAACATCATGTAGGGTTATTTAAAAATATATTTATCCATTGTTGACATTTTGAACCCCTATATTCACATGCTTTCCATGTTTGTCAACTTTAGTCCCTCTAGAGTATTCTTTCACACGTTCAAGCTTATGACACGTGTCAATACATTATGGGACGTGAATTTTCGAGGTGTTACAGGATGTTATCGGGAAGGGGAACCAGGGGTGTGGGTGTCTTGTCCGACGAGGTTAACCACCGGCAGCCGGCCGTTTAACCGGCTCCGGTCTTGTGTTGCGCCGGAGTAGAGAGGAGTAGGGGGGCTGTCGAGGGTATCGAGAGGAAGGGGATGAACCAGATGTGCATACTTGTTTTGTGTGTGTGTGTGTTGTTCTGCTCTAATGAATTCGAGAGAGATAGAGACCATTTTCTTTGTGTGGGAGTATGTTGAATGTAATCAAGAGAGAGATGTGCAGATTTGTGTGTTTGTTTGAAGTGCAATGGAGATGAGAGAAAGGGTATGGACCCTTATATAGATGGTAGATGAAATCTTGAAGATCTTGTGTTGATTTCATAAGATATTGTAGAGATTTTATAAAGATTTATAGAGATTTAGTGGATCCTGAAAAGATATTGAAGAGATGTTATAAGATCTAATTATGTTATGTGTGGGTTTAGGCTTGTGGGTTTTAGGGGCCCACAAGCTCAATCCCCGTGTTTAAGCGGCCCGTAATTCCTACGAGGCCCGTTAACACATCCTGAACTCCGTTTAACGTCAAAAATTAAAATACACAAAAAATACGGTCGGTAGTCGTTGTTTGCACGCCCGTTCGTCGATTACGGTAATAATTGCGAAAAATTGTATCGTTGCCGTCTTTAATCCGTTTTTCGATCCGGTTTCGACTGTAGTCACTAAAATTTAATTACGAAGCTAAAATATATCGTAAAAATTTAATATTTGTCGGCGTTGTCAGTATTATGTTCGGTTTCAATCCGTTGTCGCTTATCGTTCAACATATTTTTCCGTAAACCCCCGTTCGCGCACTGTAAAGTCGGATAGGCGTTCCTAGGCACTCCAAAGGCCTAATTAAGTTAATTTGTGCTGTGAACACTATTTATTATCGCGTTAATTACCTGTTAATCACGTAATTAAGAGCCGTAAATCACTGGTTGTCACAATGAGACTATCCATTATTCTAAAGAACAGTTGGATAAATTAATTAGATAGTCACTTACTAATGATATTTAGGTCTGCTAATTTTAATATTCCTGTTAACACATGATTAGTTGACTCTAGTTCTAAACGTTTCCTTACCAGAAGTCAACAAATAACTAACATGAGAGTTAGTGACAAAATTAAAGGTTAAGGCTATAAGAACCATAATAAGCAGTCTTCTAACAACGCCTTTCGATACCTTATATATTCTGAAGATTAATCAGAATATAGTGTCATAATTAAGCAATGTTATGAAGGTTGTGAGGTTTGCATAACCAACATAAAGTCACACTTATCTTAAACTCTCATTTTATTTGTTCTAAATATCTGGATAGAAACATTACTAAGATGAAACTAGATGATACCTTACATTTTCACAACTTTTGTCATCATGTAAATGAGAATTTGACAAAAGGAAAATGAGACTTACAAATTTCATCCATTATAACCAAAATTCATGAGAAATCATGACATGGTTAATGAGGATGATTATTCAGCTAATCTCATTCTAAGTGATTTTAAATCATGACGTTAAAGCCCTAAATATTACTTGGCTTAAGGAATAAGTATGGGTCCATCATAAGTCATTAACATTCGTGGAACTTATTTCAAATGGAATATTCAGACATAATTCATTTATCATTTAAAAGACTATCAACTTGTATGTAAATTTTGTCGCATATGGACCACGGTCTTAGAAGAAATCTATTCATATATATACTTAATAAGATTTCTATTAAATATGTCCCTAAAGTTTCTTATGATATCTTGTCACGCCCTTAAATTACGAACGACCAAAACACGTGAAAAACTACAAGCATTGAAAGCTTTAATCGTAAAGTTTTACATTTGACCAAAATACCCTTCTAGCTAGTTCGAGATCAACACCTCCCCTAGTTTAGTTACAAGTGTTAACCCGAACTACCCTGTCAAAACGTAAGATGTAAAGCACCTAACTTCAACCGACTAAGTTTCTAAAACCATAATTTACATAACAAAAGACAACCTTTAAGGAGTATAAGTTTAACAAAAGTATTGTTTTGAAAAGGGCGACATTTTTCGGAAGCGCAATGTCAAGTGTGTACTTTGGTGTTCGCTTCCAAGCTCGCCACGCCATTTTACCTACACCACCAATAAGTCTAGTTAGTCAAATTACTTGCACAATAACAAAAAAAAACTAACATCCATTCGCATCATCACATAATCGTACCACAGTCTAACTTTCCTTCACCCGTTGAACGGGTCATTACTTACCATCTCCAAACGAGATAATACTTAGCCTCCGATAATCCGTTGATATTGGAATGAACATAACGCATCATAAGCTTCATTCTAAACCCGTTCATGACGGATTTAACGGTTAGACTTCATTCATACATAACTTCTCAAAACACGGTTAGATCATAACCAACCGACTACAACATAACCTTCTTCGTTATTATATACCCTTACGACCCGTTCGGCACGGGTTAGGCCATTCACTAATCGTCATACACGACTATCATAGTTGCGATTTTATTATAGCTATGACAACTAAGAAGTAAAGCTTGTATGCATTAAACAACATACCTCGATCTTGCGAGCCTTCCGATCTCCTAGTGCTTGAACCTTCTTCCTTTACGCCTACATCAATACATTCATTCGTTTAGTCCGACTAAATATCATTCCATCTTTTACATACTTTGTCTCATACAATAATTTGATCATAAACTACCAAATTTCACCAACTTGTTCTTTTAGGCATTTTATCGAACACTTGGCGGGTTTTACTTTAATAGGACATTTAATTACAAGTGTATTTACACACTATTCTACTAGTTCATCACAATTCAAACAAGTTCATATAACTCTTCTCATCCTACATCATTTATTCAAGTTCCATCTATCACAACAACTAAATCACCGAAAACCGAGCATTAACCGTGTCTTATTTCATAGTCTAAGTTTCTAGATGCATACATCATATCCTAACTCATGATTAGATAAAAACCCACTTCCTAAAGTTCACAACTTCAATAAATTCGACTTACCACTTTGTTAGACAAGCTTAGGTGATCAAGAATTCGGGTTCTAATGGTCGCTTAGCCTTGTAATCACCCTCCTGTTTGATGAAGATGATGAACTAGGGTTTGCTTCTTCTTTTCTTCTCCTGATCTCTATCCACGCACACACATACTATGTGTGTAGTGTGTGTCTTGCTTAATTAGTAAGACTTCTATTTTAATTTTTCACTTTAGTCCCTCGAGTCTTAACATTTTATTTATTCGAGCTAAAACATTCATTCTTATAACTAACTTAAAAGAATAAATAAATTATATATTTTTTTGGGGTGTTACAAGTCTACCCCTCTTAGAAAAAGTTTCGTCCCCGAAACTTTGAACATATACTAAAAGCAACATTTACATACCGAATAAGGAAGGATAATGTTTCCGCATTTCATCTTCCGATTCCCATGTAAGTTCCGACCCCTTCCGGTGTTGCCATTGTACTAGAACTTGTCTAATGGCCTTATTGCGAAGATTCTTTACCTTAGAATCTTTAATGGCTATCGGTCTTTCAACATAGTGTAAGCTCTCATCTACTTCAATATCATCAAGAGGAACGATCGCCGATTCATCCGCAAGGCACTTTCTTAGTTGTGATACATGGAAAGTGCTATGGATCCCATCTAATGAAGACGGTAATTCTAGACGATACGCCACTTTCCCCACTCGAGCCAAGATTTTAAATGGCCCAATGTAACGAGGCCCCAATTTTCCCCGTTTACGAAAACGGATTATACCTTTCCATGGGGATACTTTTAATAAAACATAATCTCCTACTTGAAATTCGATAGGACGCTTTCTCTTATCCGCATATGCCTTTTGCCTATCCTGAGCCGCCTTTAATCTAGCTCTAATTAGATCAATCTTTTCGTTGGTCATTGCTATCAATTCGTTAGGCGCGAGCTCCCTTTGTCCTACCTCCCCCCAACATACGGGAGTCCTACACTTTCTTCCATATAACAGTTCATAAGGTGCCATTTTGAGACCACTATGATAACTATTATTGTAAGAGAATTCCACTAAAGGTAAATGGTCATCCCAACTTCCCCCAAAATCTAACGCACATGCTCGTAACATATCGATAAGCGTCTGAATCGTTCTTTCCGATTGACCGTCAGTCTGCGGGTGATAAGCGGTACTTATGTGCAGTTTCGTTCCCATACTTTCATGGAATCTCAACCAATAACGAGAGGTAAATCTCGTATCCCGATCTGAAACTATTGACACAGGCACCCCGTGTCGAGATATTATTTCATTTACATACACTTCAGCCATCTTTTCTGAGGAGTAGGCCTCTCGAATTGGTAAAAAGTGTGCACTCTTCGTGAGTCGGTCCACAACTACCCATATCGTATCATGCCCCTTTTTCATTCTAAGTAGCTTAGTCACCAAATCCATTGTTATCTCCTCCCACTTCCATACTGGAATTTCCAACGGTTGTAACTCCCCATAAGGTTTCTGATGTTCCGCTTTCACTTGAGAACACGTCAGACACTTCGCGACGTACTTAGCAATATCGCGTTTCATACCGGGCCACCAATAGTTTGTTTTCAAGTCATAGTACATTTTTGTAGCCCAAGGGTGAACGGAGTATCGTGACTTATGAGCTTCTTCAAGTAGCACTGTCTTGACCTCACAAAACCTTGGTATCCAGATCCACCCAAACCTTGTTTTAAGCCCGTTTGAGTTTTCTTCAAACTTTTCTGCTATTCATTTCGTTCTTTCTTTCTTTGGATCCCCTTCCTCTAGTGCTTTTATTTGAGTATTTCGTATCGTTTCAATGAGATGAGGTGTAACTGTCATCTTCATAGATTTTACATGAATCGGGTGTGGATAATCTTTTCGACTCAACGCATCTGCTACGACGTTTGCCTTTCCGGGGTGATATAAAATATCACAGTCATAGTCTTTGATCAGTTCCAACCACCTTCGTTGCCTCATATTCAAATCTTTCTGTTCGAAGAAATATTTGAGGCTCTTATGATCTGAGTATATCGTACATTTTACTCCATACAGGTAATGCCTCCAAATTTTCAAGGCAAAAACCACCGCTGCCAATTCTAGGTCATGGGTAGGGTAATTCACTTCATGCGGTCTGAGTTGTCTTGAAGCATATGCAATAACCTTTCCCCTTTGCATTAAAACACACCCCAAGCCTTGATGTGACGCGTCTGAATATACGACCAAATCTTCCGTTCCATCGGGTAACGTTAACACCGGAGAACTCGATAATTTCTCTTTTAACACTTGAAAAGCTTCTTCTTGTTCTTTACCCCACACGAACTTTCCTTCCTTCTTTCCTTCCTTTCTTGTCAGTTTGGTCAGTGGTAATGCAATCTTTGAGAATTCTTGAATAAACCTTCTGTAATAACCAGCAAGGCCTAGAAAACTCCTTACTTCAGTTGGGTTTTTCGGAGGAACCCACTTTCTGCCTCAATCTTTGCTGGATCTACTAAGACACCTTCCGAATTTATTACGTGACCTAGAAACTGCACCTCCCTGAGCCAAAAGGCACACTTTGAGAATTTTGCATAAAGTTTTTCTCTACGGAGGGTTTCAAGTACCTCACGTAGGTGCCTTGCATGATCGGCCTCATTCCGGGAGTAAACCAAGATGTCATCTATGAACACAATTACAGACTTATCTAACATAGGTCGACATACTCGGTTCATAAGGTCCATAAACGCGGCTGGAGCGTTCGTCAACCCAAAGGACATGACCAAGAATTCATAATGTCCATACCGGGTTCTAAATGCAGTTTTTGCAAAGTCCTCCTCTCGCACCCTTACTTGATGATAGCCCGAACGTAAATCTATCTTTGAAAACCAACTCGCCCCTTGCAACTGATCAAAAAGATCATCAATTCTGGGTAAGGGATAACGGTTCTTCACGGTCAATTTATTCAGCTCCCGGTAGTCGATGCACATACGCATCGACCCATCTTTCTTCTTTACGAAAAGAACAGGTGCTCCCCAAGGTGATACACTCGGACGTATAAAGCCCTTATCAAGTAGGTCTTGTAATTGTGTCATTAGTTCCCTCAGTTCGGTAGGAGCCAGCCTATATGGGGATTTAGCCACCGGTTGCGCACCCGGATTTAATTCAATACGAAACTCTATCTCGCGTTCGGGTGGAAGCCCCGGCAACTCCTCCGGAAACACATCCGGATATTCATTCACCACTGCCACATCTTCGAACTTGGGAAGGTTTTGATGAGCATCAATTACATAGGCTAAAAATGCCCTACTTCCATTACGCACGTACTTGAAGGCTTGGACAACATTGCATAACTTTGCTTTTACATTTCTCTCTCCTTGAACACTTAACCATTTCCCACTCGGAGATTGCACGCGTATTGTCTTACGTTCGCATTTAATCTCCGCATGGTGTCGGGCCATCCAATCCATACCTACTACTACCTTGAATTCTCCTTAGACCATAGGTACGAGATCAATATCAAACTCCTCATCCTCTATAGTGAGCTTACAGTTTCTACACACTTCGTGCAACAAATAATTCTTGCTATCGGCTATCCCTACCTCTAATGGTATTTGAATTCTTTCAATCTTAAATGAGGGGTGATTAATTACATCACTCGAAACAAATGACATAGTAGCCCCGGTATCGAATAACACGTACATTGGCAAGGAATTTAGCAAGAAAATACCTGACACAACATTCGGATGAGCTTTAGCCTCTTCAGACGTAATTTGAAACATTCTTGCTCTTGCCTTAGGGTTCTCATCCTTTTTGCCTTCCTTCTTCATTCCCGGTTAGAGCTTGGGACACTCCGCCTTGATATGACCTTTCTGGAAACAATTAAAGCATGTCTTCACATTCTTAGGACATTTGTAATGCGGATGTCCCTCTTCCCCACAGTTATAGCACCCCTTCTTGCCTAACAGGCACTCTCCAGTGTGAAGCTTTCCACAGTTCTTGCAACGGGGAATTCCACTCTTTGCTTTCTCTTTATTGGCTTGTTCTTGAAACTTGCCTTTCTTGAAAGGAGCTGGGTTAGACACCTTCTCTGGCGGTCTCTTTTCACCTCGCTCCACCTGTCTCTTAAGTTCAATCTCCCTGTCTCGCGCCCAGTTTATAAGTTCGTCAAGAGTTTCACACTTCGAGGGCGTAATAAACTCCCTAAACTCCGCCTTCAACATGTCATGATATCGATTGATTTTCATTCTTTCTGAATTCATGAACTCCTTGCAAAACTTCAGCTTATCCAAGAAAATATTTGTTATCTCATTGATTGTTTCATCGTGTTGTCGGAGGCGCAAGAATTCCTCCTGAATCCTATCGATGGCGGATTGAGGGCAATGGTATTTTAGGAATGGTTCTTTAAATTCCTGCCACGTCATCACTTGAAGTTTCTCTTCACCTATCTCTTTACAATGAGCATCCCACCAATCTTTAGCTTGCGATTGCAGTTGACCCGTAGCAAACATTACTTGATCTTCCTTATCACACCGACTCCGGATAAACACGGCTTCTATATTAGATATCCATCTTTGGCATACAATTGGATCTATTTTACCATCATACGTTGCGGGATGGCACGCCATAAAGTCTTTATACGTGCACCGTCGTTCTTTGCTTATGTTTTTAGATCCCTCTATCAGTTCTTTCAGTTCTTCAATCTTGCTAGTCATCATGGCATCCACAACTCCCAACACCCGACTTTCTACTTCTTGAGCTAATCGTGGGAGATTAGCTTGCATAACCTCTTCCGCCACCTCCGTGACCCTATTGTTAAATACTTCTTGACGAGCCGTGTCATTATCTTCATTAGTGTTTCTTGCATCAGCCATCTATAAAATAGCATTTACATTCATCATTAACACAAGCTTTCAGTACATCATAATTCATTAGTCCGACTTTACTTCATTCACATTCTTATATTCTAGACTTTATCATTCGTTCGTGTCTTTTGACACCTTACTTTCATCTTTTACAATTTCCTTCCATTGTAACCACTAAGTGTGGTCTCACATATCTTATTAGGCCTTATATGTCCCTTACATGAACGTTTAATAGGTCTTTGGACAATTCGGAGACTCAAAATACGAAAAACAAAACAAAACAATAACTGAGTTTTGTGCGTGGCGTCGGCGACGGCCGGATGGTTCGTCGGCGACGGTTTCTGTAAATGTCCGTCGGCTAGAAAAGCCCGTAAGCAGCAAGTTAGGCCGTCGGCCATTTGGGGGCGTCGGCGACGGCCGGGAGGTCCGTCGGCGACGGCTTGTCGAAATGCTGAAACGCTGCTGTGTCATTTTTTGTTACCTTATCTATTTCCTGTGCATATTTCCAGCCATACGGTTCTCGAAATCTCCGTACGGCCTCCCTATCTATTCATCTATAAACTTAGCTTTTATTTTGCATTAGAAACATATTACACATATTATTACTCTTACTGAGAACTTGGCGTATTACCTCATTGGCGATCTTGGAGCGAACACACTTTTGAACGAGCCGTCGGTTGAGTTCAAGCACCACTATTAGTGCTCGAATCCCTCAACCTATGCTCTGATACCAACTTGTCACGCCCTTAAATTACGAACGACCAAAACACGTGAAAAACTACAAGCATTGAAAGCTTTAATCGTAAAGTTTTACATTTGACCATAATACCCTTCTAGCTAGTTCGAGATCAACACCTCCCCTAGTTTAGTTACAAGTGTTAACCCGAACTACCCTGTCAAAACGTAAGATGTAAAGCACCTAACTTCAACCGACTAAGTTTCTAAAACCATAATTTACATAACAAAAGACAACCTTTAAGGAGTATATGTTTAACAAAAGTATTGTTTTGAAAAGGGCGACATTTTTCGGAAGCGCAATGTCAAGTGTGTACTTTGGTGTTCGCTTCCAAGCTCGCCACGCCATCTACAACGCCATTTTACCTACACCACCAATAAGTCTAGTTAGTCAAATTACTTGCACAATAACAAAAAAAACTAACATCCATTCGCATCATCACATAATCGTACCACAGTCTAACTTTCCTTCACCCGTTGAACGGGTCATTACTTACCATCTCCAAACGAGATAATACTTAGCCTCCGATAATCCGTTGATATCAGAATGAACATAACGCATCATAAGCTTCATTCTAAACCCGTTCATGACGGATTTAACGGTTAGACTTCATTCATACATAACTTCTCAAAACACGGTTAGATCATAACCAACCGACTACAACATAACCTTCTTCGTCATTATATACCCTTACGACCCGTTCGGCACGGGTTAGGCCATTCACTAATCGTCATACACGACTATCATAGTTGCGATTTTAATATAGCTATGACAACTAAGAAGTAAAGCTTGTATGCATTAAACAACATACCTCGATCTTGCGAGCCTTCCGATCTCCTAGTGCTTGAACCTTCTTCCTTTACGCCTACATCAATACATTCATTCGTTTAGTCCGACTAAATATCATTCCATCTTTTACATACTTTGTCTCATACAATAATTTGATCATAAACTACCAAATTTCACCAACTTGTTCTTTTAGGCATTTTATCGAACACTTGGCGGGTTTTACTTTAATAGGACATTTAATTACAAGTGTATTTACACACTATTCTACTAGTTCATCACAATTCAAACAAGTTCAAATAACTCTTCTCATCCTACATCATTTATTCAAGTTCCATCTATCACAACAACTAAATCACCGAAAACCGAGCATTAACCGTGTCTTATTTCATAGTCTAAGTTTCTAGATGCATACATCATATCCTAACTCATGATTAGATAAAAACCCACTTCCTAAAGTTCACAACTTCAATAAATTCGACTTGCCACTTTGTTAGACAAGCTTAGGTGATCAAGAATTCGGGTTCTAATGGTCGCTTAGCCTTGTAATCACCCTCCTATTTGATGAAGATGATGAACTAGGGTTTGCTTCTTCTTTTCTTCTCCTGATCTCTATCCACGCACACACATACTATGTGTGTAGTGTGTGTCTTGCTTAATTAGTAAGACTTCTATTTTAAATTTTCACTTTAGTCCCTCGAGTCTTAACATTTTATTTATTCGAGCTAAAACATTCATTCTTATAACTAACTTAAAAGAATAAATAAATTATATATTTTTTTGGGGTGTTACATATCTGGACATTAAAGAAATCAAATAAAATCTAACGTATATATGATAGGTTCCCACGTCACGTACCTCATTGAAACTTCTCTTGTAGCATTTTGAGATATCATAGATCAGTGGGAGCATTAAGTGTCTTAAGAATAACTTGCAATAGTTGCAAGAGGTGGGGGAGTGAAAATTTTACATTACCTTAATTTGAACCTCTTGTACAAGACACCGCTCCATCACAACACTGTTCTATCAAAACTTGTCTCCTTAAATCTAAAATGCTACTCTTACAAAAGTTTCATTGCTGCTTAGTTGTGGGCACACTTAGATTCCTTACCTAAACTAACATACTCCTCAACAAGAGAAACTACAAAGACTGATGTCATTAATTTGTTTTCTCTATTAGAATTTGTTGGTCGTTAAATATTGACCCTAAGCATGCTGAGTTCCTAAAGATTTCTAAGGTCAGTGGGAGCAGTCAAAGTCCTTATCATGACTTGTAAGGAATACAAGAGGCAGGGGGAAGAGTGTCATTAAATTTCACTCCGAATTTAACTCCGATTACACCTCTTGTACACCATACACCAACTCTTACAAACTTAGAATCCTGAAAATGATAGCAACCTAACCAAGAGCTAATCCATAAAACTGAAACTTCTAACAAACCCAATAATCAACTCAGGAGGTCATCTAGGTTTAAAAGCCTACTAACTTTGATGATTACATAACCTCCCTAACTGAAGTTGAAATGGATTTTGGAAAAGTTTACTGGTCATATCTCTTCAAATTAAGCCATTAGTGTCAATCAATCCTCTGAATGGAATAAAACTATTTTCTAGTAAAACTGATTTTATGTAATCATATAACGTTTGGGATTTGATTGAATTACCTAAGAGTGTTCATAACTAAACCAAATCATGATATAAACGTTAAGACACGAAGAGGCATGATTGATTGTCAAAGGTTATACTTAGGAAGATATAAATTATCAAAGATTTCTTTGAGGATCATCAGTGTTCTAGTAGCTTATAACAATTTAAAGCTACATTAGATGAACATTAAAAATAATTTTCCCTAACAAATGGCTGACATATTTACATGTTCATAAAACAACCTGAAAGTTCCAAACTGAAGGTTAAAGAACACTTTATTTGTAAGCCAATAAAATCCATGTATGGGTTAATGCAAACATCATAATGTGATGAAATCTTAACGTAATTATTTTTCATCAAGAATCAAGTGGATTAATGTACCTACCTCAAAATGAGTGGGAGCAACTAAATTAAACTTGTCTATATAGATGACATTCTTTTGACAAGTATATGTTACATAAGTCAAAGCATTGTTAACACAAACTTTGATATAATAGATCTCAGAGATATCTCTTACGTGATAGATATCATAAAATACCGAGATAGACCCAATGGGACATTAGTTTCGTTCCATAAGTTTAACATTAAATGGGTCCTTACATATGTAACAAACAATACTGCTCTTCCTTTAGAGGATAATAGGATAAATGAGATTATTTCCTTACGCTTCATCAATTAGAAGCCTTATGTAAGTTCAAGTCTATACTCGTTTAGATATTACTCACATTGCAACACACTAGATATGTCTAGATTAACGTGAAACATTTAATAGAGTATTACAATATCTTTAAAAGAAACGAGAGGCTATGATTTGAAGAAAAAGTGAGAATTAAAACCGGTTTATTACTTTAACTTTGTGATATTCAAAGATGCAAGAATGTAATTCTGGGTATATCTTTATGTCAGCAGACAAAACCTATCTTATGGAGGAGTCATAATAACTGATAATTACAACCTAAGTTATAACGACATAATATAGTCACTAAATGTTGTTGAAAATTTATCAGTGGACTCATAAGTTTATTAACTCCGTATAATTATTGTTTTGAAGACTTAGTGTGATAAAGTCAGCTACCATGACTCCTTGAACAGTAATTGTTCAAGAGGTGCTGCATTAAATTTTGAAACGCAATTAATTATTCGTTTATGAACGAATTGAGGAAACTAAGTTTTGTATCGAATACATTCATGATATGCTTAAGGATCCTATAACTAAAGGGCTATTACCCATAAGTCTTATTAAGAGAGCTCATAGACGGGTATTAATTAACGGCCGTGCGCAATTGCATATCGTACTATGAATGACTATGTATTAGTTAATTTTCCTCATCAGTTTGATTTTGTATGTCTCTAAGAATATGTCAAGCCGGCATAATGGCATAAGACAAATAAAGTTACAAATCAAACAAAGGGCTTATGCGTATTTTGATCATAACGATTAGGTTTTAAATTAAGGCTATATTATGACTAATGGGGGTCTTGAGTCGCATAATGATTCAACGACTATATTTCTCTGCTATAGTACTTGTTTAAGGCTAAAATGAGTGTTAACTCCTGATCAGGCTTATCTAATACTCATAGTAAATGATTACTCGGCTAAGTGGGAGAATGTGATTAAATATATATTATTTTATATTTAATCTAGTAGCCATTATAATCATTTACATTATATGGATTAAAATATATAACAATCTATTAAATAATTAGTTGGTAATTGTTGATGGGACTAATTACCCTTATTAACTAATTAGGGTTTCCTCTTGGGTGCATATATAAGGAGACTAATGTAGAGGTTTCAAGGTTAGACAATTAGACAACCTTATTAGTTCATAACATCAATCGACCTCTCTCTCCTCAACCGAACACCCTATTCGGTTTCTTTATCACCATCATTAGATTGCACCCTAAGGAGGAACCAGATCAAGTTGACAATCATGTCAAACACTGTTGCTGCGTCTCCATCTGGATTCTCTGCTGGACTGAAATGATGCAATCAAATGTATGTTTTCATGTTTTTCATTATGTCTAAACAGAACTGATCAACAAATTTAGCATAGCTCATTAAAAAAAATAATGTGTAAGAGCCACTCTGGATACAGTGAACCGTTTTATTCCAACTTGGAAGGGTTTAATAAATTTTATAAACTAATACAGACGTCCTATAGGGTTTGCTGTTTTCTGCTTTTACACACAACTTTTTTTTATTAAAATATCATAATAAACGTATTTTAAGAACACGTTTACACCTTTAGAAACACAAATTCTCTCTCTTTTTTATCAACCCGTTTCCTTTACACTGCTTAAAGTAATATAATAATAGGTCGATTGTAGTTTTATTTAACCCATTTTGTTTAAGTATTATTTATTAAATGGACACATCCTTGAGTGATAATTAAGATAACGCTTTTACATTTAGCTGTATACAACTTTACCCCACTTTTCTAAGTCATCATTCTTGGCTTTATTGTAGTCATCAATGTATGTTTAAAGTATAAAAAGATTACTATAGTTTTTAATTTAACTAGTTTTTTCCTATCGTCGCGTTGCGGCGAACGTCTTTTGTTGTTTAGTCTGTGTTTACATGTGTTTTGAAATCACTACGAGCGCGTTACGCACGGAAACCGCTAACAAGAATAAAAAGAAAACATAGAAAAAAACACTAAAAGATAACCAAAAGAAAATCAACCAAAAAAGTTGTATGGTAACATTGTTGTTCGTATGAAACCTGTGGTCAGAGATGAGCAAATGATACTGGGTACCGGTACCGAATTTCCGTAACCGAAAGATCTTAAGTACCAATTCGGTACGACTTTTGGCGTTCTGGTACCGGTTCGCTATCGTTTTTTACATTCATATACCGGTACCGTAACTGGTATTTTCGGTACCAGTACCGATTCGGTATTGGTTGCACCAAGCTCATCCCTACCCCTGAAACTAAAAAAAAAAAGAAATCATTAAAAGTTGAAGAAAATCAACAAAAAAAGTTGCATGAAACCGTTGTTCGTAAGACACCCGTGATCAGGGATGAGCAAATGGTACCAGGTAGTAGTACCGAATTTCCCAAAATAAAATATTTTCAAGATCAATTCGATACTGACTTTTGGTGTTTTTTGTACCTGGCTGGTGTCGGTTTTTACCAGCTTCATGTACCCATAACTGTACTGGTATTTTCGATACCAGTACCAGTTAACACAAACTTATCTAACTTAAAAAGTAAAGAAGATAATAAAAATATTAAAAAACTATATACTCCTATATTATTATAATCTTATCTACTTTACTACTGTTCAAAAGATCCGTTTATTAATATATAGGTCAATTAGTTACATATTTACTCCTTAACTAATAAGATTTATCAATTTTTTTAGAAAATTTACATCACTGGGGAACTGGTCACGTTGGTGTACTTTTAGCATACATCAGAAAAATGGCGTGGTGTAAAAAGGGTGGAGTGGGAGCGGAGTGGTTAGTGACGTTTTTATAAAAATAAATAAATATCAAACAATTATAACGCACCAAAATCCACCCACCAATCAAGAGCCTCCACTTCACAACTCAAATGCCTTCAAGCCAGTGAAAAACTCCCCCGCCTTCATCACCACGCCACTTTTCACACCCACACCAGGTGATCGTAATGAACAATAAACGAGTGTCATCTCAGCATAAAGCACATTGGGTATGATGTATGTCATCAACTAAAATGATACAATTTTTTTTAAATTGTTAGCTCACACACCCTCTAATCCTACTCGTAAATTTACATCTATGTTCACAATAGGACTTAAAACCCTCAACTACATGAGAGCTATACTTTACCAACACACCTTAATATCGATAGACTTCAAACCCTTTTGATACTAGAAGTATACTTGTGTATAACTTTAAATCTTGGTATAGATACCCCTCCCCAAAATATATTTACTCACCCCCACGTATCTACCATCAGTCCTTCGGAGCCAACAACGGATTTGTTTAGTGGCGGATATAGGAATGTTTTCCACCGGTTCCTTTTGATAAATTCTCATAAATTCTTACTATTTTTTTTCAAATCATACAAGGTTTCCACTATTTATTTATTATTTTTTTTCTTCAAACCAAGGGGGTGGGTTCCCAGGAACCTCCAAAACACCCCTGGATCCGCCCCTGGATTTGCTCACCCCTACGTATCTACTTAAATCTACTCTAGACCCTATAGGACTTCAATAATTTAAGTTGTTTTAGTGCATTTTGTTAAGTCCATTTTTAGAACCTGGACAATTTAAGCTGTTTTATACTTTGACTACACAAATTTGAGTCCATGTTTCATAAACTATTAAAAAAACTTTTATCAATTATAAGGGTTTTATCATAAAAAAAAACTAACATACTTTCTCATTTTTCATGAAAAGGTTTCTTAACAAAATTTGTGCATATTAAAGTAGTTGAGCATGTAAAAAACCACGAAAACGTTTGTAAAAAATGTATGTTCTTGAAAAATTATTTAAAATATCCTAATTTGATTTTTTTAATTGTGTTTACCTTTTTTAACCTTTTAAATTTCATTTATGATAGAGAAAAATGCTCGGATAGTCCCTGTGGTTTCACCTTTTTTCACCTATAGTCCCTATCTTTCTAAAACTACTTGAATAGTCCCTGTGGTTTTCCGTTTTGTTCTCGGATAGTCCCTAGGTCTAACTTCAGTTACTTTTCTCTGTTAAGAGGGGTGTGAAATGACAAAAATACCCTTTCTTAAAAGGTGAAACCACAGGGACTATCCGGGCATTTTTCTCTTTGAGAATTCTCTCTTTCCACTTTCCAGCTTCTGCATACAAGTCTTCAAAATCAACAAAACCCCCCAAATTAGGTTAAACAAAACCCTAAATTCCACATTTCTCTATCAAACTCCCCCAATTTCACATGAAAGCTCCAAATCGCAACAAAAAATGATCGTCTGAACATACGGTCGCCGGAGCAACAACAGCCGGAGCACTAACAGCAACAGCAACAGCTTCAATTTCGACGATTCAGACGAATTCACCGACAATTTATCTCAAAACAGCACTCACGAGTTCAATTTCCCGTTTACATCTCAAGAATCAACAAAAAAAAACGTTCAATTTCGATTCCTTTGATTCTGATCCGTATAGTTTCGATTCGTGTGAAGATTATTCAGGTAAATTGACGGTTATACCCCCGAGATCGAAGAAATTGAAGACTGAAAAGAGCAAGGATAAGAAGGTGAAGAAGGAGAAGAAGCAGTTAGTGGTGTTGACTGAAACGACGACGTTGATGGAGACTCAGGAGTATGGAGAAATGATGGAGCATGTTGATGAGGTGGAGTTTGGTTTGGATGGGTTGAGGAGAGGGCAGCCGGTGCGGATACGGCGGGTGAGTTTGTTGTCGTTGTTGACATTTTGCGGGAGTTTATCGCAGCGGAGACTCGTGAGAACCCATGGGTAATGAATTATAAATTATGATCATGTTGGAGGTGGCGGGTTGATGGTGGTGGCGGTGACAGGTTGATGGTGGTGGCGGTAGCGGGTTGATGGTGGTGGCAGTGACAGGTTGATGGTGGTGGTGGCGGGTTGATCAATGGTGGTGAAGGTGTTGAAAGGTGGGAGAGAGAGATCTCTCTGTGTGAGAATGGTAGAGAGAGAGAGGAATAGAGAGAGAAGATAGTTGTGTGTATGTATATAAAAGAGAAAGATGCCCGGATAGTCCCTATGGTTTGGTCTTTTAAGAAAGGGTATTTTTGTCATTTCACACCCCTCTTAACAGAGAAAAGTAACTGAAGTTAGAACTAGGGACTATCCGAGAACAAAACGGAAAACCACAGGGACTATTCAAGTAGTTTTAGAAAGATAGGGACTATAGGTGAAACCATAGGGACTATCCGGCATTTTTCTCTTTATGATATATAATCAAGTTCTGATTATTAAAATAAGTTAATTAGATAATAAGTTGTAAACGAGTCGTTCGAGCTTACAATTTCAATTTGCTAAAGGATTTTAAAATAAACCGAGTTGACTCGTATAATTTCGGACTTGATGAAACAATGGTTAACCAGGCGGGTTAACTCACTGGTCTCGTCAAGAGGGTTAATCCCTTCTTTCCGAGGATCGCCGGCTGGATCGTCTGGTGGTGGGTTTCCTGCACAAGGAAACAAACCGTGACTCGCAACAAGGAGGATGAGGTGGGGGGTGCTCCTTGTTACCACTCTCCGGCGTGAGAATCAGTAGTTTGCTTGAGAAGCAAAGTGTGATAGTAGGAGTATTGAGAGAGTTGAGAAGTGATACCTCAAACCTGGTTTGGGGTCAGTATTTATAGCCGAGGAGTGGAGGAGGGTAGTTGAGTAGCTAGCCTGACATCGCACAGCTATTTGCAGGTGTGTCAGACCTGTCGGTTACTGTGGTGATGCCACGTCCTGCTGTGGTGTCAGACTGTTGTATACACGTGGGCCGGTAGGCGACTGTTCCCAGTGCCACTTGCACTGTGGTGTCAGACCCACTTGCCTTGTAGGCAGGATGCGGTGCCAAGCCGCATCGCTGCTTGCGGTCATTGATGTTGTTCCCGCGTTGGTTGTTCCATCCATGATTTACGCGGGATGCGGTGTTATGCCGCATTGCCTGCTGAGTGACTGTTACTGTTGTCCAGATCCCTTGTCGTGACGAAAATGTTCATAGGATGCGGTGCGGGGCCGCATCGCTATGCGTAACATTAGTTTCCGTCCTTAAGGTGAGTCTTCTCATCACTGGACAGATTGGACCGTTGTGTCCGCGTGTGCCCACGCGGACACATGTGAGTTTATTGTTGTTGGAGGTTTTTGATGAGGGTAATGGTCATTCGCGGTCATGCTGACGCGAGATCTGGGACCATACCCCTTCAAGTCCCCCCAGTCTAGTGTTCCTCCCGTATGCAAGTTGCATGTGGGAGGGACACTGGACTATGTTGTCTAGAAGGTTAAATATGGGCCATGCACATGGCTCCTTCTTTCAGTAAGTAGTAGGCCTTTCGAGTGGATTGTTCCTTCCTTCGAGAAGGGTGTCTGGTGAGCAAGTTCCGTCTGATGCGGAATTCTCAGCCAAATACTTGACTCTTAGTGTGCCTTTTCTTGATGTCATCAGCCACCTGTTGGTGTTTCGAACCAACCTTTAAGACGGTGACTGAAGGTGTTAGCAGGGTTCGAACTGTGACACCCGTGTCACTGCGACCATCAAACAACTGCCAAGCCAATGAAATATTGTATTTCATACTTGGGATTTGTAAAAATATGTGTATCGTTTGCACATATCAACTCTTGTTCGATTTCAAACTCTAAATCGCTTTCTGGAAGGTTATACGCGCACTGATGCGTAAATATAACCAGTTTAATGCAACGAACACTCCGGAATAGTGAAATAGGCTTAACATACCTTAAATAACCTTTACATAACTTAGATATAAGTTTTGGAAGGTTTGGTGTAGTGAAATCAAAGTTAAATCGCTTACAGGGACTAAAGTTGACAAACTGCGAAAGTATGCCAATTTGAACTGTAACAGACATTCCGGAGCATGGCCATAAGTTAAACATACCATAAATATCCTTTAAATAGCTTAGAAATAGGCTTTGAGGGGTTCGGTGTGCTAAAATAAACTTTTGTGTCATTCAAGGACTAAAAGTGTCAAAAAGTGCACAAGTTTGCATTTTCGCGCATAACTTACGTTCTGAATACATCCGGACATCCAAAAATTTATGTAAGCACTAAAATATTTTATTTTAGTGTTCGGCATAAGAAAAATCCATTCGTCACGTCATTTGGATCGTTTTTCGCGCTTATGCGCATTCCGTCGTAATTAAGCGAACATCGCGATCGTACGGCCAAACGAACCGACATCCTTGATATTTTTGAGCATGTTTTGAGTTCCCTATACTTTAACTTCATTTTAGAGCCTTGAAATGAGGTTAACGGGGTTCAAACGCATCGAAAATCGCTTAAACGGGCTGCAGGGACTAAACCTGTCACTTTTGAAACAATTCTGGAACTGGGAGGCAGTAGCGTAGCGCGAGCCCTAAGGGCCTACCCGTCGCGCTACGCGAGTGCATGATCTGACCAGATTCAATGTTTTAAACATCAGATTTCAGCTGATTAATTCTCCACCACACATTCTCACATGTCTAGTCAGCGGATAAGAACCAAATTTAGGCACCATAACTTTCCGACACTTGTACGGATACGATTAAGGCACATTTTCCATGAAACGATCCTAACGGTTCGGGTATTCCTATAAATACCCATCCACCCCAACCTCATTTCTTACAAGAATCTGGATTTGAGAGCTCTAAGTTGAAACCATTGTTTCATACCTGAGTTCTTGGATCGAGATTAGCATTCGGGGACCCTTCGTAAGTATTCTTTCGTTCTTTTATTGCTTTTCGAGTCTGAAAGTCAAACTTTGTTTGACTTTCTACATTGACCAGTTATGGTCAATGCGAAGTTCGTTTGAACTTCGCAACGTGAGTGTAATCACGTTGGTTATAGTCCCTTGGGACTATGCCTACTGATTACCACGTTGTCTAGGGTCGTAGGGTAAGCGATCTAATAAATCGCTTATACCTCGAACCCGACCCATTTGGTCGATCATTAGGATCCGACCAAATACATTAGGTGACCATAGTAGGTAGGGAATAACCTTCCGAGGTTATACCCTATGGTCACATCGTTTAAGTAGTTGTATGATAGGTAGTTTATATGCCTTAGGTAAATTACCAGAATACCCTTTTCATGTATAATTGGTAATTAAGCATATGTAACCTAAACCTTTGTCACATAACTGATTATGTAATATGATTAGGCATATAACACTTGTCATAGGGCTAGTTAGGCGGTCCGAACGCGTTTCACGCGAACGACGCGTTAAAGTAGCATAAGCTACCTAAACGGGTCGTAATGGGTCGAAAACACTTAGGTTAAGTTTCATTTAGTATGTAGGCTTTGTTAAACCAAATGACACGAGTCTCTACACTCGTTTGGTTTACAAACCCTAATGCTACCCGATCCTCCGATTTAGGTCCGGTTTATTAATGTAGTTACCTATAGTAGGTGCCGTTTGATTCCGTGATCTCTAGCTTTGCTTGGTGGTTATCCTAGGACTTCTGAGCAATCTCAAGTGAGTACATAGACCCCTCTTTTACTGTTTTCCAAACTGTTTTGGGGTGAAACACATGTGCCTACTTATTACATTCATGCTTTCCCGTTTTCACATCATATACCTGCTATGTTCGTTAGTACATTATAGTACATGATTTCATTACATTTTATGCTATGTATGTCCATTGTGTGCATACTTAGTACATTGTTTTACATTACAATTTGTTGCATATGCTCATCCAGTATATGAACACATTATATTACATTTTGAACAGTTTATAACTATTTGACTATGTGAACCGTTGTAATCATTTGTATCTGTGAACCGTTTGTATCTGTGAACCGTTTATATCTGTGAACCGTTTGTATCTGTGAACCGTTTGTATCTGTGAACCGTTTGTATCTGTGAACCGTTTATATCTGTGAACCGTTTGTATCTGTGAACCGTTTGTATCTGTGAACCGTTTGTATCTGTGAACCGTATTTGACCATACATAAACATTTCTTCTATTGTTAAACATTACTTTGGTGGTTTGGTTTGATTAAATGATTAAGTAACGATACGTGTGTAATATGATACAAGCATGGTGGATACGCCGCTGGTACTTCCTATATATAAGTGTTTGTATGGTATTACATATTGTAGCGTTATTTGAATCATTTCAGTTTGATACATATAACATTTTATACAAATAACATACTTTTTACAATACATTGTTTTACAAACAACTTATCTTATACAAACTCATTTTACAATGGTTATTCATTTAACCATACATTATTCTCTTATTTATACATATCATCTGATCTTATCGTTTTTCAAATGATTTACAAAACAAAGCAAATTACAAGGTTCATGACTAAACATTTTCACAAAACATAAGTCATGAAGCCTATTTTCACAAAACCTATGTATCTCACAGGCATTTTTATGCTGACGTACCTATTTTCACATGTGTTTTTCAGGAGCTGTTGCATAAGATGATCAAGATACACATAGGCAGACTTGGGCTTTAGTGACAATAAAAGATGCAAGACTAGTTAATTATGTTGTATTTCTTTGTTTGATAAGACATTGTAACACTTTTAATCAATAAAACGAAACTTCAATTGCCATGGATTTGAAACAATTAATTCTGTTACAACACTCCCCGACCTTTCCGCCACGTTTTGTATGTTCTACGTGGTCGGGGTGTGACACGAACCAACCTCTGAGATCGTGACTGAAGATGTACGTCTTCGTCAGTCTAGTTGTAACCTCTGCGTCAGCTAGTGCAAAGTTGTAAGTACTTTGCTCAAGCTCTATGTTCAGCAACTGGACATGCAATGATGATCCCTGTTTTGTGGGGTATTCGTGTTCTCCAGTTAAGCTTTCTAGTAACCGCACGTCCTCTGCGGTTTATCTCTCAAGTAACCGCACGTCCTCTGAGGCTTAGCTCTCTAGTAACCGCACGTTCTTTGCGGTTACCTCGTTGCCGTACCTTGTTGGCTATGTTTGTTTGAGGAACGTGGGGTAGTTGCGCCATTGTTGGCCGTGTTTGGTCGAACAATGTGGATCTGAACTATGGGCAGATAAACATGGTCATAGGCAGGGTTATGCCCACCATTGTTTATTCTATGCGGTCCATAGGTGGGTAACTAGTCATAGGCAGACTTGTTACCACTGTTCTGGAGCTACTTTCCTTCACGCTTTGGTGGAAAATAGCTTTTCTTTAAGTGGTGTTGCCGGAGGAGATCACCTTAGATACTTGGGAAGTTGGTTGAAACTCTTCCGCATTCGTTTTGTAGCCACTTTCCTTAATGCTTAGTTGAAAAACAGTTTTCCTTGAAGTAGCTTTGCTCCTCCGCATGGTGCTTTAGTTGTGGCTCTTCCGTAGCTATCGTTCACATAGTTGCGGTTTGTAGTAACTACTCACGAGTGGTTGCGGTTTGCAGCAAAGAACTCGCTTCTAGAAGTCTTGTAGCCTGGACTTAGCTCTTGAAGGTTCGGGAGACAGGGTTGCTGATGTGCGGTTGCTCAGCACACTTGTCATTTTCTTTAAGGAGAAGCTGTTTGCGTTCCCTCCGTGGTTGTGAACCGGAAATGAGGGTTTTGAAGCTTGAAGAAGCTTACATGGAGGGCGGTTTACCGCACCCTGAGAAGCGGTTTTCACAGTCCAAAGAACCATGCTGGTTCTGAGTATCTGACGCACCTGTGCGGGTTGGTGTGTGTCCTCTCCGCATATACCACGTGTGCACGTGGGTATGTGCGGTTATTGCTTATACCCCCTTATATAATTTAAAGATATATATTTTTGCCTTTTTTGAGGGGTATGTAAAAAACGACATGCGGTATGGGTTATGGTGCGGTAAACCAGAAAAACTGCATGCCGCTTAAGTCTGGATAATGTTTGTCGCTATTGTGTTGTCTACGTGGCTGGTGGCACGTGTGGGTTGTTGAAAGTTGGTAGGATTCTGACATGTGATGATCTGAAAGGATATTTGCACTGACCGAGGTCATAACTGCACTGTAGCAAGTAGTGTAAAGTTCTTTTCTGTCAGGCGCGTGGGTGGCCACGCGCGCGTGATAACCGTCAGCTGAAAAGTCGCTGAACACGTGGTGAAACGTAAGTGGCCCTTTTTGAACTTTGTAAGTCGGTTACCCCATCCCATTAATTGCGATGAGTATATAAGGGGAAACCGTTTGGTTTCTCCTCACTTTGTTCAAATTTCAAAAATTTCTCCGGTGAAAAAGAGACCATACTCTTCATCTTCTCCGATCAATCCGCCTGTACTTCCGGCGATTTTCCGAGTTTTTGTGCAACTCAATCCTTTTCTTCTTCATATTTCAGATGGCTGAACCATCCAACCCACACAATGTGGAGGGTGAAAACCCTGAAACTTCTTCTCCGGTGGGCGGTGAAGACGAAGATGATGGTGGTAGTGCCCCTGGTGGTGGCTTACCACCCTTGAAGTGGTCGAAAGCGTCGTTCGACCAACTGATGATTAGTACACAGATGCCCTCTGAGTTTGGGGCTGTTTATCCCCAAGACGGTGATACCGGTGCTTGTGCTCCAGCCGGTCACGTGACCATGTGGGCCAATTCTTTCGTTGATGGTAACCTTCGTTTACCATTGACCGTTTTTGTTGCTGATATGTTGGAGCATTACAAGGTCCATATCTCCCAGATGAGTCATTTTGGGTTTATTCGTATTAGACACTTTGAATCGACTTTTCGTGCCCTTTGTTTGCCGGTTACCGTTGATAATTTCTGGGGGTTTTATCAGTTGACGGTGAACACTGGGTTCTTCTCTTTCCGAGAATGGTACGGGAGTACCAAGTTGATGACCCCTCCCAAGGGTATTACAAAGTGGAAGAGCAAGTTCTTCTATGTTAAAGCTGCCGCGGTTGTTCTCAACATGACTTTGCGGAATGTTAATGAGCCTATCCCTGCGGAGGATATTGCCATTCCTAATGCGGAGAATGCGGAGTGGTTCCCACGGTTGAGGACTATTGAGCATAGGCTGTTGAAGAACACTGAATTGTGGATGCTGCGGATGTTATTGACTAGGGCCGATAAGCATGCAAGGCCCGTTGTGCGGGAGAAAACTGGTGGTAAGTGTTCTTACTCTTTTGCGGTTTCATTATTCCCTTGTTTGCTATTAATTTGAACGTGTATTATCAGAAGTTGTTGAGCTGTGGAAGATATTTGATCCAACCTTTACTGGCAAGGTTGATATTGTCAAGACTGCTGAAGGTACAGGTTTTAATTTGACCATTCTCCATAACTTCCGCGTTCCTACACGCGAGGCAATGAATGCACCCCTGCCGCAGGGCAAAGGTATAATTCATAGCCTTCTTTTCTTGCCTTATAAGTTTCATGTTGCTGATATTCTACATGCAGGCACTCTTGGGGCCCTTGGTAAGTTTGAGTCAAAGGGTGCTCCCAAAAAGCATGCAGAGAAGAAGCAAGTGGATAAACCCGTGCGGGGTCGCGGCAAGAAGAAAACTGAGGCTCCTGTTGTTCCGCCTTTGGTTCCGCATGCAGCAGGTATCTCTCGTTCTCATTTCCGCAGATATACCGATTACGTGGTAGTATCTAACACCCTTGAGGGCTTGGGTGTTCCAGGTGCTGGTGCGGCCACAGGTGGAACCACTGCGGGTTCTAAGGCTGCTGAGGAGAAGAAGAGGAAAGCAGGGAAAGCTGTTGATGCTGGTGAGAAAAAGAAGCCGAAAATTCAGACCAGACGCGGGGCTTTTGTGGGACAAAGGAAACCTGCGGTTGTTCCTGGTACGTGATGCATAACTTGGACAAATATTTTGTATTTGTACTTGTAGTTTAACGTATCTTTGCTTTGATTGCAGAACCCCAAGATGAAGGGTTCTCCATCTTTGATGCTCCTCCTCCTCCCCCGCATGACACTGCTGCGGATGTGGGGGTTTATAAGGTTGTTACGCCTGAGCCCTCTGTGCGGAAGGAGGATACTGGGAAGGGGCCTGCGGCCCAGATCCATGACACGGTGGATTCCCATGATAATGTCATTACCCCAGAGGATGCTGATAATCTGAACCTGAAATTTGCTTATACTGAAAGGCCAAAGTCTCCTGCTGCTGAGAAGGCTTCTGGTTCCGGTTATGGGGTGCGGGTTTCGTAGAGACTCCCATTCAGCCTGAAGAGTCTGAATTGGAGTATTATTACCGCACCTATACGGAAGATCGGGCCATGGCTTACCACCGCCCCCCTGGACCGTACTGCAAGGGGATGATATTACTGCTGATCCCTCCGCAAGTAGGGAGATTTTGGGTGGTTTGGGCACCCCTTTTGAAGTCAACCGGGCCCGTTCTTTGTCAAGTGAGGCCCAGATTAACCAACTCTCCTCCATGCTTGTTGGGAGTTTCGTAATGGCCAATGCCATTATGGAAAAGTATAAGGTGTTGGGGCGCAGGGAGGAGGAGAATGTGCGCTTGCGTGCCGAGGCTGAGGACTTGGTGAAGGCTGCACGTGAGGGTGCCGAGCAGCTTGAAAGGGATAGGGCTGCGTTTGAAAAGCGTAAGTAGACTGAAGAGTGGGCTGCAACTGCTGAGCTTAAACAGGTTCGTACCCTTGCAAAACTGCTTTCCACTTAACGCCAGAGTTGGAAAGAATCTCTTTCTAATGAGTGCGAGACACTTTCTAATGAGCGCAAGGCTTGGAAAGACTCTTGGGCCAAACAGAATGAAACTCTCTTTCGTGTTCGCCAGGAGCTTGTCAATGTTAAGGCAGCAAATGCTGCGCTGGTTAAAGAGAAAGCAGCAGCTGTTGCGGCTGCCCAAGAGGCCAAAGAGGCGGAAGCTCGCCTTGCAAAGGCTCTTGAAGAGGCCAATGAGGTTGGGGCCCGCACCGCAAAGGCTCTTGAAGAGGCCAAGGAGGCGGGGGCCCGTGCTGCAAAGGCTCTTGAAGGGGCAAATGTTGATCGTACCAACTTATCGAAAACTATCTTGGGCCTTCATGTATAAGTCTTTTTTGCCTTTTGACTTTGTACATCTCACAAGTATGTTGATTATTTTTGTATACTTGTTTTTGTTTTGTTAACAGGCTGAAGTGCGGACCCGAGGGGCCACTATTGAGGAGGTCTCTGCCCGTGTTGATGAGGTTGAAGCGCGGGCAAGAGAGGCTAGAGATAGCCTTGCTTCATCACTTGAGCTGCTCAAGGCTGACCGTGAATGGATGCGTATGCGCGGGATCGGTCACGTAAGTATCCGTTGCCTTTGTTATTTTTGTTATAGGTTTGCCTTTGATAACCTTTGTATTCTTGTTTCGCAGATTGTCACTGCCATCCTTGACGCACCTGAGAATGTATCAGGTGTTAATGAAATTAAGGAGCGTGCTCGGGATGCTGGTTTTAAAGCTGGCTATAATCGCTGTATTGGCCATATGAATGTTGTAGCCCAGGGCGGATATACTGATGAGCGATCCGGGTTCCACGGTGTGGATACTGAAGCGCTTCTTGATGCTGCGGTTGCGGCGTATAACGACACAACCCTTTCCGGTCTTGAGGATCTTGAAAAGTGTCTAGAAGCGGAGGACTATGTGGACCACTTGCGAATGTTATACGCTGATGAAGAAGATGAGGAAAAACCTACTGTGGTGGGCAAGGATGGTGAGGGTTCCAGCGGCACAAAGAAAGACTAGGCTGGCCTGCGTGCCTTTTTTTGTTTCTTCATGTAAATGTTAAAAAACTTTATGTAAATTCCCTGTGCACTGCGCAGGTGTAGGAATTTTTTGAATATAAAGAATTGTTCTGTTCAACTTTGTACAAGTGTTTTTACTTGCATGTTTGAATTTGTATGAGTTTAATGTTACTGTGAGTGACACTAAAACTGTAATTGCCTTTTGCATATCTTGGTGATATGCAAGTATGAAGAATTGTCTCTGGTCGGACAAACAGTGTTGCCATTGCTGGCCTATTATAATAGTTGCGTGTGGTTATCACTCTGTGTGGGTATCACGAATGAAGATTTTGCTAATCTGTTTTTGTGTATACCTCAGAGTGGAACACGCATTTGTAATAGAAATAAATAAACAATATTGCATTGAATCGTCTATTTATTTATTTATTTATTTATTTGCAAATGGCCCGTGGCCTGATAGGTTACATGGTGAATGTAAAAAACATGGCTTACATATAACAGCGTCGAAGCTGTTGCGCATTCCATGTGCGTGCGATAGTTTCGCCTTTTAATGTTTGAAGTTTATACGCGCCTTTGCCCAGGACCTCTTGGATGAGGTAGGGTCCTTCCCACTTGGGGGCAAGTTTCCCTGGGCGTTCCGCGTTTGATGCTTCATTGTCACGAAGGACGTAGTCTCCCGGGTTGAAAGTACAAATGCGAACGCGTGCATTGTAGTACTTTTCAAGTTTGGTTTTGTATTTGGCCTCGTTGATGGCGGCGTTTTCACGCCTTTCTTCCAAGAGGTCCAAGTCAACCCTGCGTTCCTCATTGTTGTCTATCTTGTTGATAGCCAACATTCTAGGTGAGGGGAGGCCTACTTCCGCGGGGATCATCGCTTCAGTGCCATAGACCAGGCTGAAGGGTGTCTCACCGTTGCTTGTATTTGGGCTTGTCCTATGAGCCCATAAAATACTTGGGAGTTCATCAACCCAGTCGCATCTGGCTGTTCCCAACCGTGCTTTGATGCCTTCCACTAAGCTTTATTGATACTCTCGACTTGGCTGTTCCCTTGCGGATGCGCCACTGAGGAGAATATGTGTTCAATGTTTAGCTCTTTTAGCCATTTTTGAAAGTCATCGGCGGCGAAGTTGGTACCGTTATCGGTGACGATGCACATTGGTAGACCGAAACGGCAGATGATATGTTCCCACACGAATTTCCATGTTATCATAGCGGTGGTTGATGCAAGTGGCTTTGCCTCTACCCATTTTGTAAAGTAATCAACAGCCACTATGATAAATTTCACTGCACCGGGTGCGTCTGGAAATGGTCCCACCACATCGATTGCCCATTTTTGGAATGGCCATGCGGTGGTGACGGGTATCAGGTTGTTCTTGGGACGCAAGGTCTTGGGAGCATGTCGCTGACAATTGAAACACTTGCGTAAGACTTTGACTGCGTCCAAGTGCATGCCGGGCCAATAGTACCCGGCGTTCATGATTTTGGCCACGACCATGCGTGGGCCTGCGTGTATGCCACATATTCCCTCGTGAATTTCTTTGATAAGGTATATGGCATCTTGGGGGTTGACGCATCGTAGGAGTGGCCCCAGGTATGATTTACGGTATAAGATACCGTCTCCCATTTGGTAATGACACGCTTTGTATTGTAGCTTGCGTGCTTCTGCCTTGCTTTCGGGAGTAACACCTGATTGTAAGTATGCAATTATCGGTGTCATCCAGGATGTTGTACCGTACTGGATGACATTGACTTGGCGTAGGGGTACTGAAGGATTTTGCAGAATCTCGATGCGTACCTCTTTTGCCAGGTGTTGGAAGCTGGTGGATGCAAGTTTTGATAGTGCATCCGCAGGTTTGTTATCACTCCTGTTGATATGGCGAATATTGAAGGAGGTGAACCTTGATTTCAGTTGCAAGGCTTGTTCGAGGTAGAGGACCATGATATCCCCTTTTGCGGCATAGTCACCGCGTATCTGCCCTGCAACCAGTAGTGAGTCGACATGTGCTTCCAAATGTTTGACGTCGATTTTGACTGCCAAACGCAGCCCTGCCAGTAGAGCCTCATACTCCGCTTCGTTATTCGTTCTTTTGAAATTGAGGCAGATTGCGTAGGTTAGCTCTTGGCCATCGGGGCTGACAAGTCGTAGACCTGCGCCAGCACCACCTTCGTTGGATGCACCATCTGTATATAGTGCCCAAGTTTCTGCGGAGGATGGTGGCGATGCAGGGTTTTGTTCTTCTTCGCATTCTTGAATGCGGTTTGCTGGTACTTCAGCAACGAAATCAGCCAAGACCTAGCCTTTGATTGCGGGGCGCGGCTTATAGTTCAGTGAAAGTGCGCCCAGCTCAATTGCCCATTTTGCTAACCTCCCAGAGATGTCGGGTTTGGATAGGATCGGGCCGATCCTGTAGTTAGTTAACACTGTGATGACGTGGTTCGCGAAGTAACGTCGTAAACGTCTCGATGCGTGCACTAGTGCCAGTACCAATTTCTCCATGATGGAGTACCTTGTCTCTGGGTCGTTGAGCATTTTGCTGATGTAGTAGATGGGTGTTTAGACTCCTTCCCGCTCCACTATGAGTACCGCGCCTACCGCGTTGTCCGCGGCAGATAGGTATAGAATAAGTGGCTCATCTTTTCGTGGTGCGGTTAAAGTTGGGAGCTGGATCAAACACTCTTTCATCTCCCGGAAAGCTTTTTCGGCCTCTGCGGTCCATTGGAATTGTTCCTTTTTTAGGTAGCTCCGCAGGGTCTTGATGAAAGGGTATGACTTAGCTGCGTGGTTGGCTAAGAATCTGTTTAGTGCGGCTAGCCTGCCGGCTAGTCGTTGCATTTCTTTCATCGTTGAGGGCGATGGCATGCGTTCGTTCGCCTGAACTTTTTCCGGGTTTACCTTAAATCCATCTTTGGTTATGATGAATCCGAGGAATTTGCCTTCTTCCATTCCAAACGAGCATTTCCCTGGATTAAGCTTCATGTTGACGCTTCGCAGAGTTTGGAATGTTCTTTCGATATCGTTGAGCATGGTGTCTTCCTCCATGCTCATGACGACCAGGTCGTCCATATAGATTTCGACACTTTTGCTGATTTGACAGCGAAAAGTGTCGTTCATCAACTTTTGATAGGTTGCGCCAGCGTTGCACAACCCGAATGACATTTTAGTGTAGCAGTAGTTCCCAGTAGGAGTGCGGAATGCCGTTTTGTCTTCATCTTCGATTGCCATCTGTACCTGGTGGTAACCTTTGTAACAATCGAGGAAGCACTTCCATCGAAATGGTGCGAGGTTATCGACCTTCTCGTCGATCTCCGGAAGTGCGTAACAATCCTTGGGGCAGGCCTTATTGAGGTCTTTGTAATCGACACACATACGCCAGCCCCCGCTTGGTTTTTCTACCATGACTGGGTTGGACAGCCAAGTCTGGTATTTGACTTCCCGCAGGATGCCTGCGGAGAGCAGTTCCTGGACCTGCTCTTCCATCGCCGCGTTTTTGCTGATCCAAGGTGGCGTTGGCCTTGGATCACCGGCTTGATACCTGGCATGGTATTCAAGAAATGTCGCGCGATTTCGCGTGGCACCCCTGTCATGTCTGCGGATGTCCATGCAAAAATATCTTGGTTCCTGAAGAGGAGTTGCTTCAGGCGCGCTCTGATGGTAGGTGTCAAGGCATGGCCCAACGTGACCGTTTGCTCTGGGTGTCTTGCGTTAAGCACCCATTTTTCTGGTTGCGTGTTGGGGGTGGGCCTTGCTACCTTAGCTGGACGCAGGTCGTCCGTAGACATAACTTCTCTTCGGGCGTATATCACCGCGACCCCCGTCTCGGTTGGGAAACCAATGGCAGAGTGAGGGACGGATGTGATCATGTTGAAGTCGCCCTGGGACTCTCTCCCGAGAAGTACGTCGTACTTGGAGGTGTGCGGTAAAACGTTGAAGTTTACCTCCTCCGTTCTTGTGTGCGTCCCGTTGGTGAGGCGCACAGGAAAGGTAATCTGGCCCAGGGGGAATACGGTTTCCCCTGCAAACCCGGCCAACGGGTAGTCCGCTGGCTGCAGCCGATCTTTGTCTTCTTGATCGAACTGGTTGAAGCATTGCTCGTATATAATATCGGATGTACTGCCCGGGTCGATGAACAATCGCTCGGTGCAGTAGTGAGCCAGGTGGCCTGTGATAACCACGGCGCATCTATCGCGCGGGCCGCCTCGGACTTTTGGAAAGACGACTTGCTCGTCTTTCCAGTCATTGTCCGGTTTTCTTGCCGCCTTGCGCGGCCTTCCTCATCCTCCATTGATCATGTGGGTAGAGGCCACGTACATGGTCCTCTTACCCGTGGAGGTGCCCTCGTTGTGGGGAGTGATGCGCTTGTTAGCTTTTTGTGCGCCTGTCAACAGATGTTGCAGTTTCCCCTCTTTTAGGGCTCGCTCAATCTCCAGTCGGAGACTGATGCAGCTGTTTGTTGTGTGGCCATTGTCCTTGTGATACTAGCAGTAGAGTGCGAGATCCTTGTTCTTTTTGGACTTCATCGGTTGGGCCGGTCGCAGGAATTGTGCGTCCGTGAGAAGGACGTCGCTTGGCGACTGGTTAATCTCGGTCCAGCTGCGGTCCCGAGATTCCTTTTTTGACGCCCGATTTTCACGCTGGGCGTTGATTGTAGCCCTTGCGTCGGGCTGGTTGCTTCGTGGGACATATGGTCTGGAATCGCTGCCACGATTCCATGTGTCCCGGTTGCGCTTATTGCTGCGCTTGGGTTCTTGGCGGGAAGACTGGCCTTCCGCCTGGGGTTGTGCCTTTGACATGTGCAGTCTTAGGGACCGCTGAGTCTGGGCGTATGTCTTGACCGTAGCCATGACATCCTCCCACTTCTTAGGCAAACCATCTTTGCCAGAGATATTCATAACCATTTGCTCGTCTTTAACGGCAACAATGAAATGGTTACGTGCCATTTGGTCGGCGACATCGCCTATCTCTAGGCATTCTTTATTGTAACGGACAACGAACACTTCAAGTGATTCGTTATCCCTGCGCCAGATGTTCATGACGTCCATGGAATCACGTTCATGGCATCGTTGCTGGCTAAAGTGCGCGAGGAACTTGTCACACCCTGGCTTTTGCGGAAGCGTGGGTTTATTTGGTGTGACTTCTTAATACCATAGCAACAATCATAACAATGCTATATGAAAGTAAAACACACGATGTTCATCCATTCATTAAACTTAAAGACACCACAACATCATTGTCTAAAATATCGACACACAAAACAAGTTACAACCAAGACAAGATTAAAGCGTTTTCACATGACACAACAAAAGACTTAAGTAATACGTGATTTAAAGACATGTAACCGTCCAGGTAAGGGTTACACCTCCTAAACCTGGATGACATCGTTATTCATTACGCAGCTTGACACAATAGCATACTTCCCAGATCCATTAATTTCCTGAAATACATGTATTTTGAAAAAAATCAACAAAAGTTGAGCGAGTTCATGTAAAAGTGAGTATGTATAAACCTTCAAAGTATGAATAAACGTCCCTGGTATGTAGCAATAAGGAAAAAGAGATCACCATTGGGTTGCAAAGCCAATGATATGTGTGAAGTGATGCAGGAAGACTCAAACCTAGCAAATTTGTGCGTCGGGCTCAAAGTCACCCCATGGTCCGTACTGTGGACTCAGGAGCTGGGCTCGCTACACCCAAATAGATCTACCGCTCATGACCCTCGGTCCTACAACGAGGATTAATGGCCTTAAGTTCCACCTACCCACTCACATGATCTAAGTAGTAAACCCTCCTTAAGCTAACCATACCATGTATAAAATGTCTGTAATAATTGTAACATGTATTCCACCCCCGAAGTATAAAACTGAAAACTGTTAAGAGAAAAGGGGGACATGAACTCACCTTGATTTCGAGTAAGTCCAAATAAATATGCTAACGTGAGAGTTCTTGGGAATAAAATTCCACGTCACTCTAATTGATTGAACATGCAATAATATGGAATATATATCAACGATAATGTTTAATCGAATGAGCGGAGATCCTAAATCTATAGGATTCGGTAGTGTTTTGTCTAAAAGAAATAATGTGATAATTATGTAACTAATTATCAAAAATAATTAATTTAAACCAGAATAATTAAAATAACATTTTTAATTATTTAACTTGAATATTTCTGATTTAAAATAATTATTATGGCCTTGGAATCATTTTAAATAATTAAAATGTATTAAAATGATTATAATAACAATAAGTAAGTTTATATAAGTTTAATTATCTAAATAATTAAACATATTAAAAATTCAGATTCTAAATTTATATAAACTCAGAATAATGTATCTTTTGTCATAACAATAATTTTCGATCAAAACTACAAAGTTATATAATTTAATTATATTGAATTAAACTATATAAATAAGTATAAATACTGATTTATTTATATAAATATCAAATTTACATAAAATATCAGTAACAATATTATTTTTGTAAAGTTCAACATGTAAAATAATTACTATAAAAATTTCAATAATTAATTCATTAAATTCGAATTATTATAATTTTGTAAAGATTAAAATATTTTTAATTTATAAAAATAGTTTTATAAACATTTTGACTAACATAATATTTTTAATAAATGAATCAGTAGATAAAGTATTTATGTTAAAATTTTCGGACTTTAACTAGTTAGTCTCAATTTATTATGAATTAATGAAAAAATCTGTTAAATAAAAGAAGATAAATAATAATCACTATTTATCATCTTCCCCAAATCCAAGTCAACAGAAAAGTCAACAACTTCAATTCTCGATCAAAACCGGTTTATAATTTAATTAACTTTGGGGAAACATTGTATAAGCATAAATGATCTAATTGAAACAATAAAAACGAACCGGTATTGGCTGGAACGGCGTATCGACTAAATTCCGGCGAGTTTTGAACTCCGGCGAGAGTTTCCGATCGGGTTTCGTCAAAAACAGTATATTTAAGTGTTCTAATGGGTGTGGAAGATTTGTAAGAGTTCAGGGAGTCTTATATACACGAAAAAATTTGATCAAACCGACACCAAATTAGTGGATTAATTCCACTTATAAGAACTTTTTTTTTTTTAAATAAATCCCGGTTAGTGCTCGTTTAATGCGTTTTTAGTGCGATTTGTTTAAGGAAAATATGTATAATCATAATGGGTTATGTTAAAAGTAATAAAGGAAGTGGAAAAATTCGATTTTAATCGGTTTTGGTGTGTTTTGGTTGAAACCCGTAACCTGCAGAACTGGTTCTAAGTATCCAGGTCTATTTTAAAATGTATATATATATAATGTAATCTGATATCCATCACATGTGGTTGGTTAGTCCAGCCGGTTGATGCGTGGTCTTGTGTGCGAGACGTCGCGGGTTCGAGTCCGTCTCGTGGCCGGTTCAAAGGTTTTTAATCCCTTTTATCATTTTAAATGAAAATTTACATTTTGGCCCCTATGGTTCCATATTTCCATAAATAGTCCCTGTAATACCCAGTTAGTTAAACTAACTGGGTTAATATTTAAGGAGCATTTCTTATATAAAGGCTTAACCTGGTTAGTGAAATCAGTTAATATGGTTTCAATAATAACCAAAATAGTCCTTGGAGTATAAGTTTTAGAAAATGACCCAATGAACCTTGTACTTTTATAACAAAAATATCTATTTATTTCTTTTATAAAAGAAGTTTCAAAAATTACCAAAAGAACCCTAAACTTGTAGTTTGAAATAATTGCACTTTAACCCTTGTATTTATATAGTTTCAAAAATGACAATTTAGTCCTTGGACTTAAACGTAATAGATCCCTAGCAGGTTTCAAAGAATGTCAAATATGTCCCTCAACCTATTGTTTGTCTATGTGTTGGCACTTGTCAGTATATTTCTGAGTTTTCCACTAACTGTGCTAGCTGTGCTTTGTGCATCAAGTTTGTCACTAAAGTTTGTATGTAATGAGTGGAGTGACAGTATGAAATGTGATGCATATGTATGTAAGTTACAGGAATCAGAAAGCAGTTTACGTTATCAGTAGTAATCAAGCACAGTCATTAGGCACGTAATTAAGATTAATTAATTGTACAGTACCTGTAATTTTGAGGGTTGTCACAGAACTTTTCTTGTAAGTCCTCGAATGAGGTCAGTGACCCTGGTGGTAAAGAATCGAACCATGCCCTGGCCAGACCTGTTAGGGTCTGTGGGAAAAAATGGCACCAGGTGGGTTCATCCCATCTACCGTTGCACCCGGCGCCGACGAAGATGTTGTTGTGATCATCTGGGTCGGTTGAACCGTTGTATTTCCCAATGTTTAATGGGAATTTTGTGGTGGTGACATCGGCGTGGGCGATTTCTGGGACGAACTTGGAGTTTTCTGCCGCAGATTTCGGCCTGTAGGGTTGGCCGCGGTGATGCTTTGCAGCGCGGAGGTACGTAGTGCGGGGGTGAGTGGGTGGAACGTAGTTGCGTCCTC
The DNA here is from genome assembly GCA_030545235.1 of Helianthus tuberosus. Classification (NCBI taxonomy): domain Eukaryota; kingdom Viridiplantae; phylum Streptophyta; class Magnoliopsida; order Asterales; family Asteraceae; genus Helianthus; species Helianthus tuberosus. The sequence goes on along the minus strand of CM060448.1, from coordinate 43,259,423 downwards.
CCGGTCTGCTGCTGGTGGCATGGGATTCCGCACGGTATGTACCATCGTCCGGATCGGTATAACCTTGCCCTTCACGGTGGGACTAGGGTCCCAGTCGGCTGTGAATGCCTAGGCCATGGTGGGCTGTAGACAGTCGCCTAGTTTCGCCATGTGGGCCTAGGCGACTCTGTATATGGCTCCTGTGGCGGGACCCATATGTGGAGTCGTCCTCATCTAGTGTGCGGACGTCGCAGTAAGAGGAACCGCGATCTTCGTGCCTGCTTCTGGAGGCCGGATGTGTTGGGGCCCTGCCTTCGTACTGTAAAGTACGACCTGCAGGGGTGTGTGGTGCTGGGGTGGGTCCTACAGATACTTGCGCTTCTGCGCAAGCTCTGTTGTATGTTGCAGCTAGCATAGCTGCTTGTTGGTCGTACCAGGCATGAAGGTTCATGCCTGTAGGTATCACAGGAGCGTACTGTGATAAATCGTGTCCAAACGTAAGGGATGCGCCCCCTTGCGTTGATGTGCCAATGTGTTCAGCATTTGGGGCTAGGGGAATGGTTCCCGCCGGCCCTTGGTTTGCGGGGTTTAGGTTATCCCCGGTGGTGTTGTTTTAACGATCAGACATGATCTTTGGAGAGAAAGGGATGGTCGGAAAAAAGTGCTAAGAGTAGCGGTGGGCGCCAATGATGAAACAATGGTTAACCAGGCGGGTTAACTCACTGGTCTCATCAAGAGGGTTAATCCCTTCTTTCCGAGGATCGCCGGCTGGATCGTCTGGTGGTGGGTTTCCTGCACAAGGAAACAAACCATGACTCGCAACAAGGAGGATGAGGTGGGGGGTGCTCCTTGTTACCACTCTCCGGCGTGAGAATCAGTAGTTTGCTTGAGAAGCAAAGTGTGATAGTAGGAGTATTGAGAGAGTTGAGAAGTGATACCTCAAACCTGGTTTGGGGTCAATATTTATAGCCGAGGAGTGGAGGAGGGTAGTTGAGTAGCTAGCCTGACATCGCACAGCTATTTGCAGGTGTGTCAGACCTGTCGGTTACTGTGGTGATGCCACGTCCTGCTGTGGTGTCAGACTGTTGTATACACGTGGGCCGGTAGGCGACTGTTCCCAGTGCCACTTGCTCTGTGGTGTCAGACCCACTTGCCTTGTAGGCAGGATGCGGTGCCAAGCCGCATCGCTGCTTGCGGTCATTGATGTTGTTCCCGCGTTGGTTGTTCCATCCATGATTTACGCGGGATGCGGTGTTATGCCGCATTGCCTGCTGAGTGACTGTTACTGTTGTCCAGATCCCTTGTCGTGACGAAAATGTTCATAGGATGCGGTGCGGGGCCGCATCGCTATGCGTAACATTAGTTTTCGTCCTTAAGGTGAGTCTTCTCATCACTGGACAGATTGGACCGTTGTGTTCGCTTGTGTCCACGCGGACACAGGTGAGTTTATTGCTGTTGGAGGTTTTTGATGAGGGTAATGGTCATTCGCGGTCATGCTGACGCGAGATCTGGGACCATACCCCTTCAGGACTGAAGCCATATTTGAGTCTAGTTTGGTTCAAGATCAACTCGTGAATACCCAACTATAACAAAAAGATTTAGGTTTTTTTTCTACTTATAGTTTGAAAATATAAAAAAAATATATATATATTCACTTTTTACTGTTCAAAACAGTTTTAAGTACAGTTCTATTGACAGGAATATCGGATCTCAAACAAATTATTTCGATCCAAGTCTAGATTGGGAATCTCGAGTCTTTTAACCTATTACTATTATATATTTGATCGGATTGAAATAATTCACAATGTTAATATTTTATTCAGTAATTATCTTTTCGCTTTTTTTTATATACACGCATGAGATAATCTCAACGACCCACAACATAGTCTGCCCAGAATAGGGTTAGGGTCCTCTGTTTAGTAGGGTGTGAGGTCTCTCTCACAACAAGTTAAAGATTCTCACCGTTCAAAAAAATTGTTTTCCTTTTTAGAGAGTTACACAATGTGGATCGTTTGTTAACGGGAGAATGTGGAGCTAATTAATTAACAAGAGTAACTTACCCATATATATCATAGTTATAATAATGATAGATAAATTATTAACTGTAATTCAAGTTTGTATTTTAGATCTCAAGTGTGAATTTTCGGACTCGCATTTTAAGTTCATTTTAACTTAAAAATATCTCTTGTTCCACATTGCTCAAAGCAAGAAGTTTTGCGGATTTCTCACCCAGAATGCCTCTTGAATCTTTTGGCCCATGAAAAATATCATGAATGCGGTTTGACCGAACATCCTATTCACGGTTCAGCTGAAAAACAATAAAGCATAATGTTCAACACACCATGGTCCATAGCTTGTGAACTGATTCGGACCACTCAGAACAATCCGGTTATCAAAACCTTGCTTGTAGTTGACTTTCATTGACTTAAGTTGTAATGTTTTGAAAACAGAATCCTATCTGAACTCAGATTAGAATCCGTACTACCGTAGGTGCGGCTTTTAAATATGAAAAAGAATTATTGAAAAATATGTGGTCACTTTTAATGGACTCATATGTGACAAGTGGGGGAATTAATAATGAAATGATTTGAAGAGTTGGAATCCATATTACATTGAAATGTTGTTATAATGGGGTAAAGGTGTTTGATTAAATTGTTGGCCCATTTTTGGACCAATAGGATGGTTCAAATGTCCAATTATTAGACACCCTTTAATTGTTCATCTTGTATCGTCCAAAATCCCACTTCAAAATTGGATCTTTTGTTAGATTCACCACTCAATGAATATGGAGAAATTTTTTTAAAGCTAAACTATTATTAAATATTGAGTAAAATGCACGGATAGTCCCTGTGGTTTTGCAAAGTTTCAGCTATAGTCCCTAGATTTTGGAAATTACACTCATAGTCCCTGTGGTTTGACAGTTTGTTACGCGGATAGTCCCTGGAGTGGATGGGGGTTAGTTTTCTCAGTTAAGTTGGTGTAAAATGACTAAAATACCCTTAGGATTAAATTAAAACATTAACCCTTTAAACCCTTGTATCTCTTTCATCTCACGCACACACAAATACTCACTCACCAGTCACCACCATCTGCCGCCACCACTTACACCAGCCGTCACCACCTGCCACTCCACCACCATCAACATCTCTACCACCTTAATTCCCTCCTCTATTTCAGAACTCACCGTCAACCACATTTAAAGAGAGAAACGACAAGAGAGGGAGACAAATCAATCAGGAGAGAGAGAGACAGATCAATCAGAGAGAGAGAGACGCATAAAAGGCCCTAGAAGATGGTTGGAGACGGTGGTAACCGTAGCAGTGGTCGGATCTATCTGCAGCAGCGATGGATGGATCTGATTTGTTCATAGGGTTTCCAGTATTGGTGAACAGGAAGGTGATGATGGGTGCTAATGTTAACATAAAAGGTAAATTCAGTCGATTAACAGGTTAAGGGTTGAATCGGACAAGGGTTGATGGAGGTGAGTGGCTATGGTGAGTGGCTCTGCGTGTAATCGTGTTGCGAATCGGACAATTTTCGATCGATTACGTACTGAATTGATTGTTTTTTCGGTGAGATCGGATCAGTTTTGGTAGATTTTCAGTTTGTTTCGAATAGAGTTTTGAACATTTTGATCTGTTTCAGACTGATTTGATCAACCAATTGTTTCAATGTATTGTTTGTGAATGTTAGACACGTTTCATTGATATTCAGTTTGTTTTGACAAGTTTCGATTTGAATCGGTAAAGTTTTGAAATTTTCTATTGATTTCGAACAAGTTCAGATTTGAAAAGAATTCATAAATGAGTCAATTGTTTCAGATCAGAAAATAAACATGATAAGGATGAGTTTCAGATCTAAAAGTAAGTGTGTGTATATACATATATGTTTTATATATTTAATACTTGATTTGTTTATTTTATTTTATATTAAGGGTATTTTAGTCATTTCACACCAACTTAACTGAGAAAACTAACCCCCATCTACTCCAAGGACTATCCGCGTAACAAACTGTCAAACCACAGGGACTATAAGTGTAATTTCCAAAATCTGGGGACTATAGCTGAAACTTTGCAAAACCACATGGACTATCCGTGCATTTTACTCTTAAATATTTGATGTTGACCTTTTTTTATTAAAAAATTAATGGCATAATACGTAATTATGATGCTTGAGTTAATCGAGTACAAACCTCTTAAAGAAATGGAACTTTAGAACCTTTCTTAAGACCTTTATAAAGGTTTATATTCACAAGATCTTATCTTGTCTTGTATCCATGACCTTTAAATAGTTGTGATTAAATTGTTAAACCATCAAATCGGCTAATCCGGCTAAGACACCCAAGCCAGCTTGTCCTCTTTCAGTTTGTTGTTTTTTAAAATCGTAGTTTTTGGTTCGTCCCAAAATTTTGTTACAACCAATCGAACTGAACCGTAAACATCCATAACTAAAATTAGAGTGCTACTCACTTCATACAAGAACATAATCTGCCAATGATGCCGTGTCTCAGCGGTTGAGGTGTGAGGGTTTTCACCCACAGGTCCCGGGTTCGATCCCGGGCCTAGTGGGTTTCCCGCACGGGGGCGAGTCCGGTCCAACCGGGAGGTAGCTTTCGAGCGCCGGGGGATTCGAACTTGCGGCTTGGGTTTCACCAGCCTAGGGATTTTCCACTGATCCATACCTTTCAAAAAAAAAAAATACAAGAACATAATCTAGATGATACAATCAGGGACGGACTTAAGGCTAGCCCAAGGTGGGCGGGCGCACCACCAGGAAGAAAAATTTTTAGTGCTAAGTTCCGTCGAAAATCCCGTCCGCACCCCTTGAAATTTTTCGTCCTCACCCCTTGGAATTTTCCGTCCGCACCTCTTGGAATTTTTCGTCCGCACCCCTTAGGTAAAAAGTGTTATCAATTTATATTTTAAAATTTTTTTTAGTAAACTCTTATTTTTTAGAAAACACTACCTAAATTATATAACTTTTAATACCTAAATAACTAAACCCAAATACCCAATACCTTTAACTAGCCCACTACTAAGTCTTAGCCCAATAAACAAACCCGACAAATCAACAATATTTCAAACTAAAATAAAAGAGAAAAATGCCCGGATAGTCCCTGTGGTTTTACCTGTTTTCACCTATAGTCCCTATCTTTCTAAAACTACTTGAATAGTCCCTGTGGTTTTCCGTTTTGTTCTCGGATAGTCCCTGGGTCTAACTTCAGTTACTTTTCTCTGTTAAAATGATGTGAAATGACAAAAATACCCTTTCCTTAAAAGGCCAAACCACAGGGACTATCCGGACATCTTCTTCATTTTTATTTATAAAACCCCACCACCACACTTCATCTTCAACCTCCACCCACCATCACCCTCCTCCACCCTCCACCATCGCCGGCTGCCGGTCATCCAGTGCCTCCGGCCGCTGTCGGTCATCCTTTTACAGAGCCGACAACCGTGCAAACCACCAACACCCAACACCCAAAATTACAATTCCCCACAAAATCAAATCTTGCAATGAGTTCCCATTTCTACCCGCAAAAATCACCCTTCATCTCTCGCTGACTTTGATTCGTGCAATTCTAATAACAACAGTCCAGATCTGTGATGAAGTGAACTTCTGGATTCGTTTGAATGAAAACGTTTAACTAATGACCCGATTCAAACGGATGAATCTTTATATTCTGCAGATGATAATTCTGCAAATGGACAGCGAATAAACCTGCAATGCAGCGGATGATTAAGTTTGCGCAATTAAAACAACACTACTGAACTGTATAAACTGCAGTGAATAAACTGATTCAATACAAACAATCTGCAGTGAACGAACTGATTCTGCAGCGATAAACTAATTCTGAACAATATAGTGGATGAATAAGTCTGATTCAGCAAATGAACTTATTTCAAACGAAAAGACCTGTTTTGATTTCAATGGATGACCTTCTGCGAATAAACTGGTTTGTAAAAACAGTTTTGTAATACTCCTGGATCCGTGTGAAAATCAATCAACACTAAACTCAAATCAGACTTGATTCGTTATAAATTCTGAACAACATATTCTGTAGATGATTTCAGCAGATCTTGATTAGCGGATTCGCTCTGAACACGACCAACACTATTTCAAACCAGCAAATAGAACAATGATAATCAAATTAAGCTGATTTGCTGATAATCAGATTGACGAATGAACACTATTTCAAACAGATTAATTCAAGATTTGATTTTGTGGGGAATTGTAATTGTGGGTTTGGAGAAGATGAGATGTGAAAAAGAGAAAGAAAGAACAGAGAGAGATAAAGGATGGTTTGCACGGCTGTCGGCTCTGTAAAAGGATAACCGGCAGCGGCCGGAGGCACTGGATGACCGGCAGCCGGCGATGGTGGAGGGTGGAGGAGGGTGATGGTGGGTGGAGGTTGAAGATGAAGTGTGGTGGTGGGGTTTTATAAATAAAAATGAAGAAGATGCCCGGATAGTCCCTGTGGTTTGGCCTTTTAAGGAAAGGGTATTTTTGTCATTTCACATCATTTTAACAGAGAAAAGTAACTGAAGTTAGACCCAGGGACTATCCGAGAACAAAACGGAAAACCACAGGGACTATTCAAGTAGTTTTAGAAAGATAGGGACTATAGGTGAAAAAAGGTAAAACCACAGGGACTATCCGGGCATTTTTCTCAAAATAAAATAAACAAGCCCAAAACCCTTACATATTCTCTCCCGCTCTCTATCATCCCTGCACGCACGCCTGCAATCAGAACATCAGTGACAACAACAACCGCATACCTCCGTAATCAGCCATCATACCACCACCGATCGAACACGGGTAAGTTTCTTTTTTATTTTTTGATGATTTTTGGTTGATTTTTGGTGGGGTGGGACGGAACCGGTAGCTACCGGAAGTGAATTTTTTATGGCAGGAGACATGTGTGCTTCGATATGTTATTTTGTGGTGGGTTATATATGTATATTTTGTTAGTGATGATGATGATGATATTTTGTCTTTTTGGTGGGTTATATACGATCAGACCTGATTTTTTTTTCTTTTTTTTTTTGATGTTTAGATGTTTTTTTAGTGTGATTTACATTTTGATTTCTAGGGCTTGAATACTTGATACATTATGTAATATGTTATGGAGCCATGAACTTATAGATTAATTTGTTTGTGATAGCCGATAGGAACCATGAGTAGGGACGTTATGACACGATTTCTCAAGAGGAAAGTTGATACATCTTTCGAATTCGTTGATGTGATACTCTTCCTTTGGATCCTTATGATCGCAAGCCGATTGAATCATATTTTACATGACCCGACCCGACCCGACCCGGCTCGAACCGACCCGATACGAATCAATTTTTTTACTTATATACCTTGGGGCCTAAAATTTTTAAAAATGTTCCGCACACCCATGAAAAAATTTCTGGGTCCGCCACCGGATACAATCTACTAAAGATAGATGTTTTTTTTAAATTGTAGTTTTTGGTTCGTCCCAAAATTTTGTTAAAACCAATCGAATTGAACCGTAAATACCCATAACTAAAATTAGAGTGCTACTCACTTCATACAGGAACATAACCTAGATGATACAATCTATTAAAGATAGATGTTTTTTAAAATTGTAGTTTTTGGTTCGTCCCAAAATTTTGTTAAAACCAATCGAACTGAACCGTAAACGCCCATAACTAAAATTAGAGTACTACTCACTTCATACAGGAACATAATCTAAATGATACAATCTATTAAAGATAGATGTTCTATTCAAAATCACGATAGATGATACAATCTATTAAAGATAGATGTTCTATTCAAAGTCATGATAGAGATTTGATGCAAGATTATCTCATAATTTGAGTTTTAAAAGTTTATTTTATGTTTTATCTTTTATTTATTACTAGTATTTATCTCCAAGATTGTTAGACTCTGCCATTAATATTGTTCTTGATGAACTTTTATATTAGTTTTTAAGTTTTGATTATTGTAAAGACTCCTTTGAGGTTTATTGAACCATTTGGGTCGATTTAAGCTTTTGAGTTAAATCATATCGTTCTTGAGCCATTTGGTCGCTTCTATTACCGCATCAAGATTACTCTTAGTTTTATTTATTTCTTTGTCTTTTTGTTATGTACATCCTTTGTTATTTTGTAATCATCATTATATGTATAAGATCTCATCACCAAAATTCACATGATGAACATTACCACATTCTAACATGGTATCAACTAAACCCGAAAAAGACCCTCTCTCTTTGGCCGCTACCCTTCCCATTGATCTTCTTCCATGTGATCGATTATCCTCTGTTGCCCATCATGTCTACAGCCTCAACTGATGCTTCGCTCCCATTGAATACCATCCTTCACATGCTTACCATCAAACATACCTCTTTCAACTATATTCTATAGAAAAATCAAATCCTCCCATGACTTTCTTATAAAAAACTATAGTATCTTCTATAGAAAAATCAAGTCCCCCCTCTATAAAAAAATGTATGCCACCATCGCAGGTTCTAAGAAACCATTGGCGTTGGAGGTAAACCTTTCACTACTTCAGCCTTTCTTGCATGGAAAGTACACAATCTACATGTTCTCATCATCATTCAAGCCCCCTATCCCTCCATATCACTCTCTCTTTGAGGAGACAGAGGAGGCAATTCCTCTCATCAAGTATTGGATGCCCTTGCATCCGCCTATATGCATGCTTTAGTGGAACATGCACATAAACTCTCAGGCAACTCAAGAAGGTAACCGACTCTGTTGTTTTTGGTCGCAAGTTTTAGGGTTTGGGGTTAGGAAAGATTGTGTGGTTCATAATGTTAAGTTAGTTAGAGCTTCGGGTTTTATCGCTTCTGTTTAATGATTTGAGTCGTGGGATTCCTATGGAAATTTGGGGGTTAGAGAAGCTAGAGGTTATTGGTGGTCGGAGGTGGTTTTTGTGGTGGCTAGGTTGTGCAGCGGTGGTGAGGTGGTTCAACGGTGGTGCAGTGGTGGTGGAAATGGTGGAGATGGAGAGACGGAGATAGATAAATATAGAAAGTGGTGGTGGAGATGGTGGTGAGGTGGTATCCAAGTCAGCATCCATGTAAGCAAGAACAAGAAGCTTGAACCAAGTTAGCATCCAAGCTAGCAAGAACTAACTGGGTTAGAACTCAGTTAGAAAATGTTCGTTGTTGGTCAATATGTTAAAAGATGGTATGGCCAGTAAATATTTATGTAGTTTGGACCAGCAGCAACCAATAGCTTAATAGTTCAGATTATTGAACCCATTATTCCTTTTATGTGCCATTTTATAATATATTCGTATCACATTTTGGTAAGCATATAAGTTGTTGGCTTAGTCATTCAAGACTTCGTATAAAAACAATAGGGTGTTGGACACAAGGGTATGGTTCCTAAGGTTAGTCGGTATGGTTGCGGGGACCGAGCTCGGGGAATGGTTTCACCGATCGGTGAACCACCCCTAGTGTTTGAATGGTGAGCGGGGAGTAGGAGAGAGGGAGAGAAATCGGTGACTATTCACCGAAGGTGGAGAAGGAGTGATGGAGGAGAGAGAGAGATGAGAGAAGAACCAATCAAATTTTTTTATTTTTTAATTGAGTGGATGTTTGAACCATACCTAGTGTTTGAGTAGAAAATGGGGAGTGAAGAGGGGTGTTGACATGACTTTATATCATTGGGTAGAGAAAACTCAAACAACCTAAATCAAACAAACCATACCGTATACCCTAATCTTCTAAAAAATATTCTAGAAACTTTAAGCTTTCTTAAATTATATGAAGTCCTTTAAATTATATAATAATTACCACTATTACTATTACTATTATATTACTACAACTAGGTTATACATCCGGGCCCTACACGGGTTAGATACAAAAAATAATACAATAAAAAGCATTTATTATAATTTATTTACATATTATATTATATTACTGGAGTAATGAAATTTTACAAATTAATATTACATTTATAATTTACAAATTTATTAATATAAATACAAATTATAAATTTCTAAAAAGATCTTTGTAGACACCATTGGATTTCCCTACTCGGAAAATTACTATTTTTATCAATAATTAATAGTTTATCTTCATCTCTACTTATAACTCTGGAAAAGCTACATACGAACCATGTGAAAACATCGTTATTTTAAAAAACAAATCAGCTTTGGATAGTGATTGTCTTTGTATTTGATTTATTGTCATTGGAAACATCCAAGGAGAGAAAATTGTCTTTTCTGATTTCCTGTATTACACTGGGACTGAATAAATTACAAGTTTTTTTATATAATCTAAACATTTTATTAAGTTTAATGGTAAACTTGTTATTAAAGCAGGGTTATATAGGGGGATTTTAAATCATAAAACTAAAACTATAGATAATAACGAAAATTAGTTTGGAGATAATGTGAGTATGAACTTAATTTGAAATTTAAAATTAAATCAATGACCATAAAATACCATATTGAATATTTGACTTATCAAAAATTTCGAAATTCATTATTATAAATTAGGAAACAATCTATTATATATAATAAATGTGTTAATTTTTGCTGATGTGTCAAGCTAGGAGGCTTCTAAATTGTGCATTTTGGCAGGAAAATTCAGATCCTTTTTTTCTTGATATGGGCAGACACGGGATCCGGATTTTTACCCGGTTATAAAAAACATGTTTTTTTTTCTAATCCCACCACACAAACCCTAATTGCATTCTTCAATTCAGCTTGCTTCATCTCTTATCGCCGTCATCCCTTTGATTCGTTCCTCACCATTTGATTTTGTCTGCAATCAAGGTTTTATTTTTTTCATCTACGAATCGTTTTCCAACAATGTTTTCGTTTTTGTTCATCTACGAATCGTCTTAAATCTATTAACTAAAGGGTTTATTTTCCTTTACTATGTTTTGATTTTGTGTTATAAATTGTTTTGCAGGCCATATGGAAGACCCGGTCGTCTTTTTATTGATTTCAATCGGTATGTTTTTCAACAAGACTTTTTATTCCATTAATCAGAACTCTGTTCGATCCTTTTTGTTTTATTGATAGGGTTTGTTTGTTGCTATGGGTTCATTCCATTAATTAGTTCCTACCTCCCGGTTTGTAAAGGCATTTTTGTTTTAATCGATTATGTTAGGTATGATTCCTCTCAATCTTAGGTATCATTCCTTCAACCAACTTGAATCTGATTGTTGATTATGTTAGTTTTCTATTTTTTATTGTAATAAAGTTGAAGATTTTAGGGTTTCGGTTAACTGTTTTTGTTGATTATTGTCTCTCTCAGATCCATGTATCTCGATCTAAATCTCCCCCTCTCTTGGAAACGAAACCATTGTTGTCTTAATGGTAAAATCAGGTTCATCATTTAGGGTCCCAAAGGTACGATTTCATTTTTTAACTAAATAGGTTTTTCATTTCATTATGTATTTTACTCATCTGACAGACCTAATTTTAATCTCTCATTCATTCGAAGCGATTACGATCAAATATTGTGTGATTCCAGGGAAGTTATTTGACAAACATGTGACCCATTACTCACCAGTTACCCAACTTGCAGGTATCTCCTTTGTTCGTCTGCACCTATTTGTTCATCGATTTATGCTATATGTTCCTTTAGATTGCGATTGTGTGTTTGATTTGAGTATTAACGTTTGCCACTTAATGTTAATTGTTAATTTTTCAGATTGGATTTGCTGAAGGTCTTTTTCTTCATCGTGTCCTGTTGGTAAACATTATGCCTGGTATATAGGCTTCGTTTTATTGGGTGGTGGTGGTTCTACTGTTTTTTTTTTAATTTTGATTCACAGATCTTCTTAATTGCATGAATCAACTTCATCTTACAGATATGGTTTTCTTTTTCATTTAATTTTCATCGAATCGTATTTAAGTATAACGACTTATTAGGATTATTTTTTGTTTTGTTTTGTTATTAGTTGTTTTAATAAAATCCATAAACATATGGATTTATGTTTTATACTTTTAATCTTTTGTTTTTTTAATATCGTTGATTATAATCACAAATATGTATTTATAGATCTGATGTTTTTACTAATTTTGACTATTGAAATTCCAAAAAATCTAATCTTGATGTTTGGACGATCAATCGGATGGTGATTTTGAAGTTGTTGATCAGTCGGATAGTGATGTTTCTACTGATGGGATGTTCGATGAAGATGACGAGCAAGATACGGATGCACATAGTATCTTAAAGTTTTTGACAAACGTTTTGTAAGTTGATCGTCATTATTATTTAAATAGATATATTAAAATTTAAGTATTGGGTTATGGGGTTTTTTGTGTCTGTTATTATTAAAGGAATTGTAGCAAATATTGCTAAAACAAATTTGGGGCATCATTTGGTTTGGTGGTGTTTGTGTATAACGACTATTATATGTCATTGAGTTGTTACTGAAGCTTTTAGTTTCTGATATGTTTATTCAGTCTGGGAAGACCCTTAGCGAAAAGAGATACGATTAACTCGAAGGTAGTTTATACACTTCATCATTTCCATTAACTTTTCCTTATCTATGTGTACATATCATTGGAAGTGGCAAGATGGGCGCTCTAGAATGGGTTTGGATTAAAACTTGGTTGATTTGCATATGTGTCACTTTTTTAAATCATTTTTTTATGATTAACAAGCTCATTATATTTATTTAAAAATTTTATGCGAATACTCAATTATAATCAAAGTCTTTGAATACAATGTTGTAGGTTTTTCTATGCGTTACAAATAGAATATGAATGACTTTTAATCACTGTGACCCATTCGACCCGTTTAAGCTTTCCCTTTTACCTATTATTTTATTGACCCGTTTGAGCTTTCCTTTTTAGCTACTTTTTTTACTTGACCCAATTGACCGTTCTCTTTTAGCTACTTTTTTATTTGACCCGTTTGATTAGTTTGAGGTAAAAGCCAACCCAAATCGACCTATTCATAAGCTAATGGGTCAAAACTTACCTCTGCATACCATGATCACCTAACTCCCTTATATCTATACAATAGATCACACTTTTTCCAGCATACTGTGTATATCACAATTTCCTCGACTTCAAAGAAGTTTAAACCAACTGAGCTAACAATATTTGTTTTATGTGAATCAGGTTATTAAGACGTGTTTTGTTATTAGTTGTTTTAATAAAATCCATAAACATATGGATTTATGTTTTATACTTTTAATCTTTTGTTTTTTTACTATCGTTGATTATAATCACAAATATGTATTTATAGATCTGATGTTTTTACTAATTTTGACTATTGAAATTCCAAAAAATCTAATCTTGATGTTTGGACGATCAATCGGATGGTGATTTTGAAGTTGTTGATCAGTCGGATAGTGATGTTTCTACTGATGGGATGTTCGATGAAGATGACGAGCAAGATACGGATGCACAGAGTATCTTAAAGTTTTTGACAAACGTTTTGTAAGTTGATCGTCATTATTATTTAAATAGATATATTAAAATTTAAGTATTGGGTTATGGGGTTTTTTGTGTCTGTTATTATTAAAGGAATTGTAGCAAATATTGCTAAAACAAATTTGGGGCATCATTTGGTTTGGTGGTGTTTGTGTATAACGACTATTATATGTCATTGAGTTGTTACTGAAGCTTTTAGTTTCTGATATGTTTATTCAGTCTGGGAAGACCCTTAGCGAAAAGAGATACGATTAACTCGAAGGTAGTTTATACACTTCATCATTTCCATTAACTTTTCCTTATCTATGTGTACATATCATTGGAAGTGGCAAGATGGGCGCTCTAGAATGGGTTTGGATTAAAACTTGGTTGATTTGCATATGTGTCACTTTTTTAAATCATTTTTTTATGATTAACAAGCTCATTATATTTATTTAAAAATTTTATGCGAATACTCAATTATAATCAAAGTCTTTGAATACAATGTTGTAGGTTTTTCTATGCGTTACAAATAGAATATGAATGACTTTTAATCACTGTGACCCATTCGACCCGTTTAAGCTTTCCCTTTTACCTATTATTTTATTGACCCGTTTGAGCTTTCCTTTTTAGCTACTTTTTTTACTTGACCCAATTGACCGTTCTCTTTTAGCTACTTTTTTATTTGACCCGTTTGATCAGTTTGAGGTAAAAGCCAACCCAAATCGACCTATTCATAAGCTAATGGGTCAAAACTTACCTCTGCATACCATGATCACCTAACTCCCTTATATCTATACAATAGATCACACTTTTTCCAGCATACTGTGTATATCACAATTTCCTCGACTTCAAAGAAGTTTAAACCAACTGAGCTAACAATATTTGTTTTATGTGAATCAGGTTATTAAGACGTGTTTTGTTATTAGTTGTTTTAATAAAATCCATAAACATATGGATTTATGTTTTATACTTTTAATCTTTTGTTTTTTTACTATCGTTGATTATAATCACAAATATGTATTTATAGATCTGATGTTTTTACTAATTTTGACTATTGAAATTCCAAAAAATCTAATCTTGATGTTTTGACGATCAATCGGATGGTGATTTTGAAGTTGTTGATCAGTCGGATAGTGATGTTTCTACTGATGGGATGTTCGATGAAGATGACGAGCAAGATACGGATGCACAGAGTATCTTAAAGTTTTTGACAAACGTTTTGTAAGTTGATCGTCATTATTATTTAAATAGATATATTAAAATTTAAGTATTGGGTTATGGGGTTTTTTGTGTCTGTTATTATTAAAGGAATTGTAGCAAATATTGCTAAAACAAATTTGGGGCATCATTTGGTTTGGTGGTGTTTGTGTATAACGACTGTTATATGTCATTGAGTTGTTACTGAAGCTTTTAGTTTCTGATATGTTTATTCAGTCTGGGAAGACCCTTAGCGAAAAGAGATACGATTAACTCGAAGGTAGTTTATACACTTCATCATTTCCATTAACTTTTCCTTATCTATGTGTACATATCATTGGAAGTGGCAAGATGGGCGCTCTAGAATGGGTTTGGATTAAAACTTGGTTGATTTGCATATGTGTCACTTTTTTAAATCATTTTTTTATGATTAACAAGCTCATTATATTTATTTAAAAATTTTATGCGAATACTCAATTATAATCAAAGTCTTTGAATACAATGTTGTAGGTTTTTCTATGCGTTACAAATAGAATATGAATGACTTTTAATCACTGTGACCCATTCGACCCGTTTAAGCTTTCCCTTTTACCTATTATTTTATTGACCCGTTTGAGCTTTCCTTTTTAGCTACTTTTTTTACTTGACCCCATTGACCGTTCTCTTTTAGCTACTTTTTTATTTGACCCGTTTGATCTGTTTGAGGTAAAAGCCAAACCAAATCGACCTATTCATAAACTAATGGGTCAAAACTTACCTCTGCATACCATGATCACGTAACTCCCTTATATCTATACAATAGATCACACTTTTTCCAGCATACTGTGTATATCACAATTTCCTCGACTTCAAAGAAGTTTAAACCAACTGAGCTAACAATATTTGTTTTATGTGAATCAGGTTATTAAAGACGTGTTTTGTTATTAGTTGTTTTAATAAAATCCATAAACATATGGATTTATGTTTTATACTTTTAATCTTTTGTTTTTTTACTATCGTTGATTATAATCACAAATATGTATTTATAGATCTGATGTTTTTACTAATTTTGACTATTGAAATTCCAAAAAATCTAATCTTGATGTTTGGACGATCAATCGGATGGTGATTTTGAAGTTGTTGATCAGTCGGATAGTGATGTTTCTACTGATGGGATGTTCGATGAAGATGACGAGCAAGATACGGATGCACAGAGTATCTTAAAGTTTTTGACAAACGTTTTGTAAGTTGATCGTCATTATTATTTAAATAGATATATTAAAATTTAAGTATTGGGTTATGGGGTTTTTTGTGTCTGTTATTATTAAAGGAATTGTAGCAAATATTGCTAAAACAAATTTGGGGCATCATTTGGTTTGGTAGTGTTTGTGTATAACGACTATTATATGTCATTGAGTTGTTACTGAAGCTTTTAGTTTCTGATATGTTTATTCAGTCTGGGAAGACCCTTAGCGAAAAGAGATACGATTAACTCGAAGGTAGTTTATACACTTCATCATTTCCATTAACTTTTCCTTATCTATGTGTACATATCATTGGAAGTGGCAAGATGGGCGCTCTAGAATGGGTTTGGATTAAAACTTGGTTGATTTGCATATGTGTCACTTTTTTAAATCATTTTTTTATGATTAACAAGCTCATTATATTTATTTAAAAATTTTATGCGAATACTCAATTATAATCAAAGTCTTTGAATACAATGTTGTAGGTTTTTCTATGCGTTACAAATAGAATATGAATGACTTTTAATCACTGTGACCCATTCGACCCGTTTAAGCTTTCCCTTTTACCTATTATTTTATTGACCCGTTTGAGCTTTCCTTTTTAGCTACTTTTTTTACTTGACCCAATTGACCGTTCTCTTTTAGCTACTTTTTTATTTGACCCGTTTGATTAGTTTGAGGTAAAAGCCAACCCAAATCGACCTATTCATAAGCTAATGGGTCAAAACTTACCTCTGCATACCATGATCACCTAACTCCCTTATATCTATACAATAGATCACACTTTTTCCAGCATACTGTGTATATCACAATTTCCTCGACTTCAAAGAAGTTTAAACCAACTGAGCTAACAATATTTGTTTTATGTGAATCAGGTTATTAAGACGTGTTTTGTTATTAGTTGTTTTAATAAAATCCATAAACATATGGATTTATGTTTTATACTTTTAATCTTTTGTTTTTTTACTATCGTTGATTATAATCACAAATATGTATTTATAGATCTGATGTTTTTACTAATTTTGACTATTGAAATTCCAAAAAATCTAATCTTGATGTTTGGACGATCAATCGGATGGTGATTTTGAAGTTGTTGATCAGTCGGATAGTGATGTTTCTACTGATGGGATGTTCGATGAAGATGACGAGCAAGATACGGATGCACAGAGTATCTTAAAGTTTTTGACAAACGTTTTGTAAGTTGATCGTCATTATTATTTAAATAGATATATTAAAATTTAAGTATTGGGTTATGGGGTTTTTTGTGTCTGTTATTATTAAAGGAATTGTAGCAAATATTGCTAAAACAAATTTGGGGCATCATTTGGTTTGGTGGTGTTTGTGTATAACGACTATTATATGTCATTGAGTTGTTACTGAAGCTTTTAGTTTCTGATATGTTTATTCAGTCTGGGAAGACCCTTAGCGAAAAGAGATACGATTAACTCGAAGGTAGTTTATACACTTCATCATTTCCATTAACTTTTCCTTATCTATGTGTACATATCATTGGAAGTGGCAAGATGGGCGCTCTAGAATGGGTTTGGATTAAAACTTGGTTGATTTGCATATGTGTCACTTTTTTAAATCATTTTTTTATGATTAACAAGCTCATTATATTTATTTAAAAATTTTATGCGAATACTCAATTATAATCAAAGTCTTTGAATACAATGTTGTAGGTTTTTCTATGCGTTACAAATAGAATATGAATGACTTTTAATCACTGTGACCCATTCGACCCGTTTAAGCTTTCCCTTTTACCTATTATTTTATTGACCCGTTTGAGCTTTCCTTTTTAGCTACTTTTTTTACTTGACCCAATTGACCGTTCTCTTTTAGCTACTTTTTTATTTGACCCGTTTGATTAGTTTGAGGTAAAAGCCAACCCAAATCGACCTATTCATAAGCTAATGGGTCAAAACTTACCTCTGCATACCATGATCACCTAACTCCCTTATATCTATACAATAGATCACACTTTTTCCAGCATACTGTGTATATCACAATTTCCTCGACTTCAAAGAAGTTTAAACCAACTGAGCTAACAATATTTGTTTTATGTGAATCAGGTTATTAAGACGTGTTTTGTTATTAGTTGTTTTAATAAAATCCATAAACATATGGATTTATGTTTTATACTTTTAATCTTTTGTTTTTTTACTATCGTTGATTATAATCACAAATATGTATTTATAGATCTGGTGTTTTTACTAATTTTGACTATTGAAATTCCAAAAAATCTAATCTTGATGTTTGGACGATCAATCGGATGGTGATTTTGAAGTTGTTGATCAGTCGGATAGTGATGTTTCTACTGATGGGATGTTCGATGAAGATGACGAGCAAGATACGGATGCACAGAGTATCTTAAAGTTTTTGACAAACGTTTTGTAAGTTGATCGTCATTATTATTTAAATAGATATATTAAAATTTAAGTATTGGGTTATGGGGTTTTTTGTGTCTGTTATTATTAAAGGAATTGTAGCAAATATTGCTAAAACAAATTTGGGGCATCATTTGGTTTGGTGGTGTTTGTGTATAACGACTATTATATGTCATTGAGTTGTTACCGAAGCTTTTAGTTTCTGATATGTTTATTCAGTCTGGGAAGACCCTTAGCGAAAAGAGATACGATTAACTCGAAGGTAGTTTATACACTTCATCATTTCCATTAACTTTTCCTTATCTATGTGTACATATCATTGGAAGTGGCAAGATGGGCGCTCTAGAATGGGTTTGGATTAAAACTTGGTTGATTTGCATATGTGTCACTTTTTTAAATCATTTTTTTATGATTAACAAGCTCATTATATTTATTTAAAAATTTTATGCGAATACTCAATTATAATCAAAGTCTTTGAATACAATGTTGTAGGTTTTTCTATGCGTTACAAATAGAATATGAATGACTTTTAATCACTGTGACCCATTCGACCCGTTTAAGCTTTCCCTTTTACCTATTATTTTATTGACCCGTTTGAGCTTTCCTTTTTAGCTACTTTTTTTACTTGACCCAATTGACCGTTCTCTTTTAGCTACTTTTTTATTTGACCCGTTTGATCAGTTTGAGGTAAAAGCCAACCCAAATCGACCTATTCATAAACTAATGGGTCAAAACTTACCTCTGCATACCATGATCACCTAACTCCCTTATATCTATACAATAGATCACACTTTTTCCAGCATACTGTGTATATCACAATTTCCTCGACTTCAAAGAAGTTTAAACCAACTGAGCTAACAATATTTGTTTTATGTGAATCAGGTTATTAAGACGTGTTTTGTTATTAGTTGTTTTAATAAAATCCATAAACATATGGATTTATGTTTTATACTTTTAATCTTTTGTTTTTTTACTATCGTTGATTATAATCACAAATATGTATTTATAGATCTGGTGTTTTTACTAATTTTGACTATTGAAATTCCAAAAAATCTAATCTTGATGTTTGGACGATCAATCGGATGGTGATTTTGAAGTTGTTGATCAGTCGGATAGTGATGTTTCTACTGATGGGATGTTCGATGAAGATGACGAGCAAGATACGGATGCACAGAGTATCTTAAAGTTTTTGACAAACGTTTTGTAAGTTGATCGTCATTATTATTTAAATAGATATATTAAAATTTAAGTATTGGGTTATGGGGTTTTTTGTGTCTGTTATTATTAAAGGAATTGTAGCAAATATTGCTAAAACAAATTTGGGGCATCATTTGGTTTGGTGGTGTTTGTGTATAACGACTATTATATGTCATTGAGTTGTTACCGAAGCTTTTAGTTTCTGATATGTTTATTCAGTCTGGGAAGACCCTTAGCGAAAAGAGATACGATTAACTCGAAGGTAGTTTATACACTTCATCATTTCCATTAACTTTTCCTTATCTATGTGTACATATCATTGGAAGTGGCAAGATGGGCGCTCTAGAATGGGTTTGGATTAAAACTTGGTTGATTTGCATATGTGTCACTTTTTTAAATCATTTTTTTATGATTAACAAGCTCATTATATTTATTTAAAAATTTTATGCGAATACTCAATTATAATCAAAGTCTTTGAATACAATGTTGTAGGTTTTTCTATGCGTTACAAATAGAATATGAATGACTTTTAATCACTGTGACCCATTCGACCCGTTTAAGCTTTCCCTTTTACCTATTATTTTATTGACCCGTTTGAGCTTTCCTTTTTAGCTACTTTTTTTACTTGACCCAATTGACCGTTCTCTTTTAGCTACTTTTTTATTTGACCTGTTTGATCAGTTTGAGGTAAAAGCCAACCCAAATCGACCTATTCATAAACTAATGGGTCAAAACTTACCTCTGCATACCATGATCACGTAACTCCCTTATATCTATACAATAGATCACACTTTTTCCAGCATACTGTGTATATCACAATTTCCTCGACTTCAAAGAAGTTTAAACCAACTGAGCTAACAATATTTGTTTTATGTGAATCACGTTATTAAAGAAGTTGTTTCTGCACTGGGCCGACCTTTGGCAGACGTGTTTTTGCACTAACAGAAGGTTAGGGTGAATTCACAGTCACTACAAAAGCCAAAAAAACAAGTTTCATTATGTTAAACAAGTTTTGAATTGTTTAATATATGTTTTCAGGTATATTTTCTCATATTTTCTCTCTATCTTATTGTATCTATAACTGGTAGTGATGGAAAACCGGGTGGGTCAAGCTGCGGGCAGGTTGGCTAACTGGTGAGTAATGGGTCACAATGGGTTTGGGCGTTAAAGATAAAAAATTAGTAAAATGAAGCCGGGCTCGGCTGACTCAAAACAGTGTTATTCATTTTTCATATGCTGTATATATTTAGTTTGCTATACATGTTTTTAAGATTTTTTTTTGTTTTATAATCTTGCTCTGATTATTAACACATACATAATGGAATTATCAAACAAATAACCATAACCGCCACACATGGGTGCTGGTTTTAACTAAACATGTCTTTTTATTTTATTTAACGACATCATTTTATTAATGTAAATTAATTTTTCCTACCCGGGAAGTTCCCGGGTGATATTGAATCTCAACTTTATGGCCCGGCTTTTGATTTGATCATAATATTAATTATGCTTAATCCGCTAATTCGCAATTACCGGATTTGTGAAGGTGAGAAACTTTCAGGTGTGTTCTTGTAACAAGAATCTTTGATTTCATATTAACACGAATCTTTGTTTCCATTCAGACAATTGCTTCTTTGAAGAAAGGTGCATATATTTTGAAGTAAGATCGAAGAGGATAGCCTAAACTTTGTCCTTTCAGGTACAAAAACTTTGATCTGATTTTCGGTCAAGCATCAATGTGGTCATCGGACTATAAGTGCGAAGAAAACAAACAAAAAAACATTCTTTCTTCATGTTTTTTGATAAACTTGGTAGCTTATAACTGTTGTTTGTTCCTACATTGCACCAAAAATGTTAGTTGAACTGTAGCAATGGTTCAAAAAGACTACAAGTGCACCACATGGTGGTTATGTTGATAAATTTTCATATATTGTCATAAAAGATTTCTATTTTTTTGGTTGTATCAGTACGTTGTTATTTGACCCGTTTGTGTTGGAAGTTGTACCAAATTGAAAGGAATGGTGAATCATAAATTAAAGAAATTAGTTTAGATGTTGAATTAAAGTGAAGGCACCAGTACATATCACATGAAATTGATACGTAAAGTGGGAAGTGATTGAATGTACTGTGTGGAATTGACTTGGACATGTTAGAATGATGAGATGGGTCGAACTTTACAGATGGCGTTGCTTACACCATGTCTTCAAAAGTGTGGGTTTTTTTTGCATTACTTTTATTGATACATGTATGATTAATGTAATTTAAAACGTTGAAGTTGAGTTTATATGAGTTTATCAAGGGTGATCCATATCCAAGGTATCTTTATTTTGCTTAGAAAAATATCGTGTATTAAGAACCTTAGAATAATTTTTACATGTACACGAATCAGTTGAGAAATTCATGATTGGGTGCTACATTTTTCAGTTTAATGTAATTTAATATCTACATAAGCAACGGAACGTTTCTTTTATTTCAAGGTTCATGTTTAAGTGTATTTTTTTTCAAAAAATAAAAAAACATATCATTTCTCAACACACATATTCATAAAAAGATTTAAGGGTGTGTTGATGACTACTGAACCCGTATATTATTGTTGCTTTTATTGTAATTTAATTTTTCCTACCCGGGTATCTACCCGGGGAATAACCTAGTTTACTACATATACATTTACTACATGAGGGAATAGTGCCAGGCAGCTTGCCTGTCACTCCCCTATTGGACCAACCCATTTTTAATTTAATTTTATTTCTAGTTTAAAATTACGGTTTTGGCCTTTATTTAAAATTACGTTTTTGCTCACAATTTAAAATAAAATTATATTTTTGCCCCGGCTCAAAATTACGATTTTGGCCTTAGTTCAAAAACTCATTTTTAATTTTATTCACAGTTTAAAATTACGGTTTCGCCCTCCATTTAAAATTACGTTTTTGCCCCCAGCTAAAAATAAAATTATGTTTTTCCCCTAGCTCAAAATTACGATTTTGCCCTCAGCTCAAAGTTACGTTTTTGCCGACAGTTCAAAATAAAATTATGTTTTTCCCCATAGCTCAAAATTCTGATTTTGCCCTTAGTTTAAAATTATGATTTCGCACCCTGTTAAAAATATAATTACGATTTTGCCCTCTTCTCAAAATTGTGATTTTGTTCCCATTTCAAAAATTACGATTTTGTTCCCACAGCAGCCTGACACTTCCCCTTTGGTCCAGTCAAATTACGATTTTGCCCCATTTAAATTTACAGTTTTGCTATTGGTTTTGTTTTTTTCTCTCCCATCCTAATTACGATTATGTCCTCGGTTTCAAATTTACAGGTTTGCCATTGTTTTTGTTTTTTTATGTCAAATTACGATTTTGCCCCCAGTATAAAATTACAGTCATGCTTTCGTTTTAGTTTTTTTTCTTTTTGACAAATCTATGTTAGTGTTTTGTTTTATTTATTGACTCGGTGTAATTTTTATTTGTGTCAGGCGGTTGCGTGGCACACACTCATTTGTCCTGAAAAATTACAATTTTGCCCCAGTTAAAAATTATAGTTTTTCCATCGTTTTAGGTTTTTTTAGCAAACGTATTGATAGTGTTTTGTTTTCATTGGTTTTCTCAATGTAATGTTTTTTGAGATCGTGTTATGAGTAGTATGTACAAGTAACCGAAACACAGACGTATATGAAAGAGAAATATTTGGCTTAGTGCCCCGCAACGCGGGCAGGGCAACACCTAGTTATTTATACATTTATAATGCGTGATATCAATATATTATAAAGAGTTAATTGCCAAAATCGTCCCTAAGGTTTGGGCAGGTTTGCCATTTTCGTCCAAAATGACACTTTTGTACCAAATTACCCCCAACGTTTGTAACTTTTTGCCATTTTCATCCAAACCACTAACTTGGTTTATTTTTTCTGTTAAGTTGAGGATATTTGGATGAAACTGTCAAATATAAAACCACAAGGACGATTTTTGCAATTTACTCAAACTCTTTTAAATTTCTTTATTTAATTAATTTTGTTACATATATAATAAAAAAATAATATACATGAAATTTTTATATGAAAAAAATAATAGCTTTGTCACATAATTTTTATAAATTTTCATCCAACCACTAACTAAGTTAATTTTTCTATTAAGGCGAATGATGTTTATAAACTAAGACAGAAATTAATTTCTAATTTTTTATATAGATCAGTTTTATAAAAATAAAATCTACTTAAACCTCTAAATTTTATAAAACTAAAATGTTGGTGACCTTATTGAAAAATGTCAAATAAAAAAATCTTATTATATGTACAAAGTTTGTAATTCATCTTCTACTCTTTTAAATTCGCTCCTAAGGAAAAACAGAAGCCAGTACCCCCCTATCAAACAACGTATCGTTACCAAACCTTAAAATTACCCACCAAATTGTAATTATAATGCTATAAACCAAAAGTTTATTTACTCAAGCCACTCAGAATAAGTATTAGTTAGTTACCCTCATAATCTTAATTAAATAAGTATTTTATTTGTACCAACATATTTCCTAGGTGCTCAACACATTTAAAAAATATGTAACGTTTTACAATTTTTTTCTCTCTACAATTGATAAATACTAAAAGATGTAATCGATTGTTATATGTTGAACACCAATGACGTTTTCTCTTTATAAAACTGATTTATATAAAGATGCTGTAAATTAATTTATGTCTTAATTTATAAAATTTAAAACATCCTTCACCTTAACGGAAAAAATAAACTGAGTTAGTGATTTCGATGAAAATTTATAAAAATTATGTGACAAAACTATTAATTTTTTTTTTTCTAAAAACTCCATGTATATTCTTTTTTATTATATATGTAACAAAAATAATTAAATAAAAGAAATTAAAAAGGGTTTGAGTAAATTGCCAAAATCGTCCCTGTGGTTTTATATTTGCCAGTTTCATCCAAATATCCTCAACATAACAGAAAAAATAAACTAAGTTAGTGGTTTGGATGAAAATGGCAAAAAGTTACAAACGTTGGGGGCAATTTGATACAAAAGTGTCATTTTGGACGAAAATAGCAAACGTACCCAAACCTCAGGGACGATTTTGGCAATTAACTCTATTATAAATTAGGAAAGAATTATTCCTACATTTATAATACATGATATCCATATATTAATTACTAAAAAGGATTTTAAAATAAAGAGTAAACTGCAATTTTACCCCTGGGTTATATGTGATTGGCACTCTTACCCCCTCCCAGGAAAATTTTGCTGTCTAACCCCCCAACGAATGCGAAACGCTGCAATCTTACCCCCCCCCCCCCCGGTGTTAAAATCTATTTAAAGTCAATGTCACTTATTAACGGTCAAAGGGTAATATAGTCTTTTCCATTTGTGTTTGATTGCTTCCTCAACATAACACCCTATATTAAAAACTTCACTTTGACCCTACCCCCCATGTATTCCCCCAATCTCCTATCTTCTCCCACAAAAGTCCGGTGACCGGAAATCTGGATTCTGGCGCCCTCCTTCAGCGTGGCAAGCACCCCCGAGAAACCCCTTTTCTCCTTCACATCATTTCCACACACACCCCTCTTTCTTGTACAACATCTAAACCACAATCCCCTCTAAACCACGACTATAACGGCGGCAGTGTATGAAGTAGGTAAATCAATTAGTGGTAACTGGAAACCCAATTCCATGGCGTTGTGTAGGCAAAACAACAAACAACATACTGTAAACGACTCCCAAACCGACAGGCATTGCCGTAAGAAGCTCTTTGATTTCATCGGACGGTGACGGATAAAAGCAATTCACAACATCTTGATTAAATGAGTCACAGCTGCAAAAACCATTATTGACATGAAAGGCCACACAGAGCTACAAGTGCAGCGGTCATGCCCCGGCTTGTAGGGTCACACGCGCCCTGGTTTGCAAATATAGGCCAAAGGACTTGAAAAGCCAGAACCGAACCGGTGGGCAGAAGATTGGCTAAGTGAGCCGTACTTTGGAACGTTTGGCTGATTGCCTTTTGGATTAAGGTTTTCTCAACAGATTCAGGAATAAGTGTTCTTTCAAGAAGTGGATCAGCCTCTTGGTTTACGTTGTTAATATCCATAACTATTGAAACTATGAATATATTCTTTAATTGGATTATTCTTTAATGGTGTTGAGTAAGATATACAAAAGCTAGGGATACATGTATATATAGTTGCGAACTTAAGGAAGTTTCTGGTCCACATGCCCTACCTCATAATTCTTGATACAATTCCATCTTAAGATCTTGATTCCTGTGTCACACCCTGACTTTTGCGGAAGTGTGATTATGTGTGACTTGCTTAATATCATTGCATACAACCATAACAAACAACTATATGATAAAACCAAGATGTTCATCCATTGATTAAGTTTTAAAACATCACAACAACATTGTTTTAGAATCCAAACGTAGAATTCAAATCCAAATTACAAACCATGCAATGTGTTTTAGAGTTCCAAAAGGACTCGACAAAAGATATTAATAAAAAAAACTAGTCTTGAGATGTGTATCCTATCCAGGATAGAATACACACTCCCAACCATTTGACACCGGATGACATCTTTTATTCCAAACAACACTTGAAAACTTCGACGCCGGCTAGATCCATACTTAGTTTCCTGAAATACATGTAATTTGAAAACATCAACAAAAGTTGAGCGAGTTCATGTGTTAGTGTTTATGCTCGAATAAACTTTGTAATCATTGTAAGTAAGCATGTATTTGTAAACCCTGGTATGAAAGAGAATATGAACAGATCGATTAATGATTTGCAAGGTCATTAATGTGTGTGTAACGACGTAGGAAGGCTCAAACCGTTGCGTATTTCGTACTGGGCCACCAGGCTGGAATGACATAGTCACCACACGTGGCCAACTTGCGGACCCATGGGTGGGGCTCGCAACACCCAAATAGATCTATCACTCATGCCCATCGGTCCTTAATAGGATTAATGGTCTCAGGTTAACGCCTACCCATTCACATGATCTAACAGTTTATTTCTTGACTAACCATACCATTTGTAATCATTGTAACATTTGTAACATGTATTTCACCCCCGAAGTTATAAAACGAAAACAGTTAAAAGAAAAGGGGGACATGAACTCACGGCTTTGCGTTCTTCGTATTCAACTGTAACTCAAAGTTTCCTCTGGAGTACACGACTACCTACAACGTACTATGATCTATTAGACGAGTGGGTCGTGCCTTGACTTAGTATTAGTTAGTGTCTTTGAGTTACATTTCATTTATGTCTTTATTATTATTCAAAGTTATATAATTATTTGTTAAAATAATAAATATTTCAACTCAAATTATATTTATTAAGTTTTGGAATAGTTGTTAAAACAATATATTTTAACTTCACACCTTTATGTATTTATACATGAATATTTCCCCAAGGATGGGTGTATTTGCATTCGTATTCTTATCTTTGTATATTTTGTCAAGTTTCAGTAGCGTATTCCGGTGTGTATTTATACGTATGAGAATACGTATTTTCTTGTAATTATTAAGTATTTTATACTTAGCCTTTCCGGAATAATATTTCTAATAAAAATACATCAATATATATTTCTAAAATATATATTTTAAGAAATATTACTTAGAAAAATTGTTTATAATTTTTCCTTGGCAAAATATTTATAAATCCCATACAAGTCTCAAAAATAGTATATTTCCAAGTCTAACTTAGAATATATATATA
The DNA here is from genome assembly GCA_030545235.1 of Helianthus tuberosus. NCBI lineage: Eukaryota > Viridiplantae > Streptophyta > Magnoliopsida > Asterales > Asteraceae > Helianthus > Helianthus tuberosus. The sequence continues at coordinate 43,232,357 of CM060448.1, read as the reverse complement.
TATATATAGGGGATGGTTCAAATGAAAACCACTTTTATTGTGAAAACTCGAAAACTAACAAAAAAAAGACTAAAAAACACACAAATTTTTTTTTTCAATTTTTTTATAATTTTCAATTTTTTTATAAAAATCGCTGATTTTTATATATAAAAAAAACTTTTTTTCAAAAAAAAAAAAAAATTTGTAGTACACATGTGTAATAATACACATGTGTAGTACACATACACATATGTAGTATTACACATGTGCACTACACAAAAATTTTTTTTTTTTTTTTGAATTTTTTTTATATAGAAAAAGCTGCGAAAATTGGGTTGCAAAAAAAAAAAAAAATTGGTATGTTTTTTTGGCTTTTTTTAATTAGTTTTCGAGTTTTCACAATAACTAGTGGTTTTCATTTGAACCTTCCCCTATATATATATATATATATCCATTTTTCATCCAAAAATAATGTATTTCATGTTTATTCAATAAAATATATTTTTCACCCTAAAAATATTGTATTTCATGTTTGTTTGAGAAACTATACATTTTCTTCCAAAAATAATACATCTTCTAATAATTCCAAGAAAAATATATAGGGTTATTAGATTTTAATAATCCTAAGTTTCACCTGTTGGCCGATAATAATTCCAACTTTAAAAATTCCCTCCAATAATCCTAACTTGTAAAAGTTTGGCCGCCATTGATCCTTTTCAAACATATAAGAATTTGGTCTCCTCAATAGATTCAATTACACCTAGAGACTCCTTAATTGATTTAAGTGCACCTATGTTAGAAAAGGATCAATGGCGGCCAAACTTTTACAAGTTGGGATTATTGGAGGGAATTTTTAAAGTTGGGATTATTATCGGCCAACAAGTGAAACTTAGGATTATTAAAATCCAATAACCCAAATATATATTTTTACTTGCCAAAAATAATATATTTTCTTCTTGTAAAAAATATGATATATTTTGTAATATTTGCAAAAATCATATTTTTGTTTGCTTAGTGTCCAAAATATTAATTACCAAAATATACTTATGAATAAATTTTCCAGAATATTTTGTAAGTTATATTACTTTGTTCGGTTTCTTTAAGATTTTGGGTATAATTTGTATATTCATATTCTTGGGATTTTGGTAATATTTTGGATTGTAATTTCTTGGTGTTTTGATGAGTTATATTATTTCAAGTCCTAAAATATTATAACTAATACACATAATATACAAATAATCACACACATGGTGCCTTCTAAATATATATTTCCTAAATACATATTTAGTCACTTTTATTTATAAAACCAACCTCCAATATTTGTAATTTTTTTAACAAAAATTATGGCAATCTTTATGTGAAAATTCATGGTTTAAAATATACTTGTAAATATTTGTTCAAAAATATTTTTCTAAGTGTTTAATTTTTAGAAAATTTTTACCATAGTTTCCCCTAAAAATGGAGGTTTCCATGCCTTCATGGCATATCATTTTCTTTTGTAAATCAACACAATCAACAACAAATCAATCTACACTTACCAATTTGCCAAAATCAAGCATAAACTACTAACTCATGAACTTGAAAATTTATAAAAATGTGTAGTAACTTACTAGTGTATTTAGTAAGCTTAGTTACCCTTTTAAAGTGTGGTTGTTTCTTTAAAAACATCATTTTTGAAAGAATTAATTCTTTACAACTTGTAATTACATTTTCTAAAAATGTTTCTTCTTGGATTTTTCTTGTTACATATGTGTTTCTACACTTGTTTAACCTCTAAAAACATGGTTGATTTCTTTAAGAACCAAGATTAAGTAAACTTTGTATTTTTAACTTGGTTTCTTGAAAAATCATTCTTGAAATATTAGGTTGGTTTACAAGACTTTATACTTACTTTGATCATCACTTAACAAGAAATCAACTTATTCTTTCAAGTTCATGGTTCTTATGAGGATGATCTATGGATCTTTAACCTTTTCATCCTCTCATCTTGCTAGATTATGTTTTTAATCATTATCTAGCAAGATCATATGCTGATCTACATCATTAACATAAACAATCAATCATCAAGTAGCACAACAACACTAAACATCAAGATTTCTTATGATTTTAAGCTTATGTTCATGTTTCAAGTTCTTGATTCTTAGTGTTCTTCAATGTTAACATCATGTATCATCTTTTAACCACTTAAAAAAGATGTAAAATGAAGAGTATGATGTTCTTACCACTAGCTCAAGGTTAGGGATGATCAATAGAAGAAAAGAAGTGGATAAAAGCAAATTGTGAAGGTCCTTTAGCTTCCGAAAGCTCCAAGCTTCTTTGTGTATCTTCTAGCACCCTTGTATATGTATGGATTGTATGGAAGTTGAAAGATGATGATGGTGGTGGTGTGAGGGTGTTCGGCCGAGAGGTGAGGGAAGGAGAAGAGAAGAAAGTGTGTTGTGGGTTTGTGAAGAAATGAGAGTTATGTGCTTATGGTTAACTTATAAATCCATCATATAGCTTTAACGCTTGGTTTATATGTCTAAATTGAAGGAACATGATCCAATATTAAATCAAAATAAAATCTCATGGTGGGGTCCTTGTTGGGCCGATTACTAGGTGGGGGGGGGGGTATAGGCTAGGTTTAAACTATAAGTTAGTTATTATGGTTAGATTTCAAGTATTAGTTAGGTTATATGGTTACTAGTTGTTATACAGTGCGTTATGATGTTCGGGGACCATAACTAGCTTGGTAATGTTAGAACAGTGCTTCTAGTGTAAATTTGGTGTTTCGGGTAGTGTCTGGTTGTTCGGTTGGTTACCGGTTCGTTAAGGTGCTAAACTATGCAGTTTAGTGAGCTTTATGTTACCTTTTGTGACAGGTTTGATTCCCGACACTTAGGAAAGCATTCAGGACCATTTAACCATATTTATGCATGATATTATTAGTGTGTTTAAATGCTGAATTTTGCTGATTTCTACAGAATTCTGCAGTTTGTGCATGTTTTAGGCACTTTCCGGCACTTAAACTATCACTAGGATGGTAGTTTTACGATCCTTACTTTCCTACACACTATACTAGTGTAACTCTTGGTTTTTGGCTCATTCTGTGTCTCAATACAATGTTTGTCTATTTACTGAACTCCGTCAGCATTTTTCTGATTTGTCTGATAACTGTACTGCCGGTGTTTCGTGCATCATTCGAATCAACATGCAGTAATGATATGTCATTTGCAATATATGATGCACATGTTTGTATATGGCAATAATCGGAAAGTAATTCAAGTCATTAATTGTAATTCAACACAGTCATTAAGCACTAATCATTGTTTAATAATTGTACGGATGCATGCAAATTTGACAGTTGTCACATTCTCCCCCTGTTAAGAAAATTTCGTCCTCGAAATTTAAACTACATTAACTCCTTAGGGTTACGTTATACGTGCATGGATATGAATAATACCAAAGTGATTAACCACGAAACCGAAACAAGACTTATTCGAAACAGGTGAATCCAAGGACATATTACAACAATAAGAACCTAGCAGTGACTAGGTATGTGTTTTCAGAATTTGATTTCAAAGGATACGAGATGTATAGATGTATAACCTAGTGTAATTTAGTTTACATGGGTTCAACAAGGAGGAGTTTCGACCAATAGAATCCCAAACAATCGTTCACAATATGCAAATGAGTTCTAGAAACAATGACATCCACTAGATAAGTTCAGAATCAGCAAGCTCAATTGTAATAATGACATGAAAATGATCCGTCAACTTTCGAACAAGGATATGGATAAAATTAGTGTGTTGACATTAATGAATTGCGAGAATACACCGAAATGAAATACAATCGAATCGGGTGTATCATTGTCTCAAATCTCAATACATAGTTGCATTAAGAGTGTTTAAATGACGAGTCAGAAGTAAAATGTACGTAGTTTCGTATGAAATGGTTGAGCATGATTAGCACAAGCTACAAGTTTCTACTGACACCACAAGGTGCTGTAGTGAACGATATAATTCAATAGTAGTGGTGACCGAACAAGTTCACCGTGTTTGAATTCAAATGAAAGCGCACTGAAACAGATCTGAAGATTGTTTTAAACCATGTCGTAAGGTTTTTAATTGAATATGGAACATCAAAGAACTACCGTTTTCGATCAAAGATGAAAGACAATAAATACTGCAAGGCATTCGATTGATAATGAAAGAACCGTTAGGAGGTACACTGGAATATAAAATGAATTTATGTACCATTGTCTTAACACACGATTGTGTTAAGACTGCTTTAATCATGATAAAACAGAACGGATTTAGAGCAAGTCAACAAATAAACAATTAAATCTGTGTATGAGATGCGTAAACGAGATTAGCGCAAGCTTCAATTTAGTGAAAGCATCACCACAAGGTGTCGAAATCAACGAACAATTTAGTGGAGTTGTAGACCGAACAAATCTACTACGACTCGAAGCAAATGAAATGCTTCTTAAACGAATTTAAATACGATGTTTTCAATACATCATATGGTGTCTTGAATTGAATATGCGAAATGGATAAGTTCAAGCATTTGAACTTGGTTACAGTGCAATCTGACAATAAGCGTATGTATCGACAAGGGAATTACGACATGGTTACAAGGATAAACCACGTATGTAACTGAAAAGAAAAGATATTTCAAGAAAGTTTTGTTGATTCGATGTCAAGGAGTTGATACTTACAATAATGCATAATATCCGAGACAAAAGGCAATAACTGGATATGGCGAAAATGATATTTGTAACTTTAATGAAAACGATCATTAGGAGGGAAGCCACATGCGTAACAAACGATACATGTGTGACATATGAAATGATCAAGTACCGAAACAAGGGAGTGTTCGCTCTAAGGAAGAAAATTGACGCGGTGCAACTACCATTAAGAGGAGTAGAGATGTAAAAATCTACTCGCTAGATGCAAAAGTGGGATCTTCAATAAAAGAGATTCGAGTACTTCACCTGTTCGGTTAACTAAAATAGCATGCATGACAGAATAATGGTGTTTTCTCGAGTTAATAGACGTGGTTCCTAAGTGATAACCTTTAATGAGCTTTGACATAAGTTTCCGAAGGTCCTAAGTACATGCCTCCTAGATTCTCAAAGTTTTGTATTCTGTGTATAACTATTTTGTGCACCGTGCAGAAAACACAATATTAGCGTACGTTTAAAACAAATTGTTTACTCACTATACTTCGATATACTTCTCCATGAATCCGTAGCTGGCGATAACCTGATCGAAAATCGATCTTAGAGTGGTAGCTGGATCCTTGCAGTCGGTCGATTAAATCAGTAATCCTCGGCAAGGGATACCGACTTCTTGGTGGTTAACTTGTCCAGCTCCCGGTAGTCGATGCACATTCGAAAGCTACCATCCTTCTTCTTAACAAACAGCATTGGAGCTCCCCAAGGCGAGAAGCTTAGTCTAATGAATCCCTTGTCCAGTAGCTCCTGAAGTTGCGTTGACAATTCTTGCATCTCTAAGGGCGTAAGTTGATAAGGTGCCTTGGCTACAGGCGCGGCTCCTGGAACCAAGTCAATGCGGAACTCGACTTGTCGTTGGGGAGGCAATCCTGGCAAGTCTTCGAGGAAGACTTCTGGATACTCCCTTACTACAGGGATATCTTCGAGCTTCGGTTTCTTCGGCTTCTTTGTCCACGACATGAGCTAAGAAGGCAACATGTCCATCACGCGACAACTTCCATGCCTTTGAACCGCTAATAATCCATAGAGGCGTATCTTGCTTTTCCCACGAATCACGATCGTCTCTTCATTCTCCATCAGGATGCGAATAACTTCCTCATGGCATACAATCTCCGCTCGATCACTTGACAACTGATGCGTGTGAAGTGTTATATATATTAGGTGTATATTTTAAGCCCTTTAACACTTTTTAGCCAAGTTTTAAATTTATAAAACACGATATTTACTAACACTAAACACACATATGGGCAAGTGCACCCATCGTGAGCGTAGTATAGTGTTGGCAAGATACCGAGGTCGTCCAAGGACACAAGAGCTTTTAGTACCAGTTTATCCTTAACGTCTAATCAAATCAAAAGTTTAGAAAAAGGTTTTAAACTAAGAAAATAAAAACTAACTAAAATGCTGAAAAATAAAAATAAAAATAAAAATAAAAACAAATAGACAAGATGAATCACTTGGCTCCGACTCGTGTTTAGTGTAACCTTTGATTATTTCCGCACTTTTGCACTATTTAAGAGATTATCTTAGTTATTGTAGTAGGCCCCTCTTTTGGAGGTGACGTTACCCTCAACCCAGTAGTTTGAGTCAGCAAGGATACAATCCTAAAGGGTCGGATTATTGAAAGATAATTAATTAAGTTATTAATGCATAATGTGGTAGGCCCCTCTTTTGAAGGCGACGTTACCCTCGGCTAAGTAGTCTGAGTCAGCATGGATACAGTCCTAAGTAGCCGGGTTAAAGTTTTAATAGTAGTTTAACTTATGAGGGGGTCAAAGAGTTTGGACCCCCGCCATCCAATACCGTTAAGTATTGAAGGAGGTCCTACTAAATTTGACCCAGGTCCTTTGCAGGATCTATACACTGAACAATGACAAGACTCTTACCAAACCGTTCCCTTAACCCCCGACCAGGTAGCCAACATACCTCCATATAGACCGTGGAGATATGAATGGTGAAAATCTTTTATTTTATATAGATAGTAAAATAATGCCAAGACACCACGGACAAACGATAAGGAAGAATCACCTTCAACATAAGAAACTAGTTATTAAAGTCATTAATACATAACCAATTAAAAAGTGCGAAAAGATTAAAAATAAAAAGTATTACACTAGACACTTTGTCTTCACCAAGTGATGTAAGAGACTTAGGCAAACATGGCCTTGATTGTCAAGAACTCTTACGATCAATCTTGGAACCCGAGACGACTCACACACTCTATGATGGACAATGGATGATGGTGGTGGATGATGGTGTTATGGTGGTGGTGGGTGGTGGGTGAAGTGTGAGAGAGGTGGTGTGCCAAGGGATGGTTTGAGCTTGAGCCAAGCACTCCTATTTATAGGCTGAACAGAAGCTCGGGCACGGCCCCGTGTCCATCCTCTTCTCTTTCTTCATTAATTGCTTTTGTCTGCATTAGTTGACCACGGCCCCGTGTCCGCTGGGCACGACCCCGTGTGCAGAAGCATATCTGTACCATCAAGATTTGCCTGGATTCTGCGAATCTTATAGTTGACCACGGCCCCGTGTCCGCTGAGCACGGCCCCGTGGTGGGCGATGGAAGCTTCTACAACTTTGTCTTTTATGCTGACACTTGGGCACGCCCCCGTGCTCAGTGAGCACGAGGCGTGTTCAGCCTTCTGTTCTCTTGTTTTGCTTGGGAAGATGCTTTCGGGGAGGTCGGGCATGCCACGTTTGTTCCTTTCCTTGTATTTATGTTAGATTTAGCTGCCTTTTTGCTTCTTTTGTTAATTTGAGCTCATTTAATCCTGAAAATACAAAAGGAAGACAAAAGCACACTTTTCCAACATTAGTACTAAAAAGGGTTAGTTTTATGCCACAATTGATGTAATTTATATGTTGCATTTTGAACACATCAACAACCAATCCATCCCAACTACTACGTCGAAGCTTCCTAATTCAACTGGCAGAAGATCTAACGAAAACTCATGCTCTGCAAGCCCTATATCACAACCTCTAATCACTTCCTTAGCTTCTACTAGCTTCCCATTAGCTAGTTCTATTGAGTACGGGATATCTAACTTACTTGCTACTAAAGCAAGTATATTCATAGAGTCTAGAGATACGAACCTAAAATCGACACCAGTATCAAATAGCACAGATGCAAAGTGTTGATGAATATTGAACGTACCAGTAACCATGCTTGGATCCTGGCGTGCTTCCCTAGCTCCGATGTTGTACGCTCTTCCACGGTCTTGGTTATTCTTCGGGCAATCTTTCCTAACGTGTCCCACGTACCCACATTTAAAGCAACCTGGAACTCTACCATCATCGTTTCCGTTTTGGTTGTCGTCATCATTTCCTCCTTGTCTGGGATACTTCGCCTAGCAGGCATCCTTGTTGTGTCCTTCCTTTCCGCACCTATCGCACTTGGGCCTTGGACATCGACCTTCATGGTGAAATTTGCACTCATCACATCTAGGCTTGGCTCCCAAGTAAACCTTCCTGGAATGCCCTATGCCGCCACAGCCTTGACCTTGTTCTTGATCATTACTGTTTCCGCCCTGATAGCCGTTGTTGTTGTTTCCTCTGTGATTTCCGCTACCATCTTGACCTTCGTTTCCATGTCCAGTACCACGCCAACAGGTCTCCTTGTCATTCCCCACCTTACCACAGTTATAACATTTTCCATATCTACATTGCCCGGTATGATGTCGTTGACAGTTTTCGCACTTAGGTAGGTTACCCATGTACTCTTTCCCCTTTTTGGCATTGTCGTTGTTATTCGCCCGAGCACCCTTTTGGAAATCAGTGAGCTTCCTTTTGTTCTTCCCGGACGATTCCACATGAGTCTCCTTCTTCTCGTCAGGGGTTGAAAGTTTTTCCAATCTAATTGCTTCTTTAGTGAGCGCCACACTTAAGTTACTTGCATTGATAGTTGTTGGAGGCTTTGATGCTGTCATCAAGCTCAGAACCTAAGGCGCCAATCCCCAGACGAATCGTTCTATCCTCTTAAACTCTGGTTCCACCAGATGTGGAATAACTCGCGACAAATCATGAAGCCTCTGCACGTATTCCGCCACCTTTGGACCTTCCATCTTCAGGTTCCAGAATTCAATTTCCAGCTTCTGGATCTCCACCTGGGAACAATACTCCCTACGCATTAATTCTTTCAGCTCATCCCATGTCATAGCATACGTAGCAGCCTCGCCCCATCGTCTGAACCTGATGGTTCTACCATGACAGCGCCCCATCTTGAAGCAGTCCGGAAATGTACGTGACTTGTTGTTCCGGAGTACATTCGCTCCTTCGCAAAACAGAATCCGTGTTCTCGATCCATCTCACAAAAGCTACGGCACCTCCAGTGCTGTCGAAGTTCAGAGGCTTGCAGTCCAAAAACTGCTTGTAAGTGTAGCCTGTACAAGCAAACATCATTCACGGAAGGCATTAACAAAGCACACTTGGAAATGTCCAACGTATTATAATGTGTCTTAGGTGACTTAAACATTACCATTAGGTGGGTTATTCCCTGAGGTACCTCCGCTGTGTCTGTAGCGAAGAACCTCATGATGTGCGATGGCCTGCGTGATGTGCGCTTGTAATTCCGCCTCGGTCATGGGCAGCTGAATGATCCTTTGAGGAGGCATCTTCTAAGAAGAAGACCGGATTGGTCAGGTCTTATTTGTTACGTAATTAAGTAATTGTTTTAGAGGTCGTATGTACATATATAAACGATCATCATATCAAACAATCATGCAACGACACAATCATAACATAAACAAGTAATCTAACAATGTGTTTAGTGAGAACATGACGATTGAGTTTTCATTAATTATCGACCACAGTTACATTGTTTACAAGGTGTATCACATCAAAAAGGGGCACAGGGTCACACTACCCTTGTCTAATAAGTCTGTCAATGTACAAAGATCACATAGTCAAAAGGTGCTCTTCAAAAGCCTTCACAATCCCGGCTCAATAATGGTGCTCTCACCAAAGGTAATGCATCTGCATAAGACCAAAAACCTACTGTACTGATGGCGGAGGTGGAGGAGGGAGGAAAAGCAAACTGAGAACATGTGCGAACTCCTCCTCGAGCTTGGACACGTGACGAAGCAAGTAACGGATCTGCTTCTCGACCGTAAGAAATCGAGCATCAAACTCTGGAAAAGAAGTAAGAGGAGCAGGTGGATGTGAAAATGGAGACGGTGATGAACGAGGGGGAACAAAAGCAGGATGACAAGGACATGGTAAAGGATGCGGTGTCGACTCAAGCTCCAAGACTCTGCAACTCATAACTTCAAATCAAAGCTAAAGTGAATATAGTAACTCACCCTGTGTATAGCCAACAAAATGCGAGGGATGGTAGGGGTCTGAGGTCGGTATGGAATACGGTGGGAACTGTCGGAATGGCTCATCAAGTGGTAAAGACTAAATGGAGCAAACGGTGCAAACGGTGCAAACTGAGGGATCTGTGGAAAGGTTGCTGAAATAAAAGGATCATCACGCGGGTGCTGGCCTGAAGTACCTTCCCCTAGTCGGGGTGCGGGTGTGTCCTGCAATAAAACGATAGGTAAATCAACACGATGGACATCGGACTCCACAGGATGAAAAGGAGCAACATCAGCGGGTGCGGGTGCAGGTGGAGGAATGAATGGCTCCACGAAAGGAGGGTCAACATGTGCAGGAACTGGGTCAGGTATGAGGGGTGCAATGTCTGGTAAACCAAAAGGAATAGGGTCATGATCAGGTAAGGGCTCAGGATCAGCAGATGCAACGTCAGACTGATCAACAGGAACAAAGTCTGGCTTAAAACCAGGCTCGGGATAGTGTGGAGGAGATGGTGCAGCTGACATGGCCGTATCATCATCAGAATCAGTGGCATAGCATCGTAATCCAACTGCCTGCAAAGCTGAAGATGTCACAGAGTCAAAGGAATCTGAGACAGAGTGTAAACTAGTATCAGAGGAAATCTCAATAATGGGAATCTCGAGAGGAATAGAAACAACGTCCTCATCTAGCTCTCCATCACCATGGGTGTCATCAGGAGGACCATCAATAAACAAATCAGCGTCATCATCAAACAGATCGTCAAAAGGCCAATCCTCATGAGGGATGACCATGAGAGGAACGGGTGCGAGGATCGGTGCCATGATATGCTCACCATCGGGATGCCCAATGATGAGATGATCATAGACTGGAATGGGAACCACAAAAGGATCCTCGTCTGGAATGCCATCAGCAAGCGGTAAGTCATCTCCAAAGTCAGGCAGCGCAAATGGCTGAAAATCGTCCTTGTCATCGGACATCATCTCCGGGTCACTCTCAGTATCGGATGTAAAGATCTCTGGCTCTGGGGCGATCTCGTCATCGGAGACAATAGCCATAGGGTCATCGGCGTCGGACAATCCACTCTCGGATGAAGACATAATGCCTGTAACATAACAATCATAACATATGCACATATATCAACCACTATCACTTTGTATGCAATCAAAGAATCGTATCATGAAATCATGTATCCTTATTATTCCTCACAAATCCTTTCTATCCTTCCTAGTCTCCCAGACTAAATCACAAAGGTGACCTTGCAATCTAGTTTGTTGTCTTTCTTTTTTGTAAAACGTTTGTTCCATGGATCTGGGCGTTTCGTGTATGCAATGAAAACATGTTGTGAAAACATTTTCGTGAGAGCCCTAATGATTGTAGTCTAGACTCGAGAAAGAATCCTAGTTCCCTACAATCGAAGCTCTGATACCAAACTGTCACACCCTGACTTTTGCGGAAGTGTGATTATGTGTGACTTGCTTAATATCATTGCATACAACCATAACAAACAACTATATGATAAAACCAAGATGTTCATCCATTGATTAAGTTTTAAAACATCACAACAACATTGTTTTAGAATCCAAACGTAGACTTCAAATCCAAATTACAAACCATGCAATTTGTTTTAGAGTTCCAAAAGGACTCGACAAAAGATATTAATAAAAAAACTAGGCTTGAGATATGTATCCTATCCAGGATAGAATACACACTCCCAACCATTTGACACCGGATGACATCTTTTATTCCAAACAACACTTGAAAACTTCGACGCCCGCCAGATCCATACTTAGCTTCCTGAAATACATGTAATTTGAAAACATCAACAAAAGTTGAGCGAGTTCATGTGCTTAGTGTGTGAGCTCGAATAAACTTTGTATTCATTGTAAGTAAGCATGTATTTGTAAACCCTGGTATGAAAGAGAATATGAACAGATCGATTAATGATTTACAAGGTCATTAATGTGTGTGTAACGGCGTAGGAATGCTCAAACATTTACGTATTTCGTACCGGGCCACCCGGCTGGAATGACATAGTCACCACATGCGGCCAACTCGCGGACCCATGGGTGGGGCTCACAACACCCAAATAGATCTATCACTCATGCCCCTCGGTCCTTAATAGGATTAATGGTCCCAGGTTAACGCCTACCAATTCACATGATCTAACAGTTCCTTTCTTGACTAACCATACCATTTATAATCATTGTAACATTTGTAACATGTATTTCACCCCTGAAGTTATAAAACGAAAACAGTTAAAAGAAAAGGGGGACATGAACTCACGGCTTTGCGTTCTTCGTATTCAACTGTAACTCAAAGTTTCCTCTGGAGTACACGACTACCTACAACGTACTACGATCTATTAGACGAGTGGGTCATGCCTTGACTTAGTATTAGTTAGTGTCTTTGAGTTACGTTTCATTTATGTCTTTATTATTATTCCAAGTTATATAATTATTTGTTAAAATAATTGTTGGTGCACTTGTGTCTGTACTTTGTCTGTATTCAGTCACGATGTAAAACGATGTTCTTAATAGTCTTGTAAGTTTGACCAAGTCAACCATCCTCCTGGTTTGACTTGGCCAAACAGTTAGCTTATGAATGTGAATTGTCTGGCTCGAAGGATGTCTCATCGAAGGATAGTTTAGATCCTTCGATGAGCTCGAAAGTTGGACCTTCGATGGATAGACCTCGATAGATCATCCTTCGAGGTCACTGTGAATCCTTCGATGGAAGTCTGATCGAAAGATGATCTTTCAATCAGTATTCCTGATCCTTCGACAGGTTTAACATCGATAGATGATCCTTCGAGACATCTATCGGATCCTTCGGTCAGACTTGCTGAGCTGGGTATATATATATACCCATGCAGTGTGTTGTTTTAGGTAGACTTAGAGAGACACAAGAGATAGAAAGATACACTCGAGAGATAGTGAGAGTATTCTGTCAAGAACACACACACACATTAGAGAGTTTGCAATACAGATTTGTAGACGCTGTGCTTGTAATCGGAACCTTTCATACGCATTAATACAAGTGGTGTTAATCGGTGAACCTTGTGTGTTTTGTGTTTATAGTTGTCTCAACTCGGTTGCACTCTAGCTTGGATTCCGCACTTGCTAGTGTGTTAATATAACAAGGTTAAGGTTTAACCTCATCCTCCACGAGGGACCTACAAGTGGTATCAGAGCCGTGGCTCTTTACCTTGTTAAAAACCGGGTTTGTTCAAGTTTTGGTGTGGTTGAACACTTGGTTTAGCTCCCGTTTTTAGTGATTTTCTGGGATTTTTTTTTTGGGATAAAAACGTGTTCTAAACCAACCGAGAGTGTTAAAAAGCGGGTTGGGTAACTTAAAACTTGTTTTTAAGATATTTGGTGATTTCCGGCCAAATTCCGGTGTGTTCCGGTGACCGGACTTTCTGGATAAGATTTGCCATTTTGGGCATATTTTACTTGAAAATCTGAGTTGGTAGAGAAAGCACGGTCTGATCATACTCTTTTGCCGAAAGTTGACTCTACCAACCCATCACCTTTTCACCAACCTATCATATCAGTGTTAGTTGTGTCAGAAGAGATCGAAGGATATCTTTCGATATCGAACGATCATCTTTCGATCAAGGAGGGCTCGATAGATAATCATCTTTCGACCCATCCTTCGAAGTTTGTGATCTATCTTTCGAGCTCAAGGGAATCAATTCGGAGGATACATTTTCGAAAGATAAGGATCTTTCATTGTGAATCTTTCGAGATAGTTATTCGAAAGATAAGGATCTTTCATTGTGAATCTTTCGAGATACATTTTCGAAAGATAAGGATCTTTCATTGTGAATCTTTCGAGATAGTTATTCGAAAGATAAGGATCTGTCAAATTGTGAATCTTTCGAAGTCTTTGTTCGAAACTCAACAGTGATCTTTCGAACACTGTTGATCCTTCGAACAAGTCTTGATCTTTCGAACAAGTCTGTATCTTTCAATTCGTGTCTGTTTGAACTTAACAGTTTGTGTTTGTGTAGGTCGTCTATTAGTATTTCATCAAAATGAGTTGTACAAGTCCTTAGGACTGGAGTATTGACTCACAATCTAGTCAAGAGCTAACCTCTGCTGCAGCTTGGGCGAAAAGTATGTTTCCACCGCCATCAATCAGTCCAAGTCAATGGGCTTTGGTATCCAATCAAAGTCAAAGCATTCAAAATCTTTTGATTAGTGAAAGCGAAACGGGCAGCAACAATCGTCCACCAAAGCTGAACCATATGAATGACTTTCCATCATGGAAAAACCGCTTTCACACGTATGTTCAAGGGCAAAGCACCGATCTTTGGACATGTTTCATCAATGCATTCAATGCTAATCTTGAGGATGTAGCGTCCACTTCAGAAGGCTATGCTAACATGCTCGAAAATGACAAGAAGGCTTATGAATTGGAGAAAAAGGCCTTTGCTACACTTACACAAGCACTCAACAAAGATATCTATCATCAGTTCTCCTACTGCAAGACCACGAAAACATTGTGGGATGCCTTAGTTGCTAGAGGTGAAGGCAATGCAGCTACTCGAAAGTCTCGTCATGATTTGTTGAAGAAAGAGTTTGAATCGTTTCAGTTTTTGGAAAACGAAACTCTAAACGATATGACCACACGGTTCTATCATTTGATTAGTGAAATGTGTGCTTATGGGGTTGTATCTACTCAACAAGACATGGTGAATAGGTTTGCTGACGCATTACCCCCAAAATGGAGTTCGTTTATTGAGTTGTTGAAGCATACTGGAACTCTAGACACGGTTAACATCTATGAGTTCATTCAGAAACTGGAACATAAAAATGATGAAGAAATCAGGAAAGCAAAGCGAGCTCCCGCTCCTCAGAATACAGAAATGTACCTTCCAGGCTTCGATGTTTTGGCAAGATCCGCTGCAGCTCAGCAACCTAAACTGCAAACTGCATTTGTGTCCAACACAAGTTCTCTTCCGTTTCCTCAATCAACTGCTGCTCCGGCTTTTGATCCGAGGTCTTACATTCCCGTCCCAACACAGCCACAAGTCCAACCACCGCAACAACAACAACAGGCTCATTATACAAACAATCCTCAACCTCAACCTCAAAACCCTAACACAATCCGAGTCGATAATTCAAACCTTTCACACATCAGCATTGAAGTTGCTAAGGAGCATATGGAAATTATCAATACAATGGTCAGTGCTTACTGTGGTTTGGTAGCAGGTCAGCTTGGAAACATCAACATGACCAATGAAGATTATCAACAGATCGACAAGGAAGAAATGGAGTTGATGGATATCAAATGGGCTTTTGCTAGTGCAGTAAGAAGGGCAAAAGATTTCATGGCTCGAACTGGAAGAACTTCGTTGGAAGGAAAGAAAGATACAAAGTATGGGTTTGATATCAATGCCGTTACATGCTACAATTGTGGTAATAAAGGGCACTTCAAACGGGAGTGCACTCGACCAACAAAACAAGGCAATCACAACCCTTTCAGAAACCAGACGAGTACTGCAAATGTGAATGCCCAGCAAGAAAACCGTGAAAGGAGGATTGTGGCAGTTAATAACAATCAGGCACAGCCTGGAACTTCAAATCCCAATCGGGCTTTGACTGTTCAAGCTGATGAGGGATGTGACTGGTCTGTGCAGTTTGGTGAAGGTGATCAAGGAAGTGGAACAGCTTGTTATGCAAAGATCATCAATCACATCAAGCATGTTCATAAAGAAGAGTCCTCTGAAAGTGATGACAGTTCTGGTTATTCTGGAAGTTCTGATGAAGAAGGCTCTGTTTCTGGGGATAATCAATCAGAGTCTGATGTGAAGGAGGAAGCAGGTTCTGGTATTGAGGATTTATTAAATGAAGCTGATGAACTTATATGTCAGAAATCAATTCTGATCAAGAAGGCTGCTACTACATCCAGGGAAATGGAAAAGTTCTTTTCTGAAGACGGATCTTTTTCTTTTCAAACTGCATTTATGACAAATGTGTCAGCCTCTTCGAGTCAGGTAAATTCTGAACCTCCTGCTCCTAGTGTTTGTGAATCATGTGCTGAAATGAAGCTTGAACTAGAAAAGCTTCATAGTCATAATCAAAATTTGGTTATTGAACTTTCCAAATGCAAAGAGGCAAATATGGCTTTAACTCGGAACGAAAAAGATTTTAAATCAGTAATTGAAACATTAAAGAAAAATGTGTCCGAAGTGAACAAAGTAGTTTACCACAAGCAAGTAAGTATAAATGAATACATCAACATTGTGGAAGAAACTAAGAAGCAATTAGCCATTGCCCAATGCGAGCATGATGCGATCAAACAAAAATTGGAGAGTTATTCTAACTCCCAATTTGTGCTTGATCACATTATCGATGTTCAACAACTGAAGGGAAATCAGAAAGGCATAGGGTATAAGAAATGTCCACCTCCTTTGATGAATAACTATACCAAGATGCCTGATGAGGAGGAAATGCCTCGGTATGAACCCAGTGTGCCTCTTGATGTTGAGGAATATGCTACTGGCCTAGGGTTCAAACCGGACAGTTCTTTAAACACATCCTCTAAGCAACAAGAAACGTCATCATCCATGAAGCAAAGTCCTCCAGTTATCGAGGACTATGAGACATCGGATGATGAATCAGAATTGGATGTAGGTGATCAGGATAAATCACTTAACAAGATGAAAGGAGTAGTTATTCCACGAGAGAATCACATTCTTTGTGATCCTGATACTCCTGATGTCTCCTCTGTTAAGAAACAAGTGATTGATTCTGTCAAAGTTGATAAGACATGTGTGTCTACTGTTAAAAGCAGTAATGTGTTGTATACATTGGTTGGAGATGATAAAATCTACTCAGATCACGATTTCCCAATTAAAAATGTAAATCAATCTTTGATTGATAAAGTCTTTGAAGACAACACAAACAAATTTTTGGGAAAAACACTTCCGGGAATTGTTGTAACACAATGTGATCCAATTCCTAAGGCTGAGATTAGAAAACAGTTTGGTAATCAAAAATCTTCAACCACTCAACAACCTAGTGCTTCTAATGGTAAACAACCAGTCAAACGAGCTCAAAAGCATAAAGTCTCTCAGATGAAGTCTGAACCAAAAGGAGCTCGATTTCAAAAGAAAGCAAAAGATGTCAAGTTCGTGACATCCAAGGGTACTGATAAGATTGAAACTTTTGAGAACAAATCTAACACTGATTTTGTAAAACAAGTCACAATCTTAAAACGTAACAGTGATAACAATTACACTCAACATACAAACGGATGTGATGAAAAGGCTAGTACCTCTGGTTCCACGAGCTCGACATCCCATGGTCAATCAAGTTCTCCCAAATTTGTTGAAAGGAGAACATGTTTTAAATGTGGGGAATTTGGGCATATCATTAAAAATTGCCCAAACGTTCCAAAAGAAAAGTTTGTTGAGAAATCTTCACCTGAAAAAGCTCACCCTCAACGTCGGTCAGTTTCACCTAAACATGATAAACGAACAGTAAAAGAACAAGAAACTAAACAGCGACGTAAGAACATGAAAACTGTTGAAAAAGCTTTAAAACCTGAAGTTAAAACAGTCAAAAGGGAACCAAGTGTGTCACAGCCGTTAAAGCCAGAATCTTCAAAAACAATTTATAACACTCAATCTGGTAGGCAAAAAGAAACTTGGAGATCTAAAAAGGGTGATAGTTCAGGGGGAGTTAATGTGTTTGAAAACCATCAACAGATCGAGATCACGTTTCGTGATGCTCAGGGACGACCCAAGACCACTAAGGCTTGGGTCCCCATCCTAAACTGATGTTTTTAAATGACATGTGCAGGGTGTTCCAGGAGGAACTATTAATAGTCACTGGATTGTTGATAGTGGAGCATCCAGGCACATGACTGGCGACTTACGGCTCTTATACGACGTGAGAAATATTAGAGGAGGGTATGTCGCATTTGCGGGAGACAAAGGCGGATTCATCACTGGAGAGGGAAGTATCTCCAATGGTATTGTGTGCTTCGATAAGATCAATTATGTTAAGCAAATTGATCATAATCTTCTCAGTGTGTCGCAAATCTGCGATAAAAAGTTCTCAGTGCATTTTGATGATGCCGGCTGCTATGTGCTGAAACCTGGATTCAAAATTCCACAAGAATGGATTCTCTTATCGGCTCCGAGAGTTAATGATCTTTATATTCTCGACATGAGCCAGGCGATTACAACATCAGCTCAAGTCACTTGCTTTGTCTCGAAAGCCACAGAAAAGGAGTCTATATCCTGGCACAGAAGAATGGGACACATTCACTTGAGAAAGATGAACCATTTGGTGAAAAATAATCTTATGAATGGTGTGCATGTGAGAAGTTTTCATTTACAAGATATCTGTGTCTCGTGCCAAAAAGGGAAGCAAACAAAGAAGTCTCACCCTTTGAAGAAAATCAACACTGTCAGCATACCTCTTGAACGTCTTCATATGGATCTTTTTGGACCTATGAAGCACAAGACAACATTCGGAGATGCTTATTGTCTAGTTGTTACTGATGATTATTCTAGATTTTCTTGGGTATCCTTCATGGCACACAAGAGTGAAACTCCTGGCATCCTCAAGGATCTTCTTACAATGTTGGAGAATCTCTATTCGTTGAAAGTGAAGAGGATCCGAAGCGACAATGGAACCGAATTCAAGAATCAAGTTATGGATGAGTTTTGTACTTCTAAAGGCATTCTTCATGAGTACAGTTCTCGTTATACTCCACAACAAAATGGTGTCGCGGAGAGGAAGAATCGGACGGTTATCGAAACTGCAAGAACAATGTTAGTAGAGTCGGAACTCCCTATTCAATTCTGGGGGGAGGCTGTATCGGCTGCATGCTACACGTTAAACAGAGTTCTTACAGTAAAGAGACTTGGCAAAACTTGCTTCGAACTCCTTCAGAAAAGAAAACCGGATCTTTCTTACCTAGAACCATTTGGTGCTCCATGTACTATGATTGAGCCGGATGGAAAGTTTGGAGCTAGAGCTATCGAGGGTTTCTTCCTTGGATATGATACTCCGAATTTTCGTGTTTGGAATCTGGCTACCAGAAAGATTGAGCTATGGAGTGAAGTGAGGGTTCAAAGGTACACGAGTCCTGTTAGGGCTCCGGGTGATCCGTGGATGTTCGATTATGATGGACTATTTGACTCCTTCAATCTGCCAACCTTTGACGAAGAATCAGCAGCGGCTAGAATGTTGTTTGAATGTGACAACGCTGCTGACTCGCCTTTGGTTAGACCTATTGTTGTTGACCCACAAGCTTCTTCGTCTGTCAACAATATGGTTCAAAATGAGGTTTATGAAGATGCTGCTGATTATAATGAATCTTCTGAAGATGATGAATTTCATGATGCAGCTGAAGGATCTTCGGCTCAAGATGCTCCTGTTCAAGGTGCCTCTGTTGATACACCTCATATGCAGAATGTAGACACTGCTGAAGGGAATGCATCCACCTCTACACACATTCCTGGTGTGGAGTTGGTTGTTGATCTTAATCTTAACAATTTGGGTATCAATGCACGTGTGTCAGAAAATCCTGAAATGAGGATTCACGATACCCACCCCCAGCAGAATATTATAGGAGATGTCCATCGCGGTGTGCAGACGCGTAATCAGCTGAGAAACAACCGGAATGCTGGTTTGTATTCAGCTATAAGAGAATCTGGTCTTCAGAATGACTGGTCCTTCGCGTGTTACGTGTCACAAGAAGAACCAAAATCGTGGAAAGAAGTGTTGAAAGACAATGCTTGGGTTGAAGCCATGCAGGAAGAATTGCAGCAATTTCAAAAGCTTGGTGTTTGGAAGCTTGTTGAAAGACCTGAGAACTACAAGAAAATTGGCACTCGATGGGTTTTCAAATGCAAGAAAGACGATCGTGGAGTGGTTATTCGGAACAAAGCACGTTTAGTCGTTCAAGGTTTTCGTCAGATAGAAGGAATCGACTACAACGAAGTCTATGCACCTGTTGCATGTCTGGAAGCAATTCGGATCTTTCTGGCTTATGCCTCATTCAAAGGATTCAAGGTTTATCAGATGGACGTGAAAAGTGCATTCTTACATGGTGTGGTTGAAGAAGAGGTGTACGTCGAACAGCCCCCAGGTTTTGAAGATCCTATCCATCCCGATCGGGTTTGGTTGCTCAACAAAGCTCTCTATGGTCTTCATCAAGCACCGCGAGCTTGGTATGCAACCTTATCTACCTATCTGCTGGAGAACGGTTTTCTAAGAGGTCTTATCGACTGTACTCTTTTCATCAAAGAACAAGATGGAGATCTTCTTCTGGTACAGGTATACGTTGATGATATTATTTTTGGTTCTACTAATGATGTCTTGTGTAGGAATTTCGAGCTCATTATGCAGGATAAATTCGAGATGAGTGCTATGGGGGAAATGACCTTCTTCTTGGGCCTACAAGTGCAACAAACTGAGTCTGGGATATTCATCCATCAGACTAAATATGTTGGTGACATCTTGAGCCGGTTCCAGATGTCTGATGCAACGCCCATTGGTACCCCACTGCCACAAAATCATGGAATTACTCCAGACTTGAAGGGTGAAGCTGTTAGCCCCTCATACTATCGCGCAATGATCGGATCTCTTATGTACCTCACAGCATCAAGGCCAGACATAATGTACCCAACGTGCCTGCTTGCCAGATATCAAGTCAACCCGAAGGCCTCACATCTTGCAGCTGTAAAAAGGATTTTTCGTTATTTGAAGGGTTACCCTGACACCGGTCTATGGTACCCTAGGGATAATAACTTTGACTTGATCGCATTCAGTGATTCTGATCATGGCGGATGCAAAATCGACGGCAAATCCACAACGGCTGGATGTCAGTTTTTAGGAAATCGCCTAGTCACATGGCAGTGCAAGAAGCAGACGTGCGTCGCTACATCAACATGCGAAGCTGAATACATTGCTGCCTCAAGTTGTTGCTCCCAAGTTCTTTGGATCCAACAACAATTACGCGACTACGGTTTTGAATTCCTAACTACTCCTATTTACGTTGATAATTCTGCTGCATTACAGATCACTAGAAATCCTGTGCAGCACTCAAAGACCAAACACATCGAAATCAAATATCACTTCATACGTGATTGCTTTGAGAAAAGGCTAATCGATGTTGTTAAGGTCCACACCGATGACCAACGTGCCGACCTTTTTACCAAAGCATTTGACAAATCAAGATTTGACTTTTTATTATTGGTAAACGGCATTAAGGTCAAGCAAGAGTAAACCAACATCGGAAAATCATTTTTGTAAATACCTTTATGTTTTAAATTTGTCTTAGTTTATTGATTTTAGGGGGAGTAAATCCAAAAAATTTGAAAATCCAAAAACATTGAAAAATTTCAAAAACCCAAAAATAATAGAAAAACAAAAATGAGTTTCCTGGCGAGCAAAAGAGAAAATGATAATACATCAGTGGTCTGTCTAAACCTCTTTAAACCTTAAATGAAAAACGATAAGCAGCTCTATATAAGATGTATCGGTAGGCTCACAATCATTTTAAAGTGTGCAGGGTGATATAAACTTAAATCGACTGAAGACTGGGTGGGAACCATTCATTGGCATATGGTCTTGGTACCGAAATTTCGTTTGATAGATTGCCGAGGTTCTGAGATATTCGGTCTTTATGCTGCTTATCATCTGGGTATCATGGTTGTATCTTTTACCGAAAAATAACGGGGACGCAAGTCTAGATCTTCCATGATACTATACATACGTGTACATTCTGCATACGACCTCAATAAGTGATCAACAATCACATGTCCCACAAAATAAGTGATAAAATATCACATTTATCCGGGAGTCAAGTTCGTCTCTCTGCTGTACGAAAGTACTGACCTGTTCACGGACTTGCTCTTGTGCCCTCATGCATCTGAAAATCAAGTTCCTCATCAATAAGTGATTATATCACATAGGGCTTGTTTTCAAATCAAAATAAGTGAGAATCTCACATCATATACGGTCAAACAGATGATAATCGGTATACTCACCGGTAAAATGAACCCTCGTGCATACCTTGATACGGGAATGTGTCGTGATGTGGATGAACACCGGTCGGTAAGTATAAATCATACCTTAACGTATCTCCTCGCCATGATTACAAATGATAAGTTGAGCTTAAGTGGACAACAATACCGATAATCGTTATAGGATGCTTATCTTAATGTTAACTAACTGAACAACAAGAGCGTTTTGGCATGACCGTTCACTGATATGATTCTCTTACCCTCGAAACTCGCAAAAAGAATGTCTGTATATATTTATTTACTGCTTAACCTTTATTGTTTTATTTTTAAACAGTTTCGTCGTTTGGTGCATATCAGCACGACATTAGCGGTGATGTCGTTTGATAACACTCAAAGGATATTAAAATTGTTGACTTTTAATTTATTCAAAAAAAAAAAAAAAAAATCCAAAAAGATTTTAGGTGTGTTTTGATATAAACTTTATAAAAGCCAAAAAGATTTTATTTCTACTTTATTTTCGATCGTACGATGTTGGAGCTCGAGTCTTCGTTGCCTGAAACCTGAACGAAAACCGAACTGACTAAATCTTCATAAACGGTCGAAATTTTAAAGTTTTGAAAGTTAAAAATCTAAAATTGACAAATTTTATTAAACTTTCAAACTGTCGGACGGTGGTTGATTGTTACATGGTCATCCGTGTGTCATGTGTTTATACTAACTATGTTCCAAGCAGTTGTTCTCATTACGCGTTTAGATTTCTTGCATGTGCAGATTCTAAAGGCAAAGAGAACATGGTCGATGACAAAGCTTCGGAATGAAGACACGACGAGAAGGCACTCAAAAGATGAAGTTGATCGAGTTGCCGCTGACCATCATCAACACCACAAGGATCTCAAGCATTGAAGAACAAGTCATTCACGAGCATAACTCAAGGGGGAGCTTATGTTAAGGGGGAGTTTGTCAACACACTTCCTACATGATACGGGTAGTTTGTTGATACACTTTCTGCTTTCAAAACGTGAAGACCTTGAAGATCCTCCGACATCGAAGACTTGAAAGGACATCAGAGTCCTGAAGACACGAAGATCAAAGATGATCAAGATCGAGACAAGATCGAGACAAAGCTACAGCCAAGGGGGAGTTTGTTGGTGCACTTGTGTCTGTACTTTGTCTGTATTCAGTCACGATGTAAAACGATGTTCTTAATAGTCTTGTAAGTTTGACCAAGTCAACCATCCTCCTGGTTTGACTTGGCCAAACAGTTAGCTTATGAATGTGAATTGTCTGGCTCGAAGGATGTCTCATCGAAGGATAGTTTAGATCCTTCGATGAGCTCGAAAGTTGGACCTTCGATGGATAGACCTCGATAGATCATCCTTCGAGGTCACTGTGAATCCTTCGATGGAAGTCTGATCGAAAGATGATCTTTCAATCAGTATTCCTGATCCTTCGACAGGTTTAACATCGATAGATGATCCTTCGAGACATCTATCGGATCCTTCGGTCAGACTTGCTGAGCTGGGTATATATATATACCCATGCAGTGTGTTGTTTTAGGTAGACTTAGAGAGACACAAGAGATAGAAAGATACACTCGAGAGATAGTGAGAGTATTCTGTCAAGAACACACACACACATTAGAGAGTTTGCAATACAGATTTGTAGACCCTGTGCTTGTAACCGGAACCTTTCATACGCATTAATACAAGTGGTGTTAATCGGTGAACCTTGTGTGTTTTGTGTTTATACTTGTCTCAACTCGGTTGCGCTCTAGCTTGGATTCCGCACTTGCTAGTGTGTTAATATAACAAGGTTAAGGTTTAACCTCATCCTCCACGAGGGACCTACAATAATAAATATTTCAACTCAAATTATATTTATTAAGTTTTGGAATAGTTGTTAAAACAATATATTTTAACTTCACACCTTTATGTATTTATACATGAATATTTCCCCAAGGATGGGTGTATTTGCATTCGTATTCTTATCCTTGTATATTTTGTCAAGTTTCAGTAGCGTATTCCGGTGTGTATTTATACGTATGAGAATACGTATTTTCTTGTAATTATTAAGTATTTTATACTTAACCTTTCCGGAATAATATTTCTAATAAAAATACATCAATATATATTTCTAAAATATATATTTTAAGAAAAATTGTTTATAATTTTTCCCTGGCAAAATATTTATAAATCCCATACAAGTCTCAAAAATAGTATATTTCCAAGTCTAATTTAGAAAATATATATATATATATATATATATATCCATTTTTCATCCAAAAATAATGTATTTCATGTTTATTCAAGAAAATATATTTTTCACCCCAAAAATATTGTATTTCATGTTTGTTTGAGAAACTATACATTTTCTTCCAAAAATTATACATCTTCTGATAATTCTAAGAAAAATATATATTTTACTTGCCAAAAATAATATATTTTCTTCTTGTAAAAAATATGATATATTTTGTAATATTTGCAAAAATCATATTTTTGTTTGCTTGGTGTCCAAAATATACTTATGAATAAATTTTCCAGAATATTTTGTAAGTTATATTTCTTTGTTCGGTTTCTTCAAGATTTTGGGTATAATTTGTATATTCATATTCTTGGGATTTTGGTAATATTTTGGATTGTAATTTCTTGGTGTTTTGATGAGTTATATTATTTCAAGTCCTAAAATATTATAACTAATACACATAATATACAAATAATCACACACATGGTGCCTTCTAAATATATATTTCCTAAATACATATTTAGTCACTTTTATTTATAAAAACCAACCTCCGATATTTGTAATTTTTGTAAGAAAAATTATGGCAATCTTTATGTGAAAATTCATGGTTTAAAATATACTTGTAAATATTTGTTCAAAAATATTTTTCTAAGTGTTTAATTTTTAGAAAAATTTTGCCATAGTTTCCCCTAAAAATGGAGGTTTCCATGCCTTCATGGCATATCATTTTCTTTTGTAAATCAACACAATCAACAACAAATCAATCTACACTTACCAATTTGCCAAAATCAAGCATAAACTACTAACTCATGAACTTGAAAATTTATAAAAATGTGTAGTAACTTACTAGTGTATTTAGTAAGCTTAGTTACCCTTTTAAAGTGTGGTTGTTTCTTTAAAAACATCATTTTTGAAAGAATTAGTTCTTTACAACTTGTAATTACATTTTCTAAAAATGTTTCTTCTTGGATTTTTCTTGTTACATATGTGTTTCTACACTTATTTAACCTCTAAAAACATGGTTGATTTCTTTAAGAACCAAGATTAAGTAAACTTTGTATTTTTAACTTGGTTTCTTGAAAAATCATTCTTGAAATCTTAGGTTTACAAGACTTTATACTTACTTTGATCATCACTTAACAAGAAATCAACTTATTCTTTCAAGTTCATGGTTCTTATGAGGATGATCTATGGATCTTTAAACTTTTCATCCTCTTATCTTGCTAGATTATGTTTTTAATCATTATCTAGCAAGATCATATGATGATCTACATCATTAACATAAACAATAAATCATCAAGTAGCACAACAACACTAAACATCAAGATTTCTTATGATTTTAAGCTTATGTTCATGTTTCAAGTTCTTGATTCTTAGTGTTCTTCAATATTAACATCATGTATCATCTTTTAACCACTTAAACAAGATGTAAAATGAAGAGTATGATGTTCTTACCACTAGCTCAAGGCTAGGGATGATCAATAGAAGAAAAGAAGTGGATAAAAGCAAATGGCGAAGGTCCTTTAGCTTCCGAAAGCTCCAAGCTTCTTTGTGTATCTTCTAGCACCCTTGTATATGTATGGATTGTATGGAAGTTGAAGGATGATGATGATGGTGGTGTGAGGGTGTTCGGCCGAGAGGTGAAGGAAGGAGAAGAGAAGAAAGTGTGTTGTGGGTTTGTGAAGAAATGAGAGTTATGTGCTTATGGTTAACTTATAAATCCATCATATAGCTTTAACTCTTGGTTTATATGTCTAAAGTGAAGGAACATGATCCAATATTCAATCAAAATAAAATCTCATGGTGGGGTCCTTGTTGGGCCGATTACTAGGTGGGGGGGGGGGTATAGGCTAGATTTAAACTATAAGTTAGTTATTATGGTTAGATTTCAAGTATTATTTAGGTTATATGGTTACTAGTTGTTATACAGTGCGTTATGATGTTCAGGGACCATAACTTGCTTGGTAATGTTAGAACAGTGCTTCTAGTGTAAATTTGGTGTTTCGGGTAGTGTCTGGTTGTTCGGTTGGTTACCGGTTCGTTAAGGTGCTAAACTATGCAGTTTAGTGAGCTTTATGTTACCTTTGTGACAGTTTTGATTCCCGACACTTAGGAAAGCATTCAGGACCATTTAACCATATTTCTGCATGATATTAGTGTGTTTAAATGCTGAATTTTGCTGATTTCTGCAGAATTTTGCAGTTTGTGCATGTTTTAGGCACTTTCCGGCACTTAAACTATCACTAGGAAGGTAGTTTTACGATCCTTACTTTCCTACACACTATACTAGTGTAACTCTTGGTTTCTGGCTCATTCTGTATCTCAATACAATGTCTGTCTATTTACCGAACTCCGTCAGCATTTTTCTGATTTGTCTGATACTGTACTGCCGGTGTTTCGTGCATCATTCGAATCAACAAAGTTTGCATGCAGTAATGATATGTCATTTTCATTATATGATGCACATGTATGTATATGGCAATAATCGGAAAGTGATTCAAGTCATTAATTGTAATTCAGCACAGTCATTAAGCACTAATCATTGTTTAATAATTGTACGGATGCATGCAAATTTGATAGTTGTCACATCCTGCACTCTGTTTTAAAAAAGTTGTTAAATTTATAATCTTTAACAGTTTCTTTAATTGAATAATTGATCCACATTAGTTTTCTGCAGGGAATGGATCTTGATGCCTGGTCAAACAATTTAGGCGGAAATGGACTCGTTTTCTGCAAGGGGTAAGGAAGCAAAGAAATATTTAACACCGGGGGGTAATACGTTTTCTTACAACAAAGCACCGGGGGTAATAAGAAAGGATAATATAGTCATTTAACACCGGGGGTAATACGTTTTCTTACAACAAAGCATAGGGGGTAATAAGAAAGGGTAATATAGTCATTTAACATCCCATTTAACAGAACTGTTAAGTTTTTTAACACCGGGGGGGGGGGGTAATATTGCAGCGTTTTTTAATAGTTGGGGGGTTAGACAACAAAATTTTCCTGGGAGGGGGTAAGAGAGCCAATCACATATAACCCCAGGGGGTAAAATTACAGTTTACTCTAAAATAAAATATAAGTAAAAGGAGAAAACATTACGTGAAATTCATTAGAATCGTTTATTAGACCATGTGTAGTGGTTTAGTGAATAATGGCCCTACACTTGGGCGTTTTTCGCCATGTGACAGTCCAGTAAGCGAGGGGGCATTATTGGGCGTTTTTACAAAAGGGGCGTAGTGGAATAATGCCCAATAATGCCCCAACCCATCATTACACAATTATTATTTTTTTAAATTAAAACGTTAAAAGACTTCATTAAATAAAAAAAATGTCAATACTAAAAATAAAATAAAAAACAACTAAACTAAAAAAACAAATTAAAATAAA
The DNA here is from genome assembly GCA_030545235.1 of Helianthus tuberosus. Lineage (NCBI taxonomy): Eukaryota > Viridiplantae > Streptophyta > Magnoliopsida > Asterales > Asteraceae > Helianthus > Helianthus tuberosus. The sequence goes on along the minus strand of CM060448.1, from coordinate 43,204,746 downwards.
AAAAATGGAAATAAAAAAGGAACATTACTAAAAAAATAAAAAAACATGATAATCTAAAGGCCGTATTTTTCCTGAAGTTTTTGGTGGTGCATTTGCGCAACGATCAACGCGTTGCCTTGGAGGAGATCGATCGGTTTGGACAAAAACTCTATGTCTTTTTCCATTTGCCTTGCCGCTTGCATCTCGTTAAACTTTTTGTTTTCGGCGACTCGTTCTTTCATAGTCTCCCAACGCTTGTGGCCGAGGTCTCGAATGTCTTGGAGACGGCGGTTCATTTCCTCGAAATCACCCTTCAACTCGAGATTATCGGAAGACGACTCTACCAGTTTTTTCCTGGTTTTTTTAATCTTTTCTTCTACCGGGCAGTCGGGCTTCATCTTCCTCGTCATCGTCCACAACAACATTTAAATCGATGGTGCGCGCATCGAAAGTTGGTGTTTCCGGGTCAACCGAGGATGACGTTTTCGACCGTTTAGCTTTACGTCTACTACTAGACGTCATGGTCGGTACGCTAGCCAATTTGGACTTTTTCTTAGAAGCTCCCAACATCTATAGTACGTGAAAACGCCTCTAGTTTCCTCGTACTCATCCGTAGCCCTCGTACTAAAAAAAAGCTCACGAATCATGTTCCAAAATTCTGGACCGGTTTGAAAGTTTGCTACAAAAAAAAAAGTGATACGTTAAAAAAAATAATAAATTCGACACGTAGTTTAATAACACTTACCCACATCGGGGTCCTCCGAAACATTGACCCACGCCCGAACCAACGCGTATTCCTCGTCCTTCGTCCAAACAACGTAACTATGCTTACGACGAGGAGCGTTCGCTTCCTTTTTTTATGTGACCTTCTACCGCATTTGGATGTCTCGCGATCGGGTTCGGGTTGCGTCTCCGGCACGGTATCCACCTCGGGTTCGGTTTGTTCTTGGGATGGTTGCGAAGCGCTCGGTGGGGCAAAGCCGTAAATGGTTGGAATGAAGGGATTAGAGCCTCTCAAGTAAGCCACGTACGAAAAGACATTCGGGTCCATGTCATGAAAGTTAAAGTTTTGTTGCGGTTGGGTGGTATTTAGGTTCCCGGGTCTTGACGTAACACCAAACGGGGGTCGGAATGGATTCATGGTAAATAAGTTTATAAAAGTTGGAATAAGTAGAAAGAAAGATAGATAGAAAGTAGGATTTTTTTTTATAAAAAGTTGGATGAAAAGTGGGGTATATATAGATTTAAATGGGAATTTAAAAAAATTAAAAATATTTAATTTTCTTACCGTTTAACAACGGTCAAATCTCAAAAGTGGTGCAATTTTGGCGTGATTTAAAACAAGATTTGGAGCTTTTTTCGAAAATAACGCCAAAAACGCCCAAGAGGGCTCTTTTTTGAAAAAATCACGCCCACTACAAACTTTCTTAGAGTTAAATTATTATGATATTATAAGGCAGCTATGACTATAGCCAACCATGATTATGACTATGAGAATAGCTACTATGACCATACAATACCAATGCTACGAAGACCATCAAGACCGAGACAACTACCACTGGTACTACTAAGCAACTAATTTTATCATAATGATTATTAATTTTTGTATTATTGTTATTAGTTGAATCACTATTATTGGTATAGTAATAACTATTATAATTATTGGGGTTATTTCTACAGTGGAGAGTTCAAATGAAAAGAAATTACAAATTAAATATAAAAGGAATAAATGATACAAAGGTAATTTGGACAAATTATTTAATTAGTCTATTATTTATTTTTGATATTCAAATTAATGATATCTAATCATTTATGTGACATATGTGCTTGTGTAATCATTGTACTACTCTGAACAGTTCAATTATCAATGAAACAATGTGTTTTGGTCTCAATATTTGTTTATTTGTGTTTGACAATTTCACGTTTTGATTCTAGTTCGATTTCAAGCTCTAAATCACCTTCTGGAAAGTTATACGCAAACTGTTAAGTAAAAGTAATCAGTTTAACGCAACAAACACTCTAGTATAGTGACATAAGATTAACATACCTTAAATAACCTTTACATAACTTAGAAATAAGTTTTGAAGGGTTTGGTGTGGCAAAAACAAGTTTATTCGATCACAGGGACTATTTGCGACAAACTACAAAAGTCTGCCAATTCGTATAGCAACTTACACTCTGGAACAAGATCATAAGCTAAACATACCTAAAATACCCTTAACATAGCTTAGAAATAAGTTTTGAGGGGTTCGATGTGCAAAAATGCGCTTATTTGATCACAGGGACTAAAAGTATCAAAAACTGCATAAGTTTGCATATACGCGCATATCTTACGTTATGACCATATCCGGGCATCCAAAAATTTTTGTAATCATTAAAATATTTTATTTTAGTGATGAGAATGCAAAAATACCATTCGTTGCGTAATTTGGATCGATTTCGCGTCCGTTCGAGTTTTCATCGTAATTAACCGAATAACGTGATTGTACGACCAAACGAACCGACATCCGTGATATTTCCAAGCATATTTCATGTCCCCTATACATTAACATCCTTGTAGAGCCTTGAAATTGGGTTAACAGGGGTTAAACGCGTCGAAAAACAAGTTTGGAGCATGCAGTGACCTCTTCTGCCAAAATATGAAACTTTTGTCTGACCTCCCTCACGCCACGCGCCAGACCCAGGTGTTCCTGGCGTGCCACGCGACAGCACCACTTTTCAGAAATTTCTAAATCAGCTGCTGAAGTTGTTTTTAATCCTTGTTTTAGCAACTTGTGGGCTGGTTTGTGTGTTCATCAAGTCTCCTAATCAGAATATAACAAGTGTATGGTAATGATCTTGCTTGGAACCACTCAATTACACAAGGCAATGATCTAAAGACACTTGATTTCCTATAAATACCCAAGAATTTCATCATTCCAACTTGCTCATTTGCTTTCTTCTTCACTCTATATCTGATTTGAGGCTACCACTATTGTTGGATGCTTCATAACTGAGTTTTCTAGTCATCTTTTCCAAGCTTGGACTCTTGTAAGTGTTCTTTCATGCTTGGTTATTTATTTCAAGCAAGAAAGTCAAACAGTGTTTGACTTTCTGCTTTGACCATGATTTGGTCAAGTCAAAGTTCGTTTGAACTTTGCAACGTGAGCGTAATCACAATGGTTATAGTCCCTTGCGACTATACCTACTGATCACCACGTTGACTAGTCGAAGTGACGAGTCAAAGTTTAGGTCAAAATGCACGATTATGTGCATTTTGTGACGAAACTATTTTCGGGTATCAAAAACACTTTGTTTTGATATCAAATCAGTTTTCTAAATTAGCTAAACATGTTTTAACATGTTTAACTCGTCACTTCTAGTTTAGTGCTTACTTAGGGTCGTAAGTCAAGCGGTCTAAACAACCGCTTAGACTTTCGAACCCCACCCGTTTGGTCGATCATTAGGATCCGACCAAACATATTTTGTGACATAGTTGTATAGGGAATAACCTTCCGAGGTTATACCTTATGGTCACTTCGTTTGATTAGTTGTATGATAGGTAGTTTATATGCCTTAAGAAAATGACCAAAATGCCCTTTTTATGCATAATTTGAGTTTAAGCATATGTAACCAAGTTTTTGACACCTAAACTGATTATGCAACATAATTAAATATGTTAAGGCATATAATACTTGTCATAGGGCTAGTTAGACCATCCGAACGCGCTTTTGCGCAAATGACACCTTAAAGTAGCTTAAACTACCTTAGCAGGTCATAACGAATCATAAGCACTTAGGATAGGTTCCAATTTAGAATGTAGGCTTTGTTAAACCATATCATATGAGTTCCAATACTCATTTGGTTTACGAGACCTCATTCTATCCTATCTCCCAATTTAGGTTCGGTTTATTAACATAGTTATCTATACTAGGTGCCGTTTGATTCCGTGATCCTAAGAGCTTTATTTGGTCTTATTTCCAAGACTATTAAGCAATCTCATGTGAGTACATAGTCCCCTTTTTACTTTTTGCAAATATTTTGGGGTGAATCACATGTGCTTACTTGTTACTTTCATGCTTTTATTGTTTTCGTGACATAAACATGTTATGTTCACCTAGTACACATATAGTACATGATTTCAAATATGTTTTGCTATGTATGTTGACTGAGCATGCTAGCACATTGATTTCACAGACATTTTGTTGCATATGTTTACTCAGCATATGGACACATTGATTTACATTACATTTCTGCTGCATATGTTTACTCAGCATATGGGCACAATTGATTTCATGGACATTTCTACTATGTATGTTTACTTAGCATACTTAGTACATGGTTTTTACATGACATGCTTACATTTGGTATGTTTAACGGGACAAAAATACGTTCATTAACATTGATCACGCCGCTCGGTAGTATGTAGTGGTACCATAGGACTTGACAAATCTCGTTCCCAGCTTCCTAGGTTTGTTTAGAAGTAGGGAATGACAGAATCTGAAAACATTTTTGATAAACCTTTTACTTGTTAAGGGTTTATCCGACAGTCTCAAGGCTTGAATGTATGCGATAAACATTATTGCATAAATGTTTGTATCCATAAAGCATTGATTTTGCAAAACATAACTTTTGATTTAAACTATGGTTTATTCAAATACATTGTTTTGTACATGACATTTGGTTTCACATGACATTTGATATACATTGATATTATACATATGGTTTGAGTAAATACGTTTTACTCGCCATACAAGACATTTGGTTATGCAAGACATGGTTTACACTTGACATTGTACATTGTTTACATATACATTTTGACATTTGGTTAACAAGACATTTTTTGTGGTTATTCACTAAGTGATTTAAATAACGAGGCGTGTGTAATATGATAAAATCATGGTGGATACGCCGCTGGTACTTCCTATATATAAGTGCTTTTATGATATTACATATCGTAGCGTTATCTAAACCACTTCGACAAAGACAATGACTTGAAACATTTTATACAAAGACATGACAAGACATTGTTTTACAAGTAACATATTTTATAAAAATTCATTCTTACTTGGTTATTCACTTAACCATACATCTTCATTTATATCATTTGATTTTCATATCGATTTTCACATGATTTTATAAAATAAAAAATTTTACAAGATTCATGACTACTTTTTGTTAAAACACTTCTTTTAACTTACAAGTCATGAATCCCTCAATAACAAAACCTATGTATCTCACAAGCATTTTTATGCTGACGTACCTATTTTCACATGTGTTTCAGGAGATAATGTTTGATGAGGATCGTGATACATTTGGACGGACTCGGGCCTTAGTGACTTAAAACAAAGCAAAAACAGTTTAATTTATGTTATGTTTTCTTATTTCCAAGACAATGTAAACAATTTAATAAATAAAATCAAACTTTAAATACCATGTGTTGTGAAACAATAATTCTGTTACAGCACTCCCCGATGTTTCCGTCGCGGTTTGTTGTTTTACGCGGTCGGGGTGTGACAATTTAATGAGCATTTCTTATAAAATAGTTGTGCACCTTACACAATAAAAATAATCATGCACATGATCTTACATTTTCAGCGTTTCCTACACTATTAAAACAATATTTTGGTGTAGGATACCAAATGTGTAGGACTCAAACTTTTTTAAATAATTTTGCGACTCATAATAAAATATGTGAAAAAAAAATATATCTTGATTCGCAACCATTGATAAAAAAAGATAAGGTCTAGATTAATTATTGTTTATACTTTTAAGAATTTTTTTTTTCTAATGAACATCCCCTATTTCTATTTTAGTTATATTATTATTATTATTATTATTATTATTATTATCATTGGTATAACTGATGTCTATTAGGGTGGGGATCAAATAGGAAGTTTATTTTGGCTAGGAAAGATAGGAAGCAATAGGATTATGACATGTGGCAAAATTTAAAATAAAGAGAAAGGGTATTTTAGTCAATCGTATCCTTTCTTCTTCCTTCTTCTCCCCAATAACTTCAAAACCCACCATTTTCAAAACCCACCATCTTCAATCTTTTCGTCACTTACTATCTCAATACTCACTACATTATAGTGCGATTTTCGTCATCAATCAATGATTCAAATACCCGATCAACGTGTTCTTCAGCTTTTTTTTGAAGAAAACCCAGTTTAATTTCATTTAAAATCTCGTTTTTTCCCGTGATTTTGAAGATAATCACTCGATCCGTTCGATTCGATCGCTGATAAGTGTTTCTATCATTCAAATTTCGTCAATCGTTGAAGAAATCGGCTTCGATCCATGTAAGAAATTCTTTAATTTCATTTTTATGACCTGTGTATTTGATTTAGTCATTGCGTTTTACGATCTTGGCGGGGGTCCGGGGGCAGCGCCCCTAGTAGCAGGGTCCAAGGGGCAGAGCCCCTCGATTAAATTGCTTTAATAAAAATGCATGAGAAAATTTAATTTTCTGTAAATTTGCCTCTAGAAAACTGCATTCGTAGACAGTTTTATGCCATTGCGTTTTAGAACTTCATCCTGGTTCAGACAATTCACAGACAAAACTACTGTCCTGGTTCAATGCATTTTAGAGAGAACACTTTCTTTGGTGTTTTTATGCCATTTCGTTTTAGAACTAAGACATTTTTATGTGTTTTCTGGCAATTGCGTTTAAGAAAAACACATTTTTGAAGTGTTTTCAGTCCATTGCGTTTTAGAGAGAACACTTTCTTTTGTTTTTTTAGGTCATTGCATTTTAGAAATAAGACATTTTTAAGTGTTTTCTGGCCATTGCGTTTTAAAAATAAGATATTTCTTTGTGTTTTTTGTGCATTGCGTTTTAGGTAAAAACACATTTTTATGTGTTTTCAGTCCATTGCGTTTTAGAAAACAGACATTTTAAGTGTTTTCTGGCCATTGCGTTTTAGAAATAAGACATCTCTTTGTGTTTTTTGTGCATTGCGTAATGTGTTTTCAGTCCATTGCGTTTTAGAAAGTACAATTTCTTTTGTGTTTTAAGGCTATTGCGTTTTGGAAATAAGACATTTCTTTGTGTTTTCTGGCCATTGCGTTTTACAAATAAGACATTTCTTTGTGTTTTTTGTGCATTGCGTTTTAGAAAAATGTCATTTTTTAGGTTTTTTTTTCCATTGCGTTTTACGCAACTGAGTTTTTTCCATTGCGTTTTACGCAACTGGGTTTTTAAAAAAATTCGAAAATATAACAATAGTATACTCGTTTTAAAGATTAAAAAACGCTTGTTTTTTGGTGCAATTTTTCTAAAAAAATAATTTCGTATGAAAGAGTTATTAACGTTTAAAAAATGAGGGGAATTGGAGGAGAAAGAAACTATTGTGGTGGAGTGACTAGAATACCCTTACACAACCCACGCGCCTCTTTTTTTATCTTTAATTTCACTCATTTAATCATAGCCCTTGATTAAATATATTGATGGTCAAGATTACTTCCTAGCCTTCCTAGCCAAATAAACTTCCTATTATATACTAACACATTTCTATTAATCTAATATATAATTTTCTATTAGCACAAGTGAAAAAACGTATGACTATCATTGGTATAACTGATGTCTATTAACCTAATATATAATTTTCTATTAGCACAAATGAAAAAAACGTATGAATGTATGATTATAAGATTTTGTGCAGACTGGGCTTTCAATTTTAAGTTTCATTGTTTATTATTGTAAAGCCCAATAACATATTCTACAGGCCCATTAACATTGTCATCTCATCTCATGGCTTCAGGCTAGATGTGGGCAAATAAACCGGTTTTTTAACCGTAACCGAAACCGGTTTTTAACCGGTACCAAAATAACCGGTTTAGGTTAATTAATAACCGCCGGTTCGTAACCGGTTTTTCGTTCTTCATATCAACAACCGGTTTCTAACCGGTTAATTAAAAACTGGTTTTGTTGAGTATTAATAACCGGTTAACCGGTCTCATCTTGTTCAACAGCAAAAGCACAGCAGCACAGCAGCACCTGCAGACCTGATTGTTACCGTTGGAAGTGAAAAAAACAGTAATATTACCGTTTTGTGACCTGTTTGGATGTGTATAAATAAGATTTCAATGCATATGTATAATCCCACTTCAATTCTAGCTCAAAAACACACTTACAAAATACGTTTCAACTTTCAAATGGCGAGTTCGAGTGGCGATGCTTTGACTGTTGTTGGTTCATCTAGCGAGTTGTTTGTGAAGAGAATCTTGACCACGAATAGGGACCCGACACTATGGGTGAATTTTGATTTATGCGAGATGTCGATTGGAAAAGAAAAGGCGATGTGCAAAAATTGCAGGTTTTTTATATGATTCTGCAGCTTTTTTGTATGTTTTTATATAATTCTGCAGGTAAAATATAATTCTGCATGTTAAAATATGTTTCTGCAGGATTTGTATATGTTTCTGCAGGTTTTTATATAATTCTGCAGGTTTTTATATAATTCTGCAGCATTTTTTTTAACTTTCTGTAGTTTTTATATAATTCTGCAGCCTTATTTAAAATAACCGAAAAACCCGGTTTTTATTAACCGGTTCACATGTTAACCAGTTTTTCATAACCGGTCGGTTATTAGCGGGTATTGATGTTCATGGTTAATAACCGGTCGGTTATTAACTGTAACCGGTTTTTTTTTTTTGGCCCATTAACAGCCCCAACCGGTTAACCGGTTTCGGTTAGGATAAAAACCGATTTGAGCACGTCTACTTCAGGCCTTCAGGAGTTGAACCAAAAGCAATAAATAGTTAAATGTAGAGATGGGCATAATAACCGGTTTCAAACCCGACCTGGAACCGATTCCAGTTCCTACTTGTCTTATCGAAGAACCGGTTCCGGATTAAAAAAAAACGGTAGGTTCTTACCCGGTTCCACTTTTTTATAAAAAAATTGATACGTACCCGGTTTCTACCCGGAACCGGTTCCTCCGTACCCAACTGAGACCAGATGCATTAAATTGTAGACAATGTTATGGTGGAATCGATTCCTAGCCGTTTCATTTTAACCAAACATTACATTACATTACATTAAATTAAAACATGTTACATAACACTAAACATTACATTAACATAAAACACAATAAATCCAACATTACATAAACACACTAAACCTTCGAAGAACCGGTTCCGGATGCTTCACCGGCTTCACTTTTCTTCGCCGTAGCCTTTGTAACTGGACAATAACGGTCGGTGTATTTTTTAAGCGTCGAGTTGGCCGTAGCCTTCATGAACTTGCCGCAAGCTTTGCACCATGCCATCTCATGGCTATCGCTCATTAAGCACAAATTAAAGTGCTTCCAAACTTGGGGGTTTCTTTTAGTTTCCAAAACCATGACTACTTCATCGTTGCACGCCATAACGAGCTTTGAAGATATAGATAAGAAGGTGTAACTTGAAACCGATTTATGTATTTTTGAGTAGGAGTAACTTATGTTTGATGGTGATATGTATATATATACTTGAAACCGATTTGAATTGGCCATAAATCGATTCCTAACGGCATTATAGCCATTGGAATTGATTCTAACGGGTGTTTTGCAGCTTTTTCTGTAAGTTACCAGAAGGAACCGGTTCCGTGGAGGAACCGGTTACACTCTACCCGGAATCGGTTAGAATCAGTTCCAGGATTATTGGTTTAAAACCGGGTAGGAAATGGAACCGATTCCTACAAGAATCGGTTCCATTCAAACTTAGTCAAGAACCGGGTACGGTTAGGAACCGGTTCCGGGTATAAAAAAAACCCGATTTGCCCATCCCTAGTTAAATGCCGATTTAATTTGCCACATTATGTTATTCTAACTTAACAAAATTGTTTTTTTTTTCTCGAACTTTGAACATTCTTAGGCTCTCCGTATCTACTTTATCTCTAAATTGTAGAAAACTAGAAAATTTCCTCGTGCGTTGTGACGGGTTTAAATGTAAAGTAACTTGGATTTGTGCCATCAAGTCCCGAATCGTTTATTAACAAAAGTTACTTAAAAACGTAGATAAACTAAAGATGTACATAAAAGAAGCACGAAAACTTATTATATTTGACCCGACTTATTTGCGAAAAAATTTAATGTCGAACACTAACTTGAACTTATACCGAATGTATATAAAAGTAAGTACAAAATTATGTTTTTTAAGTTAATAATGGTATCGCGTGTTGCGGTGGCGCCGAAACGTAAAGTAAGTCGAATTCATATAGTCTAATGAAAAGATATTATATTTGACCCGACTTGTGGTAAAACAAAATTTATGTCAAAACGAATATCAACTAAAAACGTACATAAAAAAACAAAAAACAAAAATATATTATATATGAGCCTACCCATTTTCAAAGAAACGTAATCAACTTTAATTTATACCGACACGTACATAAAAATAAGCATGTAAAAAATAATTATAAAGTTGTAGAAAGTTGAAGGGTTGTAAGTGCCAATACTAAGTGTTGAATGATAAAGGTTAAAAAACAAAAAAATACTAAAAGATAAAAAAATGGCCCACTAGAAGTTACTGTATATGTAGCTTCTTAGTTGCAGCAGCGTCGAAACGTGAAATAACTTGAACTTATACCGTTTAATGAAAACGTATTATATTTTACTTACTCCTTCCCGAACAAAATTTATGTTAACACGCAGACCAACTGAAAACATATATAAAAATAAGCACAATAACTTATTATATGACTTATTTTTTGAAAGAAATTTACGTCGAAACTTAAACCAACTTAAATTTATACTGACACGTAAATAAGCATAAGCCCACAATAATATAATGTTTTTTTAAGTTAAAGAATGGTAGAGCATGTTGCGACGGCATTGAAACATAAAGTAACTTGAATTTATACTGTTTAATGAAAACGTATTATACTTGACGTGAGTCGTTTTCGAACCAAATTTATGTTAAAACGTAGACCACCTGAAAACATATACAAAAATAAGCACGAAAACATATTATATTTGATTCGACTGGTTTCCAAAAAAAAAACTTACGTCGAAATGTAAATCAACTTGACTTTATAGTGATACGTACATAAAAATAAGCACATAAGACTCGATTACAAAGTGTTTATATACATAAACATAAAAATATCACAAAAAAGAGGTTGTAAGTGTGTCGATGCTGAAAGTTGAGAGGTTGTAAGGGTCGATACTGAAAGTTGAAGGGTAAATATACATAAACATAAAAATCTCACAAAAAGACAAAAAAAGAGAGAGGTGCTACTGTACACCAAACTTGTTATTATAACTAGAGTTAATTACGTTTTTCGTCCTTGTGGTTTGTCAAAAAACATTATTTCAGTCAGTTAGTTTAAAAATTGTCATTTCAGTCCCTGTGGTTTCATTTTCGTAACTATTTCAGCCCATCTTTGTTAACCCCATCCAGTTATTCTGTTAAGTTCAAGCAGTGGGCCCCATCCCCTTCTTCCTCTTCACGGCCGCTATGGCTTTGGCTGAGGCCAAGGATAGCGCCCCCTTGGTGGAGGTGAGGTGGCAGGGGGCGTGAGACCACACCGAGTGGTCTAACGACCCTTATCCATCATCATCATTGATGACAACACCAAACGGACTAAACAAAGTAACTGATGTTCCAACTGCAAACCCACAACTACAATCTGACACTGTCATGGAAAATGGAGTGCCACTAATGGCAGTGGCAGCAGATAGGGACAAAATGATGACAATGGATGTGAAACCAACTGAGAAACCATCATAATCAAGTCCCATGACAACAGGTGACTCTTGAATCTTTTTGTTGTTCTTTGAAACCGTCAAATGTTGTTATAAGAGGTAAAAGCCAATTCATATATGTGGTATATTGTTTTAGATCATACATTTAGAGCATTCGATGCGAAACCATTGTGTATGTGAGAAGTGTTATTATTTGCGGCTTTTTCTCTAAATGCTCTACTTAACTTTGATCAAAGATGGACAAAAATCAGACTGTGACAGTGATCATTATATGGGTTGCATAAGATAATTGGGTGTTTGAGGAGCTATAATCAATATGTTGTAAGGAGTAGTAAGTTTGTATAATTATCTGTTTAATTTCTAAATTCAATTTTATTAAGCAATTAGTTTTTGTTTATGTTGGTGTTGCATATGCCTTTGTTGTAGCCAGTAAGACTCATTTAGTCATTCAGATTGTGTTTTTTCTATACATTAAAAAGGGGAAATCATAAAATTTAGCTAAAAAGGGAAGACAAAAAGGCTAGAAACGAATTCAACATGTTGTATTCTTTCCAAGCAAATGTTGATGGTGGTGTGGCATTGGTGATATTCAGTTCGTTGTAATCTCTACATAAGGAAAGAGTCATAGCCTTGAGTTAAAGAGGAGTACTTGATCCCCCTCTCGGGATTCCTTAGGTTGGCTTATATGTTTGTCGTGTATTCTTTTTATGCGTTCTTTCTAGATTTCTGACCCTACCATAATTCCCATTGCTATCCACTCATATATTTCAATGCAGTTTCCATTTATTTCATGAAAAATACTAGAAAAAAATACTAACTTTGAATTTAAAAGCGATCATCTTGACTTTAGAAATCCAAAGATTAAGGGTGGTACTACTGATATGTCATATTTTGTTTTCCATCTGTGACATTCTTTGATGTAGAATAAATGTGGTGTGGTGCATGGTTAGAGTGGTGGATGTCATTTGTTTTGTAGGTGAATTATAATAGAGATGATGGTTTGGGTTTGTGATAATGAGCATAGTTGAAGAAGCTTTTAAAGCCATGGAGACTTTTTATGGCTATGTAAGTTTTGTGCTTTTCTTGCTATTTATTTTATTGTTTTCTTGAGGGAACTAAATGCGAATGGGTAAGCTTTATTGAACAGACCGAGTAGGTTCGTAAACAAATGTGATGTATAAAGAAAATCTTTAACGACTTGTGTTTTTTTCGTTAACTTTTCTTTTTATTTAGGAGAATTTAATATTTACGTTAGTAATCGAACATTTCTTTATTAAAAAGTTTTTGTTCATACTGTGAAATAATATATATTATTGTGAGGCCACCCGTGTAACACATGGGTTCTTAAACTAGTAATTTACTAAATTCAAATAAGAGTTAAATGCTTGGTTGGTCCCTGTGGTTTGCAAAAATTGCAGACTTGGTCCTAGTGGTTTACTAATTACACGCGTGATCCCAAAACTTTTCAAAAATGCACTCGGTTGGTCCCCAGCCCTAACCTCAGTTAGATTTCTCAGTTAACTATGTATGAAATGACTATATTACCCTTGAACAATTAAAAACCTAAAACTAAGAATTAAAAAATTAAAACCCCCCACAACCTTCATCATCTGCATCACCATAATCATTTTTGTGAGTGTGTGAAGATGAAGTCTCTGATTTCATCTTCAACCTAAAGAACACCTTATCCCCTCAATTTCCATTTCTCTGCAACTCTATTAAACACCCACACAAGAAAACCCAAACACTTTTGAAAAATTCCAGCCACACATAACCAGATCCTCATCATCTTCTCCATGAAGAAACCCTATATCCTCTACATACACACACAGAACCTTAACTACAACTCAAACACACATACATAACCCAAGCCAAACACCCTCTCGGTCACCCTCTCTCCTTCGTCCTCCCTCTCTAAGTCTACGGTGACCGACCGGCCACCACAGTTGGTAGCGGCGCGTGATGGTGGCGGCGGATGGGTGCTCCGATCGGAACAGGTGGATGGTCTCAGCTATAACCAAAACCCCTAACAACTACACAAGGAGCTTGAATCTCCCTCACAATAGGAGTCACCTGATTCGGAAACAACCGGAGCCTCGAAACACTCGAAACAGTTGAAACCGAACTGGAATCCCAAGCGGATGGTCTCAGCTTCTTGGAAACGTGAATTTGATCATAACCGAAGGCAGCTGGTGATGAAATTTGAGAATCTGAATGGCGTTTGAAGCGATTAGGGTTTGTGATTGGGGATTTTGGTTGAATGATTTGGGGGTAGCTGGGTGGTGAAGAAGGTGCGGATCTGTTTTGACAGAAGAAGAAGAAGAAGAAGAAGAATAAGAAGAAGAAAAGTCAGGTTTGGGTGTTTCTGAGAAGAGGGTTTTGGATCATGAAAATTGAAATGGTGAAATGTTTGTTTTGGGTTTTGGTTGGTGATGAAGATGATGCAGGTTGTGGTGGGTTTTTAATTGTTCAAGGGTAATATAGTCATTTCACACATAGTTAACTGAGAAATTTAACTGAGGTTAGGGCTGGGGACCAACCGAGTGCATTTTTGACAAGTTTTGGGACCACGCGTGTAATTAGTAAACCACTAGGGCCAACTCTGCAATTTTTGTAAACCACAGGGACCAACCAAGCATTTAACTCTTCAAATAATGTAAAAGCTTTTTAATTTACAAATATCATACAAAGGAAAATGTTTCTATTTTAAAAAGAAAATTTCCATTTCTCTTTCTCAATATTCTTTATGGATTACGTAAATAAAGGACGAATCCGATGCTTTGCTTTCGTAGATTAATATGGCATGGGCATAGTAGAACAAATTCATATTCTCTTCTAAAAAGAAATGCATCTTTAATTAATTATTTTTCAAAAAACAAAAGAATATATGCCCATTTAAAAAAGCAATGGTGATCATAAAAGGACGATGCACGATTGTGTATCTATGAAAAAGTGTGTGCTAAATATGATATGTTTGTTAGCTTCACAATTATCAATTGAATGATTCCTTAATTTTAACAATATGATATAAGCGCGGAATAGAAATCAAAACTATCACAAAAGTAATTGTAATATGATTGATATATTAACACATCACAAATAAAGGTAATCAGAAGATATTACTGATCAAATCTTGATCGAAAAGTTGTGCTAATGTATAGAGTGGATTACATTGAACGCACCCAGCTACAAAAGTTACCTACAGTAAACACATAACCGTCACTTGTTGAAGATCTAGCAAGCATTTGTAACAAACTTGAATGGTTCAAAAGCATTTGAAGTCTATTTCGGATGTTCATATTCTTCTAGTCATTCCTTCAAACTTGAATTCTTCTCAAGAGTTTTCTTCAGTAAGTTACACATTAACATAAGTTAAAATATGGGGTCTAATTAAGAGTAATAAACAAATATATAAAAGTAAGCTAGTTGTGGTTGGACTCTTGTATTTCTTAGTTAAAAAAGGTGTGTATGTTAAAACATTTTATGACCAATTAAAATAGTTTACTTTTTAATATGAAACAAAAATATATTATGTTATATGTTTGTTTCATATATTATTTTAAAACTTATTTTGTGTAATGTATATGCATCAAGGGTTTTTAAAGGGGAAATTACGAAAATAGTTGTTGACCATCATGACTTTTAAAAAAGAGCACCTTATGTGTCTTTGGAGCGACCTCTCAAGCACCCAATAAAAAATAGACACGTGGCGTTTCAAATGTTGCAGGTGGGCCTAGAAGCGTCCCATGCACTTCCAAACACGTCCCATGCACTTCCAGACACATCTCATGCTCTTCCAGACGTATCTCATGCCTTCCAGACGAATCCCATGATCCAATGCCCCTCCAGACGCATAAACGAAGGGATTTCCAAAGACGCATCCCGTGCACTTCTAGACACATCTCGTGCATGATGCGTCACTCCAAAGACGCATAAGGTGACCAAATCTGAAAGTGATGTTGGTCGATAACTTTTTTTTTTTAATTTTCCCTTTTTGAAAAGTGATCTATCCGATGTTAAAAAAACAAAAAACCCATATCAGAATATTTGTATTTAATTCAACTAAATATAAAATATAAGCTAACTAGGTTAGAACCTCGTGTATTACACGGGTTGAATAACGATAATTTTATATACTAAACAATAAAATAATATATCTTTAAAAAACCTTATTTATTATACATGTTAAATAAATGTAATTTTATATAATAAATAATAAAAAAGTTATATTTTTAGAAACCTTGTGTATTACACGGGTTGAATAAATGTAATTTTGTATAGTAAATAATGAATAAATGTAATTTTATATATTAAATAATAAAAAGATATATCTTTATGAACCATGTATATTGTACGGGTAAATAAATGTAATTTTATATATCAAATAATAAAAAAATTATATCTTTAAAAAGCATGTGTATTACACAGATTAAATAAATGTAATTTTGTATACTAAATACTAAAAACATCGTATCTTTAAAAAACCCGTGTATAATCGGGTTGAATAAATCGACCAAATAATAAAAAATTACATCCTTAAAAACCCCGTATATTACACGTGTTGAAAAGATCTAAAAAGGAGTTATATCTTTAAAAACCATGTGTATTACACAGATTAAATAAATGTAATTTTGTATACTAAATACTAAAAACGTTGTATCTTTAAAAAACCCGTGTATAGTCGAGTTGAAAAATCTACCAAATAATAAAAAAAATTATATCCTAAATAAATGTAATTTTGTATATTAAATAACAAATACTAAAAACGCCGTATCTTTAAAAAACATGTGTATAGTCGTGTTGAAAAATCTACCAAATAAAAAAAAAATTATATCCTTAAAAACCCCGCGTTTTACACGAGTTGAATAAATATAATTTTGTATACCAAATAATAAAAAAAATATATTTTTATAAATTAGGATAACATTTAATATTAATTTATTATTTATATATTTAATATAAAATAAGTAGATAAGAGAAGTATTTGTTTTAAAAATATATTAAATTAACAATTTAGATTTGAGGATAATATTTTATTAAAGTACCATAAGATTTAATATTAATCTATTATTTATTTAGTTAATATAAGATAAATACATATTTGAGGATACCTTCAATGAATGACACGTGTCTAAAAATTGGTTTCTTTTATTATAGTAGTTAGATAATTGTTTTTTTATAATATACAAAACATTGATGGTCAGTAAAGCCAAAAGAATCTCCAGGCCTTGATAAGCAATATCAAAAAACAAAAATGAACCAAAAAATGTTGAAATTTCACAAACTCTCTTCAAACCTTTTCTTGTTCTTCACTTTCTTCTCTTCATTTGTTGGATCCCATGTCTTAACTTACTTTGGATGCTCTCAAGAAAAATTCCAACCAAACACCCCTTTTGAAACCAACCTCAACTCTCTATTATCCTCATTTGTTTCCTCATCATCCCAAACCTTATACAATAGTTTTGCCATCGGAAACGACACAAACGCCCCTCTAAATTCCGCGGTATATGGATTGTACCAATGTCGAGGCGACTTAATGACACCCGAGTGCACACAATGCGTAAAATACGCAGTTTCTCGAGTTGGGGTAGCGTGTCCTTACTCATTTAGTGGTACTTTGCAGTTAGAACAATGTTTAGTGAGGTTTGAGAATTATGATTTTCTAGGTAAGTTGGACACTAGCGTAACGTTCAAGAAGTGTAGCAAAAGTGTTAGTCATGATGTTCAATCGGTTAAGCGTCGCGATGATGTCTTGTTTGAGTTGGGTGAAGCCCCTCAAGGTTTTAGGGTTAGTAGCTCGGGGTTGGTTCAAGGGTTTTCGCAATGTTTAGGCGATTTAAATCCGAATGATTGTAGTAGTTGTCTTGATGAGGCTATCTCCAAGTTGAAAAGCTTATGTGGATCATCAGAGGCTGGAGATGTTTTCTTGGCTCAGTGTTACATGAGATATTGGACTGCTGGTTACTATGATTCACATTCAAGTATAAAAGTTTCTAACTCCTACCACTGTTTTCTTTTTTTTTTTCTTTTTCTTTTTTTTTTGAAAAGTTCTAATTAACGTGGTCATTTTCTTGTAGTTTGACCTTTTAAATTTTCATTATAAAGTACTTGTAAAAAATGCAAAAAATATATGTATTTTTTTAAACAAACATATATTATTTAGGTTTGAATGGGTTTTATTTCATGTTGTAGAATCATCAGATGATGACGATGTGGGAAAAACAATCGCCATAGTTGTTGGTGTTGTGGGAGGCGTTGCAGCTTTTATCGTACTACTTTCTTTTTGTGGAAAATCATAAGGTATATAATTTCTAATCTTAACAAAAATTAAATAAATTACTTTACATGATCTATCTTAAGAAAATTATATTTCTTACACTTTTGTTTGCTTTTAAAATCGATGTTATATTTCAGGTTAACAAAGACAACACAAAGGTCAACTCAACTAAACTATGTGTTATTAATCGATGTCAAGCAACACATCAATATTTTTAACAAGTGTAACATTTATTACTCACTTGGGTCACCAAGGGTTGTATGAGTTTGGGCACTTTCAGACCGTTTCAGTATGCATATGCAAATAGCTAGTTTCAGTCTATTACTCTATTTAACTTGTTTACAATTTGGTTACGACCCGTTTCCAACTTGTTGACCCGTTAGGAAATAAGTATATGGGTTGTGTTTGGCTACGCCACTTTTAGCTAGTCAACATATCAACCTGACATAAATATATATGTTTTGCCATTGTAAATATAAGGGTGTCCGGAGTGGGGGCGGCAAACCCACCCGGCACCGATCTTTCATCAATCGGCAACCAATGCCGATGAGTTTGCCGCATGAAGGTTTGATTCGGTGGGTGCATGCCGACGCGGGGAAGGGAGGAAGGAGAGAGAGAGGGTAGTGTGGGGTGGGGTCCATTCCAATCTCAACCAATCACACATTTTTCTTTTTTTTTAAAGTTTACCACTTCACCAAATGTCTAAACCATTGCCAACACTTTTCACCAAAGTTTAAACACTTTTCACTGATTGACGTGACGCACTCTGATTGGTCGATTTTTTAGTTTGCCACTCTCAAGTGTTTAACCACTCCTAACACCCTAATTAACAACCGGTCCTAGTGGCTTCCCTATTTCTCTCCGTATTGGATGAGTATGATGGTGGTGGCGTTTGTTTGGTCTTCGATAACAGTGGAGGGTGGGAGAGAGGTCACCATCAACGGTAGAGGGTTGTGTTGGTGATGTTTGTTGTGGCAGACCAACAAAAGTAAGTTGTGGTGGATCAATGAGATGCTCACACGTGGACCAATGAGGTTAAAGTACTATAGACACAATCTTGCAAATGTATGTGTAGTAAAATAGTAATTCTTCTTAATTATATCTTGTTCAGAGTACTTTAACCTCATTGGTCCACGTATCAGCATCTTATTTCGGATTATTCGAACCAATCATTAAATTTTTGATATAATGTGATTCAAGCATATGTTTCATGAGAATTGACAACATTTTTTAAAGCCAAAAACATTAAAGGAATAAAACTAAGGGTGTAAATGATTCGAACCATTTGTAAACTACTTAAGATCAGTTAATTATTTAAATTAGGACGAGCCTAGTCAAGCTAGAGCTTCAATATACCAAGCTCGATTATTCCTATGGGACTAAACATACTATATATAAATATTATACTTGTATCTAATATGATAAACATGTATATTACTTGTGTGAGTGTGCGTATAAAATTACACACATATATGTATATATATGAAACAAATGAGAAAAGTGTGAGTCGAGTTTAAGCTTGAAAATTTTATATCATGTGTAAGTGAACTTGGCTCGGCTTTTTACACTCCTAATTGAGAGTCGTGGGTATGTTAACTCTCTGAGACGCCAAATTTTCTTATAATTTTATCCATTAAATTGTCGTATGTAGAGTAGTTGAAACGAATATATAAAATCTTCTAAGGTGTTTGATCCTCAATCGAAAAGTTCTAATTTTGTGTATGAACTAAAACAATACAAGGACAAGCTTGTAATTTGGTTGTTAGGGTGTTGGGAGCGTACATCGGGTAGGGCTCGCGGGTAGCTCGGGTATATCGGGAACACCAGCGCCGGTGTTGAGGGCAGGGTAGTACTCCGGTGCAAAGGGGTTGATTGTGTGTGTGTGTTTATGACCATTGAGCTTGGAAGACGGTGCAAAGGGCGGGTTCATGGGAACACCGACACAAGGAAAGCGGGTTACGATGGTCGATGAATACTCCTTGAGGAAGATGAGATGTCGATCGATGATTTGGTATAAGCTGGTTTTGATGGGTTCCTTTGTACCCTTATGGTTTGAAGTGAGATACAATTTTAAAAAGTAATTAGCCCCCAATATGTTTATCAGTTTATGACTCTTTTCTTCTATACGTTTCACTCAACTTTTATAAAATCTAAACTAACCCAGAACTCTCACTAGCCAGTAAACAAGATATATCTTGTTTTGCAAGAAATGTTTTAAACAGTCACAACAGCTCCGCCTATTCTCGCCGTCGTGTACATCACTCGCCGCCGTGACGCCGAGTAAATCAACCGGAGATCTTCTTCTTCTTCTTTCTGTGTTATTCAACGCTTTCATCCGGTTAGTTTTAATTTAAAAAATTCTCTAAAAATATTCAAAATGTAAAACCTAAATCGTGTTTTACAAGAAATTTTGCTGTTTACTAGTTCAATCTCGCATATCAAAACTTGTATAGCGTAATCATACTTGTTAATTTAACTGAAATCATCATTATGAATAATAGAATTCAGATTTCGTTTAGGTTTTATGATTGACTGACTGATTTAGGTATATAGCTCTCTGTGCAAGCTAGGGTTTCAGTTCGGTGCATACACTATGACTGGAATTAGGTTTCTGATCACTCGTCGGATGTATAATACTTGTTCAAAATCGAACAATCGTGTTTATCAAGTTAAGGACATTATAAGACCATCTGTGAGCAGCATAGGAGTCATAGGACATGACTATATAGCCAACAAAAGTACTAGAAGTAACAATGTGGACATAGTTTCACCTACACCATCGAACCTTCGCCTTCGAACTACTTCTCCTTTTCTAGGAACGACGTATTTGTTGAATCATCGGTTGTATTCATCATCTGCCGGTAATCGTGGAGAGGATGTGGCGGTTTCGGGATCGAGTGGACCGGAAGGTGTTGATACTAGTGGATTAGATGGAAATGCTTTGCTTCATAAGGTGAAGGAAGCGTGGCACTCGACTGTAGATGTTGCGTCGCAAACTAGTGACAAGGCTAAAGAAGCGTTTAATGAAGTGAGTCCGCATGTAGAACAGTTACTTGATACGCATCCGTATCTTCGTGATGTTATTGTTCCGGTTGGTGGGACCATAGTGGGAACTTTTGCTGCTTGGGCTGTGCTGCCGAGAATCTTTAGACGGTTTCACAAGTACTCAACGGAAGGGCCAGGTACATTCTTACCAGCAGGATCGTTGTGGAGTGCGGTGCCTTATGAGAAAAGCTTTTGGGGTGCATTGGAGGTTCCTGTGAGATATCTCATAACCTTCATGGCGTTTTCACAAATGTTAGTAAGTTGGATTTTTGGCTACTTTTACAAGTTTACTATTATTTTTGTATCAACTATAATAAGTAAGTGTTTTGTCGTGTGCTTTATAGAGGAGTGATGGTAGCACCAACAACGATTGTGTCACAGTTCATTGGACCTGCATGGAAGGGTGCTGTTATAATTTCATTTGTGTGGTTTTTGCATCGATGGAAAACAAATGTTATCACACGTGCTTTGGTAATGAAGTCTGTGGAGGGTGTTGACCGTGATAAGCTGTTGACTTTGGACAAGTTCTCTTCTGTTGGCTTGTTTGTCCTTGGTGGTATGGCTTTAGCTGAGGCCTGTGGGGTAGCTGTGCAATCTATTTTGACTGTTGGAGGAATTGGAGGTAACTTTTGTTGCGATATATACTCATTTTCGTGAAGTTGATAGAGTAAATTACACAAGTAATAAATTGCTTAGAGCATGTCTTATGATCATTTACAAATTAGTACAGAAAAGATTGGTTTCCTACATAAGCAAAAATAGCATAATGTATTAGGTGCAGGGAGCTGGGAGGGCTTTATATGGGTTAAAATAAACATACACGTTTTACTATTTTGAAATCTAACGAGCATTACCATCTTTGTAGGGGTTGCAACTGCTTTTGCTGCTAGAGACATTCTTGGCAATGTCCTGAGTGGGTTATCTGTACAACTTTCGCAACCATTTTCAATTGGAGATACGATAAAAGTATGTAATCAAGATTTTATGTTCTTAATTCGTTATTGTTTCGAAGCTTTCGATCTTCTGTTTATTGTGAGCAGTAAAACATCTTCCTCTTTCTATCTTGCCCAACAAATTTTTTTTTTTTTTCACTTCCTTTTATGAATTTCTGTTTTCACCCGTTCTTTTTCTATATTACTTCCACTTTCCATGTCCAGCAATTTAATTTTAAAATCCTCATTTACTTGCATTGTAATTTAGTATCCTAATGTTCACCACAGTACCACACTATAATTTTCACGTTCTCTCATATGTTTGCTTGTATCATGTTTCCTCTCCATCTCTTTCCTTGTAATACAAGTCGTTCATGTATTTACAACCACTATATGTGTTTGTGTGTGTATTCAGGGTTTCATGAGTTGTAACTTTTGACATCCTTCCGGGCAAAATAGATTGTGTCGCGTCAAGAGAATTACAAACTTTGTTATATGACTACCTAATATCACAAGTATAAATGAAAAAGATAATAATTTGGTTTATTTTAATGGCATCTACTATCATTGTTTTTTTAAATTACTGTGGATACTTAGCAAGTTGAAAATGCTGATAATGCTTCAGGTCATTGTCAACCCATTTGCATTGTAGTTTTTCAGTTGCTTTTAATATTTTCATTAACTGCACAAATCGTTTCCTTGCAGGCTGGATCTGTTGAAGGTCAAGTTATAGAGATGGGGCTCACAACTACCTCATTGCTTAGTGCAGAAAAGTTTCCTATAGTGGTTCCAAATTCATTGTTTTCTAGTCAGGTTTGCGTTAATTCATTATTTTAGTAAAATGCCATTTTCGTCCCTGAGGTTTGGGCCAGTTTTGCGATTTCCGTCCGAAGTTTTGTTTTTCCGCATATGTATCCAAAATGTTTGAAATTTTGCCATTTTCATCCGGCTCGTTAACTCCATCCATTTTTCTCTGTTAAGTCAGGGGTATTTCCGTCCTTTTTTTTAACTTAAAGGGCAATTCAGTCTTTTTACATAAAGTGAAAAAGACCGAATTGCCCTTTAAGTTAACAAAAAAAACTGAAATACCCTTGACTTAACGGAGAAAAATGAATGGAGTTAATTAGCCGGATGGAAAATGGCAAGATTTTATACTTTTTGGATTCCAGATGCAGAAAATTGGCCAAACCTTAAGGACGAAAATGGCATTTACTCCAATTTTTTTTCAACACAATTATCACATTCTACATTTAAAAGTTGAAAACACAAAATTTTCTTGTGAATCTTGCGTTTGTTTGATGAATCATCCAGATGGCATCCTTAATATATCTATATGGTTGAAATTTTTCTTCCAATGTTTATTTCATAGGCGATTGTGAACAAATCACGAGCTGGATGGCGGGCCATGGCATCTAAAATTCCTGTGCAAGTTGAGGACCTTGAGAAAATCCCACTAATATCGGAGGAGATAAAGAATATGATGAAGTCTAATGCCAATGTTTTCTTAGAGAAAGAGCAGCCATACTGTTATCTCTCCAGAGTGGAAAGATCTTTTGCAGAGCTTAGCATTGGATGCAACCTAAAACAAATGGTATGTATACTTTCTCAAATATTTCAAAATTAACGATCATCTTCAGGCATATTTTATGGTCATCACGTGCCCACAACATAGGAGGTTTACATGTCATATGGCTACATCTAGGAACGAAAAAATTAAGAGTCACGTTTTATTTGTATGCTTTCTAGTCTATTTGCAAAATCATTAACGTAACTACTTATAGTGGATGTGTGATACCAAACCTGTAATATTAAAATAATGATATAAATTAGCTTCAATTACTTAAAAATGTTATATGCATTTTAATACTTTTCCGATTTACTTTCAACCCTCTTGACCCATTATCTTTTTAGTTAAATCTCTTATGTTAACTCATTTGTCTCTTTTTAATCTTTGTTAGAACTCTTAGCTTACCATTTGACCCGTTGGAAAAACATGAACTCCTTTTAATTTAGTTACACTTTTTGCAATTGCAGAGCAAAGATAAGTTATTCTCAGCAGAGCAGGATGTTCTTCTACAGTCTGTTGGGATAATCAAGAAGCATGGTGCTACGTTGGCTAGTACATGGGGGACATAAAAGGTTCGATCTACAAAGTACTAACAATCAGTGTAACTAAACGGGTTAGATTTTTTTTGGAGTGACCCAAATACTTGTGAGAATGGTTGGTGAATATAGTTCCTCTTGAATTGATTCCTTTGAAAAAAGAGCTTTAAACACTTCTAATATTGAGTTGTTCATCCATTAAATACACGATTTAGTTGATTGTAAAAGTTTTGGCCTCTTCGCTTGTGACCTAATCGAATTCAAGTGTTGTGATGATCTTTCCATACGGCGGAACACACACATTTTGGGTTAAATGGACCCATGTTAGTGCAGGTCAAAACATGTCGGCGGTTGACCCGAATATACTCTTTTGTCTACTTTTTGAAAGTTTATATAGAACTGTGTTTAGGTATGTTTACGAAATATATATATATGTATATATTTTTTGAACGGCAAATTTGGATCACTGACGAACCACTGGAGTATCATCGTGCCACTAACGGAACCACCCGATCATATCCGTCTCCACTAAGAATAATGTCTATACACCAATTCAGGAGGAAACCCAATAAATATGGGAAAAACCCGAAATATATATTATTACTAGTAATAATCTACAATTGATATATAAATCAATTTAGGACACAACATTGTGGTTTGACCTCGCACATTTTGAGCTTTACGTTTTGATTTGACCCATTTGAGATATAACTTAAATCAACTCATTTGTAAGTAAATGGGTCAGAGTTGCCACATTTACTTGCTGAATTCGACACTATAGCTTCATTAATATTCTAAGACCTTAAAGAGACATTGAGGTGAACAAACTGATGATGGTGTGAAAACCCAATATGATCCTTTAGTTCCAAAAATATCTTTGGGATTTCATTGTAAAGACCTGGAGAACTTGTACTGAATAAACTATATGGGTCAAACCAGTACCTTAAGATGCGAATTTGAGTAAGGTTGTGTAAAACTCAGCCTGGACCACAAACTGAAGAACGGAACCAAGGACCTGCTGTATTTGGTTCTGTTCTTGGTTGTAGGGTTTTTGAAACCATTTCTCGCCCCTCGGCTCTCGGTTTAGGTTTAGTCCTTATTTCGGTGTAATTAGTCACAAAATCGATTTTTTCTTTTTTTAAACCATTTCTCGCCCCTCGGCTCTCGGTTTAGGTTTAGTCCTTATTTCGGTGTAATTAGTAACAAAATTGTTTTTTTCTTTTTTCAAACTTGTAACGACATCCTTGAAGTTATTATTTGTAACTAAATTGTAAACAAAGATAATGATAAAAATTAGTTATGTTTTTAATGATAACACAACAATCCTCATAATTAACCTATGTCTAGAATATCTCATTAATTCTTGCTTATTGTTTACTTTTGCTTCACAAGTTTCATACCAATCAATTAATTCATATTATCACGCTCGCATGTCAACTTTTCCATCAACCCAAGTTCATTATCTTGTTTGAAACATAATCAAAATCCGTAGATTATTTTTTGTTCACTAAAATTCCTATATCCGTGAAAATTCAGGGTTAACAGGATGAGGTTCACCATCCGTATTTAAACACCTGAGTTTGAGAGAGAGAAGTCTTTGGTTTAAGTCTCACGGACGATACGGATTAAAAGAAACTTGTCAAAAAAAGATTTTTATTTCAAGGTGGCGGATGTAAGAAAACTTGAGTTTTTTCAGCGTTCAACGAATTGAATTTCAAGTTAAACTAAATCAAATCTATTTATTTAAGTTTTTAAATTTTGAAGTTGAACCCGAATCGAATTGTATACCAAAAAAATCAGTTTGCATTTGGTTCAGGTTGATTCGATTCTGTAAGTTTGTTGAAGCCGCAATCGAGGACACCCCACGGACACCATTGCGGAAGATCTTATTACTTTATTGGACATCAACATTAATAATATACAAAGCAACTTTCATAGGAACAAATAACTTGCAAAAGAAGCGCAATTGGATAATACAACACATAACATTTTCATTTTCATTCATAATATAATATAACTAGTTGGTATGATACAAACCAACTACACATACATTAAATTAAAACAAACATTATAACACACCAAGAAACACATTCACATTTCATCTTACTACCAATTTCAAGACAACCGGAAACATATAACCACCTTCTCTATTCGATTTCCTTGATTCCAGTCAAGTAAACCCGACACTGAATCACACTTCCACCGATCCCAAAACCAGGCATCACCATCAAACCCACTTTCGGCTTCTCACTGTTGTCATCCACAACAAAATTCTTCACCACACTGTCCATATAAACTTCCGAAAACTCACTTCCTTTACTCACTTGAAAAACCTTGATTTCCGGGTCAAACGAGTGGGCTAAACGGTGCAAAAGCCAGATCGCTTTCGCTAACTTTAAAAACGCTAGATAAAACGGTGTCCTCGGATGACCACCGCCCATTATGTAGTTTCTATGATCCAAATTACCGAAAAACGAAGCTTCCATTTTCGGATGAACCACCAATATGTATTTGCTCCTGCAAAATTTTCCAAATTCCGAATCCGGGTTTTGCCCTACCGAATCAAGCGGATCCATTTCGCGTAAAGCAAGATACTGCTGGAAAAAGCTTTCTTTACTCGTGCTAGAATCGTTTTCTGACTTTAACCCGAAGTGTTGTTGCTGGAACCCACTGAACATCTTTTGACAAATATGGTATTCAAACGCGTACTTCTTGTGTGCTCGTTTTGCATAAACGATATCGGGTTCGATCGAGTTCGCAGCCGCATCAAGATCCCAACCGGCAGCTTTCATCATATTGATTAACGGTTTAGAAAAATCATGAATCGCTTTGGAAGCAATTTCTACCGTTGACTTAAAAAGCTCAGGAGTCAAATCTGTCGATAACGTTTCGTTTTCATCAACCGAGCCCTCAGACTCTTTCGAAGACGATGATAAACCCCTCAGTTTGAGATTCTTTTCCAATTTCGCACGTTTTTGAGTTGCTTCTTGAATATGCTGCTGTAATTGAAGAATTTCGGAATCTTTGTTGTGAATTTCCGACTGGAATTTCTTTACCATAACTTCATACGTCTTTAAAAGACTTTGTTGTTCTTGAATTTCAGCAGCCAAGCGGGAATCTTGAGGTGATATGTACGTTGGTCGCGGGTTGTTCTCTCGATAAAAATGTTTAAGTTCGGATAGCTTTTTGAGTTCGGAAATTACGTGTTTATCTGCAGCTTGGATTTTTTCGGGGTCGTAAGGTGTATGGGCGGCTTGCAAGTGAATGTAAGCGGATTTTAGTGAAGAGATGTTTGTGAATATTTTCGAAACTAAAGCTTCAACAGCTTCGGGATTTTGGTTTGCAGCTTCTTCCATAGGTTGAGGATGGACCTTCTGGTTACTGCTGTCACGATTTTGGGAGTCTTTTGCTCCACCAAGTTGCATAGCTAATTCTTATAAACGGGTTGTTAAGTGGATCCCCCACCCAATCACGGTTTGTGACAGCCTGAAACAAAATTATTACATGAACAGATGTAATATATGATGATACAAATTATCCTAAATATAACAAACTTAACCACGAAAAATAAACAAATTAATCAAGACACTTGTTTAATTTGAGATAAAGGTTATGTCTGACATACCTACAAAATCCAGAAACTGGTAACTGGATTCGTCCAGCACTCATAATAAATTTCAACCTGAAAACAAAAACAGAAATTGATCAAGTGCTTCTCATGAACAAGTTACAATATTTCGGAAAATATTTAAACTTTAAAGTATTCAGCTAATAATTGAAAATAAGGTGAATACTCAACATGTTTTCAGTCCAACACCGAGAAACAGCGGGTGAATATTATAAGGAGAAAGATTTATAACAAATAACCATGTTTTCCATATGCCACACCGAAAAACAGCGGGTGAATGTTATAACGAGAAAGATTTATACTTAACATATCGCACTGTCAAACCAACACATTAATCCAGCCAGAACAATTGTATATCAGTCCCTTTCTTTCAAAACTAGATTGTTCACTTTGATCCTAGTTAAATTAAGTGATTTTGAACTTCAAATTCAAACAAACTAACATATCAATAGTTCAATACATAACCTATCTTACATGTGGACAAGTGGAAACTTTTAAGGTAGCTTCAACCAAAGACATCTCAAATGAATCGAGATCACTGACCCGAAAACAGAGTAGATCTTTGTTACAAAGTGAGAGATCACACTACCAAAAGTTCACAAAAAGATTGACTAGTAACCATTTAGAACTTAAGACAAAACATCATCAATACCCATAAAATCAGGGATCCTTCATCTATATATAAAAACTTCTACTATAATAAACCTAACAATAACCTTTCAAATGTGTTTCTCTCTCTCTTTCAATGTCATTTTCAATCTCTATTCCAATCTAGTTAATTCATTTCTATCATTGTTTTCATTCATTTTTTTAATCATTTCACTCAAATTACTCTACTACACACCCTACTAAACAAATCACTAACATTATAACCCTAGATCCACCACAGATCCCCAAACAACAGCCCATAATTCACCAACTCACATAAAAACCTCTACTTTCAATCAATAATCAATCAAACTGTCGATCTAATCTACAACAATACAATGTTTACACCACTCAAGAGCTATCAGAAGCATCAATTTCAAATCTTACTCAAAACTACTGACCCCAAACAGTTAAACAACAATAAAGATAATAAATTGTTGCAGTAGAACAAATAAAAGCAAAAAATACCTAATCGGAGAGCTGAAATGATGTCGGCCGGAGAAGTAACGAGCTCATGCCGGTGAATTCGCCGATTATTACAGAGAGAGATGAAGAAGAGGAAGACGAGATTTGGGGTTTGTTGAAATGAATGGAACCCTAGAAAACAGAGGAATCTTTGTTGCTTTATATTATTAAAAATTCAACTTTTTTTTTTTTTTTGTATGTGGGAGGTGATTGGGCTTTCTTTTATTCAGCCCATCTCAATTTTTATTATTATATATTAATTTTGTGAGATTTGGACCCAGTCTTGACTGGATGGGCCGATGGGGAGACAATCAGGCCGTTTAACCCGTATGTAGAGGTGCACAAAAAAATCGTACCCAGACCTGGTAAAAAAACCCGGAACCGGTTTTTTAATACCTGGTATTCTATACTCGAAACCGAAACGACCCGTAGGGTATAGATAGGGTATGCATTTTAATCTCAATATCTGGAACCGGAACTGGAACCGATTTATACCCGAAACCAGGCAAGAATCGGAACCGGGACCGATTATACCCCGCTATAACAAATACATAATTCTAGTGTCAATCTTTTAAATTTATGTTAGTGCATTTATTTTATTTATTTTTACATGATAGAATGCATATTTTTAATAATAATAATAATAATAATAATAATAATAATAATAATAATAATAATAATAATAATAATAATAATAAACAAAAAGACGAGAAAATTGGGAAATAAAAACGTCATAGAGCATTAAATAACCAGAAAATAGGGTACTTAAAAACTCGGAAATAGGGTATAGAAAACCCCGCAAATAGGGTATTTTAATGCCTGGTTTCTTAAAACCGGAACCGGACACATAGGGTATGGTTTTTGGTCAAATAACCATAACCGGTTATAGCAAATTTAACTAGTTCCAACGCTTAAAATAAGAAACCGAAATCAGGTCCATAACCATAATTGGTTATTAAAAATACCCAGTTTGTGCACCTCTACCCATATGTATATAAATATTATTTTCCGTGTTTTGGAAAATCGGACAGGAACCATATGTGATGGTTTCATAAAGATGTCGAAAGTTGGGGTGGTCATAGTTGGCTTGAAACCGTGAAACAAATCTGGTCATTAGTTTGGTTATATGGTCAGTTTTCTTATTAATTTTCGGTTTGTCGGTTTTAAATTTTTCAAATTGTAAAGAACGATGCGGTTACGGTTTCAAAAGGTATGAATTGAACCAGACCGTGAGGTTGTAATATTTTTTTAGATGCTTTATATTACAAAGATTTGATTATTTATATTTTTTATGGGTTTAGTAAAAGATACAAAACTGGACTAAGTTATATAGTTAGAACAAATTTATTACACATGAATACCACGTAAGCTTGCAATTGCAAAGATTTAACCTTACACTAAGGCAAGCACTATACTGCTAGAGCACTCACCTTCCTAGGCTAAGTATATTAGCTTGCTTAGTCAGTGGCGGACCCAGAAATTTTTTGTTGGGGTGCGGATGAGGTGTTCAACCATATTTTCAAGGGTTGCGGTCGGGTTTTTTTTGCCTAAAATATACACTAAATTTCTTTTTCAAGGGGTGCGGCCGCCCACCCTGGCCAAAGCCTAGGTCGGCCCATGTGCTTAGTGTGTTACTAGTGGCCAACCCACAAACTAAGTGGGTTTCAGCTTGTTTAACTAAAGAATAACGAGCCTCCAAGTAGGGGTGTTGTTTTTAACCGAACTTGAGTAGTGAACCCGACTTGCCCTCTTCGGTTCGGTAATCGAATCAATTAGTTGGGACTTTTACAAAACTGAGATGTTGAGATATCATCAAGTGGTGGTCCGTTTTAGTGGATTGCGATGGGGCTTGCTACCAAAACATTAGGGTCCAAATTTGGTTTTTGGGCTTTTACTGTACATTATTGGGTGGGCTGAGGGGGGACCTTGGCCCCCACTGAATGTTTTCAACACGTGTTTCCAGATCCAATATTAGAAAAACATCGTATGATTGATTGATACAATATTAATGCATACAAACATGTGATTTTCATAGTGATTTAAAAGAAAAGAAAAAAAAGACAATTAACAAAATAGACATGGACGAAAATCAAGAGAATTTCAAAACAACACACAAATGAATATCAACAAATTTGGATGAAAGTTAATGAAGAGAAATTTAGAATGTCTAGTACATAACAAGAGTAAAATTGTCCTGATTATATAATTATATTTGATATGAAAGTCTAGTGGGTTATATAAAGTAGATTAATGAATACTAATTAAGTGGTTATTAATAAATGAAAAATAATATATTTGAGAAAATATATATTAAAAATAATAAAAAGTTGATAAAATAATAATTCGAAAGAATTTCATTTAGTTACTTATTTATTAATTAGTTTTAGCTTGGACTCACAAAAAATAAGCGGGAATTTTTTTCAAAATGTCACAAGAATTTTAGGCATACATAATTGTGATACTTATCGCAGTCGGTTACTTACTTTTTGGGTGTAGCTTATTGTCAAATATGAGTAAAGATGTATATTAGTCAGATTATAATATAACAATTTATATATATTAGCATTAAACTTAAACTTAGGACGCCTTTCAACCGATTGCCTTCTCATTTTAAACTAACCATATTTAAATTTTAATTGTTTGACTCGTTAGAGATAAAACATAATAAGAAAATGAGTTGAAGTTGCCACATCTAAAAAACATATATAAACATATGTAAAAAAAACTAAAATAAGTTGTTATATAAATCAAAATAAGAAAAATAACTGCATGAATACTTTTGGCTATAATAACCTCTTCCCAGAGGTACTGAGTTCGAGTCTTGAGAGTGACATATGTCGCCCAGGGTAAGAACTCGGCATGGGGAAGTCACCGCGGAGCTAACTTGGTCGGGTAGCGGCTCCCGGAGTGAGATCACTCCGGCGATTGGGAGGACCGTGCACTATCACCCTACTTTTGGCTATAATAACATGACAAGAAAAAAAAATACATTGAGATTCAAAAATCAAAACAAATATTAGATATTTGAATATGTAAAAACACAATTAATGTTTTTTTAATTGAATCCTAGATGACTATAGTATACGATTCTTGTAATAAAACACTTTATTACTTAAAATAATATCTTTTTAGATATTTCTTTAAAATTGGTATTAAATGTTTTTTTATATTTTGTTTGGAACATCCTTTTTTAAGCATTTTAAAAACAAACATGTTTACAAAATATATCGTGTTAGTGTAGAGTTGAACCAATATCGACCAAAATGTTACCTTTAACATTTAGTCTACATTTCCATATTACTTTTGTTTAAAATTCCGTTTGCCCATCGCGGAGCAGGGATAACATGTGTCGATAAGATAAGAAACCAAACCATACTGATCAAATTTCAGTCGTACCCTCGTGTCAACATGGATTTAATTCCACTAGTTTATATTAAATATCTAAATATATATTCTTTTAATTTTAATAAAATTATTTAATAGGACAAAGATCCGTTAGGAACCACCCTTTATTGCGAGAACCGCGAGAACCAATGTGAACACAACCAAAAATACCTAAAAATTGCTAAAAAACACAAAAAAAATTATATTTTTATAAAAAAATCGATACTTTTAATAGCAAAAAAAATTAAAATTTAAAAAAAATTGCTACTAAAAGTAGCGATTTTAACTTAAAAAATATTTAAAAAAAAAATTGTGTGTTTTTTTATTTTTTTAGGTTTTTGGGGGTTTAGTTTTTAGCATTTTAGCTTTTTTTGTGTGTGTGTGGGGGGGGGGGGGTTAGGTTTTTTTAGCTATTTTAGGTTGTGTTCACATTGGTTCTCGCGGTTCTCGCATGAACCTTACCCTATATATATATATTATTTCTTTCCATCCACTTAATTTAAGTATGATGTTTAGTTGTAAAATGTAAAAAAAAATTATGTATTTACTCTAGTTGAGTAATTATGTGTAATTACTCTAAAGTGATTAGAATTATTCTAAAATGATTACATAATTACTTTATTTAGTGTAAATAAATTTTTTTTTAATTATGGGACTAAAATACGTGCTTGACAAGATGGGAAAAAAATAAAAAAGAAATTTCCCTCTTTCACTTCTCACGTATGTTAAGCCCATTTGTACAATAACATTAACAACACAGTTTCATTTTTTTTTGAACGTCCAACATAAGAATCGTTGGGTACTCCGTACGTGGCACCCATTGGCCGAAAGGTAGCCCGCGGCAGCCCAACCTACACGTACGGAGCCCCTAGCCCACCATGCCATCAATTCCGGGGAAAAACCCGACCCTGCACCCTCCCGAGGGCACGACGATGCCGAGCCGGTAAAACCCGGGTGGATCGGGAATCGAATTCGAGACCATTCGGTCAGGAGTCTTTCATTCATTTCCATGACCACTGAGCCATAGCCCAGGGTCTAGTTTCATATTTTAAATGTTTGATATCATTATTTAAATATGACTAGTGTTTTGTTTGATTCAATATTAAATTTTATACATAAAAAATGTAACGCCATAAAAACCCGAATGTTTGGTTTATTAGTAAGTTTTTTGGACATGACATGAAGTGGTCCAATTAGTCTAACTAACTTAGTTAAAATATGTGTTAAATAGAAAGAAATAGAAAGTTAGAATAAAAATGAGAAATTTATCAATTTAGGAGGGCTTAATGTGTAACATTTGTTATAAAAACACTTAGTCAGTAGTTTTTTTTTTTTTGGGGGGGGGGGGAGGGGGGGCATGGTCGACACACACATAGTGTGTGTGTTCTTGTGTGAATCAAGGAAGAAGGAGAAGAAAAGGAATTCGAATGTTTGCATGGATGATCCATGGGTTTGAAAGTGTTCATCATCTCTGAAGCATTAAGTAAGTACCCAAATCATCTCTTGAATCTTTTGGATGGTTTAGTTAGGATTGCGAAATGAAACTGGTGAGTTGGACCAATTTTTTTTTTCATAAACGTAAATGAGTGTATCACAAACACATATGTAAAAAAAAATTCAAAAAAAAAAAATGTCGTGTGTGTAGTTTTTTACACCACAAGTTTGGCGTTTACGGGTACCGTAAATTACGGTACCCGTAAACGCCAAACTTGTGGTGTAAAAAACTACACACACGACATTTTTTTTTTGAATTTTTTTTTACATATGTGTTTGTGATACACTCATCTACGTTTATGAAAAAAAATTTTGGTCCAACTTGCCCCGCACGGTGTAGTTCTCACGGTTCTCATAACTCGAGTTGGTTCTCATTCTAGCGGCCCCCTATATATGTGTGTGTATATATATATATATAGGGAGAAGATCATGCGAGAACCACCTCTTATTGCGAGAACCGCGAGAACCAATGTGAACACAACAAAAAATGCCTAAAAATAGCTAAAAATCACACAAATTTTTTTTTTTGAATTTTTTAATATTTTTTTATAAAAAAAATCGCTACTTTTCGAAGCAAAAAAAAAAACATTTTTTTAAAATTTTTTTTTGCTTCGAAAAGTAACGATTTTTTTTATAAAAAATATTAAAAAATTCAAAAAAAAAATTTTAGATTTTTTTTTAGATTTTTTAGGTTTTTTGGGGGTTTAGTTTTTAGCATTTTAGCTTGGGGTAGGGGGGGGGGGGGTGTTTAGGTTTTTGGGGGGTGGGGGAGGGGGGTTTAGGTTTGGGGGGGGGGGGGGGTTAGGTTTTTTTTAGCTATTTTAGGTTGTGTTCACATTGGTTCTCGCGGTTCTCACAATAAAGGTGGTTCTCGCATGAGCTCCTCCATATATATATATATATATATATTGAAAACGGACTGAGCCGATAACAAAAAAATACTAATTCTTTTTTACAGAAACTAAATGCGCTTTCATTTGGAATTTATTAAAAATTGAGTCGTCCTCTGCTGCGGAACGCGGGTTTAACCCACGAGTTTCAATTCATAGGTTACAATCAAAATCGATAATTTTTTAAGTAAAAAGTATTTATATACATGTATTTTCTTAGTTATCACTTTTTTTTTCATTTTCTAAATATATTTATTTTATAACTATTTTTTAAAATATATATCTTTTTTAATTTTGATATGAAAAAAGATTTTTTTTATAGTTTAATATTTTTATATTATTTTTAGCATTTAAGTTATAAGTTTGATGACTTAGAAACTTCAAAAATTAGATTATAAAAAATACTTGGTTATTAATTCATATCAATATTTTTATGTACAATACTTTTATGTCATTATACTTTTATGCGAAAAATAAGAAATCAACTAAGATAACGAAAAGAAAAAAAATTACAACTTTGTATAACTATCCTTATTAAATAATAGTGTATAATATAACTTTAAAAAGTAAGTTGCAAAAAGACCTTTCAAATAATTTAAAGAAAGTAATAGATAAGAAGTGAAAAAAAATAAAAATATAACTTTCTTTTTCTTTTAAATCGTTTTTATATATAAAAAAATTAAAAATAAACAGGCTTTTACATATGTCGATAATCCATCACAATCCAAATCACACGGCACCACATAATTCACGGACCACTTACTTTTTATGACATCTTCCTTTTCATATCATACTAGCGGGATTCTCCCATGCTTTGTAGCGAGGTGTCGGTCAGTTTCGATTCGGTTCGGTTAATTACAACATCAATAAAGTATTGACACTCGGCATAGTATTCAACATATGTTTTACATCGATTGAAAACCATAAAGACGAATACTCGTTCCGGTACCAACATTGTGCAATCAGTATCGGTTCAGTTTATTACGGTAGCAGCTTGGTTTTAAAAAGCGATAGTCGCACAAAAGCGACAAGGTCTAAAATTGAGGCGCAAAGCGCAAAAGCGGTGAGATTTTCGTACCCGAGGCACAAGGTGTTTATATAATTTTTTATATATCCCATACATATCCCATAGGGTTTTAGCTTATTTTAACCAACACATAGCTATAAATAAGGCTTTTATACCATTTTACTTACATGTACAAGTCAAAAAACCTAAGGTACAATATTTTTCTGCAGAAAAACGCCTCAAATACATGAGGCGCGCACCTCAGGCCAAAAAGCCCCCTAAAAAACCCAAAAATCTGCGCCTTTTGGGCGCTTCTTGTAATTACACAAGACGCTGAGTGAAAAAGCCCTAGAAGTTGCGCCTTAGTGCGCCTCGCGCCTCAGGCACGCTTTTTAAAACCAAGGGTAGAAGTATGGCGGTGCCAACACTCGATACAACTTAGGATATAAAAAAAATACTTTATTGCTAATACAACTTTGTGTTCAACGAAGTTTATACCTCCACGTCGAGAAAACCATAAAAATGAATATGATACTGGATGATATTTGGTCGGTATATGTTTGGTTGTGACAATTAAAAAAATCAAATATATATGTGACCTGTTTGAATAAAACTTTTATCGAATCATAGACAATGTAGAAAACTAGAGGGGGTGAATAGGTTTTTTTAATTATTTTGTTTAACACTTGATTTATAGAAATTATACACTTATTTGAACCCAATAATGCACTTGTAAATAATAAATAGTAGTATATGCAAGTATTTAAAGAGTTAAGGGAAGAGAAGTATTTAAAGAGTTAACTAATCTCTTTACGCCTGCTCGTGTAATATTCGTAAAAAATGGATCTCCGAAACCCAACCCGTTCCACAAAACCGGATCTACTGAAAATAAATAAAAATGAAAATTTTATTTTTTTAGTATTTTATAATTTAAATTTGGTTATCTATTGTGTTTGATAAAAAAATTATAAAGAATTCCGCTATAACAACACAAATCCTCTACACCATTCGATTTCCCCATCTCTAAAACACAAACCCTAGCATTCAATTCGTATAAACAATCTTTACAACTCGCGAAATTAATCAAGAATGATTTTAGGGCTTGTAACTTCAAGTTCTTATATCTCCTTCAATCCTTAACAAACGAGGTAATTCTTGGCGGGGTTCGATGTAGTCTTAGGCATGGATTAGTTATCTCATAACCAAGCCCGTATTGTCTGCGATAAGAAACTCGTCGAAGTTAAAACCCCATCTGGTGAAATGTTAACCATCCATGGAGACATACACTATGGTTTGCCTGAGAAGATGTCACTACTCAAGGCATCCAAGTGCTTGAAGAGCGAATGCGTCATTTACATGGTGCAAGTGACGATTGATGAGCCGAAGCCAAGGATTGAAGATATCCCAGTCATCTCTGAATATCCAGACGTTTTCCCTGAAGATCTACTTGGTCTACCCCCGGAGAGACAAGTTGAATTCAGGATCGACATTCTACCTGGAGCTGCTCATGTGGCAAGAGCTCCATATCGATTAACACCTACAGAGATGAAGGAGTTGAAGACCCAACTGGATGAGCTTTTGGAGAAATGGTTCATTCAACCTAGCTCTTTACCTTGGGGAGCTCCTATCTTATTCGTCAAGAAGAAAGATGATTCAATGAGAATGTGCATTGACTACCATGAGCTGAATAAGATAACGATCAAGAATCGGTATCCGCTACCCAGGATCGACGACTTGTTCGACCACCTTCAAGGGGCTAGTTACTTTTCCAAGATCGACTTGAGATCGGGGTACCATCAACTGAAGGTTAGGAGTGAAGATGTTCCAAAACTGTCTTCAGAACAAGATACGACCATTATGAGTTTCTAGTGATGCATTTTGGGCTCACAAATGCACCTGCAGCATTCATGGATCTCATGAATAGAGTCTGCAAGCCGTATCTAGATAAGTTTGTCATTGTCTTTATAGCAGACATACTTATTTATTCTAGTAATTAGGCTGATAATGAGAAACATCTTCGGTGCATCCTAGAGTTGCTAAAGCAAGAAAGGCTTTATGCTAAATTCTCAAAATGTGAGTTTTGGCTTAGAGAAGTCCAATTTCTTGAACATGTGATTAGCGAGCGTGGTATCGAGGTAAATCTTCACCAAGATAGAAGCCATTATGAATTGGGAAGCACCAAAGACACCATCTGAGATACGTAGCTTCTTAGGATTGGCTGGTTATTATAGAAGATTCATCGAGAACTTCTCGAGAATAGCCACTCCTTTGACTACCCTGACCCGCAAAAATGTCAAATTTGACTGGGGTCCCAAGCAGAAAGAATCCTCTGAGATTCTGAAGCACAAGTTGAGCAATGCTCTAGTTCTAACTCTACTTGAGGATATTGAGGATTTTGTTGTATATTGTGATGCCTCGCACACTAGCATGGGCTGTGTGCTTATGCAGAGAGGCAAAGTGATTGCATATGCATCACGACAACTAAAGGTGCATGAAAAGAATTACACCACCCATGATTTGGAATTGGGTGCCGTTGTATTTGCACTTGAGTTGTGGAGACACTACTTATATGGGATAAAGTGTATTATATACACTGATCATAAAAGTCTCCAACATCTGTTTGACCAAAAAGATTTGAATATGCGACAACGCCGCTGGATGGAAACCTTGAATGACTATGATTGCGAAATTTGCTATCATCCCGGCAAGGCAAATGTGGTTGCAGATGCATTAAGTCGCAATGAAAGGGTTAAGCCGATTTAGATTAACGCCAAGAGTATTGAACTAAAGATTTTCTTGAATGAGAAGCTATTGGATGCTCAAAAGCAAGCCTTGTTAGAGGCAAATATTTCTAGTGAAGGATTGGGTGGAACTGTCGAACAGTTGTCACCTGGAAAAGATGGAATCCTGAGATTTAATGATAGAATTTGGGTTCCTGTATTAGGAGGACTCAGAGATCTGATCCTCCAGGAAGCACATAATTCTAAATATTCTGTTAATCCCGGAGGTGATAAAATGTACCAGGATCTGAGAAAAAACTTGGTGGATAGGTATGAAGAAATCAATAGCCACCTACGTAGCTAAGTGTCTGGCATGTTCACAAGTTAAAACTAAACACCAAAAACCGTCGGGACTTCTACAACAGCTTGAGATTCCCACGTGGAAATGGGAAATGGTAACTATGGATCTAATTACCAAGTTACCCTAGACCAAACGTGGCAATGACACGATTTGGGTCATTATTGATAGGCTGACGAAGTCAACTCATTTCTTGTAATAAAGGAGACTTATAGTTCTGATAAATTGGCTAAATTATATGGGGATGAGATTGTCTCCCTGCATGGCGTGCCAATATCTATTGTATCCGATAGGGATACTAGATATACATCACACTTTTGGAAGAGTTTCCAACAATCATTAGGAACGAGATTGAAGTTCAGTACGGCTTACCATTCTCAGACTGATGGATAGGGTGAGCGTACTATCCAGACTTTAGAAGACATGATTAGGGCATGCGTGATTGATTTGGGAGGTAATTGGGATGACTACCTACCCCTTGTCACACCCTGACTTTTTCGGAAGCGTGGTTATTGGTGTGACTTTCTTAATACCATAACATTCAATCATAACAACGCTATATGATAAAAACTATAGGATGTTCATCCATTAATTAAGTTTTAAAATAACATAACATACTTGTCTGAAACATTGACACCAAATTCAATTTACAAACCATAACATGTTCTAATGAGTTCACGAAGACTCGACAAAATATCTTAAACAAACCCGAGTTTAGAACCATGTATCTCGTCCAGGATTAAGATACATCTCCTAAACTCTGAAGACTTGGATGACATCTTTTATTTATAACGCAACTTGAAAACATACAACACCTGCCAGATCCACTTAGTTCCCTGAAATACATGTAATTTGAAAAAATCAACAAAAGTTGAGCGAGTTCATGTGATTGTGTATGAGTAAACCTTTAATGTATGTCTTTATGTATGTATGTCCCTGGTATGTAGCAATAAGGAAAAACATATCACCAATGGTTTGCAAGGCCAATGGTATGTGTGAAATGGTGCAGGAAAACTCAAACCTAGCAAATTTGTACCGGGCCTCCGACTGGAAGACATAGTCACCCTATGGGCCACCCTGGTCCCCATGGGTGTGGGCTCGCTACACCCAAATAGATCTATCACTCATGTCCTTCGGTCCTACGACGAGGATTAATGGCCTTAAGTGTTATACCCACCTTTCACATGATCAAGCAGTAACCCTCCTTAGCTAACCATACCATGTATAAATGTTTGTAAACAATTGTAACATGTATTTCACCCCCGAAGTTATAAAACTGAAAACAGTTAAAAGAAAAGGGGGACATGAACTCACTGTTTTGCGTCTTCGGTACTCGTAACTCAAATCTCGTCAGCAAACACGACTACCTACAATGTACTAATGTCTATTAGACGAACGGGCCGTGCATTGCCTCAGTATTCACATTTTTGAGTTACGTTTCTTTTATCTCCTCAATATTATTCCAAGGTATAGTTACTTGTTAAAATAATAATTATTTTAACTTTAAATTATATTTAATTTTTGGAATAATTGTTTAAACATTATTTTTGTAATAATAATACTTCTCAAGTATTTCCTTCCCAAGGATGGGGGTATCTCATACATGTATCTGCGTATTCTTGTATTTGTAGTTCCAAAATAATATATTTTCAAGTCTCACTTTAGAAAATATATTTAAACTTACTTTGTAAAAAATATTGTATTTCAAGAAAATATATATTTTTCTCAAAAATCATATATCTTCTAAATATTCCAAGAAAATATATTTTTACTTCTCAAAAATAATATATTTTCTTCTTGTCGAAAATATGATATACTTTGTAATAATAAAAGTTATACTTTCATTTCTTGTATCTAAAATATTATTTACCAAAAATATATTTATAATGGTATTTTTCTAGAATATTTTGTAAGTTACGTTCTATCGTTCGGTTCCACAATATTATGTGTGTAACCTATATATTTATTCCTT
Source organism: Helianthus tuberosus (assembly GCA_030545235.1). Taxonomy (NCBI): domain Eukaryota; kingdom Viridiplantae; phylum Streptophyta; class Magnoliopsida; order Asterales; family Asteraceae; genus Helianthus; species Helianthus tuberosus. Next base: position 43,164,173 of record CM060448.1, on the reverse strand, counting down.
GAGATTTTTGGTAATATCTTGGATTGTAATTTCCTGGTATTTTGTCAAGTTATATTATTTTAACCCTAAAATAATATAACTACTACACAAAGTATACAAATAATCACACACAATGTGTCTTTAATGTAAATATACATTCTAAATACATATTTATCAATTTTTATTTATAAAAACCAACCTCTAATACTTGTATTTTTGTAACAAAATCTATGGCAAAGTTTATACTGAAAAATCATAGTTAAATCACACTTGTAAATATTTGTTTGAAAATATTTTTCTAAGTGTTTATATTTTTAGAAAATTTTGCCATAGTTTCCCCTAACAATGGAGGTGTCCATGCTATTAAAGCATATCATTTTCTTTTCAAAAATCATCACGAACAATCAACCTACACTTACCAAGTGCCAAAATAATGCAATCTACATAATAATCATGAACTTGAACTTTCATAAAAGCTTGTAGTAACTTGGTAGTGTGTTTAGTAGGTTTAGTTACCCTTTAAAGTGTGTTTACTTCTTTAAAAATCTCATTCTTGGAAGATTTAGGTGTTTACAACTTGCTAGATGATTTTTCCAAAACTCATTCTCTTGAATTTTTCTTGTAAACAATGTATTCTCATACTTGTTTCACCACTAGAAACATGATTAGTTTCTTTTAAAACAATGTTCATGTAAATCTTTGTGATTTAACTTGGTTTCTTTGGAATACTATTTTTGAAATCATTCAAGTTTATGTCTAGTAAACATGTTACTTACTACATCATACACAAAATCATTTTCATTTTTCAAGTTCATGAAAACATAAAGCATGATGATCTTGGTCTTTCACAAGATCATCACCTTAACTTAATAGATCATGTGTTTAATCACAATCTAGTAGGTTTCTTATGATGTCTAACATCACTAACACAAATCATCAATCATCAAGAAGCAAATCAACACAAATCAACAAGTATTCATATGCTAATAAGCTTATGTTAAAGTTTCATGGTTATGTTCTTTAGTGTTCATCAGGATTAACAATGTTCATCATCTTTTATCCATCAAAATATGAAGTAAGATCAAGTTACAAGGAGCTTACTACTAGCACAAGGGCTAGGGAAGAACACTAGAGGATGAAGGTGACAAAGGTGTTGGATAATAGCTAATGGAAGAGGTCCTTTAAGATCCACAAGCTCCACACTTCCTTAAACACCTTCTAGCACCTTGTGGTGATCTTGGATTGGATGGAAGTGAGTTGATGATGGTGGTGTTATTGTTGCTTGTTCTCGGCCGAAGAGAGCAAAGGAGGAAGGAAGAAAGTGTGTGTGTTGAGTGGGTGTGAGATAATGAGCATTAGTCCATCTTATAACCATGTTAAGCTTTTAACCAATGGATAATGTGCTTGTTAAGTACATAACAAATCCTTCAACAAATCTTGCAAGATCTAATGAAATCAAAGGAGATTTAGTGTAATCAAGGGTGGGCCACACCCTTGATGCCGTGAACATGAGGGGGGGGGGGGGGTATTAGTTGGGTTTAAATGGTAAGTTAAGTGATTAGTTAGAATTCTAAGTTTAATGGTTAGTTTTTATGTGTATGATGTGTTATATAGTGTGTTAGGGTGTTCGGGAATCATAACTAGCTCAGAAATAATAAAACAATGCCTTTAGTGTAATTTTGGTGTTTCGGGTAGTGTCCGGTTGTTTGGTTAGATACCGGTTCGTTAAAGTGTCAAATTATACCGTTTAGTGTTCATCATGTTACCTTTTGTGACACTTTTAATTCCCAACACTTAGGAAAGCATTCAGGACCATTTAGTCATATTTTTGCATGATACAAACTTGTTAAAATGCTGAATTTTGCTAAAAAATGCTGAATTCAGCACTTTATGTGGGTTTTAGGCACTTTACGGCACTCAAACTATCACTTAGAAAAGCAGTTTTGTGGTCCTTACTTCCCTACCCACTATACTAGTGTAGAACTTGGTTTTTGGCTCATATTGGGTCTCAAAACACTGTCTGTCTATGTACTGAACCTCGTCAGCATTTTCTGAGTTATTCGCTAACTGTGCTAACTGTGTTTTATGCATCATGTATGTCAATATAGTTTGTATGTGATAAAGATGTGACATTATGTAATATGTGATGCACATGTAAGTATGATGTAGTAATCAGAAAACAGTTAAGTATAATCCAGCACAATCATTAAGCACTAATCAATATTAATTAATTGTATGGATACCTGTATTTTTGACGGTTGTCACATTCTCCCCCTGTTAAGAAAATTTCGTCCCGAAATTTAAGTTCTGCTACTAGCTGCAGGGGTGTTGGGGAACAAATGTGGGTGTTTCGCTTTCATGCGATCCTCACGCTCCCAAGTGAACTCTGGGCCATGTCGCGCGTTCCAACGAACCTTGACGAGTTTAATACTACTCCTGCGTGTCTTGTTAACCTTCCAATTAGTAACCTCAACAGGTTGTTCAGTAAAGTGGAGTGTGTCATCAATGTGAACTTCATCGACAGGAATGACAATTGTTTCATGAGTTGGACTCTTTTTCAGATTAGATACACGAAATGTATCATGAACGCCATTCAGTTCCGCGGGTAGATCCAACTTGTAAGCTACAAGACTAATCATCTCCAGGATTTTGAATGGTTCAATGTATCGCGGGTTCAACTTCCCACGCTTCCCAAAGCGTGCTACACCCTTCCAGGGTGAAACCTTTAATAAGACCATATCTCCCACTTGAAACTCCAAAGGTTTCCTCCTTTGGTCCGCATAGCTCTTTTGTCGATCACGAGCAACCTTGATGCGCTCTCGGATCTGTATAATCTTGTCTGTCGTCTCTTGAACCAATTCAGGACCGACAAGCTGCCTATCACCCGCATCTGCCCAGCATAACGATGATCGATACTTGCGTCCATAGAGAGCTTCAAACGGTGCGGCTTGGATGCTCGCATGGTAACTGTTGTTATATGAGAATTCGACCAAAGGTAGATGGGTGTCCCAACTGCCACCCAAATCCATTACGCAAGCTCGCAGCATATCTTCTAGTGTTTGAATCGTTCGTTCGCTCTGGCCATCAGTCTGTGGATGAAAAGCAGTACTTAGATTCAACTGAAAACCAAAGGCTTCTTGGAAGGATTGCCAAATCCTTGATACAAACCTTCCATCTCTATCAGAGATAATCGAGAGAGGCACTCCATGTCGTGCAACTATTTCTCTGAGGTACAGCTCAGCAAGCTTGCTAGTGTTATTCTTTTCCTTGATTGGCAAAAAGTGTGCAGATTTGGTCAGACGGTCTACGATTACCCAAATCGTGTCATGACCTCTGGGTGTCCTTGGTAACTTCGTTATAAAATCCATTGAAATCTGCTCCCATTTCCACATGGGTATTTCAGGTTGTTGCAGAAGGCCTGAAGACTTCTGATATTCGGCCTTACTTTGGCACAAGTCAAACATTTGCCAACATACGTTGCAACATCACCTTTTAATCTCGGCCACCAATAGAATTCCTTCAAGTCCTGGTACATCTTATCCGATCCTGGATGGATCGAGTACTGTGACTTGTGAGCTTCATTGAAAATTACTTCTCTAAGACCACCAAAGAGGGGAACCCAAATTCTTCCCATGAAACACAACGTTCCTTCCTCATTGGGTACTAACTGTTGCTCCATCCCACGGAGATATTCATCTTCAAGATTCTCCTTCTCAAGAGCTTCTCTCTGTGCAGCATGAATGCGCAATGAGAGGTCCGTTTGTACAATCATTTCTAAAACCCTAATCCTTATGGGCTTAATCCTTTCTTTCCGACTCAAGGCGTCTGCGACCACATTCGCCTTCCCTGGGTGATACTTGATTTCACAATCATAATCGTTTAGCAACTCAACCCATCGTCTCTGTCTCATATTAAGTTCCTTCTGATCAAATATATGTTGCAGGCTCTTGTGATCAGTAAAGATCATGCATCGGGTGCCATACAAATAATGTCGCCAGATCTTTAATGCAAACACCACCGCGCCTAATTCCAAATCATGTGTGGTGTAATTTTTCTCGTGAACCTTCAACTGGCGCGAAGCATAAGCTATAACCTTCTGTCGCTGCATCAGCACGCAGCCTAAACCTTGACGCGAGGCGTCGCAATATACCACGAAGTCGTCAGTGCCTTCGGGTAGGGATAAAATCGGTGCATCGCAAAGCTTGTTGTTTAACAACTGAAAAGCTTCTTCTTGTTTATCTCCCCATTCGTACTTCTTATCCTTCTGAGTAAGGGAGGTCAAAGGTTGAGCGATTTTTGAAAAATCCTTAATAAATCTGTGATAATATCCTGCCAAACCTAGGAACTGTCGAATCTCGGTTGGCGTCTTCGGAGTCTCCCAATTCTTGATCGCCTCGATCTTTGTGGGATCCACATGAATTCCATTTTCGTTTACCACGTGACCAAGGAACTGAACCTCACGTAACCAGAACTCGCACTTTGAGAACTTCGCGTACAATTTCTCTTTCTTAAGCAACTCTAAAATAGCTCTTAGGTGTTGTTCGTGCTCTTCCTTCGCCTTTGAACAAATCAAAATATCGTCGATAAACACAATCACAAACTTATCGAGATATGGCTTGCAAACTCTATTCATCAAATCCATGAATACTGCTGGCACGTTCGTCAAACCAAACGGCATAACCAGGAACTCGTAATGTCCATATCGAGTTCTGAAGGCCGTCTTTGGAATACTCTCCTCTTGAATTCACAACTGGTGATAGCCTGATCGAAGATCGATCTTGGAGTAAAAACTCGAACCTTGTAGTTGATCGAACAGGTCATCAATCCTTGTCAAAGGATACCGATTCTTAATGGTCAACTTGTTCAGCTTGCGGTAGTCGATACGCATGCGGAAACTACCGTCTTTCTTCTTAACGAACAAAACTGGAGCTCCCCAAGGTGAGAAGCTTGGTCTGATAAATCCCTTGTCTAATAACTCCTGAAGTTGTGTTGACAGCTTTTGCATCTCGAAAGGCGCAACTCGATAAGGTGCTTTAGCCACAGGCGCGACGCCCGGAACTAAATCAATGTGGAATTTGACTTGTCGCTGTGGCGGCAATCCTGGCAAGTCTTCGGGGAAGACTTCAGGATATTCCTTTACAACTGGGATGTCTTCGAACTTTGGCTCAACGGCCTCCTTGTCCACAATGTGTGCCAAGAAGGCAACACATCCTTTCTGCAAACACTTTCGAGCCTTCAAACAACTGATGATCCTTAGGGGCGTATCATGCTTCTCTCCATGCACTACAATTGTTTCTCCCTTCGCCATCGGAATGCGAATGACCTTCTCGTGACATACGATTTCTGCTTGGTTGCTCGACAACCAATCCATTCCGACTACCACGTCAAAGCTTCCCAACTCGACTGGAAGCAGGTCAAGCGTAAACTCGTGCTCCCCAAGCTCTATTACGCAACCTCTAATTACTTCATTTGCTTCTACTAGCTTTCCATTAGCTAGTTCTATTGAGTACGGAATATCTAGCTTACTAGCTACCAACCCAAGTATATTCTTAAATTCTAGCGATACAAAACTATAATCGGCACCAAGGTCAAACAGTACAGATGCAAAGCGTTGGTTGATAGGGAACGTACCAGTGACCACATTTGGATCTTGGCGAGCTTCCCTCGCTCCTATGTTGAAAACCCTTCCCTGAGCTTGGTTGATTTTTGGGCATTCACGTTTGAAGTGCCCAACATCTCCACAGTTAAAGCACCCTGGTCGCTGGTCCCCGACCATTTCCATTTCCATTACCACCCTGGTTGTTGTTTGCCCCACGGTTTCCACTACCAGCTTGATTCCCAAAATTACCACGATTACCATTACCGCCATTTCCTCATTGAGTGCGGTTTCCATACCCATTACCACCGCGATTACCGTTTCTGTTGCCATAACCTCTCTGACTACCAGTACCACGACCAGTCCCAGCCCAGCATGTCTCCTTCGAATGGCCAACCTTCCACAAGACTCACACTTCCTAACTCTGCACTGGCCAGTATGATGGTACTAGCAAACATCACATTTGGGCAGAGCGCCCATATACCCTTTTACTTTGTTTTCAACACCAGTCTTGACTTCAACTGGTGAGTACGCCTCTTTCTTCTTGTTACCACTGCTGGTACCCTTCTTAAAGTTTGAGAACTTCCTTTTGTTCTCACCTGATGACTCAAAGTTAGTCTCCTTCTTCTTTTGGTCAGAAATCAAGAACTTGTTCAATCTGATAGCTTCTTCAGTTAGTGACACACTCAGATCAATAGCCTCAGTAATTGTGGCAGGCTTCGATGTTGTCACCATACTCATGATTTGAGGTGCCAACCCCCAAATAAAACGCTCGATGCACTTGAATTCCGGATCAACCATGTATGGAATGACGCGAGATAAGTCGTGAAATCTCTGCACATACTCCGGAATCTTGGGGCCATCCATCTTGAGGTTCCAAAACTCAGTTTCTAACTTTTGGATTTCAGCCCTGGAACAATACTTCTTGCGCATGAGTTCCTTCATTTCAGCCCAAGTGAAAGCGTATGTTGCTGCCTCACCTAAAGTTTGAACTTGGAGATTCCACCATGAGAGCGCTCCGTCTAAGAACAATCCGGAGATGTAGGTGACTTGGTGCTCCAACGCACATTTGCTCATTCTTATCACAGAATCAGTCTTCTCCGTCCATCTAACAAAGGCCACAGCACCCCCGGTGCAGTCGAAATTTAGAGGCTTACATCTAAGAACTGCTTATAGGTACAACCTGTACAAGCAACATCATTCACAGTAAGCATTAGCAAACGCACATGGAATATCCAAATGTAACGTAATGTGTCTCAAACGACTTAAACATTACCATGAGGTGGGTTACTTCCCGAGGTACCCCCACTTTGCTCAGAGCGTAGGGCCTCGTGCTGTGCTATCGCTTGTGAAATTCGTTCTTGTAACTCGGCCTCTGTTGTAGGCAGTGTGTTGTCTCTTCGAGGAGGCATCTTCTAAAGAAGATAGTATAGGTCAGGTCTTATGTATATAAGTATGTAGTACGTGTATGTAATAACATTTTTCAATGCAAGCAATCACATAACATCCCAATCATAACACAAAAAAGTAATTCAACAATGTATATAATGAGAATATTGCGATTGAGCTTTCATATATCAATGGCCACAATTACAGTTTTACATGTTCTACAATGTATCCTATCACAACAAAAGGGACTACAGGGTCACATCACCCTTGTCCAAAATATCCATCGGTCTACAACAGTCATAAAATCAAAAGTGGTCTTCAAAAGGCTGTGCAATCTAGGCTCAATAGCGACACTCTCACCAAAAGTATGCTACCTGCATAAAACCAAAAAACCTGCTATGCTGATGGTGGAGGAGGAGGAGGTGGAGGAACGAATAGCAAACTGCGCACATGCGCTAACTCCTCCTCAAGAGCATGAACGCGACACAACAGATAACTAATCTGCTGCTCCATAGTAAGAAAACGAATGTCAAAATCTGGGTATGCAGAAGAGGAGCAGGTGGAGTCGCGAACGATGACTGACAAGTACAGGGTGGAGGACGTGGAATTCTCTCTAGCTCCATGACTCTACGACATAACATCTCCTGCTGAAGCTTTAAGGACAGGAGTAGCTCATCCCTCGTGTAACCAGTGTAGTGGAAGGGATGGTATGGATCAGAGACTGGCATGGTGTTGGGCGGAAACTAGATGAGTGGCTCGCCTGATGGTGCATAAGTGAAAGGAGCAGTATGTGTAAACTGTGGCATGAAAGGAAAAGCTGCTGACACAGGTGGTACATGACCAGACGGCTGGCTAGATGGTCCTTCCCCTGGATGGGGCGGAGGGATATCCTGTAAGAACATGACCGGCAGATCAGCGCAGTGTATATCAGACACATGTGGGTGAAACAGGGCAACGTCAACAGGTGCATGTATCGGTGCAGGTGGGGGAGTAACAGGCTCAATGAAAGGAGGCAAGTCATCATCGTCCTCTATCCACCCATTGCGGGAGAACGCGTAACGGAGATCTATCCGATCAGCAAAAGGAGCATGGTTAGCGGCTGCAGGGATCGGATCGGGCAAAGGTGGTGCAACAACTGGTATGCCAACAGGGTCATGCTCAGGTAGAGGATCATGAGCAGGTATAGGCTCGGGTGCAAGCATGGGCTCAGGGTCGGCTGGAGCTAACTCAAGATCAGTGGGTATCGACTCGAGATCAGCGGGTATATCAAAAAGCTGATCGTCGGGGACAAAGTCAACCTCATGCTCAGGATCAATGTCAGGATCAAACTCGTCATCAAACTCGAAGTCCTGTGGAGGAACAGGTGCGGCAGACATAGCCGTGTTAGAATCAGAATAGGTGGGATAGCGCTGCAATCCAAGTGCACGCAAAGTAGTAGATGACACAGACTCGAATGAATCAGGACCAGAATGGTCAGACGAAATCTCAACGACAGGAATCTCAATAAGGGGAACAACAATGACATCGTCGACTGGAGCTCCATCATCCTGGGCCTCCTCAGGGGGACCCTCAATAAAAAGATCGATATCATCGTCAGACAAAGCATCAAAAGGAAAATCCTCGAGAGGAAATGCAGCAAGGGGTAAAGGAGCAGGGATCGGAACAAGAAATAGATCCTCGCCAGGTAAACCATCAGCTAGCGGTATATCATCGCCAAAATCTGGTAAAGCAAACGGCTGGAAATCATCATCGTCGCTACTCTCAGTGTCAGAGGTGAAAACCTCATGGTCCGGGACAATCTCATCGTCCGAAACTATGGCCATAGGGTCTACGGTATCTGATAGCTCACTCTCAGATGAGGACATGGTGTCTGTAATTAAAACAATCACAACATATGCACATATATCAACAATCATCAAATAAGCATGTAAGTAGTAACAATGTAAGCATGTATAAATCCTAGTCTTCCCAGACTATCCCACCCAGCCTCTCAGACTGAACCACCTAGTCTCTCAGACTAAAACCTCCCAGTTTCTCAAACTGTCCCAACTAGTCTCTCAGACTACCCAGCCTCTCAGACTGAACTACCCAGTCTCTCAGACTGCCCACGCTAGTCTCTCAAACTAACTCCCCAGTCTCTCAGACTTAATTACCCAGTCACTCAGACTGTACTATAATCGAATTCCTTGAAATGTATTTTGTGTCTTTTATTTGTAAAAATGTTTGTTTCTTGGATCTGGACATTTCGTGTATGCAAATGAAAATATGTTATGAAAAAATTTTCGTGAGAGCCCTAATGATCGTAGTCTAGACTCGAGAAAGAATCCTAGTTCGCTACGATGGAAGCTCTGATACCAAGCTGTCACACCCTGACTTTTGCGGAAGTGTGGTTATTGGTGTGACTTTCTTAATACTATAGCATTCAATCATAACAACGCTATATGATAAAAACCATAGGATGTTCATCCATTAATTAAGTTTGAAAATAACATAACATACTTGTCTGAAACGTTGACACCAAATTCAATTTACAAACCATAACATGTTCTAATGAGTTCACGAAGACTCGACAAAATATCTTAAACAAACCCGAGTTTAGAACCATGTATCTCGTCCAGGATTAAGATACATCTCCTAAACTCTGAAGACTTGGATGACATCTTTTATTTATAACGCAGCTTGAAAACATACAACACCTGCCAGATCCACTTAGTTCCCTGAAATACATGTAACTTGAAAATATCAACAAAAGTTGAGCGAGTTCATGTGATTGTGTATGAGTAAACCTTTAACGTATTTCTGTATGTATGTATGTCCCTGGTATGTAGCAATAAGGAAAAAGAGATCACCAATGGTTTGCAAGGCCAATGGTATGTGTGAAATGGTGCAGGAAAACTCAAACCTAGCAAATTTGTACTGAGCCTCCGGCTGGAAGACATAGTCACCCTATGGGCCACCCTGGTCCCCATGGGTGTGGGCTCGCTACACCCAAATAGATCTATCACTCATGTCCCTCGGTCATCCGACGAGGATTAATGGCCTTAAGTGTTATACCCACCTTTCACATGATCAAGCAGTAACCCTCCTTAGCTAACCATACCATGTGTAAATGTTTGTAAACAATTGTAACATGTATTTCACCCCCAAAGTTATAAAACTGAAAACAGTTAAAAGAAAAGGGGGGACATGAACTCACTGTTTTGCGTCTTCGGTACTCGTAACTCAAATCTCGTCAGCAAACACGACTACCTACAATGTACTAATGTCTATTAGACGAACGGGCCGTGCCTTGCCTTGCCTTAGTATTCACGTTTTTTAGTTACGTTTCTTTTATGTCCTCAATATTATTCCAAGGTATAATTACTTGTTAAAATAATAATTATTTTAACTTTAAATTATATTTAATTTTTGGAATAATTGTTTAAACAGTATTTTTGTAATAATAATACTTCTCAAGTATTTCCTTCCCAAGGATGGGGGTATCCCATACATTTATCTTCGTATTCTTGTATTTGTAGTTTCAAACTAATATATTTTCAAGTCTCACTTTAGAAAATATATTTAAACTTACTTTGTAAAAAATATTGTATTTCAAGAAAATATATATTTTTCCCAAAAATCATATATCTTCTAAATATTCCAAGAAAATATATTTTTACTTCTCAAAAATAATATATTTTCTCCTTGTCGAAAATATGATATACTTTGTAATAATAAAAGTCATACTTTCATTTCTTGTATCCAAAATATTATTTACCAAAAATATATTTATAACGGTATTTTCCGGAATATTTTGTAAGTTACGTTCTATCGTTCGGTTCCACAATATTATGTATGTAACTTATATATTTATTCCTTGAGCTTTTTGGTAATATCTTGGATTGTAATTTCCTGGTATTTTGTCAAGTTATATTATTTTAACCCTAAAATAATATAACTACTACACAAAGTATACAAATAATCACACACAATGTGTCTTTAATGTAAATATATATTCTAAATACATATTTATCAATTTTTATTTATAAAAACCAACCTCCAATACTTGTATTTTTGTAACAAAATCTATTGCAAAGTTTATACTGAAAAATCATAGTTAAATCACACTTGTAAATACTTATTTGAAAATATTTTTCTAAGTGTTTATATTTTTAGAAAATTTTGCCATAGTTTCCCCTAACAATGGAGGTGTCCATGCTATTAAAGCATATCATTTTCTTTTCAAAAATCATCACGAACAATCAACCTACACTTACCAAGTGCCAAAATAATGCAATCTACATAATAATCATGAACTTGAACTTTCATAAAAGCTTGTAGTAACTTGGTAGTGCGTTTAGTAGGTTTAGTTACCCTTTAAAGTGTGTTTACTTCTTTAAAAATCTCATTCTTGGAAGATTTAGGTGTTTACAACTTGCTAGATGATTTTTCCAAAAATCATTCTCTTGAATTTTTCTTGTAAACAATGTATTCTCATACTTGTTTCACCACTAGAAACATGATTAGTTTCTTTTAAAACAATGTTCATGTAAATCTTTGTGATTTAACTTGATTTCTTTGGAATACTATTTTTGAAATCATTCAAGTTTATGTCTAGTAAACATGTTACATACTACATCATACACAAAATCATTTTCATTTTTCAAGTTCATGAAAACATAAAGCATGATGATCTTGGTCTTTCACAAGATCATCACCTTAACTTACTAGATCATGTGTTTAATTACAATCTAGTAGGTTTCTTACGATGTCTAACATCACTAACACAAATCATCAATCATCAAGAAGCAAATCAACACAAATCGACAAGTATTCATATGCTAATAAGCTTATGTTAAAGTTTCATGGTTATGTTCTTTAGTGTTCATCAAGATTAGCAATGTTCATCATCTTTTATCCATCAAAATATGAAGTAAGATCAAGTTACAAGGAGCTTACTACTAGCACAAGGGCTAGAGAAGAACACTAGAGGATGAAGGTGACAAAGGTGTTCGATAATAGCTAATGGAAGAGGTCCTTTAAGATCCACAAGCTCCACACTTCCTTAAACACCTTCTAGCACCTTGTGGTGATCTTGGATTGGATGGAAGTGAGTTGATGATGGTGGTGTTATTGTTGCTTGTTCTCAGCTGAATAGAGGAAAGGAGCAAGGAAGAAAGTGTGTGTGTTGAGTGGGTGTGAGATAATGAGCATTAGTCCATCTTATAACCATGTTAAGCTTTTAACCAATGGATAATGTGCTTGTTAAGTACATAACAAATCCTTCAACAAATCTTGCAAGATCTAATGAAATCAAAGGAGATTTAGTGTGATCAAGGGTGGGCCACACCCTTGATGCCGTGAACATGAGGGGGGGGGGGGTATTAGTTGGGTTTAAATGGTAAGTTAAGTGATTAGTTAGAATTCTAAGTATAATGGTTAGTTTTTATGTGTATGATGTGTTATATAGTGTGTTAGGGTGTTCGGGAATCATAACTAGCTCAGAAATAATAAGACAATGCCTTTAGTGTAATTTTTGTGTTTCGGGTAGTGTCCGGTTGTTTGGTTAGATACCGGTTCGTTAAAGTGTCAAATTATACCGTTTAGTGTTCATTATGTTACCTTTTGTGACACTTTTAATTCCCAACACTTAGGAAAGCATTCAGGACCATTTAGTCATATTTTTGCATGATACAAACTTGTTAAAATGCTGAATTTTGCTGAAAAATGTTGAATTCAGCACTTTATGTGGGTTTTAGGCACTTTACGACACTCAAACTATCACTTAGAAAAGCAGTTTTGTGGTCCTTACTTCCCTACCCACTATACTAGTGTAGAACTTGGTTTCTGGCTCATATTGGGTCTCAAAACACTGTCTGTCTATGTACTGAACCTCGTCAGCATTTTCTGAGTTATCCGCTAACTGTGTTTTGTGCATCATGTATGTCAATATAGTTTGTATGTGATAATGATGTGACATTATGTAATATTTGATGGACATGTAAGTATGATGCAGTAATCAGAAAACAGTTAAGTATAATCCAGCACAGTCATTAAACACTAATCAATATTAATTAATTGTACGGATACCTGTATTTTTGACGGTTGTCACACCCCTAATAGAATTCTCCTACAGCAAAAGTTATAATACTAGCATTAGGGCTGTCCAAAAAGCTCGCAGCTCGGAGCTCACTCGAAGCTCGCTCGGATTTAGCTCGGAAATAGCTCACTCGATACGGCTCGGTTTGAAAGTGAGCCGAGCCAGCTCGGCTCGGTTAGAAAGTGAGCCTAGCTCGGCTCGGCTCGTGACGAGCCAAATTAGCTCGGTTTGGCTCGCTTGGTAGCTTGAATTATTTTACTTATTATATATTTTATTTTTATATACATATAATATATTACAAAAAAATTATTATTATTTACATGCATTTAGCCTTGTAGTTTGATATCTATGACATATTTAAAGGTTGATTGTCGTGCTGATGAACAAATATTGTATTTACTTGAAATATAAAACTTATTTTTACATTGTTGAACGTGATTTTGGCTTGTAATGTATTAGGTTGAACTTATTTTGAATATGTTCTTTTGAAGTATTGAATAATATTTTAGAATACTGAATTTTGAGAGCTATGTATTAATTTTTATTTTTAAAATCGTGCCAAACCAAGCCGAGCCGAGCCAGCTTGGTTTAAAACCAAGTCAAGCCCGAGTTTAGATTTTCAGGTCGGTTTCAAATCTGAGCTGAGCCGAGCCAGCTCGGTTTATAATCGAGCCCGAGCCAGCTCGGTTTATAATCGAGCCCGAGCTTGCCCTAGCTCGGCTCGGATCATGAACAACCCTAACTAGCATCAAGGCCACTCCTTTTGATGCCCTGTATGGGAGAAAATGTAGAACGCCTATTTATTGGGCTGAAGTTGGGGAAGCCTAACTATTTGGACCAGAGATTGTCTTAGAGACCACGGAAAAGATTGTGCAAATCCGCGATTGTCTCAAAGCTGCCCGAGATAGGTAGAGAAGTTACGCAGACAAAAGGCGTAAACCTCTTAAGTTCCAAGTAGGGGATAAGGTCTTACTGAAGGTATCACCCTGGAAGGGGGTAATGCATTTTGGAAAGAAGGGCAAGTTGAGCCCGAGATATATTGGACCATTCGAGATAATCAAATGTTTCAGATCAGTAGCTTACAAGCTTAAGCTACTTGAGGAGCTTAGTGGAATTCATGATGTGTTCCACATTTGTAACTTGAAGAAATGTCTAGCCAATAAGTCACTAGCAATGTCATATCATGATGTGCAAATTGATGAAAATCTGAGGTTTGTTGAGAAACCGATTTCGATCGAGGATCGATAGGTTAAGAAGCTTCAAAGGAAGTTAATACCTATTGTAAAGGTCAAATGAGATATCCATCGTGGTCCCGAGTATACATGGGAGGTTGAGTCCACTATGCGACAAAAGTACCCCCATCTTTTTTGAATAAAATCTCAAGGTTGAGATTTCTTTTAAGGGGGTGAGGATGTAACACCTCGTAAATTTATGTCGAATTATTTGATGACTCGTGTCCGTTAACTCTCAGATATGCCTAATAATTTGGACGAGAGGGACTAATTTTGTAAAGTTGTGAAAGTAAGAATGTGGAGGGACCATATATGTCAACATGCCAATTTTGGCCTCTGAGTGACTACTTACGGACCATAAAGGTTAAACCTTATAGACCGTAAGCTAAATAAAATAATCATATCTGGCAAGCGGTTATGGACCGCAAGGCTTAGTCCTTACGGTCCGTAAGGGATTCAAAATCAGTGGGCGCTCAATGGGCTTACGGACCGTAAGGGACTACCAGTGGTAGTTTTGTTTGCTGCCCAAGTTTCTCTGCCATCTTGCCACCTTTCTCGCACTTTGCCACCTTCTAGCAGCTCTTACCACATCCATAAACACTTGGAATGATCCTACAATAGCCCTAACACCTGTCTTGATCCCATTTCAACCTCTTCCACTATAAATAGAACCTTAGTTCAACCTTCACATTTGTTCATTCCTCATTCTTCTTTCTATCATCTTGCTTTGAGGTTGCTGATCATAAAGCAAGCTCCCTCTAAGTTCTAAACATTCTCTTGGACTACTTGTATGTGTTCCATCCCTACTCTTTTTATTTTATAGGCTAATATTAGTCAAAGTCAAGCAAATTGACTTTTGCTATGACTTTCGGTTTAGACCATTATGGTCCAACCATTGTTCGAATCAAATGTGGCTACGTGATCATAATAAGGTAGGTGTTAATCCCTTAAAAGGGCACCTCCTGGAAATGATGTTAAGTTGGTCAAATGACGGGTCAAAGTTATATTCAATAAAAAAGTCAAAATGCAGATTTTCGGAAAACTTATAAAATGAAATTGTAAACGTTATAACACATATTTATGACACTAAATTAGTTGGTAACTAATATTAGAACATGTATAAACATGTTCAGCCCATCATTTCCAGTTTACATGTCGGTTCACAACCGAAAGTCAAGCAGTTTGACTTCTGCTTTGACTTTCGATTCTGACTCGATTTAGCAACTTTAGCAACTAATTCTAAGTTGCATTATGATCATATTATAGTGTAGAATAACCCTCTGTGGTTATACTACCTGATCATTATCAGTTCTTGAGTTTCTATGCAAGTTCATGAAATATGCCATATTATACCAAAAATACCCTTTTGTGCATAACTTGGATTTAAACCATGATAAACATATAAAATGCATAACATAATGATGTGGTAACTTAATTAACATATTTTGGCATATTGAACTTGTTTATAGCTCATCCTCGATCAACCGATACCGTCTATGCGCGTACGGTTAGCTTATGTAATTAGTTTACGTAAGTTTACCGAATCGGGTCAATTCTTTTCAAATTCTTTCAAATTACAGAATGTAAATAAGTTTACCCATATTATACAAGTCTTAGTACTTTTGAGGGTTTAAACTATATTTTATCCGGTCATCGCTCAATCTAGCGTATCATACCGTTTTCATTATTTTAAGTTAACCGGTCCAAGTCTATGACTTGAATAAGACCCGTTAACATTCTAATTGGTTATTATACCATTCATTCTAGACTAAGGCATTCCAGTAGATTGAAACCGTGCTAGTTAATTGTGATAACGGCTGTGCTTATTATTATATCTTGCATTGTAAGATTTTCTAAGCCAGGTAAATACTCTTAACCTAATTTCCCTATACGGGCTTGGGATATGGTATATTATTACCGCATGGTCGGGTATGGAATCAAAGACCTATTGCTTGAACTTAAACATTGGGGGTTAATACGACCGTGTCCTGGATATCCTTGGCTCATTTAATTGCAAGTGGCCACGACCTAAGCATGGGGTGTAGGCATACACATGAAATATTTTCAAAATGTGTCGGTTATTTGTATTTACCAGTGTAAACTGACGTATCATCAAAAGACTAAGTGACAGGTTGCAAGCTTACGAAATAGGCTGGAAGTGCCTGGTAATGCCTAAGAGGAATTTGCAACTCCTTGCATTTCAAGCCTAGTAGTCTGTATATTTAATCATTTTATTATTTTCGATCCGCCTGTGGATCTTTTGAACAATTCTGTCTTTATTATATTTGGAACATTCAGACACTTTAATTTGTAATAGTATTTTAATTCCAAGACTTCCGTTGTGCTATTTGTGTATTTGATTTCAATCGTCATGTACCCCAAGTCCAAGCCCACTAGGAAATACAGGGGGTGACACATATTTTAAACTCTTATGGTCAGTGAAAATAGTGCACTTCACCCCATACAAGTAGTGCCTCCAAATCTTTAAGGCGAAAACCACAGCCACCAATTTGAGATCGTGAGTTGGATATTTCTTTTCGTGAACTTTTAATTATCTCGAGGCATAGGGAGTCACCTTGCCCCGTTGCATAAGTACACACCCAAGGTCTAGGTGTGATGCGTCAGAGTACACTGCCATGTCATCTGTGCCATCCGGTAAAGTCAATACTGGAGCACTGGTCAACTTTTCTTTGAGCGTTCGGAACACCCTTTCTTGTTCGTCATTCCAGACAAACTTTTCATCCTTACGGGTTAGTTTAGTTAATGCTGAGGCAATATTGAAGAAATCTTAAATGAATCTCCTATAATAACCCGCAAGTCCCAAAAAGCTTCTAATCTCCGAAGGATTTTTCAGAGGATTCTATTTTGACACCGCTTCTATTTTGGATGGATCTACTAATATTCCATTGGCACTGATGATGTGCCTGAGGAATTCCACCTCTCGAAGCCAAAAGGCGCACTTCGAGAATTTAGCGTAAAGCTTTTCTCGCCTAAGTGTTTCTAGCACTTCTTGCAAATGACGAGTGTGATCCGTCTAATATCATCGACGAACACTATCATTGACTTGTCCAACATTGGCTTGTAGACCCGATTGATGAGATCCATGAATGTCGTGGGTGCATTTGTTAACCCGAAGGACATAACGAGGAACTCGTAGTGCCCGTACTGCATACGGAAGGCCGTTTTTGGTACGTCTTCCTCTTTCACCCTCAACTGATGATAGCCCGATCTTAAGTCGATTTTTGAAAACCAACTCGCACCATGTAGCTGGTCGAATAGGTCGTCTATTCTCCGAAGCGGTATTGGTTCTTTACCGTAAGTTTGTTTAATTCCCGTTAATCAATACACATGTGCATACTTCCATCTTTCTTCTTTACGAATAATACTGGTGCTCCCAAAGGGGAGACACTTGGCTGAATAAATCCCTTGTTGAGTAAGTCTTGCAACTAAAACATTAATTCTTGAAGTTCTGATGGTGCTAATCTATGTGGAGCCTTAGCCACCTGTTTCGCACCCGGGAGTAGTTCAATCCTTAACTCCACTTTGCGCTTAGGTGGTATCCCCGGTAAGTCTTTGATGCGTGGTCGGAAACCAGTGTTCATATTTATTTAAGTTTATGTTTTTACATGGCTTTTAGTTTCGAATAGCCTATTGTTGATTAGATTTGTCTTTTGCAGGCCTAACGGAGTTTAAGGAGCTATTTGGGGAACCGGGAGCGAACAGGATCATCCGGAAATGTGTTATACAAGAAAACAGGAAACCCCACATTACAAGGGGCGTCAGCAACGCCCTAGGGCCGTCGTCGATGCGTATTTGGGTGTTGCATCTTCAAAAATCAGTGTAGTCAGCTTGTTTAGATGTCGACAGCAAATGGGACTACAGAGATGGAATCAGCGACGCAGGGGGTGTGTCGGCGACGCCCCCTTCTACGAGCCGACGCGAATTTTGTTGTTTTTTGACTTGTTGACGAGTTAAAACACGTTGAAGGTTCCAATTTCGGGGGTTGCACTTAGTTTTGTGTTCGAATTGAGTTCTTGGAGCCTAGATACCAAAAACCTTCATCCCCAATCCATCCAATCATCCCACAATCATTCGATTTCACCATTTATCTTCATTCCACAACCCTAATCACCATCCATACTTCAATCTACTCATCACCACCATTCATTCTAAACCCTAATCACCATTTCCACCATATTCGAAGCTTCAAGATGTCAAAGTTCGAGTTCCAAACATCCGATGATCGCGTTCATCCTACCGCGAGTGGCTAAATCTTATGGGTTTGACCCTGGTGTAGGTTTTTGTAAGTTCTTAGGGTTTAAACATTGTATTTGAGATTCGATTTGTGACAAGTTGTGATTTGATTTTTAAACTTATGATAATTGTATTTTGTTTTTATTGTATTAGTAAATTGTCGAGTGAAGATTAAATTTGACTTTATGAAAGGTTTATGTGCAATCATGCCTTGTCTGGGTTAGAATTTACATGTTCTTGGTAACGAGGTGCATCTTTGTCTGTTCTTTGTAACGTTGATAACTATTGGCACATAAGCCTCGCAACACTAAATTCATTAATCATATTTGCAATTGAGTTGAATCTAAAACGTGTAGAAACCTTATGACTTCAATTACCGAACCGGGTATGAACCTTGTTTTCATATATTGTGTTAAACCATTAATTAAGTTTTCGTGCAATTGTTCAAGCTTTTATTAGTTAAATAATTCAAAACCAATTTGTCGGTTCATTCCGACACACTTTCAAAAAAACAAATTGATAAAAATTCATAGCAAGCTTCATAAGTAAAGTGACAACATATAAATCAATCACGTCCATATGCAAACCACAAACTCTTCATGGTTCGACCCCTTACCACTGCTAACGCATTGTTAAGTGTAATTTGGGACTATAAATATTATATTTGACCAGAGCGCGACACTCCGATCAAATTTTCACGCCATTGCCGGGGAGTTCGTGTGCTTTGTGTTTGGATATAGTTGATTTTCGTGATTATCTGTTTAAGGTGTTTGATTCTTTTTGTTGCCTTCTCTATTTTCTTGTTACGCGGGTGTGTTACGTCTACATGTTACAGGTAGTGCATGCATACAAGGAATTCCGGGAGGACCTCATCGTTAGTGTTCGAACCGGAGATCGAAAGGGTAGATAGAAGGAATATAGCCAACCGGTTGGAAGCAACTCTTGCTTCCGACCCACTCAATACCCATCCACCATCTTCACCATCCATTGAACCTAGTTCAATGGATCCCCAAAATTCAAACCAACACCAATTCCAATACCGTGGAAACCTTCGCTCCAACCAAAACATTCAACCTGATCAACCGAGCGTTGGTAACAACTCAAGACCACCAACACCACTATTCCAAAACTGTGGCCAAAATCACAACAACCAACGTACACCTACACCTACACCTCCACCTCAAAACCCAAACCGACAAAATCCATTACCACCCAACATCAACAACCGAAATGTTAACCCCAACCGTGGAGTTAACCAAAATCGTGGCAATCCCGCGAAT
This sequence comes from Helianthus tuberosus, assembly GCA_030545235.1. Classification (NCBI taxonomy): domain Eukaryota; kingdom Viridiplantae; phylum Streptophyta; class Magnoliopsida; order Asterales; family Asteraceae; genus Helianthus; species Helianthus tuberosus. The sequence goes on along the minus strand of CM060448.1, from coordinate 43,144,364 downwards.
GATGATCAATTCCTCAATCTTGATGATTTAAGGAATGCTATCCCCGATGATGAACCATTTAGTGTTCCCGGTTATCAATCACTGGAACATGTGAGTATTCACTCGGAATACTAGGACGACGGGGGAAATTATGATGAGAGGGTTGATGATGACATATGGAGGGATGTGAATGCAGATAATCTTTATAATGCCCGGGGATTTGAGAATGAGGATTTCGGCTACCAAAACGCTAATTATGTAGGAAACAACGAAGGTTATGGATACGGATATGGCCGAAACGACGGGTATGGTAACAACCGCCAACCACGAAATAGCAACCAAAGGAACCGGGATGACAGTTATTATAATAACAACAATAATACTAATGATAACCGGATTCCCCAATTCGTGGGTGGTGGTAATCAAGGTGGTGATAGAGGCGGTGATCGAAGAGGTAACCGAAGACCGGGGGATCAAGAGGTTAATGGTCCACGCCGTCATACGAAACAAGCTCCAAGGGGTGTGAATGACCGATTTAGACCGGTGGTCACCGAGAATGACTGATTTAGACCGGTGGTCACCGAGAATGACTCACCCATTATTCCTCCACCCCGAGGAGTGAGGTCAATTGAATGCAAGCCGAACTACATCAACATCCTACCTCATTTCAACGGTAAGACACACGACGAGCCGTATACTCACTTGGCAGAATTTTCCGTTATATATAGTACGATAGGGGGCGTGATTTTGAGGTAGAGGAAGTGGAGTTGAGGTTGTTCCAGTTTTCATTAAAAGACAAAGCAAAGCAATGGTTTCTCACACTTCTAGCGAATAGCATTCGTACGTGGGCTGAGATGCAACAAGTTTTTCTCGACGAGTACTACTCAATAGCAAAGGCCGATGACGCAAGGGATGAAATTCGGTCGTCTTGACAACTTTCAGTGGAATTGTTACACGAGGCCCTTACTCGTTTTAAAGAATTGGTTCAGAAATGCCATCACCATCAAATTCCAAGGTGGGAGCTATTGAAGTGTTTCGTAAGGGGATTGGATGCCGATGAACACAAGTACTTGTTATCCGTGAGTAATGGCACATTGTTAAATAATCACGAGGAGGATGATTGGGATTTTCTGGAAAGAATGAGCAAGAATTCAAAGGAGGTTGCAATGGCGGATCGAGCCAAAAAGCATCCAGTTTCCCGATCTTGATTCGAGTGCTAAGGATCGAATCGTTACATTAGAGTGGGAGTTGGCCCGTATGAAGAGAAAGGATGTGGGAGCGGTTCAATTTACGATATGTGAGGAATGTGGGGATATTGGTCATAGAGCCGAAGAGTGCCAAGTGAACATGGCACAAGCCGCCGAAGAGGTGAATCAAGTGTATGGGGATAGAAAGCAATACGATATGAATTCCAACACTTATCATTCGGGCTTGAGGAACCACCATAATTTTAGATACAGAAATGCTTCAAATCAAATGAGCCCGAATTTTCAATTGGAAAATCAAGGTGAAAACCATGGTGGCTCTTCATATCAAAATCGACAAGGTGGTAACCAAGGGGGTTACCAACGTAACAATTACAACCAAGGGAGTGGTAACCAAGGATATCAAAGCTGAGATAACTACCAAAGGGGTTACAACCAAGGGGGTAATAGTAGCAGGTCGGCAGATAATCAAAGTGGTGGTGATGATTTGGGTGCCACGATAGATGCGCTATTGAATGTGGTGAAGGACTCTAGTAGCGACATCAAGGAGATGAAGAGAGTTAATAAGATGAGGGATAAATCTCATGAGGCGTTGGCGAAACAAGTCGGTCAACTAGTGGAGGAGATGGCTCAATTGCGTGGAAGTGGAGGAAGACTTCCAAGTGACACTACCGTAAACCCTAAGCATCAAGGGTCAAGCTCGAAAAGCACACATGAGGTACCTATCAATAAAATTTATTTACATAGTGGTCGAGTTATAGATAGTGGTGTTGAGCCACCACCACCCCACTTTGTTGAAGGGGTGGTGGAAGATGTTAGTGATGAGGAGGTTGACGACAATAGAACGGGTCAAAATAAAAATGATTCAAAAATTGATAAAGATACCCCCATTGTGACCGTCCCCATCCCAAGGGCTAAGGACAAGGGTGTGGAGGCTAATACCGCCCCTTATCCCGAAGCTTTGTTGGGACCATATAAGAAAGTGGTAATGAAGCGTGGCCCACAACAAGAGGAAATGTGGGAAGTTTTTAAACAAGTAAAAATTAATTTACCACTCTAAGATGCTATTAAACATGTACCATCCTATGCTAAGTACTTTAAGGACCTTTGCACCCAAAAGCGAACTCACAAGTTTCCTAAGAAACTTGATTTGACTGAAAATGTGAGTTCGATTCTTTCGGGTGCACTTCCACTTAAGTTGCAAGATCTGGGGGCGCCCATTATTTCAATACAAGTGGGCGAATTCAAAATGAAAAGGGCACTTTTGGATCTTGGGGTGAGTGTGAGTATCTTGCCGGGTAGTTTATATAACCAATATGATTTTGGTCCACTTCAAGCGTTAAACACCACCGTGGTGTTACCCAACTTGACACCTAAACTACCCCGTGGGATAGACAAGGATGTATAGTCAATGTTGAGGACTTTTACTATCCGGTGTACTTTCTTGTACTAGATTATGTCTCTTTCTACCGAACTAAGTGACCAACGGTTCTCCTCAGTCGACCATTTTTGTCAACATAAAATGCCCAAATAAATTGCAAATCGGGCAAGGTCGACATGCCTTTTGGTAACCGTCGGTTGCAGTTAAATGTCTTTTCGGGATTGACGGATCCTCTAGTTAGCAACGAATGCTATATGTTGACGAGTGTATACCTTTATGCGACATTAGTGTCGAGAAGAAAAACACAATAGAGGAATGTTTCATGTTTGACAGGTTGCAAATGGAGACAAATCGTAGCATAGACGAGGAAGTGAAGAAGATGGAGGTGATGGCGGCAAGGGAAGGAAGACCCACTTGGAAACATCAAGTGGAAAGTCTTCCGGAAAATATTGATACAAAATTAAAGTCGTCATTGATAGAGCCTCCGGTCGTCGAGTTAAAGGTGTTGCCTAAGCAATTGAAATATGCTTATGTGGGTGAGGGCAACACACTACCGGTCATCATTGCATCGAACTTGACCGTGGAGCAAGGGGAGAAACTGATGAAGGTTTTGGTTACCAATAGGGTGGCTATTAGGTGGACCATTGCAGATTTGAAGACAATTAGTCCCTCGATGGTGATGCACAAGATCATCACGGAAGATGGTATCACTCCTTCTCGTGACGCACAACGGAGACTGAATCCGAACATGCGGGATGTGCTCAAGAAGGAGGTTTTGAAGTGGTTAGATGCGGGTATCATATACTCCATTTCTGATAGCCAGTGGGTGAGCCCTACATAAACAGTTCCTAAAAATGCGGGCATTCAAGTCGTCACTAATGATGCAGGTGAAGAGGTCACCACCCGGCTGGTAACCTGGTGGCGTATTTGTATTGATTATAGGAAGTTAAATGTTGCAACTTTCAAAGATCATTTTCCTCTACCGTTTATTGATCAAATAGTTAAGAAATTGGCCGGACTGAAGTTTTATTGTTTTCTGGATGGTTATTCCAGTTACAATCAAATTGCCATTCATCCGGAAGACCAAGCAAAGACAACGTTTACTTGTCCATATGGCACATTCGCATTTAGGCGAATGTCATTTGAACTATGTAATGCCCCCGCCACCTTTCACAGGTGTATGATGAGTATCTTTTCAGATATGGTGGGGGAGTCTTTGGAAATCTTCATGGATGATTTCTCGATATTTGGGTCATCGTTTGATGCATGCATTGACCAACTCAAAAAAGTTTTGATAAGATGTGTTGAGAAAAAATCTAGTTTTGGGTTGGGAGAAGAGCCATTTTATGGTTCAAGAAAGAATTGTGTTGGGGCATGTCGTGTCAAATCATGGGATAGAAGTTGACCATGCAAAAGTGCAAGTCATCTCTACATTGCCTTATCCCACGAGTGTTAAGGGTGGTCACGCGGATTTTTATAGAAGGTTTATAAAAGGGTTTAGTGACATAACAAAACCTTTATGTAACTTGTTAAAAGATCAACCGTTTGATTTTAATAAAGAATGCCAAAATGCTTTTAATATTTTGAAGAAAATGTTGGTTGAGGCCCCAATCTTGCAATCACCAAATTGGTCTTTACCATTCGAAATTATGTGTGATGCAAGTGATTATGCGGTGGGGGCCGTATTGGATCAACGGGTAGAGAAGAAACCGGTTGTCATATACTACGCAAGTAAGACTCTCTCGGATGCACAATTAAATTATACAACTACCAAGAAAGAGCTACTTGTGGTGGTATATGCATGGGATAAATCCGGGCGTACATATGGGGTACTAAAGTGATTATATATTCTGATCATTCTACTGTCATGTACCTTATGGAAAAGAAGGATGCTAAGCTGCGGTTAATCCGATGGGTTCTCTTACTACAAGAGTTTGATCTTGAGATACGAGATAAGAAAGGGAGTGAAAATGTGGTTGTGGACCACTTGTCCCGGTTGTTAGTGGAAGAGGGTTCTTCGCGTGTGGAGATCAATGAGACCTTCCCAGATGAGCACATTTTGAAAGTTTCGGTATTACCTTGGTATGCAAACATAGTTAACTATTTGGTGATAGGTGATCTACCAGCTCATTGGGATAGGAGGAGGAGGTTGCACTTCCTCTCGCAAATCAAATACTACACGTTGGAAGAACCGAACTTATTCAAGATATATCCGGATCAAGTCGTGAGAAGATGCATCCACGACGATGAGATCCCGAGTGTCGTGACGCACTTGCATTTATTTGCTTGTGGGGGCCATTTTAGTGGTCACAAAACGGGGCACAAAGTGCTCAATAGTGGGCTTTATAGGCCAACTATCTTTAAATACGCATTTAACTTTGCTAAAAATTGAGTCGAGTGTCAAAAGTTAGGGGGTATTTCAAAACGGGATGAGATGGCCATGCAACCGATTCTTATTGTCAATATTTTTGACGTATGGGGGATCGATTTTGTCACAGCCCCAGCCCCGGTTTTACCCGGTCAGGAGCCGCGGGACAGGAACCCGTGGTATTTGATTTATGTGACAGCGGAAGTATTTTAAACAGGATCTTTTAAAAAAAACTTGAAATGCCTGATTATTTTATTTCATAATTCGGGATAAACCCCGTAATTTACAATAGAGGAATTTTACTAGGAAATTCCCTGATTTATTAAAACATGTTTATTTTAACTGAGCCACCTCTTCAAGCTTGTTAGTGCTCCGTAGCACGTTTTCCTTGATTTACAGCAGGTTGCCTGAAACATGTTTTAAAAATATTTTTGTCAGCGGGGAAATACTGGTGAATCATTCATTTTAACAAAATGACACGTAGTTATGAATTACAGCATAAGAGCGATTACAATGGATTTTATCTTATTATTATATGGCGCCGTGTCACCTCTTGGTGACGATGGTCATACCACTATTGGGTCCTGTCACCCAAGTAGTGATGATTATCTCTGTTAGGGCTTATTTGCCTAACCTCTGTTAGGGCTTATTAGCCTAACCCCGTGAGAAATTAGTAATGTGCACAATACCCCACTTGCCATTGATTAAGATTACCATGACTTACTCCCTGTAATTATAACATTTGAAAATAATTTGAGGTATTGTAAAATAGTTGATAAAAAGAGAATGACTCACATTGCAGATTTATATGAACAGAGCTTAGCCTACTGATTAGCCTTTTAACCAAAATTTAATAACATGCACACGAACTCGGTTAGTAACTAATACAACATTTACGTTAACTCACGAGATTAAAACCTTCACAACGAATGACAAAGTGCGATACTTAAGCATCCATCGATTTAACGACGAATGACAAAGCATAAACCCTAATGTGGGCAGCACTTAAACATCCATTGGATAGCTTAATCGATCGGACATTGAATCGTAGCAGCGATCGAGTTAATACGCGGTATCGGAGCAGCACCTTGCTAATATTATATGAAATTTCGACTTCAGAGTACTATCAATTCGTTTTTACGAAAATATTTTGACACCAGTGGATTGTGCAAGTGACGGGCTATTTATAGCTGAAATTAGGGTTTCACGCGGCCCGCGTAAACCCTCAGCCCAACCTTACGCGGCCCGCGTGGCCGCCCAGTGTAACACCCCGTGTTTTCGTAAGTGAAAGTCAAAGTCAAGGTCAAAGTCAACGACCGATTTCGCGTGACTTGAATCGTAGAAATGTCTTTATTTTATTTATATTATGTGGAGTAAGTGTCGTTCATTGCAATAATCGAATCGTGTTAATCATATTTCAATCGATCTACGACTGTGAACTATAGGAAGTAACAATGCGATAAAGTTAATCAACCGATAATCAAGCTATACTAATCAAATCGACATCGAATCGTAACTCGAACTGTGTATTTTACTTATTGCATATACGTGTGTGTGTGCCTTACGTGTTACTTGTGCATGTTTATTTATGTTGTGTTGTGGAAATCAAGCGAACTCAATCGAAACTCGAAATCTAACTCGAATGCAATCGAACTCGAACCCGAACCTGAATCCCGATCGAACCAGGTTACATACGAACTAGTTGGGACTAAAAATAATTTGACTAGGAAACCCTATCGAATCGCTCGCAATCGAAATCGAAACGTCAAAAGATCGTCGCACCGAACACCCTACCCGGGTGTCAATCCGCACGGATTGTCTATCCGCACGGATTGCCAATCCGCACGGACAGACCATCCGCACGGACAGACCATCCACACGGATGACCGCCTGAGTTGTGTGAGGGCATCCGGACCGGGATTGTCGTCCGCACAGATAACCAATCCGCACGGATGACCAATCCGCACGGATGACCAATCCGCACGGATGACCAATCCGCACGGATGACCCTTTCCCCTTTTGGCATCCTATAAATACACGGGTCACTCTCCAAACTTTCCACTTTTGGCAAGTGACGTCCGACCAGCACACTTTCTTCACCTTTTCTTCGATTTCTCTCAATCCAGGTAAGATCTCGCCCTAAATCTTGTACATTCGTGATCTACACACACTTCTACACCTTTCTATCTTTCAAATCTTAACTTTTAACCGTGAAATCATCAGGATTCGAGGTATTCTAGGGTGATGCCATCATGAAGTTCTTGTGAACTTCAAGTGTGACCTCATCCCACCAAGAATAACTCAGATCTGAACGATTTCCACAAGATTTCACAACAATTTCACTTAAATCTGAACTTTTCTAAAGGATAAAAGAGTGGAAAGAAATAAACACAAGTTTTCTCCTTTTTTTACCCTCAGAAACGGTTGGAGTAGGGTCAGTTCTAGTCTTCTACTCGATAATAGTGAAGCACTAGTTCTAGATCCGGATTCTACCTACAAGACATCTGATTTCGGGTTAATCCGGAATGACCATTCCGAGCCGCTGACCGGTCAAGCTAGGGTGATTCCTGGCCGGCTTAGCCATGCGGGTAAGAATACGGTTCCAAATGGTGGCTACGTAATCAGAACGTCTCGATAGAACAACAAAGGCGACCAAGGGTAGACGAACGGAACAGCTAGAACAAGAAGCTATCCGCACGGACAATCTGTCCGCACGGATAGACTATCCGGACGGGTTGCCATCCGGACGAACTACACTTGTGACCCACAACCAAACGAGGTTTGAGTATCGACGAACGAATAATCCGCACGGACACGCTCTGAACGGATTACTCTTCGGATCATGAGATACTAAGACCTTGAACAATTTTTCAACATGTTCAACCGCACGGACTGTTTGTCCGCACGGACAGACTATCCGGACGGATGGTCGCTGTCCGCACGGACAGACTATCCGGACGGATTGTCGTTGTCCGCACGGACTATCATCCGGACTCGCCCTAAAAGCTGTTGCCCGCACGGAATACCATCCGCATGGACTGTCGTCCGCGCGACCGGCTTGAAGGGTAGAGATACTTAAAATTTTTCTAAATGCTACAACGAAAACTTCAAAGGACAAGCCATCATACACAAACACATTCTTAGAATAGGAAGAAACAATCCACTCGAATAGTTATCCACACAGACAAGTTATCCGCACTGATAAGTTATCCGCACGGGCAAGTTATCCGCACGGACTACCATCCGCACGAATGACTAATCCGCACGGACTACCATCCGCACGGATTACTAATCCGCACGAATGACTAATCCGCACAGATGACTAATATGCACGATCAGTCATCCTACCCACTCTCACTCTGTTACGTTTTACACGCCACTTATCGCTACACTATCTAATCTATTCAGGCTAACCGAACTCGCTAAGCGCTCCCTTCAATCCAACAATCGCTGTGAGTATACTCGATCCCTTTTTGCTTTTAGCTCTTTTGGGTGTTACATACATTACGAATATTCAAACTACAACTATCACACTACTCAAACTATTTGAACGCTAACCGTTAATGCATGTTATACGTGGCTCATGAATGCTTGTTGTTATGTTTACACATGGAATGCTGTCTACCTGCCTTAGCAACGATAGTGCTATAGTTTGGACTCAGCACCCGTTCACACGGGGGTTGTTAAGGATCTTTTACTTGCATGGATTACGGTGGTAATCATGTATTGCGAACTGCCTCGGGCAGTCAACCCGCAGTCATTGGTATCGATGGATCTATGTCGATAACTAACGTGCTTCATTTCACTATGTGTATGTACTGGTTATGCGTAAACGAATTCGAACTCTATATGCTATTATCAAACTTGTACGCTCACCTTTACATTTTATGTATTGACTTTTATTTTAACGTATGTGACAGGTACTTAGGAAGTTTACATGCTTAGCACGATGTGAACTTGAGGCTAGGAAAGGTCTAGGACGCTCTCTGCGCTGTGATGAAATTGAAGCTAGGAAATGGGAGTCCTAGAAACCAATAAACAAACTATTTTTATTTTGAATCTGAGTTGTCGGAACAGAGTATTTGTCTTGATGTTTATCTGTAATACTTTGCTTACTGTTTGAGACATGGTATGGGACATGTTAATTTAAATTGAATGGTAAAGTTAGTTGTTATGGAAACTTCTGGACAATCTGTTTCGCTCAGTGCCATGCCCCGATGATTCCGCCATCGGTTGAGGTGTGACAGATTGGTATTAGAGCCATAACTATAGGGAATTAGGCAAGACTCGACCTAGTCCGGGTCGAAGTCTTAGATACCTAGACTATAGTTAAGAACCAACAGACCAACTTGTATACGCTTAATAGGAATTTCGTACGTACTCATTCTTCACTATCTTTGCTTATACTGCACTATTCCTGCACTCGAATTTTCAACTATGAGTAGGCAACAAGGTTGAGAATAGGTGTGAAAACTGCAAACTCTCGACTAAAATTGCTTACTCAACTCGCATTTTAACTACAAACGAGGAAATTATACCAAACTATGGGTGAAACCCATATTTTGATGAATAATCCCCTCTATTTTATCAAAATAGGGACGAAGTTGTTAAGCCAGGGGTGAAACCCTAACCCTGACAACTTGTTCTGAGCATTTTACGAAACTCTCACCAAAGTCTCGATGGACTCCAACGACCTGAAGTTATGGTATGACCAACGGGATGCGTGCCAAATGGCCAAGAATCGAGGCAAAGGCGCCGTCCTGGGAGTTGATATGCACAACAGGTCCTTGCGAATAGTCGAACCACTTTGGTTAGTCGAAGTCTATTAGCCGCAGACAATCTATCCCTCGAATTTTATGAATTTCGATTCTGAACTGGCAACTGCTGACTCGGATAACTCGACAATTTTATGAATTATATGTGTGTTTACCTGTTTATGTGCTTTAAATTTTTGGAGATTTACTCAATTTTGTTTTCGCTTTCATCGACACGCACAACTAGCACAGCTATTCTACCTCAAATCGCTAACTAATCGTCGCACTATACTATATTCGAACGATCGCAGACTTGGAATGATAGGTTCCCGTTTTCTGATTTCCTCTATGGGTTAAACGCATATGTGTTTCTTTGCTTCTGTGCTTACATGCCTAGGTACATGTTCCTAAGCTTTAGTAAGTAATAAACGTGTGAGGTGAGATTCGAATGCAATGTGATGAGTCCTGTGACGATGTCTGTTGCAGACCATGTCGTCTGGATCCCATCATGCACTCTCTCATCAGGAAAAGAGGGACAAACGCCTTGCTTCCATTATCGCTAAAAGTGTAGCAAAAGCCGTGAGTGATGTTTACGAGAACGCCAGCAAACCGTCTGAAGAATCGAGAACCGACGCTCCTAAGACTGCCGCAAGACCCTTTAGTTTCAAGCAACTCAAGTCGTGTGGGCCAAAAGAATTCACAGGCGAAGGAGGTCCTACCGCACTATTCCACTGGTTTGACTCTATCGAGGTTACTCTGCGACAAAGTGGTTGCCCTGATGACCTTCGAACTCTGAACGCTACCGGCGTCTTTCAGTCCCGTGCTCTAGACTGGTGGACGGCCGAGAGGAACAAGCGAGGGAATGATGCAGCCTACGGTCTGTCGTGGGACGAACTCAAGGAAGTCATGCTAGAGGGATTCTGCCCTCCTCACGAACGTCAAAAGCTTGAAGATGAATTTTGGCACATACAGCAAAAGGATGGAGACAACGCTGGTCTCACTGCTCGTTTCAAGCAGCTCAGCGTTATCTGTCCTGATCAGGTCAAGACTCCCGACATGACGATCAAGAAGTATATCCGAGCCTTACCCGACTGCGTTGCTGATTTCGTGCAAGCGGCTAAGACTACGACGATCGAAGAGACCTATATGCTGGCCGCTGAAATCAACGACAAGCGGGTCAAGGCTGGGGTATGGGATAAGACTTCCAAGCATCTGCATCAAGCCATTGCTACCGCACCGACTGTTGAACCCACCTCATCGAGCAACAAGAGAAGAAACAAGAGAAAGAACAACTCCACCAACAAGAACTGTGCGATTACTGCTGCACCGATTCAAACCGTTCCTGCCCAACAGCGTCAAGTAGCGGCGCCTGTGGCCAATGCACCGCCTGCCAAGCGTGCATATACTGGACCACACCCGCTCTGCCCTACTTGCACCTACCACCACCCAACTGCAATCCAATGTGGCTTATGTGCTCATTGCAACGTATACAGCCACTTCACTGCCAACTGCCGTATTCGTCCAGCTCCTGCCAACCAAGCTCTACTCGCTGCCCCACAAGGTCAACAAGCTCCTCCGGCACCCGCAGTCAAAGCCAGAGCCTGCTTCACTTGTGGCGACCCGAATCATTTCGCCAACATGTGCCTGAACAAGGTAGTGAAGCAAGAACCGCAACAGCAGCATCCACAGCAGCAACAACAACAACAGCAGCAACAACAAGCCGCACGTTTATTTGATACCGGAGCCGATAATTGCTTTGTGTCACTCGAATTTGAGAAACTCCTTAGTCGTAAACGTTCCCAACTCTCCTCTGCATTCGATGTTGAAGTCGCTACCGGAAGAACCGTCGCTGTAAATTCCGTTATCCGTGATTGTACTCTCGAGCTCAACAATCACATCTTCCCAATCGACCTTATTCCAATGCAACTCGGAAGCTTTGATGTCATAGTAGGCATGGACTTTCTTCGAGAAAACCATGCTGAAGTTGTGTGCTTCGACAAGATGATTCGTTTTTCGCTCGCAAATGGTGACTTATTGTGTGTATACGGTGATACTACCTCAAAGGGGCTCAAACTTATGTCATGCCTGCAAGCTAGCAAGTATCTCCGCAAGGAATACAGGGCTTTCTTGGCTAACGTTGTAGCAGCGGAGAAGGAAAAGAAAGAGAAGAAGGAAGTGAAAGACGTTCCCGTGGTTCGAGAATTTCCTAATGTTTTTCCAGAGGATCTTCCCGGATTACCTCCAAGTCGTGATATTGACTTTCATATCGACCTCATTCCTGGAGCCAACCCTATCGCTAAAGCTCCTTACCGACTCGCACCGTCAGAAATGCGCGAACTCTTAACCCAACTCCAGGAATTACTTGAAAAAGGCTCCATTCGCCCGAGCACCTCTCCTTGGGGCGCACCGGTCCTTTTCGTCAAAAAGAAGGATGGGTCGTTCCGGATGTGCATCGACTATCGGGAATTGAATAAGTTGACTATCAAGAACCGCTAACCTCTACCTCGAATCGACGATTTGTTTGATCAACTACAAGGTGTTACGTGTTTTTCGAAGATCGATCTACGTTCAGGTTACCATCAGCTACGTATTCAAGAGGAGGATATACCCAAAACTGCGTTTCGTACTCGTTACGGCCACTACGAGTTCGTTGTCATGCCTTTCGGTTTAACAAACGCACCAGCGGTTTTCATGGATCTGATGAATCGCGTGTGTAAACCATATCTCGACCGTTTCATCATCGTATTCATCGACGATATCCTGATCTATTCCAAATCGAAAGCCGAACACGCGCAACATCTACGTTTGGTTCTCGAGTTACTCCAGGGGAACCAACTCTATGCCAAGTTCTCCAAGTGCGAATTTTGGTTAGGGGAAGTTCAATTTCTGGGTCACATTGTTAATAGTTAGGGTATTCACGTCGACCCCGCGAAGATTGAAGCAGTCAAGAGCTGGGTTACGTCTAAGAATTCGTCTGAAGTCCGTTCTTTTCTCGGGCTGGCGGGCTATTATCGACGATTTATCGAAGGATTCTCGAAGATTGCTGTACCACTTACCTCTCTTACGCACAAGGACAAACCTTTTGTTTGGGGAACTAAACAAGAGACTGCCTTTCAAACCCTCAAATACATGCTCTGCAATGCTCCTGTCCTCACATTGCCCGACGGAAGCAACGATTTCATTGTCTTCTGTGATGCTTCCAACCTTGGGCTTGGTTGTGTTCTCATGCAACGGGACAAGGTCATAGCTTACGCATCTCGCCAGCTCAAAATCCACGAGAAGAACTATACAACCCACGATCTCGAGCTAGGCGCGGTTGTTTTTGCATTAAAGATTTGGCGACACTACCTGTATGGTACTAAGTGTACGATCTTCACCGATCATAGGAGCCTACAACATATCTTTAATCAGAGGGAACTTAATATGCGTCAACGCCGATGGGTAGAACTTCTCAATGATTACGACTGCGAGATTCGTTATCACCCAGGCAAAGCGAATGTTGTTGCCGACGCACTTAGCAGACGGAGCTATCTGCTCAGCACTCGTAATATTCAAGCCCAGCACAACCTCGAAACTCTCATCCGTGACGCTCAACATGCATGTTTTAACGAACGCACCCTGAAGAAAGAAAGAATCTACCACGATGGAGCCGAGCTTGTGAGCAAACCGAATGGGATATTCCACTACCTGGACCGAATTTGGGTCCCTAGGCGGACCGAATTGTGACAGATTATCATGGACGAAGCCCATAAATCCCGCTACTCTGTTCATCCCGGTGCTGACAAAATGTACCAGGATCTTCGTTATACGTACTGGTGGCCGGGTATGAAAAGGGATATCGCTCTCTACGTCGGAAAATGCCTAACTTGTGCTAGGATCAAGGCCGAACACCAAAGACCCTCTGGCGTGCTCGAACAACCACCAATTCCCATGTGGAAGTGGGAGAGCATAGCTATGGATTTCGTAACCAAGCTTCCAACCATGTCATCAGGCCACGACAGCATCTGGGTTGTAGTCGACCGATTGACCAAATCAGCTCACTTTCTGCCAATACGAGAAGACTACAAGGTGGAACGATTAGCCCGAATCTACACCGACAAGATCATTTGTAGACATGGTTCGCCTCGTGACATCATTTCTGATCGTGATGCTCGGTTTACTTCACGATTGTGGGAAACGTTTCAAACGGCACTCCGTACAACGCTTAATCTAAGTACCGTTTTCCACCCACAAACCGACGGTCAGACTGAAAGAACGATCCGTACTCTTGAAGACATGCTCCGTTCGTGTGTTCTAGACTTCGGTGGTAATTGGGATAAACACCTTCCATTGGTCGAATTCTCGTATAACAACAACTACCAGGCTAGCATCAAGATGGGCACCATTCGAGGCACTATATGGAAGAAGATGTCGATCGCCTATTGTGTGGCACGAGATCGGTCACTCGCAACTAACCGGTCCAGAGCTACTACAAGAAATGACAGACAAAATTTCCCAAATTCGAGACAACCTAGTGAAAGCTCGGGATCGACAGAAAAGTTACGCCGATAAAAAGCGCAAGCCTCGAGTATTTGGCGTTGGTGACTACGTACTCCTAAAGGTATCACCTTGGAAGGGTGTAGTCCGATTCGGCAAGAAAGGGAAACTCGCGCCTCGATACGTTGGACCTTTTAAGATTCTGGAAAGGATAGGAAAAGTCGCCTACAGACTCAAACTACCGGAGGAACTTAGTAACGTCCACCCGACTTTCCACGTGTCAAACCTTCGAAAGTGCATCGCCGACCACGATTTATATGTCTCTCTAGACGATTTACAAGTGAACGAAACATTACACTTCGTGGAAAAGCCTGTCGAAATCATGGATCGCCAAACCAAGCAGCTCAGGCGCTCACGCATTCCTATTGTGAAACTCCGATGGGAAGGCAAACGAGGCGCGGAGTTCACTTGGGAACTCGAAGGCGATATGAAGGCTAAGTACCCGTAGTTGTTCAAAGAGTGAGGCTAGAGAGAGAAAGTTGTATTGTGATTTTAGTATTTTTATACAATTTCTTATTAATCTATAGAATCACCGATTATAGTACGAATCTGTGCGTTTGATCTTCGCAACCGAGAACCTACTCAGATACAACTTGTAGGTCCCGGTTTTCACTCCGTCACGATTGCGTATGACACGTTACACATTTCATAGTCAAAATCGGTCCAATCCAATCAAAGAGTTTTCAAACGTGATCCACGGTTTGTTACGGCTTCCAGCTTAATTTCGGGACGAAATTTCCTAAACAAGGGGAGGCTGTAACACCCCGTGTTTTCGTAAGTGAAAGTCAAAGTCAAGGTCAAAGTCAACGACCGATTTCGCGCGACTTGAATCGTAGAAATGTCTTTATTTTATTTATATTATGTGGAGTAAGTGTCGTTCATTGCAATAATCGAATCGTGTTAATCATATTTCAATCAATCTACGACTGTGAACTATAGGAAGTAACAATGCGATAAAGTTAATCAACCGATAATCAAGCTATACTAATCAAATCAACATCGAATCGCAACTCGAACTGTGTATTTTACTTATTGCATATACGTGTGTGTGTGCCTTACGTGTTACCTGTGCATGTTTATTTATGTTGTGTTGTGGAAATCATGCGAACTCAATCGAAACTCGAAATCTAACTCGAATGCAATCGAACTCGAACCTGAATCTCGATTGAACCAGGTTACATACGAACTAGTTGGGACTAAAAATAATTTGACTAGGAAACCCTATCGAATCGCTCGCAATTGAAATCGAAACGTCAAAAGATCGTCGCACCGAACACCCTACCCGGGTGTCAATCCGCACGGATTGTCTATCCGAACGGATTGCCAATCCGCACGGATTGCCCATCCGCACGGATAGACCATCCGCACGGATGACCGCCTGAGTAGTGTGAGGGCATCCGGACCGGGATTGTCGTCCGTACGGATAACCAATCCGCACGGATGACCCTTTCCCCTTTTGGCATCCTATAAATACACGGGTCACTCTCCAAACTTTCCACTTTTGGCAAGTGACGTCCGACCAGCACACTTTCTTCACCTTTTCTTCGATTTCTCTCAATCCAGGTAAGATCTCGCCCTAAATCTTGTACATTCGTGATCTACACACACTTCTACACCTTTCTATCTTTCAAATCTTAACTTTTAACCGTGAAATCATCAGGATTCGAGGTATTCTAGGGTGATGCCATCATGAAGTTCTCGTGAACTTCAAGTGTGACCTCATCCCACCAAGAATAACTCAGATCTGAACGATTTCCACAAGATTTCACAACAATTTCACCAAAATCTGAACTTTTCTAAAGGATAAAAGAGTGGAAAGAAATAAACACAAGTTTTCTCCTTCTTTTACCCTCAGAAACGGTTGGAGTAGGGTCAGTTCTAGTCTTCTACTCGATAATAGTGAAGCACTAGTTCTAGATCCGGATTCTACCTACAAGACATCTGATTTCGGGTTAATCCGGAATGACCATTTCGAGCCGCTGACCGGTCAATCTAGGGTGATTCCTGGCCGGCTTAGTCATGCGGGTAAGAATACGGTTCCAAATGGTGGCCACGTAATCAGAACATCTCGATAGAACGACAAAGGCGACCAAGGGTAGAGGAACGGAACAGCTAGAACAAGAAGCTATCCGCACGGGGAAGTTATCCGCACGGACAATCTGTCCGCACGGATAGACTATCGGGACGGGTTGCCATCCGGACGAACTACACTTGGGACCCACAACCAAACGAGGTTTGAGTATCGACGAACGAATAATCCGCACGGACACGCTCTAAACGGATTACTCTTCGGATCATGAGATACTAAGGCCTTGAACAATTTTTCAACATGTTCAACCGCACGGACTGTTTATCCGCACGGACAGACTATCCGGACGGATGGTCGCTGTCCGCACGGACAGACTATCCGGACGGATTGTCGTTGTCCGCATGGACTATCATCCGTACTCACCCTAAAAGCTGTTGCCCGCACGGACTACCATCCGCACGGACTGTCGTCCGCGCGACCGGCTTGAAGGGTAGAGATACTTAAAATTTTTCTAAATGCTACAACGAAAACTTCAAAGGACAAGCCATCATAAACAAACACATCCTTAGAATAGGAAGAAACAATCCACTCGAATAGTTATCCACACGGACAAGTTATCCGCACGGATAAGTTATCCGCACGGGCAAGTTATCCGCACGGACTACCATCCGCACGGATTACTAATCCGCACGAATGACTAATCTGCACGGACTACCATCCGCATGGATTACTACTCCGCACGAATGACTAATCCGCACGGATGACTAATCCGCACGATCAGTCATCCTACCCACTCTCACTCTGTTACGTTTTATACGCCACTTATCGCTACACTATCTAATCTATTCAGGCTAACCGAACTCGCTAAGCGCTCCCTTCAATCCAACAATCGCTGTGAGTATACTCGATCCCTTTTTGCTTTTAGCACTTTTGGGTGTTACATATGTTACGAATATTCAAACTACAACTATCACACTACTCAAACTATTTGAACGCTAACCGTTAATGCATGTTATACGTGGCTCATGAATGCTTGTTGTTATGTTTACACATGGAATGTTGTCTACCTGACTTAGCAACGATAGTACTATAGTTTGGACTCAGCACCCGTTCACACGGGGGTTGTTAAGGATCTTTTACTTGCATGGATTACGGTGGTAATCATGTATTGCGAACTGCCTCGGGCAGTCAACCCGCAGTCATTGGTATCGATGGATCTATGTCGATAACTAACGTGCTTCATTTCACTATGTGTACGTGCTGGTTATGCGTAAACGAATTCGAACTCTATATGCTATTATCAAACTTGTATGCTCACCTTTACATTTTATGTATTGACTTTTATTTTAACGTATGTGACATGTACTTAGGAAGTTTACATGCTTAGCACGCTGTGAACTTGAGGCTAGGAAAGGTCTAGGACGCTCTCTGCGCTGTGATGAAATTGAAGCTAGGAAATGGGAGTCCTAGAAACCAATAAACGAACTATTTTTATTTTGAATCTGAGTTGTCGGAACAGAGTATTTGTCTTGATGTTTATCTGTAATAATTTGCTTACTGTTTGAGACATGGTATGGGACATGTTAATTTAAATTGAATGGTAAAGTTAGTTGTTATGGAAACTTCTGGACAATCTGTTTCGCTCAGTGCCATACCCCGATGATTCCGCCATCGGTTGGGGTGTGACACCCAGTCTATGAGTAGGGTTGACTAGTTATACATAGGTGTACCAGATGGGCGACATGTGGCACGGTTACGCTTATCCGGTCAAACCCAATGTTGACGCGGCCCGCGTAGGACATGCCTTGTCTCTTACGCGGCCCGCCTGAAACCTATTATTCTTGATTTTCTTGATTTTTATGTAAGGTATGGTTTTAGGGGTCCGGGTTTTCACTTACGATTATTTTTAGGAAAATTTTGAGAGTCCTTACAGATTTCATGGGCCCATTCCCAAATTCGCATAGTAATTTATACATTTTGGTGGTGGTTAACTATGTGTCTAAACGGATCGAAGTGATCGCCACTAAAACAAACGATCATGCCGTGATTTGTAACTTTGTGCAAACCAATATTATTTCTTGATTTGGGATTCCCCGAATAATCATTAGTGATAGGGGATCTCGTTTTAAGAATTTCAATTTTGGTGAATTATTGAAACGGTATGGCGTTGACCATCGAATTGCTACCCCCTACCACCCGCAAACGAGTGGTCAAGTGGAAGTGTCGAACAGGCAATTTAAAGAAATTTTGCAAAATACCGTTTGACCAGATCGTAAGGATTGGTCAACCAAGTTGAACGATGCCTTATGGGCCTACCAGACGACACATAAAACACCTATCGGCACTACACCTTACCGCTTGGTTTATGGTAAAAATTGTCACTTACCGGTTGAACTTGTAGATTGTGCTTTCTGGGTAATTAAGGAAGTTAACGTAAAATACGATGACGCAGGTAAAGAACGCAATTTAAAGTTGTGCGAGTTGGAAGAGCTTCGGGATGAGGCATATGAGTGTGCTTCAAAGTACAAGGATGACAAGAAGAGAGCACATGATGCCAAGTTGAAGGTGAAGAAGTTCGTGGTGGGTCAAAAGGTTTGGCTCTACAATTCACGACTCAAATACTTTCCCGGTAAGCTCAAGAGCAAATGGATGCGCCCGTGGTTACACGGGTCGGGAAGCTAGGGGATGTTACTATTGAGGACCCAAAGAATGGGTCAAAGCAAACGGTCAACGATCACCGCCTTAAACCGTTCCTCGATGGTAACGAAGAGAAAATTGATGCGAATGTGGAGTTGTTAAGCTTCTTGATGAGCGTGCCAATGTACGAGGTCAACTAAAGGACCGGTAACATTTATGTAGAGTTTTGGACATTTTATTGTTTGTTTCGTATTGTTTGTTACTTCTACTGTTTTTGTTTCGTACTAATCTTTTTGATGTGTGAAGTTCCAGACATCACGAACGGCTCACGAAGATGTAAGGTATGTGTTAGGCTTGTTGTGTGTATTTGGGACAATACATGACTTTCGGGGAGTGGTAGGGTCGTTAAACGATTATTTAGTTTAAAAGTTTAAACTTATAAAAATTCACAAAAAGATTTTTAATAAATTTTAGGATTTTTTCTAGCCTAGGTCCCTTTTGTAAAAATTACTCAAAACTTTCCATATTTTTCATAAAAAAAATAAATAAATAATCAAAAAAATCAAAAATCAAATATTGAAAATTGAAAAATTGGTCTACGGCAGGCGTCGGGGACACGACCACATGCGTCATCGACGTGGTCATATGAGTGGCGTCGACAGGATATTCACGTAGGCAGAGACGTATGGCGTCGGTGGTTTTTGGCTACCCGGGTGGCGTCGCCGACGCATGTCCTATTCTTCCGACGCTGAAACTTCTTCTAACTCGTTTTTATGAACCAAACTTCACCCAAACCTTATAAAAACCCGACCTAAACGTATTTTGACGACACATCTAACCCGAATCCAACCCAACCTCATCCTAAAATTGAACCATTATTACACCTGCCATATCTTTCCTTTCACTTCATCTTCTCCACAAAAACTCTCAAGAACCCTAACTTTCAATTGTCACACCCCAACCGATGGCGGAAACATCGGAGTGAGACGAAAACGAGATTGCAAGAGACTTCATAACACTATTGGTGACAATAATTAAATAACGGATTTCATTTCATTTCTAAAAGTCAATTACAAAGGTTGGAATCAAATACAACAACTTGAAATACAAGAATGACAACACAATAATAATACAAAATTTTAAATGTGTATCTAAGCATCCTACTATGTTCCATGCATCATCAACATCATCTCAAAACCTGCAACATGTTTTAAAAGCATAGTTCAATACATATATGTATTGGCGAGTATACAGGTTTTCATACATAGCATAAAAATAAGTTGAAAACAATTCCACATGGCAAGCTATTGAAACAAGATAAACAATAAAATTGGCATGTGTTTAACTACTCAACCCAATGATGAAACACAATAAGCTCTTAACATAACCCAAAGTTTACAGGCGGTGCATTAATCCTATAGCGCTATATATGTCAAGGATAGGCTCGTACGAAGTTAATGATAAGTTTAACACAAAACGTATAACCCCAAGTTTAAAGTATCAAGTATGCATGCATGTATAAGGAATGTTTGTGCACTTAGGAATAAAGTTTAAGTGTAAGTTTTAATAGATAACATGTTACACCCCAAAAATGTGGTAAACGAAAAAAGGGGTTTCAAGTATACTCACAGTTTTTCAAAGTTTCCTTTGAGGATTTCATGAAGAGTTGGAGGTTGGAGCTTCAAAGTTTCCTTTAAAACACTTAGTATTTTCTTTTAGAACTCTTAGAGTTCTCTTCCTTTCTTGGAAGATTTGAGAGAAGTAGAGAGGTTGAGAGAAGAGTGGTTGGAACACTTAGTGTCCTTTTAGAATTCTTGTTTAGAGAGATTGAGAGATTAGAAAGATGGAGAGAAGAATGGTGTGAAGAAAATGGTAGAAGGAGATTGGTATTTATAGGTGGAGAAGGTGGAAAAGGGTGAAATATGATTGGTTAAAGAAGGTGGAGGAGGATTGAAAAGATGATTGGTGGAGAAAGGAGGTGGAAAAGGGTGAAATATGATTGGTTAAAGAAGGTGGAAGATGATTGATGAGGTGGAAAGATGATTGGTATATTTCTTGGTATTTCTTGAGTATATATTATGTAATGGAGTATATAAAAAGTATAAAAGTATAATTCAAGTATTGAGGATGTGCGTATAAGTATTTATACGTATAATTGTGTCGGTTTGCGTATAAATACGTATTTAAATGATCAGTTGTGTGAATAAAAATATATGTATAAAATTTGAATTTTATTATGATTAATGCCTCGAATTGTGATATTGAAATTAAAATACGAATGTAAGGTTTATAAAATTAGAATACGAATACGAACATTTTTAAAATAGAAATACGAAGATACGAGGCGTTAAAGTTTCCCCTACTTTAGGAAATTTCGTCCCGAAATTTATTCAAGAGGAAGACCTTGGAGAAAATCATTTTGGCTAGAAGAATGATTATCTAAAATCGAGACTTGGAAGTTTTGAAATGTGTTGAAAAGTATGAAGTTCGAGGAACGAAAAGATAGGTTTGTAAAAAGGGTTCGTTTGTCTAAAATTATTCGAGGCATTGAGCATAAGTAAAACGTGCATGTGTGTGTATAGACAAGCGAGTTTAAACAAGTTTGAATAACTCAATGATGAGGTATTTTAAAATGTGCTACCTAATAAGGAAGCTTTCGTATAAAACGGTATGTAATTTGATGAAAAGTGTGGTTGCACTGTTGGTTGTAAGAAAAAGTTTCGTTGGATTTAAAGAGCATTGACAATCTCAGTTTTGTAGAGAATTCTTTATAGGTGAAAAACGAAGAAGTTAGGTATTTTAAAAAATGGTTTTGGAGATAACGACCAACTAAGTATGTTTGTACATAAATAAAGAATGGAAAATAGTTTTAAAAGTAAGAAAGCATTTTAGGGTTCGAATGTTTAAACCGATTGATTGCAAACAAGGTTTGTATAAAAGGAAGAGAATAGCGGGAAATAATGGAGGTATAAGAGTGAACGATTGACCTAATAAACGAATGCGAGTATAAGAATGGTATGCGTATTGAAAGCGATGAGTTACGAATGGGATCTCATCGTGGATAATCGGATATCGCGCATTTAGCAATGTGTTTGTGAGTTGTTAAAGTTTGTATCGATCTAAATAGGTCTATAAAACACCGAATTTCTCATGACACGTTTTACGAAAGTTTGGTAACATGGTGAAAACACTTATATATAGGAAGTACCAGAGGTGTATCCACCATGTTTAGACCATGTTACGCCCGTTTCGTTATTCAGTGTCATGTTATGTTCTGTGTCTTACCATACACAGTAGTACACCCTATGATTCTCATGCGCCTATCACTATAATCCCGTTTGCACCCACGATTATATTGATCGTCGCATGATCCGCATAGTTTGTACTAGTTGTGTATGAATCAGGGTATACATAAATTTGAAAATAAGAATGAGTGCGTATAAGAATGTAGTATATAAGCATGTTTATGTTTATAAGTATATATGTGTCCCATGTAAGCCGATCCCTCAGGTTACACTCACGTATAGGTACGAATGTATGAATATGAGTATGAATAAAAGTATGAGCATAAGTATAAGTTTAAGTATGAATATGCATATGAGTATATATATAAACCAAGACGTATGAGTAGTATGAGTATAAGTATAAGCATAAAACGTTTTGTTATGAATATGAGTATGAGTGCACGTACGATTGAAAATGGTTGCATATATAGTATTAATTGAAGCATAACGAATTTAAGCATATAAAAACAATCAAAAGGTTGAGTATATAAAAACAAATGGTATAAATGAAATTGTCGTGAGATATCTACTAAAACGTGTACGACAATATGAGAATTTTAATTTGTGCATGTAAAAAGAATATAAGGTATTTACTGGTTATGCGTCATGTATTTTGTTAAAGAACAGAAATGCTACTTTTGTTTTAGAAGAATTCAGGTAAGTCGAAAATGGTCGGTCCCTATGAAGTGTCCTTGCCCATGTGTTTTGAAGTTGAAAGGAAGTATTGAGGGGTGTATGTATAAAGGCTTTTAAAAACAATAAGTTTGCATCATTTTAAAGGTTCTTGCATTAAAATAAGAAATTGGAATTTTGGAGGTTCTCGTGAAAACGTTGCTTTTTAAAAGAAATTTAGAATAATGATCTTAGTTATTTTTTATAAGAGTTTTAATAATCGATCGAATAGTATTCGTAATATTTTGTAAGCGTGTGCAAAAAGTTGGTTTGATTTCCGATTGAAAATAAGAGTCTTTAGTATAATGATATAACGTGAGTGTGTCTTAGTGATTAGGTTGAGTATGATGTTCATGGGCAAGAGATTCATCAGATCGGTTAAGTTGATAGGTAGCATTTCGTAAGGTTTTGAAATTCGGGTAATAAAACATTTTAAGGTATGATTAAGAATTTCGTGTATGCGAGTTATGTGAAATAGATTGTAGGGTAAGAAATACGTTTGATAAAACTATGCATTTTGAAATGGATATAAGTAGGGATTTTGACGAATGATAAACGATTTAGGTGTAAAACATGATCGTGCTTGCATAATAAAGTATTTTGAAGGAAAATTTTGGTAATGATCACCTAGGTAAGGGAATCGCCCCTAACTCGTTGGTGAGGTCATTTTAAGAAAAGAAGGAGTGAAGTTAATCGTCAAGGTAAGGAAATCACTCCTATCTCGATGATATGTCTCCATCTTGGGGCTTCAAGGAATGTAAATCAAAGAGAGTGACGTTTTTGAAATCATGCATGTAAATGACGTATAGATTTACGAAAAGATTTAGTATGATGTGTGTGTAAGAAAATAATCTCGAAAATAATTTGAATTTCAAAAAGAGAGGATTGCATCGTATAAGATTGATAATAGTAAAACGTAGGTTTGATTAAAACTTGGATTGTTCCAAAACGGAACTTTGACTAAAACAAAATGGTCGAAAATTCTTTTGAATTTGAGAAACATGCTTTGGCCTCATAGGTGGAATACTCTCGCCGAAATTTCGGTTAACAGTATTCACCCTTCCATTTACCACATGTTCCAAATCAATCAAAAATTCGAGACTTGGCAGGATTTTTGAAAATCAGGGAGTGGGACTAGTTGACAAGATGTGGGTTTCACCCCTAACTTGACGGTTTCGTACCTTAAGTGTGGTTGGTACTCGTCGGGTCAAAATTTAACTTCGACACTAGAATTTGAAATGGAAATTATCCATCAAGGTAAGGATTTCACTCCTAACTTGATGGCAAATTTCGTGTAAAAAGAATAGGTGGATTGAGAGTCGTTCACAAAATTGTGGGTTTCACGCCTATTTTGGTGAAGTCGTCTCGTTTGTGTATTAGGAGTGTTTTTGAGTTTAGTATAATCGAGTAAAATACCGTAGGAAAGGTGTATGTTTGAAATAATAAAACAAGTATGAACACATAAAGCATTTCAAGAATAGCACATAAAGATGTTTTCATGAAATTAGCATATGAATCAAGTAGGGTCAAGTATGGTGCTTAACTATAGACTAGGTCAAAAGCATAGCATTTTCCTAATTCCCTATAGTTATGGCTCTGATACCAATCTGTCACTCCCCAACCGATGGTGGAAACATCGGAGTGAGACGAAAACAAAATTTCATTTCATAACACTATTGGTGACAATATTGGTGACACTATTGGTGGAAACATATGAATCAAGTAGGGTCAAGATTGTAAGATACTTCATAACACTATTGGTGACAATAATTAAATAACGGATTTCATTTCATTTCTAAAAGTCAATTACAAAGGTTGGAATCAAATACAACAACTTGAAATAAAAGAATGACAATACAATAAGAATACAAAATTTTAAATGTGTATCTAAGCATCCTACTATGTTCCATGCATCATCAACATCATCTCAAAACCTGCAACATGTTTTAAAAGCATAGTTCAATACATAGATGTATTGGCGAGTATATAGGTTTTCATACATAGCATAAAAATAAGTTGTAAACAATTCCACATGGCAAGCTATTGAAACAAGATAAACAATAAATTGGCATGCGTTTAACTAATCAACCCAATGATGAAACGCAAAAAGCTCTTAACATAACCCAAAGTTTACAGGCGGTGCCTTAATCCTATAGCGCTATATATGTTAAGGATAGGCTCGTACGAAGTTAATGATAAGTTTAACACAAAACGTATAACCCCAAGTTTAAAGTACCAAGAAATCAAGTATGCATGCATGTATAAGGAATGTTTGTGCATTTAGGAATATAAGGTTAAGTATAAGTTTTAATAGATAACATGTTACACCCCAAAGGGTGGTAAACGAAAAAGGGGATTTCAAGTATACTCACAGTTTGCAAAGTTTCCTTTGATGATTCCATGAAGAGTTGGAGGTTGGAGCTTCAAAGCTTCCTTTAAAACATTTAGTGTTTTCTTTTAGAACTCGTAGAGTTCTCTTCTTTGCTTGGAAGATTTAAGAGAAGTAAAGAGGTTGAGAGAAGAATGGTTGGAACACTTAGTGTCCTTTAAGAATTCTTAGAATTCTTAATTTAGAGAGATTGAGAGAATTAGAGAGATGGAGAGAAGAATGGTGTGAAGAAAATGGTAGAAGGGGATTATTATTTATAGGTAGAGAAGGTGGAAAAGGGTAAAATATGATTGGTTAAAGAAGGTGGAAGAGGATTGAAAAGATGATTGGTGGAGAAAGGAGGTGGAAAAAGGTGAAATATGATTGGTTAAAGAAGGTGGAAGAGGATTGATGAGGTGGAAAGATGATTGGTATATTACTTGGTTTTTCTTGAGTATATATTATGTAATGGAGTATATAAAAAGTATAAAAGTATAATTCAAGTATTGAGGATGTGTGTATAAGTATTTATACGTATAATTGTGTCGGTTTGCGTATAAATACGTATTTAAATGATCGGTTGTGTGAATAAAAAAATATGTATAAAATATGAGTTTTATTATGATTAACGTCTCGAATGTGAGATTGAAATTAAAATACGAAGGTAAGGTTTCTAGAATTAGAATACGAATACGAACATTTTTAAAATAGAAATACGAAGATACGAGGCGTTACATCAACCCTTCATAACTTCCTCAATTCTTAACCAAATCCAGAGATTCTTAATCCTATTTGGTGTAGATTTTCGAGGGGAACAAAACCCCTATCATGATTTTCTATAATTCTTGCTAGTTTGCAAGATCTGTGAACTTGAAATTTCGGGTTTGTTCAAGAGTGGTCTTCAACTTAGTTGTTTTTCATCTTTTGCTTGTTTCTCATCATCCACAACATCAAGGTATGAACTTTACATGATTTTAAGCTTGATTATCATACGGTTTGTTAAATTCTTTCAAAAATTTTGAACTTTTGTTTGAAGAGTAGGTTGTTAATTATAATGTATGATGTTATAGCTTGAAATTGTTATGTAAACATGTGATTTGGTTTAGATTGAGAATGCAACAAACATGGTGATGTAACTACACTTATTTGTTCGTATGTAAGCATGAGTCTAGTGTTGATATCGCTAAAAGTCTTATGAACTTAGGATTTTTACATGAAAATTTTGATTTTTGATGATTAAAGTATGCGACTTTGGAAGTTTAAAATGAGCTACTTTGCGTCTAAAAGTTAATGGAAGTTTAATACGATAATTCATGCTTAAGTTGAGATGAATTGATGTTTGGGGAGTTGTATTGATTAGTTTATTGTGGTGTTTTGCAGTAATAGCTAGCCGAAAGAGAGCAAAGCCCTCAAGGGAGGGATCTTCATCTGGTAGTGCTTTGGAAAAGTGGGAGCAACTATGCACTTTGCCGGACATTGAGGATAGACTGTTTGGTCAAAATTGGGATTGGTCCCAGTATAACGAAGCAAACTTCGGGGCTTGATAGGATGAGGATTAGAGCAAATCTCTTCATAGGTTCAACCATAAGCAAACTAAAGCCAAATTATGGAGATACAAGATGGCTCAAGTGACAAACCCGATCGAAAAACTTTGTGTGTGTGAAAGATTGGTGAATTCTGAAGAACTCCGATTAATCAGAGTTACACAGAAGTTTGAACGGCTTAGATGGGAGCGCGTGCTCAACTGGGTTGAAGGTGCGACTCCAAAGGTCTATCTGAAGGTAGTCACAGAGTGGTTATCTACGTTGAGGTTAGAGAATGCGGATGAAAATCTTGTGAGGTGGAAATTGAAGGGTGATACTTCCAAAGGGACAATGGTGATGTCCTTTCAAACGATAAACCAAATTGCAAAATTTGACTCTTTGGGCGAGGGTAGTAATTATTACTATGATACCAGGCTCTTCTGGGAAGGCCGGGTGGTTCAGGCGGATCCGGTTAACTGTAAGTTCCGTAACGAGATCACAATGATATCGCGCTCGCTTGAAAGGTGGCGGAATCACACAAACAAGCTATGAAAGAACAAAGGAGATGAAAAAGAAAGATTCTTGATTGAATGATTACTTCAAACTTGCATACATATGATTATGTCAAATACAAGGAAGCTAATGTCACCAACCATACTCCTAATTATAGTAAGTTGTTAGGGATGAGACTCCCTAAACCCTAGGCCCAATCTTACCCAAAAAGCCTAATTACAACCATAACCCAAAATGCCTACTAATCCACTTAGCTACTTATCCAT
This sequence comes from Helianthus tuberosus, assembly GCA_030545235.1. Taxonomy (NCBI): domain Eukaryota; kingdom Viridiplantae; phylum Streptophyta; class Magnoliopsida; order Asterales; family Asteraceae; genus Helianthus; species Helianthus tuberosus. The sequence goes on along the minus strand of CM060448.1, from coordinate 43,116,849 downwards.
AAACCTTCAAGGGCTCAACAATCTCCCCTAGGTTTATTGGATTAGTAGCTGCATCAGACCTGATGACCGCCTTGTTCTTGTTCAGGAACAAACAGATGATGATTCAGTATGTTGGCAGCAGCACTTGTCCAATCCTTAGCATATTCTTCATACTTCTCATTTATGCGGATTTGGTGAGCGTTGAGAGTCAGAACATCTTCCTCATGAAAACTCATCAAGTCATAAGAGTTAGGGATCCTGATGGATTGTTCTTCAGTAACAATAACAGCTTCTGCCATTTTTTGATCATAAGCCCAAAATTTGAAATTTTTCAGAATTCCCTTTTCAAACTTCTTTGAGATTGGAATGATCTTCTCTTTGTTAGTTGCTGGCCAAATTACTGATCTGATAGTGCGTTTAGTATGAGGGTCACGAACTCCAGGATTTCTCTTGATCATGGGTAGCAGTCTTCATTGTGGCAAACTTGGTTTTTTTACTTCCCTCTCGAGCCTTGAGTGGAATGCCCACCCTCTGCCTCTCTGATTCAGATCTGGATAATAATAGGGGGCACACAACAGGCTCTTCAAATCAATCTTGGTCCATGACTCAAATTGACTTTTCTTGCCACAATATTCTCGATGACCACTCTTTCGTGTAACCAACCACATCTCTTTGTCATGCTCATACCTCCAGCAAGCAACCTCAGACTTGTTCCTAACCTCATCATAGTGGGACGATCCCAATTCCATTACAAGTCTGTCGGGCCTTTTTGTTGGATCCTTCAACTGAAAGTTCTCATCAAGAGGATTCAGATCCTGATTCTTCATCACCAACAACTGTTTGCTACTTTGTTTCTTTTTCTTAGGCTTGCTGCATCTTTTCTTTGGCTTAGCAGCCAGATAAGCTTCTAGAGCAGCTTCACGTTCTGCCTCTGCTGCTGAATGAACTGCTGCTCTTTGTTCAGGAGTTTGTTCGGTTCAGCCAACATAAAATTGTTCATCTTCCTTGTCAACGAACTCATTCCCAAATTTTTTCTCCAATTTTGCTTTCAGATCATATATATGTTGGATTCTGTATGCCCAAGACACATATTAGATTGATGTGGCTAGTACGTTATGATCCAAGTCGAGTCATATCCAAATACAAGCTAGACAAACACTTATAATATTTAGTTATGATATGATCAAACAAATAAATATTAACAGTTATAATATTTAGAAATTGGTTTTCTAAATAATTGCACTTGACAAACCAATAAATTACATGGATAATTTATTTTGAGAGAATATTTTATTTTGTTATTTAATGGGTTAAATAACATAATAAAAATAGTATAAGTCTTGTAACATATGATGTTATATTTTATAAAAGTTAATATATATATATATATATAGGACAAAGATCCGTTAGGAACCACCTCTTATTGCGAGAATCGCGAGAACCAATGTGAACACAACCAAAAATGCCTAAAAATAGCTAAAAATCACACAATTTTTTTTAATATTTTTTATAAAAAAATGCTACTTTTCGAAGCCAAAAAAAAAAATTTTAATTAAAAAAAAAAAATTTGCTACTAAAAGTAGCGATTTTAACATAAAAAATATTAAAAAAAATTTTTAGATTTTTTTAGGTTTTTTGGGGGTTTAGTTTTTAGCATTTTAGCTTGAGGGGGGGGGGGTTAGGTTTTTGGGGGGTGGGGGAGGGGGGGTTAGGTTTTTTTTAGGGGGGGGGGGGGTGGGGGGTTTAGGTTTTTTTTTTTTTTGGGGGGGGGGGGGGGTTAGGTTGTTTTAGCTATTTTAGGTTGTGTTCACATTGGTTCTCGCGGTTCTCGCAATAAGGGTGGTTCTCGCATGAACCTTACCCTATATATATATATATATATATATATATATATATAAGACTTATATTGTTTAAAAAGAAAAATGTTTTTTTTTTAAATAAAAGAGTGGGCCACCCCGCTCTTCCCAAGACATTATGGTCCAATCATAAAACATGCAATTTGCATGGCTAGACATCTTGTGATTGGGCAATGTTGGAGGCAACATCTCTCTTGGTTTTAATAAGATCTTGCAAGACAAAAATGGAAGTAAGGGTTGTAAAAATTCTCTCAAAAAAATCGGCCAACATAATGCCAATTTTAGGAGATAATTTTCAAATGAAGAACTTGTAAAAATACTCTCAAAATCGGCCAAGGTGTGATTGATCAAGAGGGCTTTTTCAAGTTTAACATTCAAGTGCAAGAACACTATTATTCCACTCATAATTTTCGGCCATGATGTGGTTGTCTGGAGGGAATCTTAGTGAGTTCACAAGTGCAGAAATCCTAGCTAAACTTAAGGTGTTTGTTGTAAGGTTTGGGGTATACAAGCTTGAGGTCTTCTACACTTGAAGGCAACCGTTCAAGAAGCATCATCTTCTTCATATCCTTTACTCCTTGGAAGGTAGTATACTAAACACCCTATGGTTGTGTTTTAATTTTTTATAGCATGCATGTTCGTATATGGATCCGGGGATTGGGTTTTACATATAAAATGGATTTTATATCTTGTAAGTAACATGTTTTAAATAATATTTTCCGCTGCGTTTTTATTTTATAAGGATAAAATACTTTAATAAACATGTGAAAAACCCAACAATGGTATCAGAGCCAGGTTATATGAGTGCATGCTTCACAGGATATGAAATTTTCGGGTTTATGGTTTGGTTAAACCCTATGGCCGAAATTTTTCATCATGGTTCTCCTTTTGTTTTTCAAGATTATTTTCCTACATGCATAAAAGTATCTTGAAAAATTATGTCATTTGGATGATTGTTTTGTTTGGACAAAACCACTTTTTCGGTTTTTTCATTCTTGACCGAAAAATGTAGGTTGTAAAAAGGGAACCATTTTTTTGCTTCTTGAATTTTATATATATGGATATTTTTTTTGTGTTCATAACCTAGCCATGACCTTGTGTGAATTTGTTGAATGATTGTGTTATGATTTATATTTAATTATTTCAAAGGTTGTAATAATTAATTATTTTGTTCTTCCATTTGTAAAGTTAAGTAATTTATTTATTTTCATTTGGTATGTAAAATAAATAGATTAGGTGCATTTTATTTTATTAGAAAAAAATGTATTAGGATATTTTTTTTTGTAAAAGAAGATGCACACAAAAATGCGGTTTTGGTTTTGGCTAATTTCGGGCCTAAAGGACTTCATAGTTCTTAACGGGATTTTAGCCCGATAACCAAAACACATTTTGAAGTCCAAAGGAGTTTGGAGCTGAATATAAAAGACATTTGGAAGCCCAAAGAATGTGAAGAAATCACAACACAAGAAGAAGACTTGAAGCATTTGGATGCGGGATCAAGTGGGAGTTCAACGACACATTTCTTGTGTCAATATTCACCCTTTAGGAAGGACCTTTTGGCACACTTGTTTCGGCTAACAAGTGTGGTCAAAATAGTTGGCTATGGTTATGCACCTATTGTTTTGTATGTTGTGCTTGTGTGGTTGTTTTATTTATGATTGTTTAGATGATATTTGGATATGCATGCTTAACAATTAATAATCTACAACAAGCTTAAAATTGGTTCTTAATAAATCATTAAAATTGGTTAATAAAAGGTTATTAAAAATTAATGATTTTATAATAAAATGGATTTTATTAAAAAGAACCTTGAAAATTTGTTTTCACTGAAGTACCAAGGATTTGAATGCATGCAAATGTATGGTACATAAAGTTTTCTAAACTAAAATTTTGAAAACTCAAAATCCCTTTATAAGACAAGTCAAACACCATCCTTTTATACAACACTCGAATAACTTGGGAACTCTTATTGTGGGATAAAGGCCACCTAACCACATTTGAGGGAACTTGTATATTCGAGGTGGGTTTACCATGTTTGTGGGATAAAGGTCACCTAACCACTTATGTGTATAAACTCACACGTGTGTGTAAGTTGGACGACTTGATTTGGAAACCATGAACTTAGGGTCACCGAAGCATGGCGAACAAAAGGTGTTTATGGGATTAACATGCCAACTAAACATAAAGATGTTTAACCAATCCCATATGACTAGAAGTTGCAAAGGGTTGCAATCGTCAAACGTTGACTATCTTGTTAATTTAAATAATGAGATAAATGTCACCTAACCAATATTTAAATGTAACATTGGATTCTAGATTTTAATTATTAATTGTCAATGAGACATAAAAGGGTATTAGTGATTAAAATATAATAATATCGAAAATACTAAAATTTGAACCTTGTTAAATTTTGTAGATGGCCGCTAACAATATTACCCAAACCGTCCGTAACCTATCACTAAAAACAATCCTTGAAAATAATCGTATCAATCAAAACACTTTATGGATTAATATCGAAACTTAAGAATCGTTCTCAAGTAAGAAAAGATATCCTATGTGTTGAACGATCCTAATCCTGATGAACATCTTATGGAAGATAAGGATGCCTATAACGATTGGATTAAGTATATCGGGGATACTATGCAAGCCTCTTGCCTCATGTTAGGAATTATGTTTCCTGAGATTCAAAAGGATTTTGAACATCATGAGCATACGACATGATTAACCAATTATGGAAAATGTTCCTAAGGGTAGAACGCTTCGGGCGCTTCATGCATGTCGAATGGAGGAAACCCAATCGGTCTCATCTTATATCTTTAAGATGAGAAGCCACATTGATCACCTCGAAAGGCTCAATATGGGTAAAAGGGCTTTATCCATTCTAACGATTAATGAAGGTGGCAAAAGAAAGGGCATCACCCCGACACTAAGGTAAATGTTGCAAATGAAAGGGGCAATTCAAAGGGAAAAGAAAAAGAAAGACTAAAGCAGAACCACCGAAACCAAAAGATAAGAAGGCAAAGGTTGCCATGAACGATCAATACTTTGAGTATGGTGAGATAGGACATTTAAATAGGAATTGTCCAACCTATCTCAAAGAGTTGAAAAATAAGAGGGATGCAGGGTAAACCTCATGTACAATCTTAATTTTACATATTGACCTTTATTTTATTTCTTCTAAGAAATGGGTATTAGATATCGGATGTGGAACTAATATTTGCAATTCGTTGCAAGAGTTCAAAAGAAATAAGCATTACAAAAAAGGAGACTATGTTTTGAAACTTCCAAATAGTTTGGAAATTGTTTTAAAAATATATTGTGTGCTCCTAGTTTGACTAAGAACATTATTCAAGTTTCCCTTTTAAGACAATATGGTTTTGATTTAAAGTTTGTAAACAATGACATTTATATTTCGATGAACGACATATTTTACTTTAAAGCTATGCTTTCAAATGGTATTTATGAATTGGTTCATAATAATACATCATTTGATAGTTCGATGTACCAAGCAATCACCAAGAAACTCAAAATGGATTTGAGTAAGACCTATCTTTGGCATTATCTCCTTAGTTATATAAACAGATGTCGCATGTAAACACTTTGAAAGAATTGTCTTTTGGAAACAAATGAAATTGGTTCATTTGATACATGCGAATCTTGTTTACAAGATAAAATGACCAAGTAATCCCTTAGTGGGAAAGGGCAAAAGATTTATTAGGTATCATACATTCAGATGCATGTGATCCTTTTAAGCCAATGACTAGGAATGGTGAAAGATACTTCATTACTTTTACCGACAACGATAGTAGTTATGGTTATGTATACTTGCTGAGACACAAAGTTGAAGTTTTGAAATGTTCAAGTCTTCAAAAGTGAAGTACAAAATCAACTCTTTTAAAGTTCTTCATTTCGATAAAAGAGGAGTCGAACTCTATTGGATATAGTTCGATCTATGATGGCTAGGAGTGCATTATCTCTATCATTTTGGGGTTACGTTTTGCTCTCCACGGCCCATACATTCAATGTGGCCCAAACCAAGAAAGTGGATAAGACACCTTTTAAAATATGACATGGAAGGGCTCCATTATTATCATATTTAAAGGTATGGGTTGTGAAGCTTATGTGAAGCAATACACCCCAAACTAATTAGAAGTACGATCCACTAAGTGTATCTTTGTAGGATATCCTAAAGATGGTATAGGATATTATTTCTACGATCCAACAGAGCAAAAAGATATTTGTTGCTCGAAAGGCTGAGTTCTTGGAAGCTAAGTTCCTTGTGAAATGAATTAGTAGAACAGTGGAACTTGATGAGGATCGAGAACCACAAGCCGATACACGTTTGGTTGATACTAGCACTCAACAAGAGGTTGTTGAAAATGTTCAAGTGGTTGATAATTACACACAAAACGTTCGCAGATCTGGTAGAATTAGTAGTCCACCTGGAAGATATGGATTTTTCATAGATGGATGCTACGTGGTAGATTCGGGTGAACCTGCCACATACCATGATGCAATGTCAAAATCCGATTGTGACAAATGGCTTGAAGCCATGAACATAGAGATGCAATCCATGTATGACAACCAAGTTTGGAAATTGGTTGTGCTACCTCTTAACTCCAAAGTAGCTAGAAGTAAGTGGGTTTTCAGGAAGAAAACCGATATGCATGGTAACTTGGATACTTGTAAAGCGAGACTTGTAGCAAAAGGTTTCACTCAAACTCAAGGGGTTGATTATGATGAGACCTTTTCGCCTGTGGCGATGCTAAAGTCAATAAGGATAATATTTGCCATACCTGCATAATATGATTATAAGATTTGGCAAATGGATGCCAAAATGGCTTTCCTCAATAGATATCTTGAGGAAGATGTCTATATGGTTAAGCCTGAGGGTTTTGTCGATCCAAAACATCCTAACAAAGTATGCAAGTTAAAGAAATCAATCTGTGGATTGAAACAAGCATCGAGAAGTTGAAGTCACCTTTTTGATGAAGAGATTAGGGAATATGGATTCATCAAGAACGTCGATAAAGCTTGTGTATAAGAAGGCTAGTGGGAGGATTATTACTTTCTTAGTGTTGTATGTCGATGACATTCTACTATATGGAAATGACATTCCAACCATGGAAGGTGTAAAAACCTGGCTTGGAAGTTGTTTTTCCATTAAGGATCTTGGTGAAGTCGCCTATATTTTAGAAATAAAAGATCTATAGGAATAGATCAAGGCGCTTGATAGGTTTAAACCAAAGTGCATACATTGACAAAGTCTTGAAAAGGTTCAAGATAGAGAACTCTATGAAAGGTTTGGTACCTATTCAATAGGGGACAATATTGAGTGCATCTCAATGTCCAAGCTCAAAGGAAGAGCAAGAAAGAATGAAAGGAATCCCATATGCGTCTGATATTGGATCCATAATGTATGCAATGATATGCACTAGACCGGATATGTCATCCGCTTTAAGCATGACAAGAAGATACCAGCAAAATCCAAGTAACGGTCATTGGGTGACTGTTAAAAATATATATTGAAATACCTTAGAAGGACTAAGGATATATTTCTAATATATAGATCTGGTGAAGAAGAACCCGTTGTAAAGGGTTACAGGGATGCGAGTTTCGGAATTCGTTGTAAAGGGTTACATGGATACGAGTTTCCAAACTGATCGAGATGATTCTCGATCACAATCAGGGTAGCATTGTCCACTATAGAATCAGAATACATCGCCGCTTCATTGATCGAGATAATTCATATGGATCTGCCACTTGAATTATTGTCGATCTAGGGGTAGTCCCTACCATTCAGGACCCCTAGAGATCTTTGTGATAACGATGGTGCGATTGCTTAAATCAAGGAACCTCATGTACATCGAAAGACTAGGCACATTGAGTGGAGTTCCAACTACATAAGGGATGAAGTTAAAAAAGGGAAAGATATGTATTCGCAAAGTTCATACTGATTAAAATATTGCGGATCCACTCACGAAGCTCCTTGAACGGGCAAAGCATGAAGCGTCATACTTATGTCTTAGGACTTCGATATTCTAGTGATTGGATTTGATCTATTTTGTATTTGGATATTGGAACAACTGTTATTATAACTCTTTATGGTATTTTGAGTTATGTTCCATATTAGCATGTTTAAATCCGTGAATAAGTTGCTTATTCTAAATGTCCGTAGTCGATCATACTTGTGGGAACAAATATGAATATAAGACTATTATGAACTTGGATTGGTGGATATTCATCAGGTATGAATATAGAGCAAAGTGTTGCTGCCAAGGTTCATAGATATTTGTGGGATACAAATATTGGACTAACTCGCTCTCAAATCCTACTGCATGGAATCATTTGTGATTGATCATAAGTAAATTTGAGTAAAGGAGAATATAATAGTATCCTCTGACCTGAGATACATATTGGGTCTTGATATTCACCAAATATTATACCTTGACTTATTTCTTCGCTGTTAGTAAAATGACAGTACATAAGGCTAAGCTCAGGTGTGGTACAAGGTGATTGTGAGAGACGTATGTAGTCAAGATGGGATTTGTTCCTCTTATTCGTTGAGAGTAAGATGTCTAAGGCCTGCTAAAGTTAAATCAATAGAGAGTGATCACTCTATGTCTCTGGATTTAACATGACATCTGTAACGAAAGGATAAATGATAGATTCACCTAAATCATGTTCAAGTAATGGACTTGAAGGGGATGCTGTTATTGAATGGGAAATGTAGTCATACGTATTAGGGGTTGTAAACTATAGTTAGGTGGTCTTTACTACTTGCATCAATCTTCTATGTATCTTGTGCAAGTGGAAGATTGTTGGATTCTGTATGCCCAAGACACATATTAGATTGATATGGCTAGTACGTTATGATCCAAGTCGAGTCATACCCAAATACAAGCTAGACAAACACTTATAATATTTATTTATGATATGATCAAACAAATAAATATTAACACTTATAATATTTAGAAATTGGTTTTCTAAATAATTGCACTTGACAAACCAATAAACTATATGGATAATTTATTTTGAGAGAATATTTTATTTTGTTATTTAATGGGTTAAATAACATAATACAAATAGTATAAGTCTTATAACATATGATGTTATATTTTATAAAAGTTATAAAATATATATATATATATATATGTGTGTGTGTGTGTGTGTGTGTGTGTGTGTAAGACTTATATTGTTTAAAAAGAAAAATGTTTTTTTTAAATAAAAGAGTGGGCCGCCCCCTCTTCCCAAGACATTATGGTCCAATCATAAAACATGCAATTTGCATGGCTAGACATCTTGTGATTGGGCAATGTTGGAGGCAACATCTCTCTTGGTTTTAATAAGATCTTGCAAGACAAAAATGGAAGTAAGGGTTGTAAAAATTCTCTCAAAAAAATCGGCCAACATAATGCCAATTTTAGGAGATAATTTTCAAATGAAGAACTTGTAAAAATACTCTCAAAATCGGCCAAGGTGTGATTGATCAAGAGGGATTTTTCAAGTTTAACATTCAAGTGCAAGAACACTATTATTCCACTCATAATTTTCGGCCATGATGTGGTTGTCTGGAGGGAATCTTAGTGAGTTCATAAGTGTAGAAATCCTAGCTAAACTTAAGGTGTTTGTTGTAAGGCTTGGGGTATACAAGCTTGAGGTCTTCTACACTTGAAGGCAACCGTTCAAGAAGCATCATCTTCTTCATATCCTTTACTCCTTGGAAGGTAGTATACTAAACACCCTATGGTTGTGTTTTAATTTTTGTTAGCATGCATGTTCGTATATGGATCCAGGGATTGGGTTTTACATATAAAATGGGTTTTATATCTTGTAAGTAACATGTTTTAAATAATATTTTCCGCTGCGTTTTTATTTTATAAGGATAAAATACTTTGATAAACATTTGAAAAACCCAACAATATACAATGGATATTAGCATTCCTACATCACCTTGCAGTTGATCTATTGTGAGATCCCTGCTTGTGATTTGTGATTGAAGTGAGGAGATATGAGCTTCCTTTAAAGTAGCATCTTGCTGTAGTGAAGAAATGAGAGCATTCTTCAACTCAGCATCCTGTTCTAATACAACCACTCGTCTTTTCAATCTTTTCACATATGCATCTTCATCACTATCACTGTCACTTTCAAAGATTTGTCTTTTCTCAGTTGCATAACAAAATGCTACTTCATCATGCTTAGTATTTCCTTCTCCACTGGAACATCCTGCTTCAACTTTAACACCACTTGAACTGTCTGGCTGTGAGGGTATAGACTCAAAATCAAAATTGAAATCATACATGTCAGGTTCCTCTAGACTTGTTTTCTTTGATGCATCTTCAGATTGTGGATCAGGCTGTGGATCAACAGATAGAGTGGGCTCACGATTTGTTGATGGGCTAGAAAGATCATGATCAGGTGCGAAGTCAGTTTTCTGTTTCTTTCTAGCTGCTTCTTCAGTGTCATCAGTAATCGCTTCAATTTCCGTTTCAACTTGTGAAGTTGTGGCAGCAGTATCTTGAACAACAGCGGTAGAGACAGATGGAGGGTTTCCGTTACCACCCTATAAGGATACCAGTAGTGCAGCTAGATTTTCAGATGTCATTGGCACAGGCTTTCTAACAGCTTCCTCTTCCTTTTCAGACATAACTATCTCCACCTCGCTTTCGGAATCGGTTTCTTCTTCACTGGAGCCTGTTTCTGATTCTGAACCAAGTATTTCAACCTCAACTTCATTGCCAGTCACTTGTTGCATAAGCTGCACATCGTGTTCTTCAGCTATCTTTGCGTTGATCTATGGAGGAGCTGGGGCAACAGGAGCCGCTGACACAATATCGGCAAATCTGCCGTGCTTTTCAAGTTCAAACTTTCCTTCAAAGTTGTGATGCTTTTCCCTCTTGTTTCTGTATGCATTCTCGAAGCATCCTGAACCCATTGGTTTTAAATTGATGTAGTCCGGTCCCTTGACTAACTCTGGGCGTTTATATCAAGAATCATCTGGATGAATCTTGGATATAGCATAAATATATTCTTCTTTGGATCATCAAGTATCTTCTTCATGTTGTCAAAAATGAATGCAGAAAAGTTGAAATCCCACTCGTTCACCAATGCCACAAGCCCAGATGTTTGTGTCTTGTTTAGTTGATCGAATCCACCCTTGTTCTCCGCGATACATTGCAAGAAGAAGTGTACCAGCAGTCTCCAGTATGGAGGGAGTAGTTTCTTCAGAACTGTTGGATAACCCCCTTCATAACTCATCCTTCGAAGAGCATCCAGAACTCTGGCTTGATTGTATGATGTAGGATGATGTGGCAGATCTCCCAACCTCAAAACTTCTCTCACGATTGCTTAAAAAACAATAATCTTCTTCTTCTGAACAGTTGCTTCAGTCATTCCAGCTCCCTCTGCCCCTTGTCTATTAATCTTTGCAGTGTTCCAGAAGGTATTTATACAGCTGTTGCATATCACCGGCTCTGCTCGTAGTGCATGAGTGATTGGGCAACTGTTTAGACCCCCGAATAAGTGATCCAAACATCTCTACGTGTTCTGCAGGAGGATCTGAAAGGTAACCCGCTTGGTTGTGGAAGAGTTCCACTTCCAGCTGCCTTTGATTCTTCTCTTGCATCATTACTCATGCCATTTTCTGCACTAAACACCAAGCATTAGATTTTTCAGAAAAGTGTTAACTTATATTTGAATTGTTGATGGGTCAACAAAGTCAACACATCAAACAGTTCAAATAACAGTTAACAGGTCAAGTAAAGGTTCAAACAACAGTCCAGATTAGCAGGTCAAAGGTCCAGGTCAAGAAAATTTCAAGTCAACCCTGGTCAAGGTCCGGGATGGTGAAGGTTCATCTCGAATGGGCCTCTTCATCCGGGATGACATAGTCATCTTATTCCAGAATGAATTTATGAGTCCGAGATCATCCGAGATGAAGATCTCCTAGTCCGAGATCATTCGTGATGGGGCTTTTCAGTCCAGGATGATGTACCTTGTGTCAAGGATCAGTCCGAGATAGTCCGACATAGAGTAAATCGAGAGAGAATTCAAAGATGTTGTCCAGCTTGGTTCGAGATATGTGTCTCGGACCTTTGTCATTATAGCATTAAATACATCTTGAATGGGCTTATGGGCTAGGCTCATCTCGGATTATTGGTCCAAGATGATGGACTAGTTCAGGCTTTGACTTGGTCAAATCTGATGGGTTCCATCCGAGATGGTGGGCCATTCCAGATCAATATTTTATTATTATTTTAGCAAACCTTTTCAAGATAGCATATACCCCCTTCAAAATCAACGAATCAACCCACCGAGCAACTATTTATCATTAATATAATAATATTAGAAAATTGTATGAAATACTAACACTGGGGTATTTTTGGGAAGACTGCCATGGGATCAAATCGTTTTTGAACTGATTAAGTAACACTTTTCAGCTCTTCACTTACTTGGACTGGTCCACGCGATTGTTAATATGCTTTTCCTCTTAAACCTAACACTCAATATTCAACTTTTAGCTTTGTGATATGCTTAAGGTAGAATTATACGGTAACATCTGTGTGTCCCATTCCAAGGCATACCCCCGCGATCAAGGTAAGCACACAACAGTTCATCGTAGCAGGTGAGTATACTGATTTCATCCTTAAACTTTTCAACGCCAGACTTTCTGGTGAACATGTTAGTACTTCCGTACAACAGAGAGACCAGAGAAATCTGACGAGGGCAAGGCATACCTATAATGGTACGGATTTGGCTTTAGTAGCGCATGAAATTCTCTTTTTGTGAGACTTTCTTTCGTTTTCAGGTTTTGGCCCTTAAGCGGCTCTTTTTCAAGATATCCTGACTGTGCCCAGGTCTGCATATAATCTGGATGCAATAGAGGGGCGGTCATGATATCCCGGATGACTTATCAGTATAAAGACCCGAAACCTCAGACGTTGGCTATCTATCAAAGCAGGATTTAAGACCATGAAATCATACACCGTTGGTCTGTTACCCATGAGATGTCCAGTCCATTATGTTTATATCACTTGGCATCTTTTTGCTTTTCAAGCATTAGACCTATTAACACATCACAGTGGATCCTAGCATGTTCAGCATTGAAACCTTACATGTGTTAATCAAGTTCTTTAACACGAAAATTTATTTCATTTCCTAGCAACTTTTTCTCCCCCTAAATTTATGCAAAAGTAGAATACTTTATGCCCAAGTTTATTAGATGAGATACCGTTATTCTTAAAAACCCCTTCTTTTTTTTAGATCAATTAGTGAAACGTATCACTTTCAAGAGGTCCACAAGCACATTGAACCTTGAGATGCTGATAGGTTTTGTAAAAAGATCTGCTATATTAGCATCAGTATGGATCTGTTCAAGTTTAATTAAGCCTCTATCAAAGCAATCTCGAATAAAATGAATTTTGATGTCCATGTGCTTGGTTTTGGAGTGAAAAATAGGGTTTTTAGTGATCTAGATAGCGGCATCATTATCACAATAAATAGTTATATCAAGACAAGTCAAACCATAATCCTCCAGCTGATGTTGCATCCAAAGAACCTGGGAGCAGCAGGCAAATGTTGCAACATACTCTGCTTCCGCGGTGGAGAGAGATACAGTTTGCTGCTTCTTACACTGCCAAGAGATAAGTCTATCTCCCAAGAATTGACACCCAACTGACGTAGATTTTCTATCCCTATTTGTCCCTCCAAAATTGCTATCTAAAAAAGCAAATAGATCAAAGTTCGAATCTCTGGGATACCAGAGTCCGAGTTTAGGAGCTCCCTTCAGATATCTAAAAATTCTTTTAACGGCAGTTAGATGAGAGAGTTTAGGGTTACATAATGTCTGGCCGACTCATAGTTAAGTACATCAGTGAGCCGATCACAGATCGATACAATGTCTGATTAACAGGGCTTCCCCCTGGATCCTCAGTCAACAACGACCGCTCAGCAATTGGGGAATCTAACAGCTTTGAATCTGTCCTGCTGAATTTTGCAAGAACGTCGTGTACATATTTACTCTGATGAATCAAGATTCCTTGGTTATTTCGACAAACTTGTAGGCCTAAAAACATTGGCATGTCTCCTAAAGAACTCATCTCGAACTTCCTTTTCATTAACTCTTCAATTCCTTGCAAAGCACATCATTTGTGGACCCGAAGATGATGTCATCAACGTATATTTGAACTAGGATGATGTCTTTGTCAACATGTTTAATGAACAGCATTTGATCTATTGTTCATTGAGTGTACCCATGAGCGAGCAAATGTTCTGTTAGGGTAGCATACCATGCACGGGGTGCTTAGTGCAAACCATACAGAGCCTTGTCTAGCTTATAGGCATATCCTTCCTTCTCTTAATCAACAAATCCTAGTGGTTGAGCAACATAAATCTCCTCCTTGACCTTCCCATAAATAAATTTCGTCTTTACATCCATTTGGTAGACTGTAAAGCTCATAAAGGATGCATATGCCAAGAAAATACGGATGGCTTCAAGACGCGCTACTGGAGCATATACCTCATCATAATCTAAACCCTCAACCTGACTGAAACGTTTGACTACTAATCGAGGCTTGTTCCTTATGATCACTCCAGAATCATCTTGCTTGTTGCGAAAAACCCATCGTGTGCCAAGAGCTCGCTTTCCTTGAGGCAGCTTTTCAAGCTTCCAAAATCCAAGTCTTTCGAACTGATTGAGCTCCTCATGCATCGCATCAACCCATCCAGGTTCCTGCAGAGCAACATTAATGTTTTTAGGCTCAATCTGTGATATGAAGCAAGAGTATAGGCATGAGTTGATGTCTCAAGATTTGCTACGGGTCTGGACACCAGCAGAGACTGGTCCAATGACATTTTTGATTGGGTGACTTTTCTGAACACGTTGTGGAATTGATATTGCAGGGGCTTGCAAGTTCGGTTGCAGATTTGAAAAACTACTTGATGCTATTCCAGATGGCTCCCCCTCATTTGTTGCAGCAATGTTGATCACTCGAGGATCTACAGTGCAATCTGATGGAATTGCTTCTTGAAACAGAGAGGCTCCTTGAACGTTTGATGGTCCTACAGAGGCTTCAGTGTTGCTGACTTCACTATCAGGGATAGCTGTAGAAGATTCAGGAATCGGCTCCTGAATAGTGGAAGAGTGAAGTTATGCTGTAGCATACTTTTGAAATCCCGATGGATTCACAGTGAGATTCTTGAGCATATTTTGCAAGGGCACATCTTCATCTTCCATGGGAATAGGCATTTCTGCACTCGAGATTCCTGCATCAACAATTTCATTAAACAACATAGGAAATGATTTAAACAGGGAGGAATAATCATATAACCAATCAGGTCCAATGCGTGCATCTTTTTGGATTTTCTTCCAACCAATCCACATGATATGCTTCCACAATCTGCTTCTTGACTTTGTTGTACACACGATAAGAAGTATTCTTAGCATATTCAATGAAGTAGCACGGATCTCCTCGAGTTTCAAAATTTCCTCTGGAATCCATGAGAAGGACACACGGACAGCCAAAGGTGCAAAAGTGTTGCATGGAGGGTTTTTGACCTTCTACTATTTCATAGGGAGTTTTCATGCGACGTTTGTTGATCAAGGCATGATTCTGAACGTAGCAGGCTGTGTTTACTGCTTCTACCCAGAATATTAATGGGAGTCCTGAATCTATCAGCAATGTGCGAGCAACTTCAATGAGAGTACGATTGCGTCTTTCTGCAACTCCATTCTGTTGAAGAGATCTAGTTGTACTGTATTGACGATCGATTCCCTTCAATGTGCAAAATTCATTTAGCTCGACATTTTTGAATTATGTCCCATTGTCACAGCGGATAATCTTTACTCGCTCATTTGATTGATTCTCCATGAGAATCACAAATTTCTTGATTAAACTAGTGGTCTCACTTTTCTGCTCCAAGATGAACACCCAAGTGAAACGAGAAAAATCATCAGTGATGACCAAACAGTAAGCCTTTCCTCCAATACTGAGCACATTGACCGGGCCAAATAAATCCATATGCAGCAGTTCTAAAAACTTTGAAGTTGTGTGAACAGGTTTGGACTTATGAGGCCTTCGATGCTGCTTTCCTCGAGCGCACGCTTCACATGTCTCTATTTGCATGAAATCCTTGATTGGCAAGTTTCTGACGAGACCTCCTTTTGCTAACCGATTCAGATTTTTTGTGTTCAGATGACCCAACCAACGGTGCCACAGCATAGCATCATGCTCAGCTATCTCTAAAAACAAACAAGTAACTTGATCAGTGGGTGCTTTGTTCATATCAATCACATAAGCATTTCCTCGACGTTCAGCTTCAATAAAACACCAGTCCTCAGGTATGATGATTCCTAGTTTCAAAATAATGCAGCCACTCTTGGTGAAGAGAACCTCCATTCCTTTGTCGCACATCTGTGATATGCTCAGTAGACTGTGCTTTAGCTCCGGGACATAGTTAACGTTTGAAAAGGTAAGGACTCCATTTTTTACTGTGCCTTTCATGGTGATTCTTCCTGATTCTCCTCCTTCGAAGTTGACACATCCTCCATCGAATATCTTGATATCACTCAATTGGGAAATGTCTCTCGTCATGTGCCTAGAAAACCACTATCAATAAACCAT
Organism: Helianthus tuberosus; assembly: GCA_030545235.1. NCBI lineage: Eukaryota > Viridiplantae > Streptophyta > Magnoliopsida > Asterales > Asteraceae > Helianthus > Helianthus tuberosus. The sequence continues at coordinate 43,100,393 of CM060448.1, read as the reverse complement.
AGTCTAAAGATAGCCCTCCATAGTCGTTCCTGCACATTTAACGAAATCAGTTAGTTACTGGAACCCAAGCCATAGTGGACCTGAGTTGACCATCGCTATCTGTGTAAGTGACTTCACGAAAGATCATATGACTCTTAACATCGCTTGTAGTTTTTGGCGATGAGGTAGAAGTTGATGGTTGCGAACACGGAGACTGGGATCCAACAGGAGTTTTAGGTTTCCAATTTTGGTGACTGAAACACTTCCATTTGATAAGAGAACTTTTGTGTTTCTTTGAAACCTGTTCATATTTGAAGGTTTTTTATTTTCCTGTTTTGCTAGATTCCAGTCTCTGTTAGAAGGCTTTGCTTTGGAAGGTATATTTTTTTATAAAATGAGAGTGCGTAGCCTTCTGATGATACATGTTCCTAAAATAGTAGGGACAATGAACACAATTTCTTGCAATGTGTCCAGGAATTCCACAATTAAAACACGTTTGCCTTTTTGAGAAAAAGAAATTCAGTTCGGCTTGTGTTATTCTCGATAACTGGTCACGTCTTTTATTTTCATTTGACGCTGAGTGCTTGCGTGCATGTTTGATCTTGGATGAACCCTGCTCACAGCTGTCAACACAAGAGTAAGTATCCACAACTTTACCCTTCAGTTTTGGTTCTGTTTCCTTGAGAGTTGGGTTTTTCCTTTGAACATTCTTTTTCCGTGGCCTTCTATTTCTACGTGACCGTTTCTTCTTAGAGGGAACAAATTTAGTTGATTATGCTTTGTTAAAATCACCCTTTTCAGAATCTGAACCTTTAGGGTCGAGAGCTGAGTTGACTGTTGAAGTGACTTCCTCAGATTCCCTTTCCTTAGAGACCATGTTCCCAGGAGTTTCTGTAGAGAAGGTTTCCATATTAATTTCTTCTACAGTTTCATCGTCTGATTCAACTGTTGAATTAATTTTCATGGATTCCTTCTCTATAGTTTTCGTGTTTCCTTGAATTTATGCAGAATTGGACTCTATGGATGTCTCTCATTCAGCTTTATCAACCTCTAAGTTATTGACATTAGATGATTCCGGTAAGCTAGATGATGAGCAGTTTGTGTCAAAGACAGTTTGACTGTCTTCTGTTGCAAAGCTGCTGGATTCTGATTGTTCATCACAATCGGAATCCTTTGAAGATTTTTGCTCATTATCTGAGATTCCTGAATCCTCTGTTTGATTGCCAAGATCGTTAGATGACCCATGTTCAACAATTTCTTCATTATCACAATAAAAAACATCAAGTTTTTTCATCATTACATGGAGTTTCTGACATATCATTCGATGTTTCAGGCGTGCTAGAACAATTTCCTGAATCATCAGAATTGATTTCTGAATTACTTGAAACAGATGTCTCGGGCTCCTCAGTCGTCACATCAGACTCTCCTGTGAAAACATTTTCAACACAACCATTTTTATCACAATCATAGTCTAGAATAATAGCACCAGATTCATCAGTTTTAGTGGGAACACCCCAAGTCTCAACAAACCTAGAAAAAAACATAGTTCCAAGAATAAAGGTCATTTTTATCAGAAATAACATTATCAACAGCACGTTGATGTGATTCATCATCCTCTTTAGACTTCTCTTCTGTTCTTATTAACTCTGCACATGAACTAGAGCAATTAGTATTTTTAGCATAATCAGAATTTTGTGAACTTTCCTCCTTCTCCTCTGCTGATGTGTTAACTGGTTCTGTTTTTCTTTCAGTTTCTGCTTCTGTATTTATTACTATTTTGTTTTAATGATCGAATTTGTCTGCTGATTCATTTTGAACATTTTCATTTTTAACAAAATTTCTAGGTTTCTTGAAATCAACTGGTTGACCATTTTTAAATTTTGATGATTCATATGGAACATAATCACAAGGTTTGCCATACATCATTTTGTCATCATTTTCCATCTCTTGCTTAGTAATAGGCAGTCTGGAATAATTATGATTATATGGTGGCGGAACCTGTGTGTATCCTAATCCCTTCCCTTATTTTCCTTATAGGCAAGTTGCTCATTGCACAGATTACGAACAGTGTCACTGGAAGTATCAACCCTTGTGATGTTTAACTCATTTTGTTTGTACTTTCCCGTGAGAAGTTCTAGCTCAGCCTTCACAAAGTCACATTCAAGGGTTTTTACTGTGAGTCTATGTTTGTAATCGTGAACCCAACATTACTGTTGATTCACGTCTATGTGAAGTTGAGCTATGTCCTTCTTAAGTGCTTCAATCTTTTCATAGAGAACTTTATTGTTCTCTCGAAGATTGGTGTACTTTCCCATAACATTGTTGTAATCAGTGATCAATGCTAAGTTTTGAGATCTCAGAAATGCAACTTTATTTCTACAGTGTTCTGTACATAAAAGGGAATTTACCATCTCGGAGAGTGATTTTGGTTCCTCGGTCATCGCCATCAAGCACTGATGGACCCTTTCAATAGCAGCAGTTTCAGACAGCTTCATTGATTCCACTTGTGCAACTGCATCAACCCAATTGAATCCATTCTGCTCCTGTGCGATCAAGGCCCTTCCAGCTCCAGAGTTTCCCTGTCCAGTTGAAGTTGAAGTCTCAATAGGTGTAACAGGAACCATTGACCTTTCCTTGTTCCGAGCTGCAGCTGCCTGAGTAGCTTCATATCTTGTTGGTGCCTTCTTGCAATCCCTAGCAAAGTGTCCTGGTTCATAACACCTGTAGCACCTTAGCCTGTCTCTCAGCACTCCAGGACAAGCATTCATTGGACGACGCCCATATCTCTTAGCAAACTTTTCTGCCTTGAACGCTGACATAGCAAGATTCCAAGCCACATCCAATTCATCCAAGTCTTCTTCCACCACTTGATTCACATCTGGTGTAATCTCTCCCGAGGGCATGAGATCCCCAACTAAGAAGGCATTGAAACTGGAGATCATAGAAGCTGCGAGAGCAAGTTTTTCTTCATTTTGTTTAGTCAAGAAGGCCATATGTTCCACTGAAGGTGATGATGGGATATTTTGAGGTGCAGACTGGGTGGTTGAACGAAAAGCAACATTTGCATGTTGTGGATGAGGCTGGGATTGCGGTTGAACATTTGTGGTGTTGACAGTAGGTGCTTGAGAATTAGGAAAAGACATTCCATAAATGTAGTTGGATTTTGGTGCAGCAACAGGACTGAACACAATGCTTCGGTTGTTATTCATAACTCCATGAACAGGACTGAAAACCAGCTTTGGGTGAGCTTGAGACATCAATGCAGCGTTGTTGGGGCTAGTCATGCCAGCAGCCATCAGTGAGTTCTTGTTATTCATTTCTCTCTGCTGATTGTCAAGTGTCATTTCATTCAGATCCTTAGTACGCTTGATCATAGAAACCTCGGCATCCCATCCTTTTGGTAGAGAGTTAAGTAGTTGATGATTCATTCCACTGTCTGAAATATTGATTCCAGCACTCACCATCTGTGAAACAAGTTTGACAAACCTCCTAATCTGATTATCAACGGTTTCCCCGTAGATGTGATTAAACAAACTGAACTGTTGATTCATAATGTTGACTCTGCTAGCCTTCATGTCAGCATTTCCTTCAAACAAGTGTGTCAGTTGGTCCCAAATTTCTTTTGCACTTTTGTAGTTCCAAACTCCAATCGAAATGTCCGGACCAAGAGCCATTGAGAAAGTTCCATAAGCAGCTTCATCCTCAGCTACAACCTTTTTGTCTTCCTCAGTATAAATACTTTCGGGTTTCGGAATCTGGGTCTGAGGGTCATCTTCAGTAGAGTACATGATAGTGCGTGGTCCATTCTTGATGCTTCTCCAAACATGAGGTTCCTTCGCCTTACAATATTGCTCAAACCTAAACTTCCACTCATAGTAGTCGTCTCCATACAAAAACCTTGGAACCTTGGTTGACGTGCCAATAATTGGTCAAGTTCTTGATGGAAAGCCAAAGACTGAGTCTGAATAGCAGCAAGGGTAGCGTTAGCGAGATCAGCTGCGTTCACAACGCCGTTGATAACACCGGTTGGGTTCAACATGATGTTTGTCAACACTGAACAGTAGTCCGAGATGAATAGTCCGAAATGGTGAGTCCGAGATGAAAACTGATCTGAGATGCAAGGGTCCGAGATGAATAGTGGTCAAAGAAAGGATCTATCCGAGATGATATGAGTCCGAGATGAAGTACAAAGGCAATCTTCAAACACTATGATCCGAGATGATTAAACATAGTCCGGAATCTGATGAATACTATCTGAGATCTGATGAAGATGGTCCAAAATCTGATGACGATGGTCCAAGATCTAATGATGACAGTTCGAAATCTGATGATGATGATCCGAGATGAGATGATGATGGTCCGAGATGACTTGAAGATGATCCGAGATTAAGGCAATATTCAATTCCGAGATGACTAATGATGACCCGAGATTGTTCGAAATGTTATGAATGCAATCCGAGATCAGATGAAGTCCGTCCGAGATGAGCAGAAACAGTCCAGAAACAGTAGAAAACCGGAATAGTGACAGCAACCGTGAACAGCAGCATCGCGATATCAGATCTGAGCATGGAAATCAGGTTTGACAGGCTCTGATACCAATTGTAAGTCCCGTAACGAGATCTCAGTGATATCGCGCTAGCTTGAAAGGTGGCGGAATCACACAAACAAGCTATGAAAGAACAAAGGAGATGAAAAAGAAAGATTCTTGATTGAATGATTACTTCAAACTTGCATACATATGATTATGTCAAATACAAGGAAGCTAATGTCACCAATCATACTCCTAATGAAATGACCCTTCTATTTATAGTAAGTGATTAGGGAAGAGACTCCCTAAACCCTAGGCCCAATCTTACCCAAAATGCTCAATTACAACCATAACCCAAAATGCCTACTAATCACTTAGCTACTTATCTATAAACCTTCAAGGGTCTAACATTAACCTTGTGGATGCAACTTTGGCCAATTATACATCGCGTCAAAATAACCGGATCCACTTATCGGTTGAGGGGAAGCTGCTGCAAAATATCTCTTTGGAAAACATCATGGTCAGGTTAGGAGATCGGGGGAAGTTGCGTGTTTGGTATCTTCGGGTGCTCCACTCGCTCATGTATGGTGAGCCTAAGTTATTATGGCGGCACATCATCATGATGAACATATGGGATAGAAGGAACCAGATTAAGCGAATGATGATCCCGCATGTCCGGTTGATAAGTGCAATGATTGTACAGCTAAACCAGTTACCGACAACTCACTTTGGGTAGTTAAACCCTTTGAAGGTATTGATTTTTTGAAAATGCGAAAGGGGTCGCATATATATGTTGAGGAGGTTGGGCAACGGTAAAAAATCATGGATAAGGACATGGGGTACAGCTACATGTATCCGGAGCAAGAAGCGAGTGGAGACGAAGAAATGGGTGAAGGAGAAGGTGATGAAGAAGATGCGGGTAGATGACCCGGGAGACAAAGGTTTGCGCGACACCATCACGAGGTGTCCAACTATGTCTCTCGATTCATTGTGAATAGGCGGAGGGCCGCCTATGGCAGCTAAACCTTGGACAACAAGACGTTTATGATAATGTGTCTGTGGCTATAGCCGAGGCGAGAGAAAGAGAAGAACGAAGAATGAAGGCGGGTGAAGAATGGAGGAATAAGCAAGAAGAATGGTGTTGGGATTGAACCCTACCAGAGGAACAGATAATGAAAGCCAAAACCGGTTCACAACAGTGGATTCACAATAAACAGCTGTTTACACTAAGTCTTCTCCCTTGAAAGTGATTATAACAGCTGACGGTCTTATATCCACTGCCCAGATACAACTGCTGCTGTTCTTCTAAACTACTGATGAAGCACAGAAGACTGCTGAAAACTAAGCACTGCTGATACAATCAACTGATGACAAAGCACTGCCCAATCAAGGACTGATCAACCTTGAGGAAAGCACTGATGTAAAGAGAGAGCAGTAGTTTAGTATGTTATCTGTCTTATGTATAGTCAGTAGTTAGGTTTAGCAGTGGTTGTATAAGAACAGTAGATACAGGTTGTTAGGCTGTTAGACATCGCTTTCATGGTGACGTCAGCTGACATGGTTGCAAAAGTCGCTAGGCGCTCCCTAGTCGGTCGACTGGGGAGTTGAGAGTATTCGGCCTAGGCGGAGAGTACACGGGGAGTACTCGGACACGTTAAATTACAAAGAAATTAGTTTTCGGAAATGAAATATACGTCAAATAACATAAATTTACTAATATTTATAACAAAATACGTGAAGATGATATTTATTCTTTAATATGATATGCATAGAAATTATATTTTATTTTATTTTAAGTCAAACTCGGCTCGAATTGACCTACTAGATCCGATTTTGGCCGATGCTGACCACGTTTGATCGATTCTGAGTAATTAAGCGGAGTAAAGAAAGTCGCCTGGGTGTACTCGGCCTTGGAGACCTTGTTTTACAACCATGGCTGAGATACCTCAGTGGTTTGGATTGTCTATAAATGGAGCAGTACTCTGTACTGTTACATTTGATTCGTTTTGAGAGAGTTCTTCTCCTCAATTCAATCCTTTCATCTTGTGCAATCCAACCTTGAGGTATCAGGCTGGGGGGGAGCTAAGTCTGTAAGCACGCTTTGTAATCTTTTGATTGACTTTGTAATCTTTCAACTAATGCAAATCATGTGTTTATTAAAACTATTTTCTTCCCTGATTGTGTTTACAAAGTTTGTTGTTCATTTCCGCTGCACTTTACATGTTTTCATATTCATTGAGTTGTCCAAATTATATAAACAAACACAATCATAAGAGCCTCAGGTCCTAACAATTGGTATCAAAGCCTGGACAGTCAAATTCAATCTAACAATCAATTTGACATAACAGTTCGGCTCAAAATTCATTGATACTAAGGTTGGTTGTATTTAGTTGAAAAACAGAGTAACGAGTAACAATGCTTAAAACTGCTATTCAAATACTCTGTAAATCAACCAAGATGTCATATGACACACAAATCTCACACAACAAGTGATATCATGCACAAGTCAATCGTAGTTTTCAGATCTGAAAACATATCTGTTAAACTATGGGATTATTTCTTATTTTCAAAATTGATTTCAACTGTTGTTATGAAAATTGTGATGTCACTATATTAGATGCTAAAGTATGAACCTCAGATTAACAAAAGCTTATGTTCATAAAAACATTAGTGTTTTTGCTAACAAAAAAAGAGGGAAATTAAAACTTTAGTCATAAGAACTTATGTCTTGAGAATAGGTTGAGATCCTCAAAAGGAACAAATCAACTCTGTTAAAATACATTATGAAAACAGGGTAGTCTGTATCATATGTAATGTGAGATTGGTCAAAAATTTGTACAAATATGACAAATCCTCTTAAAGCATTACTGCAAAATGATTCTGGATTAAATATTCCTTCAAAAAAGACCTCCCAGTAAGTATTTCATTACGTATTAATGGGAAGGGTAAAAAGGGAAGAAGAAAATTCACAAAAACTCAAAAGTGTGTTTATCTCAAAACTTTTGAAGTCAGAAGAAAAGAGTATAAACATAAAACACTTATGAGTCAAAGTTTAGGGTAATAATGGTCATTAAGCAATTGTATGCATTCGTCTGTTCAGGAAAAGGTTCAGGTAAAAATGGTAATTCCGGTGAATGAACTTAAAGAGGAATAGACAAATCTTCAAAATCATCACATGGTAATGAGATCTATAACAGGATCTTCAAAACTCATGTGTCCATGTGTCCTTATGTTTGCAATCAACTTACAAGAAAATGGTACCAAACAGTGGTCAAAATGTATTCAAAATTTCCTAACACTGACCATTGTCATAAATTGAGGATGATATGATTACGTATTTTATTGAAAATACACCAGTTCCTTTTGATGCTGTTCTCAGAAAAGCCTTTAACCATTTTTATACAAAGGTTTTTTTTCCTCAAATAACCAGGATATATTATTCGATTTTTTTAAGAATAATATTTTTTGAACGCTTGCTTGTTTTTGTTGGCAATGGTTTCAATTTCCTTTCTGGATATAGTACCTTATTTTTATTGGTATTATTGTCCTCATAAATGGGTCAAAAGGAAATGGTACATTTGTCAAGGTCATGTCATACTCAGGTTTGTTTTTAACACTAATCAAAGGATTGATTGCTAAACAGTGCTTAAACTACTGGGGTACTCATGTTTTAATTTGAATATTAAACGAAAATGAGTTGCCTTAATAAAAAGTTCTCATCATATGGGGTACTAAACCACTGTCAGAAATTTGAAAAAGCTTCAAAATGTGAAATTGACATGTGGCAAAAACCTTGAATGAAAATCTCTTTGAATGTTGCTGATATAATGGGCTTTCAAATCGCTATCATTATCTCAACCCTAAACACTGCTTTGTTCAAACATCTGTTTTCTAAATATTGCCCACTGCTGAAAGTCAACCACTAGTCCTTCCATTCTCTTGGCAAGCACTGATGCTCAAAATCAGTGACTTATCCACTGATAGTAAAAATCACCCACTGTTCTCATTTTGACCGTTGTAACCACTGATATTTGCTTCATCAGTGGTTTCCAAAACAACTGTTCTCCATAATTCATCTTTTCATCATCTGTTGACACGTGGTCAGTTTTTAGCCTTCAGATCATAATAACCGCTGCCACATCAGCGATCACTTTTTCCCTTAATAAAACCCTGATCAAAACCCCAAACAGGGTTTTACACTGTCGAATTGAATTCCAAGATTCTCTTCTCAAAGCAGTTTCCAACCCTTCTTCCTAAAATCATTTTTCATTCTTCTCCGCAAAAATGACGAAATCAAAATCACAATCAAAATCAAAGCCATCATTATCTTCCAAAAAGGTCGCTCAAACGGTCGAAGAATCCATCGAGATACCATACAAATCTCCTCATAATTATCTGGGTTTGCTCACAAAACCCACCGATAACCACACCTTTGACTCCATCATTGATACATTATCTGCATCAAAGTACAAAACTTTGTTGACAGCAGATGCTCCCATTTATCTACAAACCCAGAGAGAGTTTTGGAAAAAGGCGACGCTTGAAAAACAAGATGATAAAGTCATAGCCATTAACTCCTCAATACAGGGTAAAGTGATTCAAATCACTCCACAATCAATCTCTGAAGTCTTTAAACTCGACGATCAGAAAGGTAAACTTTCTTTTGATAAAGCCGAGTTGAAAAAGGATTTCTTAAAAAGAGGGTATGCAGAACAATCAAGGGTAGATACCTTACAAAAAGGTTACTTCCCCTCTGCACCTAGGTTTTTATTCCACACACTTTTGAGTTGTGTTTCAAATAAAACAACAACGTTTAACGAAATACCATTGAAGATTCAATGTCTGGGCTATGCTATTTTAAATAATGAAAATTACAACTATTCCCAGGAAATCTTTAATGACTTGGTAAAAAATGCTGATAGCAAATCATTTTTACTTTTTCCAAGGTTTTTAAGCTATTATTTTAAACAAAAATTTGAAAAAGAAAATGAAAATTTGCTTAAACAAGGTGCTTATTTTCAAATAAAAGGGCTAACAACTGAAACATTCTCAAGAATGATGGCACCTATAAAAACAAAAGCAGAGGTGCCTGAGCAGAATTTAGCAGCTACCACTACTCCTCAGACATCTACTGTTGAGCCCACTGCTCCAGGTGATCAGAGCAGCACAACCACTGCTTTTAAACCCACACCTGACATCACCAAAAAGACCAAAAGAAAATCTTACAAAAAGCCCACCAAACCCAAGAAAAAGGCAACTCTGGAAGATGAGATCCCAGTGCAACTGCCTGTGACAACACAAATGTCACCACAAACCACTGCTGCTACTTCCTCACATCAGTTGGTAGAAAGATCTCCACCATTGCATCAAACTCCTCCTGCATCCTCACAAAAGGATCAGGTTGTAAGCACAGGGACCCCACAATATGAAGCTCTGGACCCAATCGGATCCATCTTCCTCAGTCCTGATCCCAAGAACATGTCTCTTTCAACACCCATACCCTCACCAATCATAATGCCACAATCAATAATACCTTTGTTGCATGGAGTTGCTATAGCTCAGACACAAACCAGTTCCTCTCTATCACCTGTCACTGAGAGTATACTCCCACAAGTGACTGGGTCTGATGCTACTACTCCTGCTATCCCAGCAATAATTGAGGAGGCTACACCCCCTGAGTTACAAGTAACTCTCGGTGGTAGTTCAAGTGGAGCAGCAACTACAACTGATGGATCAACAGAACTTCAGTTGGACAGTTGTTTCATTAGTAAGACTCCCTTGAAGGCAATTTCTTCTATAGCATCATCGATAACCACCAGTGAGTTGGTACTAACCACTGGTACCATCAAAGGTTTATCAAATGCTGAAGAAAGAAGTCCCCAGTACCGAGAACAAGGGGGATCAATGGATGATTTTTGGGACTCAGTTCCTAAGTCAAACATTGGTATAACCACTACTGGTGGGGATTCAGATGATCCCATTAATATCAGGAATTGACGGGCAGAGTTGAAAAACTTGAAGATTCAGTTGCTGAAATAAAGGACATGGTGCAGCAGCTGTTAAAGGCTCAAAAAGCACAATCCACTGTTGTTCCACCTCAAGCACCTGCTCCGCCACAAGCACTTGCTGCAAATGAGCTCTGGATCTTTTTCAACCTTTGCTAGAAAAACAAAAAACAAACAACTGATCAGCAGCATGAAATGCATGTAAAAATGCTGACAAACATGGTGGAGTCAAGATTCAAAGATACTCAAGCAGATATCAAGGCTATAAAGGCCAGCATACAAAGAACTGGCCATGGTGAAAAAGTTCCCTCCACTATCCTCTTCATGGATAACCCCCTTTCAGATAATGCCAAAAAGGGGGAGAAAATCAAGTTGAAGAAGAAGGGAATAGAAGATGGTCTGTATGTTGAACCAGAACAAGAAAAACAGACATCTAAACCACCTCCCAAAGGCTCTAAACCTCAAACCACAAAATCTTAAAATTCCATCCAAACAGCTGATACAGCAGTAGTTACAAAAACTACTGCTAGCCAAACAGCTGTCATCTCATCAACACACACAACTTCACCACACACCACCAAAACAACTGCCCTACCACCATCATCATCTACAATCATACCACCACCATTACCTCCTGCCATAAAGCAGAAGACAGCAGATGTTAAAACATCTGCTATAATGACAACAGTGGTTGAAGCACCAGTTGTTTCAACTGCTGTTAGTCAGACACTTTCCACCACTCAAATTACTACCACTGTTCCACCCAAGACATCATCAGCCTCTCCTACAATAAAGAGGAGAAGAATTTTCATTCCTGATGATGATTCTCCATCAACATCACCAAAAACAACTTCACCGTCTTCAACCCCTGCTCAAAAGCAGAAGACAACTACTAACACATCAGTAGTTGTAATGACAACAGTAGTGGAAACACCAGTTGTTTCAACAACTGTTTCTCAATCATCCACCACTGCTCTCATCACTCCTACATCACAACCAAAATCCTCTTCATCCGTAAAGCTTCACAAACAAAAAAGAGAAACAACTCAAGCCACTGATGAAATATATGATCCTGTTGCCACAAAATATCCACTGGAACTAGATGCTGTGAAAAATGAGATGAGACAATTTTACACCGAGGAAGATCCTTCAAAAAGAAGATTTCCTTCTCTCATTGGTTTCATACTCCGAGAAAACATGGATGAATATCTCGAAATGAAAGCAAGGCAAGCAAGGATTAGAGCTAAACTTGAGTGCAAAGATGAAGGTGATGAAGCCATTGCAGAAAGAATGGTACTCCTGCTCACAAAAGTCAAGCTGATGGAAGACTATGCACAAGATTTGATCAAAGAAAAGACAGATCAACGAAAAGCAATGAGAAAAGAATATCTTGCATATATAATGAAAGAAAAATTCTATCAAGCTGAAGAAAACCAATTTGAAGAGTGGCCACTGATTGCCTTGAAGCATGAAGCAAACAGGATTGAAAGGATTAAGAATAATCCAAGTAAGAAGAAGACAGCTCCAAATTGGAATAAGTACAAAAAGCTAATTGCTGATCTTACTTCCGAATATAAAAAGAAAAAACAGGAACTGATAGATGCTAAGGTGGATACTGCTGAAGCCATAGCAAAATGGACAAGGCAGTATACCGACGAGGCTTATGAACGGCTGAAGAAAAGAAAGATAACAGTCTCGGGCACTTCCAAAAGGTCAGACTACAACAAGATAGAACAACAGTTGGATGCTCTTAAAGCACTGCTCACATCAGCAGATAATCCTATCTTTGTGAAAAACCAAGAAAAAGGAAAACTGCTGACCAATGAAGAAGAAAAAGAAAAGGAAGCTGAGTACTTCACAGAAGCCATCAAGAAAATGGGTCTAAAAGAAGATAGTTCAGTGAGCCTTCAAAACCTTTTCAAAAAGGTATTAACCAAACCTGCATCATCAAACATTTCAGCAGATATCTCAGACAGTGAGCTTGATCAACAAGAGAAACAGGAGCAAATTGACAAAGAAGTTGCAGAAGACATAGCTGCAGCAAATCAAGTCATAGAAGAGGCCTTCAAAAGAATGTCTGAAGCTCAGGATACTGCTTTACAATTTTTCTCAAGGCCAAAATCTCCATACTCATCAGTAAATAAATCTCTCCCAAGAAACCCATTGGGTTCAAAAGTACTAAAGTGGATGTCTGATCAAAAGACCCACGTATTGACCTTGGTCAGATCCAATGGCGAAGTGAAGTACATATCAAGGAAAGAAGCACTAGGCCTTAGTGTTGAAGATTTGCAGGATCTCCTTGAACTTTCACTATGCAGGGATGAGGATGATCTAAGTTCCAAAGAATTTGAAGAAGAATTTAAAAGACAAGCAAGGGAACTACTGATGAGAAATAAAAATCCAGAATAATGAAGGGTTTTGGCATTATCTGTTCCAGGGGGAGATTGTTGGGATTGAACCCTACTAGAGGAACATATAATGAAAGCCAAAACCGGTTCACAACAGTGGATTCACAATAAACAGCTGTTTACACTAAGTCTTCTCCCTTGAAAGTGATTATAATAGCTGACGGTCTTATATCCACTGCCCAGATACAACTGCTGATGTTCTTCTAAACTGCTGATGAAGCACAGAAGACTGCTGAAAACTAAGCACTGCTGATACAATCTACTGATGACAAAGCACTGCCCAATCAAGGACTGATCAACCTTGAGGAAAGCACTGATGTAAAGAGAGAGCAATAGTTTAGTATGTTATCTGTCTTATGTATAGTCAGTAGTTAGGTTTAGTAGTGGTTGTATAAGAACAGTAGATACAGGTTGTTAGGCTGTCAGACGTCGCTTTCATGGTGACGTCAGCTGAGATGCCTCAGTGGTTTGGATTGTCTATAAATGGAGTAGTACTCTGTACTGTTACATTTGATTCGTTTTGAGAGAGTTCTTCTCCTCAATTCAATCCTTTCATCTTGAACAATCCAACCTTGAGGTATCAGGCTGAGGGGGAGCTAAGTCTGTAAGCACGCTTTGTAATCTTTTGATTGACTTTGTAATCTTTCAACTAATGCAAATCATGTGTTTATTAAAACTATTTTCTTCCCTGATTGTGTTTACAAAGTTTGTTGTTCATTTCCGTTGCACTTTACATGTTTTCATATTCATTGAGTTGTCCAAATTATATAAACAAACACAATCACAAGAGCCTCAGGTCCTAACAAATAGTGGGCACTGCAACAGTCCTACTGGGAGCAGGAGGAGTTGCAGAGGGCACAAGAATTATCCTGGAGACTTGCATGGGAGCAAGAACACGAACGTCACCAGTTGGAGCGGGAAGCATTAGAAGATCGGCGGTGAATGATAACTGCCGTTGCGCAACAGATTCAAGTCAGCAATGTGCATCATCTTCATGCTCAAGAATGGCACCACCAAGACTATCTAGTGGGTCTACCATACAATGATCATACGCCTTGGACCCGCTATAAAGACCTTCCCGTGTCTCATGGGCCTTCAGACCCGTCTCCTCATTGACCCGAAGGAGTTGGCTCGAGTTATGTTCCATCCCAACTTCAGCCATCAGCCGAAGGGGAAAGGGGCCCCTTCGATGATTTCCGTTAAATGATGGAATCTCTCACTGGTTACCCCTACCATTCGTATCCGCCTGTGGATCCAAACAAGAGATATCAACTGTGATGGCGTGGTATGTTTTATGTTGTTGTTGTATACTTTTACTTTCTTTTATTTTTGTTATTTTGTTTTGTTTCTAGTATTTTTATTTAGTAGTTAAATGAACGTTGTGGGTGTGTTCACTATATAACCCTCATGAGTTCTCTCGTCCTCCCGAGCTATCAGGAGGTCTAAAAGGGCTTGTTGCATAAGCTAAAAGCAACCGTGATTCCTACGAAAGTGAGTTAGGTTCATTGTTATTGTTGTAAATTTTTTTACACAAAAAAAATCAAGTTAAAATTAACGAATGACTTGGTAAGTCTTTTATAAAAATGGTAGAACAAGTAACTAACAAATTTTGATGGTTGTGAGAAGCATACTTCTACACAAGCGTTTAGATTTGTAGGTACATGATCTTCATGAGACGACAATTTTTATCGAAGAGTGAAGATCACACGAGGAAGAAGAAAAATCCAGGTTCATTCGTTTCTTTTTATTTGATTATTAGTTAGTAATAAGTGGATTGTATTTTGTATATTATTGGCCGGGGTGAAATTTTTGGGAGTTTGGTCGTGTCAAATCCCTTGTGCGTTTTAAAGGCTCAATTCTTACACATTGAGGACAATGTCTACCTCAAGTGTGGGGATGGGGAGAAAAAGTTTTTCGGTTTTGACCCCTTTCATTTAAACACTACACATTGAGGACAATGTTGACCTCAAGTGTGGGGATGGGGGAAAATTTCAAAAATATCTTTGTTTGAAGCAATCTAAAAAGCACAAGTAACTGAGTCAATGAGGGATGACACAACCCATTTGGTCTTCTGTCATGGGCAAGTTCAAATGATTAAACATGAAGGGTATTTAGCGGGTGGTTATTTGGGAATAATTTGCCTAAGAAACTAGTACATTATGCATATCACATACCATACCCTAATACGTGAGATCTTGAGCCACTTTTACACATCATAGATATACATATATATGTCTCTTTGTTTGAGTGGACCAATAGTCGCGTATTGTAGAACTTGCAACTTTTGATACGTTTGAGACCATAGACCGAATACAAGCACAAGAATGATTAAGCCATTAGGTAAACCTTTTCCCTTTACACCATTTATATATCCTTACCCAAATAAATCCCCTAGTCGCCCACTTTGAGCCTAAACCTTTCATTTGACCAACCCATTTAGCCCACGACCGTAAACCTTTTATTTTTAAACTTGTGTGATGAAAATTCGATTTTAGGATTATTTACTTGTATAGTTGTGATTTATATATAAAAAATTGAAAATATAGAAAACTTTATGTAAAGAACAGAAAATTATCGAGATATATACAAAAATATGTGTTTTAGTTTGTTAAATAAAAGGCGAAAATTGTTGCCTTTTTAGTCGATGTTGTAGATAGTTGTGTTTAGCAGAGTTATTGTGTAATAAAAATCGAGTTTTCATCACCTTAGCCACTTTAAAAATATCCCATTCCATACCTTTAGCCTAGCCCCATAACAACCCGTAAAAGACCTTCTGACCTGTGCTTAGTATTTGTGTTCGGTGGTGGAGAACGATTGAGTAGCAAGCATATGCAGGTACGTGTTCTAATCGGTTTGAGTGATTATTTCAAAAGAGCTAGTACATCATATAATTAGCTAACTTTAAAGCAAGTGGAGAGAATGTCGCAACCCCCGACCCCTTGCCTCGGGAGGCGGGCGACCGCGAGCTTCGCACATTCGGTGGTATCGGTGTTTATTAATTTGGCAGCGGAATTTACATCAGGACCGTAGTTAGGAAATATTTTATCAGAGTAAAACACCTCATTTTATGAATATTAAACACATGGGTAAAACCCAAGTTTCCATTCATAATCAGTTTATAGAGATAAACCCTAATTTACTAAAATAAAACTTCTTCTTTGTTTAGGTAACTTTTATAGCCACTTTTCCAAGCCTTCAGTGCTCTCCGGCTGGCTTCTATTTTGGCTTTCACATTTTGTTACCTGAAATGCGTTTTAAAAACATTTGTCAGTGGGAAATACTGCTGAGTGAATCCCAGTTTAATCAAAAAAAGTTTTATTATTGTACAGTATTTAGGTCGATCCAGTAAATACATTTGTTTACATCCACTTTAATTACCATCCACGGCACTGTCAATCCTGACTGGTGGTAATGTTACTACTCACAGTGTAGTAACAAATTTTGTATACAAAACCCCAACATACCGACGATAATTGTAGAATTACAAATACTCAATCACTGTTAATTATAGTGTAAAACAATTGAGGTTTTGTAAATACAGTTTGCCAAAAAGAATTTACAAAAAGAGGATAAACTCACATTGCTAATTTAGGTTTTTCCTTGTGATTTCCTGGTTATAATCTAATAAATTAAACAATGCACACACGTTAGTATAATAACCCAATATTTACATTAGTTATACCCTCCCCGAGACAGAACTCCAACGACTAAGTCAGGCAGAGCCTCGACATGCGTTACGGAGCACTAGATCAATCGGGTAGCGTATCTAATACGTAACCAGGGTTATAATACTTACAACGAGGCAGAGCTTCGCTAATTAGGGGATATAATACCCAAAGATTATTTCTACTATAGAGAAATTGAGAGAGAGTTTGAGATTTGAACGAAGAAAAATGAATGTCGAACTTCCCAATTTATAGGGCATGATCTCGACTTCCTCGCGGCCCGCGAGAGAAAAAAGACAGGGCTTTGTGCCCCACGAGATCCTGTAGGCAAGGCCCTAGCCTTGCTAACTTGCGCACTAGCTTCGACACGATGCTGCCACGTAGCAGCTCAGGGTGCGGCCTGATGACCAAGCTGTCACACCCCGTGACAATTATACTCATGGGAGTCGCGGCCCGTGAGCACCCCCTGATTTTGATTTATTTGATTTTTGTAAAAGTTAAGGTATTTCAGGGTCGTTTTTAGTATACGGGGTGTTTTTTTAGGGCGTATCAGGATGTTATAAGTATTTTAGGAGAGTTGTTATATCCTCCCCACCTTGTTTTAGAACTCATCCTCGAGGTCTACTGGAACAGGTGCGAATATTTCCTCTGCATCTCTGATTCAAGCTCCCAAGTGTACTCTGGTCCTCTCTTGGAATCCCATTTCACTTTAACTAGAACTAATCTCTTGTGCTTGAGATTTGTGATCTTTCTGTCTTCAATCTGTAGAGGCTTCTCTACAAATTTAAGCTTTTCATTTACCTCTATATCCTTAAGAGGTACCACTAACGATTCATCGGCTAAGCATTTCTTGAGATTACATACATGAAATACATCATGTATTCCTACCATTTCCTTTGGAAGTTGTAGCTGGTAGGCTACTGGTCCTATTCTTCTAATAATCTCAAAAGGTCCAACATACCTGGGGCTTAGCTTTCCCCTTTTGATGAAGACTATTCCTTTTCACGGAGAAACTTTTAATAATACTTTGTCTCCTACTTGAAATTCCAATGGTTTTCGTCTGTTATCAGCATAACTCTTTTGTCGATCGCGTGCTATTTTTAGTCTTTCCTTGACTTGAATAATCTTGTCCGTTATTTCTTGCACTATCTCGGGTCCTGATAATTGCTTTTCTCCTATTTCTGCCCAACAGACTGGAGTTCGGGACTTTCGTCCATAAAGTGCTTCAAATGGTGCAGCATTGATACTGGTATGATAGCTGTTATTATAGGAAAATTCTATTAATGGTAAATCATCGTCCCAATTTCCTCCGAAATCAATTACACAAGCTCTAATCATATCTTCCATTGTCTGAATTGTCCTTTCGCTTTGTCCATCAGTTTGAGGATGATAAGCTGTGCTTAGATTTAGCTTGGTTCCCTTTGCTTTTTGGAAACTAGTCCAAAAATGAGAAGTAAAACGGTTATCTCTATCAGACACAATAGATAAAGGAATTCCATGTAATGAAACTATTTCATTTATATATAACTTGGCTAATTGTTCCATACTAAAAGTTTCCTTCGTCGGTAAGAAATGAGCAGACTTGGTTAATCTGTCTACAATCACCCAGATTGTATCATTACCTTTTCTTGTCTTGGGTAATTTGGTAACAAAGTCCATTGTTATCAATTCCCATTTCCATAGAGGCATTTCTAATTGCTGCAATAAACCTGAGGGTTTCTGATGTTCAGCTTTAACTTGTGAACAGGTTAAACACTTGGCAACATAAGCTGCTATATCCTTTTTCATTCCTATCCACCAGAAATTCTTTCTTAAGTCTTGATACATCTTATCACTACTGGAATGTATCATATACTTAGACTTATGGGCTTCTTCTAGAATTCGGTGGCATAGGTTTCCTTGTTTAGGTATCCAAATTCTTTTCTTATGGAATCTCCAAATTCCATCTATTCCTTGTTCTAATTCTTTAATCATTCATTTTAATTTCTCAGTATCGTCCTTGATTACTGATTCTTGTACTTCTCTAATTTGCTCATTTAAATCTATCTGCAGATTTAATTTGAGAGAACATACTTTTCTTGGCTTATCATGATACTTTCGACTTAAAGCATCAGCTACTACATTAGCTTTTCCTGCATGATACTGGTTACTACAATCATAATCACTAAAAATTTCCATCCAGCGTCTTTGTCTCATATTTAACTCTTTTTTCCCAAAAATGCTCCTTAAACTCTTATGATCTGTGAAGACTACAAATTTATTCACATATAAATAGTGTCTCCAAATCTTAAGGGCAAAAATTGTGGCTCCTAACTCTAGATCATGGGTTATATAATTCTCTTCATGATTCTTAAGTTGTCTAGAGGCATAGGCTATAACCTTTTGACGTTGCATCAACACACATCCATAACCTAACTTAGAAGCGTCACAATAGACTACAAAGTCTTCAGTTCCTTCTGGTAACGCTAGTATGGGTGCGTTGGTTAATCTTTGCTTAAGGATTCTAAAGGCTTCTTCCTGTTTTGGTCCCATTCAAACTTAATTGATTTACATGTCAGTTTTGTTAAAGGAATGGCTATCGTAGAGAAATCTCAGATAAACCGTCTATAATTCTCACCTCTGTTGGTAATTCAGGGACTTTCCATTTAGTAATCGCCTCAATTTTTGTGGATCCACATGAATTCCTTCATGATTGACTAAATGTCCCAGAAATTGTACTTCTTGTAACCAAAATTCACATTTTGAGAATTTAGCATAAAGTTTTTCCTTTCTCAATAATGTAAGAAGTGCATGCAGATGTGTTGCATGTTCCTCTTTACCCTTAGAGTAAATGAGAATATCATCTATAAAGACAATTATGAATTTATCCAGATATGGTTTACATATTCTGTTCACCGTGTCCATAAATGCGGCTGGGGCATTGGTTAGACCAAATGGCATGACAGTAAATTCATAATGACCATACCTCATTCTGAAGGCAGTTTTAAGAATGTCCTCTTCCTGTACTTTCAGTTGTTGATATCCTGAGCGTAAATCAATTTTAGAAAAGAATCGAGCTCATTGAAGTTGATCAAATAGATCATCGATTCTCGGTAATGGGTACCGATTTTTAATCGTGACTTTGTTTAGTTCTCGATAATCAATGCACATACGCATCGATCCGTCTTTCTTCTTGACAAACAAGATTGGTGCTCCCCAAGGTGATGAGCTTGGCTATATGAAACCTTTCTCCAGAAGTTCGTCTAGTTGTTTCTTTAATTCATGCATCTCTGTTGGTGCCAAACGGTAAGGTGCTTTGGCAATCGGTGTTGTTCCTGGTAGTAGGTGAATTCTGAATTCAACTTCTGTATCTGGTGGTAGGCCGGGTAGTTCTTTAGGAAAAATATCTGAGAATTGAGATACTACGGGAATATCTTTCAATTCTTTTCCTTTAGTGTTAATGATTATGGAGATCATATACACTAGTGATCCTTTCCTTGCATAACTTGTTGTTTTCATCACAGAGATGAATTTCGTAGATCTAGTTGGCTTATCTCCTTTAATTGTGATCTTTTCACCTTTTAGTGAATTTACTTGTATTGACTTTTAATCACACAAAATACTGGCTTTATTGGTTACTAACCAATCCATTCCTAATACAATATCAAATCCGGCTAGGTTCATTGGGTAAAGGTTAGCAATAAAATTACAGTTTAGAATTTCTACTCTTGCTCCCTGCAAGATTTCAGTGATCTTAATGGATTCTCCATTTGCTGTCTCTACTAGACATTCTTGTTGAAGTTTAGTTAATGGTTGATTAAGAATTTTGCAAAATGAAGTATTAATAAAACTTTGGTTTGCACCAGAGTCAAATAATACTTTAGCAAAAACATCATTAACTAAAAACATACCGGCACTCACATCCCGAATCATCTTGGCTTCTTCTGTTGTTAGAACAAAAGCTCTAGCATTCTTAGTAGTCTTGTTGTTCATGGCTGGAGCTAGTTTTGGACAATTTGGTTTAATATGCCCCTTTTCTCCACAATTGAAGCATACTCCATTGCTGGGTTTCTTCCTGCAGTCTTCTTCCTTGTGTCTAGGTATCTTGCAGAAATTGTAGTAGGTAGAACATTTTCCTGAATGTTTCTTCTTGCAAGACTTACAGTAAGGGGCAGAAGTAGAACCTATGTTCTTCCCGCGGTTAGAATTACCGTAGCGGAATTCCTGGGTAAGTTTCTGGACTAGGTTCTTCCTTTGGTTCTCTTCTTGTGTACGTACCAATTCATCGGTCAAGGTATTTGCTAGTTCTACAGCTTCTTCTATGGTTTGTGGTCTAGCTGCCTTGACTACATGTCTAATCTCACTGATTAATCCCCTGAGGTAACGGGAGATTAATACTGGTTCTGGTGAGGCTAGAGTTGGCACTATTCTAGCATATTTGAAGGATATGGTAGTGTAACCTTTACAGTCTACTCCAGTCATTCCAAGGTTTAAGAACTTATTAGCAATTTGTTGTTTTTCATTAGGAGGACATAATTTCCTTTTGACCAGGTTCTTAAACTCAGTCCATTCTTTATTATAGACTCTGTCACTTCCCCTAGACTGGAGAATAGTATTCCACCATTCTAAGGCTGCATTCTTAAAAAGATTGGAAGCAAACATGATTTTGTCTACCTCTGCACACTTGGTTATTTTTAAGACAGCCTCTGTCTTTTCTATCCAGCGTAGAGCTGCAATGGCTCCGTCATTGCCAGAGAATTCTATTGGTTTGCAGGACCAGAATTCTTTGTAAGAATAACCATAAGACATGGTTCTTCTTCTTTTCGGAATAGGCAATTGAAGTAACGGTCCATTGTTTACGCTGTGACTGGGTTCAGTAGGTGATTGTTTACTTCCACTATTACTTTTATTAATTTTCGCTTCTTTAACAGTTTGGATGATATATGGCATAGCATCTCTAGTTCCTCGGGTTACTATGTGTCGAATGGCACTGTT
The DNA here is from genome assembly GCA_030545235.1 of Helianthus tuberosus. Classification (NCBI taxonomy): domain Eukaryota; kingdom Viridiplantae; phylum Streptophyta; class Magnoliopsida; order Asterales; family Asteraceae; genus Helianthus; species Helianthus tuberosus. The sequence goes on along the minus strand of CM060448.1, from coordinate 43,078,834 downwards.
ATTTATTTGATTATCATTATTCTGGTTTCCTGATTTTCTTCGTTGTCCATCTGGATTTACAAAAAAAATATCAGGTATTAATATCGCAGAATAAGATTTAATGCCAAAATTTGCACAAACAAACACATTGGTCAAAACCGTCGATCATTGCGACATTTACTCTATTTTATATATATGCATCTATTACAACTATAACTGGAATTTAAAACACACTACTAGTTATGCATCAGTAAGTATTAGTTTATCTATTTTAGTTGATTTATGATTTTTTTTCAAACTACCCGCGTTTATATATATATATATATATATATATATCTAGATATTATTATTTCAAGGGGCTCATCCAGTATTGCATGTTTTGCTCGTCATACTTCCAAATGAGCTTTTCCCTTATTTTCCTGATTCTCTCTCCTTCATCAACTAACTCCTCACCAAAAGTGCGGAGTTCCTGCGGTTTTCGGTACTCATGGGTGGTGGTGGTGGTGCGGGTATTGGTTCAGGGTATGGTGGTAAAGGGTCTCCATACGGGTATGGGTTTTCTAGGATTTCCCTAACATATTGGTCAGCATCCCAATATGGATCTAGAGGGTCAAGGTTTGGGTTTGGTGCTACAGGGTTTGGTACGGGTTCCTCTTGTGGGTAGAGTTCTCGGTAATCCCTATGGTCGTCATTCCACGGATCATAGGCTAAGGGATTGGGTGCTGGAACTCTAGGTATCTCATCTGGGTTAAAAGCTGGTATAGGAACTGGTTCTTCTTGGTTGGGTTCTATTTCCATAGGCTGAGTGGGAAACAATGGTAGTGGTTATGGTGCAATGATTTGTTCTAAGTTTGGGTATGCGGCAGTAGTAGCTAATATGTGAAAGTTGGCCAATCTCCTATTGATTATGTCTTGGGTCTGGGCGTTCATCTCCCTATTTGCTGCTGCTAAAGCCCTTTGTTGACGTAACTTTTTCATTCTCTTCCTACGCTCATGTGCTCCCCGACTGAACCATCCTCCCTTTTTTGTAGGGAATGGCTCTTCGGATTGCGCCTTAAAGACGAATATCCCCTCTTCGGTGTCAGCTGAGTACCCCAAAGGAGTAGGCTGGGAAGAAGTTCCTTCATCTCTAGGAGAATTAGATTGTTGACGATAAGCGTCTGGGGGACCTTGATCACTCATACAGTAAACTAACAGATTTTCAAATAACACAAAACAATAATATACAGATATGCACATAGTCACATAGATTATATCCTAACAGAATTGACAATTTCAATGTCAGCAAGACACTTCTATGGCTGAAATCAGTGGCTGTGGTCTAATACCACCTCTTGTCGCAACCCCCGACCCCTTGCCCCAGGAGGCGGGCGGCCGCGAGCATCGCACATTCGGTGGTATCGGTGTTTATTAATTTGGCAGCGGAATTTACATCAGGACCGTAGTTAGGAAATATTTTATCAGAGTAAAAACCTCATTTTATGAATATTAAACACATGGGTAAACCCCAAGTTCCCATTCATAATCAGTTTATAGGGATAAACCCTAATTTATTGATATAAAACTTCTTCTTTATTTAGGTAACTTTTATAGCCACTTTTCCAAGCCTTCAGTGCTCTCCAGCTGGCTTCTATTTTGGCTTTCACATTTTGTTACCTGAAACGCGTTTTAAAAACATTTGTCAGTGGGAAATACTGGTGAGTGTATCCCAGTTTAATCAAAACAAGTTTTATCATTGTACAGTATTGAGGTCAATCCAGTAATTACATTTGTTTACATCTACTTTAATTACCACCCACGGCACTGTCAATCGTGACTGGTGGTAATGTTACTACTCACAGTGTAGTAACAAATTTTGTATACAAAACCCCAACATACCGACGATAATTGTAGAATTACAAATACTCAATCACTGTTAATTATAGTGTAAAATAATTGAGGTTTTGTAAATACAGTTTACCAAAAAGAATTTACAAAAAGAGGATAAACTCACATTGCTAGTTTAGGTTTTTTCCTTGTGATTTCCTGGTTATAATTTAATAAATTAAACAATCCACACACGTTAGTATAATAACCCAATATTTACATTATTCATACCCTCCCCGAGACAGAACTCCAACGACTAAGTCAGGCAGAGCCTCGACATGGTTACGGAGCACTAGATCAATCGGGCAGCGTATCTAATACGTAACCGGGGTTATAATACTTACAACGAGGCAGAGCTTCGCTAATTATGGGATATAATACCCGAAGATTATTTCTACTACAGAGAAATTGAGAGAGAGTTTGAGATTTGAACGACGAAAAATGAATGTCGAACTTCCCAATTTATAGGGCCTGATCTCGACTTCCTCGCGGCTCGCGAGAGAAACAAGACAGGGCTTCACGCCCAGCGAGAGCTAGTAGGCTAGGCCCTAGCCTTGCTGACTTGCGGACTAGCTTCGACACGATGCTGCCACGTGGCAGCTCAGGGTGCGGCCTGATGGCCAAGCTGTAGCCCCCCGCGACAACTATACTCAAGGGAATCGTGGCCCGCGAGCGCCCCTGATTTTGATTTACTTATTTTTGTAAAAGTTAAGGTATTTCGGGGTCGTTTTTAGTATACGGGGTGTATTTTAGGGCGTATCAGGATGTTATAAGTATTTTGGGAGAGTTGTTATAGAGAAAATTGTAAAGGATGCGCATGGTTTGTTAGTTTCAAGGGCGGGTTAATCTTGGGTAACCATTTCTTATGTGATTATTCACTTTACCGCTAAATATTTTGAAATTGTAAAAATCATGAATGGGTATGACATTAGACCTTAACTTTAGTCTCGAGAATGGGATGTGTGTTTCTCGTTTGGCTCACGTGAAAGTGAAAAACAGATTTGCTTGAGGGAAAGCAAAAGACAAGTGTGGGGATGTGATGCGTGGTCAAAAATCGATGTTCTTATTTGTTTAAGTTTATGTTTTTACATGGCTTTTAGTTTCGAATAGCCTATTGTTGATTAGATTTGTGTTTTATAGGCCTAACATAATTAAGGAGCTATTTGGAGCACTGGGTCCGAATGAGATCATTCGGAAACATGTTATACAAGAAAACAAGAAACCCCACATTACAAGGGGCGTCGGCAACGCCCTAGGGCCGTCGTCGATGCGTATTTGGGTGTTGGGTCTTTAAAAATCAGCGTAGGCAACATGTTTAGACGTCGACAGCAAATGGGACTACAGAGACGGCGTCAGCGACGCAGGGGGTGCTTCGGCGACGCCCCCTTCTGCGTGCCGACGTGAATTTTGTTGTTTGTTGACATGTTGACGAGTTAAAACACATTGGGGTTACACTTAGTTTTGAATTTGAATTGAGTTCTTGGAGCCTAGATACCAAAAACCTTCATCCCCAATCCATCCAATCATTCGATTTCCCCATTCATCTTCATTCCACAACCCTAATCACCATCCATACTTCAATCCACTCATCACCACCATTCATTCTAAACCCTAATCGCCATTTCCACCATATTCGAAGCTTCAAGATGTCAAAGTTCAAGTTCCAAACATCCAGTGATCGTGTTCATCCTACCATGAGCAGCTAAATCTTGTGGGTTTCACCCTAGTGTAGGTTTTTGTAAGTTCCTAGGGTTTAAACATTGTATTTGAGATTCTATTTGTGACAAGTTGTGATTTTATTTTGAAACTTATGTTAATTGTCTTGCATTTGTATTGTATTCGTAAATTGTCGAGTGAAGATTAAATTTGACTTTACGAAATGTTTATGTGCAATCATGCCTTGTCTAGGTTAGAATTTGCATGTTCTTGGTAACGAAGTACATCTTTGTCCGTTCTTTGTAACGTTGATAGCTATTGGCACCTAAGCCTCGCAACACTAAATTCGTTAATCATATTTGCAATTGAGTTGAATCTAAAACATGTAGAAACCTTAGGACTTCAATTACCGAACCAGGTGTGAACCTTGTCTTCCTATATTGTTTTAAACTGTTAATTAAGTTTTCGTGCAATTGTTCAAGCTTTTCTTAGTTAAATAATTCAAAACCAATTTGTCGGTTCATTCCGACACACTTTCAAACAAACAAATTGTTAAAAATTCATAGCAAGCTTCATAAGTAAAGTGACAACATCTAAAATTAATCACGTCCATACGTAAACCATAAACTATTCATGGTTCGACCCCTTACTACCACTAATGCATTGTTAAGGGTAATTTGGGACCATAAATATTATCTTTGACCGGAGTGCGACACTTCGATCAGCCTTCCGGGAACATGTCTTCAAATTCCTGTACAACGGGTACGTCTTCAAACCTTGGCGATTCTTTTTCCACATCACGCTCGTAGGTCAGATAAGCCTTACACCCATGTTGAATGAGTTTAAGGGCTTCTATCATCGAGCATACTATGGGGTTGCAATTCTTTTCCACATAAATAATAACACACCTTTCGCTCGGAGATGTTAGTTGTATCTCCATACGGAAGCATATCACCTTGGCGTGGTGACGAGACAACCAATCCATCCCAATTACCACTTGGAATTCTCCCATCGACATGGGTATCAAGTCAACCAAGTAATCCTCGCCATCAACATTCAGTTTGCAATTCCGACACATATCACAAACAATAAAATTTTTATTGTTACCTACTTCTACTTCCATAGGCATAGGTAATTTCGTTAATATAAATGAAGGATGTTGAACAAATCTATGTAAAACAAAAGATATATTTGCACCCCATATCAAATAAAATGCGTGCGGGAATAGAATTTATGGTAAATGTACCTACAACCACATCGGGTTCATTCTTGGCCCCAGCCGCAGTTGTGTGGAAGGATCTTGCCTTTGATCTTGGAACTTCTGTTTTTGTGTCGGGCACTTCTTTCTTTCCCACCAACTCCGGGCACTAAGATTTCTTATGACCCGATTGGTAACACTTATAGCATATCGACACCTTGCCATGGTAATTCGAAGCCCTGTGTCCCATTTTTCCGCATCTAACATGCGTCTTGTGATAGGGTAATGCTTAAAGTATCTATGTGGAAGGGGATCATCCAATTTAGGAAGAGAGGAAAGTTGAGCCCGAGGTTTATTGGGCCTTTTAAAATTATTAATTGGGTGGGCAAAGCGACTTACCGACTGGAACTACCAGAAGAATTGAGTGGGATACACAACACGTTCCACGTTTTACATCCCCGAAAATGTTTGGCCGATGAGACGGCCTACATTCCCTATGACGACATAGAGGTGGACGATAAACTCAATTATGTATCTAAGCCTATTGAAATTTTTGACCGAAAGGTCAAAGGATTAAGGAATAAAGAAATTGACCAAGTAAAGGTCAAATGGGAGCATCGGAAGGGATGAGACACTACTTGGGAGTCTGAAGAAGAGATGAAGAGACTGTACCCTTCTTTATTTGGTACGTATTCAAGTTTCAAGGAAGAAACCTCTTTAAGGGGGTGGACTTATAACACCCCAAAATATCAAAATATACGGTTAAGAATACGTTTTAATTATTAATTGAAATAGCATAACTAGGGGTAAATAACCTAGTTAGTATTTAGTAAAAACAATGGGAGGTAAATCGTCTATTGTTTTTGGTGAAAAAAACTTGGGGGACCAAAGTGGGTTCAATGGAAAGTAAGAATAATAAAACTGAAATTTCACACACACACACACACACACAAGTGTATGTGTACGTGTACAGAGATAGTGAGATTAGGGTGAGCTTATGTTCATCAAAGTCACCAAGCAATTCCCTAATTCAACCAAAATTTAAAGAATCCTAAATGCATGTTTAGTGATTTTGAGTGTTCTACATCATCTAATCTCAAGGTATGTCAAGAATTGTAATTTTGGTGATGTTTTGGTTTAAAATTACCTAAGTAATTAAGTGATCAAAATAGTTAAGTGAGGTAGTGTGCTAGAAATGTTTGTGAAAAATATCCTGGTTAAGTTGTTAATAAAAACAATTTTCAGGATATCGAGCAGTACCTATAATCAAACAATGAGGAAAAAGGTAAAGGGTGACACGGGATATACGAGGAAAGCCCTTGATCAATCTAGATCGCCGGTATAAAACCTCGGGAGCTGACAATCGCAGCTACCTTGTTCTTCTTATTACTTCAAATATCAGGATACAGGGTGCAGGATATGATACGGATTGACTAGGTGTTACAATGCGATTCGAATACAAGTGTAAGTGTATTGTGAGTGGTTGCAGCTAGAGAGCAAGAGTGTTCGAAGAGAGTGTGTGTTCTTATCTGATCCGATCAATCCTATTTATAGTAAAACAAAGCTAACTAACTAGCCTACAAATACGGGATATGGCGAATATTTCCTTTATGAACGTTGTAGTCCACGTCTTCCGACTTCAACGTTCCTATTTCAACATATTAGCCCGAGTCTTTGGGAGAAGAGGTCCACTTGAACGTTATAGACTTGCTTCATTAATCTGCACGTTAATTAATTAGTCACTACCAGGATACTGTATCAGGATATTACCAATATCCTGATCCGGTATCCTGATCATAATAACAGAAACATAGTCAGAATATTATTCAGGATATATGAGTAGAAATCCACCAATAACAATTGTCCCCAAAATATATCTGTTGGTATACCAATTCCAACGGATATATTTTAAAACTTTTCTCGTGAATCGAGGTTACTAAGTTGAAACGACGGTTGAAGTGACACGCTACAACTTCCAACACGCTTTCACTCAATGGCTATCCACTTAGCCCATATATCTTCTCTCTTCCTTGTTGATAAGCGATCATCTTCCTCAGAATTCTCAGGTACTTCCCTCTTTCTTATCTTCTAAAATTTTCTTCCCCCAAATTTTCCGATGGCCACCAGAACACGTTCCCATTTCGGTGAATCCACCTCATCATTTGTTAATCAAAACCTGCTCAATCACCCCGAGAAGGAGGTGTGCTCCTTTGATAACGCCGATATTACCGCATTAAGAACCTCCGGTGCTTTCTCCGATACGGTGATTATCCGTCCATTTGACCGGAGCATCCGTTCTGACGTATCTTCCGAGGAGTGGATATGTTTTTCGTCATTCCCTTTCTCCCTTGGCCTTCGATATCCCTTTCCGGAATTTATCATGTAGTTTTTCCGAATCACCGGCCTCTGTTTTGCTCAAACAATGCCTATGGTCTGGAGAGTACTTATCATGCTTAACCAGATCAAAACCCTTCATGTCCCCGATCTCTGTATCGAAGACCTTCCGATCGCTTACCGTCTCCGATCTCATGGCAATAGTCGCTTTTTGCTTTTCTCGACCTCTAGCAACCCCCTCATCCTCAAAGCCTCAAAGAATGAGGATGGGTGGCAAAGAAAATTTTTCTTTGTTAGACGGGATTCCATTCCCGAAGGTAATAGCCTTCCGGTAAAATGGTTGACCTCCGGTAGGGTTTAGGGTTTTAAGATATCCCCAAACATATCCTGATGATGTATCCTACACTATCATCCTGATGTTTTTATGCAGAAATCTTCAAAGAGTTGGCTCCCCCTACTAAAGAATCCCAAGAAAGAATCAACAGGATCTATTAGTTGCCTGATTGCGACAGAACCTTTACAGTGAATCTTCCTAGTTCAAGCCAGTATTCTTCATCAAATATGTCTGGTAAGGATCACATAATCTTTGTATATTTTTAATTAACAAAATAAGAGATAAGAGTAGAGATTTAGATAATTTCCCTATTTTGCAGCACCAGCCAAAGTTCCAGAAGTCTTTGACCTTGATGAACTGGACAGCTACCCTATTCCTGTCCAGGTGAAGAAGGAACCTAGCAAACCTGCTTCCACCTCCAAGCCAGCATCCAGTTCTAAACCAGCAGCTGTTCCTAAGCCCACTCTTGCTACCAAGCCACGTGCCCCAAGTTCCCGCAAAAGAAAGGAAACTGATTCTCCAGCATCGTCCAAGACCTTCCCCTATGAACACCATGGGTTCCTTGAATCCAGTGGCTTTATAACCAGCTTCCTTAACCAGGTTCATATTCTTAACCTACATCCTGCACCATATGTTGGTTATATATGTTAATGTATGTTAATACATGTTTCTCTGTTTTGTAGGGTCATGAACGCCTGACGAGCCTCTACGAAGAAAGCTGTGGTCTAAACAAGATGCTGGAAGTGAAGCTGAAACCACCATCACAGATTAGGGGATGATAGCCGCCGCTAAGTCACAACACTATGAGGATAAATTCAAAGTTGTGACCCATGAGGCTAAAGTTACCATCAACAAGGCCAATGAAGATGCCCAAGCTAAGCTGGATGCTGCCCATCTTCAATTTGAGCAGGATATGACTACCTACCGAGAAGGTCTCAAGGGGTCAGTTGTAATTTCCCTCCTACAAGCCAGGCTAAAGATGGCTTACGAAGCCAAAGCTTTGGGCTTTGAATTCCCCTCTTGGAACGTAAATGCTTGGGAGGCGAAGTTGAAAGATCTCGGGGGGAGTCATGTTGAGTATCCCGCTAAGCCTGTGGGTGAGGAGCCTTCCAAGGCAGCGGAGGTGGCGGCTGATGCTGAAAAGAATCATGACAGTGATGATGGCGCAGATGCTAGAGGAAATGTTGCTGGTGAAGAAGGTGCTGCTCCTTGAAAGCAGCGAAGTGGGCGATGATGGATGTTCATGCCTAGGCCGGAGCCCACTTTTTTAAAATTTGTTGGTTATGGTTGTTGAACAATTTCTATTTCCTGTCTTTCAAACCATTTAAATTTCCTGCACTTAAACAATATGATGGCCAAAGGTGGAGGGATCCTGATTTTCAGGATGAAGCCCTTGGTCATCAATTAGTATGCTTTATTTTGAACACTTTAACAATTGAAGGGGGAGGTATCTTGGGTTCCAAGACGAAACCTTCAATTGTTAGGTAAATAAGGTAGAAAACTAATTGTGCTTTTGGCGGATGGGTCTCGGTTTGAGATGAAACCAAAAGCACAAACTTTTGCTATGTTAATAAACTAACTTTCTTTTGGCCTTATCCATTGTTGTTCAATTTATTTTTGCAAAGCTTGTTTTGATAACTGTTGTTTGATTTAAATATTATTTCAAATTTCCAATCTTAGTGTAATATTTCAAACATTCTGAACAAATATGCTGAAAACATATCCTGGGAATATATGTTGATCAGGATACTCATAAACAGTGTTGTAAAAATCAGAATTAATCCACGCCTAGGCGCTAGTCGGGCGTTGACTGGTTAATTTTGAGCTAGTCGGACCATTAGTCGGTAGTCGGTCCAAGTCGGTCCTAGTCGGTGCAAGGCGGCCCAAATCGGCCTAAGTCGGCCAAATCGTTTCTAGTTGGCCCACTCATTTTTAGTTTAAATCAGGCCCAAAGAAATGTTTTTAACCATTAAATACATCGCCCAAGTTGTTTAGTTCCAACCTGGCCCAAAAAAACATGTTTTTAACCCATTAAAACATATTCCATGAGGCCATGACTGATATGTTAATGTTTAAATGTTTAAATACTTAAATTTCTATGTTTTAAACTTCATTGTTTAAATTTTGAACTATTTTTAAGTATTATATTGATATTAACGTGTGTATTGAATGTTTAGATACTTGATTTGCTATGTTTTAAACTTAGTTGTTTGAATTTTAAACTATTTTTAAGTATTATATTGATATTAATTTATGTGTATATATATAAATTTAAAAATTATATATATAAATTCCGATCTGATTAATCCCGATTAATCCCTAGTCAGTACTCCACCGCCCGACTGGCGCCTAGCGATCTCTATAACACTGCTCATAAATATTCCAATCAGATTTTTGTCGAATAAGATTTTAAAAACTTAGACAATTTAGATAAGGTTTTCAAAGAATAAAATAGGAAAGATCATACCAAAAATAGAAGACACCTCAATCCCTTCATTTCAGTCCCTTTGCAACCTTTCCGCTGAATATGTCCCCAGTCTGGGATACTTAGTGAATTATGCCCAAACTTGATCCTTGGAACTTCTCACAGTGCCTTAGTGGGAATGTCCCGTGTGTATAATGTCTTTAAATACTTACGAATTTTCTAGACATCAATTGCAACTGTTTGTATAACTTTCTGTTAGTGCAGTTGTCTGTCCACTTCATCTTCGTTCGAGTCTTAGATTAGTAATGAAAGATCAAGTCACGCAGTTCGAGTTAAACAGGAAACAAAGGTGAACAAGCCAGTTCAAACGAAGTGGACAGCTCAAACGAAGTGGACAGTTCAAACGAAGTGGACTGTTCAAACGAACTGGAAATGCCTGTTCAAACGAACTGGAAATAGTATAAATATGTGACTTGAGTTTTTCATTTGTAACTTTTGGATTCCGGTAGCGAAACTCTGCCGAAGTGTCTCCAAATTTGTAATCACGTTATAATCAATATAAGAGACAGTTATTAATGAATATCAAGCTGAAACAAACTCTGATTCATTGAATTCCACCTTTAAATCAGTTTAGAGCTCTTCTAAAGACTCGTTCAGATCGATTCTCGATCCTACACTTTCGTATTACAGGGGATAAACCCTAAAAATATCCTGGAGATAAATCCTTAAAATTCTGGGGATAAACCCATAGGCATTCTGGGGAAAATGCCAAATTTTCATGCGCTACGTGCGGGAGTGTATAAACTCCAAGACTTAGAAAGGTGAAAACCTTTAAACCTTAGAGAGTATGAAAATACCCTTTCACGAGAGAGGGTGATCAATCCTCATATACCTTTAGGATCCAGGATATGGCCAATAATAACGGAATTGTCAGCCACTTTTACATGGATTGGTCCCACTATCTTGAACTATCCCTGGATAACTTGCGCTCCAGGAGGGGTGTTTAAACCCAATTCGAGAGAAAGGTGAATACCTTTAAACCTGTGAAGGGGTCAAGATCCCTTAAACGTGAGAGAGGGGGCCAATCCTCTAATCCTTTGAATTATCCTGAGTATATATCCTGGAGATATATCCCGAAGCATATTCTGCAAAACAACCCTAAACTAAGGTGGGTGTTAGCCTGGCTAACACCCCTCCGATGCTTAAGTCAGTATTGGGTTCAAATAAAAAAGAATTATATTTAAAAGAGATAGAATTCATACCATCTTGAGTTAGAAATTAAATTCTAAACTTACTTGAAATAGGCTTTGAGGTGTATAGCATTCCAGGATCTTGGTAGTATATCCCCCTCCATATTCCTAAGCCGGTATGCTCCTTTTCCGGATCCCGATTCAATCTCATAAGGTCCTTCCCACTTAGGAGCTAGCTTTCCATCAGCAGGATTAATAGTATTCTGAAAAGCCTTCCTTAATACCCAATCTCCAACTTGAAACCTTCTAGTTCTTAGATTCTTGTTATATGCTCTGTATATCCTCTGTTGATATGCTGCTATTCTTAACCTTGCCGCATCCCTTGTCTCATCAATAGTATCCAATTCTTGACATAGGTCTTCAGGATTCTTCTCAGGATCCCGGAGGTTGGACCTCGCTGTAGGTATCACCATCTCTGTCGGGATTACTGCCTCTGCTCCAAATACCAAGGAAAATGGGGTTTGCCCAGTTGCACTTTTCACTGTTGTCCTATCAGCCCATAAAACAAAGGGTAATTCTTCTGCCCATCTTCCTTTCTTAGTTCCTAGTCTCTTCTTTAGATTGTTGACAATTATCTTGTTCAAGGATTCTGCTTGTCCGTTCGCTTGAGGATGTACCGGTGTAGACGTGATCATTTTGATTCCCCAATTCTTACAAAAATCGGTTGTCCTCTTACTGATAAACTGAGAGCCATTGTCACAAATTATCTCAGCTGGTACCCCAAACCTAGTCAAGATATTCTTTTTTTATGAAGGATACTACTTATTGGTCTCTGACTTGAACAAATGCTTCAGCTTCAACCCATTTAGAGAAATATTTTGTCATTGCCAGCATAAAGACTTTTCCTCCTAGAGCTTTTGGCAATTTCCCCACTATGTACATTCCCCACTTCATGAATGGCCAAGGGGAAGTAATAGGATATAGTGGTTCAGCGGGTTGATGCAATATATTACTGTGCCTTTGACATGCATCACATCTTTGAGCATATTCTGCAGCATCTTTCCTCATCGTCGGCCAATAGTATCCTGTTCTTAACACCTTTGAGAATAATGACCTGCCCCCAGTATGGTTACCACAATCCCCTTCGTGTATATCCTGAAGCACTTCTTTAGTTTTGGGATCCTCCAAGCACCTCAGGTATGGTCCTACAAGAGATTCTTATACAAAACATCATTTATAATAGTGAATTGTGATACCTTCATTCTAAAGGCCTTAGGATTCTCATCCTTTGGTATGTGTCCTTCCTTGAGATATCTCATGATTGGAGCCGTTAAGGACTTAGGATCCTCCTCAGGATATTCATCATCAGGATCCTGGATACTTACTACTTCCTTATCCTAATATTTGAGAAGATCCACTGCGGGATATAGGATATGTAGTATTGGTATTTGGGTTCCCTCCGGTATCCTGACTGATGATCCTAGATTTGCCAAGGCATCTGCTTCAGCATTATCCTCTCTTGGTACCTGTTCAAGTGCGAAAACATCGAAATATCCTGCTAATTTTTTGAGAATTTTGAGATACTCGATTAACTTTTCACCTTTAACTGCATAGGATCCATTAAAATGATTAGTAATTAACAAGGAATCAACAAATACTTGTAAACTCTTAATATTCATATTCCTGTCTAATTCTAATCCTGCAATTAAAGCTTCATATTCTGCTTCATTATTAGTGACAGGAAATTCACACCTAATAGCCCGGGGTAATATGTCCCCCTGTGGCAATTTTAGTAGTATACCCAATCCTACACCTCTTACATTAGATGCACCATCAGTATATAATGTCCAGGATTCTAAGGTTGCTCCTAGTTGTTGCACTTCTAGGTCTACTTCAATTTGAATATCACTACTAAAATCAGCCACAAAGTCGGCTAGAGCCTGAGAATTTATGGCATTTCTAGGTTCATACATTAAATCATAGGCACTTAATTTTACTGACCACTTAGCCATCCTTCCTGACATCTCGGGTTTCCTAAGCACATTTTTTATAGGATAATTAGTTTTAACATGAATCCTATGTGTCTCAAAATAATTTCTAAGCTTTGTCGATGCCATAACCAGGGCTAATATCAATTTTTCTAAATGAGAATATCTAGTTTTAGCATCTAATAAACTTTTGCTAACATAATAGACAGGATACTGCTGACCTTCGTGATCCTTTACCAGGACAGCACTTACTGCATTCCCTGATACTGCAAGATACAGGGATAATGGTTCACCATCCTCGGGCTTCATCAATAGAGGTGCAGTTGAGAGATACTGTTTTAATTCCTGCAAGGCTGCTTCATGCTTTTCTCCCCATTCGAATTTCTTATTCTTCTTCAGGATATCGTAGAATTCCTTGCATTTTTCCAAGGATCTTGATATAAACCTGTTTAATGCTGCTACTCGCCCTGTTAATCTTTGTACAGCTTTCATGTTTGAAGGTGACTTGATATCCAGGATAGCTTTATTCTGTTCCGGGCTTGCTTCGATCCCCCTTTTAATCACCATGTATCCTAGAAACTTTCCTACCCCCACTCCAAAATGGCATTTGGCAGGATTCAGTTTCATGTTGTACTGGTCCAGGATATCGAATGCTCCTTCAATATCCCGAAGATGGTCCTCAGCCTTCTTAGATTTTACCACCACATCATCAATGTATACCTCCATGGTGTCCCCTAGCTTGTCTTTAAACATCATGTTCACCAATCTCTGGTATGTTGCACCTGCATTTTTCAAACCAAAAGGCATAGCAGTATAACAATAAATACCTGTTGGTGTCATGAAAGCAGTATCCTCCTGGTCCGAAGGTTCCATTTGCATTTGCTGGAATCCTGAGGATGCATCCATGAAGGTTAACATTTCATGACCGGCAGTAGCATCCACCATTGAGTCGATATGAGGCAGAGGGAATGGATCTTTAGGACATGCTTTGTTAAAGTCTGTGTAATCTACACAAACTCTCCATTTCCCATTTTTCTTTTGCAGCACAACTACATTTGCTAGCCATTTGGGAAATTTGACTTCCCTAATCATCTTGATCTTTAATAATCTTTCAACCTCTTCCCGAATGATCGCGTTCCATTCAGGAGCAAACTTCCTTCGTTTCTGTTGGACAGGCTTGAAAGACCTGTCAATTCCGAGCTTGTGAGTTATAATATCCCTGGAAATACCTGTCATAACCTCATGTTTCCACGCGAATGGTGACATCCTGCATTTCAAAAAGTTAGTCAATTGATCTTCAATATCCTGAGGGATATTGGTTCCTACGAGCACCGAGATATCTGGATTATCCTGATCCAGGATAATTTTCTTAACATCCTGCTCTGAAGCCTCCAAGATATCATGGGCTCGCATCTTTAATTACTATCCTGCTTTGGGCTTTGTTGAGGATTTCATTGAAGAAGAATAACACTCCTTCGCTTCTTGTTGATCACTTTCCACCTTGACAACCCCCCAAGGGGTAGGGATCTTGATACACTGATGATAGGTTGATGGCAGAGCCTTCATATCATGGATCCATGGCCTACCCAATATAATATTGTAGCAGGATAAGGAGCCCATAACACAGAAGCGTTGCATTGAGTTGACCCCTTCAACATATACTGGTAGCTTTATTTCTCCCACAGTATTCCTGGCCTCTCCACTGAACCCGACAAGTATAGTTTATTTTGAAGTGATATCCATTGGGGAAACATTCATCCTTTTCAGTGTTTCTAGCTGAATAATGTTGACAGAGCTGCCATTATCCACCAGTATTCTGCACACAAAGTGATTAGCAACATATAAAGTTATTACCAAACCGCCATGATGGGGATCTTGGACAGTATCCCTGTCATCACTGTCAAACGTTATCACTTTATCGGTTGTGAGGGTTGTCGTCTTGGTCGGCTTATCTCCTCTTTCTGCCTTAGCCTCCTTTGCATGTCTTTTTGCTGTAGAATAAGAGGTCCCACAGATATCGGATCCTCTTGAAATAAAGTTAATTATCTTGGCATCCGCAGGAGGTGATGCTACTCGTTCAGGATCCTTCTCAGTATCCTGACCCTTATTCTTCTTTCTTCCCAGGAGATCCTTCAGATATCCTTTGCTCATGAGATAGCTTATTTCCTTCCTCAGAGCAATGCAATCCTCTGTAACATGCCCAAAATCCTCATGGAAGGCACACCACTAGGACTTATCCTTCCAGTCAGCCTTTTGTTGGTCCTTCCTAGGCCACCTCGCTTTATCTCACAAAACCTGCATAGCATACATTAGTTCAGGTATATTAACAGAAAAACAATATTCTGACAACTCAGGATACTCCTTAGGATCCTCGTCTTCAACAGCATTCACTTTCTTGCTGTCATTCCTGCCATATGGCTTTGAGCGATATGGTTTGTATGAGGATTCTGACTTCCTGTTAGTTGATTCATAGGTTAAGGATGAATTCATCCTCTCTTGCATCTTCTTGTCATCCTCCAGCTGAATATATCTTAAAGCCCTATTTCGAGCTTCATCCAGGTTCCTGCAAGGATTCATTACAAGATCTTGATAAAATTGGGAATCCTTTTGCAATCCCATTTTAATGGCCTGCATAGCTGTTGCAACATCAAGGTGTGGGATATCGAGAGATTCCCTACTAAACTTGTTCAGATAATCCCTCAAGGATTCCTGAGGTCCTTGAGTTATCCTGTAGAGATCATTGGTTAGTTTTTCAAAACTTTGACTGCAAGAAAATTGACTATTAAACAAATTGACTAAATGAGCAAACGATGTAATTGAATGAGGTGGAACATTCAAGAGCCATTTTAAGGCTGATCCTATTAAGGTAGAATCAAAACCCTTGCAGAGGCATGCTTCCTTGAGATCTGGAGGGATAGGATTAATTTCCATCCTTTCCCTATACTGAGCAATATGCTCTTCAGGATCCGTAGTTCCGTCATAGAGCTTCATGTTGGGGGTTTGAAATCTTTTTGGGATTTCAGCATCACAAATAGGATATGCAAACCGGGATATCCTGTGACTATCCTGGGACACTTCTGGAATTGGCTGGACCACCCCAGGTACACTGGATATCATGTCCTTCAATTTATGAATCTCCCTAGAAAATGCTGATGTCATACCTGCATCCTGCAAAGATCCAAGACCATTAGTAACTGGAGTATTAGTATTATTAGACACATTACCGGTCTAAGGATTCTGGCCATATCTTGAAGCATATCCTGAGCTTCTCACAGTTGACACCCTGACCGAAGAGGGTAGAGTATGATTCTGAGTATGGCTAGGCACAATATTGCCCCTGTTATCCTCGGTATACACTGCCGAACTGAAGTTCAAAGATCTAGCTGCAAGGGAGTGACAGTTCTTCTTGAAAGATCCTGAGGCTGTGAAGAGGCTTGTGTCCTCGGAGGTGGTGGGAGCACCGAACCAATGGTTGTAGAAGTTGTGGCAGACACGGTAGAAGAGCTCATGTTTAATCTTGAGGCCATTGAAAATAGTGTAGCAAAAAGCTTTGAAAACAGAAAACCAAGTAATGATTTTGCAAAAGTTTTTAGTAGAAATAGTACCACTTGCCCCACGGTGGGCGCCAAATTGTTTTGGTCAAAAATTACCTAAGTAATTAAGTAATCAAATTTGTTAAGTGAGGTAGTGTGCTAGAAATGTTTGTGAAAAATATGTTGGTTAAGTTGTTAATAAAAACAGTTTTCAGGTTACGGCTCACGATATCGAGCTGTACATGTAATCAAACAATGAACAAAAAGGTAAAGGGTGACACGGGATATACGAGGAAAGCCCTTGATCAATCTAGATCGCCGGCATAAAACCTCGGGAGCTGACAATCGCAGTTGCCTTGTTCTTCTTATTACTTCAAATATCAGGATACAGTGCAGGATATGATACGGATCGACTTGGTGTTACAATGCGATTCGAATACAAGTGTAAATGTATTGTGAGTGGTTGCAGCTAGAGAGCAAGAGTGTTCAAAGAGAGTGTGTGTTCTTATCTGATCAGATCAATCCTATTTATAGTAAAACAAAGCTAACTAACTAGCCTACAAATACGGGATATAGCGAATATTCCCTTTATGAACGTTGTAGTCCACGTCTTCCAGCTTCAACGTTCCTATTTCAACAGATTAGCCCGAGTCTTTGGGAGAAGAGGTCCACTTGAACGTTATAGACTTGCTTCATTAATCTGCACGTGAATTAATTAGTCACTACCAGGATACTGTATCAGGATGTTACCAATATCCTGATCTGGTATCATGATCATATTAACAGAAAAATAGTCAGAATATTATTCAGGATATATGAGTAGAAATCCACCCATAACAGGTGACATTATGAATGTAGATGAATTCCCATGGTTTCAATCCATGTATGAAATTCTGAAAATTTGGTTAAGATTCGAGATAAATATATGCTTAGGAACAAACCCTAAGTGAATTTTGTAAATCAAATGCTATGAATTGGGGGTTTGGATGAATTACCGTAAGTATGCAAGAGGGCTATGGTTTATGAGTAGAACACGTAAAGTTAAACGATGAATTTGATGCATTTGATTTTATTTTATTAAATTATCGATGTTAGTTGAACATACTAGATATAATGGCTTGATAAGATGTGAATATATTGTTGAGTATGAAGCCACTTGTTCAAGTGGACATCAGAATCTCTGATTACTGGATAAGAGGATAAGGGGCAGGGGCCATTATTCACGGATCTTGTTTTCTACTTCTTTCTCTTTCTTCAATCTCTATATATGAGATTCATATGTATTATAGTTCTTTGTACCTCTCCAAGTATTATAAACTCCTAGTTACCCATGGACATAGGTCAGTTTAGACCGAACCACGTAAATCCTTTTGTTCTTGATTGTGGCAGATTGTGTGAGAGCAGAGTGTGTGTGGTCCGAGTTTGTGTGTGAGAGCGTTCGATCCTAACAACTGGTATCGGAGCTCAGGCTCGTGTTGTTGAACCGAACAGAAACGAAGGTGTAGAAGAAGAAGATACCTGAGGGTGCAGAAATCTGAGCTAGGGTTCCGATTTGCATCAGTTTCTACCGGATTGTTCACGTCAGCCATTTTCTGTTCGAAGCTACTGCCACCCACACCGCCAGATTCCGATCAGAATCACGGCCACCGCCATCAGAATAGCCTCCACCGCTATCAGAACTGCCTCCACCGCCATCAGAAGCCGCCACCGCCAGAACCGCCGCCGCTTCCGTACTCTTCACCCTCGCGACTAGGGTTTGCTGACCCAGTAGCCGCCATTACTTAGGGTTTTCGATCCTTGCCTTTTCTTGGTGTTGATTGCGTCCAGATGAGAAGAGAAGAAGGAGAGCAGAGTTTTTTTTGTTTGTTTTGTTCTGTGGGGAAGAAGAAGAAGAAGCACTACGTGCTTTATTTCTTTTCTTTTGGTAGAAAATTGAGTTTCACAATTTGATCACAAAGGCCCCTCAACTTTAAACAAAGAAGAAAATTGGGTTTAGTTCTTTTTTATTTAATCATTTGGCAGTGGTAGCCAAACTTTTATTTGTCAAAGAACTAAGTTTTTTTTTTGGGGGGCATTGGGCAGAAGGTTTAAAATTTCAAGATCAGTTTTTTTTTTTTTTACCGGTTAAACCAGCAAATTTTTCAGTATATCGTTTCGTTGAAAATCGAAGAAACAGAACCGTAGACCAGTGCTTGTTTCGGTTTTTTCAGTTTGATTTTTAGTTTATTTTTCGATTTCAGTTTCGTTTAGTCGTGTTTGAGTTATCATGGCATAAGACGGGAAGGTGCAAATCGATAAGTTTAACGGTACAGATTTTAGCTGGTGGAAGATGCAGATTGAGGCATTATTGGTTCAAAAAGATCTTGATATTGTGTTATCAAGAGTTAGACCTGAAAGGGTGGAACTAGCAGAATGGGAATCAAAAGACAGAAAAGCCAAGGCAGTTATTACATTGATGTTATCAAAGACTGTGGCATTCAACATCATGAAAGAAACCACAACTAGTGGCATGATGTTAGCCCTATCTAACATGTACGAGAAGCCTTCTGCAGCTAATAAAGTCTTTTTGATTCGAGAGCTGGTGAATACTAGGATGAGGGAAGACAGTTCAGTCACAGAGCACATCAACAAGTTGAATTTGATTTTGGCTAGACTTGTGTCAGTGGACATCAAATTCGAAGATGAAGTTCAAGCTTTGCTACTGTTATCTTCTTTGCCAGACAGTTGGTCCAGAACTGTTACAGCGATTTCCAGTTCATCAGGTACTAGCGGATTTACTTTTGAAGGGATTCGTGATCTTATTCTGAGCGAGGACGTCAGAAGGAGAAATTCGAGTGGATCATCAAATGAATTACTGAATGTTGGCAGAGGAAGGAAGAATAACAGAGATAGTCGGAGTAAGAACAGAAATAGGAGGCAGTCTAGGGCTCGAGGTGATGTAACCTGTTGGAACTGCAAAGAGGTAGGACATTTTAGGAATCAATGTCCAAATGAGAAGAAAGAAATCAACGCTACAGTAAACCACTCAGATGATGATGTTTTGATCTGTAGTGTGGAGAGCAGTGTGGATTCCTGGGTTATGGATTCGGGTGCTTCATTTCACACTACCCACAGCAGTGAAGCAATGCGAAATCTGAAAGAAGGTGATTTTGGTAAGGTAAGACTGGCGAACGATGAGGTTCTTGATGTAACGAGCATGGGTGACTTAGATCTGAAGACTCCAGTCGGTTCATGGACTTTGAAGGATGTCAGGGTGATTCCAAGCTTAAAGAAACAGTTAATTTATGTTGGGCAGTTGGATGAACAGGGGCACGAGGTTAAGTTCAGGAATGGGCAGTGGAAGGTTCTAAAGGGAAATCTAGTCGTAGCTCGAGGAAAGAAACGGGGTTCGCTGTATATGGCAAATTTACCATCTGAGGGAGTAACCGTCCCAGTTCAGAAGAAGACCAAGATCCGGTTCACAGAATCTCGTGGGCAGAAGAAGGTTTGCTTTGCAGATGGCAAACCCAGAGCCACAGGTCAGATTCAGGATGAACGTGCTGGAAAAGGTCCAGTAAAACCAGTCAGGGGCATTCGTGGCTGTGGGAGCACAGGACGTGCTTCAGTCAGAGTGACCAGATGACAGTAGGTTAAGAGAACCAGTGTTCCAGTTGTCAAAGCCTCTCCGATTGATAATATGCTTTATTCGGAGAGTGTTTGTTCTTAGGATGTTCCAGGATCGGGCAGTTCATGTCAGTGGGAGCCGATAGGAACAGAGAATGGGTCATGGGCAGATTTAGCCATGACTGATATGTTGAAGTTAATGAAAGCTTCAACGGGCCTTCAGGATAATTGTTGATACATTATTTGTGGACGCGACTCGACTGGACGTGTATAGGATTAAACACGGCTTTCCTCCGTCGTGTGAAAGATCAAGAAACAAGACTTTGGGCTATACCATCAACTAATCAAGTCTTGGGCTGCATATGAAGAACATGAACATGGGCTACTCACTGATTTGGCGAAACACTTTGGGCCCAAGCCCAATACTCGACGAAACTGAAGTAATGTCGACGAAACAGCTTTGTTTCGTCGACTATGTTTATGTTTCGCCAACTGTTTCTTGTTTCGCCAATGATGATCTGATTCGCCAAGCCTGATTCGCCAAAGTTCTGATTCGTTGTGTCTGTGACTATAAATAGCCTGTCTGTGGATAAGAAATGCAAGAGAACACATTGTAGGGAGCACAGAGAACACACACGAGAGAGTTTGAGAGTGTTTACAGAATACATTTGTAAACCTTGTTTTGTAACCGTTTTCAAGTATTAATACATTGGTGTTAATCGTTGAGTCTCGTGTCTATCATTTACGTGTTCGATCTCGGTTTGCTATCTCGGTTGGATTCCGCACAACCGGGTTGGTTTGTACACAAGGATTAGGCGACTAGATCCTCCCCTAGCCGGACCTACAAGTGGTATCAGAGCCTTGGCTCTTCTCCTTGTTAAAACCGAGTGTGTTCGGGTTGTTTTTCGGGTTTCAAAAGTTTATTTTTTTCTGAAAATTCTGTTCAAAAAAAAAAAAAAAAAAAAAAAAAAACCTCGAAAATTCTGATATTTTGCTGAAAGTTGTTATAAAAACCTGTTTATTCTTCATTTTCACATGTTAAACATTGGTTTTTAGTGAAGTTTCGGCCAAATTCGTGTTCGGAAAGTTGTCGGTTTACCGGAAAATTCAAATTTTCTGGGTTTGTTCTTGATATCTTCATCAAAACTTCAAAGTGTTCTTGGTATTTTTTACTTTTTAATCTTTGAAATCTGGATATTAAAGTTGTTGGTGTTTTGAATTTGTTAAAGGTTTATAATAGTACAAAAGAACATCATCATTGTTTGATAACTTGAAAATTGGATTTTCAATAGTTGGTGAGCCGAAAGTGGTTCTGATTTGTGTCAGTGGACAGAAAGTCAATCTCATTGAGTCGCACAAGATTGATTACTTTCACAACATTTGTTTCAGTCGTACAAGTATTTGGATCGCACAAGAGAGTGGATCTCACAAGTTATCAGTCACACAACACTGATCTGGGCTTCTGTTTCTTCAGTAGGCCTGGGCTGTTTTCATTAACTATGAGCCCAAAAGAAAATCCAGTCGCACAAGATTTTTAATCACACAAGTTAGCTGGGATCGTACAAAGTTAATTCAGTCGCACATGAGATAGTTAATCGCACAAGAAGCTTGACTACTTACACTAGAATTGGGCTTCTATTTGGGCCTTCCGAAATCAACTTCTGGGCCGAAGTTCTGGGACGAAATCAGTCAACTTGTTGTTACCGAAATCACTCACTTGTTCACTTGTTGCCGAAAACACTTAGTGTGTTGTTGCCGAAATCACTTATCAAACATCAATCGAAATCAAGTTGAAATTACAACTTCTCAGCCGAAAACACTTCTTGTTTTCATCAAGTCTTGGACGAAATTTTTTTTAGACTTGTAACTCATTTTTTTTCTGGTTGATTTGTGTAATTTAATCAGGTTGTTATCATTCATACATCAACTATGAGCTGCACAAGCCCTTGGGATTGGAGTACGGATCCACTACCAGATCAAAAACAGATGTCGTTGGCCGAATATATGAACCGTACCATACCTCAACAACAACAGTCAATAAGTGCAAGTCAATGGGCAAGGGTGTCGAATCAAAATCAAGACATACAAAATCTTTTGGTAGCGAGAGGAGAAGAATATGCAGCTACTAGAAAGACACGTCATGATCTGTTGAAGAAGAAATTCGAATCATTTCATTTCTTAGAGAATGAAACCCTAAATGATATAATTACTCGTTATTATCATTTGATGCATGAAATGTATTATGTTGGTGTTCTTGTATCTCAACAGGAAATCGTAGCACGGTTTGCTGATGCTCTACCTCCAAAGTGGAGCTCATTCATTGAGCTTTTAAAGCAGACGGGCGTTCTAGATGCTGTCAATCTTAATATCTATGAATTCATTCAGAAGTTGGAGCACAAGAACGAAGAAGAAATTCGGAAAGCTAAACGAATTCCTGTTCCTCAAAATACCGAAATGTATCTTGGAGGAGGTTTTAACCCGTTAGCTAGTTCCAGTTCAGCTCAGCAACCGAAGTTACAAACGGCGTTTGTATCAAATACAAACTCTTTTCCGTTTCCACAATCAGCTCCTCCTCCGGTCTTCGATCCAAGTGCCTATTTTCCTAAACCTACTGTCGATTGTGATTCGGCCATACAGTTGGGAAACGGTGATCAAACAAGAACTGCGTTTTATGCTGAAATTGTCAAGAATGTCAATGATGGTGAATCTTCAGGAAATGATGACAGTTCAGGATATACTGGAAGTACTGATGAAGATGGCTCAGGTGTGAGTGATTACAGTTCAGAATCGGACGTGAAAGAGGGAATGGATTCTGAAGCTGATAATTTGTCGAATGATGCTAACGAGAAATCGGACTTGATCAAGAAAGCTGATGCTACATCAGAAGAAATAGAGAAGATTCTCACTGAAGATGGATCTTTCTCTTCTCAGACTGCCTTTATGGCTAGTGTCACAGCTTCTACAAGTCAGGTAAAATCGAAAACTCCTAGAATATGTAGTGATTGTGCTGATATGAAACATGAATGTGCTGAATTGAAACGTGAATCTGAAATGGTTCATAGTCACAATCAGAGTTTGGTTATTGAGCTGTCAAAATGCAAAGAGGCAAACATGGCTTTAGCTCGAAATGAAAAGGATTTTAAATCTGTAATTGAAACTTTAAAGAAAAGTGTTTCCGAATTAACAAAAACTGTTTGTAACAAACAAATTGGTATTAATAACTACATTAATATCATCGAGGAAACAAAGAAAGAGTTAGCCGTGGCGAAATGTGAGCATGAAGCGATCAAGCTCAAATTGGAGAGTTACTCAAACTCCCGATATGTGCTTGATCACATCATTGACGTTCAACAACTAAAAGGTAATGTAAAAGGCGTTAGGTATAAGTCATGTCCGCCCCCTTTGAGACACAACTATACCAGAATGCCCGATGAGGAGGAAATGCCGCGTTTTGAGCCAACTGTACCTCTTGATTATGAGGAAGTTACAACTGGCTTAGGGTTCAAACCGGACAATTCATCGGAGGGCTCATCTGATAGCAAGGAAAAGTCATCATGTGCTTCAAATCAAAGTCCTCCAACCATTGAGGACTATGATTCTTCGGATGATGAATCAGATGTGAGTGATGAGGATAAATCTCTTGACGATAGAAAAGGAGTAGAAGTGCCTTTTGAGAATCACATTCTGTGTGATCCTCCTACTCCTGCTGTTCAATCAACTGGTGCTAAACAAGAGATAGATCCTATCACTGAGAAGGTGTCTACTGTTAAAAGTGATAACGTGTTGTACACTTTAGTCGGTGATGATAAAATTTATTCAAACAAAGATTTTCCAGTCAAAAACGTCAATCAATCATTGATTGATAAAGTGTTTGAAGATAATACAACTAAGTTTTTGGGAAAAGCGATCCCGAGAGTTTCAGTAACTCAGTGTGATCCTATTCCAAAAGCTGAAGTGAGGAAACAATTTGGAAACCAAAAATTACCGACTAAAGAACAACCTGTCGCTTTTAAGGGTAAACAGCAACAACAGCGAGCTCAAAATTCTAAAGGTTCACAACCAAAGGTTGAGACCAAAGGAGCTCGTTACAAGAAGAAAGCAAAAGATGTCAAGTTTGTAGCATCAAAAGGTACTGATAAAATTGAGACTTTTGAAAACAAATCCAACATCGATTTTATCCAACAAGTCAAGATTTTAAAACGTAACAGTCAAAACAATTACACTCAACATACAAATGGGTGTGATGAAAGAGCAAGTACCTCAGGTTCTACTGGTTCGACATATGTTAGTCGAACAGGTTCTCCTAAGTTTGTTGAAAGGAGAATTTGTTTCAAATGTGGGAGGGTTGGGCACATCATTAAAGACTGCAAAAACTCGCCCAAACCAAATTTTGTTGAAAGAGCCCCCTCTGAACAAGGTCACTCACAACGTCGTCCTGTTTATCCAAAACATGATAAAAGAACTGTTAAAGAACAGGAAACAAAACAACGACATAAAAATGTGAAGGTGATTGAAAAGGCGTTAAAACCGGAGGTTGTCCAAACAAAGTCTGTTAAGTTAGAAATTAAAAATGAAAAACAAAAACAGATTTGGAAACCAAAATCGGTAACTGTTTCAGGGGAAGCTCACTCTATTCCGAATCATCAGGAAATCGAAGTCACAATCCTCGATGATGAAGGACGACCCAAGTCTGTTAAGGCTTGGGTCCCCCTGTCCAACTAATCTCTGAGTGAGTGTGCAGGATGTTCCAGGAGGAACTTTCGACAGTCATAGGATTGTTGATAGTGGAGTGTCCATGCACAAGAAGGGCGACAAAGAAGTTGTTGCCTGTGATGGAGAGAAGAAAATGAAAAGGGAAACAGAGTTGTCTGTTGAAAGAAATTGATAACTTCGACAAAATGGAAATCATTTTAAAAGGTGATTGTTAAAGGCTTTGATCGGGTCCCCAGGGTAGATTCAAATCAAAATGTACGCACCTGCAGCACGTCTGAAGTTCAAATTAACAAGATGAACGTGCAGTGTACATTTCTTCGCGGTGTGATTGAAGAAAATGTGTTCGTTGAACAAACCAACCGGGTGTGCGGATGCCTTGGCGTGGATTGAACAACCGCACACTAATTCTGAAAGAGAAAGTCAAAGACCTTCGCTGGTGCAATGTGGAAGACCAGCCGGACCCAAAGGTTTATGATCTTGTTGCTGTCAACAGATTTCTCAGTAGCTACAAAAATCGTCTTTGAAATCCACACCGGGTGGATATCCAGTTTGGGAGAGCACTCAGATTCCTTGCAATGCACGGAGCAGTTGCAGGATACGGTTTTAAATTTCTAATTTCTCCTATACTTGTCGATATTTAAGCTGCTTTGTGAATTATTATCTCGTTCAGCACTCTTTGGCCAGACAATGTTGTCATGGTCCGCACCGCTTACCGACGTGCCAACTCATTTTTCCAAAATTCGAGAAATCTTTTCTGATTAAAAATTAATTTTGGTAAACGGCATTGAGGTAAAACATGAGTTAACCAACATCGGGAAATCGTTTTTGTAAATACCTTTGTGTTTTTAAATTTTATCTTAGTTTGTTGATTTTAGGGGGAGTAAATCCTTATTTGAAAAATTCAAAATCATCGAAAAATTTCAAAAGCTCAAAAACATTGAAAAACAAAAATGAGTTTCCTGGCGAGAAAAAGAGAATATGATAGTACATCAGTGGTCTGTCTAAACCTCTTTAAACCTTAAATGAAAATTGATAAGCAGCTCTATATAAGATGTATCGGTAGGCTCACAATCATTTTAAAGTGTGCAGGGTGATATAAACTTAAATCGACTGAAGATCAGGTGGGAACCATTCATTGGCATATGGTCTTAGTACCGAAATTTCGTTTGAGAGATTGCCGAGGTTCTGAGATATTCGATCTTTATGCTGCTTATCATCTGGGTATCATGGTTGTATCTTTTACCGAAAAATAACGGGGACGCAAGTCTAGATCTTCCATGATACTATACATACGTGTACATATTGCATTCGACCTCAATAAGTGATCAACAATCACATGTCCAAACAAAATAAGTGATAATATATCACAGATTCTTTGCGGGAGTCAAGTTCGTCTCTCTGCTGTACGAAAGTACTGACCTGTTCACGGACTTGCTCATGTGCCCTCATGCATATGAAAATCAAGTTCCTCATAAATAAGTGATTCTATCACATAGGGCTTGTTTTCAAATCAAAATAAGTGAGTTTCTCACATCTTTTATACGGTCAAACGGATGATAAACAGTATACTCACCGGTAAGATGAACCCTCGTGCATACCTTGATACGGGAATGTGTCGTGTGTGGATGAACACCGGTCGGTAAGTATAAATCATACCTTAACGTATCCCCTAAACATGATTACATCTGATAAGTTGAGCTTATGTGGACAACAATACTGATAATTGTTATAGGATGCTTATCTAAATGTTAACTAATTGAACAAAAAGAGCGTTTTGGCATGACCGTACACTGATATGATTCTCTTACCCTCGAAACTCGCAAAAAGACTGTCTGTAAATATTTGTTTACTTCTTTCAGTTTCTGTATCTTTGTATATATTTATTTATTGCTTTCCGTCTTTACATTTGAAAAATGAAAATTCCAAAAAGATTTTAGGTGTGTTTTTTAATTTAAACTTTATAAAATCCAAAAAGATTTTGCTTCTAGTTTATTTTTTGATTGACCGATGTTGGAACTCGAGTCTATCCTACCCAAAATCCTGATCGTAAGCCGGAAAACAATTGCACCTTCATAAACGGTCGAAATTTGCAATTTTTGAAAGTTAAAAACTAAAATTGACCAATTTATTAAACTTTCAAACTGTCGGACGGTGTTTGATAGAAATATGGTCATTCGTGTGTCGTTTGTTTATACTAACTATATTCCAAGCAGTTGTTCTCATTACGCGTTTAGCTTTCTTGCATGTGCAGATGCTAAAGGCAAGGAGAACATGGTCGATGACAAGCTTTGGAATGAAGACACGGCGTGAAGGCACTCAAGAGATAAAGATGATCTAGTTGCCGCTGACCATCACCAATACCACAAGGATCTCAAGTATTGAAGATCAAAAGATTCACGAGCATAATCAAAGGGGGAGTTTATTGATACACTTCCTAAATGAAAGCGGGAGTTTGTTAATACACTTTCTACTTACAACGCGTGAAGACCTTGAAGATCCTCCGACATAGAAGACATGAAAGGCGAATCACACGAGTAGCGTCCAAGGGGGAGTTTGTTGATACATTATTTGTGGACGCGACTCGACTGGACGTGTATAGGATTAAACACGGCTTTCCTCCGTCGTGTGAAAGATCAAGAAACAAGACTTTGGGCTATACCATCAGCTAATCAAGTCTTGGGCTGCATATGAAGAACATGAACATGGGCTACTCACTGATTTGGCGAAACACTTTGGGCCCAAGCCCAATACTCGACGAAACTGAAGTAATGTCGACGAAACAGCTTTGTTTCGTCGACTATGTTTATGTTTCGCCAACTGTTTCTTGTTTCGCCAATGATGATCTGATTCACCAAGCCTGATTCGCCAAAGTTCTGATTCGTTGTGTCTGTGACTATAAATAGCCTGTCTGTGGATAAGAAATGCAAGAGAACACATTGTAGGGAGCACAGAGAACACACACGAGAGAGTTTGAGAGTGTTTACAGAATACATTTGTAAACCTTGTTTTGTAACCGTTTTCAAGTATTAATACATTGGTGTTAATCGTTGAGTCTCGTGTCTATCATTTACGTGTTCGATCTCGGTTTGCTATCTCGGTTGGATTCCGCACAACCGGGTTGGTTTGTACACAAGGATTAGGCGACTAGATCCTCCCCTAGCCGGACCTACAATAATTGAAGAGAAGGCCGGGTAACTAGAAATGAGCTAAGATCAAAAGTTTTTACAGAAATACAGATGCACAATTGAAGCACATGTGAAGATTATCCCGTGGCTTCAAGTGGGAGATTGTTGAGTATGAAGCCACTTGATCAAGTGGACATCAGAATCTCTGATAACAGGATAAGAGGATAAGGGGCAGGGGCCATTATTCACGGATCTTGTTTTCTACTTCTTTCTCTTTCTTCAATCTCTATATATGAGATTCATATGTATTGTAATTCTTTGTACCTCTCCAAGTATTATAAACTCCTAGTTACCCATGGACGTAGGTCAGTTTAGACCGAACCACGTAAATCCTTGTGTTCTTGATTGTGGCAGATTGTGTGAAAGCAGAGGGTGTGTGGTCCGAGTTCGTGTGTGAGAGCGTTCGATCCTAACATATGTGGCTAATAGTTAAATCATAGACATGATAGAAGTAGTGTAAGATTCATGCCCACAAGGTGTTCGATGTAATGCTTAAATGAATATGAATTGTGGAAATTATGAAAGAATCATGATATGGATCTTGTAATTGAGATTTTGACAAGATATGTGTCATAAGTTGTACTATGATTTCTAAATGATAAATCGGATTGAACTCTATATGCAACTTGGGTGACGCATCAAGTGGACAAGCCGGGGCGGACGTGTTGAAAGG
This sequence comes from Helianthus tuberosus, assembly GCA_030545235.1. NCBI lineage: Eukaryota > Viridiplantae > Streptophyta > Magnoliopsida > Asterales > Asteraceae > Helianthus > Helianthus tuberosus. The sequence goes on along the minus strand of CM060448.1, from coordinate 43,050,157 downwards.
AAAGCTATAAGGTACGTGGCTTTATGCTTTATTGAATTTTGTTAATATTTTGTACTGGTATATATATATGTGTGTGTGTGTGTGTGTGTGTGTGTGTGTGTGTGTGTGTTGAACAATGAAGTAATACTCATGAAATTCGGTTTATTCATAAGTGATGGATTTCACACAAATGAACCGAATGGATAAATACGAATAACGATATGTTTGGTTAGTTCATAAGTGATGGATTTCACACGAACAACCAAACGAGTCAAAATAACGAATAACAATATGTTTGGTTAGTTCATAAGTGATGGATTTCACACGAACAACCAAACGGGTCAAAATAACGAATAATGATATGTTCGGTTAGTTCATAAGTGATGAATTTCACACGAACAACCAAACGGGTCAAAATAACGATTAACGATATGATTGGTTAGTTCATAAGTGGTGGATTTCACATGAACAGCCAGACGGGTCGATAGCGTAAACCGAGTAACGGGAACGCGGATTAGAAATGATGAACCCAAGAAATGGGTCAAAAGATGGAGGATTTGATTTCCTCAAGATAAGCCAAAGTAAAATTTACGTTTGATTAAAGTTAGTCAAACGGGTCAAAATTAATGCGGACGTAAACCGAGTAGCAAGAGCGTAAAACGCAAGCTTAGTAAGCCCAGTGATGTGATAAAATTGGTAAGGAATTAATCCTTATCATAAAGTGTGGATTAATATAGCTTGAATACCTTAAACATGAAAACGGGTCAAATAATCGAATACATAAATTGTGAACCAATAGTGTGGATCATAAAGTTATAAATCCGGGTTATGGGTTTACAAGTTAAGAATCTAGGCAAATGATTTACAGTCACGTAGGAACAAGTTTCGTGCAAAACAGATGAGTATTCAGAAAGATACGGAGGTTTTAGTAAACAAGGGCAAAATAGGAAGGATTTGCAGCTGTATGGAGCCGTAACCTACGGCTGCTTGCCGTAGGCTATGGCAGAGCCTTCCTGCCTATTTCTTTTTAATGTTGGCCGTAAGCTACGGTGGCCAGCCGTAGGTTACGGCGGGGTCCATAACAAAATTTTTGTTTTGTTTCTTTGGGGCACTTGGGACTTTTAGTTATGTGTTTATGTATTCATGACCAATGTTTATGATAAATTTTGTAATGTAGGCGATTGCTATCATTTTACGGATGAAGGTCCAGCTTAGTGAAGGACCGAACACAACCAAACATCAAGCTTCCACATTTTTTTTTTGGGTCATTAAATCAAACTAGGTTAACATGTTATAAATGTGTGAAACATTTACAAAGTTTTGTGAAACTTGAAGACGTGTATGGACGTGTATTTGTACTACTTATATATAAATGCAAAAATTTTATGAATGTTTTTGTTATGTAAGTCCGGGTCTTAGAGCAACACGCATGAAAATTCTACTAGTTTAATTTAAAACCCAACTAAAATAGTAAAACAATAGCCTATTCAGTTTTTGCACATCTATTGTTCTATTATTACTGATTTTTATTACATAAGCATATATAGAGGCCGCTTTTCTACTCGCACATGACCCCAAGGTCCCTTGATTTCTCAAGTACAGCCATCCATGGGTATTTAAATACATAGCGGTGATGGTGAGCATAGTGACGAGTTTGTAGATTCTGTTCCATGCGAGCTGATAGAGCCGAACGATCAAGACGAGCTGGAGCTCGGGAACCAGAAGTTAGAATGGAGGATAAAAGTGATTAAGCAGAACATGAATGATGCACGCCTCTAATTATTCGTGAGAACCACCGAAATAATTTGATTTGAGAGTGATGATACGCCTCACTCCTCTCTGATTATCCATGTTTACAAAATTCCCCAACACTAAAGGCTACAAGGATCGATATGTAGTCAAGGGCGGTTCTTAGAAGGCCCGTGCCAGGGCCACGACCCTCTCAAGTTTTTCGGCCGTAGTGCTAATTTTCCGCATTTCGATCGAAATTTTTTATATATACTATGTTCGGCCCGGACATTTTTTAGTGCTCGTGTCTTTCGGCACTGTAACGTTCAACGGGCAAGAGATCCGTCACTGTGAACTAGAGTCCAAATGTGAGAATAATAAATAGTTAAGTTTCTTTTCCTCCTATATACAACCCACAAAAAAAAAGAATAATAAATAATATCTTTAAAAACCGTATGCCTCCGAATATTGGCCACCACGAATGTGGTTTTATTAAAAAAAAAAATTTAAAAAGAAGCACATGTAACAAATGTGTAGATAATCCACAACAATCCAAAACATACACACTTATTTATTTGTCATATTTCATGGTTTGATTCATCTCAAATTTACGTGTTGCTGATTCTCAAGGTAACCCTAATAATCTATTCTATCTTTTAAAGATTTATAGGCCTACACAATCACACTATCTGCTGGTATCAAATTTTGTTAATATAATTTTGAAACTTTTAAGAGTGCATTCAAAATTACTTGTTCTTGGTATTGTAGTTTCCATTAATATCTTGTGAGTTGTGAGCTACATCACCTTACTGTGCATCCATTTACAAAATTACTTGTTCTTGGTATTGTAGTTTCCATTAATATCTTGTGAGTTGTGAGCTACATCACCTTACTGTGCATCCATTTACAGGTTAGCTAGCACGATGTCTTTCTTAGCTGCAGTGAACATTGGGAGAAGAGGAATTCGTTGTTTTAGCACAGCAAGTAAAATTCCAAAGAGTTTAGAGGGCGGCCAGCAACGAGTCATCGATGCAGCGCTTGGTCTCGTTCGCGAGCAGGCAAAACTTAAGGTATATGTTATGTCTACCATGCATGCATGCTAAATTTTATAAAAAAAATGAAGTTTCAACTCCTTGTGTAATTTGTTTATATACTATATTACTATATATCAAACTGGTAATAATATATATCTTCTAAAGGGAGAGCAAGTGAGGGCATTGGGTGGTGCTAAAGCTACAACATGTCTTCTTGGAGTTCCTCTTGGACATCATTCATCATATCACCAAGGTCCACAATATGCTCCACCATTCATACGAGAGGGAATCTGGCATGGAAGCTCAAATAACACTACAGAGGCAGGTATGAGATAACTTGTTGGCCGGTTTTATGTTTAAAGGGTTGATTTGAGTTATGTTTTATCTCTAACCGGTCAAATAGGGCCGAATCAAATGGTTTGGTTAAAAAGAAGAGGGCTACATGGGTTGAAACTCGCCCAAGATAAAGTGGAAATTAATATTGTAATAATACAAGTATAAATATTCCCCGCTCGATGTAGCACGGAACATGTATCTATTACGAACTAATAAGGTTTATTTAATTACAATGGTATTAACTTAAATTACACAAAAGTGGTCTCGTATAACCAAATAATATAGTCGTAACATTCTCAAAAAGATATCGACAAGTGTTTAATATCGATGGTAGCTTTGTATTGACCCAAAAAAGGTAATAAGAACTTTAATGAACATGATGACGACGATGATGACAACTATAATAATAATCAATATCTATACTACTATAGAATACATTTGAGAATGGTCAACATGTAATTTTCTCTCTATTTTAAGACGCCTGTCAGATATATATGAGAATGGTAGATTTGTAATTTTCTCTCCAGTTTAAGATGCCTAAGACAAATTTTGGTGCGTATATTACAAGTGCTCTATGCAATAGTTCCTAATTTGCCACTTCTCATAATTAATACATTAATATATTTAATAAACTTTTCCTAACTAATACACTATTTTATGTATATAATAATTTCCATCACATAAGATTTATAATACCGTATATGTGTATATGAAAGTGTGTGTGCAGGTTTGTGATGTGTGTAGTTGTAAGGTGCATGTGTGTGCACCAAATACTTAACCGAAGGGTGTGTGGACATGATGTTCTCCTTTGATGAGTTTCATAAGGAATGGAGTTGGGGTAGTGATGATGAAAAATTGGGTTGGCGGAGTTTATGTGGTGAGTAAAAAACACAAATAAAACACCTTATCGATTATGGCGGTACAATCTCAGTTCAGTATCGAACATCGTACCGACTATGGCGGTATAGTACCGGTTCGGTACCGTTAATGTAAGCGTACCGAAAAATACTGAACCAACTTGTATCGCAAAAAAAAACATAAAAATTAATACAAGTACGAGTACCGATGCTTTTTGGTCGATATCAGTTCGGTACTAATTCCAAAAATATTAAAACCGGATATGAGTCAAAACACAAATCGAACACCGTACCGACTATGGCGGTGAGGGCTATAAACAAATCGAACGTTTGGCGAACAATTCGTGAACCGTTTGGACGGAAGTTTGTTTATGTTCGTTCGATTAGCTTAACGAACGAACATGAACAGGAAATTTCGTTCGGTTAGCTTAGCGAATGAAAGCGAACAAATGTCTCGTTCGTTCGACTACATTCCTGAACGTTCGGTAATATGTTCGGTTACTTTCGTTCATGTTTGTTTGTTTTATTTTTGTTCGTGTTCGTTTGATTATATTAGAAAATAATAAATAAGAAACCTTTTATCTAAACATATCGAAAATCTGAAACCCTATTTTTTTCTAAGTTAGCTAAAATTTGGAGATTCAAAACATTTTTTAGGAATAATTATGTCTAAGTTAGTTAAAATTTGAATAATTATATCTAAGTTATTAAACTTGATTCGTCGTTTGCTGGTTCTAGTAGGCTTCTTGGGTTTTTGTTTATCATTCGATTGTTGTATTTAACTACTTATATCCAATGTTTTATTTTTTATCTTCAAGTTAAATGTTCGTTTACATTTGTTATTTTGTCTGAGAGCCGTGTTCAAGAACTGTTCGCGAACAACTGAATTTCCTTAACGAACGAACATGAACATAAACTTATGTGCGGTATGCGTTCGTGAACAGTTCGCGAACATGTTAATTTCCTTAATGAACGAACATGGTCTTGTTCGTGTTCATTCAGTTCGATTACAGCCCTACTGGCTGTACAATACCGGTTCAGTGCCATTAGTGTAAACAGTACCGAAAAAACTGAATCAACTCGTATCGAAACAAAAAGCCCACAAAAACGAATATTGGTACCAATACTAATGTTGTTTGGTCGGTATTAGTATGGTATGGTATCAGTACTCGGTATAGTTTACGGTACCAAAAAATACTCATAATCTCCATTTTAATAAAATTTATATCAATATATTGACAAAAAAAAACATAATTGTGTATTTAAATAAAAAAAACGTTAACAATGTTAGTAGAAAAAGATTAAATAAAAGAGTTACAAAAGAAACTTAGTTAAAAATGAAAACTTAATCAGAAATCTAATTGAGGGAGCATTCTAATTGAGAGAGCATAACTGGCAACTGATGAATGGTGATGAAATTAATCATGATTTTTATCTTTAATATTGATGAATGGTGAAATTATTCATAATTTTTATATTTAGTATTATTAAAATATAATATTTAACAATAATTTAGTTCTATTTCTATTTTTTAAATAATTTATGAAGTATGAACTCATTATTTAGTACACGTACTTATATACCAATGTTAGATAACAGTTTGTTTACAAATAGCATTTTGACCTGCTGGAAACTAATTAGAAGCTATGTAACCTTCTGAATATATGATAAAATTAGAACAACTAAAAAGGTAGATAAAAGTAAGCAAGAAAACGTATTGATCAAATGTAGACTAACAGAAAATATATATAAAAATAAACACAAAAACATATTATATTTAACTTACATACATAAATATAAACATGTAAAACTCAAGAGAGTCAAAATGATTTTTTATAAAAATAAAGAGTGTAAGTGATAATGATAATGATAATTGTTGAAAATAGAAAAAAAAAACGACAAAAAATAAAATAAAAGAAAAAAAAACAACTTGTGACTAAAGCTACACTAAAAATCCATTTCAACAAATGTTATATATAATTTGTTATTAAATTAAATTAAATTAAATTAAATTAAATATATACTAAAAAGACAATCATGCCCACACTCACAAAACACTTCTATTCATTGTCTTTGTCCAATCAAATATTGGCATATGACAACCTTTTTTTAATACAAAACTTTATTTGTCTTTTATTATTTATGTTTATGTTTATAACCCCTAAACTTTAATAAAATTCTCATTTAGCCCTCAAACTTCAATAAAGTTACTATTTCCCTCTTTAATAATTACACCAACTGTCACTACTGTGTTGATACCGCCACAACGCGTGGGGTAAAATTCCTAGTTGTTATATAACTGGTAAAGTTACTATTTCCCTCTTTAATAATTACACCGACTGTCACTACTGTGTTGATACCGCCACAACGCGTGGGGTAAAATTCCTAGTTGCTATATAACTGGTAGAAATTTCTATGCGATGTGTATTACAAAAAAAGATATATTTACAATGATATTAAATTTAATTACAGAAAAGTTGTCTTATTTAACAAAAAAAATAATAAAGTCCTGAGATGCACAAAAGAATATTAAAATGTATTTTACATCGATCGAAAACCATAAAACGAATGCTAGTACCGATGTTATCTGATCAGTATTGGTATGGTAGCGCTACGTTATAGATACGACACTCGTTATAGTTTATGATACCAAAAATACATTATTTTGATAATAACTCTGTTCTTTTTTTTTTTAATTTGAATGTTAACAAATAAAAATATTTGGTACCAGTGCTAAAAATACCAAAACTAAAAAGAGTAAAAACACAAACCAAACACTGTACCAATTATGGCGATAGGATGCATGTAGCGCAAAAATTCAGAAAATACCAAACTAGAAAATGAATACATGTTTCGATGTTGTTTGGTCGGATTTTGGTTCGCTTTCGGTTCGGTACAGTTGCATTACGATACTGATACTTGATATTGTTTACGCTAAAAAGAATCTTTATTTTAAGGCTTATTGGCCTGTAATAATCTCACCTACACCTTTTTGGCCAATAATAATCCCACCTCAGAATATTCCCCACACCAGTCCCATTTTTCAGATTTTTGGCCCACACTGGTCCCCAGTTAAAAATCCCTAACTCAGTTAGTAAAATGGCTGATGTGGCAGATGATGTGTTAAAAACTGATTATGTGGCAGATATGTGGCAGATGATGTGTTAAAAACTGATTACCTGTAATAATCCCACCTACACCTTTTTGGCCAATAATAATCCCACCTACACCTTTTTGGCCAATAATAATCCCACATCAGCCATTTTACTAACTGAGTCAGGGATTTTTAACTGGGGACCAGTGTGGGCCAAAAATCTGAAAAATGGGACTGGTGTGGGGAATATTCTGAGGTGGGATTATTATTGGCCAAAAAGGTGTAGGTGGGATTATTACAGGCCAATTTGCCTTATTTTAAAGACAATTCCACTTTCCATAAATTTTATAACGGAATGTTGACAAAATATAAATTAAACGTAACTGTGCATTTAGTTTTTTTTTTTAATTTAACGAACGTAAGTTATTACAGAAAAATTATATTAATTGATAAATGAATTAATCATAAAAAAAAGTTAGAAGCATGAGATGGCAAATTGCTATTAGAGAACTTACTATTCATGTGTTCTAAATTGCTATACATATAATTAGCAAATGAATTATTTATACAAATTCAAATTTAAGCTTTGTAAATAAAAAGTTTTTCGCCTTAACTTAGCCTCACGCCCTGACCCGTTTTGACCCACACTTCTATTTCTCGTCAATGTTTGAAAACACAAACTAATTTATCAATCAAGTTGTTGAATCATGAATGCAGGTGTGGTGTTGGATGACCCTAAAGTAATGGTAGATGCTGGTGATATTCCTATTCAAGAACTTCGACGCTGTGGAGTAGATGATGATACATTGATGGGTGTGGTCACTGATTCTGTCAAAGCAGTGATGGAAGAAGTAAGTTACAAAAGAAAAATGTTAACTGATTATGTTGATTTTCAGATGGACATAAACTTGCATGATTCTAAAAAAACTATTCCAAATTTTGAATGGCCTTTTCAAACAGGATCCATTGAGGCCTTTAGTTTTAGGGGGTGATCATTCCATATCATTTCCTGTAGTAAGAGCTGTATCTGAGAAGCTTGGAGGACCTGTGGATATACTACACCTTGATGCACATCCTGATATCTATGAAAGTTATGAAGGAAACATCTATTCACATGCATCTCCTTTTTACCGAATTATGGAGGGCGGGTATGCTCGTCGTCTGTTGCAGGTATTACCTTTTCAACGTGCGTTTTATGTATCAATTACTTGACTCGTATGTTTATGAAATAACACTAGAGGTAGTAGTTTAGTGTCATTTTATATTTTTATAAGTGAGTTAATTTGTGTTATGTTATATCTCTAACGAAACAAATGTGTAAATATGAAATATAGCTAAAATGAAATGGGTTAAAAGTTTCCTAAAGTGTAGGTTTAACACATAAAACCTTTTAAATCATTTTATTTTATTAAGAAAAATCGAGTTCAATTGATATAATATGATATCGGTAGTCATATTTAATTTTACTCACTAATTATTAACAAAAGTGGTTGGAAATTTTTAACAAAAGGTGTTACTGGTAATGTTGACCTGACCATTATCAAAATAATCCATTTTGACCCGTTACCAGCCCTTTCCGACCCGCCGAAATTACCATCTACACAAAGGATAATACCTAACCAAAATGAGGTTAACAAGAGTAGAAAGTACAAAATAACCGATTTTGGATCAAAACAACCCACCACGTAAACTTATATAACCATAAGAACCCAAAATGAATCGTTTTGGTTTGTTTTTCCAGGCCTATATAACAATTGAGTAACATTTATTGGTCATTATTTGTATTTTATCTGGACTACATGTTCTATTATTACTATACATAAGATGTTTATCAATTCTCTTTTCCTTCTTCAGGTTGGCATTCGATCAATAAACCAAGAAGGACGTGATCAAGCAAAAAAATTTGGCGTTAAGCAATTCGAAATGCGCGATTATGAAAAACATCGAGAATACTTGCAGAATCTGGTCATTTTCCCCACATATGCCCACATACCTTCTATACATATCGTGTTTTGCAAATATTCAATAAACATTCTCACATTGTCAAATAAAAGATTTAAGGTTAAAAGTTGTCAAACATTATTTTTAAAGAAATAGGTTTATTTTAAAAGATTTGGATTTATTGTTTCTTAGTCATAATTAACGCGTCAATTATTTATAAAATATATTTTAGAAAAGGACATAAAGTGTTTGTGTGTCAACCCAACCTGTTTGTTAGACCCAACTTGTTTTACTTTGCAACCCAAAATGCTCATCTTACCATCGTTGCAGTTAATAATCACCTAACTCATATTTGTTTACTTTTATTATTCGGAAACTTGCGGGGGGTGTTAAGAGAGTTATATATCTACAAATATTGATTATCTTGACCCTGCATTTACTCTTGGCATAATACGAGAAACACTAGAAGCAAAGACAAGATCAAGACAATGAACATGTATTTATTTATATATCTACAAATGTTGATTACTAATCACCTAACTTATATTTGTATTATTCAGAAACTTGGAGAGGGTGTTAAGGGTGTCTACATATCAATAGATGTAGACTGTCTTGACCCTGGATTTGCTCCTGGTATTTCCCATCACGAGTCAGGTGGTCTCTCGTTCAGAGACTGTATGAACATTCTCATGAATCTTCAAGGTGATATTGTTGGGGCTGATGTGGTCGAGTACAATCCACAACGTGATCTCCCTAATGGTATGACCACACTGGTTGCTGCTAAATTTGTAAGAGAGGTGACTGCTAGAATGTCAAAATAAAAATGTTCCAAACCTGCGAAACCAGCTTAGTTATCTAGCTTGATCTTTTGGAACATTTGATGAGCCACTTTTGTTGGTATGTCACTAAATAAATTCTCCATATCTCTTGTAGTGAAGATGGTGTTCAATAAACGTGTATGTAGTTCGAAACGGATTGTTCTGTTGGTTTATTTCTTGATTGAAATATAACTTGAAGAACTCGGGTTAATTATGCAAATTTAACTCATTTAGTTACGGGTGATTTGGGGCTAAGTCTTATTAGCTTTATCTATATGAGGGTGAAGTGAGTCTTACGAAAAAATATGATTGGCTAAAAAGAAAATGGATCAAATGGTTGAAAATTGACCATGTGTTTTTTAAATGTAAACGGCCTATCGAATTGCTCTATGCAAATTGTAAGTTTAATACGTTACTAAAGTTTTTTCAATTATATTTGATTGAACACAATTTATCTATTTAATTTATATGTTTAAAAGCTGGACATAAGGTATGCTTGCCATGACCAGGTACCGAAAATTACTACTGTGGGTATGTTACCAAAACGGCAAAATCTATGACACATCCGTTGTAACGTCCTGTACATTTTAACTATGTTTTTCGATCCAATTTAATTCTATTATACTTGTACACCTTAATTTTTTTTTTTTTTTTACATTTATAAAACCATATCCAATTCAGTTATTTATGCCGGTTCTAAACAAATTTAATATTCTTTTTAAATTCTACTAAATGATTATTGGTTGTAGTGTACATTTTGTTTTACAACATTGGATAGTATTTTCTATACAAGATAAATAAAGGGTAAATTACTTTTTGAGTCCATGTGTTTTATGGGTTTTAACTAGTTGAATCTAAAAGCAAAAAGTTTAACGACCTGAGTCCCCATAAGCATTTTCTTTAACCATTTGAGTCCAAATTTCTAACCCAGTTAGAAATTTGTTGTTAAGTTTTGTTAAATGACCAAATTACCCCTATAAAACACAGCGACTCAAAAAGAAAAATAATATACAATCCCCCAATTAACACAAAAACCACAAATCAACTTCTAACTGCTTATGGTTTTTTTGTGGAAGACAAGCCAAAACCACAACCATCAGAAAGTGATGCTGATACGACTCCAGCAAAATTAAATACTTGGGCTGGCCCATCTGGGTCAAAGGAGTTCCAAACGAATTGTGGGTTTTTAATTAATCCAATTAATCAGGAGAAAAATTCGAATAGTGGCTAAGAGGATTAGTGGGTAGCAGTTGATGATGAAGAGTCCTCACATGGGGGTTTCAACCAATTTGATGATGAAGAGTCCTCTTGGGGCAACAACCACCGTTACCGTCCTCACAACAAAATTGAATTTCCGAAGTTCAGTGAAGGGGATCCACGGGGGTGGACACTTAAGGCTGAGAAGTATTTCCGGTACTATCACATACCGGAGGAGGAGATGGTGGACGTGGCCTCCATGCATTTGGAAGGGGATGCATTAGACCTTTATTCCTGGTTATCCACTGATCAGGAAATCGAATACTGGGAAGACCTTGTTCGTGCTCTACAAAAGAATTTCGGACCTGCTGAGTTTCAGAATCCAGACGAACACCTGTGTAGCATCCGACGAACACCTTTATTCATGATTTGTCATTATCTATATGTATCTTGAACCTACTTATGACTTCAGAATTGCTTTTTAGTACTACTGAGAGTCCATCATAGATCATCCATGGCTATTGCAGATGGAAAATCGCTTTATACAACATTATTGATTTTCAAGCGAATCATTGGCCATATGGCCAATCCTACTTTAGTACTCCAAGTGGGAGATTCTCTGATGGCCATCTCATTCCCGACTTCATAGGTGACCAACGGCTCAATTGAACTTAACTTTATTTTCTTTAATCCGTCATTCACAATCACAACCACAACAACAACCATCTTTGCCGTTCATCACTATCCTTCACCTCTGTCGTCCACCATTCAGTGATAGTAATGTTGTTTTGTCGAAAAAAGTAAATAAAAGTTGAAGAAGACAGTTTTTGTGACGGTTTCTTTGTCGGGAAAGAAACGAAAGAAGAAGGAAATCTTTTTGCGACAGTTTGGGTGTCAGGAAAGGCTTGTTTGAGACAGTTTGGGTGTCAGGTTAGGCTTGTGTTAATTGGGGGATTATATTATTTTTCTTTTTGAGTCCCTGTGTTTTATAGGAGTAATTTGGTCATTTAACAAAATTTAACAACAAAATTCTAACTGGGTTAGAAATTTGGACTCAAATGGTTAAAGAAAATGCTTATGGGGACTTAGGTCGTTAAACTTTTTGCTTTTGGACTCAACTAGTTAAAACCATAAAACACAGGGACTCAAAAAGTAATTTACCCATAAATAAATAAGTGAATAATAATAATAAAAAAGGAAATAATAATAATAATAATAATAATAATAACAATAAGGGTTATTGGATGTTATCACCCCTAACTATTGGCTATTGGCCGCTGTCATCCCAAACTATCACTTTAACGATGTCATCCCCAATTTAACACTTAGTGTGTTCTGTCACCATGTCGTTAACTTATCACTAACTTTTGATCATGTTACTATACTTTTGGGGTTGTCCAAAGATCACTAAAACCTTCCTAAGATCCCTATGACACCCCCAAAAGTATAATAACATGATCAAAATTTAGTGATCAGTTAACGACGTGATAACATAATACACTAAGTGTTAAGTTCGGGGTGACGGACATAAAAGTGATAGTTGAGGGCGACAGCGGCCAGTAGCGAATAATTGGGGGTGTTAAAATCAAATAACCCTAATAATAATAAAAAAGAAAATAAAAATAATAATAATAATAAGAGTAGATTGTCATTTTAGTCTCTGATGTTTGACCAAAATTGTCACTTTAGTCCAAATAGTTTTGTTTTCTGCCATTTTAGTTCCTGACTTTTGTCATTTTTTTCTATTTTCATCTGACCCACTAACTCCATTAAAAAAATTTAGTTAACTTAGGTGAATTTTGGTCAAACCATATATATTTTTTTTTTTTGCAAGTGCGATGGTATAGGGATGGTGTTGTGCCGGTTTACAGTGAAGATGATGGCGGTGGTTGTTGGTTTTATGATGATGGCGGTGGTGTTGGTTAATGACGTGGGTGGCGGAAAAGTTGCCGGTGGTGGTGGAAATGGTGGGTAGTGATGGTGGTGGGGTGGGTGGGTGGGTGGTGGCGGCGATGATAGAAGGTTGTGATTGGGTGGGAGGTGGTGGTCGATGGAAATGGAAAAAGTGACAAAAGTCAGGGACTAAAATGGCAGAAAACATAACTATTTGGACTAAAAATGCAAGAAAAAAACTATTTAGACTAACTGAAATTAAATGAACTAAAACAAAAACCGTCAATCTAACGGAATAAACCGAAGTGATTAACCGAAAACCGATTGGTTATTAAAATAGACTAACCGATGACTTTGGTTTCGGCTTCGGTTGAGGATAATAACCGAACCGACCGAACCATGCACAACGCAATGAAATAGATTACCCGATTACTTTGCTTTTGATGTATATCCATCACGATGATGCTACAATAAATAAATATATTATATCAATAAGAAAACTGTAAAAAACAAGTATCGTAATACCAAGGTTTTAAAACCGGTTTTTAAATCAAATCGGATTAGGCTAAAAAATGGTTCAACCGGTTGAACCAGGTTTTACTGAGCGGTTCAACCGGGTTGACTAGTTAACTCTATAATTTCATAAATTACAACATCAACTCAAAAGTTAATCCAAAAATGAATGATTACATATTAAAAGATGATCCAAAAATAAATCTGTAATAAAAAAAATCCAAAAGATAATCGAAAATCATTCAATTTTTCAACAAGCTCTTTTAAATGAAAGTCTATGATATGTTTAAGACATTTGAGTGTTGAATACATCAAGTTCACGATCGCATAAAAGATGAAATTCACTATCATCGACATCCTCATCAACTAGAGGATAACTATTTTCGTTTCATACAATATTAAATAAGAACTTTTAGTTACGAATAATCATAACATATAAAAATTACATAAGATAAATAACATATATAATAAAAATAAGTAACAACCCAAACTAAAATAACCCTAGGCCGTTACCGGTATTACGTTTCAAACCGGTATATCGGATTTTACCGCCGGTACAAACCTTATGCCGTTTCACTTATTTACCGGTATGTTTCGTACCGGATTTGCATCTGAAAACGGTAATACCGGTATAACCGGCCGGTATTTACCGGTTTTTAAAACATTGCGTAATACGATGTGTTCTCCCAACGCATCGCGCGGATGGTAAGTATCTTGTTGATTAGGAAAGACCCGAAGTTTCATCTTTTTTATCTTTCTTAAATCAATTTATTATTCTTAACCAAAGTGCACCCAACATTCCATTGTCCCAATATAATATACAGAAGATAATCCACATTCTCATTCCCAACTACTACAAAACCAAGTGTCGGCCGCCGACACGGTAATAGTAGTGCCCTTTCATTGGGCTAAATGGGCGGCAGGGATAATAGTGTCAGGCAGCTGCCTGGCACTCCCATATTGGCCCAACAAATTTACGATTTTATCCCCCTTTAAAATTACGATTTTGTCATCAGTTAAAAATTATATTTTCGCCCTCGCTTAAAAATAAATTTACGCTTATGCTCTCAGCTAAATATTTCAATTTTGCCCCTGGTTAAAAATTACGATTTTTACCCGTTTCAATTTGCAGTTTTGCCATTAGTTTTTTTTTCCATTAAAATTACGATTTTGCCATTAGTTTAAAGTTATGTTTTTACCCCCACTTAAAAATAAATTTACGCCTTTGCTCCCAGCTAATAATTCCAATTTTTCCTTCGGTTCAAAATTACGACTTTGCCCCGTATAAAATTATACTTTTGCCATTAGTTTTTTTTTCTCACAGCCAAGTTACGATTTTACCCCCAATTTAAATTTACATTTTGCTCATCGTTTTTCTTTGTTTCCCTGGTGAAATTACAATTTTGCCCCCAGTGTAAAGTTACTGTCATGCGGCAGCTTCCTGACACTCCCCCGTTGGTCCATTTAGTTTACAATTTATCCCCGAATTAAAATTATGATTTCGCCCTTAGTTAAAAATTACGTTTTTCCCATCGTTTTAGTTTTTTTACCAAAACTATAAAGGTTTTTTCTTTTAATTGGTTTACTCGATTTAAATTTTTTCCGTGTCAAGGAGCTGCCTAACACTGGCTCATTAGTCCTGAAAAATTACAGTTTTGCCCTGAGCCCGAAATTACGGTCTTATCATCGTTTTTTTTTTTTTTTTTTTCCTAGCAAAATTATAGTAATCTTTTTTTAATTGGTTGAGATTTATTCGGTTATCGTCCCGCAACGCAGGCGGGGCATCTACTAGTTCCACAACAACAAAAATAAATGGAAGTGTCGGTCGCAACATTCCATTGTCCCAATATATTATTCTTAACCAAAGTGCACCCAACATTCCATTGTCCCAATATAATATACACAAGATAATCCACATTTTCATTTTCAACAACAACAAAAGGAAGTGTCGGTCGCAATAGTGCCAGCCGACTATTGGATTAAATGGGCAGTAGGGGAAATAGTGTCAGGCAGCTGTCTGGCACTTCCCTATTGGCCTAACAAATTTACAATTTTATCTCGCTTTAAAATTATGATTTTGTCATCAGTTCAAAAATATGTTTTTACCCTCACTTAAAAATAAATTTGCGTTTTTACTCCCAGCTAAAAATTTCCGATTTCGCCCCCGGTTAAAAATTACGACTTTGCCCCGTTTCAATTTATAGTTTTGTCATTAGTTTTTTTCCTTATAATTACCATTTTGCCATCAGTTCAAAGTTATGTTTTTACCCCCACTTAAAAGTAAATTAACGTTTTTGCTCCCAGCTAAAAATTCTGATTTTGTCCTCGGTTCAAAATTACGATTTTGCCCCGTATAAATTTATAGTTTTGCCATTAGTTTTTTTTCTCACAGCCAAGTTACGATTTTGCCCTCAACTTATATTTACATTTTTTCCATCGTTTTTGTTTGTTTTCCTGATAAAACTACAATTTTGCCCCCCCAGTGTAAAATTACAGTCATGCCGGCAGATTCCTGGCGAGTCCCCATTGGTCCATTTAATTTACGATTTTATCTCGAAATTAAAATTATTATTTCGCCTTCAGTTAAAAATTACGTTTTCCCAATGTTTTTGGTTTTTTAGCAAAAGTAGAAAACATTTTTTTTATTGGTTGACTCGATTTAATTTTTTTCCGTCTCAAGGAGTCGCCTAACACTCGCTCATTAGTCCTGAAAAATTACAGTTTTGCCCTGATCCGAAAAATATCATTTTAGTTTTTTTTTTTTTCTAGCAAAATTATAATAGTGTTTTTTTGATTGATTGAGAATTATTCGGTATCGGCCCGCGTTGCGGGCGGGCATCAACTAGTTCCACAACAATCACAACACACTCACGTTCATCATCATCTTCATATCAATCGTCATCTTTCTTTATTATCTTCCTTGATTCATCATCATCACTCTCACTTTAACGTGTTGCTTGTGCTTCTATACTCATCTCATTCTCTCAAGGTAACCCTATTCTATTATCCCTACATATCTTCCACAATTCCGTTTAGAATTAAAATCCTACTCTGTTTTCGTACGTATTTATCTTCATCACTTATAGAATCAATCGATTCGTTTAATCAAGAAATTTGCTCTTCTTTTTATAACAGATACGCCCTCGGTTGGTGTCAAATTTTGTTAATTAGTTCAGTTTATTATAGGTTTTGTAGTATATGATTGTGTTTAGGTTATAAATATATGATTGAATCTAAGGAAAGTTTCGATCTTTAAACATTTAAGAGTGAAATTGTGCATTTCTGATTTTATGTTGTGAGTTGTGAGGTTTGTTTTAAGTTGTTACAGGTTTAAAAAGGTTTTAGTTGGTTTAAAAGATATCTAACAAACATGATGATTAAAGCTGGGAGAAGAGGAATTCATTATTTACACACATTGAATAATGTTCCAAAGAATTTGATTGAGAAGGGGCAGAGTCGAGTCGTTGAGGCCTCTCTTACTCTTATTCGTGAGCGCGCCAAACTTAAGGTATGCATACATGTTTCTCATATGGATGTTGATTCATTGAACTAGTTTCATAAAAAAGAATGCTTGATTGATCATTCTTAATGCTCTTATACTACCAAAGTGGTTGTTTTTTTTTTAAATTTAATGATCAAGATAAACCCCATCTACGATTGTAATCAATCAATCAATCAATCATACCCAGTAAAATCCCACAGATAGCAAAGCTATGTGTAGGGTCTGGGGAGGGTGGGATGTAGGCACACCTTACCTCTACCCCTAGGGATAGAGAGGCTGCTTCCAGAGAGACCCTCGGCTCCAAAACACCCAGGAAAGAAATAAATAGAGCATGAGGTGTGTGTATGTGTATGAAGCTACCAATGTAGTAGTATGAGTTGCAAAATAGTGCATGGTAGAACAAAACAAATATGACAACACAAAACAGTCTATACAAATAATTACATATCTACGACCATACACTACACCTAGAAACACAACTGTACAAAACATCCTATATACATAGTTACTTATGTACGACCATACACTACACCTAAAAACACAATTGTACCCTTTCCTAGAAATCCTTAACCTTAATCCTACGTCTCCACGGGCTCCTATCATGGACCATGTTCTCAGAGAGGTGCAATTTTTGCAAATCCTGCCTAATCCGCTCATCCCAAGTAATTTTGGGTCTGCCTCTACTCCTCCTCCCCTCCACCTCGAGGGTTTCAACCACTCTAACCGGTTCTATCGTCTGCCTCCTCTTCACATGCCCAAACCATCTCAATCTTCCCTCCTTTATCTTATCTGATATACTAGCTACTTCTAACCTTTCCCTAAAAACATCATTTCTTATCCGGTCTAACCTTGTGTGGCCACACATCCATCTTAGCATTCTCATCTCTGCTACCTTCATCTTGCGTGCCTGTACTTCCTTAATGGCCCAACATTCAGTTCCATATAACATAGCAGGTCTAATTGCAACCCTATAGAATTTCCCTTTCAATTTTGTTGGGAACCTCCTATCGCACAATACCCCAGTGGCAGCTCTCCACCTACACCATCCGACCTGGATGCGGTGAGCAACGTCACTATCTATCTCCCCATCCCTCTGGACAAACGATCCTAGATACTTGAACTTAGTCACCTGCGGGACCGCTTGACTGTCAATGGTGATCTGAATGTCCTCATCGTTGTCTACTCCACTAAAGTCGCAATACAAGTACTCAGTCTTAGATCGACTAATCTTTAAACCTCTTCCCTCTAAAGCTGCTCGCCACTCTTCTAACCTCGCATTCAGGCTTTGTTTACTATCAGCAACTAACACAATATCATCTGCAAAGAGTAGGCACCACGGAAGAGCCCCCTGAATTAACTTTGTCAACTCATCTAGGATAACTGCAAATAGAAAAGGGCTCAAAGCGGACCCTTGGTGGAGTCCTACCTCCACCGGGAAAGAATCAGTATCCCCTACAGGCGCTCGGACACTAGTCTCAGTCCTAACATACATATCCCTAATTAAGTCTATATACTTCCCAGAAACCCCTCTACTCTCCAAACTATCCCAAATCAGTCCACGTGGCACACTGTCATAGGCCTTTTCAAGATCAATGAACACCATAGTCGATCGCCCTGGCATAAAACCAAATTGGTTTACCGTGACTTGAGTTTCTCTTCGGATTCTCGTCTCAATTATTCTCTCCCATAATTTCATAGTGTGTCCTAGCAACTTAATCCCTCTATAATTCCCACAACATTGGGCGTCCCCTTTGTTCTTATACACAGGTACTACTACACTATTCCTCCATTGGTCTGGCATTTTCCCAGATTTGAAAATAAGATTGAATAAAATAGTTAGCCAATGTACTCCTTCTTCTCCCAAGCATTTCCATACCTCAATCGGTATGTTATCTGGCCCAACTGCCTTAGCCCTTCCCATCTTTCTAAGGTTTGTTCTCACCTCTTCCCGTGTGATACGTCGACAGTAGCTGTTATTCCGTAGTCGCCTTTGCGTAGGTGAATCATCATTTTCTTCAATTTCTTGTTGGTAATCCCTCCTGCCATTGAAAAGATTGTAGAAGTACACTTGCCATCTCATCTTAATGTCGTGTTCTTTGACCAAAACGCATCCGTCCTCTCCCTTTACAAACTTCACTGCTCCTAAGTCTTGCTTTCTACGCTCTCTAGCCTTTGCAATCTTGAACATGTCATGCTCCCCCTCCTTTGTTTCCAATCGATCATACATCTGCTTGTAAGCTGCGTTCTTTGCCTCTGACACTGCCTTCTTCGCCTCTCTCTTCGCCTCTTTATATCTATCCCTTAGAATCGCTTGCTCCTCCTCGACTGTACACCTCAAAAGATCCCTAAAGCACCCTTGTTTAATCCTTATTTTAGTATGCACATCCTCATTCCACCACCATGACTCCTTATGGCCACACCTCTTTCCTTTTACAACCCCTAGCGTTTCCTTCGCCACATTAGTAATGGTGTTTGCCATGTCCTCCCACATTTGGTTTGCGTCCCCATCTACTCTAGGCGATGTCATTAAGAGGACCTTATCTCTAAACACTTCGATTTTGTCGCCCTTTAACATACCCCATCTAACCCTAGGTCGCATTACCCATCTACGATTGTAACCGTAGCATAATAAGTTTTAGCTTCCATAGTAATTTGTTTATTAAAATACTTATTTTTTGAAGGGAGAGCTAGTGCGGGCATTGGGTGGTGCTAAAGCTTCATCATCTCTTCTTGGAGTACCTCTTGGACATAATTCATCATTTCTTCAAGGTCCAGCGTTTGCTCCACCAAGGATCCGAGAGGCCATATGGTGTGGAAGCACAAATGCTACTACAGAGGAAGGTATGAGAAACATGTTGTCTTTATTTTATTCTTCTTTTTGGAATGTATTACTAGTTTGTTGTTTATGTATCCTTGGAGCTTTAGGCTACCAGCCAGCACTATTACAATAGTTTACAGCGTTGCGATTTCGGCCCATTTAGTATTCATGGGTCGACTTGAGTTATGTTTTATCTTTAATGGATTAAATGGGCCAAACAAAAGGTTTAGTCAAAAGGAAAGGGGCCAAATGGGCCGAAGCTCGCCCAAAGTCACTTGCAGTTAACCTTGTAAATCACTTTATGCAAGGCTTACATTAATATTGTGATAATATTGTTTTTGTAATAATTTTTTAATACACTAACTATCTATAAACAAATTTGAACTTTTTGGACAAAAAGTGTTCCAGGTTAACTCAGCCTGACCTGTTTTGACCCGTATGAAAATAAATCAAGTTATTTATCAAGTTGTTGAATGCAGGTAAGGAGTTGGATGACCCCAGGGTATTAACAGACGTTGGCGATGTTCCTGTTCAAGAGCTTCGAGACTGCGGAATAGACGACGACAGATTAATGAACATCATTAGTGAGTCTGTCAAACTAGTGATGGAAGAAGTAAGTTACCTCTAAATTACAAAACAATAATGCTGATTTTCACATGGATGTAAACTTGTATTTGTATTATGTTACTAAAAAAACTATTTCGAATTTGTGAATGGCCTTTTTTAACAGGATCCATTGAGACCTTTAGTTTTAGGGGGTGATCATTCGATATCGTATCCTGTAGTAAGAGCTGTGTCAGAGAAGCTTGGAGGACCTGTGGATGTACTACACCTTGATGCACATCCTGATATCT
Source organism: Helianthus tuberosus (assembly GCA_030545235.1). Classification (NCBI taxonomy): domain Eukaryota; kingdom Viridiplantae; phylum Streptophyta; class Magnoliopsida; order Asterales; family Asteraceae; genus Helianthus; species Helianthus tuberosus. Next base: position 43,029,593 of record CM060448.1, on the reverse strand, counting down.
ATGGTTGTTTTGAAGGAAACAAGTATTCACATGCATCTTCTTTTGCCCGTATTATGGAGGGGGGTTATGCTCGCCGTCTGTTGCAGGTACTAGCTTTTCAGTGTGCATATTTTTCTGTAATACTTGACCCCAGTGGCGGAACTAGCCAGATAAATCAGGGGTATCCCAAAAAAAAATTTTTACCGTGCAATCATACAATATTAAAAAAAACAATAATAAATAAAGTAAACAAATACCTAATAGATTTGGCCTCTTCTTTTTTTTTCATAGCTTGAAATCGTTCCATCACATCGTCGTCTTTTACTTTATGAAAAAAATCCTTTTCGACCGCACAAACAATGTAATGTTCAAAAATTCCGTGCTCATTTGATTGCGTAAATCCGTCTTGATAATCTTCAATTGCGAAAAACATCTTTCAACGGTTGCGGTTGCAACCGATAAAACCAAAGCTAGCTTCACTACCCGATAAACCAAAGGATAAGAACTATGTGTTCCCATTTCAACCATAACTAATAAAGCCTATATAATAGAATATGGGCTTTATTAGTTATTACAATTTGGGCTTAATTATCATAAAACTAACTATTTGGGCTTTGTTACTAAATAGGTTTTGGGCTTAATGAATAATATCAAGTTTCATAATTTTCTCTTAGGGGTATCCTCGTATATGTTTTTGGGTATGCTACGTATAAAACCGGAAAAAAAAATACACTGCGAATACGATACGGGGTTGAGTCGTAGCCCGTGCTACGGCTCATTCTACATTGGTACCGCCCCTGCTTGACCCGGATGTTGATGAAAAATGATAGGTGGCAGTTTTATGCCATTTACTTATGAGTGAGTTAATTTGTGTTATGTTATATCTGTAACGGATCCAATCTGTAAATATAAAAATTAGCTAAAAAAGGAACTGGGTCAAAGTTGCCAAAGTGTAGGTTAACTGCGTCAAACCTTCTAAATCATATTATTAAAAAAAGAGTGCTATTGATATAATACAAAATTTGTAGTCATATTTTAGTTGCTAATTGTTGATAAAAGATGTTGATTTTTTTTAACATAGGTGTTGCCGGTCATGTTGATCCGATCTGTACCAAAATAATCCACTTTGACCCGTTATCCACTCCTTCCGACGTGCCCAAATTTACCACCTAGACAAAGGGTGATACCTAACCAAAATGAGGTTAGCAAGAGTCGAAAGCAATCAAATGCGTATACATTATGTATGCCACTTGTCTGAAGTTACTCTTGGCAAAATGGCCGGGTCGGGTCAGATGGGGTAATGGGTCATACCAGGTTCGGGTCGTTTTGGGTTCTGACCAAAATGGGTGCAGGTGGATTCAGGTCGTTTTAAAACGTGGTCAATTTGGTTCTAAACCTGCCATTTTGCCACCTTTATTATAGTGATTCAAAAATAGTAAAACCAGTAAGATAAAATTCCTGAACCATAAACATTATAATTTATATTGTCACAAGTAACAAGATTCACCAAACCATCGCAATCCAAATCCGAAGGTCAACAGTAATCTCAAAAACATTCTCTAGAAGCCAAGATAAACAAGACTATCAGAAACCAACATCCCCTTCCTGTCAAAATCACCCAAATCTTCGAAGAAAATAAACAATGCAGAATGTATCCTAACCAAGAAATCAGAATAGAAAAAAATCAAACGTATACGGGTCATTGATGATATGGTATACATCAAACTTAACTGGTAAAGTTCCCCGAATCAAAGGAGAAACTTAACCAAGAAATAAACTATTTGTGGCCCAATATGATGCTGCAGTGAAGAAATCTACAATTTGCATTGGTAATCTGACCAGCTCTTCTTTTTCAGTTCAGTCCATATAGACGCGCTGAATAATTAGTTGTCACCCAAAACAGCCCACCATGTGGACCCAAAATGGATTGTTTTGGTTTATTTTGTCAGGCCTAAAGTATAACATCTAGCTTGTAGATTTTTCACTTGTTTTCCGTTTCAACAAACAACTGAGACAATTAAGTGGCATTTTCTGATCATCATTCGTATATCTTCTGGATTGCATTTTATGCTATTTCGATAACATGGAGTTTATTAATTCTCCTTCCCTTCAGGTTGGCATTCGATCAATAACAAGTGAAGGACGTGAACAAGGAAAAAGATTCGGAGTTGAACAATATGAAATGCGCACGTTTTCAAAAGATCGCCACTTTCTGGAGAATCTGGTATATCTCTCAGCCATCTCTTATATGTGTGTGTTGTTGCTGTCACCATGTGTGCCCACATACCTTCAATTGATAACACTTTTCACATTATCAAGCGGGTCAAATAAAAGAATCAGGTTGAAGGGGAACGGGTCAAATAAAATAAGTTAGGTTCAACCTAACCTAACTTACGCATTTGACCATGACCCATTTCAGCATGTTACCCAAACCGCCCATCTTACCACCTCTACTTTTGTCCGGAGCATGTTAACATTTATATTTGCAATTAATATTCACCTAATTCAGATTTGTATATTGTTATTATTCCAGAAACTTGGAGAGGGTGTTAAGGGAGTGTATATATCAATAGACGTTGACTGTCTTGACCCTGCATTTGCTCCTGGTGTTTCCCATATCGAGCCAGGTGGTCTCTCGTTCAGAGACGTTCTCAACATTCTCCACAATCTTCAAGCCGATGTGGTTGCTGCCGATGTGGTCGAGTTTAATCCACAGCGTGATACCGTTGATGGTATGACCGCCATGGTTGCTGCTAAACTGGTAAGAGAGCTGACTGCTAAAATATCAAAATAAAAAAAAATAAAAAGATTTCAAACTCGTGGAACATCTGATGAACCGGTTTTGTTGGTGTGTCGTTGAATTGATTCACCAAATGTCTTGTAGTCAAGATGATGTTCAATAAACATGTGTGTAGTTTGAACCGGATTGTTCTGTTGGTTTATTTCTTGATTGAAAGATATCTGAAGAACTCAGGTTAATAGGTATAGTGCAACGTATGTTTTACTTTTTATGCTTGTTTGACTGATTTGGTTATGAATGATATCTAACAGGGTCAAATAGGGTTTAACAAAAAAAATATTAGTTTAAAAAGAAAATAGATTCTAAAGTGAATAAGATATCTCATATATGTACAAAGAAACCCATAGAGTATCAATATCATATCTCATATATAGTTGTATACAAATAATATTTGCATCTCATATATGTACAAAGAAACCCATAGAGTATCAATAACATATCTCAGATAATTATTTGCATGGTTGTAAAAATCCTAACGTGCATCCGATTAATCGCTAGTCGGAGCTTCAACGATTTATAAGTAAGAAGCCAATAGCTCCTTCCCTTATTACCCCACTTCTACGCACGCGCACAGTGAGATGCAAATTTTGGTCAGAGTGACTTGGAAAGTTTGAACTCTTGCATTCCCACGGCTTGTGGACACGAATGCTGGACAAAACTCTCGGGCTTGCGCAAGCCGGTTTTTGCTTTGGACTGTTGTCGACATTGATTGCAACAACGGTGACATGGTCTGAATACGATTGGCATTACCGCTTTCTAGCTTAATTGCAACTAAAGTCGTTTTGACGATAAAGTTAACTTCGTTGATTAATTTCAGACACTCGAAAATATTGGATCAAACACTCATAAGTTTCTTTCCTACAGGTTAATGCTAAAAAAATTAAACTTGATCAAACACAAGGCATCATTTATATAATAAAACTTATATATTTCTGTCACTTTTGTTTCTTACTGCATAAAGTACCATAACCACTTAACTCATGTCCCTAGCTTCATCTCTTCTCTCCACAACTATATTCTTATACTTCTTAGCACAAGAAATAAAAAACACAAGATTAAGAGCAGTCAATGCTGCACACAGAAAGAAAAACCGATCCAAATGCCCGTCATTCAAGTTCGCCGGGACCCACCCGGGCTTCCCGTTTTTCGACGTAATCTTCATAACGACCGACAGTATAATACTGCTGGTGTAACTCCCCATAGCTGAAGAACACATAGACAATCCAAGCCCAATACTTTTCAACTTATCAGGAACTTGGGCCGCAAAAAACTCCCATTGCGCCACATAAGTAAAAGCTTCAGCTATTCCCACCAACACATACTGAGGTGTTTGCCAAAATATGCTTAAAGAGCTTGTTTCTTTTGGGCCTTCACTTGCATATTTTAGCCTGTGATGTTCCACTACACCTGCTGTGATGATCGCTGCTGTCGCAATAGCAAGCCCGATCCCCATTCGTTGCAGCTCGCTTGGCGGGTTGGGCTTCGTTCTAGTTATTTTGACGTATAGTGGGAGAATGAGTTTGTCATAGCAGATAATGAAAACTGATGTGCTTATTATGTCAAAAACCGTCATGCTTGCGGGTGGGATGTCGAAGTTCGAGATTTTTCGGTTCATGGCTGCACCTTGTTCGACAAAAAGCGAAATCATTTGGATGAATACTACTGATGACAATATGGTGCATAACCATATTGGGAGTAGTCTTAGGACACATTTTACTTCTTCGACTTGCGTGACGGTGCATAGTCTCCACGGGTGTGGATTTTCGCCGTCATCTGGGGTCATGATCGATGCACGATCAAAAAACCTGTAATAACACAAGCGTCATGTGGGTCAAAGTGGGTTCGGGTCATAATGGTCATACTTTTAGTACAGGTCAAAACACGTTGGATCGGGTTGGGTTGACCCAAAAATGTTTTTCTTCATTTTAAGTAGTTATAATACTTGATGCTTTAGTTATGATTAACAAAAGAGTCTTATTACGATATAAATCCGAATATTTGAATAAAATGATTTAGAGGGTTGTACGTTTCTAATTTGACTCGTTTGAGATCGAACACAACCCAATATTACCATATTGCCCTTCCGCTATATCTTTAACAAAAGTATAGGTGAAGTACAACTTACTTGAAGTCATTAGTGTGATATATCCTCCTTGTTCCACTATCATTTCTTGTAAAATCTTCATACAACCCATCTCCATTAGAGGGTAACTGAAGCTTAATTTTCCTCACAGAAGCCACAATAACTTGAGAAAACCGCGAGATAGGATTACCCGAAGGCTTAAAATGTCGGTATCTAAAACTCCCGCTCACTATCGCGATCAATGCAATGAAACCGCATAAACTAGATATCCAAAAGGCTAACACATACTCTCCCATTGTTTCAATATAAACTAATATTGTCTCCGAGATCAAAGAACCAAGGTTTAACGCGACGTAGAAGTAGCTCAAGAACGTTGTTTTTGCTTGTTTTTCTTCAGGATCTTCTTCATCAAACTGGTCAGCACCAAATGTGGCTAGTGCAGGCTCAGCACCACCGTTTCCAAGGGCGATTAAGTAAATTGATACGTAGAATATTGCTATTTCGATCGGTGAATGAGCATCACATAACTCTCCTATTCTACCACAACCTTTGGATTTTAACATAAAAGTTTGAGTTGTTAGTGACAATGCAACCAAACCCTGTGATGAAAAGATAAAAAAAAGTTGATGTTAGAAACATGGTTTTGAGTTCAGCAAGCCCCTACTAAATTTGTTCGGGTTGAAATTAGGGGTGTTCAAAACCGGATAATTTCGGATATCCGAAATTTTCGGATACCAGATTTCACTATCCGAATCTGTATCCGAAATTTCGGATATCCGAATTCGGATATCCGAAATTTCGGATACGGATTCGGATTCGGATAGTGAATCGGATATCCGAAAATCCAACTTTTTATTTAATTTTTATTTTTTTATTATTTTTTTCATATTCGAAAACGGATATTTTGGATAGTTTCGGATATCCGAATATAAGTTTTCGGATATTTTCTCGGATATTTCGGATATTTTCGGATACTTCGGATATTTTCGGATATTCGGATATCCGAAAAAATGAAAATTAAATTTTCGGATATCCGAAAATTTTGAAAATCACTATCCGAATCCGAATCCGAAAAATTCGGATATTCAAATTTCGGATATCCGAAATTTCGGATATCCGATTTTTCGGATATTTCGGATTCGGATATCGGATATTTCGGATACGGATAGTTTTGAACACCCCTAGTTGAAATGGGTCTTTTCTAGAAAGGGCTAAATGGGCCGGGTTGAGCTGGGCCGGGTTGAGCCGCGAGCACTTATTTTTTCAGTTTGTAGAGAAAGTTATAAAAACAAAAGAGTTAAATGCCATTTTAGTCCTTGTGGTTTGGGTCATTTTGCCAGTTTAGTCCAAAGGTTTCATTTTTCACTTGTAGGTCCAAAAAGGTTTCACCGTTGCCATTTTAGTCCACTGGGTTAACTTCATCCATTTTTTTCTGTTAACGAGAAGGGCAATTCAGTCATTTTATATGTAATTTTGTTAAAATGACTGAATTGCCCTTCTCGTTAACAGAAAAAATAGATGAAGTTAACCCAATGGACTAAAATGGCAACGGTAACCTTTTTGGACCGCGAAAAACAAAACTTTTGGACTAAACTGACAAAATTGCCCAAACCACAAGGACTAAAATGGCATTTAACTCAAAACAAAATTACAAAAGTAATATTATAAATCTGTGTAAAACTATCTAGAATGTTGTATGCATTAAACTACTCTTTTTGTGTTCCCGTTTTAACAACGTCTGTTTATAAGTAAATGGGTCAAAATTGTCACTTCTAAAGAATGGTAAGGAGAAATCGGGCCGGAAAAGGATTGACTTACCATGGTCAAAATAACCTGAAAGACAACACAAGTGAGATATCTTCCCAAATAAGAGTCACTAATAAAGGCACCCAAAAGAGAGAACAAGTAAACACTGCCCATCCAAGTGCTAAACATGTTGGCTGCTTCTGCATTTGACTGTCTCAACACAGATTTTGAAAACAAAACCATATTCACTTCTACTCCTGTGAATGCAAGTGTTGCTAATCCTTCATTCACTGCATTAAACCAAACACCATAATCATGCATAACGAATTTACCAATTCGTGTTCGCGGTTATATACACATTTTTTTTTAACCAAAAGACATGCACAAACATACCAAGCAAGAGCATGCCGGATTTCCATCCTCCGGTTTTTCTCTTCACCGCTGGTTTTCCATGCCAATCTAACGAGCCGTCTCTAGTGCATTCATCTAAAAGCATGTTTTTAACGTTCTACACAGTATAATTTATCGGTTATAATTAATTAACGCTACTAAAAACAAGCCAAGAAATCTAATATTTTATCGAGGTTATGTCATGCTGAACAGTTAACCTTGTCTTAAAGAAAATTTTAGGCTGAACAGGTAACTACGGTTTCAAAAAATGATTTTCAATGATTCATTAACATATACAATACATAAAAGTATATTCCGAAAACGAAAAAACAAAGATATATAAATAGTAAAGGTCAGGGCCGGCCCTGAGAATTTATGTACCCTGTTCGAGCTCGAAAAACGTGCCCTTGGGCCTTAGCGAAATTAGGTATTGGGCTCATTAAAGGTTTAAACCTAATGTCAATGGTCTAATAACTAATCTAAACTATAAAAATAGTTTTGTAAGTGTGTCAATGTTGATGTTTGTATGAGTATACCCTATTAATTTATTTATTTTTACATTTACATATCGGATTTTTTTAAATAGCGTGTCCTTCAAAGTATCGGGCCCTGGTCGATGGTCCTCCCCGCCCACCCTAAGGGCCGGCCATGGTAAAGGCTAAATGATCTGTTCAAAGTCATGAACCGTAGTATTGAACCGTCAATCTGTTAAAACTGAACTAACCAACTATATTTGGACGGTTCAGTAGATTTCAATTATCTTCTTGGTGATGAATGAACGAACTTTGCCGATAAAAAAAAGTAGATTACAATTGTTTAAAAACCTATGTTTAAAAATTGTTTGTGACATTCAAGATTTTTGAGTCAGATTTAGTTCATATATATATATATATGATGTGATATTACTATATGTTACTAAACGAATTGAAATGAATAGTGATTTTAATATTATAATAATATATAGTTTTTAATACTTTTATTATTTTAATATTATAATAATAATTATTTTCTTTACTTTTTAACTTTAATCCTTTTTTTAATATCAGGGGTTGGGATAAGCTTGGTGTCAACCGGTATCGAACCAGTACTGGTATCGAAAATACCGGGACGGTTCTGTTCGGTATCAGTACATGAAGAAAAAAACCGGCACTAATACAGAAAACGCCAAAAGTTGGTGCCGAATTGATATTGGGAATCTTTTGGTTCGGGAAATTCAGTGCTTCTACCCGGTACCATTTGTTCATCCCTGATCACGGTTACCGTACGAACAACGGTACCGTACAACTTTTTTTTTTGTGGTTTTCTTCAACTTTTAATTTTTTTTCTTTTTTTAGTTCCAGGGGTAGGATGAGCTCGTGCCAACCGATACAAAATCGGTACTGATACCAAAAATACCGGTTACGATACCGGTATATGAAGGTAAAAAACGGTAGTAAACCGGTACCAGGAACGCCAAAAGTTGGTACCGAATTAGTACTTAAGATCTTCTGGTTCGGAAAATTTGGTACCGGTACCCAGAACAATTTGCTCATCTCTGACCACGGGTTTCATACGAACAACATCGTTACCATACAACTTTTTTGGTTGATTTTCTTTCGGTTATCTTTTAGTGTTTTTTTCTACATTTTCTTTTTATTTTTGTCAGCAGTTCCGTTCGCAACACTCTCGTAGTGATTTCAAAACATATATAAACACAGACTAAATAGCAAAAGAAATTCGCCGCAACGCGACGAAGTTCTTTAAACCTAGTTATTGATAGAAATACAAATGAGAAAAAGAATGCAATAGCATAATTCCTATTCATCAAGTGAATAGTTTGCTTTTGAAAGCCGTGAACAATTTAACTAAATTATATTTTATTTGAAAGAAATCTTGAAATTATTTAAAAACTAAAAATGAGGATGATTGTGTTGGTTGAAAGTATATATCTTTTTTGGTGTGAGACTCGAGAAATAATTTGAGTTCACTTTTCCTCTTACTTTTCTTGGGTCAAATTCAATCGACTAGTAATTAGTATTACCAAACGTTAATGAATAATGACAATTAGATTTTTTAAGGATACAATCAGTTTTATTAATAAACAATTCCTTTTTATCATACACTTATTATTCCTTTTGTAAAATAAGTACATTCATATATTAAAAAAATAATATTTGAGCTAGATTTAGAAAAATGAGAATTCACCATTAGAAATATAAGGAGTTATGTTTTTTCTCTCTCAATTTGTTACTATGACTATTAAATAGATAACTTAAATCATGATATGTTATCTACTTTATACAAGTGAAAATAATGATGTGGGTAGAATTTAGGCATCACTTGGATATGTCAATATATAATCAAAATCAAATCCAAATCTAACTTTTTAGGATAGTATTTAAAAGTGTTTTCAAATAATTATAATTATAATTATGTTTCCATCTTGGGTTTACAAAATAATTCAAGACTTGCAAATCTTCATCATGTTTCATGCCAAAGGGTTTTATAAATATATTAATTGTATATATAGTTTACATATGTCTTCATGTAATAAGTGATTGAACTAAAACTAGCATAAAGCTCCGGAAGTTATAATCGGTTCGACGGTTCGGGTTGACGATGCAACAATAACAATAATATTGATAACATTTTATTTAAAAAAAGTTAATTTAAACATTATAAGTTTATATAGACATGTGATACTCATGTCAATATTTACCACAACTAACTAATTTATGAATTAGCTAAACTTAAACTATATATTTGAGTATTAGACATGTATAACCGGGTCCTATAACTTATACTTAATATATTCACAAAAATAAAATTACTATAACAAACTCAATACTTTCACAAAAAGAATATTAGTAGTTCAGCTAATTAGTGGTCAACATGTTTAACTTTTGTAGTTAATAAATTTCCTCTGAACATTAGCTCGTAAAATAAATAAATTTTACCCCTGGATTTTATATTTTTTGTATGTATATCTTTTCCTATTAAGCCAAGGAACAAAATCATGAATATTTTTTTTTTTCAAAGATGCTTAATAAGATTATCTTACCTTTGTATCACTAAACAACAATTAAAGCTTATTTCAATGGCTATAACTTTCTAGATACACTCAATGTGTTCCATAAAGAATTATAGTAGGGTGATACTATTCCCACCCCCCCTAATTCCTGATTACACCCCCCCTACAAAAACATCACATCCATCAATCCATCAATCAATCATTTGCTTTTTGTTTTTAGTGTTTTTTGTCTTTTTGTTGTCCTTTTAGTATATTTTAGTGTTTTTTTGTTTTTTTTTTTTTTTTTTTTTTTTTACAAACTTTGGGTGTAAAAAACTACCCCCTCGGGCGCGCCGTTTGAAATTTTTTTTTTTACGAATGTTGTTAAAATATACGGATCTAGTTGTAAAAAAAAAATCGTGGTCAACGCCCCTCCGTGGCACGTGGTTCCCGAGGGGGTAGTTTTTTACACCCAAAGTTTGTAAAAAAAAAAGAAAAAACAAAAAAATAATAAAAACACCAAACTTTGGGTGTAAAAAACTACCCCCTCGGACGCGCCGTTTGAAATTTTTTTTTTTACGAATGTTGTTAAAATATACGGATCTAGTTGTAAAAAAAAAATCGTGGTCAACGCCCCTCCGTGGCACGTGGTTCCCGAGGGGGTAGTTTTTTACACCCAAAGTTTGTAAAAAAAAAAAAAGAAAAAACAAAAAAATAATAAAAACACCAAGTCAAGAATAAGGTGCTACTGCCTACTATAATTGGTGCTACTGCCTCAAAACAGAAAACAAATATCAAGGAGAAATGCCTACTATTATTATTATTATTATTATTAAAAAAAAACGTGGATCATATAATTGGTGCTACTGCCTACCATAATTGGTGCTACTCTCTCAAATTTCAATCTAAAATTTTACAAAGTGACACAAGAGCATCAAGAGGGTATAGTTTTATTCGTTGTGTAATTTTTTCTTATCTTTGATTCATGTTCTTATTTTTTCTTATTCAACTTTTATAGCATTCAGAAAAGTTAAAGAAATGTCTGGATTTTCAACAGATCAGGTATAGTTTTTAATTCCCATGTTTCAAGTTTCAGCTTAGTTATATAATCTAGCTAGGTTAAGGGTCTTGTTTTAGTTTAAATGAGTTTGTTTGGATAATATATATTTTGTAACTACTCAAGCTTGTTCACCTAATATTTTGTAACTAATATTAGTTCACTTTTAGGTGTTCAAGTCTCGTGAAGAGTTGATGGAATGGGTTAGAAACACCGAACGTAGTCTTGGTTACGCTATGGTGACTAAAAGATCGAAAGCTAAAAATGGCTACGTGTCTAAAGTTGTACTTATGTGTGATCGTGGTGGTGTGTATAAATCAGATAAAGATTCAAGTAGAGAGACCGGCACTAGAAAGATAAATTGCCCGTTTGAAATGGTAGGGAAATTTTCAAAAAAGAAGGGTTCTTGGACGTTAAAAGTGAAACAAGTTCGTTCATAAATCAAGATATTTACGGAAAAAAACCATTCAAGGACGATCCTGGTGAACCAAGTCCGTTCATGACACAAGATACAGACGGACAAGGTTTTTTTACCAACCTTTTAAACACACCGGGATATGATTTCATGGGGTTGAACCAAGATATTGTCGGACAAAGTTCTTTCGCCAACTCTACAAGTGCGCCAGGCTATGACTTCATGGGGTTGAACCAAGATCAAGCATCACAGGTGATACACAACTATATTCATCTAATTCCAAAAATCTTCCATGCGTATGTTACACGCATACATAACGTGTTAGGTGATGGAAATTGTGGGTTTCGGGCGACAGCTTCTGCTCTCGGGTACGGTGAAGATGAATGGTTATTTATCCGGAGATCACTGTTGGAAGAGCTACTCGAGTTTAGAAATAAGTACACTAAGGCTTTCTTAGGCTCATTCAAAGATGTGTTCACGTCCTTGGCTTGGTCAGGATCGGGGTTTGCACCTGAAAAACACTGGATGATTATGCCAGAGGCAGGATTCTTGATTGCGAACAAGTTTAATGTGATCGTTCATTTTTTATCTCAAGAAAAAAGAAACAGTTCTACTTGTTTTCCGCTTTGGAGAGGCCCTCACGAGTTCCCAGAAAAAAAAATAATTACAATTGCACACGTGAATGGTAACCATTTTATAATGGTAGAATTGCAAGGAGAGTATCCAATTGCCAGCACAAACAACCTATAGAAATTAATGAGAGAAAATGATGCAGCTGGCTGGGAGAATATATTTGAATCACGTCAAAATATGTATAAGTCTTGGATAGCACAACCTGCTACATTTGGGGGGTGTATCGATTAAACCTCTGTATGTAAATTATTAAATGATAATAATTTTGTAAAAAAGTACTTATTTTTATATAGCTTTTGTTACAGCTATAAATATAATTTGATAAATTATAACAATAAAAACTAATAATAAATACTATATCATTACTACTACTAATAATAATAAATATAATAATAATAAAAATAATAATAATAATAATACTAACTAATTAAATAATAAACAAATGCTAATTAATAATAATAATAATAATACTAACTAATTAAATAAATGAATAAAAAAGACAACAAAAAGACAAAATAGGCTAGAAACAAAAACCAAGTGATTGATGGATGTGATGTTTTTAATAGGGGGGGTGTAATTAGTAATTAGGGGGGGTGGGAATAGAATGACCCTTATAGTAATAAAGTAAGCATGTTATTTAATTGATAATTATCATCTTTTACTACTTAAATATCTAAAACACATGACAATAATAATACTATATAGAAATAAAATATTGCAAAAAAATATAATAGTAAATATGCAAATAGACTTAAAATTCATATTAATTTAAAAAAACGTTTAAAACGCATAATGTCTGTAAAGAAATTAAAATTCCTTAAAGGAATTGAAATTTGAAGTAACTAGAGTTAAATAAACGAAAATAAAATAAATAAAAATAACAAACAAAACTACAAACATTTTTTCAAATGGTAATATTTTCATTTAAAAGTTTTTTAATTGGTAAGATTTTATCACAAGCAAATTTATTTTCTTCTGTGAAAAAAAAATCAAGAAACACAAAGGTTCTTCAATGGCATTTGCAAAAGTCACACAGAAATGTAAAACAATATACTTGTAAATATATATATCTTAATTGGTTTATTTATCTATATATATTTCTTGAAATATAAGTTGACAGAGGTACCTGCAAATTATCATTGTTGCATAAGATTGGAAGATGATCTGTTGTTGAAGGTTGACTGGATTCTTTTCTTGACTCCATTTTAGTGTGAAAGAAGACTCAAAGGGTTTACAGGGATTCACTCCATATATATGCATGGTGGATGCATATTGTATATATTATATAATATTTAATTTATTATAAAAAATATTAAAGTGATCTGAAACATTGTATTGATTTACATCATTTATGTGAGGACTGATGAATAAAGATGTTCTCACATTGATAAATTATCTCTTATAATATTTGTCATGTATGGCCGATCATTGTACAAAATATATGTACAATATAGTGTAATTTTGAGATATCATTTGGTTATTTAATTATACATACATACACACACAAACTATTGATAAAGATTTAGCAAAAGTTATACACACTTCAGATAGACTTTCGATCGACGTCTATGATAATCCCATGACTTTTTTGTTTTTGGGAGACGATCAAATGGCTTAACTAAAATTTTATGAGGGCAATCAGAATTTTAGTTTATAAATAACTTTTTTTTTTTCATGAAGGACAGTTGACACTCATAGTTATACCATAAGTTTGCCCCTGATTGACGTAACAAATTTTATTTGCTACTTCGTGTGAAAAATAAAATATTCTAAACCAATTTAAACTTATGTTTGATTTGAAAAATTATGCCCGACACACAATAAAATTAAAATATCTAATCTAGAAATATTTTTCTTCGGTATATTTACTCTTTTTCTTCATAAATAAAAAATGCATTGGTATATTTAGGGGTTGTTTGTTTACCTCTTAATGAGGCTCTTAATGGTTCAGACATTTTACTGGTTCAGACCTCTTACTGGTTCAACACTTAATGGTTAAGACTGTTTGTTTCACGAGCAGATGTCTGAATGGTTCAGACATTTGCCTTTGAATGGTTAAGCATTATACAGAGTCTGAATGGGTTAAGATCTCTAATCTGAATTGGTTAGACATTTGCCTCTGAACGGTTAAGCATTATACATGCTCTTAATAGTTCAGACCAATGTTTTAAAAACCGGTTTTTAAATTATACCGGATTGGGCTCTAAAATGGTTTAACCGATTGAACCGGATCGTATCGGGCGGTTGAACCAGCTTACTAGTTAACCCTACAAATTCTATGAAATACAAATTCATCTAAAAAACAATCCAATCTCAACTATAATTTATGTAATTGATCATAGTTTTATCTAAAAACAACAATTTTTATTGTAAACTAATAAGCATTTTAAGAATATTTTTATTAGTTATAAACAATATTGCATTGTACGAGGTGAGTAACAGTTTCAACAACGATGAAATATTGGAATAGAAAACACTAGGTTAATTACGGGAAATGTGGAAGATCAATATTACCTTAATATCATATTTGATTAAAATTAAGAAATCAAATCTTAAGATAATGCAAACCGGTTCAACAGTTTGAACCGGTAGAACCGGATTTACCGCCGGTACATAAGACATATCGTGTTCGGATTTTACCGTCCTTTATCGTACCGGACTCGTGTCCGATATCCGGTTTAACCGGTATAACCGGCCGGTTCATACCGGTATTTAAAACATTGGTTCAGACCTCTTACTGGTTCATCACTTAATTGTTCAGACCTCTTACTGGTTCAGCACTTAACCATTCAGATGTTGCCAAACAGCCCCTGCTCCTTTTCTTCGTAAATAAAAAATGCATTTAAAACTCACCCGAATCAATAAATACAGTTAATATTCACTGGATTTATGGATTATTTTTAGGTATGTCATGATTAATTGTTAATAATTTCATTGCGCTGCAAGGCTAATGAAACATTAAATTTATTTTCATACCAAAAGAATGTTAATTATGCTTACAATATCGGTTATTATTAGGCCAAGATACCATTGAGTATCATGATTCACTACCACTATACATTGTCTATGCGTATATACATCAATACACATAACTTTTGGCTTTGACATATATTTCTATGATTTGTACCTACCTATAGCAAACTTATATGATGTCTAAAGTTATAAAATTATTACTCGATCAAACGTGAATGTTTTATTAATAAGAAACACTTATAATTTTAAATATTGATATTTAAGTTATAGTATACAAAACACATATTATAGTACTCATCACACGATAAGACCTTAGAACTCAACACAAGTCTTTGACCCAACGTCAACTTGACGTATACAGGATTTTAATACGCAATTGTCTTATTTCACATAATGATGTCCAAAGATAACGTGCATTATCACCAAAAATTTTAGTTGTCAATAAGTGAATTACAATAACATAATTACTAACCTTTAGAGAGTGGTGGAGTGGTAAAGAGTGTTTCAAATATCCTAGAGGTCTTGAGTTCGATACTTGCTTCCACCGGTTCTCTAAAGGCCACCGACCCGGTGCTTGCGCCGCGCTTTACCTGTTCCCCTCGGTTAGTCGGGTATTGGGGGGGACCCGGGGGTTTACCGTGTAAGCGGGTTCCCGCGGTTATCAAAAAAAAAAAAAAAGTAACATAATTACTAGTTTGAAAAATACAATTGCCTTTAAGCGTTTCAACATCTATTGGGAATGGGTACACAATATTATTATAAAATTATAGCTAAAATTCAACACTTAAAAATGTAAACAAAATGATTTTATATTTTTATCTAGTTAAAATGATATACTAATAGGTGTATTTAACCTCAAAAAAAAAAATGTAATTTGTAAGCAAACAAAGTGGGACCTCTGTAATTCGATGTTAGGTGAGGGATACAAAATGAAGGTGTTTAAAATACAGGTAAAATGTTGTTGATAATTATATATATTACATGCAGATTGAGAGAAATAATGTTTTATGCCTTTCAATTATTTTGTAGAAAATAATTTAGCTAAACTGATTAAAAAATATAGCATTAATGTAAAAGTTCGATTAGATTAAAGTTGTTTCTTAAATACCATCTATATTTTTTTATTTTTTATTTTTTTATACTTTTTTTCCCCATGGTTTTATAGCCTAGTAGCATCTTGGAGGTGTGATAAAGCTTTGGGGCCAATAGGTCCTGAGTATGCCTAGTGGAGATGGATATGATCGGGTGGTTCCGCTGGTGGCCCGATGATACTCCAGTGGTCCATCAGTGATCCAAATTTGCCGTTAAAAAAATGTATATTTTTTTTCCTTTTTCGTTTCTTAAATACCATCTATCTATATATATATATATATATATATATATATATATATATATATATATATTCCTTTTTCGTAAATAAGTAGACACGTGAACACAATAAAATTTACCTAAATTATACTCTTTAATCTTTTATCAACCTCCTCGAATTATAAAAGGTGACCATGTATGGATTATTGGTGTTCTATGAATAAGTTAGATGATATTTTTGTCGACCAATTAGAATCTCTTTGATGTTGACCCAACCTTAAAATCGAAATTTACGTGGAGTGTAAACGAGCACCAATCCATTTATTTATATTTAAGTTTTAACCACTCATATTTTAAAAACATTTTTGGATGAGATGGTATAATAGTTTTTTTCAAATTCAAATTATGAAATATCAATTCTACCTTAAATTTTAACATAAATATCATTACCAGTTTACCACTATTGCTATGACTAATTCGTCCTCCCATAATCAAATTACCATAAAAAATTCTTTGTTTTACTTGTGAACGTCCTCTAGGTAATGCAGCGAACTTTTAATTCAGTTTTCACAAGTTTGTTAAAATTAAACTCAACACGACTCTTTTGTCAATAAAACCTTCAAATGAAGTTTTATAACTTTCTACACCATTAAATATTTATAAAAATATTTATGAAAATATCTTAAACCTTTTAGAACTGTGATTTACAAAATAAATTAGAAGGGTAACTTCCTAAAATCTCTAAAAAGCTCGTGGCTAAATAATATTTATTATTAATTATATAAGTATATTTTAAGTATATCATTTTAAAAAAATAGAACTAAATATGCATTATTATATATTAGAGTGGTGCTCACATGATGTTGCTGGAAACACAACACGTTGGTTAGTGATTTTAAGGGTGTGAACAAGATGGTTCGATTCACTTTTGAGTCAAAACCATAACCCAAACCAAAATTTTGGTTAGGTTTAGTTTTGAATCGGCCTATAAACCAAGAAATAATTAAAACTAACGTAGTGTTTTTATAAATTCCGTATGTACCGTTGTAACTATGTTATTTTATTAGTGTTCCAAACCCGCCATGAGCATTCATTTCTATGGTTATGACGAGTGCTAATATTGTAACAAACCGAACCAATAACTTTTCCGTAACTTTCAAATATACAGCCGCAACATGGTTTTTCATCGTCACATAGAATGTCATGTCTTGTCACAGTTTACTTATTTTTATCGACGTTTTAAACCCGATGCTAAGCGCGGTTGATAACCCACTTGTTTGCTCAAAAGTAGAGATTGTTTCAAAAGTTTCTTATTCGAGCCCGATTTATTTATTAAAATGGGCCGGCCCATTTAGAGCCCATCTAATAACCTAGCAAATCTCTCTCTCTCTCTCTACACCACACAGACGAAAATGGCGTCGTTGGGGCTTACCCTTTCCTGTACAATTTCCCGCTTAAATCTTATGTCAGAATTATCACATAATCTCCCTACAATCAGAGTTTTCAGAGCATTATCATCTAAACTAACACCACAAAAACCGTTACATCATCATAGATTGTTCAAATCTTCATTCTCTACTCTTAATTGTTCGAAAACCCTAGGTTCGAATCTCGTTTTCAACGACAATTTGGTTGTTCTTGGAATCGAAACAAGCTGCGATGACACTGCCGCAGCTGTTGTAAGTAAATTGATTATTTATATAGTATACACTAGCTGGTTTTATCATTTATGCTATCGGAATACCTAATTGATTAATATTGTTGTTATTGTTTTGTGTTTGGTGGTGGTTTTTAGGTCAGAGGTGATGGTGAAATCCTTAGCCAAGTTGTATCTTCTCAGGTAAAATGTTTATTAGTGATTGTTAAATTGTGGATAGATGGTGTGATTTCTTAGTTTATGTGTTTATTCACTTTAGGTTTTTGTTTTAGTGGTGAACTAGTGTGAATTAAATTTCATTCAACTACTAGAAGAAGTCAATTTCACATACTGCTATAGAAACACATACCTGTGTTATAAGGTTCCTTTCAATATCAAAAGAGGACTTTTTTTTAACTTAGGGATGGTCATAAAAGGAGGGCCAAGTATAAGGAACTAAGGTATTATAGTGATGTTGATATTGGGAATGATCAATGATGGGTTTTTGTTTTAACGAATTTATGCATTCTATTAACTCTTTGGGACAGAAAACGCTGAGCCAAATGTTAATCTTGTAAACCTTGACTGTAATTGGGAAAGTTGTGTAGATTTAAATAGTGGTTAATAGGTTGAAAGTGAAGAATAGTTGTTAATAGCGCGCATAGCGGGTGCTATAGCGAACAGCGTAGCGAAGCGCTCACGTGTCGCTATCTGATTTTGGCGCCTCCATAGTGGGATTTTAGTTTTTTTGGTTTTAATATAAATAGCGATATAATATACGTATAAAAGAGCAGGATTTTAGGTGTTTTGTTAAATATACATATAAAAACAGTGTATTTGGATGTTATATACGTAAAAAATATTTCTAAAACTTTCTTCTAGTGTATCGTTAAACATAAAATAGCACCCACTATTTCATCGCTATCGCTACGTAGCGTATAGGTAGTTTGTCGCTATCGTCCGCTATTCGCTATTAACAACCATGAATTATTAGTAGCTGCTGAGATAGTTATCATCTTATATTTTTAAACCTCATGAAGAGACCTGTTGAGTTCAATGAAGGTTTGGTTGGGGATTTAGGGCATAATGATTTTGTTTTATACAATGGAACCTAAGAAATAGGCTATGCTTGATGGGTGCTATTATATATGCTTTTCTAAATGCCAATTGTTATGAGATGTTACCGAATAAAAGAATAGTGAAGCAAGAAAACGAACCAAACACGAACTCAAATGTACATGGAAATTCCAATGCTTAAATATTAAGAAAACATCCGTCACCTAAATGTGTGCGATTACCCTGATTCACTTTCTTGGTCCTTTTATGCCACATATGCAACAAGTTTCTTTTACTTATCATGAAATGCATAGTGCTTTAGTTTTTCACCTACTTATACTATTCTAATGTATATTCATTAAGGCAGATCTGCTTGCACGGTATGGAGGAGTAGCTCCTAAAATGGCAGAAGAAGCTCATTCTCAGGTGATTGATCAGGTATGACATCTACTACTTGACCCCTGTATTGTTTTCTAAGTTTTCATTTGCTGAAATAAATCAAGATGTTTGCATCATTGAACTTCTATCTGTATGACGTAAGGATTTGCTATTAAGGTGCATTACATAAATGCTAAATGCAGTTTAGCAGATGCAAAGAGTCATTATTAATGGCCTTAACCTGCTGTTTTATTCCTCAAAAATCAATTTTTACCAAAGTAAATGGTAAATGATTTTAACTCATGTTCCTTTATGCTATGCTTTAAGGTAGTACAAGATGCACTTGATAAGGCTAACTTAACAGAGGCAGATCTCTCTGCAGTTGCAGTTACTATTGGTCCTGGGCTAAGCCTGTGTCTAAGAGGTACGGCTGATTTTTGATCTTTTATTTCTTTTCTAGCTAGTTATTCATCGTCAAATTATTGTTTTCACTGTATCCTTCTCTTCTATCCCTTTTCTAGTTTGTTTGACTTTGTTTTTATTATCGGTAGTTGGTGTGCAAAAAGCTCGGAAAATCGCTGCTACTTACCAGTTGCCTATTGTCGGTGTGCATCACATGGAAGCTCATGCTTTAGTAGCCAGGTACAATTTATCAATAAATTTTCAAATATTGGATATCAAGAACACTAAATTACAAATTTATATATGTACAATCAAATGAATCGAAATAAGTCCAAGGGATCAATTACACAGAATCTGGTCTGCAGAGAAAAGTCAAAGCAGACAAGTTTGTAATATGAAGTTGACCCGAGAATCTTTACAATATTGAGCCTATTTATAGTATGTGAATCGGTGCAAAGAAGGAGATATCAGTCTAAACACCACGTCGTTTGGTGTAACAGAAACTGTCAATAACCGTCGATAACGGCCATTTTACTTTTTCAGCATTTGACTTTTGGTTTCTGCCTTGTGACCAGTTTTGCACATAATCATATCTAATCTAATTTGTTCAATCCTACTACATATATACATAAGTTAAATAAACCTAAGAATAGTTTATAATCTAACACAACTGATCAAGTAGTTATAATCTGATCCTTGTAATTATTGACTGGATTTGTTTTTTTGTTTATCTGCTTGGTTTTGACTGGTTTTTGTTCGTTTATTTCAAGTTTCTTATAAGTTACCAATATACAAGCGTGTCGCTTTGTTTATCTTTTCAGTTTCCACTATGATATTTGCAACTTTTTGGTGAAGTACGTCTGCAATAAGATTATCATAGTTTAAGAGGGTAATCTGGATCCACCTGCAACAGAAAGTAAAACAGGAAAACATGCTGACCCATATTGTCTTTCTAATAATTATGTGTTTCCTACTTTTGAAGCAATCTAACTTTATGATTCTGGATGCTCCACTTTCACCACTAGGAACTTACACATAGTTTAGACTTTAGTCAACTTTTTGGAGATTGTTAAATTAAATAATTTTGATCTTTTACAAGTGAAACATCTTCATCATGTTTATGAAAGGCGGCAGTCCAGTCTCCTTAAAGTTGACTACTAACAGACCCCATCAAATACTGATGTTTCCGTATTGTCTGATCCAATCATGTTTCGATAAGAATCATGAACTTTGACATGCCTGTGCTTCTTGAACATTCTTGTGGCGTGTTCCATGCTCAAAAGGTGTTCAAAAGGTACGTCAAATGATTGTTTCTTCTTTTTTTATTTCAGGTTATGCGATAGAGATTTGCAGTTTCCTTTCATGGCTCTTCTTATATCAGGTATAATAATTCATGACTAACAACCATTTCAGTTGAATTTATACAAATTACTATAGAATTTCCCAGTTAAAGGCTATAAACATAAAGGAATATCATGTAATTAGTGGCCCAGCATGATGAAATGGAAGATTTCTTCGATTGCATCTAACTTTGTACTTCTACTTATTACAATTTTGAATTTTGGATATCGACTAAAGTGATGTAGTTAATAAGCTTGATATTTGGATAAATAACTGTCTGCTACTATGGTGGTATTATAAGCAGTTTGGAACTGGCTCTTGCATATATTTCAGATTTCAATGCTACTTTCTATCACTTCACGTAAAGCGTACATAAGTAATATTAAATAATAAATAATCCGGAAATCTCTTCTTCTACTCATATATTATTGAGAGTGCAGAGAGTTGGCAGGTGATGGCTCAATGAAATAAGAGTAAGTCATAGATAAGATTATAATATTTCACTGAATTGTGTATATATATACTGTATGATGCCTTAATAGATTGTCTTCTAGGTCTCTGTTTTGTGACTTTGTCTATGTTCAGTTCTACATGTACTTTTTTATGTATTTACAAGATTATTCAAGTTTTTTAATAAGTCAACTGTTTTCTTTTTCTTTAAATAATTAGGTTTCGGACAGTTGAAATTAAAATCTTTAAAGTTTTGTGACTAATTATCTGGATAAGTTAAAAATGTTGATGTAAAAGCCACTTGACTTTCTTATTAGAGGTAGATGCGGAAATGTCTATTAGTTTACTTTTGAATGAGTCAATACAGTTAAAAAAGTGGTTAATATTACTTTTATATAAAGGAGGGAGTAGGGGGCTGAAACAGGTTTAATGGGCCGAATCCACCTAAGAGACTAAGACCAGCCCTGAATGTTGAGCCCAATGAAACATACAACATACATCATCACTGCTAAAAGTGTATTTCTAATGCCTAAATAATTATTATTGAAATAATATAGTTTTTTTTAACCCTATATACTTTTGCCTTGTTTTGCTTCTAAGGAGGACATAATCTTCTAGTTCTTGCACGTGATCTTGGCCATTACTTACAGCTCGGGACCACTATAGATGATGCAATTGGTGAGGCATATGACAAGTCAGCAAAGTGGCTCGGTCTTGATTTGAGGAGGAGTGGTGGGCCCGCTATAGAGGAGCTTGCTCGACAGGGTGATGCTCAATCTGTAAAGTTTTCTGTAAGTTGTGTTTGAGACTTGAGAGAAGCATGTAGAGTATCTGAGTATGCACATAACTCATAACTGTATCTAGGATTTATTTGCAAAGTTGTGATTTTGCTTTCCTTGGTTCAGGTTCCAATGAAACAACATAAAGATTGCAACTTCTCGTATGCTGGTCTAAAGACTCAAGTGAAGCTTGCAATCGAATCCAAAAATATGTATGTAGTTTATTTAAAATTTTGTTTATTTTTTATAAACTAACTGTCGATCATTCTTGAGGAAAAAAACTTAATAGAGTAAATTGCCATTTTTGTCCCTGAGGTTTGGCCGGTTTTGTGACTTTCATCCAAAGGTTTGTTTTTTCGCATTATATGGATCAAAAAGGTTTGAAATCTTGCCATTTTCATCCGGCTCGTTAACTCCATCCATTTTCTTTGTTAAGTCAGATTTATTTCATTTTTTTGTTAACTTAAAGGGCAATTTGGTCTTTTTCTCCTTTGTACATCATCATCATCATCATACTCAGTAAATCTCACCAATAGCAAAGCTAAGGTAGGGTCTGAGAAGGGTAAGATGTAGACAACCTTACCTCTACCCCGTAGGAATAGAGAGGCTGCTTCCAGTGAGACCCCCGGCTCGATGGTAGTTTTGCATCAAACCTTGGACATAAGGCACATAACACTCGGCAATGAAGACAAAGGACAATTAGTGCATGTACTCCCTTGTCTTTCGGCTATCAACACCACCACATGATGCATGATTAATCATCCCCCTCTTTTAACATTATTTTCACGAAATTAGTAAAATAACGTTAAAATTAGTGCACTTTCACTTTTGCCCTCCGAGCACCCACACATATATACATTATATGCGCATACCGCAAGTGGGCTTCTTTTTCTCCTTTGTACAAGCATTTAAAATACCCCTGACTGAATCCGTTAGACCGAATTGCCCTTTAAGTGAACAAAAAAGACGGAAATACCCCTGACTTAATGAAGAAAAATGGATGGAGTTAATGAGCCGGATGGAACTGGCAAGATTTTAAACCTTTTGAATCCAGATGCGCGGAAAAACAAACCTTTGGACGAAAGTCGCAAAACTGACCAAACCTCAGGGACGAAATGGCATTTACTCAACTTAATATTATTAATTAATTGTTCATAAAATATGATTCACTTAATCTTTCTTGAAGTGATCCTGGGATCCCCTTCTCTTCTGCAAGTATTGAAGATCAACACCTACGAGCTGATATTGCTGCCTCATTTCAGGTGACAAAAGAAGATGCATACATCAATTTACATTACATCTGGCAATTTTGAGTCGTTATTAAAAGTATGAGGAAATTCTCTGATGATATTATTGATAAAGAGAATCCCGTTATATAGGGAACAATACAAGCTAACCCTAATCTGTAAATAAGGAAAGGATACACCTAAATAATACAAAGGCTATCTCTAACAAATATACAATAACAATAATAATAATAATAATAATAATAATAATAATAATAATAATAATAATAATAATATCCGCTAAGACTCCCCCCCCCCCCCCCCAGTTTGAACGGGTGACGATCCAACGCTCAAACTGGATCTGAAAGACTAAAACAACTGCTTAGAGAGCCCCTTTGTGAAGATATCCACATACTGATAAGCAGATGGAACATGCAATACGCGAATGTGTCCGATTCGAACCTTCTCACGGACGAAATGAATGTCAATCTCGACATGTTTTGTACGTTGATGTTGCACCGGATTATCCGAGAGGTAGACAGCCGACACATTGTCACAATATACGATGGAGGCCTTTCGTAAAGGTGTATGCAGCTCAAGCAATAAGTTGCGTATCCAAGTGGCTTCCGCAACTGCGTTAGCAACCCCACGGTACTCAGCTTCAGCACTTGAACGTGAAACAGTAGGTTGCCGTTTCGAAGACCAAGACAATAAATTATTACCCAAAAACACACAATATCCACTAGTAGAACGTCTCGAATCAGGACAACCCCCCCAATCAGCATCTGAGTAAGCAACTAAGTCATGACTCCTTGATTTAACAATACGAATCCCGTAATCAAGCGTACCCTGTATATACCGTATAATGCGCTTCATGAAAGCATAATGGGGTTCCCGTGGGTCATGCATGAATAAGCAAACCTGTTGGACAGCATAGGAAATGTCTGGACGAGTAAAAGTCAGGTACTGTAGGGCCCCTGCAAGACTTCGGTATAAGTGGGATCGGCGACAGGGGGACCGTCAGATGCACTGAGTTTGGACGAGAGGTCCACAGGTGTGTAACAGGGCTTGCATGCAGTCATGTTAGCACGCCCAATGATTTCCTTTGCATACTGATGCTGTGATAAAAAGAGACCGGTAGACAGTTGATCAACTTTGATGCCAAGAAAATGATGAAGACGCCCTAAGTCGGTCATAGCAAACTCTCGTGAGAGAGTGCCAATGATATCTCGAAGCAAAGTGTCATTAGAAGCTGTTAACACAATATCGTCGACATATAGCAATAAGTAAGCAATATTAGCGGGATCCCGCTGATAAACAAATAAAGAGTTGTCACATGCACTGCTTTTAAACCCCTGCGATGTGATAAAAGTGGAAAACCGTGTATACCATGCTTGTGGCGCCTGTTTGAGACCATACAAGGACTTTTTAAGGCGACATACAAACTGAGGATGCCGTTGATCAACGAATCCCGGGGGCTGGTGCATATAGACTGTTTCATTCAGATGTCCGTGTAAGAAAGCATTTTTGACATCTAGCTGATGAATCGGCCAATTCCTGGTGACTGCTAAAGATAAAACAGTCCTGATAGTCGCTGGTTTAACAACCGGACTAAACGTGTCCTCACAATCAATCCCAACAGTCTGAGAATTCCCGTTGACAACCAAACGGGCCTTATAGCGTTCCAAAGAACCATCAGACCGAAATTTATGTCGAAATAGCCACATGCAACGTATTACGGGGCGGTTAGTCGGTCTGGGAACGAGTTCCCAAGTATCATTATCCTGTAAAGCATTAAATTCGGTCCTCATAGCACTCAACCAATTAAAATCATCAAAGGCCTTGGCATAGGTTTTGGGGACCGGTGAGATGGTATTAGGAGTGAGATGGATAGAAGTGGATGTGGAACGGGATTTGGAACGGGTAGTCATGGGATGTTGATTAATAGGAGGTGGGCCGGATTGGTGTGAGGCTGTGGGTTGTGTGGGTGGAAGTTGGTCCGTGGAGGGTGGGATGGAAGAGGTAGGAGGAGGAGGCCGAGGGCGGCGACTGTAAGTGATCGGATAGGGAGTGACAGGTGAAGGCCAAGTGGTAGGTGAAGGAGGGATGAATGAGAAACCGGGAGGGGATGAGTCATCGAGAAAATGATAAGTGGTGGACGTTTGTGGGATGGTATAGGGAAAGGTGGTTTTGTCAAAAGTAACATGATGGGAAATATGGACTTTACCAGTGGTAGGGTCAAAGCACCGGTATCCTCGGAAGTCCGGAGGATAACCAAGGAAAATGCAACGGATGGCTCTAGGGCGAAGTTTATGGGGTTGGGTGGCAGAAGTGTTGGGGTAGCAAGCACACCCAAAAACGCGTAAATGCTCGTAATCGGGGTGACGAAGATAGAGGGCGAAGGTAGGTGTGTAGAAATTTAATCGTTTGGTGGGTAATATGTTATGGAGGTATGTGGCGGTGTGAAGGGCTTCGACCCAAAAAATGGGGGGTAGGTTTGCGTGGATTAGGAGGGCGCGTATGATGTCGTTTAGACGACGAATCATACGTTCGGCCCGTCCGTTCTGAGAAGATGTTTGGGGGCAAGAGAAGCGAAATAATAGGCCATGGTGGGTGGCAAAGCTTTTAAAGGCATGATTATCGAATTCTCCCCCAAGGTCACATTGGAAAGTTTTTATTTTACGTTGAAATTGTGTGAGAATTAGCGTATGAAATTTAGCAAAGGTAGGAAAGGCCTCGAATTTAAATTTAAGTGGGTAAACCCAAACGAAGTGGGAGAAATTGTCAACGTGCACCATGTAATATTTGTAACCGGTTTTGCTCGTGACTGGGGAGGTCCATAAATCACAGTGTATTATGTCAAAAGGTGCAAAAGTAAAAGAATTTGATACTGAGAAGGGTAAACGTTTACTATTTGAAAGTTGACATGAATTGCAAACATTAGACAAATTATTTTTATTACACGAAAAATTGAAAGTACGACGTAATAAATCTAAAACTTGATTCCCGGGGTGGCCGAGACGCTCGTGCCAAGGTAGTGTTGGAGTGGAAAGAAAGCATGCCTGCGGAGGTAGTTGTGGTGGAGTGAAAGGATAGAGGTCCCCGGTACTGTTGTGTCTTGAAAGAGTCCGTTTAGTGTAGAGATCCTTCAAAGAAAAACCAAACGGGTCAAATTCAATAGACACATTATTATCACGAGTGAAACGTCGTACAGAAATAAGATTTCTAATGATATGAGGGCTGTGAAGGATATCGGGTAAAATGTATGTTCGATTTGGTAAAGAGTGGAAGCCAGTGCCCGTGCTTTTAATTGGAATACAAGTACCATTACCGACCATAATTGACCTGCGTACAGGACATGAACTGGGAAGAATTATTTTACCTGAATCACGTGCCGAATGGGAGCCTGCTCCAGTATCCATTATGTCATTAGTCCAAGAGTTGTTCGGGTTCATCTGGATATTGGAAAAAGGCTGCACTTAGATCGGATGGGCTCAGGGCATCGTACCCATATTTTTGCGGCCCAAACTGAGGAGAAGAGTACTGGCCCGGAACAGCAAAGTGGGCTGGAGAATTAGTAGGGGCTGACTGGTTAAAAGCTGAACCATTAGTGGGCCGCCAATTGTTTTGGGTTGGGTAGGGGCAGGGGGGTGTAGTCCACCAGGCCCAATTGGGGTATGGTGAGTTGTATGCAGAGGGATTCCCTGCTGTCCAGAATGAGCGGCCGTAGCCAGCCCCACCACCCCGGTTGTCGCGGCGACCACCACCGCGTCTGCCACGTCCGCGGCCTCTTCCCCTTGATTGGTTGCTGGTAGTAGACTCGGTAGGGTGATCAGAAGAAGTAGCTGTGAGAGCCGGCTGTGGTGAGGAGTTGCTGCTAGAGTTCGTTGCAACCATAATAGAGGAAGTGGTGCCTTTTTGTGCTTCAATGCGAATGGCCTCATCTTGAAGAAGAGAAATAGCAAGATCCCAGTCGGCTTCCTTGTTATTGATAAAGGAGGCGGTGGTGTTGTACTCAGCAGGAAGACCGCGAACCAGTTGTAAGACTAATCGTGCATCGGTGACAGGGTGATCGACATCTGCAAGTTGTGTGGCAAGGCTCTGCAGTTGTTGACAGTAATCATCCAGGGATGCACAAGCTGAGAGGGAAAGATTGCAGAATCGAGTTTCTAGTGCGGCTGCTCGGGCTTTCTTATTACTGAGGTAAATCTTTTCGAGTTTATCCCAAGCCTGTTTGGCTGAAGCTGTGTTGGGCAGAATCCGAGGCAGAATGTTGTCCGAAACAGTGCTTAGTATCCACTGCAGGACAAGGGCATCAAGCTCTTTCCATTGAGCGTAAGAAGGGTCGGCCTTAGGTGGAGGATCAGTGCCGTCAATGTGATCGGCAACCTTGTACGCAACAATGTGAAGTTGGAATAGCTGTACCCACGAGGAGTAAGTCACCGTGGACCCGTCCAAGGTGCGAATCTTGGACTGGATATTTGTGACTGAGTAAGCTGGGTGTAGGGCTGTTGGTTTGGTGGCGACAGCAGAGGAATCAAGGTTGTCACTCTTGTCACCCATGGCTGAGAAGTGAAGAGAGAACAGGAGAACAGGGACGAAGAGGGAGGGGCTGCTGGCAGGTTTAGAGTCGAAACCCTAGGATCAAGAAAAAAAATTGGTTAAGGCTGTGATACCATAAAAGTATGAGGAAATTCTCTGATGATATTATTGATAAAGAGAATCCCATTATATAGGGAACAATACAAGCTAACCCTAATCTGTAAATAAGGAAAGGATACACCTAAATAATACAAAGGCTATCTCTAACAAATATACAATATTTATCTAAATAATAATAATAATAATAATATCCGCTAAGAGTTATGTTATGGATGAGTCAAATTGAGTTGTGTATAATCTTCGAACATTTACCTTTCATGCAGAGGGTTGCGGTATTGCATCTAGAAGAGAGGTGTGAACGGGCTATTCAATGGGCATTAGAGATTGAGCCATCGATTAAACATTTGGTATTGTTCTGTATAGATTTCCCACATTATTCTCATGCAGCTGGCCAGTGGCGGACCTAGAAAAAAAGTTCAGGGGTATCCTAACTTTCTTTTACTTACGCCCGCCCATGAGAATTCGAGGGCCCCTAAGGGGCCTTGTCGGCTAAAAAGTCCCTTAAAATTTTCTTTTTACCTAAGGTCATCCATGAGAAATTAAGAGCTCTCAGGGCCTGTGTGGCAAAATAGAAGTTTTATCAAATCTTTTTTATAAACTTTAAACGCTATTTAGAAGTTTTATTCATGTTTATATAATATTTCTTTACTATTAAACAAAAAAAAAGACAATTTATTAAATCATATTCATGTTTATATAATATTTATTTACTATTAAACAAAAAAAAGACAATTTATTAAATCAAATATTTTAAAGAACTATTTTTTTTTTCCATTATTATTATAACTTTTAACTTTTTTTATGTTTAAAAGAGAACCGCCAAGGACAGTTTGCGAAACTATAGGTAAATATACTTTTTAAGGAATCTTATAAACAGGTAATATTTTTTTTTAACAACTAAATCACCCGGTTAGACCTTTAGCTTTTGATCACCCAGGTCACGAGTAGGAATCCTGTGGTTGGCATATTATTGTCAGTTTAAACCGGTACCACAGTTTGCCTCCCGCAAGATTCAACCCTGAGACCTTCCGGAAAGGAACCCCACATAAGTAGGCAAACCTTCCCACCTCCCCAAACTAATTGGTCTGCGGATCATTGGCTATAAGCAGGTAAAATAGTAAATAAACAGAATAATAAAAAGTATAACGAAAAGGTAATTTTATAATAAATTAGAAGAGTAAACTTGTTTAATATTAATTGAAATTTTGACTAAATTTGAGTTCTGATTTGCAGTTTTTAGTTTCCCAACGCTTATATAACTTTATCTATTTTATTCTTTTTTAATATAGTACATCTTTTTCATTCTTCAAAGAGAAGTTGCTGCAAGTTCCCGTCACCGGAAAAAAATTCCGTCAACCATCAAATTGAAAATTTTCATTTCATCTTATATTTATTTACACCTAGGGGTATCCTAACATTTGCTTAGGGGTATCCAATAAATAAAACAAAGATTTTTTTAAAAATTTGTACTTCATCAAGAAAGTTGAGGGGTATCCCAGGCAACCCCTGGTCTCCTTATAGATCCGCCCCTGCAGCTGGCATTCTGACAATATGCTTAGTTTGAATCATTTCATTAGTCCTGCTTTCTGTAGGTTGTTTCAGGGGGTGTTGCGTCGAATCAGTATGTGAGGGCCCGCCTTCACGAGGTTGTTGCTAGGAACTCCCTTCAACTCGTCTGCCCTCCTCCAAGTCTCTGTACCGACAATGGTATCCTTTTTTTCTTTTTTACACGTCCCATGAACATCTTTGTTTCATATTGTACCATAAACATAATCCACAAACTGAAAAATGTTAAATTATTAAAAGGTATTGACATTAAGACCATTTTTCTAATGTTATTTTGTCTTTTAGGTGTAATGATTGCCTGGACCGGTATTGAGAATTTTCGGTTAGGAAGATTTGATCCTCCACCACCTGCCATCGAACCTGAGGATTGTCAGGTTTGCAATATTCTCTTTTCTCTCATCTAGTTGTTTTGTGTTTTTTAATTTTGTTAGATCATATATGGGCTTTATTAAAAATCCTTCATGCAACTAGAGATATGAATGAGGAAGGTTCCTTGATGAAACCCTAGCAATCCTCCACTCCTATACATATATACACATGTCTATAAATGTTTATATTCTACATAAAATTATCTATCTCTGGTATATAATTGGTTGTGTTATGTTTGAAATGTAGCTTGATTTGAGGCCGAGGTGGCCGTTGGGGGAGGAATACGAGAGAGGAAGAAGTATAGCTCGGTCAATGAGGACGGCTCGGATCCATCCATCTCTTACTGCACTTACCCAAGCTTCTCAGTGCCAACAATCATAATTTTTGTCTCCATATTCTTGCACCATTTGGTTTCTGTACCATAAACCTGCCGTTGGGCTGATATAGAAATATAATTTTATCTTCGAAAGTCACTTTAGAAATAAAAGCAAATTTGTATGAAAACGGGTCGGGTTCGGTTGACTAAAGGTTAAGTATGATGATAATATTAACTTTTATAGAAAAGCTATTCAAGGTGTTATAAATATTTAAATACTTAAAAAGGGTTCAAACGAATAAATAGATAATAATATATGATTATACTAAACGGTTATAAATATGCGTAGCGCTTTTATCTCTTAACGCAACAGAACGAGGTGTTTTTTTTCCTTGACTGTCTAATACAAACCCACTGCATCTACTCCTAAATCTACGCCATTCGGCTACAAGCCATTTGGTAAAACGAAATGAAATGACACTCCTCTGTCATAAGAGAAATAAAATGAAGCACCCCCTTGTTTAAAAACTTCACTTTTTCCCTCACATCTCCAATATCTTCTCCCACTTCAAACCAATTACCATCACTTGCATTTAACATTTGGAACGTACACAAGTTAATACTCGAGATCGATTTGTTGAAAGCTTGAATAAACTGAGGTGAAAACCCGAGATCAATCCTATACAATAAGCGATTAGGCACCGAGCTTTATATATTGAGTTTGAATAGATTCACAAGCTTTAATGAACGTCTTATTCATACAAATACAACCATTTTTATTTTATTATATATACATACTAGTATTAAGCCCATGCGTTGCAGTGGTTGTCATAAAACTGTATTAAGTAGAAGCAATATTATACCATTGTCAACGACCACCAACACCGAAAAAGCTCGTAAAATCAAAATAAATAAAAACGGGGAAAAAAATAACGCCGAGCGAAAAGCAGACGTAAAATCTTTGAAACACGCACGCTCGTTGCTGAGAAATTAAACCGAAACGTAAAACATAGAAAAAAAAAACTAAGTCCATCCAGGACCCGCGTATTGGACGCACTTGTCAAACACAGAAAAATAGATGTGACGCGACGGGCCAGTCAAACGGGAAAAAAATATACGAAAAAATGTTGAACCTCACACACACGTTGCGGTGCGTTAACTCACAAAATTTAGAATGAAACGAAAAACTTGGGAAAGATGAAAAGTATGGTGGACCAAAATTGAAAATAAAAAAGATTTGGGATTAAATTGCAAAAGATGAAAAACTTTGAGTTAAAAGTAAAAAACAAAGGGTTTAAATTGCAAAATTGAAATTATTTATTAATTTTAAATAAAGATAAAGATAAAAATAAGTGATATCTATATATTGGTTATTAATTAATATTAATATTAAAAGAAATTTATTAAAGAGATATAAATAAAATTTATGATGTTGAAGGAGAGAATATCATGCGGCATTATTTTGAGTCTTTTATTATAAGTTAGATTAGATTAGATTTAGATATTTATAATATTATTAATTGAATTTATTAATATTAAAATAAAGATAAGGATAAAGATTAATATATTGGTTATTAATATTAAAATAAATATATTAAACAAATATAAATAAAATTTATGAGGTTTAAGTAGAGAATGCCATGTGGCATTATTTGTAGTCTTTTATTAATATTTAGAAGATACACACATATAATATAGTTGAATAAATTAACGATTAATTAACGAGCCTAGCTCAAGCTTTAAATATAGTTTGAAACGTTTCAAACTCGAGCTCTATAAAGATAATTAAATTGAGCTCGAACTTAGCTCGTTTACACCACTATCCTCATTTACCAACTATATTATATTTTTCTAAATATGGTTCAAACGAACAAATAGTAAATAGCTCTTAGTAAAAACAATATACTAATATTCAGAAATTTGAAGTAAAAGCAATATGTTGTAATATATTATTAATTCATTAACTCTATATGATTTGTGAATGATGATGAATAGTTCTTTGTTGTGATTGGACCGTTAGACACATGTCATCTCTAGATTGGACATTGTTACCCACGTGTCCCCGGGTTGCTTCTTGGCTTTGTTTGACGTTTCGAGGCATTGTCTGCTTAATTGTGTCAAAATTTACGCGCTATATCATATTTTTACCCTATTTCTTTCTCTAACTATAATTTTACTATTTTAACGGTTAATCTATATTTTTGATAATATATATAAATTTAAAATTACAAAAACACAACGAGCGAAATTAACATATTTTTAAAAATCTTTTAGTGGTTAGGTCCCCATTTCATTTCGGTACCAACCCTCAAATTGGTAGGTAGGTTGTGACTTGTGTGGTATCAGATCAAGTATATACCGATACCATCACTCCCTCCTCATATCCTCCACAAAATCCATCACCATCCAATCATTTTGCCATTTTAGTCTTAAAGGGGAAAAAACTTAAATATGCATGTTTTATGGTTTTCATTTATTTTCTCTACATAAATTACTTATTTAATTGTTATCCATTTCAGATAAAAACAAAATCAAAATCAAAATCACAAGACTAAGGGTTTGTTTGGTATGGGGTAATGGAATGGAAGAAGGAATGGAATGAACGAGGTAATGGAATGGACGAGGGAATGGAATGGATCATTACCATTACATGTCTTGTTTAGTTATCATGTGTGAATGAAATGAACAATTACTTTTTGTTGTTTGGTATGCGAAAAAAGACGAAGAAATAAAATCAGATGGCGGTGGTTAGTGATGGGCGATGATGGGGCGTGGTGCAAGGTGTCAGTTGTAGCGGCGGCGGTGGTTGGCGGAGGTGGTGGATGACGGTGGAGGTAGGTGGCGGCGGTGACGATGATCGGAGGTGGCAGTGGCGACGGTGGGTGGCGGCGACGGCGGTGGCAAGGACGGAGGTGGGTGGCGGCGATAGGTGGTGGCAGCGGTGGTGGCGGGTGGCGGCAGAGGTGGGTGACGGTGGTGGTAGTGGTGTGTGGTAGCAACGGTGGTGGGTTGTGGTGTTGTTAATGAATGGTGAAGAGGGAATAGAATAGAAAAAAACAGGGGGGCGGATGGAATGATTTTGAGAGAATGGAATGCATTTTGGAATGGACGATTTCATTCCATTAACCAACCAAACACTCTTTTCTTCATTCCCTCACAATGGTCTATTCCATTTCACCTCTTATTCATACATACCAAATGCTACCTAAGTTACATCTTTTTTCTTTATGAACCCTAAAATTATTGTCCAAGTCCGTTAAAAGTTTTACTTTCATTTTGTGTCCTTTTTAAATAGTTTACTACATGTCTTGTCTTGTCATTATCACTAATCGGGTTAGAAAATCACAGTTAAGTTTGGTCATGTGAAAGCACATGAACTTGTCATTTTACCCCTAAAAGACAATTCTTATAATTTAATTATATAAAAACAATATATACATAAAAACAAATATTGTTTATACCCTAAATTCATTTCTTTTGTCTTTTTTATAGTATAAATAAAATAATAAAAATGTAATTATTTATTATTCATATATATGTATAGGGTAAGGATAGTGTAAAAAGGGCATAAAGTGTGAGAAGTGTATTATAACACTATATATAATACTATATAACACTATATAAACACCGTATAACAATATGTAACACCATATAATACCATATAACACTATGTAACACTATACAACATTATATAACAAATATAACACTATACATCTATCATAGACATGCTATCAGACAACCTATAGTGTTATATTTGTTATATAATGATATATAGTGTTACATAGTGTTATATGGTATTATATGGTGTTATATATTGTTATACGGTGTTTATATGGTGTTATATAGTATTATATATAGTGTTATATTACACTTCTCACACTTTGAGCACTTTGAGCACTTTTTACAGGATCCTCTACCTATATGTATATACACACACGCATATATTAAAATTCTCATAAACTTTCTGTAACGCCCTGCTTCTTCGTACTTTCCATAATTAGAAGGTCTTGCTTGTATTTCTATTTTTGAAAGTCTTGTGTTCTTGTAATCGTTCTTTCGTTGTAATCGTTGTAAAATCCAAGACTTGAATCATAAATAAAACTCGTATTTCTTTAAATTCGTATTATACATACTTCATACAACGATGTTTACTATACGATATAAACCATACGAGTTTTATTACGAGAACGATTTACAATTTGGTTTACTTAAACAAATGTTTTGGGTTAAGATTCATGGCAACGAGATTTTATAAACTATAACCATTAGTTTGAGCTGGTTAATCATATTGCAATACTAAACTCTTTTCATAAACAAGGTTTCCAATTTTCGACTCTTGTAGTCAAACGAGGTATTGCAACACGTAAACAAGCCAAGAATCTGATACTCTCACAAAACCTATGTGCTCGCCGGCATTTATTTGCTGACTTTATTTTTACATATGTTTCAGGTGGTGTTGAATGATGTTGAATGCTACTAGGATGCATGCTCACTTAGGACTGGACGAGGCCTTAGTGACTAAATAACAAATGATAAACAATGTGGTTGTGTTTTAACTTTAATTTCAAGACAATGTAAATGTTAAATATCTAAATAAAACGAAACTTTTGAATCCATGGTTGTGAAACAATAATTATGTTGCTCCACTCCCTGACATTTCCGCCGCGATTTCGTTGTTTTACGCGGTCAGGGTGTGACAAGAGGACTGAAAATGATGTCATACACTCAAGCGAATAAATGCTTACGTAAACAGTACTTTGCCTTTTTAGCCCACGTAGTGGAAGAAAAAGGGCAAGGGAAAGAGCGTAAGTGATGTTCCAGTAGCGTGTGATTTCCCTGATATCTTTCCTGAAGATCTTCCTGGTCTTCCACCACCTCGATCTGTTGATTTTCGTATTGATCTCATACCTGGTTCAACTCCTGTTGCCAAGGCACCTTACCGACTTGCACCCTCCGAGATGCAAGAGTTATCTAGTCAACTTCAAGAACTACTCGACAAAGGTTTTATACGTCCAAGTACCTCACCTTGGGGTGCTCTCGTGCTATTTGTCAAGAAGAAAGATGGTTCGTTTCGCATGTGCATCGACTACCGTGAGCTTAACAAACTCACCGTCAAGAATCGTTATCCTCTCCCTCGCATCGATGATCTATTTGACCAACTACAAGGCGCAAGTTGTTTCTCTAAAATCGACCTTCGATTTGTTTTTCATCAACTCCGTGTTCTCGAAGAAGACATTCCCAAAACCGCTTTTCGCACCCGTTACGGACGCTACGAGTTCGTGGTTATGCCTTTTGGTTTGACCAACGTGCCCGCTGTGTTCATGGACCTTATGAACCATGTTTGTAAACCTTACTTGGATCGTTTTGTAATAGTCTTTATTGATGATATTCTCAATTATTCGAAAACCTGAGCTGATCATGAACGCCATTTACGCCTTATGTTAGAACTATTACGTGGCGAACGCTTATATGCAAAGTTTTCAAAGTGCGAATTCTGGATCAAAGAAGTACAATATCTCGGACACGTTGTTAGCAAACAAGGAATTCATGTTGACCCTTCCAAAACCGAAGCAGTGAAGAATTGGAGCACGCCTAAATCTACATCTGAGATTCGTTCCTTTTTAGGATTGGTGGGTTATTACTGTCCATTCATCTCAAACTTTTCGAAGATTGATGTACCTCTCACTTCGTTAACTCAGAAAGAGAAACCATTTGCTTGGGGTCCTGAGCAAGAGGAATCATTTCAAACTCTTAAGAATCTGCTTTGTAACGCTCCCGTACTTGCTCTCCCTGATAGGAATGATGATTTCGTGGTATATTGTGATGCCTCGAACCGTGGTCTTGGTTGTGTTCTCATGCAACGAGACAAGGTCATCGCTTATGCCTCTCGACAGCTCAGAATACATGAGAAAAACAACACTACCCATGATCTTGAGCTGGGCGCAATTGTTTTTGCATTAAAGATTTGGCGACACTACTTGTATGGTACTTTTCACTGACCATAAGAGCCTACAACACATCTTTAACCAAAAGGAACTGAATATGTGTCAGTGACGATGTGTGGTGTAACACCCCGTGTTTCTGAAGTCAAAGTCAGGGTCAAAGTCAACGACCGATTTCGCGCAATTTGACTTATAGTAGATTTCTTTTATGTGTTGTATTATGTGGAGTAAGTGTCAATAATTACAATAATCGACGTATGTTGTTCGCTATTCAATCGACTTACGCCTGTGAACTATAGGAAGTAACAATGCGATAAAGTTAACTAAACGACAATCAGACAATGCTAATCAAATCGACATCGAATCAAATCGTAACTCGAACTACGCATTTTGGTTACTAATATACTTGTGTGTGTGCCCTATGTGTTACTTGTGCATGTTTATTTATGTTATGTTGTGGTAATCAATCGAAACGCAATCGAACTCGAAACGCAATCGAACTCGAAACGCAATCGAACTCAATCGAAATCGAACCATGATAATTAGTGGAGAAGAGACAGCGCTAGATATGAGTAGTTGGGATTAAAAGTAATTTAAATAGGAAAATCTATCGCATCGCTCGCAATCGAAATCGAAACCTCAAAAATCATCGCGCCGAACACCGAATCAAGTGCCCTCCGGCCGGATTGCCAATCCGACCGGGCTGCCACTTGATCTGGTGCCATATGTCATCCGACCGAGATGACTATCCGACCGGATAGGTCATCCGGGCGAGGTGCCATCCGACCGATCCACACTTTCCTCTTTGGGTAACTCTATAAATACCCTTGTCACTCTCAAACTTTCTACTTTTGGAAACTCTCTGACCGACCAGCCCGTGCTCCTCACCTTTTTTCCGATTTCTCTCGATTCCGGTAAGATCTCACCCTAAATCTTGTACATCCTTGATCTACACGCACTCCTACACCTTTCTATCTTTTGAATCTTAACTTTTAACCATGAAATCACTAGATTTGAGGTGTTCTAGGATGACGTCATCATGGTGTTCTTGAAGAACTTCATGTTTTGGCCTCAATCCACCAAGAACAACTTAGATCTAATCGATTTCCACACGAATACACAAAGATCTTTCATAGTTCTAAACATAATCATAGTGAAAAAGGATTTAAAGATGGTTTCTAACCTTCTTTTAACTCTTTTACACTCAATGCACTCAAAACCAATAGAATCGGACCTTGTTCTAGTCTCCTACTCATTCTTAGTGTTGTGCTAGTTCAAGATCTGGATTCTACTCACGAGACCACCGATTTTTGGGTTAACCAAGGACAACTGTCTTGAACCGGTTAACTGGTCGAACTAGGGTGATTCCTGTTTGATCGGGTCACTTGGGTTAAGATGGGGTCCCGTTGGTTAGCACGTTGTTAAAACGTCTCGATAAAAGCAACAAACACTCAAAACGGCCAAGTGAAAGACGAACGGAACGACCAGCATGGGGTGCTATCCGACCAAACTACCAATCTGAACGGATAAGTCATCCGAGCGACTAGGTCATCCGAGCGGCTTGCACTTTGGGTCCCACACTTAATCAATTTTATCTCAAGTTTGAGTATTGAACGAATTGCTATCCGATCGGACTACCAATCCGACTGGATTACTCTTCGGATCATGAGATACTTGAACTTTAACACTCGAACAATTTTCAACGTGTTCGATGCACTAAGGATGCCACCCGACCGGACAACCTGTCCGATCGAGTGACAACCTGCTGTGGATTTGTTCTCACTAAGTAACCTTGCCACTTGAGTCGCCGTCCGACCGGATAAGTCGTCCGACTGGCTTGAAAGGTAGAGATACTTCAATGTTTTCAAAATGCTACAACGAAAACTTCAAAGGACAAGCCATCATACACAAACACATCAAAGGAAGAAATAATCCACTCGAATAGTCATCCGACCGGACAACCTGTCCGACCGGATTGACCATCCGAATGGATTGTCATCCGCACGACCGGGCCGTCCGATCGGATTACCAATCCGACCGAACTACTGATCTAGCGCTCCTTTCGATCCAACCAGACTGTGTTTAGGTTCTAAGCACTCATTGTGAGTATACTCGATCCCTTTTTGCTTCAAACACTTTGGGATGCAACATGTATTCTATATTCAAACACACGACACTTGAAACTTGTTTATAATCATACTCTATCCATCTTAAACATGAAAACATGATACTTGTGACACTTTTGTGTTATGTGAACGTTTGAATCTTATGTTTAGCCACCTTGACAATTATAGCGCTATAGGGTTAAAGCACCGCCCTTGAGACATGGGGTATTGTTAAGTATGATTCTTTTACCTCCTCTTCGTGGCAACGAAGCAGGAAAGGCACAGTTAATGCGTTGGAAACTTTGGTTAACATATTGATTACGTCAGCTTAGCATGTTGAAACTTGTAAAATGTTATTCATGTTGGATATGAGGAATTCACATTTTAAACTATGTATGCTATGTATTAAACTTGTATACTCGCCAACAATTTTTGTTGATTTTATTTTAATACATGTTGCAGGTTGATAGTCGTAGTGAATCGAGAATCAAGCTAGGGTGGCTTTAGATACACACCTTAGAAAAACAATATTTTGGACAATGTTTAAATTTTGTGATGTTTAATACAATGAGTAAACTGCCATTTTGGTCCCTGTGGTTTGGCTAGTTTTGCCACTTTAGTCCAAATCTCAAACTTATTACATCTGGGTCCCTGTGGTTTGCATTTTGTTGCCATTTTAGTCCAAAATCCAAAAAACCCCCTTTTTGACTGTTGAGAGCTGCCTATTTTGTCCTTTAGTGCAGGGGCATTTTGGTCATTTTGCTTTTCATTTAACATTTTCTTCCCCCAAATAAATCATTATCATCCCCAAACAAAACCTAACTGACTCTCTCTCTTCTCTCTCTTTCTCTCTCTAAATCGATTGTTGCAACCCAGATCCATGGATAACATATTTTTGACTGTTGCAACCCAGATCCATGGATAACATTTTTCAACACCTCTCTCTCCTAACAAACTTCAGGCGGTTAAATCTGTTCCAACAAACTTTACCAGGCTTTAGATCTCACACCTATTTCTAGATCTAGAATACAGATATGGATTCATCTACTTCAGATCATAATCCTCACAGTACAGATCCAGATGAAGATGTAGATCCATCGATTGACTCGATTAGCAATGGATTCAACAAGCAAATTGATGGTCGTTTCTTGCAGTTTAATGGCAGGCCGCCACCGCCACGGTGGTGGCGTATGGCGACGATGCAAACAGAGAGGAGAGAGAGAGTAATCGGAGGAGAGAGATGGGCACGACAGCGGCGGCAGACGAAGGTTCCGTCTCCGACAACGCCAAGAACGGCGGCGGTGGTGGTGGTGCTTGGCGGCGAGAGGGGGGTGGTGGTGGCAGGTGGTGGTGCTTGGCGAGATGGTGATGAGGGTACTGGGTTTGAAGATAAAGAGTGTTATTGTTCAGAAATCGAATCGGATTCAAGTTACATTAGGTAATTTATCTTGTGTTTTTGGATTGGTTTTTGTTACTTGAATCTGGTGGTTACTTGAATCTGCATCTGGGTTTGAAGATTTTGGATTGGTTTTTGTTACTTGAATCTGGTGGTTACTTGAATCTGCATCTGGGTTTGAAGAAGGAATGAGGGTACTGGGTTTGAAGAAGGGCGATTAGGGTTTATAAAGGGATTTTGGGCAGAGAGAGATGGGTGGCGGTGGTGTTTGTTTTGATTTGTTGTTGTCTGTATTTTGATTTTTGTGGTGGTTTCTGGTTTTGTTCTGGGTTCTTGATTTTCTTGAAGATGATGTTCTTGATTTTCTGGATTTTCTGGGTTTTGATGATGTTCTTGAAGATGATGTTATTAATTATTGAAATGTTATAATATATTAACATGGACCAAAATGCCCCTGCACTAAAGGACAAAATAGACAGCTCTCAACAGTCAAAAAGGGGTATTTTGGATTTTGGACTAAAATGGCAACAAAATGCAAACCACAGGGACCCAGATGTAATAAGTTTGAGATTTGGACTAAAGTTAAGTGGCAAAACTGGCCAAACCACATGGACCAAAATGGCAGTTTACTCTAATACAATTTTGACAATGTTTTGGGTTGTATGACAATTTAGTTATCATTATGAAATTTTGATTAATCTATGTAACACCCCGAAAACGGGTTTAGTAATTAAACCCCGTTAATACAAAAGAGCAGGTAAAATACCGTTAGCGGTAAAGATTAACCCGGAAATTTATTAGGATTTAAATAAATAAGCCAAATAATTAATAAAAAGGAGAATAAATGCTTTGAGAAAAACAAAGTTATAAAAGGCCTGAATTAACGAGACTTAAAACATAACAGGTTATAACTTCCCGAACCCGTTAAGGTAACTAGGAATAATTAACCTAGTTGGTAGCATGAGATCAAATGACTAATGGTGAGTTATAGCTTCAATTGGTCAAGATAAAACATGAGGGACTAATATTGCCGAGTGGGAAACTTGGTTTATTAAAACAAAAAAATAAAACACAACACACACACTTGGTGTATGTGTGTGTGCGTGAAATCATCCAGGAGAAGGAGCAAGAGCTCCAAACCCTAGCTCATCCAAATTCATCAAATTGGAGGGCCAAACGACGCTTAAATTCACAACCGAACGTGGATTAATGATCACCCGAACAAGAGGATCATAAGGTATGTAAAATCTTGGTGTTTGGTGAAGTTGTAAGAATTTAACAATCATCCTAATCGCGAATTAGGCATGGATTAGAGAAGCTATGGCTAGATTAGTGATGTATACTTGCTTAGGAATGAAACCCTAAGTGAAAATCATACATAACATGCTATGAATTGAAGGATTTGATGAATTAACACACTTAGATAAGTGGGTTTTAATGTTATGATGAAATTGATGATATAACTATGCTTAGAATCAACATGCATGATAACAAATAGAAGGTGTTCGATTAAACCATGAATTTGGGTATAAGATCATACTTCTCACGAAATGGGTTTTGTATGATATAAGAGAATTGATGTTAAGATCGTGATATAGATGCTTGAAATCATGCTACCTAGTAGTTAGTGTGTAAATTTTGATTTCGTTAAGAGTTCAGATGAAATGCCTAAGCGAAATTCAATAAACCAAATGTGCATTGAATAAGTTGATAAGTCGATTGACTTTAAAAAGTCAAACCGACCAAGTACATGATCGAATGATAAATTCGACATAAGGAGTGTAGGATGGAATAGTCGTAAATGATTATGACTAACCTAACCATCTTACAATTTCAATGATGGTTTGACGCTTGGCAAGCTAGGTGAAAGTTTGGGGAAGGAAGCGGGTCAAACAAATCAAGAATGAAGGAAAAGCATAATTCGGATGCAATGTAAGTATAGCTTACACTAGTCATATATTTTGGAATATTCTTTGTCTTATTGATTACGAATAAGACAAATGCCTAATTGAGATATGGTGTTCCGGCGTGTAGCCGTACGGAACAAGATAATCAAATATGATAAGAAAATATAGTGATGGCTAAAAATGAGTTAAATCGGTAATTCGATCATATTATGACGAATGAAACATGTACTTTTAAGGGTTACTATATAAGGTAATTCATAATAACCAATAAGGGTAAAACTGTAATTTGGTCACTCGTTGACAATAATTGTTGGTTCTGAAAGATACTTTATTTCGAAAGCCTTGATAGGCCAAAAAGCGTTAAGAAGTGATTTATAATTAAAATGACCGCACGATGTAAACTGGAGCGAGTCGTGTAGGCGAGATGGCAATAAGCTTCATCTCGCCAATATAATCGCTTAATTAAAACAAACGGGTCAAAAGGGTGAAAACATCACCCTTTGACAATATCGACTAATGGTTTGTCGAGTTGTATGATTTCAGGAATAAATATCAAATGGATACTTACATCGCTATTACTTAGCGGTTACTAAGGCAAGGTATCGAAACGGGTCAATATATATATTGATTCGAGCCAGGTATGTATAATATAGATTAACTACTCAATAGGAACTAGATGCTCCTTGATAGTTAAATGCAGCCATATAGACATTTGGTTACTTTAATAAGCAAACCGAATGATTCATATGATGATCGTTGTGTTTTGAAAACATAATGACTTTTTGAATCAAATGCATAGTTTAAAACAGGGCTTTTGGGTCGAAAATGCTTTTAAAAGTCCTTTATATTAATGAAAGGACTAAGTGGACCAAAATGCCCTTGTAAGCTAAATCGAGCGAACGACCCATTAAGGTTGTTCGGAAAAGAGTAGTATGCATAATTAAACACTTAGAATGAGTATACAAAAGCGAAAGATGTGAATCCTTAGTCACTTGACTCTATAATAGTCTTTGCCGTAAAATAAAGATTCGAGGGGTAAAACTCGGAGTTTAGGAATTTCCACACTTAATTCAACACAAATATAGTTGTGAAGAAAGATTATTTGATACGAAGTGTGGTAGTATAATACTTGATGTGAGTGAAAGAGATTTATGCTTAAAATAGGCTTAATTACCCTTAACGGGTCAAAATAAGCATATGAGCGAAAACAGGTTAAGAATGCGTAAGAAACACGTGATTCGAACCTAATATGATAGTCAATATTGAAATTATGAATTTCATGAGTTTAGGGAGCATACAAATCTGTTTTTGCTTGATTTATGCATGAACGGGTCAAAACAGCAAAATATGATGAACATACAGCAGCTACCGTAAGTTACGGTAGCTACCGTAACTTACGGTAGCAACTAAAGTTGTTACGGTGGTATTATACTGCCTTACGGCAGCCCCTGAAAGCCCAGTGGCTACCGTAAGTTACGGTAGCGCCCAGTTGTTTTTGTTAAGTTTTGTTTCGCGAATCCATTTGAACAAGTTTTAAACTGCGTATGACTAAAATCATTTCATGTTTATGAAATGTAGGTTACCTAGCAGTACCGGATGACGACTGAGCCCGACGAAGAACCGAACACACGAGATCAAAGCTTCCGCGAATAGTTTTGTCGTCACGTTTTAAACGGCGAATTAAATTACAAAATATTGGAATGTATTATTCAGTAAATTGTTTTAACAAACTCGCATTTTTAAGTGTATTTTTTTATCCTAATACACTATTATAATTGAATTTTTTTGGATAATTGATTAAAATGGACTTAGGGTGTTACAAGTTGGTAATCAGAGCTCAAGGTTAAAAGAATAAGGTGTTCGGTTCGAGGCTTGAACGCAAATCCGGTAAGTACATGTATATCAATGGTTTAGTATGATTAAAGTGTTGAGAACAACACATATGGTTATCGTGTAATACACGTTATACCAATAAAAACGATATAGAGTAGATATAGTCAACGAAATTACACGCATTGATGCATATAGTAGAAAAGCCTTGTATTATAATACGGGCATCCATTAATGTCAAAATTACTAACTGTTGTAAATGTTTTAGTTGAAGGACACTCGCACATGAAGATAGCGAGAGTTTAACAAATCGCGGATTTGATAGAGGGACGGTCCAAAGAGTATGCTCATCAAGGACCTAAAACACGTAGCGATCGCAAACAAGGCTAATGGCAAAAGAAGCCCGTTAGGGCAAGCATTACCAGGTGCACATTTTAAATTTAATTGCATAAATAGTAATATGCAACAAATACGTAGAGATTGAAAGTTGCATATGTAGATTGAAAACTTGGAAAAACCCTAATAGAAAACCTATCCGGGATATTGTTTCCAAGAGAAACAAATAGAGGCATTACTTACATGGGGTATAATGTGAAAATTATAAAAAAGGTCATGTATACCAGGTATTGATCGCTTACTCTGGCTAAGTAAGTGGTGAGCACGTGGCACCATGAACTTTTTATGATGGACATGCTTACATCTGATGTAGTAAGGACGGGGTGAGTGGGACAAATTAAAAAGTACTCAACTGAATCAAATGAGCAAAATATTTTATAATAACGTAAACGCACAGCCGGGTGACGGAAGCATATTACATTAGGATAATGAG
The DNA here is from genome assembly GCA_030545235.1 of Helianthus tuberosus. Taxonomy (NCBI): domain Eukaryota; kingdom Viridiplantae; phylum Streptophyta; class Magnoliopsida; order Asterales; family Asteraceae; genus Helianthus; species Helianthus tuberosus. The sequence goes on along the minus strand of CM060448.1, from coordinate 42,985,030 downwards.
CCCGAGTGAAGGGACAAAGAAACATGTAAAACGATTAAAGTACGCACTGGGAGGGGGTGTACTTACACTCGAACCCGGAGAATGCAAACATGTAAAACGATTAAGGTACGCACTGGGAGGGGGTGTACTTACACTCGAACCCGGAGAATGCAAACATGTAAAATGATTAGGATATGCATTGGGAGGGAGTGTATTTACACTCGAACCCGGAAAATGCAAATATGCCTCTTAACGGGCTGTTTTTGGTAAAACATCAAACTTGAGGACAAAGTCGGAATATAAAAATGAAGCGAAGTCTTAATGCGTACCGGGAGGGTTGCAATAATAACGACTTCGGTAAAACACCCAGATGATGGGTAAGAATTAAACACATGCGTAGACCGAGAAACGGGAACTCGGATGGAAAGTTAAAAGACTCGGTTTTTGAGTCATAACTAAAAGACGACAAGATAATGTAAATAGAAATTTTGAATAAGTTATGTTCAAGTATTTTAAAGTTGAACGGGTCGAATATAATATCATGCCGGACAGCATGAGAAAACGCAAGTGGGATAATGCTAGCGTTAAAAGCAAAAGAATAATGAGCCCGGTAATGGGACATAATCAAATACGAAGATATGTAAACTGAATAGTGGTGAGCATAAGATGAACCGACGCATAAATGACGTGAGAAGTCATATAGTCGGAAAAATTGTCCGAAAGAAAACGAATGTAGCCTTAGACTACGGTCAAGGTCAAAGGAAACACCAAGGGGAAAATAAATGATTTTGAACATAAAAGGGTGCCTTAATGCCGTATACGTATATAAATATATATACCTTTGAATAAAGACTTGAATAAAAGATGATCTATGGGATTATCATACCCTACGAGATTATAAATGATACTATGGTCTACAGGACCAAAAAGACCTTCGGGTCACAAATAGAAAGAAACGAATTGTTGAGGTCTCACCTTAATAAGGTAAAAAGGTGAAAATATAAAGGAATAGCCTACGAGGCTAAGTGAAAGAACCTACGGGTCAATAGGAGAAAGCGAGGGAACTTGCTACAATTCCTCGCGTAAAATGAGAACGGAATGGAATAAATTATGGGTTGTCAATTTCCTTGATATGAGTAATTGACTAAGTTAAAAAAATGTTAAACTAAAATTCAGTTTTAGTAAGAAACAACGTTTTAACAAATATGAATATTATGAGACGAATTCGGAAAATGATTAATATCAAAGAATTTAGATCTTAACACCGATGGGTGTAAGGCAATGCATTCGAAAGAAAGATTTTCGATAAGAAAGGATGATATAAACTTAAACATGACGTGATGTGATCACGGTCACAAAGGTGATACAGAATATAACCACGTTATAACGTGAGTTGCAAGATATGAAATCATAAACACGCAAAAGGCCAATGACGGCAATATAGAAAACCCAGGTGATGGGGTATAAAGTAACCGGTGACTAACAAGTCTATCCGCCAAATTAAATAATCAATAAAGATAATGGATACAAGCTGAAAGTAACGGCCCTCGAGGCCTTACACATGAAAGACGCACGCGTCAATATAAAAGTGAAAACTTTTGACCAAAAGGAACGGGTGCCTTGAAAACGAAACTAGGTTCGTTTGATTAAACCAATGAACTACGTAAATAAGGTTTCGGGGACGAAACCTCTTTAAGGGGGGTAGACTTGGAACACCCCGAAAACGGGTTTAGTAATTAAACCCCATTAATACAAAAGAGCGGGTAAAATACCGTTAGCGGTAAAGATTAACCCGGAAATTTATTAGGATTTAAATAAATAAGCCTAATAATTGATAAAAAGGAGAATAAATGCTTTGAGAAAAACAAAGTTATAAAAGGCCCGAATTAACGAGACTTAAAACATAACAGGTTATAACTTCCCGAACCCGTTAAGGTAACTAGGAATAATTAACCTAGTTGGTAGCATGTGATCAAATGACTAATGGTGAGTTATAGCTTCAATTGGTCAAGATAAAACATGAGGGACTAATATTGCCGAGTGGGAAACTTGGTTTATTAAAACAAAAAAATAAAACACAACACACACACTTGGTGTGTGTGTATGTGTGCGTGAAATCTTCCAGGAGAAGGAGCAAGAGCTCCAAACCCTAGCTCATCCAAATTCATCAAATTGGAGGGCCAAACGACGCTTAAATTCACAACCGAACGTGGATTAATGATCACCCGAACAAGAGGATCATAAGGTATGTAAAATCTTGGTGTTTGGTGAAGTTGTAAGAATTTGACAATCATCCTAATCGCGAATTAGGCATGGATTAGAGAAGCAATGGCTAGATTAGTGATGTATACTTGCTTAGGAACGAAACCCTAAGTGAAAATCATACATAACATGCTATGAATTGAAGGATTTGATGAATTAACACACTTAGATAAGTGGGTTTTAATGTTATGATGAAATTGATGATATAACTATGCTTAGAATCAACATGCATGATAACAAATAGAAGGTGTTCGATTAAACCATGAATTTGGGTACAAGATCATACTTCTCACGAAATGGGTTTTGTATGATATAAGAGAATTGATGTACTATCATTTCCTCTTTTTACACATTATCAGAAGCCCCGGAATAATACCCCAGATATCACTAAGCATAAAGACCTAGTATCTCAGAAAGAGGGGTCCTTCAAACGAGATTTCAGGGGTTACCTATATATCCAAGTAGTGTTCCCCACGAAACAAGCAAGTTTGAATTTATGTTTATATCCCGAAAAAGTTTACTAAATGTATAAAAACCTATCGGCATATCATCAGTGAGACCGTTTAACTCTATATAATCATTACATTTCTTTAGCATACTGTAACTGTCTACTGAGGTACTATCATTTCCTCTTTTTACACAAAAACTCTTTTTCAATTTTATCATTTTTTTTTACTTTTTCAAATTTTCTAATGTTTTTGGATTTTCTGACAATATTACTCCCCCTAAAATGCAAAATCATTTAAAGAAAATTTGACAAACCGATACTGATAGCTTTATCTCACCATCCATTTTCTGCTTCTTATGTACTGATTTGCAGAAAATAACATACCCCCATGATTTACAACCCATTGATTTTCGACAGTTTGAAAACCATTTTTCAATCTTGTGAAATTAATCATGTTTGTTCCGCTGTGAGGGTTTTGGCATATTCAAGCAACAATTTTTTTTTGAATTTTTGGATTTTTGACAAATTTAAAAACAATCATATTTTTTATTTTTAAAATTTTCAATTTTTAGGGTTTTTGAAATATTGTTTATTTATGTACAGAAAACAAACAAACCCCCTGTTTCAACCAACACAGGGTTCCGCAGCCTTCTCTTCCTGTGCCAGGCTACTCCAATTTCCATTCTCACAGTCTTCAGCTTTCTTGAGCACCTGCACATTCAACTAATTCAATTACTTGAACAAGTTAGCCCAGGTCTGTTTGACCTTAGGCATATCAACACAATATGCATCATTTAATTTCGGAAAATCTTTGTCATTTTGTACAAAGATTTTGTCAATTTTGACTTCAACTTTTTCATCATTTACCGAGGTCATTTGTTTCTTAGCACTCCAAGTTTGACCTTTAGGAGTACCTCGTTTGTAAAAATATGACTCTTTTTGAACATTTTGATTTTGAACAACAATTTTTGGTTTCCAAAACTCGTTTGGTTTCGTTGTGTCAACAATTGTTTTCCAACTTTGTGTTGTTCTTAATCTGGGTGTGTGAAAATTCCTGGTCTGTCTAGAATCGAACCTATTCGGGTTTGATTTCCAAGTTTGATTCGAAGCAAACTTGTTTGTGTTGTACCTCCAAGTTTGTTTTGAATCAAATCTGGTTGACCTTTGTTTCACATCCTCAGATTTTTGTTTTTCCACATCATCAGACTTCTTTTTCTCAACATCAACAGGTTTCAGATTTGAACACTTGCAAGCAAGATGTCCTGTTTGATCACATTTGAAACATGTTCTCTTGGACACATCTTTGACCTGTGGTTGTTGCTTTTTCTTTTGAGCATAGAACTCTTCAGTAGACTGTCGTCTAAATTGGATTTCTTTCTCTTCTTCTGAACTTGTTCCATGAACAAAATTCATTTTAGTCTGGTAATTTTGCATTTCATTTTTATTCCATCTTTGTTTCTTCTTATAACCCAGCCCAGCCTTCATGTTTTTCTTCTTGAAACCAGATTTGTTATAAGAAACTTTGTGACACTTTCCAGCAAACTTTGGAATCTCAGATTTTTCAATCTCAACCATTTTGAAAACCTTGTCAATTTTGTTTGAAATCACATTCTGAATTGGGAATACAACATCTAAGAATAATTTGTCTGATCCAATCATGGTATAAACCAATCCTTTTGAATCATCATCCAGATTTTTCTCAGATTTTGAGTTTTTCAGATATCCATCATGAAAATTACCTTCATTTTCATCCTGTGATTCAGATTTACCTGTTTCAACAGACTCTTCTTTCAACACACTTTCAACGACCTTACCTACCACCTGTGAATCACTAGAATCATCAGATTTGGAATAGGTTACATCAATGTTATCTGGCAATTGATCAACCATGTTGAAAGCTTTTTCGACCTTTTCATCATCATAAAATGCAAACTTTTCCGGTGGTGGTACTTGATGAAACTCTGAGCCAATGCCTTTCTTGTTTTGCTCAGACTCACCATCACCCGGTTTTATGTTGAAAATTCTTTCAAGCACATATGATGACGCATGATAACTTTTTAATTTGTTATTATCCTGTTCTAAATCAGCAATCTGACGCTTTAGCTTAGCAACATCCTCAATGTAAGAATTTACAACTTGTTGCTTTATTTCATACTGTCGCTTAAGCATATTAGTTGTTTCAGAACAGTAATCCAATCTTGATTGAACAAATTTCATTTGACTCTTCACATTTTCATATGACTCCTTTGTAATGTGATATGCCAATTTTATTGAATCATATTGTTTTTTCATTTCTTGAAAAACATTTTCTTTTTTATCACATTCTTCGGTCTTTTTCAAAACATTTTCTTTTTCTAATTTTTTACATTTTTCCAAAAGTTTTTCGTCGTTATTGATGTGTCCAAAATGCAACATATAAATTACATCAATTGTGGCATAAAACTAACCCTTTTTTAGTACTAATGTTGGAAAAAGTGTGTTTTTGTCTTCCTTTTGTATTTTCAGGATTAAATGAGCTCAAATTAACAAAAGAAGCAAAAAGGCAGCTAAGTCTAACATAAATACAAGAAAACGAATAAACGTGGCATGCCCGACCTCCCCGAAAGCATCTTCCTAAGCAAAACAAGAAAACAGGAGGCTGAACACGCCCCGTGCTCAGTGAGCACGGGGGTGTGCCCAAGTGTCAGCATAAAAGACAAAGTTGTAGAAGCTTCCACCACCCACCACGGGGCCGTGCTCAGCGGACACGGGCTCGTGGTCAACTATAAGATTCGCAGAATCCAGGCAAATCTTGATAGTACAGATATGCTTCTGAACACGGGGTCGTGCCCAGCGGACACGGGGCCGTGGTCAACTAATAAAGACAAGAGCAATTAATGAAGACAGAGAAGGATGTGGACACGGGGCCGTGCCCACTGGACACGGGGCCGTGCCCGAGCTTCTGTTCAACCTATAAATAGGAGTGCTTGGCTCAAGCTCAAACCATCCCTTGGCACACCACCTCTCTCACACTTCACCCACCACCCACCACCACCATAACACCATCATCCACCACCACCATAACACCATCATCCACCACCATCATCCATTGTCCATCATAAAGTGTGTGAGTCGTCTCGGGATCCAAGATTGATCGTAAGAGTTCTTGACAATCAAGGCCATGTTTGCCTAAGTCTCTTACATCACTTGGTGAAGACAAAGTTTCTAGTGTAATACTTTTTATTTTTAATCTTTTCGCACTTTTTAATTGGTTATGTATTAATGACTTTAATAACTAGTTTCTTATGTTGAAGGTGATTCTTCCTTATCGTTTGTCCGTGGTGTCTTGGCATTATTTTACTGTCTATATAAAATAAAAGATTTACACCATTTATATCTCCACGGTCTATATGGAGGTATGTTGGCTACCTGGTCGGGGGTTAAGGGAACGGTTTGGTAAGAGTCTTGCCATTGTTCAGTGTATAGATCCTGCAAAGGACATGGGTCAAATTTAGTAGGACCTCCTTCAATACTTAACGGTATTGGATGGCAGGGGTCCAAACTCTTTGATCTACTCATAAGTTAAACTACTATTAATACTTTAACCCGGCTACTTAGGACTGTATCCCTGCTGACTCAGACTACTTAGCCGAGGGTAACGTCACCTTCAAAAGAGGGGCCTACCACAATATGCATTAATAACTTAATTAATTATCTTTCAATAATCCGACCCTTTAGGATTGTATCCTTGCTGACTCAAACTACTGGGTTGAGGGTAACGTCACCTTCAAAAGAGGGGCCTACTACAATAACTAAGATAATCTCTTAAATAGTGCAAAAGTGCGGAAATAATCAAAGGTTACACTAAACACGAGTCGGAGCCAAGTGATTCATCTTGTCTATCTGTTTTACTTTTATTTTTATTTTCAGCATTTTAGTTAGTTTTTATTTTTCTTAGCTTGAAACCTTTTTCTAAACTTTTGATTTGATTAGACGTTGAGGATAAACCGGTACTAAAAGCTCTTGTGTCCTTGGACGACCTCGGTATCTTACCAACAATATACTACGCTCACGATGGGTGCACTTGCCCATATGTGTGTTTAGTGTTAGTAAATATCGTGTTTTATAAATTTAAAACTTGGCTAAAAAGTGTTAAAAAGGGCTTAACATATACATTAAAAACTAATAACACTCACGCACATCAAGTTTTTGGCGCCGCTGCCGGGGACACAAGGATTTTAAGAAAGCTTAAAATCGACGGCCTAATCAGTTTTTCAAAACCTTTTTAAAACGTGCGCACACATTTTTTTTCTGCATTTTAGTTTAGTTTTGCATTTACAGTAACTTGAACACGGGCCGTGCTCACTGAACACGGGGCCGTGCTGCACATTTTCATAAAACATTCAGTAACAGTAACTTGAACACGGGTCGTGCTCACTGAACACGCCCCGTGCTCAACGAAATCAGTAACTTTAATTAAAACGCCCAGATACAGATTCTGCACACGGGACCGTGTCCAGCCTCTGTTTCCGTTTTTATTTTTGTTTTCTGATCTCGAGACTTGGTTGTGGTCTGCTGAGTGATTCTTATGGATCAATACTCAGGAGGTTACAACTACACCTATGATGAGGATGATTATAGGAGTAACTATTGCACTAATTGTGGTGACCCGCACTCTGTTCAATATTGTAACTTATATCAACCGTCCACTTCATACACCTACTATGAGGAGCCCAGGTACGAGCCATCAACTTCATACACATCATATGAAGACCAAAAGTATGAACCTCCTCCCTCATACTCATATTTTGATGAACCAAGGTATGAGCCTTCTTACTCGTACTTTGAGGAACCAAGATATGAGCCACCACCTTCATATGCTTATTATGAGGAACCATGGCGTGAACAACCCACCTCATATGACGAAGAACAAAATTACGACCATTAATTAGTCTTTTGAAAAAACATAAAAATGCGATCGCTTGGAAACTTGTAGACATAAAAGGAATAAGTCCTTCCATGTGCATGCACAAAATTTTAATGAATGATGACTACAAATCGGTAATACAACCACAACGTCGAGTAAATCCAAATGTTCAAGAAATGGTTAAAAACGAAGTCATCAAATTACTTGACGCCGGACTTATTTATCCTATCTCCGATAGTCCTTGGGTAAGTCCCGTCCAAGTAGTTCCAAAGAAAGGAGGTATGACGGTAATAACTAATGAAAAGAATGAACTAATACCAACGAGAACCGTCACTGGATGGAGAGTATGTATAGATTATAGACGATTAAATGAAGCGACAAGAAAAGATCACTTTCCTTTACCCTTCATTGATCAAATGTTAGAAAGATTATCCGGTCATAAATTTTATTGTTTCTTGGATGGTTTTTCAGGTTACTTTCAAATCCCGATAGCACCCGAAGACCAAGAAAAGACAACCTTTACATGCCCCTATGGAACTTTTGCTTATCGACGCATGCCGTTTGGTCTATCTAATGCCCCCGCAACATTCCAACGTTGCATGGTAGCCATCTTCCACGACATGATAGAAAAGACAATGGAAGTCTTCATGGACGACTTTTCTATCTTTGGGGATTCATACGAACAATGACTCGATAACCTTGAACGAATGCTATCCCGATGTGAGGAAACTAACCTCGCCCTTAACTGGGAAAAATGCCATTTCATGGTAACGGAGGGAATAGTACTCGGTCACAAAATCTCAAGCGAAGGAATGGAGGTGGATCAAGCCAAAATAGATACCATTTCTCGACTACCACCCCCATCCTCCGTTAGAGCTATCAGAAGTTTCCTAGGGCATGTCGGATTTTATAGGCGATTTATCAAAGACTTTTCTAAAATTTCAAGGCCTCTAACAAAATTACTTGAAAAAGATGCCCCTTTCATCTTTGACAAGGATTGCAATCAAGCATTTCTAACCTTAAAGGAAATGTTAGTCAATGCACCTATCATGATAGCGCCTGATTGGAAATTTCCTTTCGAAATCATGTGTGATGCTAGTGACTTTGCAGTTGGAGCTGTCTTGGGACAAAGAAAAGAAAAGCATTTTCACCTAATTTATTATGCTAGTAAAACACTTAACGATACACAAGAAAATTACACAACAACTGAAAAAGAATTACTAGCTGTGGTATTTGCTTTTGATAAATTTCGTTCTTATCTTGTTCTTTCTAAAACTATAGTCTATACAGATCATGCAGCCATTCGATATCTCTTCAAAAAGTAGGACGCAAAACCACGTTTGATTCGGTGGATTCTACTCCTCCAAGAATTTGATATTGAAATCAAAGACAAAAGAGGAGCAGAAAACACCGCAGCAGATCATCTTTCACGCTTAGAAGACCCAGCTTTGGAGGCAACCAGGGACGAGCAAATCAACGAAAAATTTCCAACGGAGTCCCTAGAAATGGTGGAATACCAGGAAGAACCATGGTACGCCAACTATGCTAACTACCTAGCTAGCGGTATAGTCGCTAAGGGTTGGCCACATCATCAAAGAAAAAAATTATTTGCCAATGTGAAACACTATTTTTGGGAAGATCCATATCTTTTCAAAATGTGTGCCGACCAACTCATCCGACGATGCGTACATGGTAGTGAAGCACGAAGAATTCTCCGCCATTATCACGAAGGTCCATATGGAGGACATCATGGTGCCGCGAGTACCGCACGAAAGGTATTTGATTCAGGATTTTATTGGCCAACCATTTACAAAGACGCCCAAAGTCTTGTCAAGACTTGTGATGCGTGCCAAAGAATAAGTAATATTTCTTCCAAAAACGAAATGCCACAAAATGGCATTCTTGTTTGTGAGATTTTTGATGTGTGGGGACTCGACTTTATGGGACCTTTCCCACCGTCGAAAGGAAACAAATATATACTTGTGGCAGTAGACTACTTGTCTAAATGGGCCGAGGCCGAGGCACTTCCAACAAACGATGGAAGAGTCGTGGTAAGATTTCTGAAGAAATTATTCTCTCGTTTTGGCACACCTAAAGCATTAATTAGTGATAGAGGTACCCATTTTTGCAACCATCAACTTGAATTTTTTTTAACAAGATATGGGGTCTATCACCGGGTCTCAACAGCATATCACCCTCAAACAAACGGACAAGCCGAAGTGACTAATAGAGGTTTAAAACGAATACTCGAAAAAACCGTAGGGTTAAATAAAAAGGAATGGGCAGATAAATTAGATGATGCTTTATGGGCTTTTCGAACTGCTTATAAAACAACAATAGGTACAACCCCATATAAGCTAGTCTATGGAAAAAGTTGTCATTTGCCAGTAGAAATTGTACACAAAGTCTACTGGGCAATTAAAAATGTAAAATTAGATTTAGAATTTGCTGGTAAAAATCGATTTTGTCAATTAAATGAATTAGACGAGCTTAGGAATTATGCATACTCAAACTCAGAAATTTACAAGGAAAGAATGAAAAACTTGCATGACAAACATATTAAACCTAATGAATTTCGAGTGGGAGATCTAGTTCTTTTGTTTAATTCACGACTTCGATTGTTTCCTGGTAAATTAAAGTCTAGGTGGTCAGGACCTTTTTCCATCACCCATATTTTCCCACACGGTGCAGTAGAAATTAAATCTCGGAATGGACCTCCATTCAAAGTCAATGGCCAACGGCTGAAACTCTATCAAGGATTCATTAAGGATGAAGAGGAGGAGATCTCGCTTCAGACGGTTGAAGAATGAAAACATCAACATCATTCCTGGTAAGTTACGAACGATTGGGACGACCTCTAAATCGGTAAGTTTTCTAACCAAAGTTTTTGGGAAACAAGGGCACTCACACGAGCACTATAAAAAAAAATTCAAAACTTTGCTCGGCACGAGGCCGTGTCCGCTGGACACGGGGCCGTGTCCGCTGGACACGGGGCCGTGTCCGCGCAACTGTCGGGATATATTCCCCTTTTCATAACAGTTACTTCCTTCCACACGCCCCGTTTCCCCGAAAACGCTCTGGTTCCAGGCGATTTTCCGCATATTTTTGACGTCTCCTATCATTCTAACAACATCAAGGTATGATTCTACGACTATCATTAGTTAGATTTAGCATTTGCATGTAGTTAAAACTTCAAAAATTTGGGGAAAAATCTAGGGTTCTTGAACTACACCCGGATCGAACCTCAAATTTTTGCTTTAATCTGTTAGCATTTAGTTAGATTAGTGTTATAGGAAGTAAACCCACTTGTATTGTTCATAGATTCGCCCAATTTCTCACAAAAACCCCCAAACCCTTGTTTTTGAACCGAAAAAGATAAAATTGAATGGGTAAACGGGTTGTTTTGGAAAAAACGGCACTTGGGGTTTCATTTTCGGGGGAAACCGCACCTATTGGACCAAAAATTTTCAAGTTTTCAAAATCGGGATGAAAAATGATGTTTTTGAGTAACAGACGCCTGGACACGGGGCCGTGTCCGCTGAACACGGGGTCGTGTCCAGCACATTGTTTGCAGTTTTGTCCGAAAATTCTAATGTTTCGTGCTAACTTTTGGTGTATTCTTTCAGATGACAAGGAAGTTCACAAGGTTTAACGTAAATGAGCTCGATGCTAGGGCTAGATACGAAGTACTTCAAACAAGGCCGGAGGAATACCCAAGGCAAGCATGCACGGATTTGTTAGCATTGGTGAACCAACTAGACCGCTTCAACAACCTTGTCACAGGCCCACTAAGAGTCGCTTTAACAACTCGACTCCGTTCCGTCCATGAGTGCACTTTGGAATTCTATAGCACTTTCACGTTCAACTCAAGGTGCGACCCATTGGGGTAGCATTCCGATGTGGTGGAACGAAGTATTCAATTTCAATGGCACAATTTGGGTCGATTGTCGGGTTGTATGCGGAAGAAAATGCAGGTAACGAGGAAAATACTGGAGGGATGCGAGAGATAGATGAGAACGATCGCCAAGCCGCATGGGCTCAGATTGGTGAAGGGCACTACAATCCGAGCAGCACTAAGAGCACGAAGTTGAGGGATCCGCTCTACCGATACATCCATAGGCTCCTCGGCTACTCTCTTAGCCAAAGGCATGATAGCGGTGGCGTTGTTGGGTTAAGATATTTAGTTGTCCTCCACTGCATCCATAACCGCAGGCACCTCGATGTTCCGTTCCTCATGCTCCGAAACATGCATCTGAACCGCCTTGCTACTGCACCAACCCCTATCTTCTTTGGGGGATGGGTGTACTGTCTCTTCAAGCACTTCACCAACATACCTAGGTCATTCGGAAGAAGACCATGGTCGGGAAGGGTAGATATACACATTTGCCGCTCAATGAACCTAATTTATGAGGCTGAAGACGGGACGGTTAGCTTCCAAAGGATGCAAGGGCATGCATGGAACCCGCAAGAGGCACTTGTCCTCCACGCTCCACAACATCATCAGTACCAGTACCAGCCCCATGGTGATCCAGGCCAGTCCTCCTCAGGAGGCGGTTTTCCTAACCTCCAAAGTTTACATGATTTATTGCAGGAAAACCTCATGTGCACCAGGAACACCTATAATATGGAAAGCAACACGTACAACCGGGTTGGAGCGATTGAGAGAAACATATCCGATATCCAAGATGATATTGGAAATATCCGGGAGTACATTGCGGGGTATGGTGGAGATGATGATGATGAGGACGAGGACATGGACTAGGCGGGAGGAGCGGAGGAAGAAGCGGTTGCTTGGTGATCTTACAGGTTAACCCCTTATCTTGAACAATTTCCGGCCTGCGTGCCGTGTGTCGAACAATTTACTTTCCTTTAACTCTTTTATTTTCTGCATTTCTTTTTTCTTTTTAACTTTGTGATGGATGGGATGTTGAACATTGGTAATTTAGGATGTTTGCTATGTTTTGGCGTAGTGTTTATTGATAAAACAGGTACATGCGAGGCTTAGAGCACTAAACCTTAGTGCTACTAAAGCCGGGACAGGAAAACCAGAACCAGAAACCTGTTTTTCAACCCTGCATATTGTCTACACGGGGTCGTGTCCAGCCGACACGCCCCCGTGCCCACTACCCCAGACCTGCTGTTTGTCTAAATATGCAGACTTTTGCCAGACACGGGGTCGTGTCCAGCCGACATGCCCCCGTGTCCACCTTCTGTAAGTTTTCGTTACTGGCACCTGAACACGGGGTCGTGTCCATCAGACACGGGGCCGTGTCCAGCGCCCAGTAACACAAATTTTTGCTTTTTCACACCTTTTTACACATTCAATCAACCTAAAAATTCACTTTTTGGGACACATTGAGGACAATGTGTAATTTAAGTGTGGGGGGGATGCTAAAACCTTGAATCTTGCAAGTCCTAATAACAAGCCTTACACAAAACTCTATTGGAACCGGTAATCACCCCAAATTTTTTTTCAAAAATTTTCATTTTTTACTTGTCTAGGTTTAATTTGGAAATTTCAAAATTCTAAAAATGTTATATTTTTACAAATTTACAACCGATAGCGTCGTCATAAAAAGAACCAACATAAGAAAATTATGAAAAGGCATGACAAGCTTAGTTAAAATTTAATTATATATGCTTGATCACATAAAAACCCATTCCCACAAAAGTGAGTTTTGAGCCTTTATTGAGCATACAAATACATATCTTTAAATTAAATGCTCATTTTTCGTTTCTTGTGTGAATAGCCGCTTGGTTCTCACAACTCTAGAACTTGCCACGACGATACATTCCCGGTCCTTACCAACTTAAACCCGAGTAAGTAAATGATGGAGGCATTAGGACTAACCCTTTTTATTTCTACACCATTATTTTTCTTTTTTTTACCACCTACCCAAAATCCCCCTAGTTAACCCCTTTGAGCCTAAACCTTTTCATTTCTTAACCCAAACCAAACACCCTTTCACCCACCAAAACCTTTTTATTTTTAACCCTTTGTTTTAGTAACAAGATCGGTTTTTCGTTTGACTTAAAAAAAATTATGATGGAGCAAAAGAAATAAACAAACAGGTTCATCAAAAATAACTTTGTTTGAATAATAGCTTCATCAAAAATAAAAATTGCAAAAATAAAAGGTCTTTCGAAAACCGACGCTTTTTACGCTTTTTCACCCTTTTCTACTAACCACTAACCCAACCACCTACCTTTAACCCAAGCCTAACCCTTCACCCAAAAGTCCTCTTGATATTTACAAAGGTTTATATTTAAAAAGGAGGAGGATTGATTGCTTGGCAAGCCTATGGTAGGAGTAAGTTCCATACCGCTCTCGAGTGATTCACTAAAATACATCTTCGGCCGAGTGTTGAGTGATCCCCCGTGAGGTATGTGAACTTGTATATAAATAGAATTTTAAAGAGGCATGTTATGCCCTAATAAGTAATTTATCTTATGAAAAGTTTTAAATAAATCATGACGAATAGGATTGTAAATAAATAAAAATAAAACTAAATAAAGAATCTTGGAAATCCCAACACTCTATGACAAGCCCAAAAACCTTCTTTTCTACCAATTCCATTTGGGAGTGTAAAGCCACATTATAAAGAGTTTTGCTTGAGGACAAGCAAAGATTCAAGTATGGGGGTATTTGATGTGTGCAAAATGCAACATATAAATTACATCAATTGTGGCATAAAACTAACCCTTTTTTAGTGCTAATGTTGGAAAAAGTGTGTTTTTGTCTTCCTTTTGTATTTTCAGGATTAAATGAGCTCAAATTAACAAAAGAAGCAAAAAGGCAGCTAAGTCTAACATAAATACAAGAAAAGGAATAAACGTGACATGCCCGACCTCCCCGAAAGCATCTTCCCAAGCAAAACAAGAAAACTGGAGGCTGAACACGCCCCGTGCTAAGTGAGCACGGGGGCGTGCCCAAGTGTCAGCATAAAAGACAAAGTTGTAGAAGCTTCCATCGCCCACCACGGGGCCGTGCTCAGCGGACACGGGGTCGTGGTCAACTATAAGATTCGCAGAATCCAGGCAAATCTTGATAGTACAGATATGCTTCTGCACACGGGGTCGTGCCCAGCGGACACGGGGTCGTGGTAAACTAATAAAGACAAGAGCAATTAATGAAGACAGAGAAGGATGTGGACACTGGGCCGTGCCCACTGGACACAGGGCCGTGCCCGAGCTTCTGTTCAGCCTATAAATAGGAGTGCTTGGCTCAAGCTCAAACCATCCCTTGGCACACCACCTCTCTCACACTTCACCCACCACCACCATAACACCATCATCCACCACCATCATCCATTGTCCATCATAGAGTGTGTGAGTCGTCTCGGGATCCAAGATTGATCGTAAGAGTTCTTGACAATCAAGGCCATGTTTCCTAAGTCTCTTACATCACTTGGTGAAGACAAAGTGTCTAGTGTAATACTTTTTATTTTTAATCTTTTCGCACTTTTTAATTGGTTATGTATTAATGACTTTAATAACTAGTTTCTTATGTTGAAGGTGATTCTTCCTTATCGTTTGTCCGTGGTGTCTTGTCATTATTTTACTGTCTATATAAAATAAAAGATTTACACCATTCATATCTCCACGGTCTATATGGAGGTATGTTGGCTACCTGGTCGGGGGTTAAGGGAACGGTTTGGTAAGAGTCTTGCCATTGTTCAGTGTATAGATCCTGCAAAGGACCTGGGTCAAATTTAGTAGGACCTCCTTCAATACTTAACGGTATTGGATGGCGGGGGTCCAAACTCTTTGATCCCCTCATAAGTTAAACTACTATTAATACTTTAACCCGGCTACTTAGGACTGTATCCCTGCTGACTCAGACTACTTAGCCGAGGGTAACGTCACCTTCAAAAGAGGGGGCTACCACAATATGCATTAATAACTTAATTAATTATCTTTCAATAATCCGACCCTTTAGGATTGTATCCTTGCTGACTCAAACTACTGGGTTGAGGGTAACGTCACCTTCAAAAGAGGGGCCAACTACAATAACTAAGATAATATCTTAAATAGTGCAAAAGTGCGGAAATAATCAAAGGTTACACTAAACACGAGTCGGAGCCAAGTGATTCATCTTGTCTATCTGTTTTACTTTTATTTTTATTTTCAGCATTTTAGTTAGTTTTTATTTTTCTTAGCTTAAAACCTTTTTCTAAACTTTTGATTTGATTAGACGTTGAGGATAAACCGGTACTAAAAGCTCTTGTGTCCTTGGACGACCTCGGTATCTTACCAACAATATACTACGCTCACGATGGGTGCACTTGCCCATATGTGTGTTTAGCGTTAGTAAATATCGTGTTTTATAAATTTAAAACTTGGCTAGAAAGTGTTAAAAAGGGCTTAACATATACATTAAAAACTAATAACACTCACGCACATCAGTTATATTTCAAAACTTTTTCATTTTCTAGCATTTCTTTATATTTATTTTTAAAAACCTCTTCGATTTTTGTAAATTCAAGATCTCTTGATCTGAACTTTTCGTCTTTTTCAGTACACGCACTGCATGGTTCCATGCATTTCTTGCACTGTTCAACAATTTCATTTAAGACTTCAGAATCAGAATTTACCTCAGTGATTGCCACCTCGATGTTCTCTGTTGCATCTGTCTGATCAACATCTTTCTGTTTCAGTTCAGTTTCACTCTTCTTTTCTTCACCAGTACCAGCATCACCAACAACTTTCAAAATCTCATCCTTCACTTCAATCGATCTTTCAACTTTCTTCTCAGCTTCTTCAACTTGCTGTTCTTCGGTAACAACTTCTTTCATAACAACTTCTTCTTCTACCTTCACATTCTCTACTTTTACATCTTCAGCGACCTTCTTCAACTCATCTACCAGCTTCTCAACATTATTCTTTATTCTCTCTTCATCCCTTTTCCTCAAACTCGATGTCATGACATATCTTATGTCTTTTTCATGCCTTTTAGCATATGTGTTAACTTTTGATACATTTGTATAATATTCGACAGATCGAGGAATTATGAGAAGAACATCATCAAAAATTATGTCCTTCTTGGGAACAACGGTTCTCCATTTCTGTTGACATATCACTCTCGTTTTTTATCCCATCTTTTATTAATCACTGCACTTTCATACTCTTCTTGCATTTCATTAATTCTGTTTGCAGCAATGTTTCTTTCTCTGTATGTCTTTTCTTCCAGAATCTCTTCTCTGGTTTTCTCTTTGACTTCAGCAACAAAAACATAATGTTTGCTCTTTGATGAATTTCTGCCATGAGCTGTAACCTGATTATCCATACGATCTTCTTCAGGAAGAATCTGACTCCAATCATATCCTTCGTCATCATGGATTACTGCACAAGCTCTTGATTTTTCTCTGGGATTATTTTCAATCATCTTCGGCTCTTCTTTGCGGTGGTAGATTGCCTTTCGGTAATAATCATCGTTGAAAGGATGTTCATTTCCACCAACTGCAGAATTGTTGCATTCTCTCTTGAAATGACCTTTTTGTTTGCACTTGAAGCAGGTCACTTTGGATTTATCAAATCCCAGTTTTGTTGATGGTCCACCGATGGTCTGTTTCCCAGTAATCTCCATATATCTCTGAGCTCTACGGATGCAACTTGCCAAACACCAGCGAATATCAATGAGTTCCATTTCTTCTGGATCAATCTGGTCGTAGTCTTCTTTGGGTAACTTTGAGTTTCCAATTTTTCAAGCTACAAGACCTTCATACGATTCCAGAACAGATGCAAGGAAGCTCATTTGCTGTTTAGCAGAATTGATGCTCATAGCCGCTGAATTTTTTAACTTGAGAGCAATGTTGCACAGTATCTCTTCTGATTCTTCAGAATTTGCTTTTGAAGAAAAGGAATGATAACCCAGATCGTAGCTTGATGAGCTTGTATGAGGTTCTTTTATCTTCTCACCACTAAATGTTGTCTTTGGTGATTCACCAACTTTCACCGAAGGTAAGTTTCCTTTGTAATAAAGACCAACATTTTGTTGATGTGAAGAACTGCTCATCTTGTTTTGTTTCTGCAATTCAAGCTCATGAGTTTCAATTTTTTCAATTAACATATCGAGAGAAATTGTTTCATACAAAGCATCATTTTTCAATATAAACACAAACGTTTGCCACTGATCAGCTCGTGGTAATGCTTCTATGATTTTGTCAATTATTTCTTCTCTCGTTTTCTTAATCTTAAATCTTTCTAGTTCAATTTTTAGATGATAAAAACGTTCAATCATTTTTCGAACTGATTCACCCTTAAGACTGTCAAACAAATCGAATTCTTTCTTTAACAAAGCAATTTTATTTTTCTTGATTTGTTTACCCCCCTCAGCTTTAACCCTTAAAGCCTCCCAAACTGATTTTGAAGATCCATCATGTTGTAATAAAGCAAACATGTCATTTCTGATTGATGATTGGATTAAAGCAATCATTCTCTGTTCGGCTGCAAATTCGGATTTGTCTTCTTTGGATAAGTTCTTGAGTGGAAGATCTTCTCCTTTGTCATTTTTTGGTCTTTCATATCCGAACTCTAGACAGAACCAGCTTTCATGTGCATAAGCTTTTGCCCAGTTAATGAAACGTTCTTTCCACCAAATGTAGTCCTCAATACTTTCGAGCGTTGGTGGTTTTGAATGTGTTCCGTAAAAATTATCATGTTTAATGTTTTCATTGATTACTTTTGTTATGGTTTTTGGTGTAACAGTTGAAGTTTCAGAAGATTCTGATGTTAATGCGTTGTAGAACGTGTTGTAGAATTCTTCAGCCATGATAAGAATTTCTTGAATTTCCTTCAAACGAAATAGAGATCTTCAAACGAAATGAAATCTCAAGCAAAATCACTTTGGTGCGGAATAACCTTCTTCAAGCGAAATAGCAACTAGTGCGAAATTTCCTGCAATAGATCTTCAAACGAAATAACAACACAAACGAAATCAGATGTTTCACACGAAATAGTGTTTTCGTGTGAAAATACCAAACGAAATATAATTTCGTGCGAAATTAACTTGCATTCAAACGAAAACAACCTCTTTGGAACGAAATAGTAATTTCATATGAAATATCTCAAACGAAATCTAATTTCGTGCGAAATTACCAGCAATTTCAAACGAAATATTGTTGATGTCATCATTTCGGCCAAACTTTTGTCAAATTGATCAGGTTTTAGCTCGATTTTAAGTCCAATTCTTTCAAGGCTTTGTTAAAACACTGTTTCGCATATAATGTGTGAAATTCAATCCATTTTGTCTGTAAAATTTTGTTAAATTTGAAAAAGAAGGTGTAGAAGATAGAAATCTGATGAAATCAAGCTGAACTCTTCTTCCTGAGCTCTGATACCACTTGTAGGATCGTTGTGCGACCTGAATGAGTCGTTCAGAAGAGTTTGGATCCGAATCTAAGGCGGAATTCAGAGAAACGGACTTGTATACAGCTTGATTCAATTTAAATGTCTCTATTATTGATATAACAGTGATTTACAACCTGGAGACAATTCGGCAGCACTTCGTTACCGAATTGGAAAGATACAAATGAAGACCAAGACCTGGGTATATATAGGTGGTGGTATTTCGTACGAAATAGCACTGAGCCTATTTCGTGCGAAATAGCTGGTTGCTGTTTCGTACGAAATAGCTTCTTGCTATTTCATGCGAAATTAGCTTTCCACACTCAATCCCTAATTTTCTCGTACAACGAGCTCTGATCTATCATTCTAATTACAGTACTTGATACAAGAGGAAGTCAACAGACATATTGCACTAACATGATGATCGTTGTGTTTTGAAAACATAATGACTTTTTGAATCAAATGCATAGTTTAAAACAGGGCTTTTGGGTCGAAAATGCTTTTAAAAGTCCTTTATATTAATGAAAGGACTAAATGGACCAAAATGCCCTTGTAAGCTAAATCGAGCGAACGACCCATAAAGGTTGTTCGGAAAAGAGTAGTATGCATAATTAAACACTTAGAATGAGTATACAAAAGCGAAAGATGTGAATCCTTAGTCATTTGACTCTATAATAGTCTTTGCCGTAAAATAAAGATTCGAGGGGTAAAACTCGGAGTTTAGGAATTTCCACACTTAATTCAACACAAATATAGTTATGAAGAAAGATTATTTGATAAGAAGTGTGGTAGTATAATGCTTGATGTGAGTGAAAGAGATTTATGCTTAAAATAGGCTTAATTACCCTTAACGGGTCAAAATAAGCATATGAGCGAAAACAGGTTAAGAATGCGTAAGAAACGCGTGATTCGAACCTAATATGATAGTCAATATTGAAATTATGAATTTCATGAGTTTAGGGAGCATACAAATCTGTTTTTGCTTGATTTATGCATGAACGGGTCAAAACATACAGCAGCTACTGTAAGTTAAGGTAGCTACCGTAACTTACGGTAGCAACTAAAGTTGTTACGGTGGTATTATACTGCCTTACGGCAGCCCCTGAAAGCCCAGTGGCTACCGTAACTTACGGTGGCTACCGTAAGTTACGGTAGCGCCCAGTTATTTTTGTTAAGTTTTGTTTCGCGAATCCATTTGAACAAGTTTTAAACCGCGTATGACTAAAATCATTTCATGTTTATGAAATATAGGTTACCTAGCAGTACCGGATGACAACTGAGCCCGACGAAGAGCCGAACACACGAGATCAAAGCTTCGGCGAATAGTTTCGTCATCACGTTTTAAACGGCGAATTAAATTACAAAATATTGGAATGTATTATTCAGTAAATTGTTTTAACAAACTCGCATTTTTAAGCGTATTTTTAATCTTAATACACTATTATAATTGATTTTTTTTGGATAATTGATTAAAATGGACTTAGGGTGTTACAATCTATATTGAAACAAGTAGCGTTATGATGCTTTGAACGGTTTGTTCGTCCCGCCCCGATGTTTCCGCCATCGGTTGGGGTGTGACAAGTATCTTACCTATAGGCCAAAGCACGTTTCTCTAATTTGAAAGGACTTTCAATTCACTTTAGAGTAGTCGATGTTTCTCTACCCGAAATAATCCTATGTTTTATGAGCCTCTCTTTTTTTTGTGATTCAATTTATATGTGATTTTTATACTTGTTACCTTGTTTATTTCAAAACCGTTACATAATTCGCACGTCTCGCCCAATAAAAAACAATAATATTTCTCGTGAACAAACTAAATTTGTACTCTTTTACACATTCATACTTGCTTATGTTTTGAAAATGCTTGTTAAATTCATGCTAATTATGTGAACCATAAGTGATACATCATGCTTACATGCTTATACTTGCAAAACTTATTTTGAATTTATGATCAAGTCTCATCCTTTTTCTCTTCTCTTTCGATTCTTAGATGTCGTCCAACACTGCGCCCAAGAGGACCAAGTCGAAGAAGGGTTCAACCTCCAACACCAACTCTGAATCCATGTCGAAAAAGGATTGTATGAAATTCATGGCCAAGCAAATGGCTAAGGTCATACCTGACATTGTCAGCAGCATTTAGACTAACACCGATTCACCACATGGCTCTGTCGATTCGAAGGTGGAAAATCCCAAGCCGACATTCCAATTCAAACAATTCATGGCCTGTAAACCTCTGGAGTTTACTGGCAAGGATGGCGTCACCGCCATGATGAATTGGTTTAACGCAATTGAACTCACATTCTTGCAAAATGGGTGTCCCGATGACCTACGAACCTTGAATGTAAGTGGAATTTTCCGTTCGAGGGCACTCGAGTGGTGGACCTCCAAACGCAACAAAATGGGAAATGATGTAGCACATGCTTTACCTTGGGATTAACTCAAACGACCCATGAAGGACCAATTATGTCCTTCCCACGAGCTCCAAAAGTTAGAGAACGAGTTTTGGCACTTAACACAAAAGGGGAGCGACATCGATGGCCTGATTACACGCTTTAAGCAATTTAGTGTCCTTTGCCCTGGACAGGTCGACACTGTTCCCAAAACCATAGCCAAGTTTATCCGTTGTCTTTCACCATCTTTGATCAACCATGTTGCCTCCGCTTGCCCCAAAACCATCAAGGATGCCTTTAGTATAGCCACTGAACTTAACAACAACTGCGTTTTTCATGGAACCTACGATAAGGTTTTGTCGAAGAGTGCGCACCAAACCATTGCCGACACCACCACCACTGTTGAACCTTCATCGTCTCAACCACCCAAGAAAAACCGAGGCAAGAAGCGAAAGGCTTCAAGCCATAATTGTGCGGTCATCACTCCGCCAAGCCCTCTACCTATCCAAGCAGTAGCCGCCGTTACCCCCACAACCAACGAACTACCAAAACGAGCCTACACTGGGTCTCATCCTCAGTGTACTACCTGCTTGTATCACCATCCTACGACCGCACCATGCTGCAAATGTGCCAACTGTCATAGGTTTGGGCATTTTGCTGATCGATGCCGCAACATCCCTCAACCTCAAAACAAAGCTATTGTTGGCAATCCCGCTCCTAACCAGGTTTAACCCCAAGCTGCTCCTGTGCGAGCATGCTTCAAGTGTGGCAACCTTAATCATCTCGCCAAAGTGTGTCCTCGGCGTAATCAACCCCAACGGCAACAGCAACAACCACAACAACAGCCTTAACAACAAGCTAGCTTTTCTCCTTACCACCGCTCAAGCGTAAAATAAAAACGACGTCATTACTGGTATGTTTCTTGTGAACCATGTTTATGCTTCGTTTATGCCGATAGAAGTTTTGTGTCGTTAGAATTCGAACCTTTGCTTACGTTTAAACGCTCTAAGTTGCCAAGATCTTTCGCTCGCTGATGGTAAATCCGTCATTGTCGATTCCATTCTCTCTAAGTGTTCTTTAATTCTTAACGATCATACGTTTTGCATTGACCTCATACCTATGCAAATGGGTAGTTTCGACATCATAGTAGGCATGGACTGGCTTAGGCGAGTTCGTGCTGAAGTTGTTTGTTGTGAAAAGTTTATCCACCTTCCTCTTCCAAACGGTGGTTCTCTGCACGTGTATGGCGAGAAACCTTCTCAAGGTCTCAAGCTTATGTCGTGTATCCAAGCGAGCAAGTGCTTGAGCAAGGGTACCTTCGCCTTTCTCGCCTACATCGTGGAAAAGAAGGACAAAGGCCCAAGCATAAGCGACGTTCCTGTCGTACGTGATTTCCCTGATGTTTTTCCCGACGATCTTCCTGGTCCGCCTCCTGCTCGTTCTGTCGACTTTCGCATCGATTTAGTTCCTGGCGTTACGCCTGTCGCTAAGTCTCCCTATCGCTTAGCACCCTCTGAGATGCAAGAGCTTTCGAGCCAACTTCAAGAGCTTATTGATAAAGACTTTATACGCCCTAATACATCTCCTTGGGGCGCTCCCGTTCTGTTCATCAAAAAGAAGGATGGGTCATTCCGTATGTGTATTGACTATCGTGAGCTCAACAAGCTTACTGTCAAGAACCAATAGCCTCTTCCTCGCATTGACGATCTCTTCGGCCAATTGCAAGGCGCGACCTGCTTCTCAAAGATCGATCTTCGTTCTGGGTATCATCAACTTCGAGTCCTCGAAGAAGATATACCTAAGACAGCCTTTTGAACGCGTTATGGTCATTACGAGTTCGTGGGGATGCCTTTTGGTTTGACCAACGCACCTGCTGTTTTCATGGATTTGATGAACCGCGTTTGCAAAGCGTACTTGGACCGTTTCGTGATCGTTTTCATCGACGATATTCTTATCTATTCCAAGACGCAAGAAGAGCATGAGCGACACTTGAGTCTTATCCTCCAACTCCTTCGTACTGAACGTCTATACGCCAAATTCTCCAAGTGCGAATTTTGGTTAAAAGAGGTTCAATTCCTTGGTCACACTGTTAACGAACTTGGTATTCACGTTGACCCCGCTAAAATTGAAGCTGTGAAGAATTGGGTCGCACCTAAATCCCCGTCTGAAATTCGTTCATTTATTGGTCTTGCTGGTTATTATCGTCGTTTTATCTCCAACTTTTCGAAGATCGCTGTTCCTTTAACCTCTCTGACTCAAAAAGAGAAACCTTTTGTTTGGGGTCCTGAACAAGAGGAATCTTTTCAAACTCTTAAGGACATGCTTTGTAATGCTCATATCAGGTATACTCGTTTGTGATCTTAGAAACAACCAGCTAGGTTGTCACCCTAAACCCGATATTAAATCACCTAAAAACTACTTGATTAAAAAACATTCAATAACAACTTAAACAAACCATGATTTTAGTTTTTAATAGAGTAAACTACCATTTTGGTACCTGAGGTTTGGTCACTTTTGCCACTTTAGTCCAAGACTCAAACCTTTTGAATCTGGTTCCCCGTGTTTCAGTTTTATTGCCAATTTGGTCCAAAAGTAAAATCAGCTCATATTTTTCTAATAAAATCCTGGTATTTTGTCATTTTCCTCAGGGGAAAAATGGTCATTATAATTTTTATTATAATACATTATTAATTAAAATAATAAAATTAAATAATCTCTTTGACCTGCAGCAGAGGTTATCATCTTCCCCCAAACCCAAACCCAAATCCATCACACACCACCATACTAAACCACCACCACCACCATGGGCAACTGCACCACCTGTCTCCGCCCCGACCTACCGGCAACACTAAACGAGATGGAACTTAAATCCAAAACGTTTATTCCGGAAACACAGAGCTAGAAGTTTATTGTGGGAGAGATTCAAGTAATTCAAACTTTCTCCATTGAATAGAAGAGGTAACGCACCGCTAAACGAGTTGGAACTTAAATCCAAAATGTTAACAGAATCAAATCCATTGTGAATACCACCGGAAAAATAATTATTTGAAAGATTAAGAACACAAAGCCTTTGAAATGCAGTAAAATTGAAATGGGAAGAGTCCCGTTGAGTGAATTGTTGGAAAGATTAAGAACACGAAGTCGTTTAAGACGGGTTAACTCGATTGGGATTGAACCGGAGAGGTGGGAATTTGGTAGTGATAACCGGTGACTGGACTGGGTTTTGGGGAGCATGTGACGTCGGACCATGAACATGGGGTTGGGTCAGATTGGTTCTAGTTTTGGAGGAGTGAAGGTTGGTGGGGGAGGAGAGAGTGTTTGAAAGAAAGGAGTGTGATTCCATCGAGATGGAGAGCAGAAATGGAAGAAAGGAACAGAAATGGTGATATGTGATGGGGTTGGGTTTGGGGGAAGATGATAATCTCTACTACAGGTTAAAGAGATATTTAATTTTATTATTTTAATTAAAAATGTGTTATAATAAAAATTATAATGATATTTTGTCCCTGAGAAAAATGACAAAATATCAAAATTTTATTAGATAAATATGAGCTGATTTTACTTTTAGACTAAAATGACCATAAAACTAAACCACAATAATCTAGATTCAAAATGTTTGAGTTTTGGATTAAAGTGAAAAAATTGACAAAACTAAAAGACCAAAATAGCAGTTTAGTCTTTTTAGTATATTAATTTATTTGGTTTCAACTTGGTCAAAAGGCCTTGTGATATCAAACTAACATGACAAAGAAAAATATTATGTTTGGGTTGGTAAGATGTAGGGGGGTTGGTGAAGGAAATGACACTCTAAAAGCCGCCACCAAACATCCCACCACCATCATCTCTACCCTCTTCTATCACCATTTCAGAATCTTGAATCTCTGCCCAAAATACTCACTTCAACCCACCAAAAATCTTTCATCTTTTTGTCTGAAAACCACAAAGAAACAACCACAATGGCGATTCACCTCAACAACATATCCAATATCACTTCCAATCTAACCAACACCCACAACCCAAACCCCTCTTCCAAATCATCCCCATCATCTTTCTTATCATTTGGGTCCAATTTCAACAACCCCATGATGAATCTTGCATCTGTTTCTTGCAAACAAAATGATCAAAAAAGATCACTTGCTGTTGCAGCCTCTGTTGCTACTACCCAGAAGACCTCCACTGCACCTGAGGAGATTGTGTTGAAACCCATTAAAGAGATTTCTGGAACTGTTAATTTACCCGGATCCAAGTCTCTTTCGAATCGGATCCTTCTTCTTGCTGCTCTTGCTGAGGTATTGTTTTTGTTCCTGAAAAGGGTCATGTTAAAGATTTAATTTTGATGAGTTTTTTACTGAATTTTGGCTGATTAGAATGATTGTTTTTGAATTGGGTTATAATATTATGTAACAAGTGTGATTATATGTGTTAATTGGCTACATAAAAATTGAACCTTTTTTTATTATATGTGTTAATTGGCTACATAAAAATTGAACCTTTTTTTATTATATGGGCATGTTTGGGTAAGCTTTTTGAAACAACTTATTGACTTAGAGCATACGTAGTGGGGCGGTATAACCCCCCATAGCGCCGCCATGGCGCCGGAAACACCATAACGCAGGGCGCTATGCCCAAAAAAAAATTGAATGGCGCGATGATAATGGCGCCGCTATCCTCCTTCCTTTCAAACATTCCACCAATCAGAAACAAGCAATTTTTTTATATTAATTAATAAAATTGAAAATTATTAAATAGGTAATGATGGGTAGGGGCTTTATGACTACGGGCTCTAGTGATATAACGCCCCATGAAGCCCCCGTGTGACGTGGCACGACACGTGTCGCATAACGCCCCACAAGGGGCTTTATGACTACGGATGGCCTTATTGGCTTTTTGAAAAGTCATAAGCTCTAAAATGATGTTTGGCAAAGAGGGTGTATGTGAGGGGAAAAAGCCAATAAGTCAATAAGTCACAAAATCCTGACTTTTCCAAAAAGCCAATAAGTCAATAAGTTGTTTCTAAAAAGCTTACCCAAACATGCCCTATGTGTTAATTGGCTACATAAAAATTGAACCTTTTTTTTATGTTATAGAAACATAGAAGATGCATTTGGCTATGCAGTTAATGCGGTAAAATATCGGATATCGGTAAAGGACCGATATGTGAAATATAGGTTATCTCGGTGAGATATCGGTGGGATATCGATAATTTTAATATAATGCAGAATTTATATATATAGCAATTTAACACCAATAATTCAGTGATATATCAGCTATATCGGTCAAATATCGGGGATATATCGGTGATATATCGGTTATATGGGTCAAACATCGGTCAATATCGCCGATAATATCGGTACCGATATTTTGACCGATATTTGACACCGATATTTTACTAAGGGACCGATATATCACCGATATCTCACCGACATTAACTGCATAGGCATTTGGTGTCTTGGTTTTAGTTTTTAGATGTGTTTCTATCATGGGTATTTGGTAGTTGAGTATAAAGTTTTGAGCTTTTTGGATCATTTGTTATTTGGTATTGATCTAGTTGGTGATATGATCAAGAAGCTTTGTGTTTATATTGTGTTCAAATAATGGGGTTGTTGAGTTGTAGACCATTGACTTTTTCAGTCAGACAAACCATAGATCTTGTAAAAATATGTAAACCAATAGTATATTCAGTAAGGATTAAGAATTTAGGACAAAAAGTGCTTAGTTAATGGGCATCTAGAGTTTAATCATTTGTAAAACTATAACTTCATCTGGACCACTTCAGCAAACTATTTCGTTGACGTTTTCTAGCCTTTATTTATATTTAACAAATCTAAGTGAATTATTATTTGCAGGGGACTACTGTTGTAGACAACTTATTGAATAGTGATGATGTTCATTATATGCTTGGGGCATTGAGAGCTCTAGGGTTGAATGTTGAGGAAAATGGTGAGATTAAAAGAGCAACTGTAGAAGGGTGTGGTGGTGTGTTTCCGGTGGGTAAAGAAGCTAAGGATGAAATCCAGCTTTTTCTTGGAAACGCCGGAACTGCTATGCGTCCGTTGACTGCTGCAGTTACCGCCGCTGGTGGAAATTCAAGGTAATTTAAATTATTATTTTTTATTTTACTTGTTAGCTCAATCGCACTACTACAACTACCCTATGCAGTTAAGTGGTGAAAAATCGGATATCGGTCAAGGACCGATATTTGAGATGTAGTTTATCGCGGTGGGATATCGGTAATTTTAATATCATGCAGAATTTATAATAATAATAATATACACAAATTTAACAACAATTCAGTGTATTCTCCTACCATTAACAAGTTAACCTTTTGCAACTTGCAAAACACTAATAATTGTAGCAAGTATGAACTGATTAAGACTTAAAACACTAAGAATTAACAATTAAGACTTAAAACACTTATAGCAGCAATTAGAAGAAAGACGAATGGTAGAACTAAGAAGAAAGGTACTGATATCGGGAAAATCGGTGATATATCCAATATCGCCGATAATATCGGTACCGGCATTTGACACTGGTATTTTACATGGGGACCGATAACCGATATATCACCAATATTAACTGCATAGCTGCTACCTGATTTTCAACCGTAGGGTGTTAGATTGTTATAAACTGTATTTTGAAACAATCTTGAAACTACATTGTTAAACTAATATATTTTAAAAGGTGATATTGAAGGTTTAAAGCATTTAAGAACACTATGTCCACTTCTTTTACCCGTTTTCTTTTTAGCTAAGCTGTAAAATTTTAGCGGTTTCCCATGTTGGAGAGTCGTATATTTGACCTCAGATTTCGTCTTTTTTATAATACACACATAGATACCTAATATCTTAAAGTTTATGAATATGATCTTCAGCTACATACTAGATGGTGTTCCCCGAATGAGAGAGAGACCGATTGGTGATTTAGTTACGGGTCTTAAACAACTTGGTGCAGACGTTGATTGCTTTCTTGGTACAAATTGTCCACCCGTTCGTGTAGCTGCCAATGGAGGCCTTCCTGGTGGAAAGGTAACAAACATTTCACTGTTAATTACCATTTTTTTTTGCCATGAAGATAAATTTACCATGATAATCTAATCAAGATTAAAATGCCATTTTCGTCCCTAAGGTTTGGCTAGTTTTACGACTTTTGCCCAAAGGTTTTTTTTCCGCATCTGGATCCAAAAGGTTTGAAATCTTGCCATTTTCATCTGGCTCGTGAACTCCGTCCATTTTTCTCCGTTTAGTTAGTGGTATTTCCGTCTTTTTTGTTAACTTAAAGGACAACTCGGTCTTTTTCAGGGGTATTCGGTCTTTTTACGTAAAGTGAAAAAGACCGAATAGCCCTTTAAGTTAGCAAAAAAGACGGAAATACCCCTAACTAAACGGAGAAAAATGGATGGAGTTAACGAGCCATATGAAAATGGCAAGACTTCAAACCTTTCGGATCCAGATGCCGGAAAAACAAACCTTTGGACAAAAGTTGCAAAACTGGCCAAACCTTAGGAACGAAAATGGCATTTTACTCTCTAATTAATGAAGATTTATTTTTCTCACCTTTCTGTATTTTTTTTTGGCGTTAAATTGCAGGTCAAACTGTCGGGATCAATTAGTAGTCAATACTTGACCGCTTTGCTTATGGCGGCTCCCCTTGCACTGGGAGACGTAGAGATAGAAATTATAGATAAATTAATATCGGTACCTTACGTAGAGATGACACTGAAACTGATGGAACGGTTCGGTGTTTCTGTAGAACATAGTGATAGTTGGGACAAGTTTTATGTCCGAGGTGGTCAAAAGTACAAGTAAGTTTGTTTTTATATGAAAAGTTTTTTTTTGTTAAGATTAGTCAACGGGTTTATATGGTAATAATATGTGTTCAGGTCACCTGGAAATGCTTACGTAGAAGGTGATGCTTCAAGCGCAAGTTACTTCTTAGCTGGTGCCGCCATCACCGGTGGCACTGTTACGGTGGAAGGTTGTGGGACAAGCAGTTTACAGGTATGACCAATGCGCCCAAAAGAAAGAGATGAACTTTGACTTTGACTTTTAGTGGTAAAATAATATGATTTATAAACTTCATTTTGATATAAACCTATTTCAAATTCAAAATGCAAAAAGTTTGTCGTGTATGTACACTTAAGTTAAATGCTTTTGTAAAGCTTTAAAACCTTCATTTCAAATCGGAAGCTGCAATTTACCATGTTGACCTCAAGAGTAAAAGAGCGTTTGGAAGTGTATTTTGAACTGATTATATGATATCCAAAAGTAACTAAAATATGATTATCAATAATATCAGATAACCAGTCTCATAACGCACATCTAAACACCCCAAGATATACCTACATTATGTTATATAGGGGTGTTCATCGAATCGAATAACGATGAATTACTCGAATCGAATTGTTCGAATAGATTTTTTTTTTGCTTGAATTCGATTTCGATTAAAAATTCGAATCCAATTCGGGCTTTGATTCAAATTCATTTAAAATATGTAAATTCGTTAGGGGGCTATTTGGGCTTGGTAATGGACCATTTTAGGATTTAGGTTAAATTTATAGATTAATTTATACTATAGCCTAGGGGTGTAAACAAGCCCAGAGGCTCGAGAGCTACTCGTGATCGGCTCGGTTAAAAACTCGAACGAGCCGAGCCTTAACGAGCCCGAGCTCGAGCCTGAAATAGAGCTCGTTTTTTTATCGAGCCCGAGCTCGAGCCTGAAATACAAAGCTTGTTTAGGCTCGCGAGCCTAAACGAGCAATTTTAATTTTTGTTATATGTATTGTATTAATAATGATGATAACATTGATGAGCCGAGCTTTGGCTCGTTTTAGCGATATTGAAGTGAGCTCGAGCCGAGCTTTTGGCTCGTTTAAGGTTGTTCTCAAAATAGTTCGAGCTGAGTCGAGTCGAGCCGAGCTCGAGCTTTGGGTTTTACTCGCGAGCCGAGCTCGAGCTCAAAGAAGTAGGCTCGAACCGAGCCGAGCTCGAGCTTCATAAAAACCTAACGAGCCGAGCTCGAGCCTGGTCGAGCTCGGGCTCGGCCCGGCTCGTTTACACGTATAGCCCAAATTAAAGTTATGTGTATTAGATATAAATATAATAAATAAATATGTATAATTTGAATTTCGAATCAAATTTAAAATTAAAATTTAAAATTCGTATTTTATTTATTTACTGGACTCGAATTCGAATTGAATCGAATTCGAATTCTTGATAATCGAGTTGAATTTCGAATTTTTTTGAATCCGAATGGAATTCTGAACACCCCTAATGTCATATGATCTTACTCTTTCCTTTCGTTGTTTCTTTAAAACAAGGGGGATGTGAAGTTTGCTGAGGTCCTTGGACAAATGGGTGCGGAAGTAACCTGGACAGAGAACTCGGTGACAGTGAGGGGCCCACCAAGGAACGCTTCCGGAAGGGGACACTTGCGTCCAGTAGACGTTAACATGAACAAAATGCCAGATGTCGCCATGACTCTTGCTGTCGTTGCCCTTTATGCTGACGGTCCCACAGCCATTAGAGACGGTATAATTCAGCATTACATCTTTTTTTTTTTTTAAATATTTCTTTGCTTCCACAATTGGAATTTACTACACGTTCTTAATCTAAAAGATAGTTGTTTTAGGTTAAATATAAGACGTAGGCCTGTGAATGAACCGAACGAACTCGAATAGAGGCATGCTCGTCTTCGTTCATTTAACTTTAACCAAACCCGAACATGAACATTTAATCGAACACATTTTTTTTGTTCGTGTAGAAAATGAGCATGTTCATGTTCGTTCGTTTAAAACCTAAACGAATATTCACGAACGTAAACGGACATAAACAAATTGAAACGAACAAACATAAATAAATAAACATAAACAAATGTATATAAAGGAACATAAATGAACACAAATGAACAAACAAAACGTGTGTTCATGTTCGTTCATTTTACTATAAATGAACAAAAAAATTGTGTTCATGTTCGTTACGAACATAAACGAACTCTCTGCCGAACAAGTTCACGAACAGTTCATGAATGTTCGGTTTGTTTACAGGCCTAATAAGACGGGTTAGTTTATAATATCATTTTCCCCCATATTTGGCAGTGGCTAGCTGGAGAGTAAAAGAAACCGAAAGGATGATTGCCATTTGCACAGAACTAAGAAAGGTACGACTCATTAACTCATTATAACCATATTACTTTTAAACAGCCTTCAACACGTTATTGTTTAATGCTTAAAAGACTCTTGTCCTTGGAACCTTTTCAGTTAGGAGCAACAGTCGAAGAAGGTCCAGATTATTGTGTGATCACTCCGCCAGAGAAGTTGAACGTGACAGCCATCGACACGTATGATGATCACAGAATGGCGATGGCGTTCTCCCTTGCCGCATGCGCAGACGTTCCTGTCACTATCAAGGACCCCGGCTGCACCCGTAAGACCTTCCCGGACTACTTTGAAGTTCTTGAAAGATTCACCAAACACTAAACTGTTTAATGGTTGAAATGTTAGATTGACGACTTTACCCTTCACCCGTCGTCTTTCACTTATAATTGTTATTTTTCATGTTAAGGTTGTAGCTTTCTTTGAGATGGACCTGAGTGTAATCTTGAATCTTTTGCAAAAAATATGTTTAGCAATGTATGATTTTTGATGCATATTGAATGTGCTATTATAATAAAAGTGTTTTTGACTTTTGAATATAACCAACATTTGTAAAGGAGACATGAAGGTGTAACCTAACCTTGATGCTCAAATTAGCACATAGTTGATAGGTGACACATTGTTAAGCTTTTGAATCCATGTAGCAAAAGTCCTGTGTGGTTTTCTGTGCCTAGCGCAAGTTGTGTTTTACCTGATCCCATTAGTTAGCATGGTATTGGTGAGGTCCTGTGAGTTTTCCGGTAATATGTTCTCGCTGTATAAAAAAATAGCACATGGAGGGTTCAAATTATTGATCTTTTTGTGCTGAATAAATTATATGTTGCTAATAGAAGTAGCAATGAGTTGTAAATCTTAAAAAAAGATTAGAATGGCATAAAAGTGGGCTTGAACCCATGTTTCTCTTGAACCTTTATTTATTATGCTTCTTACAAGTTAAGATTAGTGGGGTCTAAAAGGCACCTTTAGACAATTAGAGGTATAAACGAAGTCATGATTCATCAAGATGCTTTTCTTTTCTATTTTTGAATTGTGGGTTTGAATGTTTTGAAGGATAAAATGTTGATATGAGATGGTTGTTTTTTCATGAATGTTCATTTCCTCATATTCTTTTTACAAAAATTATTATTATCATGAGTTGATCTAAATAGTTGAAAGATATTACAAGTTCATATTTTGTAAAAGTCTTAGGTGTTGTTTGTTTTTTCAGATGTAAAACGTTTGCAGTCTGCGGACCATATCTGCAGACATCTGTAACAGAAGAGGTGAACCAAACCTCTGCAGTCTGCAAAAAGAAGGGATGTGATATTTAGGTGTAAAAAAATTGTTATGGTGCTTTAAGTGGTGTGTTCAAATTCTTGTAAATGAAGGGATGTGATATTTAGGTGTAAAAAATTTGTTAAAAAAGAATAATAGGCTAAGCCGTCTGACGTGATTTTAAATCCAAAACGTTATAAAAAACTATTTTTGGATAATGACTTAATGAGGTTTTTTTTTTTCTTTTCAAATGGACCTACTTTGGGAAATCAGGGATCGACTCTACAATATATTAAAAACACAATATGTGTAAAAGTAAATTAAAATTGTAACCGTGGGTAAATGTTGGGCAAAGTTACATGAAAATGTGATCTCTGCACAAACTATTTTATGATAAGTAAAGTTAATTTCTAGAAGAAAATGTAAGAAAAATGTAAAATATGTGGGGTCTAACTTAGGAATTTATGATACTTGAAAATTACTCTCTACTCAATTAAGTGTGCAATAAGTTGAAGTTTGGTGGCGTAGCCTTTTTTTTAAACATACAAACTCACATGATGTAGGTGCTACCCCAACCAATAAAGTTAGGAAATTTTGACCAAAAAGTTCGAAGGCCTTACCTAATTGCAATCAAAATCTAAACCTAAGTTTAAACCCCAAGTAAATGGTTTTAAATCCGGTTAAACCGTCACTGAGTGATCCGGTGGTTCTGCTGGTGACACGATGATACTCCAGTAGTTCGTCAGTGGTACAAATTTTACCGTTAAAAAATTAAAAAGTTAGGGACGTTATTACATGTGGATGTTTAATAAATACTTAATGACCAAGTAGAATGATAAGAATTATCTCAATGTTCTTTAACAGTTAACAACCTTTGTCAAGGACGCTAAGTGTAAAATGGGGAAATCTAATGGCCGCTTTTGCAAAATACACAAATAGTTAGATCTAAAGGGTTATGATGATAATAACACCAAACACAATATTGTGAATTAGGGTATCCTTTCATTTTCAAGGTTAGTGTGCTTGCCATGTTAACCTCACACTAAACATGACTCATCCCAATGCTCACATGACATGTCTCATAGCCTCCTTTTCAGTTATTATTTTCTTCCACACCTCTCTTTCATGTATTCATTTAATGATCAAAGAATACACACACACACATATATATATATATATATATGATTTTAATTTGTATTAGATATTTTATTTATAAGAGATTACATAAGATTAAAGATATATTTAGTTATGAGGTGCACAATCTTATAAGTTAATATAAATTCAAACCCAACGGATGTTACGAATGAAAGTGTTTCCGTAGAAGGTTATGATTTATACTTGGCTAGTTATTTTGTTAAAGTTGATTATCCATTGGTTAGCTTTGATAATATTCACTAGATCGTCATATGAAGTTGGCCAATGTAGACACAAATTCTTAAATTATTCTAAATCAGATTTCATGTAACTCAACCAAAAGAACGACCAAAATAACACGTTTAAAACGTTTCATAAACACAATCTACTTATACCCAACATTCCATTAACCATCAACAACCAAGAAACATAATAAGTAATGTTCTGATAAATAACTTTTTAGCACTATATGCTTACCTTTTAAACCCATTTTAGTATAACGCAATATTAATATTTGTTTTCCCCTTGCACATAAAATTGTTTTGAAGAAAGAAAAACAATAAGAAAACAAATTTTTATGAGAAATGTGGAGTTCATAATTCATAGGGTGACTTAAAGTTACCTTATCCCACTTTTCATATTAAATTAAACTTATCAAGCAAATTGACCAATGGAGTGAACATAAATCAACCAAAGTGCCACCCACCAAAAACTAGAGTACCCCTTTTTTATGGCTTCTAAAAGTATATATAATTATGTTTTGCATTAAGAAAATAATCATACTTCTAATAATATAATTATATTGTCCGTCCTTTGCTCGTTTGAGTCGGGGATGTTGTTGTTTGGCCTTTTGCCCGTTTGGGTCGGAGGTGTGTTTTAATGAAGTTTACTTAAAAAAAAAATCGTTGAATTATATAAGCAATAATATATCATTTCTAAATTATATGTATATGAAATATTACCCTCTTTTGGATCTAACGTTTGCAAGCCCCCATAGATCTCACACAATCCAATGGTATAAAAACTAAGAACCCTCCTTAGAATTAGCATCTAAGATCTCAACGACTTCATCTCTCAACAAATCCCCACACTTATTTCAAATTCCAACAAATTGTCAAATTAAGTAACACAAAATTGAGGCCCCTGAATTCTATGGTTTCAATTCATAATTAAGAACCCTAAAAACCCTAAAGTTCAATTTTTATATTTGTTATATCTTCTCCCATAAATTAAAACCAATTTTAACCAATTAAGAACGTGTTTAGGTAAACTTATTAAATTGCTTGTTATGCTATCAATACACACCAACCCCTCCCTTATTAGTCTTAAAATGGTTTTTTTAATAGCATTCAAACATAAACATTACGAATCAGAAAAGTTTTACCGGATCCGTTAAGTAATTTATCATTAAAGTCAGTTGAAAATCCGGACATAGATAAAGACTTTTTATACACATCATCCACGAATCAACGAAAACTTCTTCACATATATATGTATCACCGACAACTATTGGTGATAGTTATTTTCATATAAAGATAATAAAATAATATTATGATACTTGCACATAAAAATAAGATCTTTAATAATAAAAATTAACATTTCTCGAAAGGTCGATGTGACACATAAAAAATAAGATCTTTACAACAACAACAATCATACCCAGTAAATCCTACAAATAGCAAAGCTACTTATAAGGTCTGGGGAGGGTGAGATGTAAACAGACCTGCCTCTATCCCTAGGGATAGATAGACTGCTTCCAGAGAGACCCTCGGCTCCAAAAAGAACAACATGCCAACACACCAAGTCAAACAATATAGAAATAGCATACAACATCATTTGGACATAATATAATATAAATAGGAAGCCATCAATACCAAGAAAGTGATCAGAGTGACACAATATAATGTAAATCATGTATAATAGCATACAACATCATTTGGACATAAACACCAGAAGGCAATCACCGTGAAAGTCACTTTAAAAATAAGAAAGACCTACATCCTTAAAAAACACCTAAGACCTATATTTTACTTTAGAAATATATGAATATTATTTAAAAATTAAAGAATTATTCCAATAACAAGATAAGATAAGCATAAAAAAAAACAATGATAATTTAAATTACGTTTTTCGTCCTTTATGTTTGTAGCTAGTTGCAATGGATGACCTTTACCTTTAATAATTACGGTCACAGTCCTTTATTTTGAAAACTTGTTACATCTTTCGTCCTTTATCCCAAACTCAGTTAGAAAATTAAGTTAAGTTACATCATGTGCAGAGCACGTGAGGGTATTTATGTCCATTCACATAGCAACAACCCCATCATATAAATACCACTCTTCTCCCCCAAATACCTCATTTTAGGGTTTATCCAAACCTGCATTTAAGACCATCACCTCTGTTGCCACAACATCATCTGCTTTCGGATCTTGTTGAGCCGATGATTTCACCCACCAACACCAACCCACCACACAACTAGCACTAACCACCACCTGCAACCACCACTAACCACCCTCACACAAATCTGAATGACGATCTAGAAACCCTAAACCCACTACTATTTGCACAACCGCCCTAGATCCGGCTATAATATCAGATTGCAATGGTTAAATCTGGCCACAAATATCACCAACAACCATCACCGCCACCAGACCACCATCACCACAATCTCTAAATCTGAAAACCTCATCCTCCACCAAACCACCATCACCACAATCTCTAAATCATTTGTTTAGAGAGAGAAGAACAACAAATGATTTTCTATTTCTAAAAACAGAAACTCTCTCTAAACACGCACAAATGATTTTCTTCACACAAATGGCGAGAGAAGAGAATCAGATTGTACCTGCGTCTCCATCTTTCTCTCTGTACTTCACCGTCGTAGCCACTTCGCCACCCACCACCAGATTCGGGAGTCGCACCTTCATCTCTTTATCTACCTAAACCCTAGATTCGGCTATCGATTGCAGATCTGCTAAAACAGATTCGAGATGGGGCGATGGGGCATATAGTGGAGATTTCTGGTTGTTTTAGGAATGAGGGAGTGTCTAGAGTGAGTGATGGCCGGAGAGGTTGTGGCGAGGCTTCACGTGGTGGTCGACGGGCAGGACTGGTGGTGATCAGAAGCTTCTGGGTTTTAGAGAGAGGGATAGAGTTGAGAGTGTGAATTTTGGTTTATAAATATAAATAAACAAATATATTTTCTTGTTTTTCATTTTTTTAATATATTTTTTAAGTAAATAGGTAAAATTACAAAACTACCCTCGTGTAAATAGACTTAACATAAAATTTTAACCTTGTTAGTGTTAAAGGACGTAGGGTGTAACGTGTTTTCAAAATAAAGGACTGTGACTGTAATTATTAAAGGTTAAGGTCATCCATTGCAACTAGCTACAAACATAAATGACGAAAAGTGTAATTTTTCCTTTTTTTTATGAAATGTTAACGAAATGAAATTAAGAAAACAGTATTAGTTATGAAAAATAACTTAACAAAGAGATAGACTTTTTTGGTAAAAAGTTACAATAAGTTTTACCTAAAAAACAAACCCAAACACCCCCTTAACCTTCATTACACATCACTGTTGACTTTGACTACAAACAATTAGTCCACTCTAAATCTCCATTAACATTCATTCACCCTCAAGATCCTTCCAGCTCTTCTCTCTCTGTCATCTCACACTTCCTGTAGAACCAAGAAAACCCACAAAAGCAAACAATCACTCTCCAAGAAACCATAAGATACCCCCTTACAACAAACAACCAAAAACTTCACCCCCAACACAATCACAAACACATACACAACCAACCCTTTTCTTCTTCCCCCAAATAATTCAAGATTTCATCAAGATTCATTCAAGATTTCAACTTTATCACTTGTTGATGAACATGAAGCTATCTTCATCTCATCTGGACAATATCCCATCAACCCCTGGCAAATTCAAGATGGAAAAAGCTTCATACTTTAACAGATTCAGGTGGCACTATTCATCTCTAGCCAAACTCACATTTTGGAGCTTTGTTTTCATGGGATTAATACTTGTTTTCTTGATCAAATCACCACCCACTTCACCAACAACCTCTATACCCTCAGATCTCTCTCGCAGATCCTTAAAAACCAAATCTTGGGGCGGACCCGGATGGGAAAAACGGGTCAAATCATCCGCCAAGATCCGATCCCCAAATGGGTTATCGGTTTTGGTCACCGGAGCTGCTGGGTTCGTTGGAACACACGTCAGCGCTGCCTTGAAACGCCGTGGGGATGGTGTTTTAGGGCTTGATAATTTCAACAATTATTATGATCCATCGTTGAAAAGGGCTAGACAATCTTTGCTTGAAAGAAGTGGGATTTTTATTGTGGAAGGTGACATAAACGATGCCGTTTTGCTCAAGAAACTTTTTGAGGTAGTCCCTTTTACTCATGTGATGCATTTAGCAGCTCAGGCTGGTGTTAGGTATGCAATGGAGAACCCTAGTTCATATGTTCATAGTAATATTGCCGGTTTGGTTAATGTTCTTGAAGTTTGTAAAGAGGCTAATCCACAGCCTGCTATAGTTTGGGCTTCATCTAGTTCTGTTTATGGGTTGAATACTAAGATACCCTTTTCGGAAAAAGATCGAACGGATCAACCTGCGAGTCTGTATGCTGCCACGAAGAAAGCCGGTGAAGAGATTGCACACACTTATAATCATATTTATGGTTTGTCATTGACCGGTTTGAGGTTCTTTACGGTTTATGGACCGTGGGGGAGGCCAGATATGGCGTATTTCTTTTTTACTAGAGATATTTTGAAAGGGAAGTCGATTCCGATCTTTGAGGGTGCGAATCATGGAACTGTGGCGCGTGATTTTACGTACATTGATGATATTGTGAAAGGTTGTTTGGGTGCGTTGGATACTGCGGAAAAGAGTACTGGAAGTGGTGGGAAGAAGAAAGGGAATGCGCAATTACGGGTGTTTAATTTGGGGAATACGTCGCCGGTTCCTGTGTCGGATCTTGTGAGTATTTTGGAACGGTTGTTGAAAGTGAAAGCGAAACGGAAGGTGATGACATTGCCGAGAAATGGTGACGTTCAGTTTACGCATGCAAATATTAGTTATGCACAAAGGGAGTTTGGTTATAAGCCGACGACAGATCTTCAAACGGGGTTGAAGAAGTTTGTGAGGTGGTACGTTAGCTATTATGGTTCAGGGAAGAAGAACGATCATTGAGTGTTGTTACGCGTGGATGGAATATTCGAAAGATTTGGTAAAGTTATTCTCAGATTCTTGTTCATTTTGTTATTCACATTATTGTTTATGTTCATCTGGTGCATTATCTTTGTTTTTATATATCGTAATGATGATAAGGACGGTTGAAAAACAAGAAAGAAATCCCGCGATGAAGAATAGATTTTTGTGATATGTACCGAAAGATATTAAGATTATGTGTTGTTTTTGTACTTGTGGGGATGTAATTGTTGTAGAATTCATGACTGAGAAGAAATTTGCTTTATTTGGTGGAATTTGTATCATTTTATGGAATTCAAATAAATATATCATAATAGTTGACTTTTTTCTCTTCAAATTTGACTTCATTTTATGGATGGTTCATGGATGCTAATGTTATCTCTTTCTCTTGCATTTGGACCTATTCTTTTGAATTTGACTTTACATGAAGTGATAAAACTCTTGATTGTTATCAGTTTCTTGATTGAAGTTATAATCAAATTCTTGTTCATCTTGATGATGCATGTAAATGTGCTTTGAATACAGGCTTTTTAGTTGAATTCAAACTGGTTATACACTTATACCACAATAGGCTTGAATTATAAGTTTCTTGGTTCAGGTTTTACTTTCTTGTATTTTCAATTTCATCTGACTTGGGCTGTTTGGTAACCTTGTGCTGAGCCATTAAGACGGCTGACTGATTAAGAGGTAGCCTCTACAACTGATCGATTTAGAGGTAGCCTCTTAATGGAATCAGTTAGAGGCTACCAAACAGCCTCTAAATGTCCTTACCTTTGACTTCATTGTGTCCAATAGTTTTGGATGTTATGAGTTGATTGTGTTTGCTGAACTCACCATTTGACTGGACATTTTGTGCATCATGCAATGATGTTACCATATTGGCGATTTAGCGCGTAACGATTGGGAGCTAACGTACACACCAAGACAAACATCAAGACAAATGACGTCAAAGGTAAACATGAGTAGACTGTAAATCGACAAAACCGTTTTGTCATATATTGAATGAATCAGGTCTATTTTTAGGTCTGCCAATCGTTTTTCCCATTTAGGACAATCCGATCTTTAGCCGCTTGTTTATCGTGGGTCCCACGTTAAAACCAACCTATACTAATTTTGGAGGAGGTAACAAACCAACAATATTGTTTGTTTGGTGTGTTTTTTTCAAGGATGGTTGGACCCATGCTTTTTACTGGGTTTGAAAGTAACCTAGCTTTTGACTTTTATGGCCATCTTTCATCTCAGCTGCAAATATTCTTGTATACAAAGTTTCCTTCATATGCTATGTATCATCTTATCTTTTGACATTTTGACATCATCTGAAGATAATTTCAGATACAGTTTTGTTTGTGAGACAAATTGGGTTAAAATTTGCAACCAACTTTTCTACCAATATAAGATATAACCACAAATTTAACCGACCCGGCCTTAGGTTTTTTCGAATACCGCTGTAAATTTAAACTTATAGATGATCTACTAAGTTCATATTCTTTGAATTGCTAATAGCATGTGAACACTTTAAACAAGACCATACATGTATATACTTGGGTTAAATTGAATGAGTGAAACTAGTAGCATTGTCATCTCATTCCCCAAAATCAGTGGCGAAGTTTGACCCGAATGACGGGGGTCGAAAATGTACACTCAAAAATTCCTATAGAACTGAGGGGGCGAAAACGTATATACCCAAAATTTCTATACGAAAACTACATATACAACACTGCTGAGCGAAAAATTCAAGGGTCAGGCGCTTATTGACAAGACGTGGGAAAACCGAGAGGCTGAAAAGGGGTAGTACATGGTGATGGTCTTGTATTGAATTTGAGTTAATTTTTAGTTTTTGATTTGTTTAACTGACATTTCTGTAGGTGGCTTAATCTAGAATCTATATTTACCACTTTGGTGCACAAAAGAAGTGATAAGATGGAACATAAAAACTCCCAATAGTAGACTTAAAAGGTATGAAAAGTGCATAAATTGATGCTACATTTCTAACAAGTTCTTCAAACAACACAATCTTTCCATGTTCCAAACAAACATAACATAAAACTCAAAAATCGAATCCCTTCCTCCAGATAACACTTCTCTAAGCCACCAAGGTGCTAGCAGTGGTTGATTCGCTGCAAAACATAACAAACATTTATTAGAAAATCAATGAATAAAAACTGTCAAAACTGATTTGACCCGCAATGGATCCCAACGATGACGATAATAAACAATGCATACAAAACAATATTGACGACCATTTATAAAAGATAAGAATAGTGTAACATACTATTTCCAGACAGGGGGAAGCTTCTTGGTCTTCTTGTAGTAACGGGCAAGACGATGAATCCTGCTCTCAACAAGAATCAACCTGAACTTGGAATCTTTGTCCTTTCGGTTCCTCTCCAAGTGCTTCCTGATCGCAACTGCCTTCTTGATCAGGTGGTATAAATCCTCGGGAATTTCAGGAGCAAGCCCTGATATTTTATTATATTTTTAAATCAGAAAACAATTACAAAACAGACACACGACCAATAATTAAAAAATGCATACCATGTGCTTTGAGAATTCTGAGAATCTTGCTTCCAGTCACACTGTTCACCTGAGCAATACCGTGAGAATCACGAAGAATAACACCAATTTGTGATGGTGTTAGACCCTTCTTTGCAAACTTACAGATGCTGTCCTGAACCTGAAAATTAACAACAAATATTAACACAATAACAAAAAAGTATAAAGGAGTTGCATAAAAAAAGATATGTCAAAGTATTTGAAGTAATATCCAGAAGTCATATTGTAATAAAAAAATGAATATAATAACTGAAAACTATTCAAAACATATAAAAGAGAGATGAATATCGTACATCCTGAGCGGAGATCTTCAACCAGCTTGGAGGAGTCCTCTTGTATGGCTTGGCTGATGCAGAAATACCTTTTCTGTTCATCAAACAATAATCAAATCACAAACCATACTAACAAACACAGGCTTACAAATCAACATACATTCATGTTTAGAAACTATTAAAAAAGAAACTACAATCTTAACATTTTCAACCTAATTAGAAATCAACTACAATAGATACCAATTACTCTTTTAATTTTTTATATTTTATTTTTTAACATAATCACATTATATTCAAAATATAGCATAGATTGTTTTGCATTCAAAAATCAAAATCATCAAAGAAGAAACTGCAATCTTAATATTAGCAACCAACTTCAATAACAACAAATCACTCAAAATATTTTTCATTATACACATAACTACCATAAAATTTAAATATAAAATACAAATTGTTATGTATCCAGAAATCAAAATCATCAAAAAGAACTAAAATCATTAACATTTTCAAACTTATTTACTTCTTTTTTCATTTTAAACATATTTACATCTAATTCTAATAAAAAAACTACAATCTTAAAATTTTCAACATAATTAACAATCAACTTCAATAACAACGAACCACTCAAAACATTTTTCATTCTAAACATAACTATATCAAACTCAAAAATAAAATATAGAATGTTTTCATCCAGATATCAAAATCATCAAAAGAATTACAATCTTCAACATTTTCATACTTATTTACTTTTTTTTTTTCATTTTGAACATATTTACATCTAATTCAAATAAAAAAAAAACTACATTCTTAAAATTTTCAACCTAATTAACAATCAGCTTCAATGACAACAAATCTTTCAAATATTTTTTTTATTTTAAACATAATTAAATTACATTAAATTAAAATTCAAATATAAAACACAGATTGATTGTTCTACATCGAAAAATGAAAATCGTTAAACAACAAACTACAATCATAACACTTTCAACCTAATTAGCAATCAACTTGAATAAAAGCAAATCACTCAAACTTCTTAGTTCTTACACTATATACATAACTACATCAAAGAGATGAAGAAAATGAGAAAGATTACCCTTTGCTGTGCATTCGACCCATGGTGACGGAGATGTGATGGCCGTTACTTGCTGCCGCACCGGTTGAGTGATGACTGACTGACTGCTGCTTGAAAACCCTAGAATCAAATGTGTGTTGAGGATAATGGAATATGTAGTATGGTTTTGGGGTGTTTTTTTGACATGGGTCTGGGCTTTCTTTTGCTTCTTGCTTAATGGGCTTCAATTTTTGTAAATTAAATAATTCCCTTCTCAATTCTAACCCTTAAAGAAGATCTTAAATTCTTACTTCTTATTTTACCGATAAAGAAGATGTGTAGATTTTAAGATGTATGTCGTATTATATTTATTAGTAGGTTAGTTTCTTGTGTGTTACATGGGTTAAACAATTTTTAATTATATAATAAATATTTCCTGTAAGTGCAAAACAAAGACATGGATATTTATATACCAAATTGACATAAATATAAATTAATATAAGTGTAATGTTATATGATTAATAATAAAAAAATAAGTTTAAAAAAATATATGCATTGCAACTTATATACCAAATTGACATAAGAGTTGTCATCTACAACTTATTGAAATTTATGAATTTCAAATCATATGACTATGCCATCTTTCATAACCAACTTAAAGGAAAAGAAAATTAAATATACTTAAAATAAAATAATAAATCATTATCACCATTTTTCTCTCTATTTTTTTAATCCTTATCGCCACTAACAAACTCATTAAATTACTAGATTGATTTAAGCGGGAAAACATAATTAGAGAGTGCATGAGGAAGTGTCATGTGTCCCCTAAAATAAAAAAATAAATCATCACCATTTTTTACTCTATTTTTTAATCCTTATCGCCACTAACAAACTCACCAAATTAGTAGATTGATTTAAGCGGGAAAACACAATTAGATAGTGCCTGAGGAAATGCCATGTGATCCCCCAAAAGGTTTCTTTTATTATATATATATATATGATATATGATTAGGATCATGTGAGAAGTAGTAAGTTAATTGAGAAACTTGAGAAGCATTCTGGACCACACATTTTAACTAAAAGAAGTTTTTAGTTCAACATTTTACCTTTGCCAATTTCTTTTAGCGATGGAAACCGTATTTGATCTTTGTAGGCAATACTTCCGTTTTTATGATCTCGTGGGTCATTTATACTTTTGTTTTACATGTCGTACCTGTCAATCATGACCCTAAAGACCATGAATGACCAATTTATCTTAATCCACCAATCATGACCCTCTAGGCCAGGAATGGCGATTATTATCATCTTCTTTGCATCGACCATAGCCCATGTCTATGATCGTTTACCGCTAAGCAATACCTCCGCTTCTATGACCCCGTGGGTCATTTATACTTTGGTTTTACATGCCTTAGTGGTCATGGTTTGCCGACAACACCTTGGTTTCTACAACCCTATAGGTTGTGTATACCTAGTATTTACTTGCCTTCGTTCAAACCATTTTCTTTACACACAACCCACCTCGATTCATATCCGTAATTATGATTTTATTTGGTAAAACCTTGTTTAATTGTTATTTAACAATTATTAGTTTTACCCGTTTTAACTCAAAACATATAAAATGTTTGTCCTTTTTATAAAACTTTTGTGCAATCACATTCGTTAATGTGATCGTCACTTTTCCTTCATAGAATCTTATTGATAATGTCTACTTGAATGGTCGATCCCATTCAAGTTTCTAAATCTGAATTCTTTTATTGTTGGCAAATTGGAAAATAATAATCCCATCTTTCTGAAATTGGCCGATAATAATCCCAAGTCAGTTATTAGCCAATAATAATCCGACCTCGTCCAATTTTTTTGTAAAATAGTCTGGCGTTAAAATAGCTTAACGGAGTTAAGTGTTTTTTCCGAATTACAAACTGATGT
Organism: Helianthus tuberosus; assembly: GCA_030545235.1. NCBI lineage: Eukaryota > Viridiplantae > Streptophyta > Magnoliopsida > Asterales > Asteraceae > Helianthus > Helianthus tuberosus. Next base: position 42,940,131 of record CM060448.1, on the reverse strand, counting down.
TTTAGGGCTTTTGATTAGAACGAGGATACGAGTCGATTGATGTAAAACTTACCTCAAAATACTGCCCCCAACCCACGAAAATGGTGCTTCAATTCGGGTGTTTAACTTCCAATTAACAAAATTCAAGCCATTTCGAACACAATTTCGAGGTAAGTTTTACATCAATCGACTCGTATCCTCGTTCTGATCAAAAGCCCTAAAATATCGGTTTGTAATTCGTAAAAACACTTAACTCCGTTAAGCTTATTTTAACGGCAGACTATTTTACAAAAAAATTGGATGAGGTCGGATTATTATTGGTTAATAACTGACTTGGGATTATTATCGGCTAATTTCAGAAAGATGGGATTATTATTTTCCAATTTGCCTTTATTGTTTTGTTATTCACTATTGTGAATAACGCATAATTCCCACCCAATTTCTTGAAAACATCATCCTGGATAGGTATTCTATCTAGGTTTCCAAGTCTTTATATTCCATATGCAACAATCATTCATTATTTAAATGTTACCTAATACTGTTCATGTAATAATATAAAGTGTGCACTTGGGTGATACTAGCACTGATGGACTTTCCTTGTCGTTTGATCTTTATTCGAGATCATTACTTGATTTATGTCTTTGGTGAGTATGGCTTACTTGTCATACTTCAAAACATTTCTTCATCATATCGGTAGATCCTTAGACTCTCGTCATCTTCAGATGCGAGGGTCCTTCAACTAAAACGTTTACAAAAGATTAGTAACGTTGACATTAATAATCACCCATACTATAATACAAGGCTTTCAACGATACGTGTTAACACACGTAATTTGTTAACTATACCGGTCTTTTACCAATTTATTTGAGGTAATGTGTGTTCACACGATAACCTTATGTGTTGTTTACAACACTTTTAACTATTCTAGACCGATAGTATTCATAATAGCTTACCGGATGTCTTGATCAAGCCTTGAACCGAACACATTTACTCTTTAACCTTGAGCTCTGATTACCAACTTGTAAGACCCGTGTCCAATTTAAACATATAACATATAATAAGTTCACATTTTATAAACAAAAAATGCAAATTACAAAACGCCAAACATGGTTTAAGCTAATTCGTACTTTAAATTATCCAAAAGTATGTTTTCTATCATTTAACAAAGTTTAGCATATCCAAAATATCCTAACAAGTGCGGAAGCTTCGACGCTATATGTGTTCGTTTCTTCGACTAACTTGATCCCATCCTTTTTGCACCTATTAGAGACCTAAACAACATTTAAAAACCTTAAATGTTAGTAATATAAGTGTTAAAAGTAGTATATTATCATAAACTACCTTCTACATCAAGAATGAAAAGAATAATTTTTTTTACCATACCCGCCGTAGGCTAAGGTCTGCTGGTCGTAGCTTATGGTCCATCTAAATCAAACAAACAGCCTGCCCTGACCGTAACCTACGGTCTGTACCGTAGGTTACGCTGACCGTAGGTTACGCTGCAGCCTAGCTGCAGATTTTCAGTTTTGGTCATTTTTACGAAAATGGCCGTAACTTTCAAACCCTTTATCCGTTTAACCTCACGTTTCTTCCTACGTGATCATAATTTGGTCCTCTATCATTTGGACTCAAAATCCACCATTTAGATTAAAAAAAAAATTATTTTTATAGATCTTCGGCTTAATATTTATTTATGAAATTATTCGACCCGTTTCAAGATTTGAGCACTAAGCTCAAATCTTGCTTATTCTTTCCACACCTCCCATTCCCACACTAGGATTTTCATTTAACTTCCACCACAACTATATTTGTGGTGGATTTCATATGATAAAATCTTATTTTCCGAATTGTACCCTTTGGTTCGACAATTTACGAAAAAGACTCATTAAGGGGCATTAAACCCAAAAGACTTACGCCTCTCACATTTTATACTACCAGAGAGGTCTAACTTATTATCGAACTCATTAATAATCTGTCATTAATGATTGTTTACCTGTTTCATCGTCCGTGGGTATTTAGTCGATTTTAGTCCTTTAACTACGAAGGACATTTTAAAAGCCTGTTTTGGACAAAGCGAACACCTTTAACCTGCATTTCCTTTAAACTTTATTATGTTCTAAGAAAACATAAAAGTCTCCCGTTGTTTAGTATTATAGACTCACTCAAATGCATTTTTCGCTATAAACATATCTTCGACTCTAATGGTCGTTTTACCCACACGCTAGATATACCACATTTGTGGTGATCTAGTGTCCACCCTTAACTTGATTAACTTTAATCATACCGTAAACTCTCATCGAGAGCATGACCACTACACGTACCTGGTGCGGGTCTAAGCATTGACCCGTTAGCAATACTTTGCGATTCTATATGCTAACTTATGGCAATGTTTTCCCACAAATCATACTTACTTGTAAGCATGAAACTTAACAAACAAAATATTTAATATCATTTCAAATGATGATAATATCACCATTTGACCCGTTTGTCCGTTTTTCTTATTTCTTGGCTCGCCCTTTTTACATATCGATATACCCAAACATTGTTTATTGTAAAAGATATATCTACTTGCCATTTACCATTTATTTCGTTCGACCCGTTATGGTTCGCACCATAGGGTCATATTACTTAAAAATCTTCTCTTTATTCATTTGACCCATTATGGCTTACGTCATAGAGTGTCCTTTCCAAAAACTAATGTTTATTCGTTAACTCGTAACCAAATTACCATATTACCCTTTTTAATCATTATGGGCTACACCATAGGGTTACTTAATCAAAACTCATTGTTTATTCGTCATCACATGACCGAATTAGCGTTTACCCCTCTTTACCATCAAATATGGTTTCTTATCATTTTCAATTGTTCCGAACCGTATTATTACACGTCGGAACATCATATTTCAAATACTAATTTATCTTATTCATAACCAATACAATAAATAGGTATTCTACTAAAAATGGTTTAAGCTTTACTTATCTTGCTTCCAATTATGCTTCTCCCGCGTACTTGATCCATTTGACCCGCTTCTTTCCCAAGCTTCCACCTAGCTTGTCAAGCATCAAACTATCATTTATCATTCGCAAGATGGTTAGATTAGTCATCATTTATTACGACTATTCTATCTTACGGATTTTATATCAATGTTATCATTCGATCTTATTATAGGCCAGTTTGACTTTTAAAAGTCAACTACCTATTAACACATACAAACCCACAAATAAGTTCAACAACTCATTTATGTATTTCGTTAATTACCCGGTAGGCACTATTCTTAGGCCACCATTATAACCACGTTCCCTAACTAAGTGCACACAATTGTTAACATCAATTTAACATAATTTCAATCATATGTCCGACCAGGCGATTTCCGGCGACCGGAGCAATTTCCGGTGCCCTGGTTCTCCGACACCACATTCTGACCGACGATGACACACCCACATCAGCGAAGCCCCTCCATCCTACACACGCCACAGCCGCACAACCCCTCTCTCTCCCTCGTTCAGGTCTCCAGCGACAAACACCGCTCACGACGGCGGCAATAGGGATTCAGGCGATGGTAATGTCGTATGTTCCGACGAGTTTCACCGGTAACCCCTGTTCCTTTCATCCATTTCCTTTTATTCGAAAGATCGTTGTTGATGTATGATGCTGGTGATGGCCGACGACGGCTGTAGCCGCCGAAGATGAGGACAGCGGCGTCCGACAACGACGGCGCGACGGGTGGTAGCGGCAAAGGAGCTTCCTCCGATAGAGATTTGATGTGACGTGGCGGCGTCTTGCGGCTGAGATGACGGAAAGGAGCAGTAACATAGTGACATACACCCTCTCGATGGTCAGTATATATATTAACTCTTGATTTTCCTACATTTTTGTGGCTTGGTGTTTGGTTTATAGTTGCAATCTGTTTCTTTTCGGGACTCTTTGGTGCTGACCTAACTAGTTAGAAACTGTTAGTGCATATGAGATTTTACGTACACAAGTGTTTTGCTTCTATGTGAATTTTGACTGAGAAAGGTGATGTAGATATATTTTATAGTAAGAATGGTAATAGGGGGTTAATAGTGTTTCTGGATAAATTACTCATATCTGGACATTTGTTTGATTTACTATTTTAAATGTCTGCCCATCCTTGTTTCAAGTTCTCGATTAGTATACATGCTCAACATCAATTTGTTTTGAAATCTCTATGGTTCTTGGAATATGTACGAATTTGCATATGTTGTTCCTATGTATTAACTGACCTTGTGTTAAAAGAACTAGAGCCTCCATATTGCTAGGCATGTTGATGATTATTGTTGGCATTAGCTGTTACTTGATGTTTATGTACATGATGCTCTTCTTTTTGTAGCAATATTGAGATGTTTGAAACAACAATCTATTATGAGTATTATGTTGTGTTCATGTGGGTTGATGAAGTTGTGTTAGAAAATGTTGGGTTGGATCCATTTTGAAATATGAACATGATGAACTTTTTGAATGATGATTGAAATATTTGAAATATGTAGATTTGATCTATTTTGGCAAGTGTACGGTGGAATAAACATGTTAGGGAATTTTGATTGGACAGTACATGATTATGCGAATTGATTGGATAGTACAAAAGCAGGCAATTGTTCTAGAAGGAATTCCATCACCAGGAGTGCGAGTCGAGACCGCAGTGTTGCGACTCGAAACCATAAAACTACAACTCGAGACCAAAACATGTATCAGGAGACTCGAGACCAGCACGGTTGCGACTCGAGATCTCCTGATCTCGACTCGAGACCTCCTGATCTCGACTCGAGACTGGACTCGAGACCTCCAAGGTTGCGACAACTCGAGACCAGCTACGGCGGCTTAGGATCTCGTGGTTGCGACTCGAGACCTCATAGTCTCGAGTCGAGACCACCCGGTTTCGACTGGACTGCATTGCTTAGATATTGGACCGCACAAACTGATGTTTTGGACTGTGTACCACTGTTAATGTTTAACTGTTGCTGTTTAACTGATTATATTCTAGGATAATACCGTATATGTAGGTATGACTTGCGTGCTATGTGTTAAAATACGTGTAAGTTATATGTGACACTACTTGCATACGAACCTAATAAATATTTATAAACCATAATAGGGTATGGTTGACCAACCTAACACAAGTAATTTGTCTGCCAAGCAAACCAAGGTGAGTTCACACACCAAAAGCATGCGTCCCAGGGAGGGACATGAACAAACTGCCATCTTTAAAGATTACTTTCAAACAATATTTCCGGGGGAAAATGCAAATGGGTACTTTTAAAATACTATCTCTGGGGGAGATACGTTTGGATATTATTTATAAATCACAACTAGCAAAACTAAACGAATCTCTATCATATAAAGTCCCTGCTTATAGTACCGATTAATCGCCGGGGGCGAACGGGTTATTAGTTGATAGCGCTATTAGGTTTGACAACCTCACACCGTGACCGGGGGAGATCGGGCGTGAACTAGTATACCTTGCATCTTGGTCAATGACGATAGACATTGACTCGGGGCACAAAATCTTCTCGTCAATAGTTTCGGTAACGCCAGTTTAGTAGATTTCATATGGGGTAGCTCCCCATGACGTGATTATAAATGTTTTATCTAAACAACTTACGTTTTCAAAAACTAAAACTGGACAACTCGTGAACTCGCCAACTTTATGTTGATACCCTACTGCATGCTTTGCAGGTTGCTCGATACAATTTAGGACGGACAATTGCAATCGGCTGGAGTGCGTGGTTTGTACTTTCATAACTAATAAACTTGTGGTTTTAAATTACGATATGTTCTACTTTTCTTTCCGCTGCAAACTTAAACTATGTTTTGAAAAATTTAAATTGGTCGCTAATTACACCATTATTTGTATTAATAACTAAACGGTTCAAACTAATTAGTGGCTGGATCCTGGTCAGTCACATGCCTCGCGGTAGTACTCCGCGTGTGGAATTTGAGGGTGTGACAGATTGGTATCAGTGCCATTGGTTATAGTGAACTAGGTTTAAAATATAAAATGTTTTGGACATAAAATATTTTTATATGAAAACCAGACTATAACCGTTCCTTAATGAAAAACCACCACGACACCACACTCCGGATTGCAAGGTTCGTCAGATTCAGGTACTCACATAGTAATTATAGTCATCGGCATTTACTTGTGCACACATATATGTGTAAATGTGTATGTATATATTCAGCATATGTGTGTAAATATGTAGTTGTATTCAATACTGTGGATCATACGAAAACTACGCAAACCTGATATGCGCTAAGCAGGAGTGGATTCTCCTAACCTTGATTCAGAACCATGACACTCTTAGGGCAAGGAACCAGTTATTCCAAGTCCTCGCCCACACATTTCCTGACGTCATCCCTAGGCTATGATGAATCGACGCGGGAAACGTTTACACGATATACATGCTTACAGGAAGCCTGCTACGGACCTCGGAGAGAAATCACGAGAACGGCTCGATGAAGGGGAGCCATCCCTATATCGTGAGATGTTAGAAGGAACGACGATGTCATTCACGTCTTTCTTACTCACGCATTTCTTTTCCTGACTTAAGTGGTGAGACTTATTCCCTCCTCCGACCGATAACCTGGATTCTTGAAGCACTTTGGTAAGCCTACACTTTTCGGATTTCTGTTTGCACATCTCAAACACACGAAGCATGCGCGGTGTGTGCTCCTCATTGCAGTGACAATGATCGTATCGCATTCCCATCAATCACGAAGCTAGTTCCCCACATTCCTTGTTGCATGGTGAAACCTTATTCCAGTTCAACCTTATACCTCAGCATGCCCCAAGACCTCGCAATTTGATATCTTCCTTACAAATCGGCATATGTGGAGGCGTGAAACGACGAAGACACAAACCAGTCAACCCACCGATGAGCATGGTGATCTAGGTACTTACCTTATCTTTCATTTGCCAGAGCCGTTATTCTTTGACGACTTTTCAGATTCTATGAATAATTTCGCTAGCTTTCGTACGAACCAACAATTATTGCTTAGGGGCAGTATCCTCACTTCCGGCGTTTCTTTATCACGACGTCCATGTTTCTTCGTATAGAAACCTTGACCAGATCTCTCTTCAGTTTGGTGAATTCAACAAACTCGACCTTTAGTCAACAAACTTTTTAGCCCTTGAAATTCAACGTGTTACTTCAATTGCGCTTTCTCGAAAACCTGTTTTCGCAGTTTCACACCGAACCCCCCCCCCCCCCCCCCGACGACGCAATCGCTACTCCGAACTCGTTCACTTACTCAAACGTGATTTTCTACCGACCTGAAAAACCACATCCTGCGAGACGTCTTAGTAGACCCTAAATCCTACAGACCCGCGTGATGGTCATCCCTCTCTAGCTGCTTCTTATTGCTCCAACCGCATTAGCGTAACACTCCTTATCGGCAAGCGACGTTTTTTATTCTAAACCACATACGACTTGGGTACAACCAGCTATCTCATCAACATCAGAATAAATCCTTTTTGCCGACCCCAAGGCCTTTATGCTTTGCCCCAATTGCGACTGCCCTTCTTGCATATTCGCCCTACTCGTGTTATGCTTCACGAATCCCATGATTCTTATCCTACTCTATTCTGCACAAACCTCCGTTTGGACGGACTACTTACTATGAACGTTACTCGTGGGAGCAACGAGCCAAAGATGCCCCGAAGGTAAAAGGCATCACAAGCACTGTTCTTTGAACTCGATGCGATCAACACCTAGTCACGGCGTTCAAATTTATCCTTTCCTGTCAAATTTCGACACATGTTTCCTTTGACGACATTTGAACCTACTCCAAGAACCAGTAGGGATCCGAACGACTCCTACGCTTAACCCTAGAATCCCTACGACACAAACCACCCTGCGCTAAGTTTTTAACGCGCGACTTTTGACGTCGCAAGGCCCGCTTTTCTCGATCGCTTGCGCCTCTCGACAGCTCAAAGTTTCCGAAAGGGGGGGCTACTCTATGCATGGTTCAGAATTGGGATCCGTAGTCCTTGCGCTCAAAATGTGGAGACATTACTCGTACGGTACCAACTACACGATTTACACCGATCACGAGAGTCTCCAGCATAGACTGGATCAAAAGAAGTTGAACATGCGGCAACACCGATGGGGTCGAACTCCTAAATGATTACGAATGCGCGATCAGGCATCATCCGGACTAGGCTAACAAGAGACTAAACCTAAGCATGTAAGTGTGCTACAGTTTACTGTTCCTTCGAACCTCCAGACCAAACCTAAGACGCTCCTATAGAAACTCTGAAAGCGGAAAATTCTTTGGCTGGGGCCTTGCGTGGCATGGAAAAGGCCGCTCGAACTCAAAGGCAACTGCACTCACTACTCTATGGAACGTATCTGGGTTCCATCTTAAGGGAACCTCCGAGAGCTCGTGATGGGCGAATCACACAAGTCTACATGGTACATCCCGACTCTGATAAGATGTATCATGACCTCAAGGCCCATCTGGGGGATCATAAATCGTTTAACCAAGTTTGCGTACTTCCTTGTGAGCAAGGAAAATGGCAGGTTTTCGAAGCTTGCAGCAGTCTAACTGTTGGATGCTGTTACTAGGCACGGGGTGCCAACCTCTGTTATCTTTGATCGAGTCCCGCGTTTTGCTTCCGAGCTGAGGCAGGCTATGCATAATTCCTTTGGCTCACAGTTAGGCATGAGCCTCATTTATCACCCGCAAACTGATGGTTAGACCGAACGCACTCTCCGAAACCCTTAAAGGCATGCTGAGAGCATGTGTTATCGACTATGGAGAACGAGTGACACTTCCCTTTAATATCTTCCAGCAACTGTTACCACACTAGCATTCAGGCAGCGCCATTTGGGGCATTGCACGGATGCAAATGCCGGACACCTCTGTATTGGGCGGAAGTTGGCGGAAGCCAAATTTTCGGCCCGAGACTTGTACTTGACACAACGGGTAAGATTGCCCGGATTAGACAACGCATGGCGGCAGCTCGTGACTGTCAGAAAAGCTACGCAGAATTCCTAGTCGGAGACTGGGTTCTACTAAAAGTTTCACCCTGGAAGGGTGTGGTACGTTTTGGCAAACATGGCAAGCTTAACCCGTGATAAGTTGGACCATTCGAAATTACCGAAAGGATCGGTAAGGTAGCTTTGCAGACTAAATCTGCCTGAAGAGCTGAATGCGGTACACAACGTCTTCCACGTGCCTAATCTGAAAAAGTGTCTGCCAGATGAAATATTCGTTGTTCCTTTTTAGGAACTCGTGATCAGCAACAAACTACGCTTCGTCGAGGAACCGGTTGAGATCAAGGATCAAGAAATCAAAACCCTCGAACATAGTGTAACCAACAGACCGAGTTCGTTGGAACTCGGGCCGTGGCCCAGAGTTTACCTGGGAACGGGAAAACCAGATGATGCACATGTATCCCAAGTTGTTTACAAACGTTACTTCCAGCACTAAGACTACAACGGAATTTCAGAAAGAAAATTCAAACCAACAAAAGGGTGATGGGACGCCCCACGGAAACGTTTAAACACACTAGCTTGTCAGTGGCTGCGTGCTAAATTTCGGGACGAAATTTCTTGAACTTGGGGATGATGTGACACTTCGGGTTTTCCTGTACGTTTCTTGGATGCTATAATTAATTTTGTGAAATTCTATACTATGTGAGATACGTACAAACTCTGTGAATCTTATACTGTGTGATTGTATGTGCTATGTGGCTTGCATGTTCAATCTGTGGACTTTCATTAAACTGCTTGTATCTACGTTTGATAATGGAGTCTATGTATACATATAGAGCGTAGTGTATGACTTTTTCTTAAATTTCGAGGACGAAATTCCTGTAACATGGGGAGAATGTGACAACTCGAACCTTTGATCCTGATCGTTGTGGGATGAGCCTGTTATTTTTATTATTATTATTATTATTATTATTATTATCATTTTATCGTGATTATTATTTACTAAAATAATTGGGATTACTGTTATATTATTATTAAAACCGGGCCAGTTGGTTGAGCAAGGCTCCTTATTGTTCACCGGGCTCACGCACTTGGGCTAGGCCCAAGCTAACTAACCTAAACCCTACTATTTAAGCATCCTTATAAACCCTAATCCCCTAACTATTCAGCCACACAACACCTGGACACACCCCTGCTGCCTTCTCTTGTCCGACCAGGCGATTTCCGGCGACCGGAGCAATTTCCGGTGCCCTGGTTCTCCGACACCACATTCTGACCGACGATGACACACCCACATCAGCGAAGCCCCTCCATCCTACACACGCCACAGCCGCACAACCCCTCTCTCTCCCTCGTTCAGGTCTCCAGCGACAAACACCGCTCACGACGGCGGCAATAGGGATTCAGGCGATGGTAATGTCGTATGTTCCGACGAGTTTCACCGGTAACCCCTGTTCCTTTCATCCATTTCCTTTTATTCGAAAGATCGTTGTTGATGTATGATGCTGGTGATGGCCGACGACGGCTGTAGCCGCCGAAGATGAGGACAGCGGCGTCCGACAACGACGGCGCGACGGGTGGTAGCGGCAAAGGAGCTTCCTCCGATAGAGATTTGATGTGACGTGGCGGCGTCTTGCAGCTGAGATGACGGAAAGGAGCAGTAACATAGTGACATACACCCTCTCGATGGTCAGTATATATATTAACTCTTGATTTTCCTACATTTTTGTGGCTTGGTGTTTGGTTTATAGTTGCAATCTGTTTCTTTTTGGGACTCTTTGGCGCTGACCTAACTAGTTAGAAACTGTTAGTGCATATGAGATTTTACGTACACAAGTGTTTTGCTTCTATGTGAATTTTGACTGAGAAAGGTGATGTACATATATTTGATAGTAAGAATGGTAATAGGGGGTTAATAGTGTTCCTGGATAAATTACTCATATCTGGACATTTGTTTGATTTACTATTTTAAATGTCTGCCCATCCTTGTTTCAAGTTCTCGATTAGTATACATGCTCAACATCAATTTGTTTTGAAATCTCTATGGTTCTTGGAATATGTACGAATTTGCATATGTTGTTCCTATGTATTAACTGACCTTTTGTTAAAAGAACTAGAGCCTCCATATTGCTAGGCATGTTGATGATTATTGTTGGCATTAGCCGTTACTTGATGTTTATGTACATGATGCTCTTCTTTTTGTAGCAATATTGAGATGTTCGAAACAACAATCTATTATGAGTATTATGTTGTGTTCATGTGGGTTGATGAAGTTGTGTTAGAAAATGTTGGGTTGGATCCGTTTTGAAATATGAACATGATGAACTTTTTGAATGATGATTGAAATATTTGAAATATGTTGATTTGATCTGTTTTGGCAAATGTACGGTGGAATAAACATGTTAGGGAATTTTGATTGGACCGTACATGATTATGCGAATTGATTGGATAGTACAAAAGCTGGCAATTGTTCTAGAAGGAATTCCATCACCAGGAGTGCGAGTCGAGACCGTAGTGTTGCGACTCGAAACCATAAAACTACAACTCGAGACCAAAACATGTATCAGGAGACTCGAGACCAGCACGGTTGCGACCCGAGATCTCCTGATCTCGACTCGAGACTGGACTCGAGACCTCCAAGGTTCCGACAACTCGAGACCAGCTACGACGGCTTAGGATCTCGTGGTTGCGACTCGAGACCTCATAGTCTCGAGTCGAGACCACCCGGTTTCGACTGGACTGCATTGCTTAGATATTGGACCGCACAAACTGATGTTTTGGACTGTGTACCACTGTTAATGTTTAACTGTTGCTGTTTAACTGATTATATTCTAGGATAGGCCCAATACCGTATATGCTGGTATGACTTGCGTGCTATGTGTTAAAATACGTGTAAGTTATATGTGACACTACTTGCATACGAACCTAATAAATATTTATAAACCATAATAGGGTATGGTTGACCAACCTAACACAAGTAATTTGTCTGCCGAGCAAACCAAGGTGAGTTCACACACCAAAAGCATGCGTCCCAGGGAGGGACACGAACAAACTGCCATCTTTAAAGATTACTTTCAAACAATATTTCCGGTGGAAAATGCAAATGGGTACTTTTAAAATACTATCTCCGGGGGAGATACGTTTGGATATTATTTATAAATCACAACTAGCAAAACTAAACGAATCTCTATCATATAAAGTCCCTGCTTATAGTACCGATTAATCGCCGGGGGCGAACGGGTTATTTGTTGATAGCGCTATTAGGTTTGACAACCTCACACCGTGACCGGGGGAGATCGGGCGTGAACTAGTATACCTTGCATCTTGGTCAATGACGATAGACATTGACTCGGGGCACAAAATCTTCTCGTCAATAGTTTCGGTAACGCCAGTTTAGTAGCTTTCATATGGGGTAGGTCCCCATGACGTGATTATAAATGTTTTATCTAAACAACTTACGTTTTCAAAAACTAAAACTGGACAACTCGTGAACTCGCCAACTTTATGTTGATACCCTACTGCATGCTTTGCAGGTTGCTCGATACAATTTAGGACGGACAATTGCAATCGGCTGGAGTGCGTGGTTTGTACTTTCATAACTAATAAACTTGTGGTTTTAAATTACGATATGTTCTACTTTTCTTTCCGCTGCAAACTTAAACTATGTTTTGAAAAATTTAAATTGGTTGCTAATTACACCATTATTTGTATTAATAACTAAACGGTTCAAACTAATTAGTGGCTGGATCCTGGTCAGTCACATGCCTCGCGGTAGTACTCCGCGTGTGGAATTTGAGGGTGTGACAATAAGAATGCATGTAAATAAAGATTTAGCCATAAATTATAAAACTCAATACTTGAGGGGCCAAACTTGGGCAAGTAGAAAAATGAATTAATAAAACATAATAAGAAAACACAAAAACACACATCAGATGTGTGTGTGTGTCGACAAGAACAAGAAGAAGAAAAGCAAAACCCTTAACTTCACAAATGGATGCATGAACTAAGATTTATGATCACCTAAGTGTTCTTAACACCAAGTAAGTCGAATTTTATGTTTTAGTGATGTTTGATGAAGAGAGTTATGTGTAATTAGTGAATGTATTATGAAATTGAACATGAATGTTAGTTAATATCAATGTGTGGAAGTTGTAATGTGCTTAATCTTGATTATATTGATGAGTTGGAATAAAACCCACTTGGAATTTGTAGGAAAATGAAGTTTAGTGAAGCTATTTGTTAATTTGCGAAATGTTGATGTTGAAGTAGTATTGCAGAAAGTATTTCGATGGATAATTTGATACAAGACATGTAATACACGATTATGATGACGATTTGCGAAGATTGAATGATTATATTAATCCATGGATGAATTAGGAAGACTGTGCTTTAATTACTTGTACATTATGCTTTGTTGATGGTACGCACACAACGTGTTTGATGAAATGCCTTGATTTGATTTAGTTGGGTTTTGACACCAAAACTTGTAGAATTAATGAATTAGCATGGAATGGAATTATATGCGGATAATTAACACCATAACTGATAATCGAAATGTGCATATGTAATGGATATTGTGACAGCTAAACATGTAATGTTGCACCTTATAGGGGTGAAGAAAGAAGAACGTACAAGTCAATCGAATGCGCTTGGAACGCAAGATCACGGTAAGTTTATGTGAACTTCACTTTATTATAATGTAGATTACGGCATTAGTTTTTATGATGTTACTAGTTTATAAATAATGGTTTCAAAGTATGGTAATATGATGTATTAAATGTTGAAGAATAATGAGTATGTATGATGATTCGTTACGAATGGGTCAAAGTAAATGAACATCAAGAATTAGAAATGAGTATGTAATGATTCGTCGTAAACGGGTCAAAACGATGAAGTTTTGTGATGACGTAATGGTTAAGTTTGATCCGTTACGAATGGGTCGGATGGAATTGAGATGTTAAAGATGAATGTAATGTCCGTCTTTTTACGGAATTACTAGTAAGAAAGAAATGGATGGTAATGGGTTGAATCATTATTTGAACCTATGAATGGGTCAAATATGAGATGGAACGATAGATGTAAATGTTCCACTTAGAGAATTATACTAATGAATGTTTATGTTTGAATGATAGGAAAATCTCACCTTTGATGATGGCGAGCTTGGATCGAACACACTTTACCACTCTTAACACGCTTCCGGTTCATGATTGATATAAAACGGGTCAAAATACTTTTGGTTGTAAATGTTAACTAAATATTTAGTATTTTCATAAGTAAGTTAGAGACTTGTGATTCACTATGGTAGTTTGGGTTAACACTAGTGACGAATTTTTTTTATGGTTGTGTTTACTCGAACTATATATAAAGGGTATTTTGGTAAATGTCGAAATTATGGTATGAAAATCGTAAATTTTTTTTCGTTTTGACCTTATCAAATTATGGGCGTTTCACTTAAACACTGGAATTTGTCTAATAACCGAACTATAACCGAATTAACCGAACCGAAAAAACCGAACCAAATAAAAAACCGGTGGGTCGGTTAATGTTTTTTTTTTGAAAACCGAAAGTAGCGGGTCAGTTATGGTTATCATTTTTTCCATACCCACCATAACCGAACCGAACCGACATGTAATCAATCTTTGTAGGATTTAGGACTTTTCACCATATTTTTAATATTTGTTGTTTTTTACTGAAGATTTTTAGTACTTATGGGTTTTTCATATCATTTTGTAGTTTTGGTTGAATGTTTATTTGAAGAATTTATAGAATGTATCATATCACTTTATTTGAATATTCGATAATAATAATAATTGGTATTAATATTATAGATTATATATATATATGTATTTTAATACTATGTAATATACTAATATATACAAATATGCAATAAAATTTATTCCATGTTAAAAAATAATTAAGCTATTTTTAGCTAAGCTAAATACACGGTTAACCACCCATAACCGACCCGCTATAACCATCAAAATCGAATAACCATAACCACCATAACCGTTCGGTTATGGTTATGGTTATCCAATAACCGACATCGCGGTTATGGTTATGGTTTTTGGTCAAAACCGACCCATGCACACCCCTAACATATACGTATACGTGAGTATTGGGTGATCATTAGTGTTTAAGTGTTCAACTTTATCTTTACACAAATCACAGTTGACAAAGTTTAAAGGTATTATTTGGGATAGTGTATTACATAATGAGGGTATATGCTGAAATTGCAGGGCCCATAGAAATTTAGTGCAAATTAATGTACCTTAACGTATTAGTAAGCATTACGAACTTGTTAGAATGAGTTTAAGTGGATAAACAATACCGAACAGATATGATCATCTGGCACGTATTCTCGCAAAAAGTATAAACTGTAAATATTTGATTTCTGCATGTTTACATTTATGAAATTCGATATTCAAAATCCAAAAAGATTTTCTGTCAAAATCTTTCATGGTAACCGGATAATGTTGAATGCTGAACGGACCAACGAGACTGTTGAGATTTTTTTTTTGTATGTGGGAACGAGTGAACGAGCTTTAGTGTCAAATCATTTGATAAATGAAAGATGAAGTGAATTCAGAGCATCATTCAAGGGGGAGACAAATAATGCCTTGAAGATGGTTTCCCAACAGTTCAGGACTGATGATCGAAGATTTCTAGCTATGTCCAAAGGGACTGTTAATACATATTCCGTGTGTCCATAGCTTAGAAATCTTGTACATGTATCGGGTCTTGAGTTTGTATGTATTGGGATAGAGTTCCGGTATGCATTAGAGTGTAATAAAGTGATTAGGAGGTTTTGATAGGTGATTTAGTAAGCTAGGGCGCATGACTTTATGCCAAGCGCATGAGTGATGCTTAGTTCGTAACTTATGCTCTATGAGTCATGCGTAGCTAGTTGTGATGCGCTCTAGACTTATATAAATAGCCCTTGTGAAGCGCATTATTAATTAGTTCTTGCATTTGCCATATTTTGGAGAGCTTGTTAAGGGAGTTGATATATGCTAAACTACACATGTTTTAGTCCCGTTGTATGAGTTTTTGGCTAAAACTTCGATGTTTAGGTACTTATCAGGTACTTTTGGATTTTTCAGGTCTTAAACAGCGTACCAAAAACAAATTTGGAGAAAAAAGAGGAATTTCCAGGCATTTCGGATGAAATCTGCACATTCTGTTGAAGATACAGATCAAGCACGACCGTGCACTCTATCTGCACGACCGTGTACGACGCACAACACCGAAAGCACTAGCAGTGCACATGGCAGTGCAACTGACTTCTCGGAGATGCACGACCGTGCGTCCATGTGCACTCCCGTGCACTACCTGAACCTAAAAGAAATAGACCGTTTTCAAGACCATGCATGACCGTGCACATCATGTGCATGACCGTGCACTTGTGAGACTTTTTCGCCCAATCATCCACTTGTCTGACCCACTCTGCAATGACATCACCCGACAATTGTCCGTGTACGGGCGTACACTTTAAAGTGCACGACCGTGCAGATATGAAAACCCATATAAAACAGAATAGACGCAACTGATCAATTATTTTATATTTTTGCTATCTTATGGGCGATTTTGGGGCTCCGGAAACAACCTGCTTTGGTCGGATTCAAGCCTCCAAGTTGCAAAGAAGCCTATTTATCATCCAATCCATCTAATCCTTGCTTTCTTATGGTTTGAATCTTTGTTCTTTCCATGATTTTGGTTACATTTCAAGCATTGATTTGATGTATTATGTATTATTGTAGCCTTAGGGCAAAAACACTAGTTTACTTGTCTTATGAACAAACATTAGTATGTTAATCTTGTTTGTATGAAACTTTGGTACTTTTCATGTTTAAATCTTGATGATCATATGGCAAACATGTTTCATTGATGTTGGATTCTTGATTGTAATTGGTTATCTTGGATGATTAATGAATGTTTAGTTGAGATATGTTGAAAAACTCCTTGATTAAGCACTTATTAGTAAGCTAGTAACTTGTTAATATGTTTACACTATGAAACTAGAAATGGTTATTGGTTTAATAAAAATGTAAATCAAATATTAATTAAGTGTACTTTCTTGCACTTAAGGACCCTAATGGGTTAGATGGTGTTGTTACAAGTTCTTGACACAATTTATGATCATTGTTTAGTGGTTTTGGTTGAAACTACTATCTTGGTAGATTTGTGTTCAAGACTTGTAAAATGAAATAGTTTGTGATATGATCTACTTTATGCTTGTCTTGGTGGTTGCATTGTGTTATCAGTATTACTTTCCTTGATTAAGTGAGGTTAGAAAACTCTTAAAGGATGACTAAATTATCTTTAGAAGATTTGCATGAAAATATATCAATAAAGCGCTAATGAATGATTTTAGGTCGCTAAAGTGTGTTTATCACGTTAGCTTTCCGAAGAATTGTCATGTTAGGATTCCCGAAAGGGATACTGATTGTCTTTTTTAATTGGAAGATTGATCAATTGCCTTTGTGACATTTCCAACTTAGTTAACATGCTTAGATTGTTTGTAAAACAAGATAAAATATATTTTGTGTTTGGAGTGCTTTATGTGTTAGATATACTTCTAGATTAATTTAGTTAAAAACCTTATTCACCTACATTTTTACCGATAAACCAGTGACAACGGTTTAGTACTCATGCATCCGCCCGCGTCCATGGATCGATATCTAGTTTTTACCTATACTTTATTACATATATGATAGGGTACACTTGTCCTTTTGTGTGTGTTTTAATGTTAAGGTATAAATCATTTTATAAATATTAAAACCGAGTTCGTGTGTAAAATTCACTGTAAAATTATGTATATATACGCACACGTCAAGTTTTTGGCGCCGTTGCCGGGGATGCGGCAAGCTTTTGGAACGATCCGAGTCACTCTTTTACCTGTGTACATGCTTGTGAATACTTGTTCATACTTGTTTATTTGTTTGTATATACATTTGTTTGATTATTTATTTATTTTTTGTTATTTGTTTATTTTATTTATTCATATTGTTTTATATTTTATTTATTTATTTTATAATATTTGTATCTAAAAAATTGTTGGATTTATTGATTTTTTATTATTATTTGTTTGGTTTTTTTCCTATTTAATTGATTGTTTGTTTAAATTTTTTACAAAATTAATTTAATTTATTTATTTTGGACTCTACTATGTTATTCATTGCTGCATCGTGCTAATCTTTTTATTGCAAGTCAAAACGATCATGATTGAGAAAATGCGTGTTTAGCACGCTTGGGGGTAAATTTGTAAATATTATATATTTTTTTTATTTCACTTGTTTTACTATTTTTTTTAGTATTTTGAAAGTTTTGTAATTGTGATTCTTGCCTTGTAGAGTTTTGCCGTTGATATGGTCCGCAAATAGGTAAAATCCTGTAAAAATGGTGATTTTTGATGAAAAAATCAAGTTTGGAGGATTCTGCAGGTTCTGTCTGTAGAGACACAGGTATTGCACGACCGTGCACTTGATCTGCACGGCCATGCACTCCATAACCGCACCTGTTTGAGCACACCCTATGCGTCGCTGAAGCGCACGACCGTGCTCGTCACACGCATGGCCGTGCACGCAAGAACTGTTGTGCACATTAGTTCATCTGTTGATCTGCACGAGCGTGCATCTTATGTGCACGACCGTGCAGGCAAAAACAAAAAAAAAAACAAAAAAAGAAATAATAAAAAAATATAAAAAATAAAAACCATATAGTGCACAATCGTTTTATCTTTTCTCTCCCCCAACAAATCACCGTTTTTTTGTAAGAAATGACCACAAATCACACCAAAGGTATGAATTCTTTCGTATTTTTCGTTTTTAATCTTGTCATCCCGGCTCCTACCAGCTCCAATCCAAAGCCCCGTTTAGCTCTCAAAATGCACCTTAAACTCATATAGACCTGCAAAATACAAACCGTATCAAAGTAGAGCAACTGAGAACATAAATTCACATAAAACACATATTTAAATACGAGAAATTAAGGACTTTTAGTCACGCATCAATGAAGACTTGGGATCTTAATCCCTCTTCTTCTCCGGTAGAGAAAAATGCATTTGGCAGTCAGACTTTTTGTTCCCAATCTCATTGCAATGTAACATGTGTCACTACGTAGACGCGGGCTCTTTTCTTACCTTGGCACTTAGATTTGAAGTTGGACTTTTCTTTTAATTCCACAGTGACTTGTTCAACACCTGACATCTCTCACGGTTTAACCATGGTTCCTCCATAGATGCCTTGATTATAAGCCTTTATGAACTCTTTGTATTGGATTGGAAAATACATTAAAATGTAGGCAATTGCCATATCATTAGTGAGTGGGGCACCTAGTTTTGCGGGCATGTCAATGTATCCCGCCATTCTTTCAATGTGGATCCCACATTAGTTCCATACTTTGTAAGTGTAGTATTCGGTGACTGAAGATTATCAATGTCAAACCGAACTGATAGCAAAGATTAAGCGGAAGTTTGTAAGTGTAGTTCCTGCCAAGTAACCGTGGCTTTATCAGTTTTGTGAAATATCAAGTCCAAAGCAGAAGTCAATGTCAAAGTCAAAGAAGATAAAGTTTAACATTGTAATCAGTTTATAATGTTCTGAATTATGCATATGTCTAAATTCCTATGTGTAATTCGGAAAAGTATAGTTGGTCCGTAGTATTGTTTGTTGTCCGTATTAATTGGTTAGTTCTTCGAAACATGTATTTGTTCAAGATTACCTTGTTTAGCCTATAAATATAGCTTGTTATGATGTATTAGGTAAGCTTTCTAGAGAGTTTTGAGTAAACTTTGTAGAGAGAGACTGTGTGTTAGAGAGAGAAAGTTCTGGTTTAGATGTGACCTAAACCAGGTTGGGAGGATGATTGACATGCGTGCGTGTGATTATATTTTTTAGATATATTTAAGCTCTTTTTACTCGCAAAATTCGAGTTTTAAATTTATAAAACACGATATACTACTATCACTCTACACACATGTTAGGGCAAGTGCACCCATCGCAGACGTAGTATAGTGATGGCAAGATACTGAGTTCGTCCAAGGGCACAAGAGCTTTTAATATCGGCTTATCATTAACGTCTATTCTAACCAAACTTTGATGAAAAGGTTTTTAAAGCTATAAAAAGATAAACTAAAAAGCAAAAATAAAATATAAGAAAAAACAAATAGACAAAAAGGAATCACTTGGTTCCAACTCCTCTTTTATGTATTATAACAACCCTCCTAGAACCCTTAATAAGACCCTAAAACGTTCATTATATACCCTGTATGCGAGAAACGAGCCCAGAATACCCTTATACTTATAAAATTCAAGAAAAACATAAATTATAGGTTTCTCGCGGGGCGCGACTAAGAGCTCTTCGGTCTTTCGCGGGCCGCGAGGCCTAGTGACTTGCCGGACAAACAAAGCCGCCACGTGTCGACACGTGGCAAGCCTATACTCGCTGACTAGCCAACCCTAAACCCTAGTCTACTCTCTCGCTGGCCGCGAGAGAGTTAGCTTAGTGTTACGCGAGCCGCCCTAGTCCAGCCCTATAAATTGAGGTGATCGGCTCATTTGTCAGGCGTTCAAATTCTAAATCTCTCTCAATATTCTGTAGGCAATTATTATACCTGGGCATAATACCCACTATAAACCGAAGCTCTGCCTCTTTGTAAGTATTATAACCCTGCTATTACCCTACATGATCGATTTAGGGCTCCGTAAGGCATGTCAAGGCTCTGCCTGACTCAGTCGTTGGAGTTCTGTCTCGTGTTACATCCGATTGATCTAGGGCTCCGTAATGCATGTCAAGGCTCTGCCTGACTCAGTTATTGGAGTTCTATCTCAAGTTGTACGGTTAATGTGATTTGGGTTAATTTACTAACACGTGTGCATTGTTTAATTTTAATAGATAATAACTAGGAGAATCACCAGGAAGCTATAGTAGTATCACCTAAGCCAACAATGTAAGTACATTCACTTTCCTCACTATTTGAGAGTACATTTTTGTGAGTCAAAATGTTTTACCAAAACCTCAAATGTTTTCAAATACAATTATAGTGATTAAGTCTTTGTAATTCTACAATTGCTGCCAGTATTATGGGGTTTATATACAGTACTTGATAACCTTCACAATTGGGCATGGGTATCCAATGTGTGATATGACCATAGTCACAGATCCGTCGAGTGACACGTACTGACCGAGTAATTGTGTAGATATAAACATTGTAATCGCCCTTAATACTGTTGTTGGTGCATATGTCTGTCGACTTCGTCTTGTATCAAGTCTTGTTTTAGATTAGATAGATCAGGGCACGTATTACGAGAAAACTGTCAAATATGGGTTTGGTGGTCATTTCGCACGAAATAGTGATTTCGTGTGAAATTGATTTCGCATGGGCTATTTCATGCGAAATCACCTTGCCTATATATAGTGGTCGTGTCTTGTCATTTGTAACTTTCCGGTTTCAGTACCGTACTGCTGCCGAAGTGTCTACTCGCTGTAAAACATTGTTAAATCAATCAAAAGACAGTTTAAAGTGAATTGCAAGCTGAATTACATTGATACGACTGTTTCCGCCTTTCGTATTGAGCAAAAACTCTTCTGAACGACTCGTTCGGGTCAGCAAACGATCCTACAAGTGGTATCAGAGCTCAGGAGGAAGAGTTCTTACCAATTCAGCTGCAAATTCTGATTTCTACACCTTCTTTTTCAAAATTAACAAGTTTTCATGGACAAAATGACTTGAATTTTACACATAATGTGCGAAACTGTGTTTTAACAAACCCTAGAAAGTTTCAGATCTTAAAACGGCTTAAAACTTGATCAATTTGACAAAAATCAGTTCGACATGATGACGTCAGCAGCATTTCGCACGGAATAAGCATTTCATTTCGCACGAAATCACATTTGTGAGACATTTCATACGAAACAGTCAGTTCATTTCGTACGAATTGACAAAATTTGTTTCATTTCGCACGAAATACCTCATTTCGTGTGAAAATTCCTTCATTTCGTACGAAATCATTATTTCTTGTGAGCCATTCCATACGAAATCACATATTTCGTACCAAAGTCTCTATTTTGTGTGAAACTATTTCGTTTGAAGTTGTATTGTAGGTTATTTCGCATCAAAGTGTTATTTCGCACCAAGTTCATATCGTGTGAGAGTGTATTTCGTTTAAAAGTGACTGTTTTGTGAAAAATTTCTCCGAAACATGGAAGAAGAGTTTTATAATGCATTTGCTACTGCCCCTTGTACTCCTGTTACTATTGCACAGAGTATGAACATGGAAAATGAAACTGGAACTTTGCAAAAAACCCCCGAAGCTAATGGGCATTGAGGAGTATTATGGTTGAAAAGATCGGTTTGAAAATTGGGTCCAAGCTAATCATTTGAGATCTTGGGAGTGTATTTAGAAAAAGTATGTACTACCACGTACAGATTTGGGAGTTGAAAAAAAGATTTTTGAATTTACGGATAAAGAACGAGACATGTACAAAGCAGAAAAGATGACGATTAGTTTACTCCAGCAAGCTATTAAAGAAGACATATTCATATTGCTTCAACATGATAAGACTTCACGTTCAATTTGGGAAGCACTTCGAATTAAGTTTGAGGGAAGTGAGAAAATGATGGAGAGTAAAAAATCATTGTTAAAGAAAGAATTTGATTTATTTACAAGTTTGCCGGGAGAAGATACAAAGAAATTGATTGAAAGATATTGTCACTTAGTACGGTCAATGTCATTGTTAGATATCAACAAAGATCATGAGGAATGGGTTGACAAATTAGCTGATGCTTTACCTCAGAAAGAATGGGGTACATTTTTAATGATATTAAAGAATACTGGAGAATATGATGGCTTGACAATTTCTCAGTTCATCGAAAAGATTGAAGGACAAGATCTTGAGCAACAAAAGATTGCGTGCACAACAAGATGTTAAGATGTACTTCAAAGGGAGTGTTCAGGATGTCGAAGCAAGTCCGAAAATCCAAACTGCTTTCAGTGCAGAAAACTCATCTGGATCAATCAATCAAAGTCCAAACAGCAGCAGTGGATTTTCTTCGTATTCAAGTGTTAATCCGAAGAGTTCAACTTCAAGTTATCAGTCTCAAAGCTCAAAAAGTGGAAATGGTTATGTGATACAGTGCAACATTGCATTGAATCTTCCGAATGGTCAAAGTTTTTCTAAAGAAGTTGCTAAAGATCACATGGCGTTACTTGCTACAGTGCTAGAATCTTATGAGGGGTTGGTTGCAGGAAGGATCGGAAATCCTATGTTGACAAAAGAGGATTACGATCAGATTGATGCTGAAGAAATGGAGCTGATGGATATCAAGTGGTGCTTAGCGAGTGTGTTAAGAAGAGCTGAAAAATTTAAAATGATTACAGGAAGAGATGATTTTAGAGATGCAAATGTTTCTACTTTGGGTTTTGATAAATCTAAAGTTACTTGTTTTAAATGTAGGGAAAAAGGACATTTCAAGAGGGAATGTACCAACCGAGAAGCAGGAGGAGCTAAGAACTCATTCGGCAATAATGATTATTATCAAAAAGCAATTTATCTTCAAGTTGCTCAACAGCCATTTCAGCAACAACCCTTATCATCAAATGCAAAACAGTTTGAAGACGGAAAGAAGAAGATGATCGAAGAGGCAAATAAGAAAGCTTATTATGGTATCATAGATCAAGATGATGAGAAAGTAGCAGAAGGTTTTAGCTGGAAAAAATACGTTCCACCTAATACAAAGTTAGGGGCTTTCATTGCACAAATAGTTCAAGAACCAGATTTGATGAAAGAATGGATGAAAGTGTTTGATGAGGATGAGAAGACTCAAGATGAAGAATCTGTTTCTTCAGATGATAGTTCAGAAAAGACAACAGTGTTTGATCAATCATCAATTGATGATAGTGATGATGAGGAAGAAATGCATATTAATATTGCAAAAACTTATTTTGCAGATCGTTTGGAAAAGCTAAAGGAGAAACGAGCAGCAAAGGAACAGATAAAGATGAAGCATAAAAGTATTGCCCAGGAAAAGAATTCTGAACAGAGTAAAGGAGTTGAGTTTGCTGAAAAGGAAATTGAAGTTGCTGAGAAGGTAAATGAAGTTGAGAAAGTAGTTGAAGTTGAAAAGATTATCGAAGTAGAAAAGATTGTTGAAGTCACAAAACCAAGTTTAAAGTGTTTGGAATCATGCAAGCAATGTGAAGAGAAAGATGAGAAATTGAGTGAGTAAGATAAGATGAAAGAAAAATTACTGTTCGATCTCAATTATGTGAAAGAATCGTATGATGTGTTGAATAGAACGGTGAATGGTCTACAAAAGACAAATTCTGAAAGGGAAGATGCATTAACAATGATGAATGCAGTAATGATGTCCAAGCAAAAGGCTATCAATCAATACATTGAAGAATGTGCAAAGTTGAAGCAAGAGTTGGAAACTAAAAGGATTGAAAATGAAAGAATCAGAAGGTTACTTCAAAGTTATTCTAGTTCTGATTATTTGATTGATCGAATTTATCCAACTGTTGCAGGTCTTGAAGCATTTCAAGATGAAAAGCTGGAGAAGAAAGATACTGGTAAGAAACAGAGTGTCAGTTATAACAAGTGTCCGCCTCCGATTTGGGAAGGTTATTCTCCCAGAAAACCAAATGAGGAGCAAGTAGAAAAGGCAGTCAATATAAAGTTAAAATTCAAAACAACTAATGAATTACCAGATAATATTGACGTCACATTCACATCGTCTGACACTGATCATGAGTCTGAGTTAATAAAGAAAGTGGTCGATCAGGTGTTAGATAAAGATGAGGAGTCGAAGTCAAAAATTGAGTCTGGAGGTTCAAGTTCATCGGTCAACAGTTCAAAATCACCGGTCAAAAGGGTTTACAGTAAAGAGTTTCTGTTATCAAAATCGAATTTGAATGAAGAACCAATCAAAGTGGCATATACTTTGAATGATTCCGACAAATTATATTCTGATAAAGAATTTCCAATAAGAGGTGTCAAAAATGAAATGATCAAAAAGGTTTTCAAATTAACAGAAATCAATATTTCTGAAATAAAAGATGTAAATCTTTCTGAAAAATCTAAAAATACACCTCAAGAGTAACACAAAGAGAAAACAAGAAAAAATGTTACAGTTCTGGTTCTGGTTTTCAAAAGAAACCAAACCATAACAGTAATTTCAAAAAGAAAGGCTTAGGTTTTATTCCTCCAGAAAATCATAAAAATGAGAAAATTTCTAAAACAAAAACAGTATTTGTTTCAGGAACAAGTTCTGAGAAAGAAGCAAAGTGTGACAACCCTCACAATTTCAGGTATCCGTACAATTAATTAATATTTCATTTGGGCTTAATGATTGTGCTTGATTACAACAGCTGAATAAACTGCTTTCTGATTTCTGTTACATACATACACATGCATCACATTTATACTGTCACTCCATACAATACGTACAAACTTTAGTGACAGACTTGATGCACAAAGCACAGTTAGCACACTGAGCGGATAACCCAGAAAACATGCTGACAATGCCAGCACATAGACAGACAATGTTTTTGAGGCCAGTATGAGCCAGAGACGGGGTACTACACTAGTAGGGAGTGTAGGGAAGTGAGGACCATAAAACTGCGTCACTAGGTGATAGTTTAGGTGCCGGAAAGTACCTAAAACCCACTATAAATACAGAATTCTGCATCTACTAACAAAATTCAGCATTTAAATATGCTAGTAATGTGCAAAAACTTGACAAAATGGTCCTGTATACTTTCCTAAGTGTCGGGAATTGAAAGTGTCACTAAAAGTTGCATAAAGGACACTTTACGACATAACCTAGCACTTTAACGGAACAGTACCCAAGCGAACAACCGGGCATTACCCGAAACACTAAAATATTATCAAAAACATTGTTTCACTTTTTCTAAGCTAGTTATGGTCCCCGAACACCCTAACACACTACATATTACATAACACACTTAAACCACAAACTAAATCACTTAACCTCCTAACTAAACTAACCAATCACCATTACAACCCAACTAAACCAACCCCCCCCCCCCAAACCGGTTAAGGAGTGTCCCCACTCCTAGATTTTTTTTGAATTGTTTAATTGATCTTGTCTAACCATTTGAAACACATTATCCATTAGTCCTTCACTTGATGAAGATTATAAGAAGACCCACGGGACTTGAACCATCATTCTCATTCAACACACTTTCAAACTCTCTCTCACTCTCTTCTCTCCCTCTTGCTCGGCCGAGAGCACCACCACCATCATCAACATCATTCAATCATCTCCAACCAATTTAAAGAGTATACAAAGGTGCTAGAGGTTGCATAAGGGAAGCTAGGAGCTTTCGGATCACCAAGGACCTTCTCTATTTGCTATTAACCACCTCATTTCTTCACTTGAACTTCCCTAGCCTTGAGCTAGTGGTAAGAACTTAGATCCTTTCATCTTTTCATCTTATTTAAGTGGTTAATGATGTATCATGATAAAAAATATTAAGAACACTAATGAATCATATGAAGAAGACATGAACATAAGCTTGCTAGATGAAGATATCTTGATGAAAATGGGTTGTTATGCTTGTTGATCTTTAATTGTGTGTAGAAATAATGTTGACCATCATGTAGTCTTGCTAGATCATGATTAAAAACATAATCTAGCAAGATGTACGAATAAAAATTGTTGTAGGATGATGAACCATCCACACATAAAATCATGAACTTGAATGAATAAATGGGTTTCTTGAAAAATAAAGATCAAATAGGTTGATAATCATGTAGATCTAAAGATCCATGAGTGTTTTTCAAAAGAACCAAGTTACAACTATAAGTTTCATTAAATCTTGGATCTTACATAAATTAATCTCATTTTTGGTGGATAAACAAGTGTAGAAACACTTGTGTAACAAGAAAATTTCATAAAGAAATATTTTTAGAAAATATGATTGGAAGTTGTAAACACTTTAATTCTTTAAGAATGAGGTTTTTAAAGAACTAATCACATTTTAAAGGGTAACAAGATCTACTAAGAACACTGGTAAGTTACTACAAGGTTATAAAAACTTTCAAGTTCATGATGTAGAAATTAATACTCGTTTTTAATAAAATTGTTAAGTGAAGATTGTATATTGTTGATTGATGATTGTTGAATGATTTTTACAAAAGAAAATGATATGCTTATAAGCATGGACACCTCCATTTACAAAGGAAACTCTGGCGAAATTTTTCCAAAATTCCAACACTTAGAAAATATTTTTCTAACAAGTGTTTACAAATGTATTTTTAACTTTGTTTTCAAAATAAACTTCGCCATAGTTTTTGTTACAAAAATACCAAATATCGGAAGTTGATTTTTGGTAAATAAAATTGGATAAATACATATTTAGAATATATATTTTATACTAAAACTCTTGTGTGATTATTTGTTTACTATGTGAACTAGTTATATTATTTTTAGGGTATAATAATATAACTTACGAATACCATGGAAATTATAACTCCAGAATAATACCAAAAAATATCAAGGAATAAATATTTAAGTTACACACTCGGTATTGAGAAACCGAACGTTAAAACATAACTTATGAAATATTCCGGAAAATACTTTTACACATACATTTTTGGTAATATATTATTTTGGAAATTAGTGAAGTAAAATATATTATTTTTGGGAAAAATATATATATTTTGAATTAAGATGTTTTGGACAAATAATTTAAATATATTTTTCTAAGTGGGACTTAAAATATATTTTTTAGAATTGCAATAATACATGTATAAATACCCCCATCATTGGGAAGGAAATCCGAGGTAAAATACTTGTGAAGTATGAATACGAAATATTGTTTAACGATTATTCCAAAACAAAATATAATTTAAAGCTAAGATAATTATTTTAACTAATAATTATAACTTGGAATAATATTCGGAAACTTAAGAATCGCAACTCAAAAACATTAAACCCTAAGCAAGGCACGACCCGTTTGCCTAATCGACATAGTACGTCGTAGGTTGTCGTGTAGCGGACCAGAGTTTGGGTTGACGATTCGATTCAGGTGACGCACTACAGTGAGTTCATGTCCGCCTTTTTCTCTTAACTGTTTTCAGTTTTATAACTTCGGGGGTGAAATACATGTTACAATTATTACGGACATTTTTATACATGGTATGGTTAGCTTAAGGAGGGTATAATACTTAGATCATGTGAGTGGTGGGCGCGACACTTAAAGCCATTAATCCTCATCGTAGGATCGAGGGACATGAGTGATAGATCTATTTGGATGTAGCGAGCCCACACCCATGAGGCCAGGGCGGCCCATAGTGGTGACTGTGTCTTACAGCCGGAAGCCCGGTGCAACTTCGCTAGGTTTGAGTTTTCCCGGACCATTTCACACATACCAGTGGCTTTGCAACCCATTGGTGATCTCTTTTTCCTTATTGCTACATACCAGGGACTTTCACACATACATTGTTTACAAAGGTTTATACATACTCACTTACACATGAACTCACTCAACTTTTGTTGATTTTTCAAACTACATGTATTTCAGGAAACTAAGGGATCTGGCAAGTGTTTGCATGCGTGTCAAGCTGCGCTAAATAAAGATGTCATCCAAGGTCGTAGGGTTTGGGAGGTGTAACCCTTGCTTGGACGGGTCACATGTCTCCAAACCATGTTTATTTAAGTTTTTTGTGGTGTCTTATGAACACGTTTTAAAACAAGTATGGTTTGAAATTTATCTTAAGTGTCGACATTTCCAAACAATGACGTTGTAGTATTAAACTTAATGAATGGATGATCATCTTGTGTTTTATTTTCATATAGCATTGTTATAATTGTTTCTATGGTATTAAGAAGTCACACCAAATAATCCACGCTTCCGCAAAAGCTAGGGTGTGACACAAAGAGCTAATTCTCAAAGAGTTCATTCTGGAAGCAATCAAACAGGGAGTTTTTTTGCTGAAAAACAAAATTCTGTGAAGAATGAAACATATCAAAGAAAGGAGATAAGAACATGTTACAGATGCAATGAAGTGGGTCACATTGCATGGAACTGTCCAAAAGCAACTCAAACAAAACAGGAAGTCTTTTCTAAACTGAAAGAAAAAGTTGTTGAAAAATCCGAATCACCAACTGAAAAATTCAAAGTTTTCAAAAACTCAACATATGAAGTTGGTGAATGTTCGAAAAGATTTTACAAGAGGAGGGTAAACCTTGACAACCAAAAATGGGTTGTTAAGAAATCTGATGAGAAATATGGCGATGAATCTGATTCCACAAAGTCAGAGGAGCCACAAGTTGTTCAAAAAGAAGAAAACTCAGTGCCGCCAATGGATGATGTCAACTTTCCACCATTGAGGACTGAAAATTTTAAAACAAAAGTTGGAAAAATTGAGATTTCAAATCAATTCTATTCTGAAAAGAAAGAATTTGATGTTGAAAAGGTTTTTAATGGAAATGTGAAAAAGATTTTTGGAAAGATGACCGATGGAAAGGTGAAAGGGGTAAAAGATTTTTATGAAACAAAGAAGGCAACTTACACCCCAAGTGAAACTGAAGAGGTTACATCCAAGTTTGGTCAGGCTTGGATGTCTGTTTTTCATATGTAAAATCCTGACTTGTCGGAACTCCCAGGTTGGTAATTGGGGAGTAGGAATCGGTATCCTTCTTGAGAAATTCATATCTGTGATATTTCGATTTACAAGTGGTATTTTTGTGACATTGTCATATCTTTACAAGTGGTGAAGAGGTTAGCAAATCTACTAGAGGTTGACAAGAGGTTTGTTACTACAAGTGGTTAATCAAGGTCATTAAGTTGAACTCGATCATAGTGAACTAGGATTCTTTCTCGAGTCTAGACTATGATCACTAGGGCTCTCACGAAAACATTTTTACATTGCATACTCTAAAAGCCCAGATCCAGGGTACAAACATTTTTACAAACAAAAGGGCACAATTACACATTTCAAATTTATATTTCAGTCTTAGAGACTGAGGGAGTTCAGCCTTAGAGGCTGGGGAGGTTCAGTCTTAGAGACTGGGGGATTCAATCTTAGAGATTGGGGAGGTTTAGTCTTAGAGACTGGGGGATTCAATCTTAGAGATTGGGGAGGTTTAGTCTTAGAGACTGGGAGTTGGTCTTAGAGACCAGGGAGTTGGTCTTAGAGGCCAGGGAGTTGGTCTTAAAGACCAGGGAGTTAGTCTGGGAGGCTAGGGAGTTCAGTTTGAGAAACTGGGAGGGATAGTCTGGGAAGACTAGGACGATTACTTGCATTATTGTGACTTACATGCTTATTTGATTATATGATGATATATGTGCAATTGTCGTGATTGTTTGTTACAGACAACATGTCATCTTCGGATACCGGAGTGTCAGATACGCTTGACCCTATGGCAGTAGTCTCGGACGACGAGATCTTATCTGAGAGCGAGGTTTACACATCTGATACTACGAGCACGGATGATGATGATTTTCAGCCTTTCGCTTTGCCCGATTTCGGTGACGAGGCTTAGCTCGCTGATGGTATTCCTGATGGGGATCTACCCCTTTCCTTGATCCCTGCTCCTGTTCCACTTGCCGCATTTCCCGTAGAGGATTTGCCACTCGATGTTGTGTCTGATGACGACATCGATCTTTTCGTTGAGGGTCCCCCTGAGGATGACCATGAGGGTGGGGCCCCGATTGCTGATGATGTCGTCATTCCTATTGCTGAGGCTCCTGTGGAGGAGGCTCCTGCTGATTCACCTGGTCCAGACTCGTTTGAGTCCGTGGCATCTGCTTCTTTGCACGACCGGGGCGTGCAGCACTACTCTCCTGACGCTGACTCAGACGTGGCGATGTCAGCTGTACCTGGTTCACCTCACGAGTTTGAGTTTGATCATGAGTTTGAGGACGAGTTTAATCCAGTTTTTCCTCCTGATTTTGACCCCGATCATGAGATCGAGTTTATTCCTGTTGACCAGCCCTTGGAGGCACCAGTGGCTCCTATTGATCAGTTATTTGATATACCTGCCGACTTTGATATAGACTTTGCTGACCCTGAGCCTGTCATAGCACCAGAGCCTGTTGTTGCCCATGACCCTGTACCAGTGCACGACCCTGTTCCTGATGATGCTCCAGTCGTTGCACCGCCTGTTCTTATGGATGTACCAGCCATTGCACCACCTATTGGTGATATTCCCATTGTTGCGCCACCAGTGGTGGACGTT
The DNA here is from genome assembly GCA_030545235.1 of Helianthus tuberosus. Classification (NCBI taxonomy): domain Eukaryota; kingdom Viridiplantae; phylum Streptophyta; class Magnoliopsida; order Asterales; family Asteraceae; genus Helianthus; species Helianthus tuberosus. The sequence goes on along the minus strand of CM060448.1, from coordinate 42,908,987 downwards.
CCTATTGCTGATGCACCCCTGCCTGATCCTGTGCCGGCACTTGTTGACCGTGCACCTTTCGCCGCTCACATCGATCCGAGATATGCCGACACCCGTAAAGGGTGGATCGACGATGATGATTATCCCCCATATGTTAGACCAGTCACTCCTCCTGTTGCACCCATCTCTGCACCGATTGATGTTGCCCCTCTTTTTCCACATGTGTCAGATATCCATCGCACCGACCTTCCTATCACTTTCCTCCAGGACATTCCTCCACCTCGTCCTGGGGAGGGTTCATCGAGGCAGCAGCCTGCTTTTGTCCCGCCTGTGTCACCAGCTGTTCCATTCGTGTCTCAGTTCCCTCACACTACACCATCTTTTGTACCTTCGGGCGAGCCGTTTCTGTGGTCTTCGCCCAATGTTATGCCTCTGTCTGACCCATATCACCCGTTTCATGTCGGATATACTAGAGACGACATACTTATATCTCTACAGCTACAGCAGGACGCCTTGAGTCGTCGAGTTGCGGAGCTTGAGAGGACCCCACGTCCTCCCCCGTGTCACTGTCAGACTCCTTTTGCCGTGCCTCACGCTCCCCTCCCGCTACCCCCTGATTCGGATATTCGTTTCCTCACCTCCGAGCAGCAGATTGCCTACTTGCTGCGCGTCATTCATGCACTAGAGGAGGACTGGGTGCGCTTGCGCCGTTTGATTTTCTTCCCTCCTCCTCCTCCTCCGCCATCAGCGTAGCTATATTTTTGGTTTGGTGCAGGTAGATTGTTTTGGTGAGAAAGTCGCAATTGGGCCAGCATACGAAGACTTTTGGAAGACCACACTTTTGTATATGATTGTGTAGACTGACTTGTATTTTGAGGGTGATGTAACCCTATGATCTTATTTCGACGTAAGATGTACTGTAAAACATGTAAAACTATATTGTGGTCATGATTAATGAAAGCCCAATGGCAACATTCTCACTACATGCTTTATTGTGTTATTTTTTTTATATTATAACATGGGATGCTATGTGTTATAAGATTGATGGATGCTATTATATGTGCACATTTTCTATACTTACTATGACCTGACCAATATGATCCTCTTTTAGAAGATGCCTCCACGACGAAACGCACACCTGCCTACTACTGAGGCGGAACTCCAGGGGCTAATTGCCGCAACTATAGCACAGTATGCGGCCTCCCACGCGGAAACAAGCAGGAATACTTTAAACAACAACAACAACACCAACAACATTAACCCACCCAATGGTAATGTTAAGTCACTTGAGACACATTACGTTACATTTGGATACTTCTTACGCATCCACTATTACTGATTGTTAATAATATTGCCTGTACAGGCTGCACCTACAAACAATTCCTTGACTGTAAGCCCCTAAACTTCGACGGCACTGGAGGTGCTGTTGCATTCGTCAGATGGGCAGAAAAGACGGATTCGATTCTGAGGATGAGTAAGTGTGCCCCTGAGCAACAAGTTACATATATATATCAGGGCTTTTTCTTGATGGTGCCCCTATCGTGGTGGAATCTGCAAGTGTAAACATTGGGAGAGGCGGCATATGCGTTAACATGGAATGAGCTGAAGGAGCTCATGAGGAAGTAATACTGTTCGCGGGCTGAAATACAAAAGCTAGAAACGGAATTCTGGAACCTAAAGATGGACGACCCAAAAATCGCCGAATATGTTCAGAGGTTATCGCCGAATATGTTCAGAGGTTTCATGATCTGTACATGGTCACGCCCGAATTCAAACGCGTGGAGCGTTTCATCTGGGGATTAGCACCTCAGATTATGAGCATGGTTACATCGTCAACACTGGCAACCATTACTGAAGCCATCGATCTGAGCATATCTCTGACTGAAGAAGCCATCAGGCTAAACAAGTTCTCAAATGCTGATCAGAAAAAGAAGGAGACTCATGTGGAGTCATCTGGAGAGAACAAACGAAAGTTCTCGAACTTTAAGAAAAGTACCGGCAGTGACAGCAAGAGGAGAGATACAAACCCGCCAGCTGAAGCAAAGACTGGCAGTGAACAAAAAGGGAAAGGATACATGGGCACTCTGCCCAAATGTGAGTTTTGCCAGTATCACCATGCTGGCCGGTGCAGTGCTAGAAAGTGTGAAACCTGCGGAAAGATTGGTCACTTAAAGGACACTTGTTGGGTTGGTACTGGCCGTGGTGGCCAAAGGAGTTTTGGTAACAACAACCGTGGGGGTAATGGAAATGGAAACCGTCAACAAGAAAGGAATGGCGGGAATGGAAACCGTGGAAATTCTGGGAATCAAGCAGGAAATGGTAACCGCAATCAAAACAACAACCAAGGCGGGAATGGAGATGGTAACGGTCGAGGACCGGGATGTTTTAATTGTGGAGACATCGGGCACTTCAAGCATGAATGCCCAAAACTCAACCAAGCTCGCGGAAGGGTATTCAACATTGGAGCAAGGGAAGCACGCCAGGACCCGAATGTTGTCACTAGTACGTTCCCTATAAACCAACGCTTTGCATCTGTACTATTTGACACTGGTGCCGACTATAGTTTTGTATCGTTAGAATTTAAGAATATGCTTGGGTTAACTGCTAGTAAGTTAGACATTCCGTACTCAATTGAACTGGCTAATGGAAAGCTAGTTGAAACGAATGAAGCTGGGAGAAAACGAGTTTACACTAGATCTATTGCCAGTCGAGTTGGGAAGCTTCGACGTGGTAGTAGGGATGGATTGGCTATCTAGCAACAAAGCCGAGGTTGTTTGTCATGAGAAGACCATTCGCATCCCAATGGCAGATGGAGAGACGATTGTAGTTCATGGAGAAAAGCGCGATATGCCATTGAGGATCATTAGCTGCCTAAAAGCTCGAAAGTGTTTGAGGAAGGGATGTGTTGCCTTCTTGGCACATATCGTTGACAAAGAAGCCGCTGAACCAAAGATAGAAGACATTCCAGTCGTAAAGGAATATCCTGAAGTCTTTCCAGAAGACTTGCCAGGATTGCCACCTCAAAGGCAAGTCGAGTTTCACATTGACTTAGTTCCAGGCGCCGCGCCTGTGGCTAAGGCACCCTATTGACTTGCGCCATCAGAAATGCAAGAGCTGTCAACGCAACTTCAAGAGCTGTTAGACAAAGGATTTATCAGGCCTAGCGTCTCGCCTTGGGGAGCTCCAATTTTGTTTGTTATGAAGAAGGATGGTAGTTTTCGCATGTGTGTCGACTACCGGGAGCTGAATAAGTTGACTATCAAGAATAGATATCCTTTGCCGAGAATTGATGACCTGTTCGATCAGTTGCAAGGTTCAAGTTTTTAATCAAAAATCGATCTTCGATCGGGTTATCACCAGTTGAGAATACAAGAGGAAAGTATTCCCAAGACTGCTTTTAGGACTCGTTATGGACATTACGAGTTCCTGGTTATGCCATTTGGTCTGACAAACGCTTCAGCTGTATTCATGGATTTGATGAACAGAGTCTGCAAGCCGTATCTCGATAGGTTCGTAATTGTGTTCATTGATGACATTTTGATCTACTCAAATACGAAGGAAGAGTATGAGCAGCATTTAAGAGCCATTCTAGAGCTGCTTAAAAAGGAAAAGCTGTACGCTAAGTTCTCAAAGTGCGAGTTCTGGTTACGCGAAGTCCAGTTTCTTGGACATGTGGTTAATGAAAATGGAATTCATGTGGATCCCATAAAGATCGAGGCGATCAAGAACTGGGAGACTCCAAAGACGCCAACCGAGATTCGACAGTTCTTAGGTTTGGCTGGTTATTACCGAAGGTTCATTGAGGATTTCTCGAAAATCGCTCAACCATTGACCTCCCTTACCCAAAAAGACAAGAAGTTTGATTGGGGAGACAAACAGGAAGAAGCATTTCGATTGTTGAAGAACAAACTTTGTGACGCACCGATCTTATCGCTACCCGAAGGAACGAATAACGTCGTGGTATATTGCGACGCCTCGCGTCAAGGCTTGGGTTGCGTGTTGATTCAGCGTCAGAAGGTTATAGCATATGCGTCACGCCAGTTAAATGTCCACGAGAAAAATTACACCACGCATGATTTGGAATTGGGCGCAGTGGTGTTTGCTTTGAAAATCTGGCGACATTACTTATATGGCACGCACTGCACGATCTACACAGATCACAAGAGACTACAACATATTTTCGATCAAAAAGAGCTTAACATGAGGCAAAGACGCTGGGTTGAACTAATGAACGACTACGATTGTGAAATCAAGTATCATCCTGGGAAGGCGAATGTGGTCGTCGATGCCCTAAGTCGGAAGGAAAGGATCAAGCCCATAAGGGTTAGGGCTTTGGAAATGATTGTCCAGACAGACCTCTCATTGCGCATTCGTGCCGTGCAGAGAGAAGCTCTTAAAGAAAGAAATATTGAGGATGAGTATCTCCGTGGGATGGAGAAACAGTTGGTACCAAACGGGGAAGGAACTTTGTGCTTCATGAAACGAATTTGGGTTCCTTTGTTTGGTGGTTTACGGAATGTTATTTTTGATGAGGCTCACAAGTCATGGTACTCGATTCATCCAGGAGCGGATAAGATGTACCAAGATCTTAAGGATTTCTATTGGTGGCCAAGAATGAAGGGCGATGTTGCGATATACGTTGGTAAATGTTTAACTTGCGCCAAAGTGAAAGCCGAGTACCAGAAGCCTTCAAGTCTTCTGCAGCAACCTGAAATACCCAAATGGAAATGGGAACAGATTTCAATGGACTTCATAACGAAATTGCCAAGGACGCCCAAGGGCCACGATACGATTTGGGTGATAGAAGACCGTTTAACGAAATCTGCGCACTTTTTGCCATTCAAGGAAAAAGACAACACGAGTAAACTAGCTGAGATATACATGAGAGAGATTGTTGCACGACATGGAGTGCCTCTCTCAATCATCTCTGATAGAGATGGAAGATTCGTGTCAAGGATTTGACAATCTTTCAAGAAGCATTTGGTTCTCAGTTAAATATGAGTACAACATTTCACCCGCAGACAGATGGACAGAGCGAACGAACGAACAATTCAAACGTTGGAAGACATGTTGCGAGCTTGCGTAATGGATTTAGGAGGGAGTTGGGACACTCACCTACCATTGGTTGAATTTTCGTACAATAACAGTTACCATGCAAGTATTCAAGCCGCACCGTTCGAAGCTCTCTATAGACGCAAGTGTCGATCACCGATTTGTTGGGCTGATGCGGGTGATAGACAACTAGTTGGTCCGGAATTGGTCCAGGAAACGACAGACAAGATTGCACAGATCCGAGAGCGCATCAAAGCGGCTCGGGATCAACAAAAGAGTTATGCGGACCTAAGAAGGAAACCTCTGGAATTTGAGGTGGGAGACATGGTTTTATTGAAGGTTTCACCCTAGAAGGGTGTGGCACGCTTTGGGAAGCGTGGGAAGTTGAATCCCAGATACATTGGTCAATTCAAAATTCTAAAAAGGGTTGGCTTGGTAGCATACAAGTTGGACCTACCTGCTGAACTTAATGGTGTTCATGATACATTTCATGTGTCTAATCTGAAAAAGAGTCCAACTCAAGAAACAGTTGTCATTCTTGCAGACGAAGTTCATATTGACGAGACACTCCACTTTACTGAAGAACCCGTTGAGGTTACGGATTGGAAAGTTAACAAGACGCACCGAAGTAGTGTCAAACTCGTCAAAGTTCGATGGAATGCGCGACATGGCCCAGAATTCACGTGGGAGCGTGAGGATCGCATGAAGGAAAAGTACCCACATTTATTCCCCAAGACCCCTACATCTAGTAGCAGAACCAAAATTTTGGGACGAAATTTCTCTAATAGGGGGAGAATGTGACAACACTCACAATTTCAGGTATCCGTACAATTAATTAATATTTAATTTGGGCTTAATGACTATGCTTGATTACAACTGCTGAATAAACTGCTTTCTGATTTCTGTTACATACATACACATGCATCACATTTATACTGTCACTCCATACAATACGTACAAACTTTAGTGACAGACTTGATGCACAAAGCACAATTAGCACACTGAGCGGATAACCCAGAAAACATGCTGACAATGCCAGCACATAGACAGACAATGTTTTTGAGGCCAGTATGAGCCAGAGACGGGGTACTACACTAGTAGGGAGCGTAGGAAAGTGAGGACCATAAAACTGCGTCACTAGGTGATAGTTTAGGTGTCGGAAAGTGCCTAAAACCCACTATAAATACAAAATTCTGCATATACTAACAAAATTCAGCATTTAAATATGCTAGTAATGTGCAAAAACTTGACAAAATGGTCCTGTATACTTTTCTAAGTGTCGGGAATTGAAAGTGTCACTAAAAGTTACATAAAGGACACTTTACGACATAACCTAGCACTTTAACGGAACAGTACCCAAGCGAACAACCGGGCATTACCCGAAACACTAAAATATTATCAAAAACATTGTTTCACTTTTTCTAAGCTAGTTATGGTCCCCGAACACCCTAACACACTACATATTACATAACACACATAAACCACAAACTAAATCACTTAACCTCCTAACTAAACTAACCAATTACCATTACAACCCAACTAAACCAACCCCCCCCCCCCCCCCAAAACCGGTTAAGGAGTGTCCCCACTCCTAGATTTTTTTTGAATTGTTTAATTGATCTTGTCTGACCATTTGAAACACATTATCCATTAGTCCTTCACTTGATGAAGATTATAAGAAGACCCATGGGACTTGAACCATCATTGTCATTCAACACACTTTCAAACTCTCTCTCACTCTCGTCTCTCCCTCTTGCTCGACCGAGAGCACCAACACCATCGTCAACATCATTCAATCATCTCCAACCAATTTCAAGAGTATACAAAGGTGCTAGAGGTTGCATAAGGAAGCTAGGAGCTTTCGAATCACCAAGGAACTTCTCTATTTGCTATTAACCACCTCATTTCTTCACTTGAACTTCCCTAGCCTTGAGCTAGTGGTAAGAACTTAGATCCTTTCATTTTTTCATCTTATTTAAGTGGTTAATGATGTATCATGATCAAAAATATTAAGAACACTAATGAATCATATGAAGAAGACATGAACATAAGCTTGCTAGATGAAGATATCTTGATGAAAATGGGTTGTTATGCTTGTTGATCTTTAATTGTGTGTAGAAATAATGTTGACCATCATGTAGTCTTGCTAGATCATGATTAAAAACATAATCTAGCAAGATGTAAGAATAAAAATTGTTGTAGGATGATGAACCATCCACACATAAAATCATGAACTTGAATGAATAAATGGGTTTCTTGAAAAATAAAGATCAAATAGGTTGATAATCATGTAGATCTAAAGATCCATGAGTGTTTTTCAAAAGAACCAAGTTACAACTATAAGTTTCATTAAATCTTGGATCTTACATAAATTAATCTCATTTTTGGTGGATAAACAAGTGAAGAAACACTTGTGTAACAAGAAAATTTCATAAAGAAATATTTTTAGAAAATATGATTGGAAGTTGTAAACACTTTAATTCTTTAAGAATGAGGTTTTTAAAGAACTAATCATATTTTAAAGGGTAACAAGATCTACTAAGAACACTGGTAAGTTACTACAAGGTTATAAAAACTTTCAAGTTCATGATGTAGAAATTAATGCTCGTTTTTAACAAAATTGTTAAGTGAAGATTGTATATTGTTGATTGATGATTGTTGAATGATTTTTACAAAAGAAAATGATATGCTTATAAGCATGGACACCTCCATTTACAAAGGAAACTCTGGCGAAATTTTTCCAAAATTCCAACACTTAGAAAATATTTTTCTAACAAGTGTTTACAAATGTATTTTTAACTTTGTTTTCAAAATAAACTTCACCATAGTTTTTGTTACAAAAATACAAAATATCGGAAGTTGATTTTTGGTAAATAAAATTGGATAAATATATATTTAGAATATATATTTTATACTAAAACTCTTGTGTGATTATTCGTTTATTATGTGAACTAGTTATATTATTTTCTGGGTAAAATAATATAACTTACGAATACCATGGAAATTACAACTCCAGAATAATACCAAAAAATATCAAGGAATAAATATTTAAGTTACACACTCGGTATTGAGAAACCGAACGTTAAAACATAACTTATGAAATATTCCGGAAAATACCTTTACACATACATTTTTGGTAATATATTATTTTGGAAATTAGTGAAGTAAAATATATTATTTTTGGGATAAAGATATATATTTTGAATTAAGATGTTTTGGACAAATAATTTAAATATATTTTTCTAAGTGGGACTTAAAATATATTTTTCAGAATTGCAATAATACATGTATAAATACCCCCATCATTGGGAAGGAAATCCGAGGTAAAATACTTGTGAAGTATGAATACGAAATATTGTTTAACGATTATTCCAAGACAAAATATAATTTAAAGCTAAGATAATTATTTTAACTAATAATTATAACTTGGAATAATATTCGGAAACTTAAGAATCGCAACTCAAAAACATTAAACCCTAAGCAAGGCACGACCCGTTTGCCTAATCGACATAGTACGTTGTAGGTTGTCGTGTAGCGGACCAGAGTTTGGGTTGACGATTCGATTCAGGAGACGCACTACAGTGAGTTCATGTCCGCCTTTTTCTCTTAACTGTTTTCAGTTTTATAACTTCGGGGGTGAAATACATGTTACAATTATTACGGACATTTTTATACATGGTATGGTTAGCTTAAGGAGGGTATAATACTTAGATCATGTGAGTGGTGGGCGCGACACTTAAAGCCATTAATCCTCATCGTAGGACCGAGGGACATGAGTGATAGATCTATTTGGATGTAGCGAGCCCACACCCATGAGGCCAGGGCGGCCCATAGTGGTGACTGTGTCTTACAGCCGGAAGCCCGGTGCAACTTCGCTAGGTTTGAGTTTTCCCGGACCATTTCACACATACCAGTGGCTTTGCAACCCATTGGTGATCTTTTTTTCCTTATTGCTACATACCAGGGACTTTCACACATACATTGTTTACAAAGGTTTAAACATACTCACTTACACATGAACTCGCTCAACTTTTGTTGATTTTTCAAACTACATATATTTCAGGAAACTAAGGGATCTGGCAAGTGTTTGCATGCGTGTCAAGCTGCGCTAAATAAAGATGTCATCCAAGATCGTAGGGTTTGGGAGGTGTAACCCTTGCCTGAACGGGTCACATGTCTCCAAACCATGTTTATTTAAGTCTTTTGTGGTGTCTTATGAACACGTTTTAAAACAAGTATGGTTTGTAATTTATCTTAGGTGTCGACATTTCCAAACAATGACGTTGTAGTATTAAACTTATTGAATGGATGATCGTCTTGTGTTTTATTTTCATATAGCATTGATATGATTGTTGCTATGGTATTAAGAAGTTACACCAAATAATCCACGCTTCCGCAAAAGCCAGGGTGTGACACAAAGAGCTCATTCTGGAAGCAATCAAACAGGGAGTTTCTTGCTGAAAAACAAAATTCTGTGAAGAATGAAACATATCAAAGAAAGGAGACAAGAACCTGTTACAGATGCAATGAAGTGGGTCACATTGCATGGAACTGTCCAAAAGCAACTCAAACAAAACAGGAAGTCTTTTCTAAACTGAAAGAAAAAGTTATTGAAAAATCCGAACCACCAACTGAAAAAGTCAAAGTTTTCAAAAACTCAACATATGAAGTTGGTGAATGTTCGAAAAGATTTTACAAGAGGAGGGTAAACCTTGACAACCAAAAATGGGTTGTTATGAAATCTGATGAGAAATCTGGCGATGAATCTGATTCCACAAAGTCAGAGGAGTCACAAGTTGTTCAAAAAGAAGAAAACTCAGTGCCGCCAATGGATGATGTCAACTTTCCACCATTGAGGACTGAAAATTTTAAAACAAAAGTTGGAAAAATTGAGATTTCAAATCAATTCTATTCTGAAAAGAAAGAATTTGATGTTGAAAAGGTTTTTAATGGAAATGTGAAAAAGATTTTTGGAAAGATGATCAATGGAAAGCTGAAAGGGGTAAAAGATTTTTATGAAACAAAGAAGGCAACTTACACCCCAAGTGAAACTGAAGAGGTTACATCCAAGTTTGGTCAGGCTTGGATGTCTGTTTTTCATATGTAAAATCCTGACTTGCCGGAACTCCCAGGTTGGTAATTGGGGAGTAGGAATCGGCATCCTTCTTGAGAAATTCATATCTGTGATATTTCGATTTACAAGTGGTATTTTTGTGACATTGTCATATCTTTACAAGTGGTGAAGAGGTTAGCAAATCTACTAGAGATTGACAAGAGGTTTGTTACTACAAGTGGTTAATCAAGGTCATTAAGTTGAACTTGATTTAACTATCATACAATATGGTTGATTAAACAATGTGATGAGTTTTCCCTACAAGTGCTAAAATCAACAAAACTTATTTTTCGGAAAAAACCATTTTGATTAAAACAAACTTAAGTGTTTTGAAATCATAATGGGAAAATAGTTTGTTGTCAGGGGGAGTTCTGATTGTTTATGCCAAGTGAATGGTGAATTGAAGCAATTCACATCAGGTTGTCATTTTATTTGTACAGTTTGTCAAATTTTCTTTAATTGGTTTTGAATTTTAGGGGGAGTAAGAAATTTCAGAAAATCCAAAAACATTAGAAAATTTGAAAAAGCCAAAAACATGATAAAATCAAAAATTGAGTTTTGTTGAGAAAAAGAGGAAATGATAATACATCAGTGGACTATCACAACACGCTAAAGGTTTGGAAAGTCAAATGTAATAAACGATCTCACTGCGGATGTGTCAGTAGGTTTTTATACATTCAGTAGATTGTTTTCGAGATATAAACCTAAATATCATTACTTACTTATCTCGTGGGGAATATCTCTCGGATATATGGGTAACCCCCGGAATCTTGTTTGAAAGATTTTCTATTTTTGACATACTAGGTCTTTGTGCGTGATGATATCTGGGGTATTATACTTGAACTTCTGATTTTGCGGAAGCAATAGCCTAGTTCTCGTATAATACTTTGAATAATGCTTTAATCTTAAAGCCAGCCCTCAGTACAAAAATGATGAAACATTGAAAAATGCTAATCATGTGCTGTTGAAGAAAAGATCCCCAAATGGGACACACCAAAAGACGAGCCATCATCTCTTTGTCTGAACGGAAGTTCTAACCTGAGCTCTCATGGTCTCACAATTACCTGGTTACAGATATCATTAGTGTACATTCACCTGTAAGACTGAATATAGAAGTCTGGATACGGGAGTATATTCTGAAGTGGGACACGCGAATAAGTTTAAGTCATTAAAACATTAATCTCGTATCTCGAAACAGTTGAACTTTGTGTGAAAATTTAAGTGGATCAGTATACTGACAATCTAAGTGAATCGTTTAGAACTTAAAATGTTTAAAGCTTAATGGTGTTAGTGATTTGTCTCATAAACTAATATGATCCTCTTACACAAACTCACAAAAAATATTGTTTGTAAATATTTCTCTATTGTTATTCAATAAAAACAAAATTCCAAAAAGATTTTAGTGTATTTTAGCATAAAATTTTTGAAAAATCCGAAAAGATTTTATTTCATCTTATTTTCGACATCTGATGTTGGAAAGCTGATTTTCAAAATTTCGAGTGCTAAACAAGATGGACAACAAGTAAGGGGAAGTCTGTTTGAAATATAAAGAAGATTTGTAATGAAAGATATTTCTACAAGTGGTTCATCAGAAATTCAAATGGTGAAATCATTTTTTGATTGATTAATACCTGCAAGGGGTGTATAAATTTGTCAAATTTTAAATTTGTGAAATTTATTTCGAGGTAGAGGATGTGCAGGTAAGCCAGGTTTCAATTTCTGAGCAAAAGGTGAGCCAGATTTCGATCCCTGAACAATCCAAGGGGAAGTCTGAAGATGTAAAGAGTCAGGTTCTGATTCTGGTCATGTGATTCACTTCAATTGCTGATACTGATGAACTTAAGGAATCAAGAGACCTGATCAAGAGAATTAGGAAGCTCAAGAGTCTGGTTGCTATTTTGAATCTTTGAAGATCAACATCCAAGGAGTAGGATAACTGTTGGTGCTGATAAAGAGGAGAAAGAGATTTAGGATGCTTTACATTGTCAGATACTTCAAAAGAGTTCGAGAAGACTGATAAAGACTGAAGATTGAAGACTCGACACTGAAGACTTCGTCAACATCCAAGGGGGAGTCTGTTGGTGCATATGTCTGTCGACTTCATCTTGTATCGAGTCTTGTTTTAGATTAGATAGATCAGGGCACGTATTACGAGAAAACTGTCAAATATGGGTTTGGAGGTCATTTCGCACGAAATGACACATTGTCATTTCGTACGAAATCAATAAGTCATTTCGCACGAAATAATCATTTCGTGTGAAATTGATTTCGCATGGGCTATTTCGTGCGAAATCACCTTGCCTATATAGTGGTCGTGTCTTGTCATTTGTAACTTTCCGGTTTCAGTACCGAACTGCTGCTGAAGTGTCTACTCGCTGTAAAACGTTGTTAAATCAATCAAAAGACAGTTTAAAGTGAACTGCTGCTGATGCGACTGTTTCCGCCTTTCGTATTGAGCAAAAACTCTTCTGAACGACTCGTTCGGGTCAGCAAACGATCCTACAACTGTAATGTGTAAACAACTGATGCTTTACCAAAATGGAATGTACTTGCCAGTAATTCTTGCTGATAAAATGTTTTTAAGACGCGTTTCAGGTAACACAATTTGAAAGCCAATTAGAAGCTAGCTGGAGAGCACTAAAGGCTTGGAAAAGTGGCTATAAAGTTACCTAAATAAAAAGAAGTTTTTGTTTTCAATAATTAGGGTTTATCCTTACAAATGTATTGTCAAATGAACTTGGGTTCTACCCCAATGATTTATTATTATAAAAAGTTTGGTGTTTAACTCAGATAAAAATATTTCCTAACTACGGTCCTGATGTATTCCTGTTGGGATTGAACCCTATCAGAGGAACAGATAATTAAAGCCAAAACTGGATCAGGGCAGTGGATCCAGAATAAGCAGATGTTATGCTTCAAATCTCTCCCCTTGAAAGTGGTTTCAACATCTGCTGACCTCCAAACAACTGATCGCTACAAACTGCTGACCAACAACTGCTGCCCAAGCTAAAGACTGATGGAAGACTAAAGCTCTGCAGTTCAATCTACTGATATAAGTCAAGCTCTGCTGGATAAGTAAAGCACTGCTGGGTTCACATCAGTGGAAGGATGCAACAGTAGTTTAGTTCACTTTATGAATTGTATTGTAATAACAGTTGTTAGCATAGCAGTGTTTGTATAGGTCAGATGTTAGAGTTTGTTAGAAGGTTAGATGTCACTTTCATGGTGACGTCAGCAAAGATGCTCAGTGGTTTGTTCTGTGCCTATAAATAGAACAATGCTCTATACTGTTCTATTAGCTCTTCACCATCTTCTTTCTGCACGAACAAATTACTGAGCTCGAGCTGAGGGGGAGTTTGTAAGCATACATGCAAGTGTAATCAAAGTTTGAAATAAATTTAAGCATTTGGTTCTCTGTTGAAAATGTATGGTTGAAAGCGTTTCTCCTGTTTGATTGTGAAAAGTTGTTTCCATATAATTTCCGATGCACTACTCTTTCATTGTTCATCTTAAATCAAACAAAAATCACAATCAATCCAAACTCAGATCCTAACAATTGGTATCAGAGCTCGGACAGTCAAATTTGATTTAACAATCATTTTGACATAAATAGTTCAGCTCACAATCGTTGATACTGATAGTTTGTTCGTTTCGTTGAAAAACAGAGCAAGGTTTAATCACCATCAAAGTTGATTAATCAGTGCCTGTAAAACAACCAGGATGACGTCACAATCACAAGATGATAAGAATAACATTGGCTGTCTTTTCAAACCACCCATGTTTAAACGTAATGAATACAACATCTGGGAGAGAAGGATGTGTCACATCCTTGCTCAACAGAATACTGGATGTTGGAGGTCTGTTGTTTTTGGTCCCCATGTTCCTATGGTGCCAAGTGCTGAGGATTGAAAGAAGTTCGTACCTAAACCAACTGAAAATTATACTGAAACTGACTTTTAAAAGTTTGAACTCGATGCCAAAGCATTTAGCATCATAGCTTCTGCATTACCCAATGAAATCTATGCTGGACTGTTGCATTGTAACAGTGCCAAAGAGCTATGGGATGCACTGAAGGAACAGTTTGGGGGAACATAAGAGGTTATTGAAAACAATAGGGAAATTCTAAATCAGCAGTATGAAACATTTTGTCACATCAAGGGTGAATCATTGACCCAACAGTTTGAACGATTCAGTTGTCTCATTAGTGAGCTAAGACTTGTTAAAGTTACATTTCCAAATGCAACTCAAAATAGCAGGTTTCTTAGATCACTACCTGAAAAATGGGATACAATTGCTTTTGTCACTAGAAATTCAGCTGAGTTCAAAGATCTGACCCTGACCCAACTCCATGGTAGACTCCTGACCTATGAAAGGGAGTTAAACCAGAAAAGGAAGTTGCAAGAGTCTGGTAAAGTTGCTGATGACTATTCATTTGGCAGCACAGCTCTTTTTGGTCAGGAAGAATCTGGTAGTAGTAGTAAGGATCAGAGTTATGATCATTTTATTGACATAACTGCTGGTGGAAATTTTAACAACTCTGATTCTCACCCTGCAAATTATGCTTTCATTGTAAACTGCGAAAACCAGATGTCAGATAATTTGTGCTTTGAACTCAATGATTTGCAACACTTTGATCCTACTGACTTAGAAGAAATGGACATTTTGCATCAATTGGCTTTGCTTAGTGTAAGAACAAGCAAATTCTACAAAAGAACAGGGAGAAAATTCCCAGGGTTGCATGGGAATTTAAGGGTGGGGTTGGATAAATCAAAACTGAAATGTTACAAGTGCAATAGGCTAGGTCATTTTGCTAGGGAATGCAGGAGTCAAACCACTGGTCCAATAATAACTCATCCCAGCTCAAACCCTAGACCTCAACATCAAAGCACTGTGCAATATACCCAATATACCCCTGCAGCACATGTTAACACTGCTCACTATGCTGCAACCCCTGTGCCTGTGCATTATGTTCAAACCACTGTTCCAGAAAATCAGTATGTTCAAGCCCATGTCCCTCAGGCACAAGTGCAACCCTGTTGCACCTCAACAAGCTGCTCCAACAGTTGTACAACCAGATCAACAAAGCTTCTTTACCCAAGGCTTTGTTGACTGGAGCAGCATGCCTGATGAGCTTGGTGATGAAAATTTTGCACTCTATGCTTCTAATCATAATTTTAATGATGAATTTTGTTTGATGGCATTAGAGTCAATACCAGAAGGGGGTAGAAACTGAAGGTGAACATCTAAGTGCTGAAACAGTGGATGAAGTGGCTGAAGCAGTGGTTACTGCAGTTGCTGGTGAACTACTGCTGGGAGAAAATTTAGAAACCCTGATTGAACCACTGTCTGACCCCTGATCCAAAGAAGACAAAGAAAAGAAGAAAGAAGAGAAAGCAGGTGAGGAAGAAGGGAGAACTGATGAAGAAGGTGATCATCAATGTGATTGTGCCATGATGGCTGCTGCTAAGGTATCACCTCGAGTTCTTGAAAAACTGTGTTCAGACAAATGCATAATTGCATTTGCTAACATTAAAGAGGTAAATGAAAACCATAGGGATAAGGTCTTATCTGATGAAGTCAAATTTGAAAAGTCATTAAAAGAACTTAGAAACAAATTGGCTGAAAAAGACAAAGAAATCAGCAGTCTCAAAGAAGAGCAAAGCATAACCAAGACTCAACTCCAAACTATGGTAGAAAAATACCAAGTTTGCAAAAAGGAGTTGGAATCCACCCAAATCACTTGTGAAAAATGGGTGGAATCATGCAAAGGTTATGAGGTCATGCTTGAAAAACATATTAAGAGCAATGTAAAATTTGGTGTTGGTTTTAGAAAACATGATGAAATTGAAAACAATGCTTCTAAAGAATCTGTTCAAACCATTGTTGAAGTTATTCCCATAAACAAGGATGGCCAAGAGGTTAAAATAACTGACAAACTTGGTAACAAAATTACTCTGGAAAGATCTGTGGGATCCTCAACTTTTGAGGAGATTGAGAAATATCAATTTAAACCCACATGGTCTGATGAGTGTGACATCCTTGAAAACTTCAAACCAATGGATTTCACAACCACTGATGGTGTAAAAGCTCCAAAAGCAAAGGTCATTCCTATCAAAGATATCCCAACAGTGGTTCAAAACTCTGTTGCTAAGGAATCTGAGAAAAGGAAGAAGAGAGAAAAGATTAAAAACCTGTTTTGTGATTTTTGTGAAAAGAGGAATCATCTAACAAAAGGCTGTTTTCATCTAAAAGCATATGATCTAAACAAAACAAGTGTCATTGTACCTGCTGAAAGCTGCACCATCTGTGGTAAAAATAACCACAAAACTAAGGAATGTGTGTATCTCAAAAACTTTGATGAGAAAAAGAATGAGTACACTGCAAAAACATCCTTAAGTTCATCAACATCATCTGTCAAATTCACCAAGAAACAACAACTATTTGTCCCAGTCCAAACAGCTGTCACAAAACAACTGAACCAAACATTTGTTCAAAGAGATGTTCAAGTGACTGATGCACCTCCTGCAAATCAATTCAGGAGAGGTAAAGGACAACCATCATACCAAAGGATCCCACATGTTTATGAGGCTTACAAAAAGCCCTCTAAACCAAGAGTGAACAAACATCCTTTTGGTTATCAACAGGTGATTGGCCAAGACCCCCAACAGTGGTTAGAGAAAAACATTCCCAAAAATGTTCAAACCCCTGAGCTAACCACTGTCTATGCATCTGCCACCATCCTAGACACTGTTGAGACCCCATCCAAAGCCTTATTGGCTTTGGAGACCTTAATGAACTAATCCTTTTACTTCATGTGCAGGGAGCTTCTGCATGCTTAGATAGCCTTTGGTATGTAGATAGTGGATGCTCCAGGCACATGACAGGATGTAAAGCCCTTCTCAAAGATTTCAAAATCCATGGAGGGGGTGATATATCCTTTGGTAATAATAGTAAAGGGAAAGTTCTGGGGCCTGGTACAGTACAATCTGGAAATGTAAAATTTGAAAATGTCAATCTTATAGACAATCTAAAATTCAACCTCCTGAGTGTTTCACAAATGAGTGATAAGGGATATGGATCATTCTTCACAAAGGAGTGTTGTAGGATTGTTGGACCATAAATGGTTGAAAAGATTGAAGCAATAATCAAAAATGGTAAAACTAAACTTGTTGCTCAAAGAAGTGGCAATGTTTATGTTGTTGATATGTCAAAAGAGTGCCCCAGAACTGATGCCTGCTTGTTCTCAGATGCATCAAACAAAGAGACAGAACTATGGCATAGAAGATTGGGGCACACAAATCTTAAGACAATCGCTGCCATTTCAAAACAGGGGTTAGTAAGAGGTTTACCTCAAAAACTGTTCACCTGTCCTGAGCATTGTGTTTCCTGTCTAAAAGGAAAACAACATAAAAGCTCCTACAAATTCATTGATGAGTCCAAAACAACCAAATGTTTGCAAATGCTTCATATGGATTTGTTTGCCCCAGTTAAAGTCATGAGTCTGAAGAAAAAGAGATATTGTTTGGTTATTGTTGATGACTTTTCTAGGTTTACATGGACTTACTTTTTACACTCAAAAGATGAGACTGCAGGCATTCTGCAAGACTTTGTGAAACAGGTTGAAAAGCAGTTTGACCTTCCAGTAAAAATCTTCAGAAGTGACAATGGCACAGAGTTCAGGAACAAGGAGTTGGATGATTTCTGTGTGTCAAAAGGAATTGTGAGGCAATACAGCATTCCAAGGACACCAGAACAAAATGGGGTTGTTGAAAGAAAGAACAGAACTTTGATTGAGGCTGCCAGAACCATGCTTACAGATTCAGGTTTGCCATTAACTTTTTGGGCAGAGGCAGTAAACACTGCTTGCTATGTCCAAAACAGAGTTTTAATCAACCCCAGGCATCAAAAGACTGCCTATGAATTGCTGTATAAAATAAAGCCATTAATCTCATATTTCAAAGTTTTTGGCTGCCCATGCTTCATTTTAAACTTAAAAGATTCTATCTCAAAGTTTGCAGCCAAAATTGATTGTGGTTATCACCTGGGATACTCAACCACTGCTAAGGCCTACAAAGTGTTTAACACAAGGACCAAAACAGTGGAAGAGACTTTGAATGTAAAGTTCATTGAACTTTCATCACTGAAAATCCTAGCAAATCCTGCAGATTTGTTTGATCTTGATAAATTCACTTTTGAAAATACTGCTGTCAAGACTAACAGTGCAGGTCTATCTGAGAATTCATCACCAGACTATGGGTATAAGATCATCATTCCTCAACAAAAGTCTGCCACAATGGGAAGAGCAGCAGGTGTTCAAAACAGTTGTCAAAGCTCAACCACTTCTACCTCAACAGTTGTTGACCAAAGTAGCCCTTTAACCACTGCTTCCTCATCATCAAACACTGCTGACAAAATTCCTCAAACAGTGGATCAAAGTCAGCATGTGTCCTCACCATTACCTCCTATTCCACCACCTTTTGAAGCCACTGCTGGATCATCAAAGTCACCAGCGGTGGCTAGCTCAGATGATTCACATCTGCAGCCCTCACCACTTAATGCCATTGTTCCATACCAAGGAGAGTTAATCTTCTTGAAATCTCATCCACCAGATCAAATTATTGGCAACATCAATGAAGGGGTGCTCACAAGAAGTCAATCCCAAAACATTTGTCTTTTTGCTGGCTTTCTATCTCTCCATCAGCCAGTCAAGTACCAAGAGGCACTGAAAGACAACAGCTGGGTAGAAGCCATGCAAGAAGAGCTCCAACAATTCAAAAGACAACAAGTATGGGAGCTTGTACCACTGCCAGAGGGTGTAAGTCCTATTGGCACAAAGTGGGTCTTCAAAAACAAAACTGATGAAAGGGGCATTGTTGTCAAGAATAAAGCCAGGCTTGTGGTTCAAGGTTTCAAACAAGAAGAGGGCATTGACTATGATGAAACATTTGCCCCTGTAGCAAGACTTGAAGCTATCAGATTATTTCTGGCCTTTGCTGTCAACCACAACATCAAGGTGTATCAAATGGACATTAAATGTGCATTCCTCTATGGTAAGATTCAAGAAGAGGTTTATGTCTGTCAACCTCCAGGCTTTGAGGATCCATTTAATCCAGATCATGTCTACAAGCTAAATAAAGCTTTGTATGGCTTGAAACAAGCACCAAGAGCCTGGTATGAAACTCTTTCCACCTTTCTACTTTCCATTGGTTTCACTAGAGGAAGAATTGATAAAACACTGTTTTTAAAATGGAGAGGGAAGGATTTGATGATTGTCCAAATTTATGTGGATGACATCATATTTGGAAGCACATGTAACAAAATGTGTGAGGAGTTTAGGCAACTCATGACAACTGAGTTTGAAATGAGTGCAATGGGTGAACTCCAGTGCTTTCTTGGTCTCCAAGTAAGGCAACTGCAAAATGGCACATTCATCCATCAAGGCAAATATGCCAAAGAACTTTTAAAGAAATTTGATATGGATGATTGTAAGCCATGCAGTACACCCATTGCAACCAATAAATTAGTCATGTCTGATGAGAAGGATGAATTGGTTGATCAGACCTTATATAGAAGCATGATTGGGTCTATATTGTACCTAACTGCATCTAGACCAGACATCATGTTTGCAACATGTGTCTGTGCAAGATCCCAATCAGCCCCTAGAAAGTCAAACCTTATTGCTGTAAAAAGGATATTCAGATACCTCAAAGGTGCTCCCACACTTGGTATCTGGTATCCAGCTGATGGTAAAATTGAGCTTTCAGGTTTCTCAGATAGTGATTTTGCTGGATGTGACAAAACAAGGAAGTCCACTTCAGGAGGGTGCCAATTCCTAGGCAATTGCTTAGTGTCTTGGCAAAGCAAAAAGCAAGCAGCTGTTTCCACATCCGGTGCTGAGGCAGAATATATAGCTGCTGCAAGCTGTACAGCCCAACTGCTTTGGCTTCAAAATCAGTTGCTGGATTTTGGTATCACTGCCTTGAAGACACCACTCATGTTGGACATCCAGGCAACATAAAATATCATCAAAAATCCAGTTTCTCATTCAACCACCAAACACATTGACATCAGACATCACTTTGTGAGGGATTGCTATGAAAAAGGTTTGATTTCTCTGCATCATGTTCCAACTAAGGATCAGCTGGCAGATGTGCTAACCAAAGCATTAGACACATCTACCTTTGAAAGCTTGATCTCTAGGATTGGCATGCTAAACATGGAATAACAGGCAAAATCCTATTTTTCTATGAATAAAAGCATTAAAATGTTTTCAGAAAATAAAAAATACATCCTTAAAAATAGCTAAAAATGAATTTTTCATTAAATCCTTAAAAGTCTGCCATAACCACTGATGAGTTCAAAAGTCTGATCTACTTCAAAAGTCTGTCCACTGCTGAAAGTCATCCCCTGTTCTCTCATTCCTTTGATAAGCACTGTTGTTCAAAATCAGTGTTGTATCCACTGATGTGCTATCCACTGATAGTAAAAATCATCCACTGTCTTCATTACGTTTGCAACCACTGCCTTCATCAGTAGTTTTCATAAAAGTACTGTCCTTCACTTCATCAGGGGATGGCACGTGGATAGTACATAATGGTCAGACCTTTTGTAACCGCTGCCACGTCAGCATTCACTTTTTCTCCATAAAACCCCCTTTCAAAACCCCAAGCAGGGTTTTACTGTCGAATTGAATTCTTAAAAATTCTCTTCTCAAAGCAGTTTTCATCACATTTCATCAAATTCCTTCACAAATCTCTTCGATCGTCTTCTCCAAAAATGACTAAATCGAAGTCTTCCGCAAAGTCCACCACAAAATCATCTTCCAAAGAAGCCTCTCAAAAGGCTAAACCCACAGAAATTCCACACAAACCTTCTCACAATCTTCTGGGTCTTCTCACAAAACCCGGCACCACAGATGCTTTCGATTCCATCCTCGATATGATCACTGCTTCAAAGTACAAAACCTTGTTAACAACAGATGCACCAATTTATTTGACGACCCAAAGAGAGTTTTGGAAAAACGCAACCCTTGAAAAACAAGGTGAGACTGTCACTGCCATTAACTCTTCTCTAAAGGGTAAAGCTGTCAAAATCACACCACAATCCATCTTGGAAGTCTTTGAACTCAATGATCAGGAAGGTAAAAATTCTTTTCCCAAAAATGAGTTAAAAATTGACTTCATTGAATGAGGGTATGCAGATACAATGATGAAGAGGGATACCTTACAAAAAGGTTACCTCCCTTCTGCAACAAGATTTTTATTCCATACCCTGTTAATGTGCATTTCAAATAAAAACTTCTTTTAATGAAATACCATTAAAAATTCAAAATCTGGGATATGCTATTCTTCAAGATGAAGATTTCAGTTATTCTCAGGAAATTTTTAATGATTTAGTTAAAAATGTTGAAACAAAATCATTCTTACTGTTTCCAAGATTTCTAAGTTATTATTTTGAAAAGAAATTTAGTAAGGATGATATTTCTGCAATAAACCAAGGTGAATCTTTTCAAATGCACAGCTTAACTGCTGAAACTTTTACAAGAATGTCAACACCTTGCAAAACACAAGCAGAGGTGCCTGAGCAGAATTTAGCAGCAAACACTGCTCCTCAGGTATCTGCTGCTGAGCCCACTGCTCAAGGTGATCAAAGCAGCAGAACAACTGCTTTGAAACCCACACCTAAAATTCCCAAAAAGCCAAAACAAAAGAAAATTCAAAAACCCCCCAAACCTACCAAAAAGGCAACTCTGGAGGATGAGATACCAGAGAAACTGCCAGTGACAGCACAAAACTCACAAGAAACCACTGCTGCTACTTCCTCATAGCAGTTGGTAGAAATATCTCAAACCATGGCTGAAACTCCTCCTGTTTCTTCTAAAAAAGAACAGGTTGTACAACAAGGGACACCACAATATTATGCTCTGGAATCACTTGCTTCCATCATCCATAGCCCAATGCCCGGGGCAAACTCTCTTTCTACACCTAACCTCACATCCACAATTCCACTAAATACAAAGATTTTGTTGGATGCAATTGATTTGAACCAGGCACAAACCAGTCCTTCTCAATCACGTGTCCATGAGAATATGCCTCAACAAATGACTGGGCCTGATGTATCAATCTTTGCTAACCCACCAACACAACCTGAGGAGGTTACACCCCTTGAGTTACAAGTAACTCTTGGTGGTAATCCAAGTGAAGCAGCTACTACAAGTGTTGAACCCACTGGTTTACACTTGGACAGTGGTTACATCTATAAGACTTCCTTGGAGGCAATTCCATCTATAGCACCTCTGATAACCACTGGTGAGTTTGTTTTAACCACTAGTACTATCAAAAGGTTGTCAAGTTTCGAAGGAAGAAGTCCCCAGTACCAAGAAAAAGGGGCATCAGTGGATAATGCTTGGAGTACACTCCCTGCATCAACCACTGTTACAACCACTGCTAGTGGGAAATCAGATGATCCCATTAAGTTGGGTGATGGTTTAAAGTACCAAGAATTGACGGACAGAGTTGAAAAACTGGATACCTCTATTGTAGAAATCAAAGAAATGCTGCATCAGTTGTTGACAGTTCAAATGGTACAACCCACTGTTGTTCCACCTCAAGCACCTGCTCCACCACAAGCACCTGCTGCAGATGAGATATGGAACTTATTTCAACCTTTTCTCCAACAATAACAACAAATGGCTGATCAGCAACATGCAATACATGTACAAGAGCTGAGAACCATAATGGAGTCTAGGTTCAAGAACACACAAGCAGATATCAAGGCTATCAAGGCCCATCTCTTGCAGACCACTGGCACTGCTCCTCCCACTGTTCTTTTCATTGATCAATTACCTCCAGATAATGCCAAAAAGGGGGAGAAATTTTAGGAGTGGAAAAAGAAGGGTATAGATGATGGTTTGTATGTTGAACCAGAAAAGGATGCTATGACCAGAAACATTCCCTTGCCAGATGGTAGTAAAAAAGTTGATGTTACCCAAAATGCACTTGATGAAGCTGTAGCAAGTGTAAAAAGGGACAGAGCGGCAAAGGATATGACAAGGTGGAATGAGGAGAAAAGAGCTTTCATGGAGCTGAATGGGCAGGGTTGTTCTGAATCAGAGGATGTTCAAAATCCTGTGTTAAAAAGAAATCCCACTAGAAAAGTGAGGGAACCCAAATCCATACCATCCAGACTCACAAAGCATACTCCAAAACCACCATCCAAAAGCCCCCAACATCAAACTTCCACCCAAACAGTTGTTGTAACACCTGCTGTGTCATCAGTTGCTGATACTTCAGTGGTTCCAACAACTGTCAGCCAAACACCTACCATCACTTCAACACACACCACTACCACCACCTTACCACCAAAAATCACTTCACCACCAAAAACTGCCATTCCATCATCACCTCCTGCCAAAAAGCAGAAGACATCAGATGTTACAACATCTGCTGTAATGACAATAGTGGTTGAAACACCAGTTGTTTCAACAACTGTTAGTCAATCACAAACCACTGCCACCAAAATCACTACCACTGCTCCACTTAAAACATCATCAACCTCTCCTCAACCAAAAAGAAGAAGGTTAATCTTGAAAGATGATGACATTTCACCACCACCAACATCTTCAAAACCTCTATCACTTATCACAGTTCCAAATCCCATTCCTCTCTCTTCAGCTCAAATTTAAAAGCCATTACCTCCTGCAGGTGTTCAATTTCCTCTGGAACTCATAGCAGTTAGAGAAGAAATCAAATCTTTCTATAAAAGTTGCAAGTCAAAAGAGCCACTGCTCCAGCTGGTGCTACCATCTATAAAAGAAGGGTTCAAAATCAGTTGGGTGCTAAAACAATCCAAGAATTAATGGATGGTGATGACCTTGTAAAAGAGGGCATTAAGATAATGATTGAAGAAACTCTTGGATTGGATCAATCTGCAAGTACTGCTTAGACAGTCATGAATAGGCCTGCATCACCAAACACCTCATCCAATAAAAATCTCCCAAGAAACCCACCAGACTCAAAAGTACTAAAGTGGAAAACTGACAAACAGAGCCACGTACTGATAGTGATCAAGTCTAGTGGAGAAGTGAAGAAAATATCAAGGGAACAAGCTCTTGGCATGGGTCTTGAAGATTTGCAGGATCTCCTTGATCTTCCACTTAGCAGGGATGATGATGACACAGATGCCTTAGCCTTTGAACTTCAACTCAAAGGGCAAATAAGGGAACTGTTGATGAGGCAATAAAGATCTTCCAATAATGAAGAGTTTTGGCATTATCTGTTCCAGGGGGAGATTGTTGGGATTGAACCCTATCAGAGGAACAGATAATTAAAGCCAAAACTGGATCAGGGCAGTGGATCCAGAATAAGCAGATGTTATGCTTCAAATCTCTCCCCTTGAAAGTGGTTTCAACATCTGCTGACATCCAAACAACTAATCGCTACAAACTGCTGACCAACAACTGCTGCCCAAGCTAAAGACTGATGGAAGACTAAAGCTCTGCTGTTCAATCTACTGCTATAAGTCAAGCTCTGCTGGATAAGTAAAGCACTGCTGGGTTCACATCAGTGGAAGGATGCAGCAGTAGTTTAGTTCACTTTATGAATTGTATTGTAATAACAGTTGTTAGCATAGCAGTGTTTGTATAGGTCAGATGTTAGAGTTTGTTAGGAGGTTAGATGTCACTTTCATGGTGATGTCAGCAAAGATGCTCAGTGGTTTGTTCCGTGCCTATAAATAGAACAGTGCTCTGTACTGTTCTATTAGCTCTTCACCATCTTCTTCCTACACGAACAAATTACTGAGCTCGGGCTGAGGGGGAGTTTGTAAGCATACATGCAAGTGTAATCAAAGTTTGAAATAAATTTAAGCATTTGGTTCTCTGTTGAAAATGTATGTTTGAAAGCATTTCTCCTGTTTGATTGTGAAAAGTTTGTTTCCATATAATTTCTGATGCACTACTCTTTCATTGTTCATCTTAAATCAAACACAAATCACAATCAATCCAAACTCAGATCCTAAAAATTCCGCTGCCAAATTAATAAACACCGACAGCACTGATCTGGATCTCGCGACACCGCTCCCGGGGGTAGGGGTCGGGGGTTGTGACAGAGGGTGGTATCAGAGCTACAGCCACTGGTTTAAGCCAAAGAAGTGTTCTGCTGACACTTAAATTTTAAATTATGTGTTAGGAAGTAACTTATGTGTAAATATTGTTTTGTGTTATTTGACTATTTGTTAGTTTACAGTATGAGTGAGCAGGGAACTTTGGACGCTTATCGTCACTTAGATAGTTCAACAAAAGATGAGGGAACATCATCTCAACCTAATCCCTCGAGATACTCAGCCGATACTGAGGAAGGGATATTTATATTTAAGGCACAGTCTGAGGAATGCTTTACTACTAAAAAGAGAGGTTGGTTTAATAGAGGAGCACATGAGAGAAGAAAGAGAATGAAGAAATTGCAACAACAAAGGGCAATAATCAGAGTTAATAGGGAAGGAAATGCACAAACTTAGGAAACCATCAATAGGCCACATTGGGAAGAGGAACTAGATAGACAGTTGGCCGATTTCCATATGTTAGCCACTACAACAGTAAACTCTACCCTAAACCAAATAGCCGAACCGCCACCGTTACCTTTATTTCCAGACCAACAAATGCTAGAACTCGGCCAGGAAGACCAGTTTCCAATCCCAGATGTAGATCCCTATGAAATTACCAGAATTCCCCCACCAAACCCCATAGCTCAGTACATTGACCTTAACCCTTTAGATCCCTTTTGGAGCAGCGAATGGCAGACACAGAGTGTGATACATAATCCATACCCTTATGGACAACCTATCCCTCGACACCCTGACCCAGTACTAGCACCCATGCCACCTATGAGCCAGGAAAACTTGGAGGAACTTCGCTCATTGGGTGACGAATTAGTAGAGGAAGGAGATCGGATTCGGCAAATAGGAGAAAAGCTTATGTGGAAGCATGTCGAGCGTGATATACATGATTGGATACATGATACCTAGAAAATGTGTAGATATATGTGTAATTTTTGTATTTTGATAAAAAAATCTATAGATAGACTAAAATAGATACGGATGCATAGCTACTAGTATATTTGATTTCCAGTTGTAGTTTGTAATTGACGCATATATATAGAAAGAGTAAAAGTCACAATGATCGACGTTTTTTATCAAATTGTTTGTGTGATTGTGTATAAATATTTGTACCAAATTTATTCCGTGATAATTAATACTTGATAAATATTCACAATTCAGATGGACAACGAAGTAAATCAGGAAAACCAGAATAATGAGAATAATGGAAACCAAATATATAACAGTGCCATCCAACATGCAGTAGCACAAGGAATTATAGATGCTATGCCTTATATTATCAAGACTGTTAAAGAAGCAGAAATTAATAAATCTGCAAATGGAAGTAAACGCCAACACACTGAACCAAGTCACAGTGTGAACAATAATAACGGACCTATAATCCAAGCTCCAATTCCTAAAAGAAGAAGAACCGCTTCTTACGGTTGGTCTTATAAAGAATTCTTGGCCTGTAAACCAATAGAATTCTCAGGCAATGAATGAACCATTGCAGCCTTACGTTGGATAGAAAAAACAGAAGCAGTCATAAAAATAAGTAAATTTGCAGATGAAGATAAGATTATGTTTGCTTCTAATCTCTTCAAAAATGCAGCCTTAGAATGGTGGAATACTATTCTCCAGTCTAAGGAAAGTTACAGAGTTTATAATATGGAATGGATCAACTTTAAGGAAATAGTTGAAAGAAAATTTTGTCCTCCTAATGAAAAGGAACAAATCGCCAACAAGTTCCTAAATCTTAGAATGACTGGAATAAACTGCAAAGGTTACACTACCATATTCTTCGAATATGCTAGGATAGTGCTAACCTTAGCCTCACCTGAACCAGTGTTAATCTCCCGTTATATTTGGGGATTAATTAGTATGTAGTCAAGGCATCTAGATCGCAAACCATAGAAGAAGTAGTAGAACTAGCCAATACCCCGACTGTTGAATTGGTATGTACACAAGAGGAAAACCAGAGAAAGAACCTAGCCCAAAAGCTTACTCAGGAATTTCGCTACGGTAATTCCAACCGTGGAAAAGGAACAGGTTCTTCTGCACCTTACTGCAAGTTTTATAAGAAGAAGCACTCAGGAAAGTGTGCTGGGTCCTGCAACTTTTGTGAGTACCCAGGACATAAGGAAGAAAATTGTAGGAGAAAGGCTAGTGCCAGGATATGGTACAATTGTGGAGAGACTGGTCACATCAAACCGAACTGTTCGAAACTAGCTCTAGCCACAACCAACAAGGCTAAGACAACTGAAGCGCCTAAGAAAAATGCCAGAGTGTTTGTTCTGACAGCTGAGGAAGCCAAGATGATTCCGGATGTGATTGCCGGTACGTTCTTAGTTAATAACATATTTGCTAAAGTATTGTTTGACTCTGGTGCAAACCAAAGTTTTATCAATACTTCTTTCTACAAATTTCTTGACCAACCCTTAGCCAAACTCCAACAAGATTGTCTGGTAGAGACAGCAAACGGAGAATCCGTTAAGAGTAGTGAAATCTTGCAGGGAGCAAGAATAGAAATCCTAAACCGTCATTTCTTTGCTAACCTTTACCCAATGAATCTGGCCGGATTCAATGTTGTACTAGGAATGGATTGGTTGGTAGCCAATCGTGCTAGTATATTATGTGATTAAAAGTCAGTAAAAGTAAGTACACCAACAGGTGAAAAGATCACAATCAAAGGAGATAAGCCAACCAGATCGACAAAGTTCATCTCTATGAAGAAAGCTGCAAGTTATGAAAGGAAAGGAGGATTAGTATATATAATTTCAGTAATCATTAATACTAAAGGAAAAGAATTAAAAAATATCCATGTGATATCTAAATTCTCAGACGTTTTTCCAGAAGAGTTACCTGGATTACCGCCTGATAGAGAGGTTCAATTTAGAATTCACCTGATACTAGGAACGACACCGATTGGCAAAGCACCATATCGATTAGCACCAACGGAAATGTAGGAACTGAAGAAACAATTGGACGAACTTCTTGACAAAGGTTTTATACAACCAAGTTCATCACCGTGGGGAGCACCGGTGTTGTTTGTTAAGAAGAAAGACGGATCGATGTGTATGTGCATTGATTATCGAGACTTGAACAAGGTTACGATTAAGAATCGGTACCCACTACCAAGAATCGATGATCTATTCGATCAACTTCAAGGAGCTCGATTCTTTTCTAAGATTGACTTACGCTCAGGATATCATCAACTGAAAGTACAGGAAGGGGACATTCCTAAAACTGCTTTCAGAACTAGGTACGGTCATTATGAATTTACCGTCATGCCATTTGGTTTAACCAATGCCCCAACCGCATTTATGGACATGATGAACATGATATGTAAACAATACCTGGATAAATTCATAATTGTCTGTATAAATGATATTCTAATTTACTCTAAGAGTAAAGAGGAACATGCAGCACATCTGCATACACTTCTGACATTGTTGAGAAAAGAGAAGCTTTATGCTAAATTCTCAAAATGTGAATTTTAGTTACAAGAAGTGCAATTCCTTGGACATCTGGTTAATCATGAAGGAATTCATGTGGATTCCACAAAGATCGAGGCGATTACTAAGTGGAAAGTCCCTGAGTCGCCTACGGAAGTACGAAGTTTTCTTGGACTGGCAGGATATTATAGACGGTTTATCCGAGATTTCTCTAGAATAACCATTCCATTAACCAAACTGACCTGCAAATCAGTTAAGTTTGAATGGGGACCGAAATAGGAAGAAGATTTTAGGATTCTTAAGCAAAGGTTAACCAACGCACCCACACTCGCACTACTAGAAGGAACTGAAGACTTTATAGTCTATTGTGATGCGTCTAAGTTAGGATATGGATGTGTGTTGATGAAACATCAAAAGGTTAAAGCTTATGCCTCTAGACAACTTAAGAAACATGAAGAGAATTATACAACCCATGATCTAGAGTTAGGAGCCATAGTTTTTGTCCTTAAGATTTGGAGACACTATTTATATGGTAATAAATTTGTTGTCTTCATGGATCATAAGAGTTTAAGGTGCATTTTTGGGCAAAAAGAATTAAATATGAGACATAGACGCAGGATGGAAATTCTTAGTGATTATGATTGTGATATCCAGTACCATGCTGGGAAAGCTAATGTAGTAGTTGATGCTTTAAGTCGAAAGTATCATGAAAAGCCAAAACGAGTATTCTCTCAAATTAAATCTACAAGTAGATTTAAATGATCAAATTAGAGAGGTATAGGAAACAACAATCAAGGACGATGCTGAAGGTTTAAAAGGAATGATTAAGGAGTTAGAACAAGGAACAGATGGAATTTGGAAGTTTCATAAGAAAAGGATGTGGATACCTAAACAAGGAAACCTACGCCACAGAATTCTAGAAGAAGCTCATAAGTCTAAGTATACGATACACCCCGGAAGTGATAACATGTATCAAGATCTAAGAAAGAATTTCTGGTGGATAGAAATGAAAAAGGATATAGCTAACTATGTTGCTAAATGTCTAACTTGTTCACAAGTTAAAGTTGAGCATCAGAAACCCTCAGGATTATTGCAACAGTTAGAGATGCCAATATGGAAATGGGAATTGTTAACAATGGACTTTATTACCAAATTACCCAAAACAAGGAAAGGAAATGATACAATCTGGGTGATTGTAGATAGATTGACCAAATCTGCTCATTTCTTACCAATGAAGGAAACTTTCAATATGGAATAGTTAGCCAAACTTTATGTAAATGAAATAGTTTCATTACATGGAATTCCTTTATCTATCGTATATGATAGAGATAGCCGTTTTACTTCTCATTTTTGGACAAGTTTCCAAAAAGCAATGGGAACTAGGTTAAATCTAAGCACAGCTTATCATCCACAGACGGACGGATAAAGCGAAAGGACAATTCAGATGATGGAAGATATGCTTAGAGCCTGTGTAATTGATTTCGGAGGAAATTGGGATGATCATTTACTATTAATAGAATTTTCCTATAATAACAGCTATCATACTAGCATTAATGCTGCACCTTTTGAAGCACTTTATGGACGAAAGTGTCGAACTCCAGTCTGTTGGGCAGAAATTGGAGAAAAGCAACTATCTGGACCCGAGATAGTGAAAGAAACAACGGATAAGATAATTCAAGTCAAGGAAAGACTAAAAGCAGCACGAGATCGTCAAAAGAGTTATGCAGATAACAGACGAAAACCTTTGGAATTTCAAGAGGGAGATAAAGTATTATTAAAAGTTTCTCCATGGAAAGGAGTAGTCGGATTCATTAAACGAGGAAAACTAAGCCCCAGGTATGTTGGACCTTTTGAGATAATTAGAAGAATAGGACCCGTAGCCTATCAGCTACAACTACCAGAGGAAATGGCAGGAATACATGATGTGTTTCATGTATGTAATCTCAAGAAGTGCTTAGCAGACGAATCACTAGTGATACCTCTTAAGGACATAGAGGTAAATGAGAAACTTAAGTTTATCGAGAAACCCGTTCAGATTGAAGATAGAAAGATAAAGAACCTCAAACATAAGAGACTAGTTCTTGTCAAAGTAAAATGGGATTCCAAGAGAGGACCGGAATACACTTGGGAACTCGAGTCATAGATGCGAAAGAAATACCCAGACTTGTTCCAGTAGACCTCGAGGACGAGATCTAAAACAAGGTGGGGAGGATATAACAACCCTCCTAGAACCCTTAATGAGACCCTAAAACGTTCATTCTATACCCCGTATGCGAGAAACGAGCCCACAATACCCTTATACTTATAAAATTCAAGAAAACAAAATTATAGGTATCTCGCGGGGCATGACTAAGACCTCTTTGGTCTTTCGGGGGCCGCGAGGCCTAGTGACTTGCTGGACAAACAAAGCCGCCACGTGTCGACACGTGGCAAGCCTATACTCGCTGACTAGCCAACCCTAAACCCTTGTCTACTCTCTCGCGGGCCGTGAGAGTGTTAGCTTAGTGTTACGCGGGCCGCGAGCCGCCCTAGTCCAGCCCTATAAATTGAGGTGATCGGCTCATTTGTAAGTCGTTCAAATTCTAAATCTCTCTCAATATTCTGTAGGAAATTATTATACCCGGGCATAATACCCACTATAAAGCGAAGCTCTGCCTCGTTGTAAGTATTATAACCCTGCTATTACCCTACACGATCGATTTAGGGCTCCGTAACGCATATCAATGCTCTGCCTGACTCAGTCATTGGAGTTCTGTCTCGTGTTACACCCGATTGATCTAGGGCTCTGTAATGCACGTCAAGGCTCTGCCTGACTCAGTCATTGGAGTTCTGTCTCGAGTTGTATGGTTAACGTGATTTGGGTTATTTATTAACACGTGTGCATTGTTTAATTTTAATAGATAATAACTAGGAGAATCACCAGGAAGCTATAGTAGTATCACCTAAGCCAATAATGTAAGTACATTCACTTTTTCTCACTATTTGAGAGTAGATTTTTGTGAGTCAAAATGTTTTACCAAAACCTCACATGTTTTCAAATACAATTATAGTGATTAAGTCTTTGTAATTCTACAATTTCTGCCAGTATTATGGGGTTTGTATATAGTACTTGATAACCTTCACAATTGGGCATGGGTATCCAATGTGTGATATGACCATAGTCACAGATCCGTCGAGTGGCACGTACTGACCGAGTAATTGTATAGATATAAACATTGTAATCGCCCTTAATACTGTAATGTGTAAACAACTGATGCTTTACCAAAATGGAATGTACTTGCTAGTAATTCTTGCTGATAAAATGTTTTTAAAACGCGTTTCAGGTAACACAATTTGAAAGCCAATTAGAAGCCAGCTGGAGAGCACTAAAGGCTTGGAAAAGTGGCTATAAAATTTACCTAAATAAAAAGGAGTTTTTGTTTTCAATAATTAGGGTTTATCCCTACAAATGTATTGTCAAATGAACTTGGGTTCTACCCCAATGATTTATTATTATAAAAAGTTTGGTGTTTAACTCTGATAAAAATATTTCCTAACTACGGTCCTGATGTATTCCGCTGCCAAATTAATAAACACCGATACCACTAATCTGGATCTCGCGACACCGCTCCCGGGGTAGGGGTCGGGGGTTGCGACATGTATCCTTTAATGATTGCCGCACTTTGGGCATTTTAAGAGATTATCTTTAAGTTATAGTAGTAGGCCCTCTTCCAGGCAGCGTTACCCTCAACTTATTGGTCTGAGTCAGCAGGGATACAGTCCCGCAAGGTCAGACTATTGAAAGATAATTAAGTAAGTTATTAATGCGGAAAGTGGTAGGCCCCCTTCCAGGTAGCGTTACCCTCAACCATTTGGTCTGAGTCAGCAGGGATATAGTCCTCGCGGGGTTGGTTTAAAGTTTTAATAGTAGTTTGTAGATAAGGGATTCAAGAGGTTTCTTACTCTCAGTCGGGCCAGTCATTCCTAGCCAATCCATGGAGTAGTACTAAGCTTGAACCAGGTTCTCGCTGGATCTATACACTGAACGAGACATAGAATTACCCAACCACCCTTCTAACTTCCAAGTAGTTAACCCGCTTTATATAGACCGTAAAGACATGAATATGTGAATCAACAACGTATGAAGAATGGTTAGATAAATTAGCCTTTAATACAAAAAATTAGTTATTAAAGTCATTAATACATACCCAATTAAAAAGGAGCCAAAGATTGGAAATAAAAAAGAAATACATAAAGGATTTGTCTTCATCAAGTGATGCAAGAGTTTAGCCAAGCATGGCCTTTGTTTGACAAGAACTCTTACGATCGATCTTGGATCCCAAGACTACTACACACTCTAAATGATGGAAGATGGATGATGGTGTTGTAGTGGTGGTGGAGTGGTGGCAAGTGTGAGAGAAGTGGTTTGCCAAGGGATGAGTTGAAATGAAACCAGGCACCCTTATTTATAGCTGAAAACAGACTGTCAACACGGCCCCGTGCCCACCTGGCACGGCCCCGTGTTGGTCATTCTCTCTCTTCTTCATTAACTGCAGTGTTAAGTCTTGTACTAACACGACCCTGTGTGTCAATGGCATGGCCCCGTGCCCATTGTACTTGCTTGTACTTACTACTACTATCCAAGATTCTGCAAATCTGGGAGTTGACCACGACCCCGTGTCTATTGGACACGGCCCCGTGTCTCTTGTCTGCTTCTGTTTGTCTTTTTCTTCATGGAATCTGGAGTTGGGCACAACCCTGTGCTGAACTGGCACATCCCTGTGTTGGACTGGCACATCCCTGTGCTGAACTGGCACAACCCCATGCTGAACTGGCACACCCCCGTGTTAGCCTTCTGACTTGTTGTTTTTGGTCTTGGGGTGAAGCTTGGAGGGTCGGTATGAAGTGTCAACTTCTCTTCTTTTGTATTTATGTTGGTTTTTGCCGTTATTTTGCTTCTTTTGTGTGTTTAAGCTCTTTCAACCCTGTAAA
Source organism: Helianthus tuberosus (assembly GCA_030545235.1). Classification (NCBI taxonomy): domain Eukaryota; kingdom Viridiplantae; phylum Streptophyta; class Magnoliopsida; order Asterales; family Asteraceae; genus Helianthus; species Helianthus tuberosus. The sequence goes on along the minus strand of CM060448.1, from coordinate 42,875,324 downwards.
TTAAAAAGAAACAAAGAAACATGCTTTTTCCAACATTAATACCGAAAAAGGGTTGATTTCACACCGTATTTGATATAATTTATATGTTGCATTTTTTGCATATCAAATACCACCACACTTGAATCTTTGCTTGTCCTCAAGCAAAACTCTTTAATGTTGCTTACACGCCCAAATGGAATTGGTAGAGAAGAAGTTTTCGGGTCTTGTTTGTAGAGTGTCGGGAATCCAAGTTCTTTATTCTTGTTTTTATATTATTTACAATCCTCTTCGACATGATCTATTTTGAACCTTTTTAAGAATAATAAATATTTTTGGGCGTAACAAGCATTTATAAAATTTCCTTTAGCTATATACAAATTCACACACCTCACAAGTGATCACACAACACTCGGCCGAAGATGTATAGGTGAAACTCTCGATACCGGTATGGAACTTACTCCTACCAAATGCTTGACAATTAATCAAACCTCATCCTTTTTATCATAATCTTTGTAAATATCAAAAGGACTTTGAAAGGATAGGTTTTGGCTAAGGGTAGGATAGTTTTATTGAAAAGTGGCTAAAACGTAAAATGTCGGTTTTCTTTTAAAAATTTATTTGTTTGTGACTTAGTTATAAACTACATATTTATAAGCAATAATTTCTGCTTGTTTATTTCAAGTAGCTAGAGAGAGATTTTATTTTGTTTTATTTTATTTTTTTCGCTTTTTTTATATAAAACTAAGTCACCTCTTTTTTATATGATTTTCAAAAGAACCGCATTTTACTAAAAACAAGGGATGTGAAAATAAAAATTGGTTTTGGGGTGATGGATGGTTTGTGCAAAATGGTATTTTGCGGGTTTTGAAACGAAAGGTTTAGGCTCAAAGGGGTTTAAATAGGGGAATATTTTTGTTGTTTTTGTTTATGGTGGGGAGATAAAGAGAAAATAAAGTTGAAGATGAAAATGAGGGTTTAAAATCCTAATGCCTCCATCATTTACTTACTTGGTTTCGTCGGTAAGGATCGAGAATGTATTGTCTTGTTAAGTTCTAGACTCGTAAGAACCATACGGCTATTCGAACAAGAAACGAAAGATGAGCATTTAGTAAATATATATGATTGAATGCTCGGTAAAGGCTCAAAACTCACATTTTTTTGTGGGAAACGGGGTATAAGTGTGAAATTATATACAATTAAATTTTACATAGAATTGTCATTCCATTTTTATAAACTTTTCTTGTATGGTTCTTTTTATCACGGAGCTATCGGTTGTAAACTTTATAAAAACTTGAAAATTTTAGATCTTGGTTTCTAACTTAAACTATAAACAAGACAAAACAAAGAAAGAAAATTTTAAAAAAGATTTGGGGTGTTTTAGCTGTTAGAAGTAGAGTTTTGTTTAAGGCTTGATTTAGGATAGACAGATTCAAGTTATTGAGTTTCCCCCTACACTTAAATTACACATTGTCCTCAATGTGTCCAAAATATGTTAAATTGATTGAATATGTAAGATGTGTGTTAAAACTAACCAATTTTTTGGAAAACCGACACTTGGCAGACACTTGGCACGACCCCGTGTAGATCACACACGGCCCCGTGTCAAAAGTGCCAGTACCAAAATTTTTCAAACTTATCCTAGGTTTATAACCCGTGAGGGAGTGAATCAAATTAGGGTACTTTTAGAAACCTAGATAATCTTTGATGGAGTCTAGTAACCGGTAAGCATAACAGCCTATTTAGAGTTCCATAAGTATCACCTTGAGAAGGGTCGAGGGGCTTGTGTGGTATCTCAGTAGGTTTAGAATATTAAGATCCCGGTGCCATAATAACTAATAAACATAGTAAAATCATTACTAGAATAAATCAGGAATCCAGTCTAGGCAGTCGTTTTCATAAATTGAGTAAAAACCCTAGTTAATTCGTGTTCATTAATTTTAGTTAATTAATTTAATTTGCAATTTTAGGATATTTAGAAACCCCCCCCCCCTCAAATTTAAAAACGGTTAGAGTCCATATCAGTATAGGTCTAGATAGAGTCTAATTAACGTAATTAGAGTGCCTCGTGGGTTTGATACTCAGACTTACTTTAGTTATACTGTATTGATCGGTACACTTGCCGGTTGTGTGGTTTACTTTTAGATCGAGTCTAAGTATATAAATTTAAAGTTTAGAGTGTCTAATTTAGGTTAATATTAGATAGTTTTATTTGACCACATTTAGTACATCAATGCAGAACATTTTTAGGAACGATATCATCCTTCTTGCATAATTTCAACCCCACCTTTGATTGTGGCCTTGGCATATATACATCAACGACCAACGTCCTTCTTCATAATTTATTTTTAGCCTGAAATTAAAGTGGCCGTCCCATAAACCGCAACGCTGAACCATGAATAAAACATCTAAAAAACCTAAAGACTATTACATAATAACAATCCCTTAGAAGTATGGCACCAACAAAAAATAACCAAATCTTTTTTAGGACCTCAAAAAGATCTCTAAATTATGTCTTATTAGGTTTAAAAACTATATGAAAAAAATTACCGCAAACTGACCTAGACCTTGAATATCAAGTAGGAGTATGTGAAATCCAACTCTAAAGGGTCCATTTCCAGTCATACTTGTTTGGAGGGGAAATTTTGTACCTGTGCTAAAGATGACAAAAATTTGAAGCTTATAAAAATCATAAAGATTAGCTTAATCATCAAATCTATCAAAATGCAAACGAACACTCAAATAAGCCAACAGAAAAGTAGGAAATTACAACAATCAATTATGTACGTGCTTCCTGATTTGGGTATATTCAACCATAAGGACTCACCCAACAACACTAGCAACAATACTGATTAGGTAACCAAATCTATACTATATAATAAAAGAAACATGATTTGGGACACATGTCATTCAATGAGGGCATTAATAATTTATAGATAAATTTTAAATTTAAAATTAAAAAGATTTAAATATTATATTTGAATTTTATCTTGATTGTAAATCTAAAGTCCAATATAAATTTCGTAATAAAAAAAATAAAACAATATCGAAACTTAAGAATTTAAAAAAAGTTAATGCTTAATCAAAGAAACTAATAGATAAATAAATAAATAAAAAGACTTATTTGACAATTTTATATAATTTTTAAGCTGATCAGCTGATGTCGAGTGTTTTCAACTTTCATCAAGTAGTCTTCAAAGCCCAAAAAAAGCATTTCAAAAAATATTAAATGTTTTATTAAGTTTTCAATTGGGCCATGAATCGAATTTTCAAAAGCCCAATGTAATTAAATAATAGAGTTAAATGTGATTTTAGTACATGTGGTTTGGTCATTTTACCAGTTTAGTCTAAATGTTTGAAACGTTGTTATTTTAGTGCAAATAGTTTCAAATATTGCCATTTTAGTCCACTCCTACTAAATATTATTTAGTTTAATATTTATATTATAGATAATCCTCCTACTAAATATTATCAGTTTAATATCTTATGGATAATTATTATTTAGTTTAATCTCTTTCTCATTTATAATATTATTTACTTGAATTAATTATATTTGAACATTTTGTTTAGTTTGGTATCAAATAGATTTTACGAGACTTAAAATAAAATTAACTAATATTATTTATGATTTATACATTTACGGAGTTTTAAATAAATGGTTAAATTTATTGAGACTTCGTTAACAAATTTGCAACAACAGAATAATCTATTTTTTCATGAAAACCAAACACGGGGTTTTTAAGGATATATATGTTTAATTATTTAGTACAGAAAATTACATTTATTCAAACCGTGTAATGCACATATTTTTAAAGATGTAATTTTTTTATTATTTGGTATATAAAATTACATTTATTAAACCCGTGTTATAAATGAGGTTTTTTAAAGATGTATTATTTTATTATTTGGTAAACAATATTACATTTATTCAACTCGTGTAATATACGTGGTTTTAGAGATATAACTTTTTAATTTCGTATATAAAATTACATTTATTCAACCAGTACAATATGGTTCTTATAGATATAACTTTTTATAATTTAATATATAAAATTATATTTATTCAACCCGTACAATAAATGAGGTTTTTAAAAATATATTATTTTATTATTTAATATATAAAATTTATTTATTCAACCTCGTGTAATACACGGGGTTATAACCGAGTTCCATCTAAACGAATCTGGCTGCATATGTAATTCTAAACCACACGATGCAACAGTACTACTGCTTTAGTAATAGTACATATAAACACAAAAACAATCCACAAAATTAACATAATAATTTCCATATAAAGGGATACAAATGGAAGAAGAAAGAATATCTCACCAATAGTATCGATCATGTCATCCACCATAACTGCTACTTTACCTTTCACATCACCTATCAAATTCATTACCTGAAAGGGAAAAATTAGAAACATCAGGGGATTTTTCCTTCATGACTAAAATACAATTTTTCACGACTAAAAATATAATTTTTCCTTCATGACTAAAATACATGATCAGGTTTAAGCGACAAACGAATGGCACCTAAACTACCAGCTAGTTAGAAAAACTATGGACAAGTCTGGCAAAATGGTTGATTCGGATCAAACTGGGTTCAGATAAACAACCGGTAGGCAAATCGAGAATCATAGACGTGTGGTTCAGGAGCCAAAACGGGAATCATAGATACAAAATGGAGAGTGTGTATGGTGGTGTGGTTTTGCGATGACTGAGAAGACGTGACTGTTGGGATCAGGTTAGACAATTGGTAGCCGCCATGATGACTGCGGTTGTTTGCGAGACGAGCAGAAGCAAAGACCAGGCAATGGTGGATGTGTATCACAGCACCAGTGGCGACTATTCGAGACGCGGTGATGGCGGAACAAATTGCGGTGGAGACAGAACCGGAAAGGAGTGGCGGTGGTTTGAGACGCTTCAATCGTATGAAGTAAGGTGCTATTGAGTATTGATTAGGGATGAGCAAATCAGACCCGGTACCGGTACCGAATTTACCGAACCGGATGCTTTTTCCGTACCGGTTCGGTACCGGTATTTACCGATTTTTACCCTCAAATACCGGTACCGAACCGGGTATATTCGGTACCGGTACCCACTTTTAGGGATTTTTCGGTACCGGTACCGGTTCGGTACCGAGCTCATCCCTACTATTGATGATGAGTCGTATGGTTTTCCTGTGAATTAAATGAAGGAAAAATTACACTTTTCGTCCTTTATGTTTGTATCAAATTGCAATGGATAGCCTTTAACTTTAATAATTACAGTCACAGTCCTTTTTTTGTAAAACCCATTACACCTTACGTCCTTTACCACTAACTTGGTTAAAATTTTCAGTTAAATCCCATCCATCACATAAGGGTAGTTTAGTCTTTCTACCAATTTAATTAAATTAAAATTTAGAATAAAACTTAATATTTACCATCACCCCTCTCTCTTTCTATCTATCTCAGCTTTCTCTCTCTCTCTCTCTCACTTTCTCTCTTCAACCAAACCCCACCACTGAAAACCACCACTACCACTTGAAGAAATTTTATCCAGTTAATGATAATAATATATATAAACGAACACATGAACGAGCCTAACCAGATGAATAAGCAACAAAAATGACTCCAAATTGCTCTGAAACTGCCAGAGGACGAGACGGAAGACTGTCCACATTGAAAGATCTTTTCATCCAATTTCGCATAGGGTTTATCCCCATTTCATATTCTAAACAATCTCCCTTCAAGAACAAATGACCCATGAAATCGCAGCAATTTCGATCAAATAATGTCATCATTCAGAGGTTTAATCTTTGTTAGTTGATGGGTTTGAGTTTTCTTCAATCAAATCAACCCAAATTGATCATGAAGTAACATTACATGTCCATTAGAACAAATTGCCCGTGACACCCAACTGTGACAACCACCACCACCAAATCCGCTACCACCACCACCAAGATTTGCCGCCGCCGCCACACCATCACCTTCACCCCCTCCATCTCTTGACCCGTGACCTAACCACCACCACCAACAGATCTGCCGCCATCACCACCTCATCACCTTCACCCCCTCCATCTCTTGACCCGTGACCTAACCACCACCACCACCACCACCGGATATGCCGCCATCACCGCCCCATCACATTCACCCTATCTCTCTTGACCTGCGACCCAACCTACCACCACCACGCCCTCTCTCTCTTGATCGGTTGTTAACAGATGAAGAGTATTTGATATTAGTGAGATTGTGAGGGGATGAAGGTTAAGAATGAGAATGAAGGGGTTGTGGAAGTCTTGATTTTGTAGGTCATCAGAGGATTTAACTGAAAATTTTGTAGGTGGTTTTATTTCAGATGATTTAAAGAGGGTTGAGGGGATAGTGTGAGTTGAGAGAGAGATGGAGGGGTTGAGGGTAAATTTTAAAGCTTTTTCTTCTAAATTTAATTTAATTTAATTGGTAAAAGGACTAAACTACCCTTATATGATAGGATTTAACTGAAAATTTTAACCAAGTTAGTGGTAAAGGACGTAGGGTGTAATTGGTTTTACAAAAAAAAGACTGTGACTGTAATTATTGAAGTTAAAGGCTATCCATTGCAATTTGATGCAAACATAAAGGACGAAAAGTGTAATTTTTCCTTAAATGAATTGAAGGTCGGGATATGATATTAGGGTATGGAAGCTTGTGATGAAGGTGAAGAGACAAGGGTAAGGATGGTAGTTCAGTCGTAGGTTTCAAAGGGAGATTTACATGTTTACCCCTAAAGTGTCGTTTTGGCAATGTCCCAATTTCCTCCCTCTAAAATAGCTTGCTTCATTTATACATGTAGCTTCAAAACTTGTACACATGATAAAATTACCAAAAGGGTAAAAAGACCAGTTTACTTAATAAGGTATATAGATTTACCGTGACAGGGCTTGGTTATATAGTAAACCCCTTCTTTTTGAGAAAACTATGGAAACCCTTTCTGAACCATTGATTAGCTTACATCTAAGTTGATCAAGGGCCATGATTATTTTGTGTTAATAAAAATAAAAAGAAATAGAAAACACTGCCAACTTGTACCATCGAAGGGCATTTTCGGTATCCAAAAGCATTGGGAAGACAGGAACGACTGCCATGCAGTAGCAGTCTAATCAAAGAGGTTTAACCAAATTCAAAAATCTCTCCTCTTTTCCATTTTACTCATTTCTCCATTCCTGTTCATATTTGTCTCTCGTCCTTAATCCTTTCTCAATTCAAAAGGTTTTCTTCTTTACAACTGATAAGAAGCATTGAAAAGCTACTACCCACAAACCCTAACATAGAAGCCGATGAGGAAGTCCTTCATAATATTGTCGTCGTCGTTGAAGCTGAAACGTTTACGGAAGATTCAGACTTCAAACAAAAGGTTAGTTTGTTGTTATCCGTCATGTCGAAGTAGGTTTTGTTCAACCGATTATTGGAAAAAGGCAACCTGAGTTTGTTTTATTTTTAAATATGTAGGACTTCGAAACACAATTTAGGGCAAAAAAGTACTGGTAGCCATAGCGTTGTGATTTTATCGGAGGAACCCAAGCCCGGTCCTTCCAAACAACGAGCTGACTTTTAACACCTTTTGGTCACATCAAAAAAGGTCAAGTCACAAAGACTATATGAAATGTAGACAGGGAGCTCCTCTATAAGTATTGGAGGGAAGAAGCAAATTAATATTCTGTAATACTTCACCATCCTACTTCACCAATTCAGTTAACCATAAGGTGTAAGATGTCCCAAAAGTCTTTTAATGAGATGGACGCGTCTGAAGGTAAGGATACGGCTAGCCAACCAAGCATGGAGAAGCTCAAACAAAAGGGGAAAGAAGCATGTGAGGGCCGGTGCAGGGAGGTTAACGAAAGAAAAGGGTCTCACCAAAATGGAGAGGACCGGAAAACTGGAGTAACTTCAAGTGAGGATGCTTCAGAAAGCAGAACCAAAAACGTCACTGATGTATCTGGTGTGTCGCGAGATCAACCAGGCCGAAGGCAGCACGTTGTTCCAGCTGATGAAAAGTTGAAGGGGCTACCAGATGAGTTGGTTAGGTTGCTGACGGATCCAGACCATGAAATGTGTGGCTGCCCGTTGTGTCCATACTCACCGGAAACAATCCAGTCCTGGTGTTACCATGACCCATGGGAGGGTGAGCGCAGCCCGTCTCCAGTGTACTTTCATGATGAGGAATTCCCCACGCCATGATTAAAAGCTTGTTACTAGTGGAGGATACCCATGGGTAGTTAGTATGGTGAAAGTAGTTGAAAATGTGTGAACCTGATGACCTTATGTTGAAACAAAACGACATACGAATGTCGTCTTGTTGGTGTTTTATTATGTTTTTTTTTCTTTTTATGTAACCTATTAGTAGTGGAGGATACCCATGGGTAGTTAGTATGGTGAAAGTGGTTGAAAATGTGTGAACCTGATGACCTTAAGTTGCTTGAAGTCTACTTCTATAACCTGACGTGGTTTAATATATATGTTGTTTGTTATGTGGTTAACACATAGTGTTTTGAAACTTTCCAGGTTAAATCCCCAAAACCATTACGTAAACTAACATGTGTTAACCAAGTGTTTTTATATATGTTGTTTGTTATGTGGTTAACACATAGTGTTTTGAAACTTTCAAGATTAAAGACCCAAACCATTGCGTAAACTAACATGTGTTAAGCAAGTGTTTTTGTTCCAGATTGAGTGGTTAGCAAAGATTGTTTTGATGCTTTGAAGTTCACAGACCCAAGCTGTTTTTTTTATTCCAGATGTGTGGTTAGCAAAGATTGTTTTGAAACTTTCCAGGTTAAATCCCCAAACCATTACGTAAACTAACATGTGTTAACCAAGTGTTTTTATATATGTTGTTTGTTATGTGGTTAACACATAGTGTTTTGAAACTTTCAAGATTAAAGACCCAAACCATTACGTAAACTAACATGTGTTAAGCAAGTGTTTTTGTTCCAGATTGAGTGGTTAGCAAAGATTGTTTTGATGCTTTGAAGTTCACAGACCCAAGCTGTTTTTTTATTCCAGATGTGTGGTTAACAAAGATTGTTTTGATCCTTTGAAGTTAAAAAAGAGCAAATCATTATGGTGAAATAACATGTGTTATGCATCTGTTTTATTTAATTTTTTTTTTTGATCCAAGCTGTTTTTTTTTTACTCCAGCTGTGTGGTTAACAAAAGATTGTTTTGATCCTTTGTAGTTAAAAAGAGCAAATCATTATGGGGAATTAACATGTGATATGCATGTTTTTTTTTTTCGCCATCGGTAAAAAAATAAAACACAGAAAAACAGATATCAAAATGCAGAAAAAGTTAAGATAAACTGCTTCCGCTTAATGACCTTCGGGCCTAATATGACAAAAGTGGCCAAAGGCCATAGAGTTTCTTACAATCCTACTTATGATTATTGGGACGAAAATAGTTACACCTTCTTACACACGTAACACGTGGTTAACACATAGTGTTTTGAAACTTTCAAGATTAAAGACCCAAACCATTGCGTAAACTAACATGTGTTAAGCAAGTGTTTTTGTTCCAGATTGAGTGGTTAGCAAAGATTGTTTTGATGCTTTGAAGTTCACAGACCCAAGCTGTTTTTTTTTATTCCAGATGTGTGGTTAGCAAAGATTGTTTTGAAACTTTCCAGGTTAAATCCCCAAACCATTACGTAAACTAACATGTGTTAACCAAGTGTTTTTATATATGATGTTTGTTATGTGGTTAACACATAGTGTTTTGAAACTTTCAAGATTAAAGACCCAAACCATTACGTAAACTAACATGTGTTAAGCAAGTGTTTTTGTTCCAGATTGAGTGGTTAGCAAAGATTGTTTTGATGCTTTGAAGTTCACAGACCCAAGCTGTTTTTTTTATTCCAGATGTGTGGTTAACAAAAATTGTTTTGATCCTTTGAAGTTAAAAAAGAGCAAATCATTATGGGGAAATAACATATGTTATGCATCTGTTTTATTTAATTTTTTTTTTGATCCAAGCTGTTTTTTTTTACTCCAGCTGTGTGGTTAACAAAAGATTGTTTTGATCCTTTGTAGTTAAAAAGAGCAAATCATTATGGGGAATTAACATGTGATATGCATGTTTTTTTTTTTTTTTCGCCATCGGTAAAAAAATAAAACACAGAAAAACAGATATCAAAATGCAGATAAAGTTAAGATAAACTGCTTCCGCTTAATGACCTTCGGGCCTAATATGACAAAAGTGGCCAAAGGCCATAGAGTTTCTTACAATCCTACTTATGATTATTGGGACGAAAATAGTTACACCTTCTTACACACGTAACAGAGAATAGTAAGATGATGACAACAGACTGTTACATGTGCGTAAGAAGGCCAAAATGAAGAGTCTCCCATTACATAGTACTACATAAAAAGATTTTAATCAGATGATCAGTCGCCAGTGGCGGTCTGCCTTAGTTGTTCAGCAGCTGCCTTTGCTGCTTTCATTGCAGCCACCTTAAGGGTGTTTGCGCTTGTTGAGTTAACCTTGAAGGCAGCGTTAGAGCTTTCGCAGCGGGAGGTGGTCTTCATCAAGCAACACATGGGCAGTTCTCTAAAGTAGGCTGGAACCCAGAGATGTCTCATGTTGTACATGTCGTTCAACCAGCTGTTCTCTTGAAGCCCAAATGTTTGTAGGAGGTCATTCCAGCGGGACTCAAACGTTTCAGGTTTGATATAAACATTCCAAACCAACCGATGAATGCAGGACCGAAGATCAGTGTTATCGAGCACGTCGGCTGAGATCTGAAAATTTTAATAGTTATAACACGAGTTAGATTAAAACAGTTTGAGAAGACATGTAAAAAAGTGTTATGTTGGATAACACATGTTAAAGGTTAACAAACTTATGTATACCTTGGAGGGTAGTTTTTTCATTATATGCCACATGCATAGACGGTGACGTGATTCTGTAAAGACCATAGGAACAGCTTGTAGCATGGATGGGTCTTGATCACTCAGCACGAGAGTTGCTGTTGAGTACCGTGTGCCTTCAAGAAAGCCTTAAGCAACCACACGTAAGATTCAATTGACTCGGTTGATATCAAACCAGCTCCAAATGTAACACATTGGAAATGATGATCCACACCCGTGAATGGCACAAAAACCATCTTGTACCTATGAACAAAAAAATTGATTTGATGTTAACAATATGAACAACTTTTTTGGGGTTAAAATTGGATACTTGGGGATCAGGCCTAACATATGTTAGAGGGGAGGGGGGCTAACCTGTTTGTGCTGTAAGTTGCATCAAACGCTAGGACATCGCCAAAAGCTTTGTAGTTAAGCTTTGAAATCTCATCAGCCCAGAATACAGAGGACAACTTTCCGTTTGATACGGTGTAATCAAAAAAGAAGTTGGGTAGGTTGTCATAACGCTCACGCAAGCGTTCAAGGAAAACTTGTGCGTCGCGTTCACCAATAAAAATTCGCAGCTGGTGGCTAAAGTTTTTAAAATCGACCGGTGTCCCATTGACATTGTGATGCCCTCCTTTTAAAGCTACAAGGCATCTATAAGACCTCATTGGTCCGATGCGGTTTAGACTCATGTTATGAATGAATTGTTTCGTGGAGAATGACAGTTTCCGTGATATCTTACTAAGATCACGGTTGTAACTGTCAACAAGTTCATGATTATGAATATCATTGAAAGTCAGGACTGTGTATGAATCGTTCGATATCGATACTAGTATGCTTGCCTTACAGTCACACCATGAGAAGGTGGTCCTCCGGTGCTTAACAGAAGATTCATCTAGGGTGTCAAAAGTCCGCTTTGGTTGGGGTTTTCCATATTTTGAGCATCGGAGATACTTGTGTGTGGGAATTCCATTCCAGACTTTAGTTTGACCTTTTTTAACAGAAAAACCTGCTTCGAGCGCATAAAGTTCATACATGGAAAGAACATCCTGAAAGGTTGGATAAGTTTTGCCACACACCGGTATGAACTTATCAGCAACATTAGGAATCCAGTAACGGGTTCCCTGAGGGGTATCAAAAACAAAGTATGGATTCGAAGGACCTGTATCATAAAACGGAAAAAGTTATGAATCTGCAATAAAATGGCATGACAATACAAGTTATAAAATGTGTGATATGAAAATAAAGTGGGATCCCATTGTCCATTGTACAACCGTCTAACTGGCCGCGTGGTGATTCAGCAAACATAGAAGGACCATGAGATGATCCAGAAACAGCAACAGTCATGGCTTCCATCTGGGAATCTTGGGATGCTACATGTGAACATTATAGAAAATGTTTGAAAGATGACATATCTAGTGAAGAAATAAAACAAGAAAAGTGTAAGAAAAAACAAACCTTCATCAATATCCATATCCTGGTCATCAATAACCGCGTTTTTCATGAAATTGTTGGATACCAAAACATCCGGGGATCTAACAGGGGCTTCATATGACCGAGAACAATCAACATGCATATAAGTGTATGCAGATGCTTCGAATGCAACACGTGAACATGGCCATACATAATAGGTTGGATTATTAGATTAAAAAGTTGTAAAAGACAAAAAAGAAAAACAGATCTTCTAGAACAGTTAGTAAACTATATATGGACAAACCTGGAGCATTAAATTCTTCATCGTTTTGGAAGTCGCTGCAAAAGAACCGGTTTGGGAAACTACGGACCGGCGACATTAATTCAGAGGTTGGTGGATTTGTCTCCATTGATATTAATGGAGATGCTTGCTACTGTGGTGTAAATATGAAGATTGATGATTCTCTGATGAGAGATGTAGAAGAGATAAAAGGGAAATATGAAAAAGAAATATGGGGGATTGTGAATGTACGATCTGATGGGCAATTAATGAAGATGTCATCTCATAATTCTTAGGGGTTAAAGAAAATTACTAATATAACCTTCATGTAAAAGTTAAACTCATGAGATCAGATCAACGTGGCAACATGCTAGCCACAAATATAGTTTGCTAAGTTTCTTAAAAAAATGGGGTTTTTTACCAAGCATTATCCTACCGTGACATATCAAAATACTTTGGATGTCTTATAGCCTGAGGCAAGTCGTCCAATTTTAGGAAAATCCAATTTTAAGTCTGTTCATGATAATTGAAATTCTTTTCAACGCATGACACGGTCGATTTTAAATACCCAATATAACTATGTTGGTCGTTTATTGCAAACTTAATTTTAATTAAGAGTTAAATGCCATTTTAGTCCCTATGGTTTGGGTCATTTTGCCAGTTTAGTTCAAAGGTTTCACAGTTGCCATTTTAGTCCACTTGGTTAACTTCATCCATTTTTTCCTGTTAACGAGAAAGCCAATTCGGTCATTTTGTATGTAATTCTGTTAAATAAAAGGGCAATTCAGCCATATCAAATGACCGAATTGGCCTTCTCGTTAACTAGAAAAAATGGATGAATTTAACCCAGTGGACTAAAATGGTAATTGTGAAACCTTTTTGGACCCACAGGTTAAAAATGAAACATTTGGACTAAACTGTCAAAATGGCCCAAACCACAGAGACTAAAATGGCATTTAACTCTTTAATTAATAAACTCCTTTATTAATTACAAATTTAAAATAAACTGATTAATTTTAAAACAAACTATTTTAGCTTTTAGTAAATCACCTTTTATTAAATTTACCTTTCCGAGATAACTTAAAAACTTCTTTTTAATTATCTTGTGATTTTTCAACGATTGTGAAAAATTTATTTTTTTGGTCTAATTATTTCTAAAATAACATATCCAACCAGGCATTTAAGTAAAATAATAAATCGAGCTTCTAGTAATTTGTTCGGTTTCGTTAGCTTGATTGATAACCGAACCAGTATAAAGAAACACAAAGCAACTCTTTATGTTGTAGCTTTCACTTAGTCCAAGACCTCCATTTTTATCCTTGTAACAGCCCGACCGCGTAAAACAACAAACCGTGACGGAAACATCCGGGAGTCACATCACAGGATAATTTGTTTCACAACACATGGTAATTGAAGTTTCGTTTTATTTAATTAGTAAGTGTTTTACATTATCTTGGAGTAATAAGAAACAAGTTCAAACATATTGTCTTTCAGATTTTAAGTCACTAAAGGCCGTGTCCATCCTATGTTATGCATCATATCATCAAACAATAGCTCCTGAAACATATGTGAAAAGAGAGTCAGCATAAAAAGCTGGCGAGTACATAGGTTTTGTGAGTGTGTCAAATTCATGGCTTGTATACATATTGCAATACCTCGTACGACTACTAGAGTTGATAATTGAAAACCTTGTAACAAAAAGTGTTTGGTATTGAAATATAATTAACCAATTAAAACATGTTGGTTAAAGTTTATAAAAACCTCGCTGCCATGAATCTTGACTAAAACATTTGTTTTTGTAAAACCAAGTAGTAAATCGTCTTGTAAGAAAACTTTTTATGGTTTACATCTTTAAGTGAAAATCGTTGCGTGACATCGTTTGAAAACATTTGTCCAAGTGATCTAGATAACGCTACGACATGTAATACAATAAAAGCACTTATATACAGGAAGTACCAGCGACGTATCCACCATGCTTTTATCACATTACACCCGTCTCGTTATCTAATCACTTACCATAAACCAATCGTCCAAATCGTCCGTGTTATAAACTAATAGCGTAACATAACTTAAGGATACTCCAAATCAATTAGTATTATTGTATTGATTTTGTATATTTACTTTCCTAGTATAGGTCCCTTTGTATTCCTATATATTGTATCCTTATTGTGAATATACATAAGAGATTGAGTCCTTACATGGTATCAGCCAAACAGGCGATCCCCTCTTCCCATCTTCTTCTTCGATAACCCTAACCCGTCCCCATGTCTACCTCGGCTTCTTCAAGTTCTGATTCAGTCACCTCCATACCTCACCATTCTCTTCTTCACTTCATACCACTCAAACTCAATTCCTCAAACTATCTAGCCTGGAGTCAGCAAGTATCTCTTGTTCTCTCCCATCAAAATCTCCTTGGTCATATTGATGGCACCACACCCATCCCCACCGAAACCATCAAAACCGATGACAAAACCGTTCCTAATCCTGATCGTGCAACTTGGATCCTTCATGATCAGTCTGTGCGACTTCTTCTTCAGTCCTCCTTATTAGATGAGGCCATGTCCGAAATCATAGGCCTCACCTATGCTCGTCAAATCTGGATCGCCTTGGAAACGGCTTACAGCCATCGCTCGGTCGACCGTATGCACACTCTCTGGGACAATCTTCGCTCCTTTCAAAAAGGCTCCTCCACCGTTGCAGATTTTGGTCGCAAATTCAAGTCACTATGCGATCAACTTTCGGCCATCGGACATCCGGTCGACGAACGTGACAAATGTCACAACTTTCGGCCATCGGACATTCGGCCATCACCTCAAGCCGCCTTCGTGGCCCAGCCGTCTCGTTCCGGTAACCCAAATCTCCCATCTTCTGGTTCATCTTACACTAATAGGGTCGTGGTGCAGGTCGTGGTCGTGGTACCGGTCGTGGACGTGGTAGGCGACCACCACACTGTCAGCTTTGCAGGAAAGACGACCACTATGCCAATGCCTGTCCCAATCTTGCGTCCTTTGCCCAACAGGCTGCCCCGTTAGATGCAAACTTGGCACAGGCTTTTCAAGCCCAGTGCCATATTGCTGAAGAATATCCCGACTGGACAGGTGACACAGGTGCGTCTGCCCATATGACCCCGTCTGAGAGTAGGGCTGGCATATCGTGTATACCCGTACACGATAAGACACAACACGATAAGACACCATACACGAAATCCCATACACGAACACGACACGATAACTTATCGTGTCCTTTTTTTCAAACACGAACACGAACACGACACGATATACACGAAAATTACTTGTTAATACCTGTTAACACGAGTGTTCGACTGTTATACACGAAAATTACCTGTTAAGACGAACAATAACACAAACGCGACATGCTATCTGAGAGTTACAGAGGGAGTTTAGGGTTTTATTTTATTTTTATTTTTTTGAATTGAATGAGGAATGAAAATAGAAAGGAATTAAGGAACCCACACACGCATGGCTAATGAGTTTTATTTAATTTAATTTCTTATCGTGTACTAACGGGTATTAACAGGTAAACATGTATTTAACCTGTTTATACACGAAAATTAACAGGTAATCTCGTGTCTACCTGTTTGGTACACGATACCTGTTAAGGCCATACACGATACTTGTTAACTTCGTGTAGGTTCGTGTCGTGTATTCGTGTAAAATTGCCAGCCCTATCTGAGAGTGACCTTGTCACTACATACGGTTCATCTGGCAAGGACTATGTTCGGTTCGGAAACGGTCAAATCTTACCGGTAACAAATGTTGGAACAACCTCTCTTGCTAATAATATTCCTTTAAAAAATGTCTTGGTTGTTCCACATCTTACCAAACGCTTTCTCTCAATTAGTCGGATTACTCATGACACTCCTGTTGATGTTCTATTTTCTAATAACTTTTTTCACATACAGGATCGAAAGACCAAGGAAATCATGGCAAAGGGAACTTGTGAGAATGGTCTCTATATCCTTCATGAAGGAAACCATGCCTTTGTCGCCTCCTATTCCACTCCTCATCTCAAGGCATCTTTTGAACGGTGGCATACTCGTCTTGGACATGTCTCTTTTGATATTGTTTCTAGATTACATAAACATGGTTCTTTGTTTGTTACGTCTTTATTACCAAAACCTGGTCTTTGTTGTCCTTGTCAGTTGTCTAAATCTCATCGTTTGCCTTTTGATTTAAATGTTAAACGATCTATGCATGCTTTGGATTTAGTTCATTGTGATTTATGGGGGCCTTCGCCTATTACATCATCTAGTGGTTGTCGTTTTTATGCTATTTTTATAGATGATTATTCGCGCTTCACGTGGTTTTAGCCGCTTAAACATAAATCTGACTTCTATGAAGCGTTATTGATTTTTGTCCCATTTGCTCAAAATCAATTATCTCGCAAAATAAAAATTTTCCAAAGTGATGGGCGAACTGAGTTTACCAACCATCGTGTTCAAACTTTCTTTCATGAACGTGGTATTCATCATCGTCTCTTTTGTCCTCACACGCACCAACAGAATGGTCGTGCTGAGCGCAAACATCGTCATATCATAGAAACGGGTCTCGCCATGCTCTTCCACTCACATGCCCCCGCCCACTTGTGGGTTGATGCCTTTTCTTCTGCCACCTTTATTACCAATCGTCTCCCCACTGCCTTACTCGATTACAAATCCCCGTTTGAACTTCTGCATGGCCACGCACCCACATACTCCAATTTTCGTGTATTTGGGTTTCGCGTATTTCCTTATCTTCGGGACTACGCGAAACACAAGTTGTCTCCTCGTAGTGCGGAGTGTGTGTTCATTGGTTACGATGCCAAATATCTTTATCGTTGCCTAGAACCCAAAACACAGCGTGTGTACATTACTCGACATGTGCAATTTGATGAAGAAACCTATCCTTTCACTGGTCTCGCCAAACCTGTCAATGAAGCCGACTTAATTTTCTCCAACTTTGATGAATATTTACCACCAGCTTCCCTACCCGACCCGCCACCTGTCCTAACTACTCCTCCCGTTCCCGCTCCAAATCTCTCGGCTTCCCCTGATCGCACACCTACACCTTGTCCTCTATGCCCTCACCACACCACCCCATCACACAACACTCCTGCATCTAGCCCGTCGCACAACACTCCTCCATCCAGCCCATTGCTCTCGGCCCACACTCCTTTGTCTCCCTCTTCTTCTGCTTCGGCCCAGACTCCATCCGCCCATCCCTCGGCCCAACAATTATCCGCCCAATCTCCATAACCCTTAGCCCAACACCCTCCTTCGGCCGACTCCTTTCCTCCGTCCCATACCACTCAATCAAGTCCTGTCTAAACCGATCACAACAGCCCTATCCAACCTGATCTTACCAGCCCTTCTTCCGCTTCCACTCAGCCTTCCCCGGGACCTCCTGTGGAACCGATGCCATCTCATCCGATGAGGACTCGATCGAAAAGTGGCATCTTTAAACAAAAAATATTTTTCTAACTTGTCTTTGTTTTCAGGTTCCTTACACCATGCTTTACTTGCAGCACACGATCCGCGTGGTTACAAATACGCGACCAAGCATTCTAAATGGGTTAAGGCTATAGAAGAGGAAATTCAGGCGTTACGTTCCAACAACACATGGACACTTGTTCCACGTCCTTCAGATGCTAATGTTGTCGGTTCTAAGTGGATTTTCAGAACCAAATTCAAAGCGGATGGCTCCATTGATAGGTATAAGGCTCGGCTGGTCGCGCAGGGTTTTACACAAGTTCCTGGACTTGATTTTTCTCATACAGTCAGTCCAGTCGTCAAAGCTTCTACGGTTCAGGTTGTACTTGCTCTTGCCACTATTTATGGATGGCAGTTACATCAGCTGGATGTTCGAAACGCTTTTCTCAATGGTAATCTCACTGAGACCGTCTACATGGAACAACCTATGGGTTTTGTTGATTCTCAGTATCCTAATCATGTATGTCGGTTACAGAAGGCTCTCTATGGACTCAAGCAGGCACCGCGTGCCTGGTTTCAGCGCCTCAGCAGTTTCTTGCTTGCAAATGGGTTTCTTTGCAGTCAGGCTGACACATCATTATTTGTCTTCAAACGAGGGACCGTTATTATATATCTTCTGGTTTACGTTGATGACATAATCATCACTGGCTATGAGATCTCCTATATCCAGTCGCTTGCATAAAGAATTCTCGGTTAAAGATTTGGGCTCTCTCTGTTACTTCTTGGGACTTGAAGTCACTCACTCTGACACAGGTATTTTTCTTAGTCAGGCCAAATATGCCCATGATATTTTGGCTCAGGCTGGTCTTCTGGATGCAAAATCAGTTGCCACCTCACTTGCTTCTACTGATGTCTTTCTTAGCAAAGGAGATGTCTTTCATGATCCCACTCTTTACCGGTCGTTAGTTGGGGCTCTACAATATCTTACCATCACTCGCCCTGATCTCTCCTATGCTGTTAATCAGGCTAGTCAACACTTGCAATCTCCTACGCAGTCTCATTTTCAGTCGGTCAAACGGATCTTACGTTACGTTAAAGGCACCATTCATTTTGGTCTACATTTTTCCAAGCCTGTCACTACTACGCTTCTTGGCTACTCTGATGCTGACTGGGCTCGCTGCATGAGACACGACGCTCCACTTATGGTTACTCGATTTATTTGGGCAACAACCTTGTGTCGTGGAGTGCTAAGAAACAACCTACGATATCTCATTCTAGCTGTGAATCTGAATATCGGGCCATGGCTAATACTGCGGCTGAGATCATTTGGCTCACTCACTTACTTCGCGACCTTCATGCGCTTCCCTCTGTTCGTCCGACCATACTTTGTGACAACAAAAGTGCCATATTTCTCAGTCAGAATCCCGTGTCTCATAAACGCGCCAAACATATAGATATTGATTATCACTTTGTGTGTGAACTGGTATCTTCTGGTCGTCTTCACACAAAGTTTGTTCCATCCAATCTCTAGGTTGCGGACATCTTCACAAAGAGACTTCCTCGTCCGTTATTTGAGAAGTTTCGCGGCATGCTTCGTGTTGGTCCCCCACCTGTTCGATTGGGGGGGGGGGGGGTAATAGCGTAACATAACTTAAGGATACTCCAAATCAATTAGTATTATTGTATTGATTTTGTATAATTACTTTCCTAGTATAGGTCCCTTTGTATTCCTATATATTGTATCCTTATTGTGAATATACATAAGAGATTGAGTCCTTACATAAACCAATTGTCATCCGTCCGTGTTATAAACCAATCGTCATTCGTCCGTGTTATAAATCAATCATCAATCGTCCGTGTTTTAATTGTGAAAACTTTTGGTCGTTCTATTTGAATACATTCAAACCTGTGTGACTCGTCTATACCACCCAAGGGGTATCTTTAAATCGAGTAACAAACCACCAAAGGGTTTGTTAAAATAACAGATTCTGTCGTTCCCTAAACTACCCACCAAATCTAGTGAATAGTCTAGTAACGGGATTATCAGTCCTATGGTACCATAACATACTACTGGTCATCTTGATCAATGTTAATGAATGTCATTCGTGTTATGAATTAACGCACCAATAAGTTCGTTCACATTATTGAAATCGTCGTGTTTTATATAAACCATAGTCTTTGTATTTGAAAACTTGAAAAGTGGTTTAGCACATATGAGTCACCCCAAAACAATTGAAAGCATAAAATAGGGGAACTATGTACTCACTTGGGATTGCAAAGTATCCTTGATCAAGTGAAATAACAAAGCTTCAAACGTATCCTAATGTGTCGGATACTACGTTAGTGTAACATGATATAAATCGGAGAATCGGATAGAATGAGGTCTTGTAAACCAAATGAGTGTTGGAACTCAAATGAAATGGTTTAACAAAGTCTACATTCTGATTTGGAATGAATCCTAAGTGCTTTTGACCCGTTATGACCCGTTAAGGTAGTTTACGCTACTTTAACGTGTCATTTGCGCAGATACACGTTCGGTTGGTTAAATATGAGCTATGATAAATCTTATATTCCAAAACATGTTTAATTAAGTTGCAAAATCAGTTTATATGTCAAAAAGTTGGTTACATATGTTTAAAACGGATTTATGCGCAAAAAGGGTATTTTGGTCATTATTAGGCATATAACAATCGACTTATCATAACACTAACCAAACAAAGTGACCATAAGGTATAACCTCAGGAGGTTATTCCCTATACAACTATGGTCATAATTATATGTTTGGCCGGATCCTAAGATCGACAAAACGGGTCAGATCCGAAAGTCAAAGCGGTGAACAAAACGCTCGACTTACGACCCTAAATAAGCACTAAACTAGAAGTGACGAGTTAAACATGTTTAACTAAGTTGCAAAACTGATTTGGTATCAAAACTTAGTGTTTTGAAACCTAAAAATGGTTTCGTCGTAAAATGCACATAATTATGCATTTTTACCTAAACTTTGACTCGTCACTTCAACTAGTAAACGTCGTAATCAGTAGGTATAATCGCAAGGGGTTATAGCCATCGTGATTACGATCACGTTGCAAAGTTCGATTGAACTTTGACTTGACCAATTCATGGTCAAAACCGAAAGTCAAACGGTAGTCAAACTGTTTGACTTTCAGCTTAAAATAGCTGAAATAAATAAACAAGACTAGATAGAACACTTACTTGTGTTCTAGGATGAAAGAAACCTTAGTTAGGACGCCTCTAAAGATGGTAGCAACTCCAATAGAGCAAGTGAGTGAAGAAAGAATGGAATGAGCAATGAATTGGACAGATTTGAGGCCTATTTATACATGTTTTGAAGCTACAAGATCATGCCAAGTGTCTTGGAGTGTTGCCCAAGGATTAATAGGATTGTAACAAGTGTGTGGACAAGAATTCAAGCTTGGAGATCACTCAAAAATGCCCACAAGAATGAAAAACTAGTTTGGAAAAACAAAGGCTATTGCTGTTTTGAAACTTTCTGTTACTGGTGTCTCTCGCGCCCTGCGAGAGACTTAGGCAGTCTCACGCGCCCCGCCAGAGGCTCATTTTCAGAAAATGGCAAAAATGGTCCCTGCAGCCTTTTTATGTGTTTTTAACGTATTTAACCCCTGTTAACCCAATTTTTAGGCTTTATATGGATGTTAAAGCATAGGAGATTTGAATTATGCCCGGAAATGTCATGGATGTCGGTTTGTTCGGTTGTACAGTCGTGTTTTTCGGTTAATTACGACGAACGATTTAACGAACGCGAAAACGACCGAAATTGCGTAACGAATGATATTTTTGCATTCTTATCATTAAAATACAAGATTTTAATGATTACAAAATTTTGTTTGGATGTGCGTACGTGTTCCGTACTAAGAAATACGCGAATTGGCAGACTTTCGCAGTTTGACACAAATAGTCCCTGTGATCGAATAAGCATGTTTTTGACATACTTAACCCCTCAAAACTTATTTCTAAGTTATGTAAAGGGTATTTAGGGTTTGTTTAGCTTATGACCTTGTTCCAGAGCATACGTTGCATCAAATTGATTACGTTTACGTAACAGTTTACGTATAACTTCCCAGAAAAGGTTTAAGAGTTTGAAATCGAACAAGAACTAAAACGTGCACTTGTCACATGTTATAATACAATATCCGGGATATAAAAAAAATGTTTCATTAAATACAAAGTTGTTTGAAATTGTACAATGATCGAAAGACACAAATGTCACAATCCTTGTTAGCCCTGTCTTTGATGTCCAATATTTGTCTTCATCCTGTTTTTTTACAAATTTACAATAAACTCTTTTAGACAAAAATTAAAACCTTACTATTACATCAGGGTTTCAAATAACCCATAAAAATATAAAATTGATTAACAACCAAGAACAACACAACGATTCAGTTTCACAAACAACTTAAAGGTCATAAAGCTCGATTTATTCATCACAATCATAATAAACAAAAAAATTCTATGAAACGAAAATTTTGACAATTATAACATAGGTCACTTTAAAATATAATGTTTAAATGAATGCAAAAACAGTTGTGATACCATTGTTGGGATTTATGGTGTACAATTCAATTTTTAATAGAATCTTATTTTATTTATTTAATTGATATCTCATATTAATTGGCGGCGGGAGCATATACAAAATTTAATCTGATTAATTATCCTGTCAGTGATCCAATTGCAATTCATATAAATAATAAACGTCACGCTAATTGACGCGTTCACGAAACTTAGAGTTCCTGAAACAACTTTTAAATCAACTCCTTGACCCGTCGCTCAAAAGCCTGAACATGCAAGACTAATAACGCCGAAACCGTGGTGGACCTGCGGTGGTCCGACCTAGGAGCGGCGGTGGTCTAGTGACAACGACATCGGGATCCTGGCGGAAGGGGTGGCCGACGACGAGGTTTGTGGTGGTTGTGTGTGTTTTTGTTTCACAAAACTTGTAACCTCTTATGCCTTGGGAAACCTTGTATTTATACTACAAACACCAATTGTATTTCAATACAGATATCCACCTATTATATTTATCTCCGTAAATATAATAATACTATTTATCCAATAAATAATATTCACCGTTAGCTGTCCCTTATTTAATAATTATTTTCTATAAATATTTATACGTGCTTTATTGTTAAAACCGCAAATCGTGAACTATAGTATTTAACAATTAAATATTTTTTTTCATCATCAAAAGTGTAACTCTTTAGATCGTGTACCTCGTTAGCAACATTAATTGATCCATATTCAGACTTCTGATATCCAACATGAATGACTCTCGAACTCTTCACCCATCGACGGGACCTTGCCCCACTTATCATGCTTTCTTAAGATCTCCCATGAATGAACATGATAAAAACTACTTTTATGTTTTTTTGTTGGTAACCACTTAACGCCTTTTTCATCACATTAAAATCGTCACATCACCTACTTGGTTAATTGACGATCCTACAGAGTTATAAAAATAAAAATTAATACAATTATAAACTAATAAAAATATTATCATAATAAACTAAAATCAAGGAAGTTAAAATGAAATAAATAGAAATTGTATTGCTTGAATCCAATATCCGTTAAACAAATTCATATGTTGATTCAAAGGGACCCATTTTTGAATTTAGTTGATGAATTGTTGGATTGCTTCTGCCCACGAGTTTATTGTAATGTTTAAGCACTTTACCCCAAAAGCTGCCCTTTGTTTGTTGATTTCTGACTATCTTGTTCTAGGACATACGAACCCATGCTTTACACAAAGCTACTTCTTGTTCGTTTGTCCACAGTTAACATTGTTGATGCAGATTTTGTGTCCGATGCTTGTCGAATAGATTAGTTTTATTTTACGCTGAATTTGTAATAGTTAGTGAAACGGTCTATCGAACGTGTATAGACCCGCTCGTTTGAAGTGGTCAAACGAGAGGGTTATTCGGTTGACCGTGTGTGTTTGCAAGACAAGGGGTGTGACTATAAATAGAAAACCCTTGCCATTTCAAACACTTGGAAGTCTTAGGAGGTTTGAGACCTCACCGGGAGAGATCACCACTTGGTCTCTCCCCGGATGTGTACTCCTTTGGTATGGTTCGGTTAGCTTGTTAATCGGGCCGGCTTGCTTTGTTATGTTACAAATCTATACAAGTAAGTACTTTTATCCGTCTCTAATCTTCCCGTCTATTAACATAATCATGATAATCACGGTTTCGGTCACAAAACTCGGTCCTACAAACGTTCCGCCTGTCCATAACTTTTTCCTTAATTTGCATCACCTTGGTCATGTTGGTTTTGTTCAACTTGTATTTCTTCAAGTTCTTTTTCTTCTTCATCATCTTGATGTTGAGGTTGAGTTTCTTGCACAAAATCTGCATCATCGAAATCGTCATAAATCCGTTGTTCCTCATTCCTATGCAGGGGCCAATAAGGTTGGCTTTCGTATGGATCACAAACGGGTCGAATGATAGTTGATTTTCTAAAGGGTAGTTGTGTTGACCGGGTGCAACTTGAGTAGGCATGGTTGGCATTACCTAGAAAATATGGTTGGTATGGAAACGTTTGTGGTTGTTGTGTAAAATTGGTTGCAATTGATTTTGATTTCGACTCGATCTTGAACCACCTTTGCTCGAACTAGAACCCGCTCCTCACAATCTAGAGCTTTTCTTGCATGCATCAACCTTTGATCTTTTGGATTCCATAGAGAAATATCGTTTTTGTGTTTGTAGAATTTTGATGAAGAAAATGGCAAAAGAGTGTGGTATGTAAATAGTTAAAATATATAAACATATATTTTTTAAATTTCCAACGGGCTAGAAAGTCGTTACATTGTTTTACTTCTTTCATCGGTGACTTATACCTGAGGCCACAACCCACATGGCCTACTCGAGTGGGTGGGTGTCGGCAGGTGTTCTCGTAGTCACCAATATACCCGGAAGGGGCACCGCTTACCAATATACCTGGAAGGGGTACCCAAGCGGTGCCCGCCTACTCTTAGTACTTTAAATAAAAAAAAAACAAAAATATGAAGGGATAACTGGTGTTTCACTCCTCCAACGTCTTCACATAAGAGATTAAATATTTCCAAAAACTCAGCATTTTTTCAAATGCTATAGAGCTTATAACTTTAACTAGTATAACTTTGATGAAGGGTTTGGTACGTTTTTAAATTGAACACTACATTGATGTATTATTTATCCATTAACTTATCCTATTTAGTTTAGGCTCATCAGATCATATAAACCCCATTCTCATTTAACTCATGGAACCCAAACAAAACATGGTTGTTTTGATAGAGTTGGCTGACAAGCTACCTCCTTCAGTGTGATTTTGCATCCTTTGAGTGAAATCAAATCATAAAATCAAGATGTCTAGAGCACTAAGTAAGATTATATAACTTCTACATTACAACCAAGACTAAACATGCCACACATATATAATGAAAGATAAAGAATCCGCAACAGCAATATAATTAAACCTGCTAAATCTTCCAAACTCATATGTTTAAAACATGGGTCCAAACACTCTTTGCTCAAGAACAAAGAACCCAAGACCATAAAACTGCTAACTCGTCACCATCTTAAACTCACCACTACATCTTTCAAGGTCAACTAGCTCCCACATTACAATTTACAACTCACCATTAACTCAGCCTTCCACTTGTTGCTCTACTCTTCAAGAATATTCAGCAAAGCACCATTCTGCGTATCTGATGAAACAAACAAGATCCATTGGTTGAACAGATAAAGAAAGCAGGAGCATTACCATTATTGGGCCGGATGCATGCAAAGTAAATGATCGGTTCTTTTTCATTTATGGCATTTGCTATGTATGTTTGGTGACGGTTGAAAATCGAGGGAATTTATTGGAATTATATAATTCAATTTTGTTTCCTTTATGCCCAACCAATCAACCATCCCTCATGGAATGAAAATGATTTCCATGTACAACATATTGAAAATAATGAACAAGTTTTTTTTTTTTTTTTTTGAAGAATTATCATTTTCATTCCAATCATTAGGGCAAATTACATAAGGATAGCAGGTAGACGAGCAACAAACTGCGCCGCCATCCCCTTCTGAATAGAAAACCCTAATCTACTAAAAACAAAGCCTCGCCCCTGAGGGGTCGAAAAGTTGCTGTGGACCACACGCTGAACTCTAGACAAGAACCGAACTGCCTCCGGCGCCAAGGAGCCGAACGTGTCAAACGCCAAGGGGACAAAGGCATGTTGATTATCCTCACAAGCTTTCGCATGCTTTTCCACCTTCTTTGACTCTGCTTTCAGTACCGCTTGCCCTGCCACAAACCCGTTTTCCCGGAACCCGGCTAGGGGGGATACACCTGTGAGATCAACACAAGCATGTTTCCCGCCCTCCCAACCAAAAACTAGCACGTCAGCCGGGCGTAGGGTGGACCTCCCCTCCGACGGGTCTGTAAGAAAATTAACCGGTGCCTCTTTCTTTGCCGAGATCCCTGCTCGTTTGAGAATATCCATTAACGCGTCTCGAACAAAGTCATGGCGATACTTAAACCCCGGCAACTATCTACAGTGTAACGCATGCTCCCCGTATTTATCCAGGCATGCTTTATGGCAGACTGGACAAGTTTCATCATTCGGGAACATGGGGATCATCAAACGGTACTTAAGGATTGACCGGTACTCCACCGCTGACATACGTTGACCCAAACCTTCAATAGGAATAACAGTTAAGAAATCCTGAGCGTGAGGTCTCTGTAGGCATTCAATGACGGCTTTCTGGCGGGGGGACAAATGGAAATCTTCTCCCAAACTTTGTGCGATTCGACAACAAAGGGCATTCGCCAAAGTTTGCTGTGGCTTTTTGGGGGCGGTGTCCTTGTTAGAGAAACCGCCGAGATCAAAGTCAGGTAGAGATTCATGCAAGCGTTCCAAGGCGTTGGCATAATCTGGATCAGTGTTAGTAACCCCACTGTTACGTAAGATGTGGTCCTGCAACTCCCAAGATTGAGACCTGGAAGCCACAAAGGCATAGGAAGCCACATCCCGGGCCGAGAGAATGCCCAACCCACCAAGCCGCATTGGCAAGGTCGCGATCCGCCATTGTAATTCACCAAAAAAAGGACCCCCACATACGACAATGTCTTCTATTGCCTCCCGAAGACCTTTATCAAAACATGAAACAGCATCATCCACAAAGGGGGGCTGGCAAATTCGCAAACCAAATAGCAACTTTGCAACCCCCATACAAGATCTAAGCAAGAGGAGTTCGCTTTGAGGATCCCGCAACAAGGGAAGGTGTCCCATAATGTCAACAGCACGCGTTGCCCTCTTAGCCGCTAGACCACTAATAAAATTGGCATCACGGCTGACTGCCCCTCCTAGCAGTTTGACACCTCTCTCCGGCCTCCCAATCTCACTGGGAAAAAGCCCTGGCCGAACCTTCACCCCGTTGCATGTCGGCCAAAATAATTCAGTTTTTCTAATATTAAGCCGTAGCCCCAAGGCTGGACCCTCCGAACCGATGATGTCGAGAGCTTTAGCAACCTGAAGAGCGTCCCCAATAATCGTCCCGTCATCCAAGTACCAAGCATGGAAGGGGAGTTTACAGTTTTCCTGCACCTGAAGCACTAAGGGGTGTAAGGCTAGGGCAAAAAGCAAAGGTCCCAAAGGATCCCCTTGCTGCACCCCCGTGAATGCCCCGATGCGGTCATTCCCCACGTATAGCCGAGCAGGCTGAGCATACAGAAATTGAACCCATGGGAATATGGAGGGGCAATGGCGATGGACCTCACGAAGCAAAACCGAACGGTCAACTAAGTTGAAAGCGTTGGAAAAATCAACCGTAAGCATAGCCAACGAGCCATCTGAATGAAAAGAATTAAGGAACCTGTTAGCGCTGTGCAGCACCGCCTCCGCCCCATTGGGGACCCCTACCCCAAATTGGTAGTCCCCCAAGTACTTAACAGCTTCTTTCCCAACTTTCTTCATGGCTACTTTGGAGATTAATCTTCTCCAAATTGCCCCCACAGCAATGGGGCGAATTCCATTATCAGGCTTTAACAAAGGGGTTAGGGGCGCCGAAGCTACAAAATCCGCGAGCACCTTAGAACATAACCCCCCTAGCCAAAGGTTTACCACTTTAGTGATGGCAGTAAGCAGTCCCGAGGCAGTCGCCGACCCCTCGCCGCTAAGAGCGTCCAACAGGTGTTGGGCCCGTAGGCCATCTCGCCCACAAGATGTCCCTTTCGGGAAAGATTTGACACACCTGTGAACGCAGTCTTCATCCACGGATAACGCAGGTTGCGAAAGAGGGGTTGAAGGGAGGTTCGGAGGCGGCGCGAAGGGATGTTTGTCGATAAGGGCTTGCATGGTAGATTCCCCCCGGGGAGCAACCCCACTGGAACACAACACCTTAACTGCAGCAGTGAAGTGACCATCACTAACTTTCCTGAGACATTGCTTGATGTTGGGGCTAACCTCCTCAGCTATCTCCCGTTGTGTCTCCCCCCCATGCACGACCCCTTCTCCACTATCGGCAAGGAGGGAATTGACCAAAATCTCAAAACCAGAGCCCTCCTTCCACATAGCTAAGGCCCGCAAAATACTATCACATTGCAAGGACTTTCGATTACCCGACCTTCGCTCTTGCCTGGAAGACGGCTTAACCACCTTAAGGGTACAACGGGGTAAGAACAAGTGTAAAATCATAATAATTCTAAAGAGAAGGAGGAAACTGACCAGAGTCATTGTCAATCAAGCAATCATGAGGGAAATACCACATCTTGCTAGTTAAACACTTGCCCGATCTCTTACTTTTAAAGAAATTAATTTTCTCGTATCGTGTCCAAGGGTGGGTCCACATATCTGGTTTAATAGCAGCATCACACTTGAAGTCACTTGAAAAAACTGCATATATATCTTCCCCTTGAAAAAGTGAAAATCAAGGATAGAGAAATTGGAAGAAATAGATCTCCATATGGCTTGTTCACCAGCTAAAGAGAAAGATATTATACGGGAGTATTTTCTTGAGATTACAAGCACCCACCCAAACATTGATGGTGAAAACACAAGAATACACTTGACTCGTTTTAGATGATTAGTTACATCAGACGGGAATGGGAAACCAGGGAAATGAAGTTCTTTCCTTGTGAAGGGATTCACAAGCCAGAAATCTCTGGCTTTCCTCCCGAAAAAAAATCAAGTAATCACAAGTTATTCCAACACATCTCCTGCCCACAGAATGAGGAATGATGGTCTTCAGCTTTCTTCTCCTATAGTCCTCTAAATAACAGTCTTTTTTATATGAATGAGTAGAGATGGATAAATACATGGGTTGTTTGGACACCATAAACTTATTCCAGTTTGAGATTGCAACCGACCTCCATGACTTGCAGACACCACTGAAAGCTATGAAATCAAAAACTCCCATGTGCATCATTATTAACAACAACAGATCAGGGTTAAGGTTTGACCATGATTCCAAATCATCATTGTCAGAAGTCCTGAGTTTCTTCTGTTTTCGGGTCATACTTCTTGTATTGGTCATTCCTACTTGCAAAAGAACAACTATAATATTAGCTCTTGGTAAACAATAAATTACACATAAAATGAAAAAATGTATACATGGAATGCGCTTTCTACGGATGCTACACTTCCCAAACGTACCCGAATCGTACAAAAGACACTTACTGGAAGAAAAAGTAAAAACAAGTAAACTACTAAATCTTAATGTGAGAATCCCGTGTGGATATTCATCATACATATCAGACTATATATATGTTGTGGAGAAGGAGAGGGCGTGAGGGAGCATGACACATCTGCAGCAATGAGCACAAACACCACACGCTAGTGGGCGTGAAGACGGTGGAGGATTAATTTTTTTAAGTCATAAATAATGTATTACTCAATGGTATAAAGCCACCTCAACCGACCATCACATTTCACATTTCACATCTCCACAAGTACAACACGTGTTCTGGGGTGTAAAATTTGAAGCCACATTTTTTTTTTCACACATTCACCACAACACATAGTCTCGCAATAGCTAACTTTGCAAACTCGACTACAACTCACTGACTCTGACCTGCAAGCACTAGATTTAAGTAACACATAAGCAGATCATTATGTTGAATCATGTAGTGTAAAAACTCAAAAAAGGTCAGATTGTATCACAAAAAAAAAAAAAAAAAAAAAAAAAAAAAAAAAAGACAAATGAGATTAGGGCAAAATTATCAGAATTCTACACTGATAAACAACCAATAATCAGATTTGGTAACAGATTTAGAGGGTTAAATTGGGATGATTGAATGGTTACTATACCATGAAGTTATCATATCATACAAATTATAAACTTTACATTAAAAAACAAGCCTTGATACTTCATATTAGTAAAATCAATTGAAAGTCATATATTACTAGAAAAAAAGATCAATGGACTAACCAGAGTTTGTAGAAAATCTTGATAACTAAAAATCAGACAGCAGCAAAAAAACCCCTAAATTACTTCAAGATCGAAACATAATGGTGCTTGAATGTGGGCGCCGTCAGTTGTAAGTGTTGAAAACCGACATTGCCAACATATTTTTACTCTTTACCCCATCATCTAGAAGCAACAATATTCTTATTATTTACTCTTTACCCCATCATCTAGAAGCAACAATATTCTTATAATTTTCGTATTTGTTAAATTGAAACTAGTGTTAAATAAAAAATGTTTACACTATTATCAGATTTTATATTAACAGATGCCATCGTCCTATATGTAACCAAAAGATAAAACCGTAATATCACAAAATAATGTAGCAGCAACAAAAAACCAACTTGTGTTGAAACAAAAAATCATTCAAGTGAATATTGGTACCGGTGTTGTTCGGACGGTATATCGGAAAATGAATATATGTATTACAAAATAAATAAAAACTTATCTAAAATATAATTACACAAAAGTAGTCTCATGTAAACCAAAAAGAAAATCATGATACGCCTAAAGGGATATACCAAAGGGATATTAACACATATTTCACATAGATCAAAAGTCATATAAAAGGAGATACTCGTTCTAATAAGACGGATATCTGTACCGATGTTGTTCGGTATCGATTCGGTTGTACTTGGTATATATATATAGGACAATGCTAGACAGAAAACCCTATTTAGGTAGAAAGCTCTGGAAACCCAAATCTCCCCCCATTTTTACCCAACCTCCCGACATTTTTTTTTTTTGAAAAAAATAACACATGTAATATACATGTTTTAGAGTGTTTTCGGCCCAAAAAAACAAAAAAGCGCCTAAGGGATTTTTTAAAAAAAAATAAACAAATTTCAGTGCCTAACATGTGTTAGGCACAAAAGACATAAATTGCTGAATTTTTTTTTTAAAAGTATCTCTTCGACGCTTTTTTGATTTTTTTGGCCCAAAACTCTTAAAAACATGTATGTTACATGTGTTATTTTTTTCAAAAAAAAAAAAAATGTCGGGAGGTTAGGTTTTCTAGGGTTTTTTATATAGATAGGGTTTTCTATATAGCCATACCTTATATATATATATAGGGAGGGGCTCATGCGAGAACCACCCTTATTGTGAGAACCTTGAGAACCAATGTGAACACGACCTAAAATAGCTAAAAAAACCTAAAAAAAACCTAAAAAAACCTAACCCCCACCCCCAAAAACCTAAACCCCCACCCCCCCCCAAGCTAAATGCTAAAAAAACCTAAAAAAACAAAAAAAAAACCTAACCCCCCCCCCCCCCCCCCCAAAACCTAAACCCCCTCCCCCACCCCCCAAAAACCTAAGCCCCCCCAAGCTAAAATGCTAAAAACTAAACCCCCAAAAAACCTAAAAAAATCTAAAAAAAATCTAAAAAAATAAAAAAAAAATCTAATTTTTTTTTTATTTTTTTAATATTTTTTAGGTTAAAATCGCTACTTTTCGAAGCAAAAAAAAAAAAAAATTTGGCTTCGAAAACTAGCGATTTTAACCTAAAAAATATTAAAAAAATCAAAAAATTTTTTTTTGTGTGATTTTTAGCTATTTTTAGGCATTTTTTGTTGTGTTCACATTGGTTCTCGCGGTTCTCACAATAAGAGGTGGTTCTCGCATGATCTTCTCCCTATATATATATATATATATTGTTAAGTATTGGTTTGTACGAATTTGTGGATTTGATTTTGTCAGTACTTATTATAAGACCCTTACTTAAAGAATTGAAATTTTATAAAGATTATGCATATATATATATATATAATCCTAATACACGTCCATACATATTTTCGAATTTCTTAAATATTAAAACATTTCAACATGTTATCGATGTTTAGTTTCGTAAACGACTAAACAAAATGCGGAAGCTTGAATCTTTGAACGTGTTCGGTTCTTCACTGAGCTTGATCGTCATCCGTTGCTTCTAACAATAACCTATATTCCAAAATCATGAAATACGTTAGTTAAAATGAGTTTATAACGTATTAGATTGAACCCAATGGCCAAAACAACAAAACAAAATAATTTGAGAAAAACCCGCCGTAAGCTACGACGGGTATGCCGTAACATACATACGACACACACATTCTGTCCGAAACAGTTAATCCCAGCCATATGTTACAGCTGGGAGCCGTAACTTACGGTACAACCCAACTGCAAATTTTTCATTTTTGGTTCTTTTTACGAAAAACTCCGTAACTTCTCGGATATTCATCTGATTCACTTCAAACTTATTTCTAAACGATTATAAAATGTTTATCTACGTAATTAACCCAAAATCCTTCACCCGGATTTGTAATTTTAACGAATTACGAGACCGTTACTCGGTTTATGCGTATTTTAATTTTGACCCGTTATAGATTTAAGCACTTAAGCTTAATTCATCTGCATCTCTTCATATCTCATATTCCACTTTATAACCTTCATTCAAGTATTATCACATCTTCCATTGTGATGGATTATGATAGGAAAACCATTGTATTCCTATTCTATCACAAGGTTTGACACTTTTACGAAAATGAGCCCTTTATGTAACATTAAGCCAAGAATGGTTTAATGCTTCATTTTATACTACTTGAAGGATCGACCAACTTATAAAACTCATATTTAAACTTCCCCTGTCATTTATCCGATTTGCCATTCGGGGGCGTTTTTGTCAATTTTAGTCCTTTTTAACTATGAAGGACATCTAAAAGCTTGTTTTGGCTAGGTGGGCACCTATATCCTATATTCTATTAACAAGTCATTTTGTTCCTAAGAATATAAAATTTCCCATTTAAATTATTGGATATACCTTACTTAGGTAATCCGAAATCCACCCATGACTCGTTTAGCTCTCGTCGGACCCTAAATCCTCTTTGAGAGTTTGGTCCATTATACATACCTGGCTCGGGTCATAGCTTTGACCCGTTTTAATACTTTTCAATATTGATTGCTAATTAAAAGTAATACAAGCCATACGCTATTCTCCCTGTGAACACAACAACTCGACAACAACCATTAGTCATTATTGTCACCGTTTGGCCTAAATGACCATTTATTGTTGTGAGATGGTATTTATTTGCCATCTCATCCATGTAGTCCATTTCGTTTTACACCATACGATCATATTACTTAAAAATCATCTCTTAGTTTGTTTGACCCATTATGGCTTACGCCATTGTGTGTCTTTTCAAAACTATTGTTTATCCGTCAACTCGTGACCAAATTACCATTTTACCCATTATGGTTTACGTTATATGGTAATTCCTCAAAACTCCTTGTTTATTCGTCATCACATGACCGAATTACCGTTTTACCCCTTTTATCATCAAATATGGTTTCTCACCATTTTCATTTATTCCGAACCGTATCATTCCGCGTCGGAACGTCATAATTCATAAACTAATTTACATTGTTCTTAACCAATACTATAAGTAAGTATTCTATTTAAAAGATGTAAGCTTTACTTACCTTGCATCCAATCATGCTTTTCCTGCGTACTTGATTCGTTTGATCAGCTTCTTTCCCAAGCTTCCACCTAGCTTGTCAAGCGTCAAACTATCATTTATCATTCGCAAGATGGTTAGATTAGTCATCATTTGTCACGACTATTTCACCGTACGAATTTTATATCAAAATTATTATTCGATCTTAGTATAGGTCAGTTTGACTGTTAAAAAGTCAACTGCCTATTAACATATGCAAATGCACAAATAGGTTCAACGAACTCATTTAGGCATCTCATCAACTATTCGGTAGGCGTTATTTCTAGGCTACCCTTTTAACTAAATTCCTCAACCAAGTTTATGAAATTGTCACATCAAGATAACATAGTTTTAAATCATGTACACTAATGTACCATCATTATACAAGAACTTAGGATTGTTTCATCACCATGAAGCAACCCATTACATCATATGTATGAAATCTACCCAATTATCAAACTTAGCCAAAGGCTTTAAACATTCATATACACATGATGATTTCAAGCGTCTATAACATAAATTTAATATCAATTTCATTATAACATACAAAAACCCATTTCATGGTAAGTATGAGCATGTACTCAAACTCATAAATTGTTCAAGTATTTTTCTATTACTATGATGTATGATGATTCTAAACACAAGTATATATCATCCACTTCATCATAGAATCAAAACCCACTTCATAATCTACATGTTAATCACTTACAAGTAATCTTACATCAAATATTTTATAATTTCCTTATGTTTAACAATATTAAGCATACATCCATACCTAAGTTTGTCACACCCCCAAAATACCACATGCGGGAACACCGCAGGATGTGTGACGTACCAAGATCCAAGCCACCAATCACATTGAACTATAACACGATATAAATAAAAGTTCCCATTTATTTCATAAACAATTTCAAATCACAACTTAAAACAAGTACATTCAGCGGAAGCATATGGTAAATAATTATTCAGGTGTTTCAAAACAATGTGCAAAACCAATGAACATGTATCCAAGAGCTACGACCCATGACCACTCCAGCACTCCCAGATAGCAAGTTCCATCCATGAATCTAACGCCCTTCAAGCATGCAGACAAGTGTGTCAGACGACACTGGTGAGTTCAAAGTTTGTTAACATGTTGAGTTACCAGATATGAGTTTAAGACAATTCAGATATTTGAGGTTGTTATTAACTCGATTACCGCAGATGGCTCCAGATTATTTACCCAAACCCCAATGCTCTATCAAACATTGGTCAAGTGGTTAAGGTAATTAGTTCACGACCGTCCTCCCCGGTACGGTGTGAGGGTGCCAAACCTAATAGCGCTATCAACTAATAACCCCGTTGCCTCCCCGGCAACCAATCGGTATATGATGGGACTTAATGATAGAAATGAGTGTAATAACCAACATCCCAGGTTTAACATTCCAGTCAAACCCAATTACCCGACATTCCTCCCTGGAACGTTTACCAGATGTCCCACCCCGGGACGCATGCTTGGAAAAAGAGCAGTGAACTCACCTTAGATTTGCTCGGTTTATTAAGTTACCCATTCCAGTTAGTCAACTAACCCTACCGTGGTTAACAACACTTATCAGTTTCATAATCACCCAAGTCACATATCTTACACAGATTGCATTCATCACAGGGTTATTGCACAACACGTAGCATGTATATCACGTAATAACCATTAACATATGTATTATCTACTCACACGAGTCAAATCATGTTTCTCATTCCTAGTTAACATCATCAACATGTAACAGATAGAGTTTTGAAATCAGCATAGACTATTCCGTCTAATCTTCCATTTACAGCACTCTCCATGAAGGACTGGTCTTTTGTGGAAAGTCTCCTTGGCGAAGAACCCCATGACGAAGGATGGTCCTTCGTCGAGAGGGTGGGTGACGAAAGACGCTAGTGTTTCGTCGAGAACCAATCAACGAAGAACCTAGTTCTTCGTCACAATCCTAAACAGACAGTTACACTTCCTTTCATTCAGCCGTAATGTATGCTATCAAGTCCATCAATTCCCCAAACGGATTTAACATTAGATTAAACGATAATCATGCAGTCTAGTTATGAATAATCATTACTCATACAAAACGTAACAGTTAATCATCACACATCAACCTTGCATGCCATGCATAACAGTTTACAATTAACATCAATAATTAACAACACAATTAGTGGATCAAACGGTGGTTATTTACATGTTCTACCAAACCCTAGGGGCTGTTCATCATCAACAAGAAACACCTTCATATCAACATCTCATGCATGCTAAATCCTATAATAACCGTATGAAATAGGGTTTATTAACCTATATGTCCATTAATCAATTCTGATCAACACAAGAATACAACTTAACTCAACGTCATGCATCATTACTATTTTGATTCCAAACAAGCAACATAAAATAGTATACATGAATTGACCAACATCTTACTAACCGTGATATAGAAATGATCCGATTAGCCGAGATGAAGAGGTTCCGATTCCCACTGCTGCCATCGCACAGGAAGAAGTCTTAGGGTTTTTATTTTTCAACTGACGGTTACAATATCAAAATATACGTTTTAAACGCAACGTGTTGGGCCACAACTACATGGGCCGAAGGCCCTTATGGCGAAGAATCCCCATAGACGAAGAATATACTTCGTCGAGTTTATGGGGGACGAAGATCTATCTTCGTCGCTAAGGGTTTTGACGAAGGTCTCATACTTCGTCGGGCATGAGGATGACGAAGGATCATCTTCGTCGAGAAATGTTGTGACGAAAAGGGTTTTTGTCATTAAAAGTTTTTATTAAATGTTCAAACATTAAACCACCAAATAACTTATACTAAAATCATTCTAAAATGATATACATGATACATTGTACAACGAAATATAAAACATGATTGTAAAACAGGTGACGCATAAAGGAAAGGTCTTGAAATCTTGGGTTGTCACATCATCCCCAACTTGAAAGAAATTTCGTCCCGAAATTTGACAAGTAATCCCAAAAAGGTAAGGTGTTAGATCAGGATGACTGTGGATTTTTCGCAGGTGCCACATCATCCCCAACTTGAAAGGGAATTTCGTCCCGAAATTCACCAGTTGCATCAGATTTAGATTGTTCAGTTGGGAATAAGTGTGGGGACTTGAGCTTCATCTGATCCTTGCGTTCCCACGTGAACTCCGGTCCACATTTTGAGTTCCAACGAACTCTTATGATTGGAATTCGACTATACTTACAAACCTTGACTTCCCGGTCCATAATTTCGATAGGTTCTTCGACAAACTGTAACTTGTCGTCAATTCTCAGCTCTTGAAACGGTACCACAAGTGTTTCATCGGATAAACACTTCTTTAGTTGCGACACGTGATAGACGTCATGAACGTTACCCAACTCAGCAGGTAACTCTAGCTTGTAGGCCACTTTACCAATTCGCTCCAGAATTTTGAATGGCCCAACATAACATGGATTAAGCTTACCGCGTTTCGCAAACCGTATCACACCCTTCCAGGGTGAGACTTTCAACATCACACGATCGCCTACTGCGAACTCCAATGGTTTCCTCCGCTTGTCAGCGTAGCTTTTCTGACGGTCGTGCGCTGCTGCCATACGATTCCTGATCTGAACAATCTTTTCTGAAGTCTCGAGTACAAGCTCCGGGCCTGTGATTTGGCTGTCACCCACCTCAGCCCAACAAAGAGGTGAACGGCATTTTCGTCCGTACAATGCTTCGAATGGAGCTGCCTGGATGCTGGTATGGTAACTATTGTAGTAAGAAAACTCTATCAATGGGAAGTGTTTCTCCCAACCCTTGCCAAAATCAATCACACACGCTCGCAGCATGTCTTCAAGTGTCTGGATGGTTCGTTCACTTTTTGAGTTCTAGGTAGCCCAATGACGAAATCCATGGCAATCTGCTCCCATTTCCACATGGGTATCTCTGGTTGCTGAAGTAGGCTTGAAGGTTTATGATAATCTACTTTGACTTTCGCACAAGTCAAACATTTACTCACATACGTCGCGATGTGAGCTTTTATCTTCGGCCACCAATACAAGACTTTGAGGTCCTGATACATCTTATCCGAACACGGGTGAACAGAGTATTGAGTCTTGTGTGCTTCGTCCATCACAAGATCTCTAAGGTTACCAAACATAGGAATCCATATACGCTCCATGAAGTAGAGAATACCATCAGATCTCTCTACAAGTCGTCTCTCCATGCCTCGCAAATACTCAGCTTTATAGTTTTCTTCCTTCAATGCTTCGGTTTGAGTAGAACGGTTCTGGTCAGGCAGATTCGAGTGAATTATGAGCTGTAAAGCTCGTACACGTTTGGGTTTCGTTTCCTTCCGACTAAGGGCATCAGCTACAACATTAGCTTTGCCTGGATGATACTTGATGGCGCAGTCGTAATCGTTTAAGAGTTCCACCCAGGGACGCTGTCGCATATTCAATTCCTTCTGGTCGAAAATATGCTGGAGGCTCCTGTGATCGGTGTAGATAGTGCATTTGGTACCGTACAGGTAGTGCCTCCAGATTTTTAACGCAAAAACCACGGCCCCCAACTCTAAGTCGTGAGTCGTGTAATTCTTCTCGTGAACCTTCAACTGCCGAGAAGCGTAGGCTATCACCTTCTCACATTGCATCAACACGCAACCGAGACCTTGAATAGAAGCATCACAGTATACCACAAAATCTTCAGTACCTTCAGGTAGAGATAGGATCAGTGCGCTGCAGAGTTTTTGTTTCAACAACTGGAAAGCATCTTCTTGCTTCGTTCCCCACTAGTATACAACGCCTTTCTGTGTTAACGAGGTAAGAGGTTGAGCGATCCTCAAAAAGTCTTTAATAAATATGCGATAGTACCCAGCGAGACCAAGAAATTGTCGCACCTCAGATGGAGTCTTTGGTGCAACCCAATTTTTGATAGCATCAATCTTAGCAGGATCCACGTGTATCCCCGATTCATTCACAATGTGGCCAAGGAAGTGTACCTCTCGAATCCAGAAATCACACTTAGAGAATTTCGCGTAAAGTTGCTCCTTCCTCAGAAGCTCCAAGATAAGTCGCAAATGTCGCTCGTGTTCTTCCTTGCTCTTAGAATAAATCAGAATGTCATCGATAAACACTATGACGAAATCATCGAGATACGGTTTGCACACGCGGTTCATGAGATCCATGAAGACCGCTGGTGCGTTCATCAACCCAAATGGCATAACCAAAAATTCATAATGGCTATACCACGTTCGAAAAGCTGTTTTAGGAACATCCTCCTCTCGGACTCTCATCTGATGATAGCCCGATCTTAAATCGATCTTCGAGTAAAAACTTGACCCTTGTAACTGGTCAAACAAGTCGTCGATACGTGGCAGAGGGTAACGGTTCTTGACTGTCACCTTGTTGAGTTCTCGATAATCTATGCACATACGAAAGGACCCGTCTTTCTTCTTCACAAACAAAACTGGGGCTCCCCAAGGCGAAGAACTGGGTCGAATAAAGCTCCTATCCAATAACTCTTGAAGTTGATTAGACAACTCTTGCAACTCTCCAGGTGCAAGACGATAAGGAGCACAAGCTATCGGGGCTGCTCCTGGTGTAAGATCAATCTGAAATTCCACTTGACGGTGAAGAGGTAAACCAGGAAGTTCCTTAGGAAACCCATCAGAAAATTCACGAACAACTGGCAGGTCTTCGATCTTCCTTTCTTCAGACGGAGTATCAGTAACAAGGGCTAGAATAGCAGGATACCCCTTTCGTAGACAATTCTGAGCTTTCATAGCTGAGATGATACAACCATCGCACCACTACGATGTCCTTGAACCGATAGAGATTCTCCACTAGGGAGAGGAATACGTACGATTTTCTCTTTACAAAGGATGTCAGCACGGTGCTTGGACAACCAATCCATACCCACCACTACGTCGAAACTACCGAGGGTAACAGTCAGGAGGTCAATATCAAACACTTGACCCACAAGATCTAGTTTACACCCAAAAAGGACATGCAAAGCTTCAATCGTCTTACCATCTGCTAATTTTACTACATGCTTAGTTTCTAGAGGTGTTGGAGTTAACCCTAATCGTTGACTGAACTCCAAGGACACATAACTCCAATCGGCACCGTAATCAAATAACACAAAAGCAAAGAGACTGTTCACAGAAAACGTACCAGTCACGACATTGCCGTCGTTCCTAGCATCACCAGCTCCAATCGTAAATACCCTTCCACGTGCGCCACTGCCCCCATTGTTGCCATTATTGTTTTTCCCAGCATTGTTATTCTGACGATTGTTGTCATTGGCATTCTGATTCAGTTGAGGGCAATCCCGTTTAATGTGACCCTCGTCCCCACACTGGAAACACCCCTTCCTAATGCCTTGATTCTGATGGGGCTGCTGCCTCTGCTGTTGCTGATGGTGCTGACTCTGCTGCTGATTCTGCTGCTGCTGTTGCTTTGGGAACGGAGCTCTGCAGTCTTTTGCCATATGACCCACCTTATCATACCGGTGGTAAGCTCGGACACACAGTCCATGATGATGATAACCACACTTGTTGCATTTTGGCTTCCTACCAACGTAGGAGCCTTGGCTCTGATTGCTGCCCTGGCCTTGGTTAACTGAGGACGACTGACTGAAACTACGATTATTGCTGTTGTCGGGCCTTTTCTGCGATTGGCTTGCACTGGTTGCTTTGCCAGCATCATTCCATTTACACTTGTTATCACTAGCAGGTGTGGTAGCTGTAGCAGTAGGGTTAGTAGCAGAAACATGGGGCGGTAGCGAATCCCACTCGACCTCCTGGTCGGTAATCTAGTGTGCCAAACGGATGATCTGAGGCAGGTTGTTAAGATTTGCAGCAGTGACCAAACTCTTTACTGATGGTGCTAGGACCTTGATGTACAGTTCGATTCTTCGAGGTGGGGGTCGAGATAAGTTAGGGCACATGTTAGCTAGCTCGTGAGATCGTTTCGTGTAAGCCTCGATCTCAGACCCCTCCATCTTCATATTGTAGTATTCGTTCTCAAGTTTCTGAATCTCGTCACGAGGACAGTACTCCTCCCGCATCAACTCCTTAAAATCATCCCAAGTAGTTGCATTAGCCATCTCGATGCCCAACATCTGCACTTGGGCATTCCACCAAGTTAAGGCACCAACCTCCAAAGTGCCTGTAGCATACATCACCCGGTCCCCCACGGGACAGTTACACATAGCAAATACTGATTCAGCTTTCTCAAACCAACGAAGTAGCCCCACTGAATGTCTGTGGCTTACAATCAATAAACGTCTTAAACGTACAAGCAGGCGGATTGTTTTGATTCTGATTCACTTATTAAGCTAAGGACGAAAGAAAATACAGCACACGGGTAAGATTGAGTACACGACACAAGAATAAAGAGTATTTGGCACATATCGTACCACCTTGGTAGGCTGCCAAAGCCTCAGCCACGTGTGTTAATCAAGTTTGTCAGCTCGGCCTGAGTCATCGCAATGTGACCACGCCCATGGCCTTGTCCACTCATGATTCTATATAAGAGAAGGGAAAAGGTTAAGAGTCGGAATTGAGTAGGAGTCAAGCATCACAATGACTTCTACAGACTACCAGGTTTACATCAGACAACAGAGCAGAACCCCCTTCACACTCGTTAAGCCTCACTGGGACTCACATGCACCCCACATTATTATTATGTGTGCACCTATAATAACAATCTAATTTACATGTTTATCTCAGCTCATCCCAACTCGTGCTAAAAGGTTCCTCAAATTTGAAATGCAGGGCAAAAGACGACACAGAACATAAATCATGAAGGTCTAGAGGGAGGTCCCATTGTGACTCTATCAACCACGTAACATATGCAAGTAACACATGAATTCAGCCTGTAGTGCTAAGTGTGCATTCACATGCAATATCATACATAAGTGTACACTAGATATGCTATGCAATAAGTTAACGAGAGGCGAACCTTTGCAATCTAGAGCTGAGTGTCATGGTCGATTTTCGAAGCTGTTCGGTTATAGTCTGGTTTTATAAAAACGTTTTAAAACCTAGTTCATTATAACCAGTGGCTCTGATAAGAAACTGTCACACCCCCAAAATACCACATGCGGGAACACCGCAGGACGTGTGATGTACCAGGATCCAAGCCACCAATCACATTGAACTATAACATGATATAAATAAAAGTTCCCATTTATTTCATAAACAATTTCAAATCACAACTTAAAACAAGTACGTTCAGCGGAAGCATATGGTAAATAATTATTCAGGTGTTTCAAAACAATGTGCAAAACCAATGAACATGTATCCAAGAGCTACGACCCATGACCACTCCAGCACTCCCAGATAACAAGTTCCATCCGTGAATCTAACGACCTGCAAGCATGCAGACAAGTGTGTCAGACAACGCTGGTGAGTTCAAAGTTTGTTAACATGTTAAGTTACCAGATATGAGTTTAAGACAATTCAGAGATTTGATGTTGTTATTAACTCGATTACCGCATATGGCACCAGATTATTTTCCCAAACCCCAATGCTCTATCAAACATTGGTCAAGTGGCTAAGGTAATTAGTTCACGACCGTCCTCCCCGGTACGGTGTGAGGGTGCCAAACCTATTAGCGCTATCAA
Organism: Helianthus tuberosus; assembly: GCA_030545235.1. NCBI lineage: Eukaryota > Viridiplantae > Streptophyta > Magnoliopsida > Asterales > Asteraceae > Helianthus > Helianthus tuberosus. The sequence goes on along the minus strand of CM060448.1, from coordinate 42,832,799 downwards.
CTAATAACCCTGTTGCCTCCCCGGCAACCAATCGGTATATGATGGGACTTAATGATAGAAATGAGTGTAATAACCAACATCCGAGGTTTAACATTCCAGTCAAACCCAATTACCCGACATTCCTCCCCGGAACGTTTACCAGATGTCCCACCCCGGGACGCATGCTTGGAAAAAGAGCAGTGAACTCACCTTAGATTTGCTCGGTTTATTAAGTTACCCGTTCCAGTTAGTCAACCACCCTACCGTGGTTAACACCACTTATCAGTTTCATAATCACCCAAGTCACATATCTTACACAGATTGCATTCATCACAAGGTTACTGCACAACACGTAGCATGTATATCACGTAATAACCATTAACATATGTATTAGCTAATCACACGAGTCAAATCATGTTTCTCATTCCTAGTTAACATCATCAACATGTAACAGATAGAGTTTTGAAATCATCACAGACTGTTCCGTCTAATCTTCCATTTACAGCACTCTCCACGAAGGACTAGTCTTTTGTGGGAAGTCTCCTTGGCGAAGATCCCCATGACGAAGGATGGTCCTTCGTCGAGATGGTGGGTGACGAAAGACCTTAGTGTTTCATCGAGAACCAATCAACGAAGAACCTAGTTCTTCGTCACAATCCTAAACTGACAGTTACACTTCCTTTCATTCAGTCGTAACGTATGCTATCAAGTTCATCAATTCCCCAAATGGATTTAACAACAGATTAAACGATGATCATGCATTCTAGTTATGAATAATGATTACTCATACAAAACGTAACTGTTAATCATCACACATCAACTTTGCCCGCCATGCATAACGTTTTACAATTAACAACAACAATTAACAACACAATTAATGGATCAAACGGCGGTTATTTACATGTTCTACCAAACCCTAGGGGCTGTTCATCATCAACAAGAAACACCTTCATATCAACATCTCATACATGCTAAATCCTATAATAACCGTATGAAATTGGGTTTATTAACCTATATGTCCATTAATCAATTCTGATCAACACAAGAATACTACTTAACTCAACATCATGCATCATTACTATTTTGATTCCAAACAAGCAGCACAAAATAGCACACATGAATCGACCAACATCTTACTAACCGTGATATAGAAATGATCCGATTAGCCGAGATGAAGAGGTTCCGAGTCCCACTGCTGCCGTCACACAGGAAGAAGTCTTAGGGTTTTTAGTTTTTAACTGAGGGTTACAATATCAAAAGTTTACGTTTTAAACGCAACGTGTTGGGCCGCAACTACATGGGCCGAAGGCCCTTATGGCGAAGAATCCCCATAGACGAAGAATATACTTCGTCGAGTTTGTGGGTGACGAAGATCTATCTTCGTCGCTAAGGGTTTGTGACGAAGGTCCCATATTTCGTCGGGCATGAGGATGACGAAGGATCATCTTCGTCCAGAAATGTTGTGACGAAAAGGGTTTTTGTCATTAAAGGTTTTTATTAAATGTTCAAACATTAAACCACCAAATAGCTTATACTAAAATCATTCTAAAATGATATACATGATACAATGTACAACGAAATATAAAACAGGATTTTAAAACAGGTGACGCGTAAAGGAAAGGTCTTGAAATCTCGGGTTGTAACAAATTCTTGTTTGGATCATCATCCAACAATTTAATTGCAAGCAATCTACTTGTCTCAAATCACAACTTTCACCAATCTAGGTTTTAAGACATACCTGATGATCCCCTTGTCTAGGTGATCGATAATTTGTGTTCATGCACGAATTTGAGTCTTAATTTCTTCTTCAATTTGATGATTCTTGGATGAACAAGGGTTTTCCCTTTGTTTGTTTCTCCTGGTGGTCGACACACACACACTATGTGTGTGTTGTGTTTTAGTTTTTACATATTAAACACATGTTTCCTTTTTAACAACTTTGGTCCCTTAGGTTTAGTTTTGTTCAAAACTCTCATAAAACACTACTTACAATTAAACAATTCTCGTATCTATCTTTAAATGTTCCTAGTCAATTTACTAAATATGAGTTGTTACAACCCGATTGAACTTAAGTCTCGTTCACTCGGGCCCTTAGTACACTGTTTCTTATAGCACTTATTTACTTTACATTTAACATTAGGTTTGTTTATTTAAACCTTAATGTTTACGGGTTAACTTTTCCCACTAACGGTACGTTACCCGCTCTTTAATATTAATGGGGTTTGATTACTAAACCCGTTTTTTTGGGTGTTACAAGTCTATCCTCCTTAAAGAGGTTTCGTCCCCGAAACCTTTGTTACATAGTTCCTTGGGTTTAACCCAATGGACTTGGTTTCGTTTTCACCTGAGCGTTGCCCATATTTTTAATTATTCAGTAATATTACTAGGGAGATGTGACAATGTCCTCCGGAGTCCCAAATGGTGTCTGATTTCTTTCTTGCTCTTTTTCTTGATTGACATCTCACTCTCCCCAGTCAAGCATTACCATGGGCCATATCATATGCCTTTTATGTGTAAGGCCTCATGGGCCGTTACTTTCATCTTCTTTTCCTCGTCTTTATGGTTTACGATCGAGTCGCCATTTGGTCACTTGGTCACATAAATCTGTCAACGTGCTTATTCCACGCTAATCCTATAATGAAAAGCGCAATAACAAGTTTTAAATTTAAATTTTACCTTCATTGACCTTGACGGTTAGACATTTCACTCACCGGTTACCTTATACCTTATTGCTCGGGTATACCAACATTGTCTTCGCGAGGCTTACAACATTCATGACCCCAATCCCATGGCTTGCGCTACGATGTGGTTATATTCCATGTCACTTTTCTTGACCGTGATTACATCACGTCATGTTTAGTTTATAACAATCTTTCCGTTTTCGAAAATTTTCTTTTTGTATTTATCGTCTTGCACCTATTGGTATCAAGACCTGTTTCTTTTAAAATTAAACGTTTCCCAATCCATCTCATACTATTTATATTTGTTTAAACGTTGTTTCTAACTAAAATTGAATTTTAGTTCTACATCTTCTCTTTAACTTGTGTCAATTACTCAAATTAAGAAATTCACAACCTAGCATTTCTTCTTTTATTGTTCTTATTTTACGCAGGGAATCGTAACTGGTTCCCTCGCTTTGCCTTAGTAGCCCGTAAGCCCTTTCACTTAGTCTCGTAAGCTATTTCTTTAGGCTTTCACCTCTTTAAGGTGAGGCCTCTATGGTCCATTCCTCTCTATTCGTGACCCGAGGGTCATTTTGGTCCCGTAGACCTTTACACCGTTTATAACCCGCAGGTCATGGTGATCCCGTAGGTCATCCCTTTACTCGTGTCATTCTTTAAAATGTATTTGGTGTCAAAACACCCCTTTTATGTTTGAAAATTTTTTATTTTCATGTTTGAGATCCATTAGGTCCCCGTGAACCTATAGATCATTTGTTCATTTTTTTAACTTCGACCATAGTCCATGACTACCATTGTTTTCCTTCCGAGCAATATTTCTACTCTTATAACCCATTACTTGGGCTTATTATTTTGTAATTCACGCTCTCATTACTCGGTTTGCGCTTACATTTTGTTACAACCTATTTTAAAGAATGTTCACCCATCTTTCGATTTTGACTCATTACCCGTGTCTTTTGACTTTTAGTCCACGTTCTCGTTACTCAGTTTATGCTTATATTCAACTTTTACCCCTCAACCGGGTTCATACCAAAGTCATTATTCACGCACCCATTACAGTATGCTTTGAGACTTCATTTTGACCCGTTTAGTTATTCGTATGAAATCCTCTACCCGTTCAACCTTACAATGTTGAACATATTTATTCCGAATTTCTTTCGCGAATTCATCATCTTTTAGTCACAACTCATTTCCCGAGTCTTTTGACTTTTAATCCGCGTTTCCGTTTCTCAGTTTATGCATATATTTGAAATCCTACCCATCAACCGAGTATTTTACCGAAGTCTTTATTAATGCAACCATTCCGGTATACATTAAGACTTCGTTTTAACCCGTTTGGTTGTCTTAGCGAAATCCATCGCTTTTATTCAACCAAATCTTTAATTATTCTTTATTCAACCCGTTTGACTTGTTCGTGTGAAATCCATCACTTATGAACAATTAAACTTTATTCTTTATTTGACCCGTTTGGGCTCCTTTTTAATTCTTGGGTTGTCACATCATCCCCAACTTGAAAGAAATTTCGTCCCGAAATTTGACAAGTAATCCCAAAACAGTAAGGTGTTAGATCAGGATGACTGTGGATTTTCCGCAGGTGCCACATCATCCCCAACTTGAAAGGGAATTTCGTCCCGAAATTCACCAGTTGCATCAGATTTAGATTGGTCAGTTGGGAATAAATGTGGGTACTTGAGCTTCATCTGATCCTCGCATTCCCACATGAATTCCGGTCCACGTCTTGAGTTCCAACGAACTCTTACGATTGGAATTCGACTATACTTACGAACCTTGACTTCCCGGTCCATAATTTTGATAGGTTCCTAGACAAACTGTAACTTGTCGTTAATTCTCAGCTCTTGAAACGGTACCACAAGTGTTTCATCGGATAAACACTTCTTTAGTTGCGACACGTGATAGACGTCATGAACGTTACCCAACTCAGCAGGTAACTCTAGCTTGTAGGCCACTTTACCAATTCGCTCCAGAATTTTGAATGGCCCAACATAATATGGATTAAGCTTACCACGTTTCCCAAACCGTATCACACCCTTCCAGGGTGAGACTTTCAACATCACACGATCGCCTACATCGAACTCCAATGGTTTCCTCCGCTTGTTAGCCCTATCCAACCTGATCTTACCAGCCCTTCTTCCGCTTCCACTCAGTCTTCCCCGGGACCTCCTGTGGATCCGATGCCATCTCATCCGATGAGGACTCGATCGAAAAGTGGCATTTTTAAACAAAAATATTTTTCTAACTTGTCTTTGTTTTCAGGTTCCTTACACCATGCTTTACTTGCAGCACACGATCCGCGTGGTTACAAATCCGCGGCCAAGCATTCTAAATGGGTTAAGGCTATGGAAGAGGAAATTCAGGCGTTACGTTCCAACAACACATGGACACTTGTTCCACGTCCTTCAGATGCTAATATTGTCGGTTCTAAGTGGATTTTCAGAACCAAATTCAAAGCGGATGGCTCCATTGATAGGTATAAGGCTCGGCTGGTCGCGCAGGGTTTTACACAAGTTCCTAGACTTGATTTTTCTCATACAGTCAGTCCAGTCGTCAAAGCTTCTACGGTTCGGGTTGTACTTGCTCTTGCCACTATTTATGGATGGCAGTTACATCAGCTGGATGTTCAAAACGCTTTTCTCAATGGTAATCTCACTGAGACCGTCTACATGGAACAACCTATGGGTTTTGTTGATTCTCAGTATCCTAATCATGTATGTCGGTTACAGAAGGCTCTCTATGGACTCAAGCAGGCACCGCGTGCCTGGTTTTAGCGCCTCAGCAGTTTCTTGCTTGCAAATGGGTTTCTTTGCAGTCAGGCTGACACATCATTATTTGTCTTCAAACGAGGGACCGTTATTATATATCTTCTGGTTTACGTTGATGACATAATCATCACTGGCAATGAGATCTCCTATATCCAGTCGCTTGCATAAAGAATTCTCAGTTAAAGATTTGGGCTCTTTCGGTTACTTCTTGGGACTTGAAGTCACTCACTCTGACACAGGTATTTTTCTTAGTCAGGCCAAATATGCCCATGATATTTTGGCTCAGGCTGGTCTTCTGGATGCAAAATCAGTTGCCACCTCACTCGCTTCTACTGATGTCTTTCTTAGCAAAGGAGATGTCTTTCATGATCCCACTCTTTACCGGTCGTTAGTTGGGGCTCTACAATATCTTACCATCACTCGCCCTGATCTCTCCTATGCTGTTAATCAGGCTAGTCAACACCTGCAATCTCCTACGCAGTCTCATTTTCAGTCGGTCAAATGGTTCTTACGTTACATTAAAGGCACCATTCATTTTGGTCTACATTTTTCCAAGCCTGTCACTACTACGCTTCTTGGCTACTCTGATGCTGACTGGGCTCGCTGCATGAGACACGACGCTCCACTTATGGTTACTCGATTTATTTGGGAAACAACCTTGTGTCATGGAGTGCATAGAAACAACCTACGATATCTCATTCTAGCTGTGAATCTGATTATCGGGCCATGGCTAATACTGCGGCTGAGATCATTTGGCTCACTCACTTACTTCGCGACCTTCATGCGCTTCCTTCTGTTCGTCCGACCATACTTTGTGACAACAAAAGTGCCATCTTTCTCAGTCAGAATCCCGTGTCTCACAAACGCGCCAAACATATATATATTGATTATCACTTTCTGCGTGAACTGGTATCTTCTTGTCGTCTTCACAAAAAGTTTGTTCCATCCAATCTCTAGGTTGCGGACATCTTCACAAAGAGCCTTCCTCGTCCGTTATTTGAGAAGTTTCGCGGCATGCTTCGTGTTGGTCCCCCACCTGTTCGATTGGGGGGGGGGTAATAGCGTAACATAACTTAAGGATACTCCAAATCAATTAGTATTATTGAATTGATTTTGTATAATTACTTTCCTAGTATAGGTCCCTTTGTATTCCTATATATTGTATCCTTATTGTGAATATACATAAGAGATTGAGTCCTTACATAAACCAATTGTCATCCGTCCGTGTAATAAACCAATCGTCATTCGTCCGTGTTATAAATCAATCGTCAATCGTCCGTGTTTTAATTGTGAAAACTTTTGGTCGTTCTATTTGAATACATTCAAACCTGTGTGACTCGTCTATACCACCCAAGGGGTATCTTTAAATCGACTAACAAACCACCAAAGGGTTTGTTAAAATAACAGATTCTGTCGTTCCCTAAACTACCCACCAAATCTAGTGAATAGTCTAGTAACGGGATTATCAGTCCTATGGTACCATAACATACTACTGGTCGTCTTGATCAATGTTAAGGAATGTCATTCCTGTTATGAATTAACAGACCAATAAGTTCGTTCACATTATTGAAATCTTCGTTTTTTATATAAACCATAGTCTTTGTATTTGAAAACCTGAAAAGTTTAGCACGTATGAGTCACCCTAAACAATTGAAAGCATAAAATAGGGAACTATGTACTCACTTGGGATTGCAAAGTATCCTTGATCAAGTGAAATAACAAAGCTTCAAACGTGTCCTAATGTGTCGGATACTACGTTAGTGTAACATGATATAAATCGGAGAATCGGATAGAATGAGGTCTTGTAAACCAAATGAGTGTTGGAACTCAAATGAAATGGTTTAACAAAGTCTACATTCTGAGTTGGAATGAATCCTAAGTGCTTTTGACCCGTTATGACCCGTTACGGTAGTTTACGCTACTTTAACGTGTCATTTGTGCAGATACACGTTTGGTTGGTTAAATATGAGCTATGATAAATCTTATATGCCAAAACAAGTTTAATTAAGTTGCAAAATCAGTTTATATGTCAAAAAGTTGGTTACATATGTTTAAAACGGATTTATGCGCAAAAAGGGTATTTTGGTCATTATTAGGCATATAACAATAGACTTATCATAACACTAACCAAACAAAGTGACCATAAGGTATAACCTCAGGAGGTTATTCCCTATACAACTATGGTCATAATTATGTGTTTGGCCGGATCCTAAGATCGACCAAACGGGTCGGATCCGAAAGTCAAAGCGGTGATCAAACCGCTCGACTTACGACCCTAAATAAGCACTAATCGCAAGGGGTTATAGCCATCGTGATTACGACCCTAAAAATTATGCATTTTTACCTAAACTTTGACTCGTCACTTCAACTAGTAAACGTCGTAATCAGTAGGTATAATCGCAAGGGGTTATAGCCATCGTGATTACGATCACGTTGCAAAGTTCGATTGAACTTTGACTTGACCAATTCATGGTCAAAACCGAAAGTCAAACGGTAGTCAAACTGTTTGACTTTTAGCTTAAAATAGCTGAAATAAATAAACAAGACTAGATAGAACACTTACTTGTGTTCTAGGATGAAAGAAAACTCAGTTAGGAGGCCTCCAAAGATGGTAGCAACTCCAATAGAGCAAGTGAGTGAAGAAAGAATGGAATGAGCATTGAATTGGACAGATTTGAGGCCTATTTATACATTTTTTGAAGCTACAAGATCATGCCAAGTGTCTTGGAGTGTTGCCCAAGGATTAATAGGATCGTAACAAGTGTGTGGACAAGAATTCAAGCTTGGAGATCACTCAAAAATGCCCACAAGAATGAAAAACTAGCTTGGAAAAACAAAGGCTATTGCTGTTTTGAAACTTTCTGTTACTGGTGTCTCTCGCGCCCTGCGAGAGACTTAGGCAGTCTCACGCGCCCCGCCAGAGGCTCAGTTTCAGAAAATGGCAAAAATGGTCCCTGCAGCCTTTTTATGTGTTTTTAACGTATTTAACCCATGTTAACCCAATTTTTAGGCTTTATATGGATGTTAAAGCATAGGAGATTTGAATTATGCCCGAAAATGTCGTGGATATCGGTTCGTTCGGTTGTACAGTCGTGTTTTTTGCTTAATTACGACGAACGATTTAACGAACGCGAAAACGACCGAAATTGCGTAACGAATGATATTTTTGCATTCTTATCATTAAAATACAAGATTTTAATGATTACAAATTTTTTTTTGGATGTGCGTACGTGTTCCGTACTAAGACATACGCGAATTGGCAGACTTTCGCAGTTTGACACAAATAGTCCCTGTGATCGAATAAGCATGTTTTTGACATACTTAACCCCTCAAAACTTATTTCTAAGTTATGTAAAGGGTATTTAGGGTTTGTTTAGCTTATGACCTTGTTCCAGAGCATACGTTGCATCAAATTGATTACGTTTACGTAACAGTTTATGTATAACTTCCCAGAAAAGGTTTAAGAGTTTGAAATCGAACAAGAACTAAAACGTGCACTTGTCACATGTTATAATACAATATCCGGGATATAAAACACAATGTTTCATTAAATACAAAGTTGTTTGAAATTGTACAATGATCGAAAGACACAAATGTCACAATCCTTGTTAGCCCTGTCTTTGATGTCCAATATTTGTCTTCATCCTGTTTTTTTTTACAAATTTACAATAAACTCTTTTAGACAAAAATTAAAACCTTACTATTACATCAGGGTTTCAAATAACCCATAAAAATATAAAATTGATTAACAACCAAGAACAACACAACAATTCAGTTTCACAGACAACTTAAAGGTCATAAAGCTCGATTTATTCATCACAATCATAATAAACGAAAAAAGTCTCATTCTTTGTGAAACGAAAATTTTGACAATTATAACGTAGGTCACTTTAAAATATAATGTTTAAATGAATGCAAAAACAGTTGTGATACCATTGTTGGGATTTATGGTGTACAATTCAATTTTTAATAGAATCTTATTTTATTTATTTAATTGATATCTCATATTAATTGGCGGCGGGAGCATATACAAAATTTAATCTGATTAATTATCCTGTTAGTGATCCAATTGCAATTCATATAAATAATAAACGTCACACTAATTGACGCGTTCACGAAACTTAGAGTTCCTGAAACAACTTTTAAATCAACTCCTTGACCCGTCGCTCAAAAGCCTGAACATGCAAGACTAATAACGCCGAAACCGTGGTGGACCTGCGGTGGTCTGACCTGGTAGCGGCGGTGGTCTAGTGACAACGACATCGGGATCCTGGCGGAAGGGGTGGCCGACGACGAGGTTTGTGGTGGTTGTGTGTGTTTTTGTTTCACAAAACTTGTAACCTCTTATGCCTTGGGAAACCTTGTATTTATACTACAAACACCAATTGTATTTCAATATAGATATCCACCAATTATATTTATCTCCGTAAATATAATAATACTACTTATCCAATAAATAATATTCACCGTTAGCTGTCCCTTATTTAATAATTATTTTCTATAAATATTTATACGTGCTTTATTGTTAAAGCCGCAAATCGTGAACTATAGTATTTAACAATTAAATATTTTTTTTTCATCGTCGAAAGTGTAACTCTTTAGATCGTACCTCGTTAGCAACATTAATTGATCCATATTCAGACTTCTCATATCCAACATGAATGACTCTCGAACTCTTCACCCATCGACGGGACCTTGCCCCACTTATCATGCTTTCTTAAGATCTCCCATGAATGAACATGATAAAAAACTACTTTTATGTTTTTTTGTTGGTAACCACTTAACGCCTTTTTCATCACATTAAAATCGTCACATCACCTACTTGGTTGACGATCCTACAGAGTTATAAAAATAAAAATTAATACAATTATAAACTAATAAAAATATTATCATAATAAACTAAAATCAAGGAAGTTAAAATAAAATAAATAGAAATTGTATTGCTTGAATCCAATATCCGTTAAACAAATTCATATGTTGATTCAAAGGGACCCATTTTTGAATTTAGTTGATGAATTGTTCGATTGGTTCTGCCCACAAGTGTTTCATCGGATAAACACTTCTTTAGTTGCGACACGTGATAGACGTCATGAACGTTACCCAACTCAGCAGGTAACTCTAGCTTGTAGGCCACTTTACCAATTCGCTCCAGAATTTTGAATGGCCCAACATAACATGGATTAAGCTTACCGCGTTTCGCAAACCGTATCACACCCTTCCAGGGTGAGACTTTCAACATCACACGATCGCCTACTGCGAACTCCAATGGTTTCCTCCGCTTGTCAGCGTAGCTTTTCTGACGGTCGCGCGCTGCTGCCATACGATTCCTGATCTGAACAATCTTTTCTGAAGTCTCGAGTACAAGCTCCGGGCCTGTGATTTGGCTGTCACCCACCTCAGCCCAACAAAGAGGTGAACGGCATTTTCGTCCGTACAATGCTTCGAATGGAGCTGCCTGGATGCTGGTATGGTAACTATTGTTGTAAGAAAACTCTATCAATGGGAAGTGTTTCTCCCAACCCTTGCCAAAATCAATCACACACGCTCGCAGCATGTCTTCAAGTGTCTGGATGGTTCGTTCACTTTGACCATCCGTCTGTGGGTGATACACAGTGCTCATGTCGAGACGTGAGCCGAATGATTTGTGCATCGACTGCCACAAATCCGAGATGAAACGCGGGTCACGATAAGAGATAATAGAGGTTGGCACCCGGTGCCTAGAAACCACCTCCTTAAGATAGACGGCAGCAAGTTGCGAGAACTTATCCGTTTCCTTGATTGCTAGAAAGTGCGATGACTTTGTGAGACGGTCAACGATCACCCAGATGGTATCGTTCCCGTTTTGAGTTCTAGGTAGCCCAATGACGAAATCCATGGCAATCTGCTCCCATTTCCACATGGGTATCTCTGGTTGCTGAAGTAGGCCTGAAGGTTTATGATAATCTACTTTGACTTTCGCACAAGTCAAACATTTACTCACATACGTCGCGATGTGAGCTTTTATCTTCGGCCACCAATACAAGACTTTGAGGTCCTGATACATCTTATCCGAACACGGGTGAACAGAGTATTGAGTCTTGTGTGCTTCGTCCATCACAAGATCTCTAAGGTTACCAAACATAGGAATCCATATACGCTCCATGAAGTAGAGAATACCATCAGATCTCTCTACAAGTCGTCTCTCCATGCCTCGCAAATACTCAGCTTTATAGTTTTCTTCCTTCAATGCTTCGGTTTGAGTAGAACGGATCTGGTCAGGCAGATTCGAGTGAATTGTGAGCTGTAAAGCTCGTACACGTTTGGGTTTCGTTTCCTTCCGACTAAGGGCATCAGCTACAACATTAGCTTTTCCTGGATGATACATGATGGCGCAGTCGTAATCGTTTAAGAGTTCTACCCAGGGACGCTGTCGCATATTCAATTCCTTCTGGTCGAAAATATGCTGGAGGCTCCTGTGATAGGTGTAGATAGTGCATTTGGTACCGTACAGGTAGTGCCTCCAGATTTTTAACGCAAAAACCACGGCCCCCAACTCTAAGTCGTGAGTCGTGTAATTCTTCTCGTGAACCTTCAACTGCCGAGAAGCGTAAGCTATCACCTTCTCACATTGCATCAACACGCAACCGAGACCTTGAATAGAAGCATCACAGTATACCACAAAATCTTCAGTACCTTCACGTAGAGATAGGATCAGTGCGCTGCAGAGTTTTTGTTTCAACAACTGGAAAGCATCTTCTTGCTTCGTTCCCCACGAGTATACAACGCCTTTCTGTGTTAACGAGGTAAGAGGTTGAGCGATCCTCAAAAAGTCTTTAATAAATATGCGATAGTACCCAGCGAGACCAAGAAATTGTCGCACCTCAGATGGAGTCTTTGGTGCAACCCAATTTTTGATAGCATCAATCTTAGCAGGATCCACGTGTATCCCCGATTCATTCACAATGTGGCCAAGGAAGTGTACCTCTCGAATCCAGAAATCACACTAAGAGAATTTCGCGTAAAGTTGCTCCTTCCTCAGAAGCTCCAAGATAAGTCGCAAATGTCGCTCGTGTTCTTCCTTGCTCTTAGAATAAATCAGAATGTCATCGATAAACACTATGACGAAATCATCGAGATACGGTTTGCACACGCGGTTCATGAGATCCATGAAGACCGCTGGTGCGTTCATCAACCCAAATGGCATAACCAAAAATTCATAATGGCTATACCACGTTCGAAAAGCTATTTTAGGAACATCCTCCTCTCGGACTCTCATCTGATGATAGCCCGATCTTAAATCGATCTTCGAGTAAAAACTTGACCCTTGTAACTGGTCAAACAAGTCGTCGATACGTGGCAGAGGGTAACGGTTCTTGACTGTCACCTTGTTGAGTTCTCGATAATCTATGCACATACGAAAGGACCCGTCTTTCTTCTTCACAAACAGAACTGGGGCTCCCCAAGGCGAAGAACTGGGTCGAATAAAGCTCCTATCCAATAACTCTTGAAGTTGATTAGACAACTCTTGCAACTCTCCAGGTGCAAGACGATAAGGAGCACAAGCTATCGGGGCTGCTCATGGTGTAAGATCAATCTGAAATTCCACTTGACGGTGAAGAGGTAAACCAGGAAGTTCCTTAGGAAACACATCAGAAAATTCACGAACAACTGGCAGGTCTTCGATCTTCCTTTCTTCAGACGGAGTATCAGTAACAAGTAGGGCTGTAAACGAACCGAACGAACACGAACGAGGCCTTGTTCGTGTTCGTTCGTTAAGGAAATAAATGTGTTCACAAACGGTTCATGAACACTTACCGAACGAGATTTTATGTTCGTGTTCGTTCATTAAGGAAATGAGTGTGTTCACGAACGGTTCACGAACACAAATAAATTTGGCGAACGCGATGAAGGATAAAGGTGGATGGCCCAGAGAGTAGCACTAGAACATGAATCCCTTATTGTGGAACGGAGGTAGATCATATTCGTCGATGTAAATAATGAGAAAAGAAAGGGAAATGGTGCATTAAACAAGGTGAAAGAAGGTTTCCTAGTTTAATTGTTAAGGTAATGATATAAATAAAAGTTTAATAGTATAAAAAGTATAGATAAAATATATGAAAGTATAAAAATCTTTAATTAAAACACAAACATACGAACATAAACGAACGCAAATGAACAAATGTTCACGAACACCTTACCGAACGTTCACGAACACAATTGAACGAACGAGACATTTGTTCATGTTCGTTCATTCAACTAATCGAACGGAATTTCTTGTTCATGTTCGTTCGTTTATTAAACGAACGAACATAAACGAACTTCCTGCCGAACGGTTCACGAACTGTTCGCTGAACGTTCGGTTCGTTTACAGCCCTAGTAACAAGGGCTAGAATAGCAGGATACCCCTTTCGTAGACAATTCTGAGCTTTCATAGCTGAGATGATACAACCATCGCACCACTGCGATGTCCTTGAACCGATAGAGATTCTCCACTAGGGAGAGGAATACGTACGATTTTCTCTTTACAAAGGATGTCAGCACGGTGCTTGGACAACCAATCCATACCCACCACTACGTCGAAACTACCGAGGGTAACAGGCAGGAGGTCAATATCAAACACTTGACCCACAAGATCTAGTTTACACCCAAAAAGGACATGCAAAGCTTCAATCGTCTTACCATCTGGTAATTTTACTACATGCTTAGTTTCTAGAGGTGTTGGAGTTAACCCTAATCGTTGACTGAACTCCAAGGACACATAACTCCAATCGGCACCGGAATTAAATAACACAAAAGCAAAGAGACTGTTCACAGAAAACGTACCAGTCACGACATTGCCGTCGTTCCTAGCATCACCAGCTCCAATCGTAAATACCCTTCCACGTGCGCCACTGCCCCCATTGTTGCCATTATTGTTTTTCCCAGCATTGTTATTCTGACGATTGTTGTCATTGGCATTCTGATTCAGTTGAGGGCAATCCCGTTTAATGTGACCCTCGTCCCCACACTGGAAACACCCCTTCCTAATGCCTTGATTCTGATGGGGCTGCTGCCTTTGCTGTTGCTGATGGTGCTGACTCTGCTGCTGATTCTGCTGCTGCTGTTGCTTTGGGAACGGAGCTCTGCAGTCTTTTGCCATATGACCCACCTTATCACACCGGTGGTAAGCTCGGACACACAGTCCATGATGATGATAACCACACTTGTTGCATTTTGGCTTCCTACCAACGTAGGAGCCTTGGCTCTGATTGCTGCCCTGGCCTTGGTTAACTGAGGACGACTGACTGAAACTACGATTATTGCTGTTGTCGGGCCTTTTCTGCGATTGGCTTGCACTGGTTGCTTTGCCAGCATCATTCCATTTACACTTGTTATCACTAGCAGGTGTGGTAGCTGTAGCAGTAGGGTTAGTAGCAGAAACATGGGGCGGTAGCGAACCCCACTCGACCTCCTGGTCGGTAATCTAGTGTGCCAAACGGATGATCTGAGGCAGGTTGTTAAGATTTGCAGCAGTGACCAAACTCTTTACTGATGGTGCTAGGACCTTGATGTACAGTTCGATTCTTCGAGGTGGGGGTCGAGATAAGTTAGGGCACATGTTAGCTAGCTCGTGAGATCGTTTCGTGTAAGCCTCGATCTCAGACCCCTCCATCTTCATATTGTAGTATTCGTTCTCAAGTTTCTGAATCTCGTCACGAGGACAATACTCCTCCCGCATCAACTCCTTAAAATCATCCCAAGTAGTTGCATTAGCCATCTCGATGCCCAACATCTGCACTTGGGCATTCCACCAAGTTAAGGCACCAACCTCCAAAGTGCCTGTAGCATACATCACCCGGTCCCCCACGGGACAGTTACACATAGCAAATACTGATTCAGCTTTCTCAAACCAACGAAGTAGCCCCACTGAATGTCTGTGGCTTACAATCAATAAACGTCTTAAACATTCAAGCAGGCGGATTGTTTTGATTCTGATTCACTTATTAAGCTAAGGACGAAAGAAAATACAGCACACGGGTAAGATTGAGTACGCGACACAAGAATAAAGAGTATTTGGCACATATCGTACCACCTTGGTAGGCTGCCAAAGCCTCAGCCACGTGTGTTAATCAAGTTTGTCAGCTCGGCCTGAGTCATCGCAATGTGACCACGCCCATGGCCTTGTCCACTCATGATTCTATATAAGAGAAGGGAAAAGGTTAAGAGTCGGAATTGAGTAGGAGTCAAGCATCACAATGACTTCTACAGACTACCAGGTTTACATCAGACAACAGAGCAGAACCCCCTTCACACTCGTTAAGCCTCACTGGGACTCACATGCACCCCACATTATTATTATGTGTGCACCCATAATAACAATCTAATTTGCATGTTTATCTCAGCTCATCCCAACTCGTGCTAAAAGGTTCCTCAAATTTGAAATGCAGGGCAAAAGACGACACAGAACATAAATCATGAAGGTCTAGAGGGAGGTCCCATTGTGACTCTATCAACCACGTAACATATGCAAGTAACACATGAATTCAGTCTGTAGTGCTAAGTGTGCATTCACATGCAATATCATACATAAGTGTACACTAGATATGCTATGCAATAAGTTAACGAGAGGCGAACCTTTGCAATCTAGAGCTGAGTGTCATGGTCGATTTTCGAAGCTGTTCGGTTATAGTCTGGTTTTATAAAAACGTTTTAAAACCTAGTTCATTATAACCAGTGGCTCTGATAAGAAACTGTCACACCCCCAAAATACCACATGCGGGAACACCGCAGGACGTGTGATGTACCAGGATCCAAGCCACCAATCACATTGAACTATAACATGATATAAATAAAAGTTCCCATTTATTTCATAAACAATTTCAAATCACAACTTAAAACAAGTACGTTCAGCGGAAGCATATGGTAAATAATTATTCAGGTGTTTCAAAACAATGTGCAAAACCAATGAACATGTATCCAAGAGCTACGACCCATGACCACTCCAGCACTCCCAGATAACAAGTTCCATCCGTGAATCTAACGACCTGCAAGCATGCAGACAAGTGTGTCAGACAACGCTGGTGAGTTCAAAGTTTGTTAACATGTTGAGTTACCAGATATGAGTTTAAGACAATTCAGAGATTTGATGTTGTTATTAACTCGATTACCGCATATGGCACCAGATTATTTTCCCAAACCCCAATGCTCTATCAAACATTGGTCAAGTGGCTAAGGTAATTAGTTCACGACCGTCCTCCCCGGTACGGTGTGAGGGTGCCAAACCTATTAGCGCTATCAACTAATAACCCTGTTGCCTCCCCGGCAACCAATCGGTATATGATGGGACTTAATGATAGAAATGAGTGTAATAACCAACATCCGAGGTTTAACATTCCAGTCAAACCCAATTACCCGACATTCCTCCCCGGAACGTTTACCAGATGTCCCACCCCGGGACGCATGCTTGGAAAAAGAGCAGTGAACTCACCTTAGATTTGCTCGGTTTATTAAGTTACCCGTTCCAGTTAGTCAACCACCCTACCGTGGTTAACACCACTTATCAGTTTCATAATCACCCAAGTCACATATCTTACACAGATTGCATTCATCACAGGGTTACTGCACAACACGTAGCATGTATATCACGTAATAACCATTAATATATGTATTAGCTAATCACACGAGTCAAATCATGTTTCTCATTCCTAGTTAACATCATCAACATGTAACAGATAGAGTTTTGAAATCATCACAGACTGTTCCGTCTAATCTTCCATTTACAGCACTCTCCACGAAGGACTAGTCTTTTGTGGGAAGTCTCCTTGGCGAAGATCCCCATGACGAAGGATGGTCCTTCGTCGAGATGGTGGGTGACGAAAGACCTTAGTGTTTCATCGAGAACCAATCAACGAAGAACCTAGTTCTTCGTCACAATCCTAAACTGACAGTTACACTTCCTTTCATTCAGTCGTAACGTATGCTATCAAGTTCATCAATTCCCCAAATGGATTTAACAACAGATTAAACGATGATCATGCATTCTAGTTATGAATAATGATTACTCATACAAAACGTAACTGTTAATCATCACACATCAACTTTGCCCGCCATGCATAACGTTTTACAATTAACAACAACAATTAACAACACAATTAATGGATCAAACGGCGGTTATTTACATGTTCTACCAAACCCTAGGGGCTGTTCATCATCAACAAGAAACACTTTCATATCAACATCTCATACATGCTAAATCCTATAATAACCGTATGAAATTGGGTTTATTAACCTATATGTCCATTAATCAATTCTGATCAACACAAGAATACTACTTAACTCAACATCATGCATCATTACTATTTTGATTCCAAACAAGCAGCACAAAATAGCACACATGAATCGACCAACATCTTACTAACCGTGATATAGAAATGATCCGATTAGCCGAGATGAAGAGGTTCCGAGTCCCACTGCTGCCGTCACACAGGAAGAAGTCTTAGGGTTTTTAGTTTTTAACTGAGGGTTACAATATCAAAAGTTTACGTTTTAAACGCAACGTGTTGGGCCGCAACTACATGGGCCGAAGGCCCTTATGGCGAAGAATCCCCATAGACGAAGAATATACTTCGTCGAGTTTGTGGGTGACGAAGATCTATCTTCGTCGCTAAGGGTTTGTGACGATGGTCCCATATTTCGTCGGGCATGAGGATGACGAAGGATCATCTTCATCCAGAAATGTTGTGACGAAAAGGGTTTTTGTCATTAAAGGTTTTTATTAAATGTTCAAACATTAAACCACCAAATAGCTTATACTAAAATCATTCTAAAATGATATACATGATACAATGTACAACGAAATATAAAACAGGATTTTAAAACAGGTGACGCGTAAAGGAAAGGTCTTGAAATCTCGGGTTGTAACAAATTTCTTGTTTGGATCATCATCCAACAATTTAATTGCAAGCAATCTACTTGTCTCAAATCACAACTTTCACCAATCTAGGTTTTAAGACATACCTTATGATCCCCTTGTCTAGGTGATCGATAATTTGTGTTCATGCACGAATTTGAGTCTTAATTTCTTCTTCAATTTGATGATTCTTGGATGAACAAGGGTTTTCCCTTTGTTTGTTTCTCCTGGTGGTCGACACACACACACTATGTGTGTGTTGTGTTTTAGTTTTTACATATTAAACACATGTTTCCTTTTTAACAACTTTGGTCCCTTAGGTTTAGTTTTGTTTAAAACTCTCATAAAACACTACTTACAATTAAACAATTCTCGTATCTATCTTTAAATGTTCCTAGTCAATTTACTAAATATGAGTTGTTACAACCCGATTGAACTTAAGTCTCGTTCACTCGGGCCCTTAGTACACTGTTTCTTATAGCATTTATTTACTTTACATTTAACATTAGGTTTGTTTATTTAAACCTTAATGTTTACGGGTTAACTTTTCCCACTAACGGTACGTTACCCGCTCTTTAATATTAATGGGGTTTGATTACTAAACCCGTTTTTTTGGGTGTTACAAGTCTATCCTCCTTAAAGAGGTTTCGTCCCCGAAACCTTTGTTACATAGTTCCTTGGGTTTAACCCAATGGACTTGGTTTCGTTTTCACCTGAGCGTTGCCTATATTTTTAATTATTCAGTAATATTACTAGGGAGATGTGACAATGTCCTCCGGAGTCCCAAATGGTGTCTGATTTCTTTCTTGCTCTTTTTCTTGATTGACATCTCACTCTCCCCAGTCAAGCATTACCATGGGCCATATCATATGCCTTTTATGTGCAAGGCCTCATGGGCCGTTACTTTCATCTTCTTTTCCTCGTCTTTATGGTTTACGATCGAGTCGCCATTTGGTCACTTGGTCACATAAATCTGTCAACGTGCTTATTCCACGCTAATCCTATAATGAAAAGCGCAATAACAAGTTTTAAATTTAAATTTTACCTTCATTGACCTTGACGGTTAGACATTTCACTCACCGGTTACCTTATACCTTATTGCTCGGGTATACCAACATTGTCTTCGCGAGGCTTACAACATTCATGACCCCAATCCCATGGCTTGCGCTACGATGTGGTTATATTCCATGTCACTTTTCTTGACCGTGATTACATCACGTCATGTTTAGTTTATAACAATCTTTCCGTTTTCGAAAATTTTCTTTTTGTATTTATCGTCTTGCACCTATTGGTATCAAGACCTGTTTCTTTTAAAATTAAACGTTTCCCAATCCATCTCATACTATTTATATTTGTTTAAACGTTGTTTCTAACTAAAATTGAATTTTAGTTCTACATCTTCTCTTTAACTTGTGTCAATTACTCAAATTAAGAAATTCACAACCTAGCATTTCTTCTTTTATTGTTCTTATTTTACGCAGGGAATCGTAACTGGTTCCCTCGCTTTGCCTTAGTAGCCCGTAAGCCCTTTCACTTAGTCTCGTAAGCTATTTCTTTAGGCTTTCACCTCTTTAAGGTGAGGCCTCTATGGTCCATTCCTCTCTATTCGTGACCCGAGGGTCATTTTGGTCCCGTAGACCTTTACACCGTTTATAACCCGCAGGTCATGGTGATCCCGTAGGTCATCCCTTTACTCGTGTCATTCTTTAAAATGTATTTGGTGTCAAAACACCCCTTTTATGTTTGAAAATTTTTTATTTTCATGTTTGAGATCCATTAGGTCCCCGTGAACCTATAGATCATTTGTTCATTTTTTTAACTTCGACCATAGTCCATGACTACCATTGTTTTCCTTCCGAGCAATATTTCTACTCTTATAACCCATTACTTGGGCTTATTATTTTGTAATTCACGCTCTCATTACTCGGTTTGCGCTTACATTTTGTTACAACCTATTTTAAAGAATGTTCACCCATCTTTCGATTTTGACTCATTACCCGTGTCTTTTGACTTTTAGTCCACGTTCTCGTTACTCAGTTTATGCTTATATTCAACTTTTACCCCTCAACCGGGTTCATACCAAAGTCATTATTCACGCACCCATTACAGTATGCTTTGAGACTTCATTTTGACCCGTTTAGTTATTCGTATGAAATCCTCTACCCGTTCAACCTTACAATGTTGAACATATTTATTCCGAATTTCTTTCGCGAATTCATCATCTTTTAGTCACAACTCATTTCCCGAGTCTTTTGACTTTTAATCCGCGTTTCCGTTTCTCAGTTTATGCATATATTTGAAATCCTACCCATCAACCGAGTATTTTACCGAAGTCTTTATTAATGCAACCATTCCGGTATACATTAAGACTTCGTTTTAACCCGTTTGGTTGTCTTAGCGAAATCCATCGCTTTTATTCAACCAAATCTTTAATTATTCTTTATTCAACCCGTTTGACTTGTTCGTGTGAAATCCATCACTTATGAACAATTAAACTTTATTCTTTATTTGACCCGTTTGGGCTCCTTTTTAATTCTTGGGTTGTCACATCATCCCCAACTTGAAAGAAATTTCGTCCCGAAATTTGACAAGTAATCCCAAAACAGTAAGGTGTTAGATCAGGATGACTGTGGATTTTCCGCAGGTGCCACATCATCCCCAACTTGAAAGGGAATTTCGTCCCGAAATTCACCAGTTGCATCAGATTTAGATTGGTCAGTTGGGAATAAATGTGGGTACTTGAGCTTCATCTGATCCTCGCATTCCCACATGAATTCCGGTCCACGTCTTGAGTTCCAACGAACTCTTACGATTGGAATTCGACTATACTTACGAACCTTGACTTCCCGGTCCATAATTTTGATAGGTTCCTAGACAAACTGTAACTTGTCGTTAATTCTCAGCTCTTGAAACGGTACCACAAGTGTTTCATCGGATAAACACTTCTTTAGTTGCGACACGTGATAGACGTCATGAACGTTACCCAACTCAGCAGGTAACTCTAGCTTGTAGGCCACTTTACCAATTCGCTCCAGAATTTTGAATGGCCCAACATAATATGGATTAAGCTTACCACGTTTCCCAAACCGTATCACACCCTTCCAGGGTGAGACTTTCAACATCACACGATCGCCTACATCGAACTCCAATGGTTTCCTCCGCTTGTTAGCCCTATCCAACCTGATCTTACCAGCCCTTCTTCCGCTTCCACTCAGTCTTCCCCGGGACCTCCTGTGGATCCGATGCCATCTCATCCGATGAGGACTCGATCGAAAAGTGGCATTTTTAAACAAAAATATTTTTCTAACTTGTCTTTGTTTTCAGGTTCCTTACACCATGCTTTACTTGCAGCACACGATCCGCGTGGTTACAAATCCGCGGCCAAGCATTCTAAATGGGTTAAGGCTATGGAAGAGGAAATTCAGGCGTTACGTTCCAACAACACATGGACACTTGTTCCACGTCCTTCAGATGCTAATATTGTCGGTTCTAAGTGGATTTTCAGAACCAAATTCAAAGCGGATGGCTCCATTGATAGGTATAAGGCTCGGCTGGTCGCGCAGGGTTTTACACAAGTTCCTAGACTTGATTTTTCTCATACAGTCAGTCCAGTCGTCAAAGCTTCTACGGTTCGGGTTGTACTTGCTCTTGCCACTATTTATGGATGGCAGTTACATCAGCTGGATGTTCAAAACGCTTTTCTCAATGGTAATCTCACTGAGACCGTCTACATGGAACAACCTATGGGTTTTGTTGATTCTCAGTATCCTAATCATGTATGTCGGTTACAGAAGGCTCTCTATGGACTCAAGCAGGCACCGCGTGCCTGGTTTTAGCGCCTCAGCAGTTTCTTGCTTGCAAATGGGTTTCTTTGCAGTCAGGCTGACACATCATTATTTGTCTTCAAACGAGGGACCGTTATTATATATCTTCTGGTTTACGTTGATGACATAATCATCACTGGCAATGAGATCTCCTATATCCAGTCGCTTGCATAAAGAATTCTCAGTTAAAGATTTGGGCTCTTTCGGTTACTTCTTGGGACTTGAAGTCACTCACTCTGACACAGGTATTTTTCTTAGTCAGGCCAAATATGCCCATGATATTTTGGCTCAGGCTGGTCTTCTGGATGCAAAATCAGTTGCCACCTCACTCGCTTCTACTGATGTCTTTCTTAGCAAAGGAGATGTCTTTCATGATCCCACTCTTTACCGGTCGTTAGTTGGGGCTCTACAATATCTTACCATCACTCGCCCTGATCTCTCCTATGCTGTTAATCAGGCTAGTCAACACCTGCAATCTCCTACGCAGTCTCATTTTCAGTCGGTCAAATGGTTCTTACGTTACGTTAAAGGCACCATTCATTTTGGTCTACATTTTTCCAAGCCTGTCACTACTACGCTTCTTGGCTACTCTGATGCTGACTGGGCTCGCTGCATGAGACACGGCGCTCCACTTATGGTTACTCGATTTATTTGGGAAACAACCTTGTGTCATGGAGTGCATAGAAACAACCTACGATATCTCATTCTAGCTGTGAATCTGATTATCGGGCCATGGCTAATACTGCGGCTGAGATCATTTGGCTCACTCACTTACTTCGCGACCTTCATGCGCTTCCTTCTGTTCGTCCGACCATACTTTGTGACAACAAAAGTGCCATCTTTCTCAGTCAGAATCCCGTGTCTCACAAACGCGCCAAACATATATATATTGATTATCACTTTCTGCGTGAACTGGTATCTTCTTGTCGTCTTCACAAAAAGTTTGTTCCATCCAATCTCTAGGTTGCGGACATCTTCACAAAGAGCCTTCCTCGTCCGTTATTTGAGAAGTTTCGCGGCATGCTTCGTGTTGGTCCCCCACCTGTTCGATTGGGGGGGGGGGGGTAATAGCGTAACATAACTTAAGGATACTCCAAATCAATTAGTATTATTGAATTGATTTTGTATAATTACTTTCCTAGTATAGGTCCCTTTGTATTCCTATATATTGTATCCTTATTGTGAATATACATAAGAGATTGAGTCCTTACATAAACCAATTGTCATCCGTCCGTGTAATAAACCAATCGTCATTCGTCCGTGTTATAAATCAATCGTCAATCGTCCGTGTTTTAATTGTGAAAACTTTTGGTCGTTCTATTTGAATACATTCAAACCTGTGTGACTCGTCTATACCACCCAAGGGGTATCTTTAAATCGACTAACAAACCACCAAAGGGTTTGTTAAAATAACAGATTCTGTCGTTCCCTAAACTACCCACCAAATCTAGTGAATAGTCTAGTAACGGGATTATCAGTCCTATGGTACCATAACATACTACCGGTCGTCTTGATCAATGTTAATGAATGTCATTCCTGTTATGAATTAACGCACCAATAAGTTCGTTCACATTATTGAAATCGCCGTTTTTTATATAAACCATAGTCTTTGTATTTTAAAACTTGAAAAGTTTAGCACATATGAGTCACCCTAAACAATTGAAAGCATAAAATAGGGAACTATGTACTCACTTGGGATTGCAAAGTATCCTTGATCAAGTGAAATGACAAAGCTTCAAACGTGTCCTAATGTGTCGGATACTACGTTAGTGTAACATGATATAAATCGGCGAATCGGATAGAATGAGGTCTTGTAAACCAAATGAGTGTTGGAACTCAAATGAAATGGTTTAACAAAGTCTACATTCTGAGTTGGAATGAATCCTAAGTGCTTTTGACCCTTTATGACCCGTTAAGGTAGTTTACGCTACTTTAACGTGTCATTTGTGCAGATACACGTTTGGTTGGTTAAATATGAGCTATGATAAATCTTATATGCCAAAACAAGTTTAATTAAGTTGCAAAATCAGTTTATATGTCAAAAAGTTGGTTACATATGTTTAAAACGGATTTATGCGCAAAAAGGGTATTTTGGTCATTATTAGGCATATAACAATAGACTTATCATAACACTAACCAAACAAAGTGACCATAAGGTATAACCTCAGGAGGTTATTCCCTATACAACTATGGTCATAATTATGTGTTTGGCCGGATCCTAAGATCGACCAAACGGGTCGGATCCGAAAGTCAAAGCGGTGATCAAACCGCTCGACTTACGACCCTAAATAAGCACTAATCGCAAGGGGTTATAGCCATCGTGATTACGACCCTAAAAATTATGCATTTTTACCTAAACTTTGACTCGTCACTTCAACTAGTAAACGTCGTAATCAGTAGGTATAATCGCAAGGGGTTATAGCCATCGTGATTACGATCACGTTGCAAAGTTCGATTGAACTTTGACTTGACCAATTCATGGTCAAAACCGAAAGTCAAACGGTAGTCAAACTGTTTGACTTTTAGCTTAAAATAGCTGAAATAAATAAACAAGACTAGATAGAACACTTACTTGTGTTCTAGGATGAAAGAAAACTCAGTTAGGAGGCCTCCAAAGATGGTAGCAACTCCAATAGAGCAAGTGAGTGAAGAAAGAATGGAATGAGCATTGAATTGGACAGATTTGAGGCCTATTTATACATTTTTTGAAGCTACAAGATCATGCCAAGTGTCTTGGAGTGTTGCCCAAGGATTAATAGGATCGTAACAAGTGTGTGGACAAGAATTCAAGCTTGGAGATCACTCAAAAATGCCCACAAGAATGAAAAACTAGCTTGGAAAAACAAAGGCTATTGCTGTTTTGAAACTTTCTGTTACTGGTGTCTCTCGCGCCCTGCGAGAGACTTAGGCAGTCTCACGCGCCCCGCCAGAGGCTCAGTTTCAGAAAATGGCAAAAATGGTCCCTGCAGCCTTTTTATGTGTTTTTAACGTATTTAACCCATGTTAACCCAATTTTTAGGCTTTATATGGATGTTAAAGCATAGGAGATTTGAATTATGCCCGAAAATGTCGTGGATGTCGGTTCGTTCGGTTGTACAGTCGTGTTTTTTGCTTAATTACGACGAACGATTTAACGAACGCGAAAACGACCGAAATTGCGTAACGAATGATATTTTTGCATTCTTATCATTAAAATACAAGATTTTAATGATTACAAATTTTTTTTTGGATGTGCGTACGTGTTCCGTACTAAGACATACGCGAATTGGCAGACTTTCGCAGTTTGACACAAATAGTCCCTGTGATCGAATAAGCATGTTTTTGACATACTTAACCCCTCAAAACTTATTTCTAAGTTATGTAAAGGGTATTTAGGGTTTGTTTAGCTTATGACCTTGTTCCAGAGCATACGTTGCATCAAATTGATTACGTTTACGTAACAGTTTATGTATAACTTCCCAGAAAAGGTTTAAGAGTTTGAAATCGAACAAGAACTAAAACGTGCACTTGTCACATGTTATAATACAATATCCGGGATATAAAACACAATGTTTCATTAAATACAAAGTTGTTTGAAATTGTACAATGATCGAAAGACACAAATGTCACAATCCTTGTTAGCCCTGTCTTTGATGTCCAATATTTGTCTTCATCCTGTTTTTTTTTACAAATTTACAATAAACTCTTTTAGACAAAAATTAAAACCTTACTATTACATCAGGGTTTCAAATAACCCATAAAAATATAAAATTGATTAACAACCAAGAACAACACAACAATTCAGTTTCACAGACAACTTAAAGGTCATAAAGCTCGATTTATTCATCACAATCATAATAAACGAAAAAAGTCTCATTCTTTGTGAAACGAAAATTTTGACAATTATAACGTAGGTCACTTTAAAATATAATGTTTAAATGAATGCAAAAACAGTTGTGATACCATTGTTGGGATTTATGGTGTACAATTCAATTTTTAATAGAATCTTATTTTATTTATTTAATTGATATCTCATATTAATTGGCGGCGGGAGCATATACAAAATTTAATCTGATTAATTATCCTGTTAGTGATCCAATTGCAATTCATATAAATAATAAACGTCACACTAATTGACGCGTTCACGAAACTTAGAGTTCCTGAAACAACTTTTAAATCAACTCCTTGACCCGTCGCTCAAAAGCCTGAACATGCAAGACTAATAACGCCGAAACCGTGGTGGACCTGCGGTGGTCTGACCTGGTAGCGGCGGTGGTCTAGTGACAACGACATCGGGATCCTGGCGGAAGGGGTGGCCGACGACGAGGTTTGTGGTGGTTGTGTGTGTTTTTGTTTCACAAAACTTGTAACCTCTTATGCCTTGGGAAACCTTGTATTTATACTACAAACACCAATTGTATTTCAATATAGATATCCACCAATTATATTTATCTCCGTAAATATAATAATACTACTTATCCAATAAATAATATTCACCGTTAGCTGTCCCTTATTTAATAATTATTTTCTATAAATATTTATACGTGCTTTATTGTTAAAGCCGCAAATCGTGAACTATAGTATTTAACAATTAAATATTTTTTTTTCATCGTCGAAAGTGTAACTCTTTAGATCGTACCTCGTTAGCAACATTAATTGATCCATATTCAGACTTCTCATATCCAACATGAATGACTCTCGAACTCTTCACCCATCGACGGGACCTTGCCCCACTTATCATGCTTTCTTAAGATCTCCCATGAATGAACATGATAAAAAACTACTTTTATGTTTTTTTGTTGGTAACCACTTAACGCCTTTTTCATCACATTAAAATCGTCACATCACCTACTTGGTTGACGATCCTACAGAGTTATAAAAATAAAAATTAATACAATTATAAACTAATAAAAATATTATCATAATAAACTAAAATCAAGGAAGTTAAAATAAAATAAATAGAAATTGTATTGCTTGAATCCAATATCCGTTAAACAAATTCATATGTTGATTCAAAGGGACCCATTTTTGAATTTAGTTGATGAATTGTTCGATTGGTTCTGCCCACAAGTGTTTCATCGGATAAACACTTCTTTAGTTGCGACACGTGATAGACGTCATGAACGTTACCCAACTCAGCAGGTAACTCTAGCTTGTAGGCCACTTTACCAATTCGCTCCAGAATTTTGAATGGCCCAACATAACATGGATTAAGCTTACCGCGTTTCGCAAACCGTATCACACCCTTCCAGGGTGAGACTTTCAACATCACACGATCGCCTACTGCGAACTCCAATGGTTTCCTCCGCTTGTCAGCGTAGCTTTTCTGACGGTCGCGCGCTGCTGCCATACGATTCCTGATCTGAACAATCTTTTCTGAAGTCTCGAGTACAAGCTCCGGGCCTGTGATTTGGCTGTCACCCACCTCAGCCCAACAAAGAGGTGAACGGCATTTTCGTCCGTACAATGCTTCGAATGGAGCTGCCTGGATGCTGGTATGGTAACTATTGTTGTAAGAAAACTCTATCAATGGGAAGTGTTTCTCCCAACCCTTGCCAAAATCAATCACACACGCTCGCAGCATGTCTTCAAGTGTCTGGATGGTTCGTTCACTTTGACCATCCGTCTGTGGGTGATACACAGTGCTCATGTCGAGACGTGAGCCGAATGATTTGTGCATCGACTGCCACAAATCCGAGATGAAACGCGGGTCACGATAAGAGATAATAGAGGTTGGTACCCGGTGCCTAGAAACCACCTCCTTAAGATAGACGGCAGCAAGTTGCGAGAACTTATCCGTTTCCTTGATTGCTAGAAAGTGCGCTGACTTTGTGAGACGGTCAACGATCACCCAGATGGTATCGTTCCCGTTTTGAGTTCTAGGTAGCCCAATGACGAAATCCATGGCAATCTGCTCCCATTTCCACATGGGTATCTCTGGTTGCTGAAGTAGGCCTGAAGGTTTATGATAATCTACTTTGACTTTCGCACAAGTCAAACATTTACTCACATACGTCGCGATGTGAGCTTTTATCTTCGGCCACCAATACAAGACTTTGAGGTCCTGATACATCTTATCCGAACACGGGTGAACAGAGTATTGAGTCTTGTGTGCTTCGTCCATCACAAGATCTCTAAGGTTACCAAACATAGGAATCCATATACGCTCCATGAAGTAGAGAATACCATCAGATCTCTCTACAAGTCGTCTCTCCATGCCTCGCAAATACTCAGCTTTATAGTTTTCTTCCTTCAATGCTTCGGTTTGAGTAGAACGGATCTGGTCAGGCAGATTCGAGTGAATTGTGAGCTGTAAAGCTCGTACACGTTTGGGTTTCGTTTCCTTCCGACTAAGGGCATCAGCTACAACATTAGCTTTGCCTGGATGATACATGATGGCGCAGTCGTAATCGTTTAAGAGTTCTACCCAGGGACGCTGTCGCATATTCAATTCCTTCTGGTCGAAAATATGCTGGAGGCTCCTGTGATAGGTGTAGATAGTGCATTTGGTACCGTACAGGTAGTGCCTCCAGATTTTTAACGCAAAAACCACGGCCCCCAACTCTAAGTCGTGAGTCGTGTAATTCTTCTCGTGAACCTTCAACTGCCGAGAAGCGTAAGCTATCACCTTCTCACATTGCATCAACACGCAACCGAGACCTTGAATAGAAGCATCACAGTATACCACAAAATCTTCAGTACCTTCACGTAGAGATAGGATCAGTGCGCTGCAGAGTTTTTGTTTCAACAACTGGAAAGCATCTTCTTGCTTCGTTCCCCACGAGTATACAACGCCTTTCTGTGTTAACGAGGTAAGAGGTTGAGCGATCCTCAAAAAGTCTTTAATAAATATGCGATAGTACCCAGCGAGACCAAGAAATTGTCGCACCTCAGATGGAGTCTTTGGTGCAACCCAATTTTTGATAGCATCAATCTTAGCAGGATCCACGTGTATCCCCGATTCATTCACAATGTGGCCAAGGAAGTGTACCTCTCGAATCCAGAAATCACACTAAGAGAATTTCGCGTAAAGTTGCTCCTTCCTCAGAAGCTCCAAGATAAGTCGCAAATGTCGCTCGTGTTCTTCCTTGCTCTTAGAATAAATCAGAATGTCATCGATAAACACTATGACGAAATCATCGAGATACGGTTTGCACACGCGGTTCATGAGATCCATGAAGACCGCTGGTGCGTTCATCAACCCAAATGGCATAACCAAAAATTCATAATGGCTATACCACGTTCGAAAAGCTATTTTAGGAACATCCTCCTCTCGGACTCTCATCTGATGATAGCCCGATCTTAAATCGATCTTCGAGTAAAAACTTGACCCTGGTAACTGGTCAAACAAGTCGTCGATACGTGGCAGAGGGTAACGGTTCTTGACTGTCACCTTGTTGAATTCTCGATAATCTATGCACATACGAAAGGACCCGTCTTTCTTCTTCATAAACAGAACTGGGGCTCCCCAAGGCGAAGAACTGGGTCGAATAAAGCTCCTATCCAATAACTCTTGAAGTTGATTAGACAACTCTTGCAACTCTCCAGGTGCAAGACGATAAGGAGCACAAGCTATCGGGGCTGCTCATGGTGTAAGATCAATCTGAAATTCCACTTGACGGTGAAGAGGTAAACCAGGAAGTTCCTTAGGAAACACATCAGAAAATTCACGAACAACTGGCAGGTCTTCGATCTTCCTTTCTTCAGACGGAGTATCAGTAACAAGGGCT
Organism: Helianthus tuberosus; assembly: GCA_030545235.1. Classification (NCBI taxonomy): domain Eukaryota; kingdom Viridiplantae; phylum Streptophyta; class Magnoliopsida; order Asterales; family Asteraceae; genus Helianthus; species Helianthus tuberosus. Next base: position 42,802,958 of record CM060448.1, on the reverse strand, counting down.
AGAATAGCAGGATACCCCTTTCGTAGACAATTCTGAGCTTTCATAGCTGAGATGATACAACCATCGCACCACTGCGATGTCCTTGAACCGATAGAGATTCTCCACTAGGGAGAGGAATACGTACGATTTTCTCTTTACAAAGGATGTCAGCACGGTGCTTGGACAACCAATCCATACCCACCACTACGTCGAAACTACCGAGGGTAACAGGCAGGAGGTCAATATCAAACACTTGACCCACAAGATCTAGTTTACACCCAAAAAGGACATGCAAAGCTTCAATCGTCTTACCATCTGGTAATTTTACTACATGCTTAGTTTCTAGAGGTGTTGGAGTTAACCCTAATCGTTGACTGAACTCCAAGGACACATAACTCCAATCGGCACCGGAATCAAATAACACAAAAGCAAAGAGACTGTTCACAGAAAACGTACCAGTCACGACATTGCCGTCGTTCCTAGCATCACCAGCTCCAATTGTAAATACCCTTCCACGTGCGCCACTGCCCCCATTGTTGCCATTATTGTTTTTCCCAGCATTGTTATTCTGACGATTGTTGTCATTGGCATTCTGATTCAGTTGAGGGCAATCCCGTTTAATGTGACCCTCGTCCCCACACTGGAAACACCCCTTCCTAATGCCTTGATTCTGATGGGGCTGCTGCCTTTGCTGTTGCTGATGGTGCTGACTCTGCTGCTGATTCTGCTGCTGCTGTTGCTTTGGGAACGGAGCTCTGCAGTCTTTTGCCATATGACCCACCTTATCACACCGGTGGTAAGCTCGGACACACAGTCCATGATGATGATAACCACACTTGTTGCATTTTGGCTTCCTACCAACGTAGGAGCCTTGGCTCTGATTGCTGCCCTGGCCTTGGTTAACTGAGGACGACTGACTGAAACTACGATTATTGCTGTTGTCGGGCCTTTTCTGCGATTGGCTTGCACTGGTTGCTTTGCCAGCATCATTCCATTTACACTTGTTATCACTAGCAGGTGTGGTAGCTGTAGCAGTAGGGTTAGTAGCAGAAACATGGGGCGGTAGCGAACCCCACTCGACCTCCTGGTCGGTAATCTAGTGTGCCAAACGGATGATCTGAGGCAGGTTGTTAAGATTTGCAGCAGTGACCAAACTCTTTACTGATGGTGCTAGGACCTTGATGTACAGTTCGATTCTTCGAGGTGGGGGTCGAGATAAGTTAGGGCACATGTTAGCTAGCTCGTGAGATCGTTTCGTGTAAGCCTCGATCTCAGACCCCTCCATCTTCATATTGTAGTATTCGTTCTCAAGTTTCTGAATCTCGTCACGAGGATAATACTCCTCCCGCATCAACTCCTTAAAATCATCCCAAGTAGTTGCATTAGCCATCTCGATGCCCAACATCTGCACTTGGGCATTCCACCAAGTTAAGGCACCAACCTCCAAAGTGCCTGTAGCATACATCACCCGGTCCCCCACGGGACAGTTACACATAGCAAATACTGATTCAGCTTTCTCAAACCAACGAAGTAGCCCCACTGAATGTCTGTGGCTTACAATCAATAAACGTCTTAAACATTCAAGCAGGCGGATTGTTTTGATTCTGATTCACTTATTAAGCTAAGGACGAAAGAAAATACAGCACACGGGTAAGATTGAGTACGCGACACAAGAATAAAGAGTATTTGGCACATATCGTACCACCTTGGTAGGCTGCCAAAGCCTCAGCCACGTGTGTTAATCAAGTTTGTCAGCTCGGCCTGAGTCATCGCAATGTGACCACGCCCATGGCCTTGTCCACTCATGATTCTATATAAGAGAAGGGAAAAGGTTAAGAGTCGGAATTGAGTAGGAGTCAAGCATCACAATGACTTCTACAGACTACCAGGTTTACATCAGACAACAGAGCAGAACCCCCTTCACACTCGTTAAGCCTCACTGGGACTCACATGCACCCCACATTATTATTATGTGTGCACCCATAATAACAATCTAATTTGCATGTTTATCTCAGCTCATCCCAACTCGTGCTAAAAGGTTCCTCAAATTTGAAATGCAGGGCAAAAGACGACACAGAACATAAATCATGAAGGTCTAGAGGGAGGTCCCATTGTGACTCTATCAACCACGTAACATATGCAAGTAACACATGAATTCAGTCTGTAGTGCTAAGTGTGCATTCACATGCAATATCATACATAAGTGTACACTAGATATGCTATGCAATAAGTTAACGAGAGGCGAACCTTTGCAATCTAGAGCTGAGTGTCATGGTCGATTTTCGAAGCTGTTCGGTTATAGTCTGGTTTTATAAAAACGTTTTAAAACCTAGTTCATTATAACCAGTGGCTCTGATAAGAAACTGTCACACCCCCAAAATACCACATGCGGGAACACCGCAGGACGTGTGATGTACCAGGATCCAAGCCACCAATCACATTGAACTATAACATGATATAAATAAAAGTTCCCATTTATTTCATAAACAATTTCAAATCACAACTTAAAACAAGTACGTTCAGCGGAAGCATATGGTAAATAATTATTCAGGTGTTTCAAAACAATGTGCAAAACCAATGAACATGTATCCAAGAGCTACGACCCATGACCACTCCAGCACTCCCAGATAACAAGTTCCATCCGTGAATCTAACGACCTGCAAGCATGCAGACAAGTGTGTCAGACAACGCTGGTGAGTTCAAAGTTTGTTAACATGTTGAGTTACCAGATATGAGTTTAAGACAATTCAGAGATTTGATGTTGTTATTAACTCGATTACCGCATATGGCACCAGATTATTTTCCCAAACCCCAATGCTCTATCAAACATTGGTCAAGTGGCTAAGGTAATTAGTTCACGACCGTCCTCCCCGGTACGGTGTGAGGGTGCCAAACCTATTAGCGCTATCAACTAATAACCCTGTTGCCTCCCCGGCAACCAATCGGTATATGATGGTACTTAATGATAGAAATGAGTGTAATAACCAACATCCGAGGTTTAACATTCCAGTCAAACCCAATTACCTGACATTCCTCCCCGGAACGTTTACCAGATGTCCCACCCCGGGACGCATGCTTGGAAAAAGAGCAGTGAACTCACCTTAGATTTGCTCGGTTTATTAAGTTACCCGTTCCAGTTAGTCAACCACCCTACCGTGGTTAACACCACTTATCAGTTTCATAATCACCCAAGTCACATATCTTACACAGATTGCATTCATCACAGGGTTACTGCACAACACGTAGCATGTATATCACGTAATAACCATTAATATATGTATTAGCTAATCACACGAGTCAAATCATGTTTCTCATTCCTAGTTAACATCATCAACATGTAACAGATAGAGTTTTGAAATCATCACAGACTGTTCCGTCTAATCTTCCATTTACAGCACTCTCCACGAAGGACTAGTCTTTTGTGGGAAGTCTCCTTGGCGAAGATCCCCATGACGAAGGATGGTCCTTCGTCGAGATGGTGGGTGACGAAAGACCTTAGTGTTTCATCGAGAACCAATCAACGAAGAACCTAGTTCTTCGTCACAATCCTAAACTGACAGTTACACTTCCTTTCATTCAGTCGTAACGTATGCTATCAAGTTCATCAATTCCCCAAATGGATTTAACAACAGATTAAACGATGATCGTGCATTCTAGTTATGAATAATGATTACTCATACAAAACGTAACTGTTAATCATCACACATCAACTTTGCCCGCCATGCATAACGTTTTACAATTAACAACAACAATTAACAACACAATTAATGGATCAAACGGCGGTTATTTACATGTTCTACCAAACCCTAGGGGCTGTTCATCATCAACAAGAAACACTTTCATATCAACATCTCATACATGCTAAATCCTATAATAACCGTATGAAATTGGGTTTATTAACCTATATGTCCATTAATCAATTCTGATCAACACAAGAATACTACTTAACTCAACATCATGCATCATTACTATTTTGATTCCAAACAAGCAGCACAAAATAGCACACATGAATCGACCAACATCTTACTAACCGTGATATAGAAATGATCCGATTAGCCGAGATGAAGAGGTTCCGAGTCCCACTGCTGCCGTCACACAGGAAGAAGTCTTAGGGTTTTTAGTTTTTAACTGAGGGTTACAATATCAAAAGTTTACGTTTTAAACGCAACGTGTTGGGCCGCAACTACATGGGCCGAAGGCCCTTATGGCGAAGAATCCCCATAGACGAAGAATATACTTCGTCGAGTTTGTGGGTGACGAAGATCTATCTTCGTCGCTAAGGGTTTGTGACGATGGTCCCATATTTCGTCGGGCATGAGGATGACGAAGGATCATCTTCATCCAGAAATGTTGTGACGAAAAGGGTTTTTGTCATTAAAGGTTTTTATTAAATGTTCAAACATTAAACCACCAAATAGCTTATACTAAAATCATTCTAAAATGATATACATGATACAATGTACAACGAAATATAAAACAGGATTTTAAAACAGGTGACGCGTAAAGGAAAGGTCTTGAAATCTCGGGTTGTAACAAATTTCTTGTTTGGATCATCATCCAACAATTTAATTGCAAGCAATCTACTTGTCTCAAATCACAACTTTCACCAATCTAGGTTTTAAGACATACCTTATGATCCCCTTGTCTAGGTGATCGATAATTTGTGTTCATGCACGAATTTGAGTCTTAATTTCTTCTTCAATTTGATGATTCTTGGATGAACAAGGGTTTTCCCTTTGTTTGTTTCTCCTGGTGGTCGACACACACACACTATGTGTGTGTTGTGTTTTAGTTTTTACATATTAAACACATGTTTCCTTTTTAACAACTTTGGTCCCTTAGGTTTAGTTTTGTTTAAAACTCTCATAAAACACTACTTACAATTAAACAATTCTCGTATCTATCTTTAAATGTTCCTAGTCAATTTACTAAATATGAGTTGTTACAACCCGATTGAACTTAAGTCTCGTTCACTCGGGCCCTTAGTACACTGTTTCTTATAGCATTTATTTACTTTACATTTAACATTAGGTTTGTTTATTTAAACCTTAATGTTTACGGGTTAACTTTTCCCACTAACGGTACGTTACCCGCTCTTTAATATTAATGGGGTTTGATTACTAAACCCGTTTTTTTGGGTGTTACAAGTCTATCCTCCTTAAAGAGGTTTCGTCCCCGAAACCTTTGTTACATAGTTCCTTGGGTTTAACCCAATGGACTTGGTTCGTTTTCACCTGAGCGTTGCCTATATTTTTAATTATTCAGTAATATTACTAGGGAGATGTGACAATGTCCTCCGGAGTCCCAAATGGTGTCTGATTTCTTTCTTGCTCTTTTTCTTGATTGACATCTCACTCTCCCCAGTCAAGCATTACCATGGGCCATATCATATGCCTTTTATGTGCAAGGCCTCATGGGCCGTTACTTTCATCTTCTTTTCCTCGTCTTTATGGTTTACGATCGAGTCGCCATTTGGTCACTTGGTCACATAAATCTGTCAACGTGCTTATTCCACGCTAATCCTATAATGAAAAGCGCAATAACAAGTTTTAAATTTAAATTTTACCTTCATTTACCTTGACGGTTAGACATTTCACTCACCGGTTACCTTATACCTTATTGCTCGGGTATACCAACATTGTCTTCGCGAGGCTTACAACATTCATGACCCCAATCCCATGGCTTGCGCTACGATGTGGTTATATTCCATGTCACTTTTCTTGACCGTGATTACATCACGTCATGTTTAGTTTATAACAATCTTTCCGTTTTCGAAAATTTTCTTTTTGTATTTATCGTCTTGCACCTATTGGTATCAAGACCTGTTTCTTTTAAAATTAAACGTTTCCCAATCCATCTCATACTATTTATATTTGTTTAAACGTTGTTTCTAACTAAAATTGAATTTTAGTTCTACATCTTCTCTTTAACTTGTGTCAATTACTCAAATTAAGAAATTCACAACCTAGCATTTCTTCTTTTATTGTTCTTATTTTACGCAGGGAATCGTAACTGGTTCCCTCGCTTTGCCTTAGTAGCCCGTAAGCCCTTTCACTTAGCCTCGTAAGCTATTTCTTTAGGCTTTCACCTCTTTAAGGTGAGGCCTCTATGGTCCATTCCTCTCTATTCGTGACCCGAGGGTCATTTTGGTCCCGTAGACCTTTACACTGTTTATAACCCGCAGGTCATGGTGATCCCGTAGGTCATCCCTTTACTCGTGTTATTCTTTAAAATGTATTTGGTGTCAAAACACCCCTTTTATGTTTGAAAATTTTTTATTTTCATGTTTGAGATCCATTAGGTCCCCGTGAACCTATAGATCATTTGTTCATTTTTTTAACTTCGACCATAGTCCATGACTACCATTGTTTTCCTTCCGAGCAATATTTCTACTCTTATAACCCATTACTTGGGCTTATTATTTTGTAATTCACGCTCTCATTACTCGGTTTGCGCTTACATTTTGTTACAACCTATTTTAAAGAATGTTCACCCATCTTTCGATTTTGACTCATTACCCGTGTCTTTTGACTTTTAGTCTGCGTTCTCGTTACTCAGTTTATGCTTATATTCAAATTTTACCCATCAACCGGGTTCATACCAAAGTCATTATTCACGCACCCATTACAGTATGCTTTGAGACTTCATTTTGACCCGTTTAGTTATTCGTATGAAATCCTCTACCCGTTCAACCTTACAATGTTGAACATATTTATTCCAAATTTCTATCGCGAATTCATCATCTTTTAGTCACAACTCATTTCCCGAGTCTTTTGACTTTTAATCCGCGTTTCCGTTTCTCAGTTTACGCATATATTTGAAATCCTACCCATCAACCGAGTATTTTACCGAAGTCTTTATTAATGCAACCATTCCGGTATACATTAAGACTTCGTTTTAACCCGTTTGGTTGTCTTAGCGAAATCCATCGCTTTTATTCAACCAAATCTTTAATTATTCTTTATTCAACCCGTTTGACTTGTTCGTGTGAAATCCATCACTTATGAACAATTAAACTTTATTCTTTATTTGACCCGTTTGGGCTCCTTTTTAATTCTTGGGTTGTCACATCATCCCCAACTTGAAAGAAATTTCGTCCCGAAATTTGACAAGTAATCCCAAAACAGTAAGGTGTTAGATCAGGATGACTGTGGATTTTCCGCAGGTGCCACATCATCCCCAACTTGAAAGGGAATTTCATCCCGAAATTCACCAGTTGCATCAGATTTAGATTGGTCAGTTGGGAATAAATGTGGGTACTTGAGCTTCATCTGATCCTCGCGTTCCCACATGAATTCCGGTCCACGTCTTGAGTTCCAACGAACTCTTACGATTGGAATTCGACTATACTTAAGAACCTTGACTTCCCGGTCCATAATTTTGATAGGTTCTTAGACAAACTGTAACTTGTCGTTAATTCTCAGCTCTTGAAACGGTACCACAAGTGTTTCATCGGATAAACACTTCTTTAGTTGCGACACGTGATAGACGTCATGAACGTTACCTAACTCAGCAGGTAACTCTAGCTTGTAGGCCACTTTACCAATTCGCTCCAGAATTTTGAATGGCCCAACATAACATGGATTAAGCTTACCACGTTTCCCAAACCGTATCACACCCTTCCAGGGTGAGACTTTCAACATCACACGATCGCCTACAGCGAACTCCAATGGTTTCCTCCGCTTGTTAGCCCTATCCAACCTGATCTTACCAGCCCTTCTTCCGCTTCCACTCAGTCTTCCCCGGGACCTCCTGTGGAACCGATGCCATCTCATCCAATGAGGACTCGATCGAAAAGTGGCATTTTTAAACAAAAATATTTTTCTAACTTGTCTTTGTTTTCAGGTTCCTTACACCATGCTTTACTTGCAGCACACGATCCGCGTGGTTACAAATCCGCGGCCAAGCATTCTAAATGGGTTAAGGCTATGGAAGAGGAAATTCAGGCGTACTTTCCAACAACACATGGACACTTGTTCCACGTCCTTCAGATGCTAATATTGTCGGTTCTAAGTGGATTTTCAGAACCAAATTCAAAGCGGATGGCTCCATTGATAGGTATAAGGCTCGGCTGGTCGCGCAGGGTTTTACACAAGTTCCTAGACTTGATTTTTCTCATACAGTCAGTCCAGTCGTCAAAGATTCTACGGTTCGGGTTGTACTTGCTCTTGCCACTATTTATGGATGGCAGTTACATCAGCTGGATGTTCAAAACGCTTTTCTCAATGGTAATCTCACTGAGACCGTCTACATGGAACAACCTATGGGTTTTGTTGATTCTCAGTATCCTAATCATGTATGTCGGTTACAGAAGGCTCTCTATGGACTCAAGCAGGCACCGCGTGCCTGGTTTTAGCGCCTCAGCAGTTTCTTGCTTGCAAATGGGTTTCTTTGCAGTCTGGCTGACACATCATTATTTGTCTTCAAACGAGGGACCGTTATTATATATCTTCTGGTTTACGTTGATGACATAATCATCACTGGCAATGAGATCTCCTATATCCAGTCGCTTGCATAAAGAATTCTCAGTTAAAGATTTGGGCTCTTTCGGTTACTTCTTGGGACTTGAAGTCACTCACTCTGACACAGGTATTTTTCTTAGTCAGGCCAAATATGCCCATGATATTTTGGCTCAGGCTGGTCTTCTGGATGCAAAATCAGTTGCCACCTCACTCGCTTCTACTGATGTCTTTCTTAGCAAAGGAGATGTCTTTCATGATCCCACTCTTTACCGGTCGTTAGTTGGGGCTCTACAATATCTTACCATCACTCGCCCTGATCTCTCCTATGCTGTTAATCAGGCTAGTCAACACCTGCAATCTCCTACGCAGTCTCATTTTCAGTCGGTCAAATGGTTCTTACGTTACGTTAAAGGCACCATTCATTTTGGTCTACATTTTTCCAAGCCTGTCACTACTACGCTTCTTGGCTACTCTGATGCTGACTGGGCTCGCTGCATGAGACATGGCGCTCCACTTATGGTTACTCGATTTATTTGGGAAACAACCTTGTGTCATGGAGTGCATAGAAACAACCTACGATATCTCATTCTAGCTGTGAATCTGATTATCGGGCCATGGCTAATACTGCGGCTGAGATCATTTGGCTCACTCACTTACTTCGCGACCTTCATGCGCTTCCTTCTGTTCGTCTGACCATACTTTGTGACAACAAAAGTGCCATCTTTCTCAGTCAGAATCCCGTGTCTCACAAACGCGCCAAACATATATATATTGATTATCACTTTCTGCGTGAACTGGTATCTTCTTGTCGTCTTCACAAAAAGTTTGTACCATCCAATCTCTAGGTTGCGGACATCTTCACAAAGAGCCTTCCTCGTCCGTTATTTGAGAAGTTTCGCGGCATGCTTCGTGTTGGTCCCCCACCTGTTCGATTGTGGGGGGGGGGGGGGGTAATAGCGTAACATAACTTAAGGATACTCCAAATCAATTAGTATTATTGAATTGATTTTGTATAATTACTTTCCTAGTATAGGTCCCTTTGTATTCCTATATATTGTATCCTTATTGTGAATATACATAAGAGATTGAGTCCTTACATAAACCAATTGTCATCCGTCCGTGTTATAAACCAATCGTCATTCGTCCGTGTTATAAATCAATCGTCAATCGTCCGTGTTTTAATTGTGAAATCTTTTGGTCGTTCTATTTGAATACATTCAAACCTGTGTGACTCGTCTATACCACCCAAGGGGTATCTTTAAATCGACTAACAAACCACCAAAGGGTTTGTTAAAATAACAGATTCTGTCGTTCCCTAAACTACCCACCAAATCTAGTGAATAGTCTAGTAACGGGATTATCAGTCCTATGGTACCATAACATACTACCGGTCGTCTTGATCAATGTTAATGAATGTCATTCCTGTTATGAATTAACGCACCAATAAGTTCGTTCACATTATTGAAATCGTCGTTTTTTATATAAACCATAGTCTTTGTATTTTAAAACTTGAAAAGTTTAGCACATATGAGTCACCCTAAACAATTGAAAGCATAAAATAGGGAACTATGTACTCACTTGGGATTGCAAAGTATCCTTGATCAAGTGAAATAACAAAGCTTCAAACGTGTCCTAATGTGTCGGATACTACGTTAGTGTAACATGATATAAATCGGCGAATCGGATAGAATGAGGTCTTGTAAACCAAATGAGTGTTGGAACTCAAATGAAATGGTTTAACAAAGTCTACATTCTGATTTGGAATGAATCCTAAGTGCTTTTGACCCGTTATGACCCGTTAAGGTAGTTTACGCTACTTCAACGTGTCATTTGCGCAGATACACGTTTGGTTGGTTAAATATGAGCTATGATAAATCTTATATGCCAAAACAAGTTTAATTAAGTTGCAAAATCAGTTTATATGTCAAAAAGTTGGTTACATATGTTTAAAACGGATTTATGCGCAAAAAGGGTATTTTGGTCATTATTAGGCATATAACAATAGACTTATCATAACACTAACCAAACAAAGTGACCATAAGGTATAACCTCAGGAGGTTATTCCCTATACAACTATGGTCATAATTATGTGTTTGGCCGGATCCTAAGATCGACCAAACGGGTCGGATCCGAAAGTCAAAACGGTGATCAAACCGCTCGACTTACGACCCTAAATAAGCACTAATCGCAAGGGGTTATAGCCATCGTGATTACGACCCTAAAAATTATGCATTTTTACCTAAACTTTGACTCGTCACTTCAACTAGTAAACGTCATAATCAGTAGGTATAATCGCAAGGGGTTATAGCCATCGTGATTACGATCACGTTGCAAAGTTCGATTGAACTTTGACTTGACCAATTCATGGTCAAAACCGAAAGTCAAACGGTAGTCAAACTGTTTGACTTTTAGCTTAAAATAGCTGAAATAAATAAACAAGACTAGATAGAACACTTACTTGTGTTCTAGGATGAAAGAAAACTCAGTTAGGAGGCCTCCAAAGATGGTAGCAACTCCAATAGAGCAAGTGAGTGAAGAAAGAATGGAATGAGCATTGAATTGGACAGATTTGAGGCCTATTTATACATTTTTTGAAGCTACAAGATCATGCCAAGTGTCTTGGAGTGTTGCCCAAGGATTAATAGGATCGTAACAAGTGTGTGGACAAGAATTCAAGCTTGGAGATCACTCAAAAATGCCCACAAGAATGAAAAACTAGCTTGGAAAAACAAAGGCTATTGCTGTTTTGAAACTTTCTGTTACTGGTGTCTCTCGCGCCCTGCGAGAGACTTAGGCAGTCTCACGCGCCCCGCCAGAGGCTCAGTTTCAGAAAATGGCAAAAATGGTCCCTGCAGCCTTTTTATGTGTTTTTAACGTATTTAACCCATGTTAACCCAATTTTTAGGCTTTATATGGATGTTAAAGCATAGGAGATTTGAATTATGCCCGAAAATGTCGTGGATGTCGGTTCGTTCGGTTGTACAGTCGTTTTTTTTGCTTAATTACGACGAACGATTTAACGAACGCGAAAACGACCGAAATTGCGTAATGAATGATATTTTTGCATTCTTATCATTAAAATACAAGATTTTAATGATTACAAAATTTTGTTTGGATGTGCGTACGTGTTCTGTACTAAGACATACGCGAATTGGCAGACTTTCGCAGTTTGACACAAATAGTCCCTGTGATCGAATAAGCATGTTTTTGACATACTTAACCCCTCAAAACTTATTTCTAAGTTATGTAAAGGGTATTTAGGGTTTGTTTAGCTTATGACCTTGTTCCAGAGCATACGTTGCATCAAATTGATTACGTTTACGTAACAGTTTACGTATAACTTCCCAGAAAAGGTTTAAGAGTTTGAAATCGAACAAGAACTAAAACGTGCACTTGTCACATGTTATAATACAATATCCGGGATATAAAACACAATGTTTCATTAAATACAAAGTTGTTTGAAATTGTACAATGATCGAAAGACACAAATGTCACAATCCTTGTTAGCCCTGTCTTTGATGTCCAATATTTGTCTTCATCCTGTTTTTTTTTTACAAATTTACAATAAACTCTTTTAGACAAAAATTAAAACCTTACTATTACATCAGGGTTTCAAATAACCCATAAAAATATAAAATTGATTAACAACCAAGAACAACACAACGATTCAGTTTCACAGACAACTTAAAGGTCATAAAGCTCGATTTATTCATCACAATCATAATAAACGAAAAAAGTCTCATTCTTTGTGAAACGAAAATTTTGACAATTATAACATAGGTCACTTTAAAATATAATGTTTAAATGAATGCAAAAACAGTTGTGATACCATTGTTGGGATTTATGGTGTACAATTCAATTTTTAATAGAATCTTATTTTATTTATTTAATTGATATCTCATATTAATTGGCGGCGGGAGCATATACAAAATTTAATCTGATTAATTATCCTGTTAGTGATCCAATTGCAATTCATATAAATAATAAACGTCACACTAATTGACGCGTTCACGAAACTTAGAGTTCCTGAAACAACTTTTAAATCAACTCCTTGACCCGTCGCTCAAAAGCCTGAACATGCAAGACTAATAACGCCGAAACCGTGGTGGACCTGCGGTGGTCTGACCTGGTAGCGGCGGTGGTCTAGTGACAACGACATTGGGATCCTGGCGGAAGGGGTGGCCGACGACGAGGTTTGTGGTGGTTGTGTGTGTTTTTGTTTCACAAAACTTGTAACCTCTTATGCCTTGGGAAACCTTGTATTTATACTACAAACACCAATTGTATTTCAATATAGATATCCACCAATTATATTTATCTCCGTAAATATAATAATACTATTTATCCAATAAATAATATTCACCGTTAGCTGTCCCTTATTTAATAATTATTTTCTATAAATATTTATACGTGCTTTATTGTTAAAGCCGCAAATCGTGAACTATAGTATTTAACAATTAAATATTTTTTTTTCATCTTCGAAAGTGTAACTCTTTAGATCGTACCTCGTTAGCAACATTAATTGATCCATATTCAAACTTCTCATATCCAACATGAATGACTCTCGAACTCTTCACCCATCGACGGGACCTTGCCCCACTTATCATGCTTTCTTAAGATCTCCCATGAATGAACATGATAAAAACTACTTTTATGTTTTTTTGTTGGTAACCACTTAACGCCTTTTTCATCACATTAAAATCGTCACATCACCTACTTGGTTGACGATCCTACAGAGTTATAAAAATAAAAATTAATACAATTATAAACTAATAAAAATATTATCATAATAAACTAAAATCAAGGAAGTTAAAATAAAATAAATAGAAATTGTATTGCTTGAATCCAATATCCGTTAAACAAATTCATATGTTGATTCAAAGGGACCCATTTTTGAATTTAGTTGATGAATTGTTCGATTGCTTCTGCCCACGAGTTTATTGTAATGTTTAAGCACTTTACCCCAAAAGCTGCCCTTTGTTTGTTGATTTCTGACTATCTTGTTCTAGGACATACGAACCCATGCTTTACACAAAGCTACTTCTTGTTCGTTTGTCCACGGTTAACGTTCCGCCTGTCCATAACTTTTTCCTTAATTTGCATCACCTTGGTCATGTTGGTTTTGTTCAACTTGTATTTCTTCAAGTTCTTTTTCTTCTTCATCATCTTGATGTTGAGGTTGAGTTTCTTGCACAAAATCTGCATCATCGAAATTGTCATAAATCCGTTGTTCCTCATTCCTACGCAGGGCCAATAAGGTTGGCTTTCGTATGGACCACACACGGGTCGAATGATAGTTGATTTTCTAAAGGGTAGTTGTGTTGACCGGGTGCAACTTGAGTAGGCTTGGTTGGCATTACGTACAAAATATGGTTGGTATGGAAACGTTTGTGGTTGTTGTGTAACATTGGTTGCAATTGATTTTGATTTCGACTCGATCTTGAACCACCTTTGCTCGAACTAGAACCCGCTCCTCACAATCTAGAGCTTTTCTTGCATGCATCAACCTTTGATCTTTTGGATTCCATAGAGAACTATCGTTTTTATGTTTGTAGAATTTTGGTGAAGAAAATGGCAAAAGAGTGTGGTATGTAAATAGTTAAAATATATAAACATATATTTTTTAAATTTCCAACGGGCTAGAAAGTCGTTACATTGTTTTACTTCTTTCATCGGTGACTTATACCTGAGGCCACAACCCACATGGCCTACTCGAGTGGGTGGGTGTCGGCAGGTGTTCTCGTAGTCACCAATATACCTGGAAGGGGCACCGCTTACCAATATACCTGGAAGGGGTACCCAAGCGGTGCCCGCCTACTCTTAGTACTTTAAATAAAAAAAAACAAAAATATGAAGGGATAACTGGTGTTTCACTCCTCCAACGTCTTCACATAAGAGATTAAATATTTCCAAAAACTCAGCATTTTTTCAAATGCTATAGAGCTTATAACTTTAACTAGTATAACTTTGATGAAGGGATTGGTACGTTTTTAAATTGAACACTACATTGATGTATTATTTATCCATTAACTTATCCTATTTAGTTTAGGCTCATCAGATCATATAAACCCCATTCTCATTTAACTCATGGAACCCAAACAAAACATGGTTGTTTTGATAGAGTTGGCTGACAAGCTACCTCCTTCAGTGTGATTTTGCATCGTTTGAGTGAAATCAAATCATAAAATCAAGATGTCTAGAGCACTAAGTAAGATTATATAACTTCTACATTACAACCAAGACTAAACATGCCACACATATATAATGAAAGATAAAGAATCCGCAACAGCAATATAATTAAACCTGCTAAATCTTCCAAACTCATATGTTTAAAACATGGGTCCAAACACTCTTTGCTCAAGAACAAAGAACCCAAGACCATAAAACTGCTAACTCGTCACCATCTTAAACTCACCACTACATCTTTCAAGTTCAACTAGCTCCCACATTACAATTTACAACTCACCATTAACTCAGCCTTCCACTTGTTGCTCTACTCTTCAAGAATATTCAGCAAAGCACCATTCTGCGTATCTGATGAAACAAACAAGACCCATTGGTTGAACAGATAAAGAAAGCAGGAGCATTACCATTATTGGGTCGGATGCATGCAAAGTAAATGATCTGTTCTTTTTCATTTATGGCATTTGCTATGTATGTTTGGTGACGGTTGAAAATCGAGGGAATTTATTGGGAATTATATAATTCAATTTTGTTTCCTTTATGCACAACCAATCAACCATCCCTCATGGAATGAAAATGATTTCCATGTACAACATATTGAAAATAATGAACAAGTGTAAAATCATAATAATTTTAAAGAGAAGGAGGAAACTGACCAGAGTCATTGTCAATCAAGCAATCATGAGGGAAATACCACATCTTGCTAGTTAAACACTTGCCCGATCTCTTACTTTTAAAGAAATTAATTTTCTCGTATCGTGTCCAAGGGTGGGTCCACATATCTGGTTTAATAGCAGCATCACACTTGAAGTCACTTGAAAAAACTGCATATATATCTTCCCCTTGAAAAAGTGAAAATCAAGGATAGAGAAATTGGAAGAAATAGATCTCCATATGGCTTGTTCACCAGCTAAAGAGAAAGATATTATACGGGAGTATTTTCTTGAGATTACAAGCACCCACCCAAACATTGATGGTGAAAACACAAGAATACACTTGACTCGTTTTAGATGATTAGTTACATCAGACGGGAATGGGAAACCAGGGAAATGAAGTTCTTTCCTTGTGAAGGGATTCACAAGCCAGAAATCTCTGGCTTTCCTCCCGAAAAAAAATCAAGTAATCACAAGTTATTCCAACACATCTCCTGCCCACAGAATGAGGAATGATGGTCTTCAGCTTTCTTCTCCTATAGTCCTCTAAATAACAGTCTTTTTTATATGAATGAGTAGAGATGGATAAATACATGGGTTGTTTGGACACCATAAACTTATTCCAGTTTGAGATTGCAACCGACCTCCATGACTTGCAGACACCACTGAAAGCTATGAAATCAAAAACTCCCATGTGCATCATTATTAACAACAACAGATCAGGGTTAAGGTTTGACCATGATTCCAAATCATCATTGTCAGAAGTCCTGAGTTTCTTCTGTTTTCGGGTCATACTTCTTGTATTGGTCATTCCTACTTGCAAAAGAACAACTATAATATTAGCTCTTGGTAAACAATAAATTACACATAAAATGAAAAAATGTATACATGGAATGCGCTTTCTACGGATGCTACACTTCCCAAACGTACCCGAATCGTACAAAAGACACTTACTGGAAGAAAAAGTAAAAACAAGTAAACTACTAAATCTTAATGTGAGAATCCCGTGTGGATATTCATCATACATATCAGACTATATATATGTTGTGGAGAAGGAGAGGGCGTGAGGGAGCATGACACATCTGCAGCAATGAGCACAAACACCACACGCTAGTGGGCGTGAAGACGGTGGAGGATTAATTTTTTTAAGTCATAAATAATGTATTACTCAATGGTATAAAGCCACCTCAACCGACCATCACATTTCACATTTCACATCTCCACAAGTACAACACGTGTTCTGGGGTGTAAAATTTGAAGCCACATTTTTTTTTTCACACATTCACCACAACACATAGTCTCGCAATAGCTAACTTTGCAAACTCGACTACAACTCACTGACTCTGACCTGCAAGCACTAGATTTAAGTAACACATAAGCAGATCATTATGTTGAATCATGTAGTGTAAAAACTCAAAAAAGGTCAGATTGTATCACAAAAAAAAAAAAAAAAAAAAAAAAAAAAAAGACAAATGAGATTAGGGCAAAATTATCAGAATTCTACACTGATAAACAACCAATAATCAGATTTGGTAACAGATTTAGAGGGTTAAATTGGGATGATTGATTGGTTACTATACCATGAAGTTATCATATCATACAAATTATAAACTTTACATTAAAAAACAAGCCGTGATACTTCATATTAGTAAAATCAATTGAAAGTCATATATTACTAGAAAAAAAGATCAATGGACTAACCAGAGTTTGTAGAAAATCTTGATAACTAAAAACCAGCCAGCAACAAAAAAACCCCTAAATTACTCTCAAGATCGAAACATAAGGGTGCTTGAATGTGGGCGCAGTCAGTAGTAAGTGTTGAAAACCGACATTGCCAACATATTTATACTCCTTACCCAATCATCTAGAAGCAACAATATTCTTATTATTTACTCTTTACCCCATCATCTAGAAGCAACAATATTCTTATAATTTTTCGTATTTGTTAAATTGAAACTAGTGTTAAATAAAAAATGTTTACACTATTATCAGATTTTATATTAACACATGTCATCGTCCTATATGTAACCAAAAGATAAAACCGTGATATCACAAAATAATGTAGCAGCAACAAAAAACCAACTTGTGTTGAAACAAAAAATCATTCAAATGAATATCGGTACCGGTGTTGTTCGGACTATATCTCAGTAAATGAATATATGTATTACGAAATAAATAAAAAATTATCTAAAATATAATTCCACAAAAGTAGTCTCATGTGAACCAAAAAGAAAATCATGATACCCCCAAAGGGATATACCAAAGGGATATCTACACATATTTCACATAGATCAAAAGTCATATAAAAGGAGATACTGGTTCTAATAAGACGGATATCTGTACCGATGTTGTTCGGTATCGATTCGGTTGTACTTGGTATATATAGTTTACCGTAACAAAAAAAAAAATATTTATTACCAACACAATTTCGTTTTCAATAAAATTTATATCAAAATATTAAGAGAGAAAAAATAAACTAAGAGGAATTTTTTTTAAGTTAATGAAGGCAAGTCATTAGAGAAAAATAAAAATTAATGATAAATATAAGTGCAGCTCTGCCAAGTAACTGTGCTTGATCAGTTCCTGGTCAAAGTCCAAAGAAGTTAAGATCCAACAAATAACTAACAAATTCAGACAAGATTATGTGTTAAAGGGTCCGAACTTGTCAAGTATTGGTTTGTACGAATTTGTGGATTTGATTTTGTCAGTACTTATTATAAGGGCATTCACATTCAAGGCATCATATTATGAGTGTGGGGTTTTTAAAATGTAAAGAGTATAAAAAGTGGTTGTGAGTGGAGGAGAGAGAAAATATTACTGTTCATTTGTATATTTGGGGGGACACTGTTCACCCACTGTAATTTTTTAATATATATTGAAA
The DNA here is from genome assembly GCA_030545235.1 of Helianthus tuberosus. NCBI lineage: Eukaryota > Viridiplantae > Streptophyta > Magnoliopsida > Asterales > Asteraceae > Helianthus > Helianthus tuberosus. Next base: position 42,784,800 of record CM060448.1, on the reverse strand, counting down.
GTGGTTGTGAGTGAAGGAGAGAGAAAAATGTAATATATATTGAAAAGGAGAGAGAAAAAGTATTTGTTTTTAGTGGAAATATATTGATATAGGAGTTGTTTTTTAGTGGAATGTATGTATATTTTTAGTGGATTGGATGTGAATGCTCTAAGACCCTTACTTAAAGAATTGAAATCTTATAAAGATTATGCACATATATATATATACAAATCATAATACACGTCCATACATATTTTCGAATTTCATAAATATTAAAACATTTCAACATGTTATCGATGTTTAGTTTCGTAAACGACTAAACAAAATGCGGAAGCTTGAATCTTTGAACGTGTTCAGTTCTTCATTGAGCTTGATCGTCATCCGTTGCTTCTAACAATAACCTATATTCCAAAATCATGAAATACGTTAGTTAAAATGAGTTTATAACGTATTAGATTGAACCCAATGGCCCAAACAACAAAACAAAATAATTTGAGAAAAACCCGCCGTAAGCTACGGCGGGTATGCCGTAACATACATACGGTACACACATTCTGTCCGAAACAGTTAATCCCAGCCATATGTTACAGTTGTGAGCCGTAACTTACGGTACAACCCAGCTGCAAATTTTTCATTTTTGGTTCTTTTTACGAAAAACTCCGTAACTTCTCGGATATTCGTCCGATTCACTTCAAACTTATTTCTAAACGATTGTAAAATGTTTATCTACGTAATTAACCCAAAATCCTTCACCCGGATTTGTAATTTTAACGAATTACGAGACCGTTACTCGGTTTATGCATATTTTTATTTTGACCCGTTATAGATTTAAGCACTTAAGCTTAATTCATCTGCATCTCTTCATATCTCCTATTCCACTTTATAACTTTCATTCAAGTATTATCACATCTTCCATTGTGATGGATTATGATAGGAAAACCATTGTATTCCTATTCTATCACAAGGTTTGACACTTTTACGAAAAATGACCCCTTTATGTAACATTAAGCCAAGAATTGTTTAATGCTTTATTTTATACTACTTGAAGGATCGACCAACTTATAAAACTCATATTTAAACTTCCCCTAAGGGTCATTTATCCGATTTGCCATTCGGGGGTGTTTTTATCAATTTTAGTCCGTTTTAACTACGAAGGACATCTGAAAGCTTGTTTTGGCTAGGTGGGCACTTATATCCTATATTCTATTAACAAGTCATTGTGTTCCTAAGTGATGTGTGCAAAATGCAACATATAAATTACATCAATTGTGGCATAAAACTAACCATTTTTTAGTACTAATGTTGGAAAAAGTGTGCTTTTGTCTTCTTTTTGTATTTTCAGGATTAAATGAGCTCAAATTAACAAAAGAAGCAAAAAGACATCAAAATCTAACATAAATACAAGAAAAGGAACAAGACGTGACACGCCCGACCCCACGACAGCATCTTCCCAAGCAAAACAAGATAACAGAAGACTGAACACGCCCCGTGCTCAGCCAGCACGGGGGCGTGCCCAAGTGTCAGCAGAAAAGCCAAAGTGGTAGAAGCTTCTATTGCCCACCACGGGGCCGTGCTCAGCGGACACGGGGCCGTGGTCAACTATAAGATTCGCACAATCCAGGCAAATCTTTATAGTACAAAGATTCTTCTGCACACGTGGTCGTGCTCAGCGGACACGGGGGCGTGGTCAACTAATAAGACAAGCTGCATTAAATGAAGAAAGAGAAGGATGTGGACACGGGGCCGTGCCCGAGCTTCTGTTCAGCCTATAAATAGGAGTGCTTGGCTCAAGCTCAAACCATCCCTTGGCACACCACCTCTCTCACACTTCACCCACCACCCACCACCACCATAACACCATCATCCACCACCATCATCCATTGTCTATCATAGAGTGTGTGAGTCGTCTCGGGATCCAAGATTGATCGTAAGAGTTCTTGACAATCAAGCCCATGTTTGCCTAAGTCTCTTACATCACTTTGTGAAGACAAGTGTCTAGTGTAATACTTTTTATTTCTAATCTTTTCGCACTTTTTATTTGGTTTTGTATTAATGACTTTAATAACTAGTTTCTTATGTTGAAGGTGATTCTTCCTTATCGTTTGTCCGTGGTGTCTTGGCATTATTTTACTGTCTATATAAAATAAAAGATTTTCACCATTCATATCTCCACGGTCTATATGGAGATATGTTGGCTACCTGGTCGGGGGTTAAGGGAACGGTTTGGTAAGAGTCTTGCCATTGTTCAGCGTTTAGAGGTCCTGCAATGGACCTGGGTCAAATTTAGTAGGACCTCCTTCAATACTTAACGGTATTGGATGGCGGGGGTCCAAACTCTTTGATCCCCTCATAAGTTAACTACTATTAATACTATAACCCAGCTATTTAGGACTGTATCCCTGCTGACTCAGACTACTTAGTCGAGGGTAACGTCACCTCCAAAAGAGGGGCCTACCATAATTTGCATTAATAACTTAATTAATTATCTTTCAATAATCCGACCCTTTAGGATTGTATCCTTGCTGACTCAAACTACTGGGTTGAAGGTAACGTCAACTTCAAAAGAGGGGCCTACCACAATAACTAAGATAATCTCTTAAATAAGTGCAAAAGTGCGGAAATAATCAAAGGTTACACTATACACGAGTCGGAACCAAGTGATTCATCTTGTCTTTCTGTTTTTCTTTTTATTTTTATTTTCAGCATTTTTAGTTAGTTTTTATTTTTCTTAGTTTAAAACATTTTTCTAAACTTTTTGATTTGATTAGACGTTGAGGATAAACCGGTACTAAAAGCTCTTGTGTCCTTGGACGACCTCGGTATCTTACCAACACTATACTACGCTCACGATGGGTGCACTTGCCCATATGTGTGTTTAGTGTTAGTAAATATCGTGTTTTATAAATTTTAAACTTGACTAAAAAAGTGTTAATCCGAAATCCACCCATGACTCGTTTAGCTCTCGTCGGACCGTAAATCCTCATTGAGAGTTTGGCCCATTATACATACCTGGCTTGGGTCATAGCTTTGAATCGTTTTAATACTTTTCAATATTGATTGCTAATTAAAAGTAATACAAGCCATACGCTATTCTCCCTGTGAACACAACAACTCGATAACAACCATTAGTCATTATTGTCACCGTTTGGCCTAAATGACCATTTATCGTTGTGAGATGGTATTTATTTACCATCTCATCCATGTAGTCCATTTCGTTTTACACCATACGATCATATTACTTAAAAATCATCTCTTAGTTTGTTTGACCCATTATGTCTTACGCCATTGTGTGTCTTTTCAAAACTATTGTTTATCCGTCAACTCGTAACCAAATTACCATTTTACCCATTATGTTTTACATCATATGGTAATTCCTCAAAACTCCTTGTTTATTCGTCATCACATGACCGAATTACCGTTTTACCCCTTTTATCATCAAATATGGTTTCTCACCATTTTCATTTATTCCGAACCGTATCATTCCGCGTCGGAACGTCATAATTCATAAACTAATTTACATTGTTCTTAACCAATACTATAAGTAAGTATTCTATTTAAAAGATGTAAGCTTTACTTACCTTGCATCCAATCATGCTTTCCCTGCGTACTTGATCCGTTTGACCTGCTTCTTTCCCAAGCTTCCACCTAGCTTGTCAAGCGTCAAACTATCATTTATCATTTGCAAGATGGTTAGATTAGTCATCATTTGTCACGACTATTTCACCGTACGAATTTTATATCAAAATTATTATTCGATCTTAGTATAGGTCAGTTTGACTGTTAAAAATTCAACTGCCTATTAACATATGCAAATGCACAAATAGGTTCAACGAACTCATTTAGGCATCTCATCAAATATTCGGTAGGCATTATTGTCACACCCACAAAATCCACACGCGGAGTATCACCGCTTGGAGGCGTGACATGACCAGGATCAAGCCACCAATCATATTGAACATAACAAGTAATAAGTAAAATTCAACCATACAATATGAAAGGTGTTTCAAACCAAAAACGTAGTTAAGTGTTTAGCGGAAGCATAATTATAAAACCCAATGTAAGTATTAAGTACGAAATAAAGTAATGTTTTTAGCATGGCACACAATGCCATGTCCCACAACGACTGCGCCTCCCTGTGCAAGCTCCATGAGTACCTAACGACCTGCAAGGCATGTAACAACGAGTCAACAACAAAGTTGAGCGAGTTCACAGTTGGTTGTTTAGTTGTAGCATTCGTTTCGTAAATCATATGTTCGTTTTGTAAACCATGTATCGTATTTATTCGTATCGCGGTCTCCCAGACATGTTTGCGAAGATTAGTGGGGGCTTCCCTTGTGTTACTAGACCGTGCGTATCGACTACTACGAAAATGTAAGCGGTGCCCTAAGTCAATGTCTATCAGCATTGACCCTTTGCCCATAGTCCATTAGTACACGCCCGTCCGACTGGCATGGTGTGAGGTTTGTTAAACCTAATAGCGCTATTAACTAATGACCCGCTCGCCATAGGCCTCGGCGATTAAGTCGATATAAATGAGGGACTTCAGTGATAGAGGTTTGGTCCAGAGTGTAATCTTGGCATCCTACCCATGGAGGATGGTTGTAGTTATCGTTTAAATCATTAACCCATTCCCAACCCTTGGGAATCCCATGCCTTGGAAAGAGTGTGAACTCACCTTGGTTTGCTCGGTATGCTAAACTATTTGCTCACAAGAAATCAGCCAAGTCCTAAAGTTAAGCACGGATACACAATCAGTACATGGTTGTAAGGTTTCACATGCAATTAATATCACAGAGTGTTTTTGGCAGTCGACATTATTTACACACAATCTGTTAGCCAATCCATACAAGGTTCCAAGTTACATGCAAGTTCCTTAACCAATTTACAATACCCTACAGAGTTAACAGACTAACCAAGTTATCATGCCAACATATTAGTAGAGTTTTCATACTTAACTTAACAACGTTAAATACATAACAGGTTATCAGACTACCCAGCATCACATACGTAACAGAATTTATAAACTAACAAAGTTGATGAACTAGCAAGGTTAACAAACCATTAAGAGTTACATACTTAACACAGTTAATACGGTTAACAGAGTTAATAAGCTTAACTCAGTTAATAGGCTAGACAAGGTTTCTGTCGTCATGCACTTAGACGAAATCACATGTGTCGGAAACACTTGTTTGGAAAAAACACTCATTTGGCGAAAACACGTAAGACAAAGACACTTGGGACGAAAACCCTATACTAGCGAAATCACATTTGACGAAAACCCAAGGGTTTTCGTCGGACATAAGGTTTGGCGAAAACACCTTGTGTTTTCGGCTGGAACATCATCATCATCATCAGTAACAGTTACATCTCTTCATCATATCATGATTCGATCGTCAACAGTCATAAATGAGTTATTGGAATCATCAAGTAAGTAACATTATCATTATCCTCGGTCCACACATCCAACATATAGTCAATTATCAATATTAAACTACCACTCCTGACATCATCATTATGCACCCCCACATGGATTTAAAACCATTGTGCACTTTCATGTATCTATTGCCCACTAACTGGATATTCGTGTAGGTATTCAAAGTCATTTATGATCAAGTTTAATCAAGTATTTATTTAATACCCGATAAATCAAACACAATTCATATAATAGTTCTAATACTTGATTCACATTATCGATTCAAAGACATCCACACGTCAGATTCATATAATTAAACCATCGATTAATACACAATAATCTATTCTAACTATCCAGTTTGTGTTACATGATCATGCAAAACATTATCATACATAGTATCGCATATAATCATAGACCATAACAATCATGAATCATGACAAGGAAATCTAGTTTGCAAACAGAGGAGATCATGCTAACCGAAAATAGAGAAGGAATAAGGAAAAGCTTCGCGAAAAGAATTGTTGCCGTCATGTTCCAAGACTCTAGGGTTTGGCGATTAAGCTTTCACATAAGGGTTGAGAATAATATATATAACTGAACCACTACTGGGCCTAAAGCCCATTCTGTTTTCGTTGGCAAGAAGGGGGACGAAAACACCTTGTGTTTTTGTGAGTGGGTGTGTGTTTTCGGCTGGGGTGATTTCATGAGTGGGGGTTTTCGGCTAGAGGGTTTCACATTGACAACAATACCCATACTTATATTTTGCTCATACAACCATATATAAACAAACACACAAACATATATCAACAAATACACTTATGTTGCACATCAAATATAACATATCAATCACAATACGATTTAACGTATTACTAACGTGTACAGTTGTGAAACAAACAAGTCGTGTAAACAAACAACTTAAACAATTAACGTGCAATTAATGCGAAGATGGAAATCTTGGAAATTCGAGTTGTCACATTATCCCCAACTTGAAAGAAATTTCGTCCCGAAATTTAGCACGTGGTTACTGAGGAAGCTAGTTGTGTTGTGTAGTTTACTGGTTTTCCTGGGGTGTCACATCATCCCCCCGTTGATTTGGAATTTTGTCCCGAAATTCTGTAGTAGCTTCAGCCTCAGTAGTGGTTGCACTTTTTCCGAATAACTGGGGATACTTAAGTTTCATTTGATCTTCTCGTTCCCAGGTGAACTCTGGGCCACGACGGGAGTTCCAACGAACTCGAACAAGAGGTATTCTGGTGTGCTTGAGGACCTTAATGTCTCGGTCCGTGATTTCAACTGGTTCCTCGACGAATCGCAACTGATCATCGATAGTGAGCTCCTTCAAAGGAACTATGAGGGTCTCATCTGACAGACACTTCTTCAGATTCGACACGTGAAAAACGTTTTGAACTGCACTGGGTTCTGCGGGTAGGTTTAGTTTGTAGGCCACTTTGCCTATTTTCTCTATTATTTCGAACAGTCCAACGTAACGCGGATTGAGTTTGCCTCGTTTGCCAAAACGAACTACACCCTTCCAGGGTGAAACTTTTAGTAGCACTCGATCCCCATCCTGGAATACGAGTGGTTTCCTGTGCTTGTCTGCGTAGGCTTTCTGACGGTCACGAGCTGCCGCCATGCGTTGTCGTATCTGAGCAATCCTTTCTGTAGTATCAACTATGAGTTCTGGACCCGTGATCTGACTATCACCCACCTCTGCCCAACAAAGAGGTGATCGGTATTTACGCCCGTATAATGCCTCAAACGGAGTGGCTTGGATGCTGGTGTGGTAACTGTGATTGTACAAAAAATCCACCAATGGGAGGTGCTTTTCCCAGCCGTTGCCGAAATCGATTACGCATGCCCGAAGCATGTCTTCTAGAGTTTGGATGGTGCGTTCAGATTGCCCATCCGTTTGCGGGTGATAAGCTATGCTCATGTCTAATCGTGAGCCAAAGGACTTGTGCATTGCTTGCCATAATTCTGAAGTAAAACGTGCATCACGATCGGAAATAATAGAGGTTGGCACCCTGTGCCTCGAGACAACTTCCTTTAAGTAGACGTCTGCTAGAGTAGAGAACTTATCCGTTTCCTTGATGGCCAAGAAGTGTGCAGACTTTGTGAGTCGATCCACGATCACCCAAATAGTATCATTTCCACGTTGAGATCTAGGCAGGCCAGTAACAAAATCCATGGAAATTTGCTCCCATTTCCATTGTGGTATCTTTGGTTGCTGGAGTAGGCCCGATGGTTTCTGATATTCAGTCTTGACTCTCGCACAAGTCAAACAATTGCTAACGTAAGTTGCTATGTGAGCTTTCATGCTAGGCCACCAATACGTAGTTCTGAGATCGTGGTACGTCTTATCCGAACCAGGATGTACTGAGTAACGAGACTTATTTGCTTCATCCATCACCAGCTCGCGTAAGTTTCCATAGTGTGGGACCCAAATGCGTCCTGTTACGTAGTAGGCGCCGTCTTCCTTTTGTTCTAACCGATGTCTTGAGCCACGTAGGGCTTCAGCCCTGAAGTTTTCTGGTTTCAATGCTTCTACCTGAGCATCTCGTATCTGTGCAGGAATAGTAGATTGGATGGTGAGTTGTAGTGCTCGCACACGCCTAGATGTAGTATCCTTTCGACTGAGAGCATCGGCCACCACATTGGCTTTGCCCAGATGGTACTTGATCGCACATTCGTAATCATTCAATAGCTCGACCCATCGACGTTGTCGCATTTTCAACTCTTTCTGCTTGAAGATATGCTCGAGACTCCTGTGATCGGTGTAAATGGTGCACTTGGTACCGTACAGGTAATGTCTCCATATCTTGAGTGCGAAGACAACAGCTCCCAGCTCTAAATCGTGTGTAGTGTAATTCCTTTCGTGAATCTTAAGTTGGCACGAGGCGTAAGCAATGACCTTATCCCGTTGCATCAATACACAACCCAGACCCTGAATTGATGCGTCACAATAAACCACAAAATCGTCTATGCCTTCAGGCAATGGGAGGATAGGTGCGCTGCAAAGTCTATCCTTTAAGTGCTGAAATGCTGATTCCTGTGCATTTCCCCAACGATAAATAACGCCTTTCTGAGTTAATGAGGTGAGGGGTTGTGCAATCTTGGAGAAGTCTTTGATGAACCTTCTATAGTAGCCCGCCAAACCCAAGAATTGGCGGATTTCTGTTGGTATATGAGGTGCAGGCCAGTTCTTAATCGAGTCGACCTTAGATGGATCATCATGAATCCCATCCTTGTTTACCACGTGGCCTAGAAAGTGGACTTCACGAAGCCAGAAGTCGCATTTTGAAAACTTGGTATACAGCTGTTCTGCTCGAAGGAGTTCCAAAATGAGTCGTAAATGCTGCTCGTGTTCCTCCTGACTCTTGGAGTAGATCAAAATGTCGTCGATGAATACAATCACAAACTTATCCAAGTAAGGCTTGCACACCCTGTTCATAAGATCCATGAAGACTGCAGGCGCGTTTGTTAGCCCGAATGGCATGACCAGAAACTCGTAATGGCCGTAGCGTGTTCTGAATGCTGTTTTGGAGACGTCCTCATCCCGGACTCTCAGTTGATGGTAGCCTGACCTCAGATCAATCTTTGAATAGTAGCTCGACCCTTGCAGCAGGTCGAATAAGTTGTCAATGCGTGGAAGAGGACAGCGATTCTTTACGATCACCTTGTTTAGTTCGTGGTAATCTATGCACATACGGAAGGTACCGTCTTTCTTCTTCACAAACAACACGGGAGCTCCCCAGGGCGAAGAGCTAGGACGAATGAAACACTTATCCAAGAGTTCTTGCAACTGCTTGGACAGTTCTTCCAGTTCGGTTGGAGCTAAGCGATAAGGTGCTCAAGCTATGGGTGCTGCTCCAGGAGCTAGCTCGATCTGAAATTCGACCTGGTGATGAGGCGGTAGCCCAGGTAAATCTTCAGGAAACACTTGAGGAAAGTCGCGTACAACTGGGATATCTTCTATCTTCTTCTCTTTCGTAGATGCGTCAGTAACGAGGGCTAGTATAGCAGTGTGGCCCTTTCGCAAACACTTATGGGCCTTAAGAAAGGAAATGATGCCCACAATAGCACCACTCTTGTCACCTTGAATCACAAGAGGTTCTTTACCAGAACGGGGAATACGAACAATCTTCTCTTTGCAAAGGATCTCTGCTTGCTGTTGGGATAACCAATCCATCCCAATGACGATGTCGAAACTACCCAAAACTATAGGAATGAGATCGATAGAGAAAGTCTGACCAGCGAGAATAAGATTACAACCCTTGACTATATGTGTTGCCTCTAGACTTTTACCAATTGCTAACTCTACGACATGCTTGTTTTTCAAAAGTGTTGGTGTGCGCTTTGGTATTTGACTAAGTTTTAGAGACACGTAACTGGTATCGGCACCTGAATCAAGTAAGACAGTAACATAAAAGTCATCGAGAAGAAACTTACCCATCACCACGTTAGGATCATTCCTTGCATCACCCTGACCCAGCACGAACACTCGACCCCTGGCACCATTGTTTCCATCATTGTTTCCCCCGTTGTTATTCCCATTGCCCTGATTATTGTTGTTGTTGTTGTTTGGATTTTGATTTAACTGGGGGCAGTCCTGCTTGAAGTGGCCTTCAGCACCACACTGAAAGCATCCCCTGTTACCTCGCTGTCACTGCTGGTTCTGTGGAGCTGGTGGTTGCTGTTGTTGGTTCTGATTCGCAGGTCGTGAGCTCATGCAATCCTTAGCTTCCTGACCCATCTTGAGATACCTCTGGCAACGACCCCTGTTGCACTGACCATTGTGGTGTCTGTTGCATTTGTTACACTTCGGGAGGTTTCCTCGGTATCCACCCTGCCCTTGACTACCAGAAGATTGCTGACCAGGGCTCTGATAATCATCAATCTTTTGCTGCTGTGCCTGGGACTGAACTGAAGTCGAACCCTTGCTGGAGGTTCCATCCCATTTCCTCTTGTTATCACTAGGAATAGCAGAAGTAGTAGTAGTAGCACCAATACGTTTTGGCAGCTTGTTCTGTTCCACTGCCTGGTCTGTGAGACGATGAGCAAGACGAGTAACATCTTGAATAGTAGCAAGGTTAGTAGAAGTCACATGACTTTGAATCTTTGGTACTAAGCCCTTGAGGTACAGCTCAATGCGCTTGATGGGAGGATCCACCATAGTTGGACATAACAATGCCAGTTCATTAGATCGTTTCGTATACGCCTCTATCTCTGACCCCGTCATCTTCAGGTTAAAGAACTCCACTTCCAGTTTGTGAATGTCATCACGACTACAGTATTCCCGTTTGATCAGTTCCTTAAAATCATTCCATGGGGTGGCATTAGCAGCTGCCAGCCCCAGCATCTGAACTTGTGCGTTCCACCAAGTTAGCGCAGTGCCTTCGAGAGTACCAGTGGCATATTTCACCCTACGAGCCTCGGGGCATTCACACATTTTGAAGACCGATTCGAGCTTTTCAAACCAATGGAGGAGTCAAACGGCTCCTTCAGTGCCACTGAAAGTATTAGGACGACAGTCCATAAGCGTCTTGAACGTGCACACAGGTGGTTGAGCATTCAGACCTGTTGCGTATATAAGAACAGGACAAAGTTAAACACAAGAGTTGGTTTATGAGAGTAGGATCTAAAGACCCTAGAGTAAGTTGTGATGGCAAGCTATACCTCCTGCCTGGGCAGCTGCGAGTGCTGCAGTAACTTGTTAAGTGATCAAAGCTGCCAACTGGGCTTGAGTTAGGTTAACGCGTCTACTCATGATCTTCATATCAAAGGAAAACATGAGTGAGAGAGGTTCGCGAAAGTGCGATGACATAAGAGAGTAAGCACGCATGTCTTTCAAGCAATAGTTGTTACATTTATCTCAGCGTACCATGAGCAAAGTTCTATGAATCTAACAAGTAGACAATAAAATCATAATCCATATCACCTAGAATGTTGAGTCTTGCACGTGGAGCGAAGTGTCGTCGTGGATCGTTGAGCACTGTACAGGTTAAAGTCTGGTTTTAACAAAAACGTTTTCCCCTTATTAAAACCAAGTTCACTATAACCAATGGCTCTGATACCAATCTGTCACACCCCCAAAATCCACACGTGGAGTATCACCGCTTGGAGGCGTGACATGACCAGGATCAAGCCACCAATCATATTGAACATAACAAGTAATAAGTAAAATTCAACCATACAACATGATAGGTGTTTCAAACCAAAAACGTAGTTAAGTGTTTAGCGGAAGCATAATTATAAAACCCAATGTAAGTATTAAGTACGAAATAAAGTAATGTTTTTAGCATGGCACACACTGCCATGTCGCACAACGACCGCGCCTCCCTGTGCAAGCTCCATGAGTACCTAACGACCTGCAAGACATGTAACAACGAGTCAACAACAAAGTTGAGTGAGTTCATAGTTGGTTGTTTAGTTGTAGCATTCGTTTCGTAAATCATATGTTCGTTTTGTAAACCATGTATCGTATTTATTCGTATCGCGTTCCCCCAGACATGTTTGCGAAGATTAGTGGGGGCTTCCCTTGTGTTACTAGACCGTGCGTATCGACTACTACGAAAATGTAAGTGGTGCCCTAAGTCAATGTCTATCAGCATTGACCCTTTGCCCATAGTCCATTAGTACACGCCCGTCCGGCTGGCACGGTGTGAGGTTTGTTAAACCTAATAGCGCTAATAACAAATGACCCGCTCGCCATAGGCCTCGGCGATTAAGTCGATATAAATGAGGGACTTCAGTGATAGAGGTTTGGTCCAGTGTGTAATCTTGGCATCCTACCCACGGAGGATGGTTGTAGTTATCGTTTAAATCATTAACCCATTCCCAACCCTTGGGAATCCCATGCCTTGGAAAGAGTGTGAAGTCACCTTGGTTTGCTCGGTATGCTAAACTATTTGCTCACAAGAAATCAGTCAAGTCCTAAAGTTAAGCACGTATACACAATCAGTACATGGTTGTAAGGTTTCACATGCAATTAATATCACAGAGTGTTTTTGGCAGTCGACATTATTTACACACAATCTGTTAGTCAATCCATACAAGGTTCCAAGTTACATGCAAGTTCCTTAACCAATTTACAATACCTTACAGAGTTAACAGACTAACCAAGTTATCATGCCAACATATTAGTAGAGTTTTCATACTTAACTTAACAACGTTAAATACATAACAGGTTATCAGACTACCCAGCATCACATACATAACATAATTTATAAACTAAGAAAGTTGATGAACTAGCAAGGTTAACAAACCATTAAGAGTTACATACTTAACACAGTTAATATGGTTAACAGAGTTAATAAGCTTAACTCAGTTAATAGGCTAGACAAGGTTTCTGTTGTCACGCACTTAGACGAAATCACATGTGTCGGAAACACTTGTTTGGCGAAAACACTCATTTGGCGAAAACACGTAAGACAAAGACACTTGGGACGAAAACCCTATACTAGAGAAATCACATTTGACGAAAACCGTCGGACATAAGGTTTGGCGAAAACACCTTGTGTTTTCGTCTGGAACATCATCATCATCAGTAACAGTTACATCTCTTCATCATATCATCATTCGATCGTCAACAGCCATAAATGAGTTATTGGAATCATCAAGTAAGTAACATTATCATTATCCTCGGTCCACACATCCAACATACAGTCAATTATCAATATTAAACTACCACTCCTGACATCATCATTATGCACCCCCACATGGATTTAAAACCATTGTGCACTTTCATGTATCTAGTGCCCACTAACTGGATATTCGTGTAGGTATTCAAAGTCATTTATGATCAAGGTTAATCAAGTATTTATTTAATACCCGATAAATCAAACACAATTCATATAATAGTTATAATACTTGATTCACATTATCGATTCAAAGACATCCATACATCAGATTCATATAATTAAACCATCGATTAATACACACTAATCTATTCTAACTATCCAGTTTGTGTTACATGATCATGCAAAACATTATCATACATAGTATCACATATAATCATAGACCAAAACAATCATGAATCATGATAAGGAAATATAGTTTGCAAACAGAGGAGATCATACTACCCGAAAATAGAGAAGGAATAAGGAAAAGCTTCACGAAAAGAATTGTTGCTGTCGTGTTCCAAGACTCTAGCGTTTGGCGATTAAGCTTTCACATAAGGGTTGAGAATAATATATATAACTGAACCACTACTGGGCCTAAAGCCCATTCTATTTTCGTTGGCAAGAAGGGGGAGGAAAACACCTTGTGTTTTCGTGAGTGGGTGTGTGTTTTCGGCTAGGGTGATTTCATGAGTGGGGGTTTTCGGCTAGAGGGTTTCACATTGACAACAATACCCATACTTATATTTTGCTCATACAACCATATATAAACAAACATACAAACATATATCAACAAATACACTTATGTTGCACATCAAATATAACATATCAATCACAATACGATTTAACGTATTACTAACGTGTATAGTTGTGAAACAAACAAGTCGTGTAAACAAACAACTTAAACAATTAACGTGCAATTAATGCGAAGATGGAAATCTTGGAAATTCGAGTTGTCACATTATCCCCAACTTGAAAGAAATTTCGTCCCGAAATTTAGCAGGTGGTTACTGAGGAAGCTAGTTGTGTTGTGTAGTTTACTGGTTTTCCTGGGGTGTCACAGTTATTTCTAGGCTACCCTTTTAACTAAATTCCTCAACCAAGTTTATGAAATTGTCACATCAAGATAACATAGTTTTAAATCATTGTACACTAATGTACCATCATTATACAAGAACTTAGGATTGTTTCATCACCATGAAGCAACCCATTACATCATATGTATGAAATCTACCCAATTATCAAACTTAGCCAAAGGCTTTAAACATTCATATACACATGATGATTTCAAGCGTCTATAACATAAATTTAACATCAATTTCATTATAACATACAAAAACCCATTTCATGGTAAGTATGAACATGTACTCAAACTCATAAATTGTTCAAGTATTTTTCTATTACTATCATGTATGATGATTCTAAACACAAGTATATATCATCCACTTCATCATAGAATCAAAACCCACTTCATAATCTACTTTTTAATCACTTAAAAGTAATCTTACATAAAATATTTTATATTTTCCTTATGTTTAACAATATTAAGCATACATCCATTCCTAATTTTGTCACACCCCCAAAATACCACATGCGGGAACACCGCAGGACGTGTGACGTACCAGGATCTAAGCCACCAATCACATTGAACTATAACACGATATAAATAAAAGTTCCCATTTATTTCATAAAAAAATTCAAATCACAACTTAAAACAAGTACGTTCAGCGGAAGCGTATGGTAAATAATTATTCAGGTGTTTCAAAATAATGTGCAAAACCAATGAACATGTATCCAAGAGCTACGACCCATGACCACTCCAGCACTCCCAGATAGCAAGTTCCATCCATGAATCTAACGACCTGCAAGCATGCAGACAAGTGTGTCAGACGACGCTGGTGAGTTCAAAGTTTGTTAACATGTTGAGTTACCAGATATGAGTTTAAGACAATTTAGAGATTTGAGGTTGTTATTAACTCGATTACCGCAGATGGCTCCAGATTATTTACCCAAACCCTAATGCTCTATCAAACATTGGTCAAGTGGTTAAGGTAATTAGTTCACGACCGTCCTCCCCGGTACGGTGTGAGGGTGCCAAACCTAATAGCGATATCAACTAATAACCCCGTTGCCTCCCCGGCAACCAATCGGTATATGATGGGACTTAATGATAGAAATGAGTGTAATAACCAAAATCCCAGGTTTAACATTCCAGTCAAACCCAATTACCCGACATTCTTCCCCGGAACGTTTACCAGATGTCCCACCCTGGGACGCATGCTTGGAAAAAGAGCAGTGAACTCACCTTAAATTTGCTCGGTTTATTAAGTTACCTGTTTCAGTTAGTCAACCAACCCTACCGTCAAGGGCGTACCCACCTTTATCTCAAGCTGGGCGGGCGCACCCCTTGAAAAAAATAAAATTTAGTGCTAAATTCCTGGTAAAATCCTGACCGCACCCCTTGAATATTTTCGTCCGCACCCCTTGGAAATTTTCGACCGCCCCCTTAGGAAAAAAATCTTATGAATTTGTAAAAAATTTACGTAAACACCGATTTTTTTAAATACAACCTAATTAACTTCCACTTAACTAATTAACTTTCACTTAACCCAATTAACTTTCTCTTAACCTTTAACCCAGTAAACACACCATGACTCAAGCCCAAACAAATCTAATAATCTAATTTGAACTAAAATATAATAACCCAACCCACCGCAATTTCGACCACCAAACTCACGAAAACAGTATCTCATCACTATTTTCGTGTATGGTTCGATTATTTTTTGTTGTTTTCTTGTTTTATCTGGTTGTTTAGGAGAAATACAGTTGTTAAAAAAGTTTGAATTTTTAGTTGTTTTATTGTTTTTTGAAAGTTTAGTTGATTGATTTTGTTGTTTTAGTTAAAGTTCAGTGTGTTTAAATGGTTAGTTAGAAGGAATCAAAAATTAAAACTAGGGCTTGATTTTAAAGTTGAAAATTATGATGTTTGGTGATGATTGTTTAAGTGTTTAGTGTTGAAAATTAGTTGTATATGTTATATAGAGAAAGACTTGCTTAGAAAAGTAGCTCTAGATGTTTTGGATAGATTTAAAAAAATGGCAACCCGTAGAGCGACATTTTAAATATGTTTGTAACGACGTTTGACATGTTTTTTATAATTAAATAAATTTTAGCTTGATATTCTTTTGTTTTACATGACCCAACCCGACATGAACCGAATTTTTTTATATACCTAGGGCCTAAAATCTTTAAAAATATTCCGCACCCCCATGAAAAAATTCCTAGGTACGCCACTGCCTACCGTGGTTAACAACACTTATTAGTTTCATAATCACCCAAGTCACATATCTTACACAGATTGCATTCATCACAGGGTTACTGTACAACACGTAGCATGTATATCACGTAATAACCATTAACATATGTATTAGCTACTCACACGAGTCAAATCATGTTTCTCATTCCTAGTTAACATCATCAACATGTAACAGATAGAGTTTTGAAATCATCACAGACTGTTCCGTCTAATCTTCCATTTACAGCACTCTCCACGAAGGAATGGTCTTTTGTGGAAAGTCTCCTTGGCGAAGAACCCCATGACGAAGGATGGTCCTTCGTCGAGAGGGTGGGTGACGAAAGACCCTAGTGTTTCGTCGAGAACCAATCAGCGAAGAACCTAGTTCTTCGTCACAATCCTAAATAGATAGTTACACTTCCTTTCATTCAGCCGTAACGTATGCTATCAAGTTCATTAATTCCCCAAACGAATTTAACAACAGATTAAACGATGATCATGCATTTTAGTTATGAATAATCATTACTCATACAAAACGTAACAGTTAATCATCACACATCAACCTTGCACGCCATGCATAACAGTTTACAATTAACAACACAATTAGTGGATCAGACGGCGGTTATTTACATGTTCTACCAAACCCTAGGGGCTATTCATCATCAACAAGAAACACCTTCATATCAACATCTCATACATGCTAAATCCGATAATAACTGTATGAAATCGGGTTTATTAACCTATATGTCCATTAATCAGTTCTGATCAACACAAGAATACAACTTAACTCAACATCATGCATCATTACTATTTTGATTCCAAACAAGCAGCACAAAATAGCACACATGAATCGACCAACATCTTACTAACCGTGATATAGAAATGATCCGATTAGCCGAGATGAAGAGGTTCCGAGTCCTACTGCTGCCATCGCACAGGAAGAAGTCTTAGGGTTTTTAGTTTTCAACTGACGGTTACAATATCAAAAGTTTACGTTTTAAACGCAACGTGTCGGGCCGCAACTACATGGGCCGAAGGCCCTTATGGCGAAGAATCCCCATAGACGAAGAATATACTTCGTCGAGTTTGTGGGGGACGAAGATCTATCTTCGTCGCTAAGGGTTTTTGATGAAGGTCTCATACTTCGTCGGGCATGAGGATGACGAAGGATCATCTTCGTCGAGAAATGTTGTGACGAAAAGGGTTTTTGTCATTAAAGGTTTTTATTAAATGTTTAAACATTAAACCACCAAATAACTTATACTAAAATCATTCTAAAATGATATACATGATACAATGTACAACGAAATATAAAACATGATTGTAAAACAGGTGACGCGTAAAGGAAAGGTCTTGAAATCTCGGGTTGTCACATCATCCCCAACTTGAAAGAAATTTCATCCCGAAATTTGACAAGTAATCCCAAAACGGTAAGGTGTTAGATCAATATGACTATGGATTTTCTGCAGGTGCCACATCATCCCCAACTTGAAAGGGAATTTCGTCCCGAAATTCACCAGTTGCATCAGATTTAGATTGGTCAGTTGGGAATAAGTGTGGGTACTTGAACTTCATCTGATCCTCGTGTTCCCACGTGAACTCCGATCCACGTCTTGAGTTCCAACGAACTCTTACGATTGGAATTCGACTATACTTACGAACCTTGACTTCCCGGACCATAATTTCGACAGGTTCCTCGACAAACTGTAACTTGTCGTCAATTCTCAGCTCTTGAAACGGTACCACAAGTGTTTCATCGGATAAACACTTCTTTAGTTGCGACACGTGAAAGACGTCCCGAACGTTACCCAACTCAGCAGGTAACTCTAGCTTGTAGGCCACTTTACCAATTCGCTCCAGAATTTTGAATGGCCCAACATAACGTGGATTAAGCTTACCGCGTTTCCCAAACCTTATCACACCCTTCCAGGGTGAGACTTTCAACATCACACGATCGCCTACAGTGAACTCCAATGGTTTCCTCTGCTTGTCAGCATAGCTTTTTTTATGGTCGTGCGCTGCTGTCATACGATTCCTGATCTGAACAATCTTTTCTGAAGTCTCGAGTACAAGCTCCGGGCCTGTGATTTGGTTGTCACCCACCTCAACCCAACAAAGAGGTGAACGACATTTTCGTCCGTACAATGCTTCGAATGGAGTTGCCTGGATGCTGGTATGGTAACTATTGTTGTATGAAAACTCTATCATTGGCAAGTGTTTCTCCCAAACCTTGCCAAAATCAATCACACACGCTTGCATCATGTCGTCAAGTGACTGGATGGTTCGTTCACTTTGACCATCCGTCTGTGTGTGATATGCAGTGCTCATGTCGAGACGTGAGCCGAATGATTTGTGCATCGACTGCCACAAATCTGAGATGAAACGCGGGTCACGATCAGAGATAATAGAGGTTGGCACCCGGTGCCTAGAAACCACCTCCTTAAGATAGACGACAGCAAGTTGCGAGAACTTATCCGTTTCCTTGATTGCTAGAAAGTGCGCTGACTTCGTCAGACGGTCAACGATCACCCAGATGGTATCGTTCCCGTTTTGAGTTCTAGGTAGCCCAGTGACGAAATCCATGGCAATCTGCTCCCATTTCCACATGGGTATCTCTAGTTGCTGAAGTAGGCCTGAAGGTTTCTGATACTCTACTTTGACTTTCGCACAAGTCAAACATTTACTCACATACGTCGCGATGTGAGCTTTCATCTTCGGCCACCAATACAAGACTTTGAGGTCCTGATACATCTTATCCGAACACGGGTGAACAGAGTATTGAGTCTTGTGTGCTTCGTCCATCACAAGATCTCTAAGGTTACCAAACATAGGAATCCATATACGCTCCATGAAGTAGAGAATACCATCAGATCTCTCTACAAGTCATCTATCCATGCCTCGCAAATACTTAGATTTATAGTTTTCTTCCTTCAATGCTTTGGTTTGAGCAGAACGGATCTGGTCAGGCAGATTCAAGTGAATTGTAAGCTGTAAAGCTCGTACATGTTTGGGTTTCGTTTCCTTCCGACTAAGGGCATCGGTTACAACATTAGCTTTTCCTGGATGATACTTGATGGCGCAGTCGTAATCGTTTAAGAGTTCCACCCAGGGACGTTGTCACATATTCAATTCCTTCTGGTCGAAAATATGCTGGAGGCTCCTGTGATCGATGTAGATAGTGCATTTTGTACCGTACAGGTAGTGCCTCTAGATTTTTAACTCAAAAATCACGGCCCCCAACTTTAAGTCGTGAGTCGTGTAATTCTTCTCGTGAACCTTCAATTGCCGAGAAGCGTAAGCTATCACCTTCTCACGTTGCATCAACACGCAACCGAGACCTTGAATAGAAGCATCACAATATACATAAAATCTTCAGTACCTTTAGGTAGAGATAGGATCGGTGCACTGCAGAGTTTTTGTTTCAACAACTGGAAAGCATCTTCTTACTTCGTTCCCCACGAGTATACAACGCCTTTCTGTGTTAACGAGGTAAGAGGTTGAGCGATCCTCGAAAAGTCTTTAATAAATTTGTGATAGTACCCAGCAAGACCAAGAAATTGTCGCACCTCAGAAGGAGTCTTCGGTGCCACCCAATATCTGATAGCATCAATCTTAGCAGGATCCACGTGTATCCCCGATTCATTCACAATGTGGCCAAGGAAGTGTATCTCTCGAATCCAGAAATCACACTTAGAGAATTTCGCGTAAAGTTGCTCCTTCCTCAGAAGCTCCAAGATAAGTCGCAAATGTCGCTCGTGTTCTTCCTTGCTCTTAGAATAAATCAGAATGTCATCGATAAACACTATGACGAAATCATCGAGATACGGTTTGCACACGCGGTTCATGAGATCCATGAAGACTGTTGGTGCGTTCGTCAACCCAAATGGCATAACTAAAAACTCATAATGGCCATACCGCGTTCGAAAAGCTGTTTTAGGAACATCCTCCTCTCAGTCTCTCATCTGATGATAGCACGATCTTAAATCGATCTTCGAGTAAAAAATTGACCCTTGTAACTGGTCAAACAAGTCATCGATACGTGGCATAGGGTAACGGTTCTTGACTGTCACCTTGTTGAGTTCTCGATAATCTATGCACATATGAAAGAACCCGTCTTTCTTCTTCACAAACAGAACTGGGGCTCCCCAAGGCTAAGAACTGGGTCGAATAAAGCCCCTATCCAATAACTCTTGAAGTTGATTAGACAACTCTTGCAACTCTCCAGGTGCAAGATGATAAGGAGCACGAGCTATCGGGGCTGCTCCTGGTGTAAGATCAATCTGAAATTCCACTTGACGGTGAGGAGGTAAACCAGGAAGTTCCTTAGGAAACACATAAGAAAATTCACGAACAACTGGCAGGTCTTCGATCTTCCTTTCTTCAGACGGAGTATCAGTAACAAGGGCTAGAATAGCAGGATACCCCTTTCATAGACACTTCTGAGCTTTCATAGCTGAGATGATACCAACCATCGCACCACTGCGATGTCCTTGAACCGATAGAGATTCTCCAATGGGGAGAGGAATACGTACAATTTTCTCTTTACAAAGGATGTCAGCACGGTTCTTGGACAACCAATCCATACCCACCACTACATCAAAACTACCGAGGGTAACAGGTAGGAGGTCAATATCAAACACTTGACCCATTAGATCTAGTTTACACCCAAAAAGGACATGCGAAGCTTCAATCGTCTTACCATCTGCTAATTCTACTACATGCTTAGTTTCTAGAGGAGTTGGAGTTAACCCTAATCGTTGACTGAACTCTAAGGACACATAACTCCAATCGGCACTGGAATCAATAACACAGAAGCAAAGAGACTGTTCACAGAAAACGTACCAGTCACGACATTGCAGTCGTTCCTAGCATCACCAGCTCCAATCGTAAATACCCTTTCCACATGCACCACTGCCCCCATTGTTGCCATTATTGTTGTTCCCAGCATTGTTATTCTAACGATTATTGTCATTGGCATTCTGATTCAGTTGAGGGCAATCCCGTTTAATGTGACCTTCGTCCCCACACTGGAAACACCCCTTCCTAATGCCTTGATTCTGATGGAGTTGCTGCCTCTGCTATTGCTTATGGTGCTGACTCTGCTGCTGATTCTGTTGCTGTTACTTTGGGAATGGAGCTTTGCAGTCTTTTGCCATATGACCCACCTTATCACACCGGTGGTAAGCTCGGACACACGGTCCATGATGATGATAACCACACTTGTTGCATTTTGGCTTCCTACCAACGTAGGAGCCTTGGCTCTGATTGCTGCCCTGGCCTTAGTTAACTGAGGACGACTGACTGAAACTACGATTATTGCTGTTGTCAGGCCTTTTCTGCGATTGGCTTGCACTGGTTTCTTTGCCAGCATCATTCCATTTACACTTGTTATCACAGGTGTGGTAGCTGTAGCAGTAGGGTTAGTAGCAGAAACACGGGGCGGTAGCGACCCCGCTCGACCTCCTGGTCGGTAATCTTGTGTGGCAAACGGATGATCTGAGGCAGGTTGTTAAGATTTGCAGCAGTGACCAAACTCTTTACTGATGGTGCTAGGCCCTTGATGTACAGTTCGATTCTTCTAGGTGGGGGTCGAGATAAGTTAGAGCACATGTTGTCTAGCTCGTGAGATTGTTTCATGTAAGCCTCGATCTCAGACCCTTCCATCTTCAGATTGTAGTATTCGTTCTCAAGTTTCTGAATCTCGTCACGAGGACAATACTCCTCCCGCATCAACTCCTTGAAATCATCCCAAGTAGTTGCATTAGCCATCTCGATGCCCAACATCTGCACTTGGGCATTCCACCAAGTTAAGGCACCATCCTCCAAAGTGCCTGTAGCATACTTCACCCAGTCCCCCATGGGACAGTTACACATAGCAAATACTGATTCAGCTTTCTCAAACCAACGAAGTAGCCCCAACTGAATCTCTGTGGCATACAATCCATAAACGTCTTAAACGTACAAGTAGGCTGGTTGTTTTGATTCTGATTCGCTTGTTAACCTAAGGACGAAAGAAAATATAGCACACGGGTAAGAGTTGAGTACGCGACACAAGAATAAAGAGTATTTGGCACATATCGTACCAGCTTGGTAGGCTGCCAAAGCCTCAGCCACACGTGTGTTAATCAAGTTTGTCAGCTCGGCCTGAGTCATCGCAATGTGACCACGCCCATGGCCTCGTCCGCTCATGATTCTATATAAGAGAAGGGAAAAGGTTAAGAGTTGGAATTGAGTAGGAGTCAAGCATCACAATGACTTCTACAAACTACCAGGTTTACATCAGACAATAGAGTAGAACCCCCTTCACACTCGTTAAGCCTCACTGGGACTCACATGCACCCCACATTATTATTATGTGTGCACCCATAATAACAATGTAATTTGCATGTTTATCTCAGCTCATCCCAACTCGTGCTAAAAGGTACCTCCAATTCGAATAGCAGGGCAAAAGACGACACAGAACATAAATCATGAAGGTCTAGAGGGAGGTCGCATTATGACTCTATCAACCACATAACATAAGCAAGTAACCATGAATTCAGTCTGTAGTGCTAAGTGTGCATTCACATGCAATATCATACATAAGTGTACACTAGATATGCTATGCAATAAGTAAACGAGAGGCAAACCTTGCAATCTGGAGCTGAGTGTCATGGTCGATTTTCGAAGCTGTTCAGTTATAGTCTGGTTTTATAAAAACGTTTTAAAACCTAGTTCACTATAACTAGTGGCTCTGATACCAAACTGTCACACCCCTAAAATACCCCATGCGGGAACACCTCAGGACGTGTGACGTACAAGGATCCAAGCCACCAATCACATTGAACTATAACACAATATAAACAAAAGTTCCCATTTATTTCATAAACAATTTCAAATCACAACTTAAAAAAGTACGTTCAGCGGAAGCATATGGTAAATAATTATTCAGGTGATTCAAAACAATGTACAAAACCAATGAACATATATCCAAGAGCTATGACCCATGACCACTCCAGCACTCCCAGATAGCAAGTTCCATCCATGAATCTAAAGACCTGCAAGCATGCAGACAAGTGTGTCAGACGACACTGGTGATTTCAAAGTTTGTTAACATGTTGAGTTACCAGATATGAGTTTAAGACAATTCAGATATTTGATGTTGTTATTAACTCTGTTAGTGCACTTAGAGTCTGTTAACTTCGTCTTTAACAAGTCTTATGTCTAGATAGAATGAATGAGCACACAATAGGTTAGAAATTTAGGGTTTTACATGTTAATATAGGGTGTTTCGCTTGAAAGGATAACATGTGCAGTTCAAGCGTAACCATATCATGTAGGTTCGCTTGAAACTGATGTTGTGCATGTTCAAGCGAAACCCATTCGCTTGTCATGTTCAAGCGAAACCCTTGAGTCTATAAATAGGTGTGTTGGTAATTTGAAGCGATAGGTGATTAGTTGTGTGTGTGAGCGAAGGTGCTGCCGGATTTTTGTCAGAATCATTGTAAAAGCTCACAATCAGTAATAGAAAGAAAGATTAAGAGAAAACAAGCTGTTGTAACTTTGTTTACTCTGATTCCGCCATTGTAAACGAAGATGAACTACTCTGAATGACTGTTTAGGGTCTCGAAATCGATCCAACAAGTGGTATCAGAGCTCAGGACGAGGAGTTCGCACCATAGCAGCTTGATTCTACCAGATTTTCTCATTTCTACTCACTTCTTCTCATACTTTTCTGATTTGAACGTGTTCTAACAGTTGAAATGGCCTGATTTTCACATATGTTGTGTAAAACATAGTATTAACAAATTCTATAAAGAATCAGATCAAAATTCGGATTAAAACTGATAAAAAATGGCATAAAACAGTGTTTCGCTTGAAACTGTCCTTCGTAGTTTCGCTTGAAAATCACACGTTTCGCTTGAAAATCATACATTTCGCTTGAAAATCTCAAGAGAAACATCTTTAAAATACATCTTTCGCTTGAAAGTACACCTTTCGCTTGAAATTTCAAGTAAACCAGGACCTTTCGCTTCAAAAGGCCGTGTTTCGCTTGAATTGCTTGATCTTGTTGCTTTCGCTTGAAGCTATTTTGCTTCAAGTGGTTTCGCTTGAATCTGATTTTTTTAAAATCAAGAAATTTCTAAGTGCTTGTTGATTTTTCATGTACGTGCAAGATGGATGATATATTCATGAACCCGTTTAGTGACATGTATGCGTTTGCTAGAAATTCTGGAGATGATACTTCTTCGAATAACATAAATGAGAACACGCCGAATCCAAAGAAAAAGTTATCGGATGCTTTGGAAGTTGAAAGCGCATTTGGAACATATAACAAACCCCCGAAGTTAATGGCTATCGAAGAATACAGTCGGTGGGCTAAGAAGTTTGAAGATTGGTTGAGAGCCTTTGCTTTTCCCAGTTGGAAGAGTCTAAAAAATGGTTACAATGATGGAGGGAAAAGTGGCGAAACCTTATCATCACCTGAAGAAATATAGACATTTGTTGCTGAGCAAAAATGCGTTGCACTGCTATTTCAGTCTGTTCGAGAAGATATAATATCTTTGATCGAGTACAACAGTTCTAAAGATCTCTGGAAAAAGTTAGAAACCAAATGTTTAGGAAGTACAGAAATATTGAAGAACAAAAAGAAACTACTTAGAAAAGAGTTTGATTTGTTTGGATGTTTAAAGAATGAATCAGTTTGTAAAATGATTGAGAGGTTTGGGCACCTGAAGCTGGAACTGGCAAGACACGGAATTTCCTATACGCAAGATGAGCTAGTCGACAAATTGTTTGATTCGTTGCCAGATGAGATGGATTGGCAATATTATGCGTTGATGCTAAAGAATACTATCAAACTGCCAGAAGAGTTGACAGTAGACTTGCTGATTGAGAGACTAGAGAGTCACGAATTGGAATTAAAGAAGACATACAAAGTCAATCATTCGTCTTATCAGCAGAACTTGGATTTGTATCATCCAAAGAGCATGACGCCAAAGAGTACATCTCCCAAGATAGCTTTCTCTGCCGAAAATGTTAACACATCAAACAAAGAAAGTCAAAGAAGTGGATTTCACAGTGGATCTTCGTCATCTGCAAATCATTCTGATGCAAAGAATCTATTTCAATGCAACATCGCTGTAGATCTAAAGAACGCTCAAAATTTCAGCGAGGAGTCAGCAAAGCAACAGATGGTTTTCTTAGCATCTGTGCTAGAATCTTATGAAAGTCTTGTAGCAGGGAAGATAGGCAACACCAACCTGACAAAGGAAGATTATGATCAGATTGATCCTGAGGAGATGGAACTGATTGACATAAGGTGGTGTATGGCCAGTGCAGTTCGTCGAGCACAGCGTTTTATGGAGATCACAGGGAGGAAGTCTATTGGTGGACCTTCTACCAAGTTAAGCTTTGACAAGTCTAACGTGACGTGCTTTAAGTGCAAACAGAAAGGTCATTTTAAGCGTGAATGCCGAAATGCATATGCTGATGAATCTGAAAACCCGTTCAGAGAAGATTACTACAAGAAAGCGATTTATCATCAGAATAAATCGGAGCCGCCGAGAATGAAGCAGATTGAGGATAACAAAGAGAAATCTAGAGCTCTTGCGGTGATTCATGACGATGAAGGTTTTGATTTGAGCGAGTTATTACCTGAGGAGGATGCGGTTGGATATGCATTCATGGCAAAATCTGAACCTGTTCCTTGGAAAGACAACAGAAATGAAGAACAAAAGTATAATCACAGAAATATGTTGGCTACAAACAAATTGATCAGAATAGCTGGTATCTTTTCTGAGGCAAAAAGAGCAAATAGATGGGATCCAGACAGGGAATGTTATCTTGACCCCCAGGGAAACATTGCTATTGATCATAACACTCTTGATTTGGAAACCATAATCAAAGAATATAAAGAAGAAGATGATTATTGGCAGAGGAAATGGTGGGGAAGTGGAGAAGAGAAAGAGAAAGAAGAAAAGGAAAAAGAAGAGAAAGAGAACTCAAAGAAGGTTGATACTGGAATCATTGACACGACACAGGAGTTGAATGCTGAAAACATGGGAAAGATGGCTGACAAGGTGCTGGCTGCTAAGGCACTTGAGGTAGATTCTAAATCCGTTTCCGAGTCTACGAGCCAGGTCAGTTCAAACGCGTCAACGACTGAGTCAGGTAAGAAAGTCAATGGTGATGTTGACTGCAAAAATTGCATCAAGGAATCCAAAGTTTGTAGCACAGTCACTTATCTCAACGGTAAGAAGGTTGAAGATCTGACTGCTAGAGTCAGAAGTGTTGAGGATCAAATTCTTGATCGTGATAAATCGGTGAAAGCTTCAACTGAACGATTGAAAAAATTAACTAACAAAATCGAAACTGATAAAATTGATCATGAAAAGGTTAGGAAAGAAAATGAAAGGTTAGTTCTTGAAAATCGTCAGATTACTGAAAAATTTGAGAAGCTTAAAAGCACGGTTAAAGATAATGATGATAGAAACGGTAAAACATACAAAGAAAATTTCCAATTGCAATGTGTTTTGAGACTTAAAGAAGAATTAATTAATAAACAATTGGATGAGATTGCTAAACACTTCAGTTTGAAGAAGCTAAGATTGAAAATGAGCGAATCCAGTTGAAGCTTAAGAGTTACAACTCCGCAAGCTTTGTTTTGTAACACATTGTTCCCAAACCCATCGGGAAAAAAAAAGCAGGCGAAGATGTGTACTCTGATGGAACTGGGGTGGGTTTTCATCAAGTTCCACCACCAGTTCTTGACAATTATTCAAAAAAGCAATCTGGGTTGGTTAATCTTGAAGATGAAAATGAAGTGAAACTTCCTGATTCAATTGATGTGACATTTTCTTCATCATCATCTGATGATAGTGTTCAAACTGAGATTGTTAAAAGCATAGCTGGAAGTGTTTTGATGTCTGACTCAGCTGAAGATAATGAGTGTTTCTTGGACAAATACATTCCAAAACAAAAGTCCAAAGACAACTTAAATGATGAACCTACTCTTGTCATGTACAAGATGTTTGGATCTGATAAGTTGTTTTCGGATTCTGATTTTCCCATTGAGAATGTTAATGTGAACAAGTTAACAAGTGTTTTCAAATTAGTTGAAGTTGAGTTGTCAGAAGTGAACAGTTTGAGTCAAACAAAGAGACAAATGAATTTTGAGAAAGATAAAGCTTACTACAAGAAACATGTAGTTCCACCACGTTTTTCTAATAACAACCGAAACAAATGGTCAGGTGGTTATCAGGGTGGTAAGAATTATCAAAGAAAGAATTTTCAGAACAAGAAGTTTGCTGAGAAGAAAGTGTTTGTGAACAGTTCAAGTTCACTTTCTGATGAAGAGAAAAAGATTTTTTCGAAATCAAATGAAGAATTCTTTAAGGAGAGGGCCTCACAACCTCAGTCTGAAGGCACAAGTCGAGTAGTTGATACTCGTACATGCTTTAGATGCAACAAAGTTGGTCACATTGCAAGAAATTGCACCAACTTCAAGCCTAAGACTGAAGTTGTTGAAAAACAAAAGAAGAAGGTTGATGCAAAAGGAAAAGCTCCAATGGTTGTTGAGAAAATTTTGAATAATGAGAAAACAAAAATCAAAATTGAACCTGTTAAGAATGTGGTAACTAAAAATGAAAAATTTTACAAACGGGTTGCTTCATCTCAACAAACATGGAAGCCAAAAGTTGTTGAAAAACCAATGGTTTCAGAGTTGGAAAAACAATCGTCTTCTACCACATCGGTAAAGATGAATGTTCCTTTGGATTATTATGAAAAGTTGGAGAAACAATCTTCTACTCCACCAGTGAAGAAGAATGTTCAAAAGAAAATCAACCAACCGGTCAACTTAAAATAGATGAGTTTTTCTTATACAAAAAGGTTGAGGTTGGATCAGATGAAAGCTTGAAAATGAATGATAAAAATTTTCCGCCACTTTACACTACAAAATCTCACATTAAAGTCCAGTTACCTAAGTCGAAAGAGGCTTGGGTAGCATCAAAATCTCACTAAAATTTTGGACATGCCGGAGCTTCCTAGTTGGTAATTGTGAAGCAGGAATCAGCATCTTTATTGAATTGTTTGTGATATGTGCAGGATCTTCCGAGAGCTATTTCACGATGGATTATGGATAGTGGAGCGTCTCGACATATAACAGGGAAGACTGCATTGTTGTACGATGTTAGAAATATCAATGGAGGTTATGTTGGGTTCGCTGGAAATCAAGGAGGTCGAATTGTTGGTGAAGGAACGTTATCCAATGGGATTGTTACGTTTGAAAGAGTTAACTACATTGCTGAGCTGGAGAATAATCTGCTAAGTATCTCGCAGATATGTGACAGGATGTATACCACACACTTCACAGACAAAGAATGTTTGATCTTGAAGCCAGGATTTGTTATCCCTGAAGAATGGATTATCATGAGGGCACCAAGAGTCAATGATTTGTACGTGTTAGACATGAGTGTAGCTACTACAACCACGGGTCAGGCTCATTGTTTTGTGTCTAGAGCAACAGAGAAAGAATCGAAGTTGTGGCACTAGAAGATGGGGCGTATTCACTTACGAAAAATGAATCATCTGGTGCACAATGATTTAGTTCTTGGAGTTAATATCAAAGGTTTTCATCTGGAAGGGGAGTGCATTAGTTGCATCAAAGGCAAGCAGAAGAAAAAGTCACACCCTAAAAAGCAAGTCAATTCAGTTTCCAGACCGTTAGAGAGACTACTGATGATTATTCAAGATTTTCGTGGGTATCATTCTTGAAATCAAAAGATGAAACGTTTGATAGTTTGATGGCGTTGTTCAGAAAGATTGAAAATCTGTACCAAAGGTGTATCAAAAGAATTAGAAGTGATAATGGTACTGAATTCAAGAACAACAAGATGGAAGAATTTTGTGATGAAAGAGGTATATTGCATGAGTTTAGTGCTCCGTACACTCCGCAGCAGAATGGAGTTGCAGAACGTAAAAACAGGACACTAATCGAAACGGCCGGAACAATGCTTGCTGATTCAAAGCTACCGATAAATTTTTGGGCAGAAGCAGTTTCCGCCGCATGCTATACGCTCAACAGAGTTCTCACTGTCAAGAAATTCAACAAAACATGCTTTGAGTTGATCAATAACCACAAACCAAATCTGAAGTATATTGAACCGTTTGGGTCACCCTGTACTGTTCTAGAACCTTTTGGAAAGTTTGGTCCGAAGAGTATTGAAGGCATATTTATAGGTTAAGCAAGTCCGTTACGACGAGTCTTCGTTCCAAGTCTGAAGAGGATTATTGAAGCTCCTAATGTTGAATGTCAAGGTTATACAATGCCGCCACAGAATCCTGGAGACTCATGGCGTTTTAATTATGACAAGTTGTGGGATTCGTTTGACATGATGGAAGAACAACAAGAAGAAGAAGATTTCTTTGATGAGTTGGATATTCTGAGAGAGTATGAAGAATCACAGGAAAGGTTCCCAGCTGAGTATTCAAGAAGACCGAGACAAACTTCAAATGATGATGAAGCAGGTCCAAGCAATGCTGGAGAACATGATGATGTCCAACAAAATGAAGTTTCTCAAGATAATCAGACGGCACAGAATGATTATCAAGAATCTGAGAACATGCCAGTATTTGATCGTGGTGATTCAGAATCTGAGGGGGAGCAAATTCAGATTTCAAGTCAAACAAACCCAGTCAGTGAACAAGATGCAAATCATAATGTTACTAATCTGGAAGGCGATGTAGATGTTCCAGGCAAAGTGATGCCACGAACTCTTTCATACCATCCAGAGGAATTGATCATTGGAGAATTGCAGTCAGGCGTCCGCACTAGAAGACAGCTTGATCAAGGACTTACATGTTTTTATACAAAAGTTGCTCCTTTACAAACCGAATTCTCATTGAGTTGTTTTATCTCGCAGGTTGAACCAAGGACTTACAAAGAGGCACTTACTGAAGATTCTTGGGTCAATGCGATGCAGGAGGAACTGAGCCAATTCGAAAAGTTAGGAGTGTGGAAGTTAGTGGATTTGCCTGATGGTCAGAGGAAGATAAACACCAAGTGGGTGTTCAAATGTAAGAGAGACGATAGAGGAGTTGTTGTTCGTAACAAAGCTCGACTCGTAGTCCAGGGTTTCAGTCAGCAGGAGGGTATAGATTTTACCGAAGTGTATGCTCCTGTAGCTCGACTAGAAGCGATCAGAATCTTCCTGGCATTTGCATCTTGGAAAAATTTCAAAGTATATCCGTTAGATGTTAAATTGGCTTTTCTTTATGGGAAGGTAAAAGAGGAGGTATATGTCGGTCAGCCACCGGGCTTCACCGATCCATTCCACAAAGACAAGGTCTACTTACTAGAAAAAGCGCTGTATGGTTTACACCAGGCCCCGAGAGCTTGGTACGAGACATTGTCTCAACACCTACTAGCCAACAACTTCATTCGTGGAAAAGTGGATGCCACTCTCTTCACCAAAGAGGTCGACGGTCATCTTCTGATAGTTCAAATTTATGTGGACGACATCATATTTGGGTCAACAAATGAAAATTTATGCAAAGATTTCGAAAGAGTTATGAAGCATAAATTTGAAATGTCATCGATGGGTGAGATGAAATTCTTTTTGGGACTGCGGGATGATCAACTACCCAAAGGAATTTTCATACATCAAACGAAGTACGTTCATGATATCTTGGAGAAATTTGGGATGTCAGGATCTACTCCAGCTTCCACCCCATTAGCAATGAATCATGGGATAAACCCTGATCTCACCGGAGAGAAGGTAGATGAAACGATGTATCATTCCACGATCGGATCGCTGATGTATTTGACAGCTTCAAGACTCGATATTATGTATCCAACCTGCCTCGCAGCAAGATTTCAATCTAACCCGAGAGCTTCGCATATGGGGATTGTGAAAAGGATATTACGCTACCTGAAAGGAACTCCATCATTGGGGTTGTGGTATCCAAGAGAAGGCGATTTCACGCTCGAAGGGTATTCCGATTCTGATTTCGGATGTTGCAAAGTTAACTCTAAATCAACAACAGCAGGGTGTCAGTTTTTCGGACCACGATTGGTTACCTGGCAATGCAAAAAGCAAACTGTAACACCTGTGCCTTCACGGCCATCAAACAAATACCAAACCAATGAAATATTATAATTCATACTTGGGATTTGTAAAAATATGTGTATCATTTGCACATATCATTTCTCGTTCAATTTCAAACTCTAAATCGCTTTCTGGAAGGTTATACGCGCACCGATGCGTAAATATAACCAGTTTAATGCAACGAACACTCCGGAATAGTGAAATAGGCTTAACATACCTTAAATAACCTTTACATAACTTAGAAATAGGCTTTGAGGGGTTCGGTATGCTAAAATAAACTTTTGGGTCATTCAGGGACTAAAAGTGTCAAAAAGTGCACAAGTTTGCATTTTCGCGCATAACTTACGTTCTGAATACATCCGGACATCCAAAAATTTATGTAAGCACTAAAATATTTTATTTTAGTGTTCGCCATAAGAAAAATCCATTCGTCACGTCATTTGGATCGTTTTTCGCGCTTATGCGCATTCCGTCGTAATTAAGCGAACATCGCGTTCGTACGACCAAACGAACCAACATCCGAGATATTTTTGAGCATGTTTTGAGTCCCCTATACTTTAACTTCATTTTAGAGCCTTGAAATGAGGTTAACGGGGTTCAAACGCATCGAAAAAGGCCTTAAACACGTGCAGGGACCATTTCTGCAAATTCTGAAACTTTTCTGATTCAGGGGGGTGCTAGCGTAGCGCGAGCCCTATGGGCTTACCCGTCGCGCTACGCGACTGCCTATTCTGGACAGAAAACATGCAGAAATATCAGTTTTGCACTTTCGGGACCAGATTCGATGTATAAACAGCTGTTTAATTCACAACCACACATTCTAACATGCTTAGTCAGCGGATAAGGATGGAATTTAGGCACCATAACTTTGCAACACATGTATGGATGGAATTTAAGCACCTAAGCACCATAACTTTGCAACACATGTATGGATGGAATTTAAGCACCATAACTTTGCAACACATGTACGGATGGGATTCAGGAACGTTTTCCATGAAACGATCTTAACGGTTCGGGTATTCCTATAAATACCCCATACCCCCCATTGCTAAAATCACTAGAATTCTGATTTGAGAACCTCTAAGTTGAAACCATTGTTTCATACCTGAGATTCTTGAATCGGGATTAGCATTCGGGGACCCTTCGTAAGTATTCTTTCGTTCTTTTCCTTATTTTACTGCTTTTCGAGTCAGAAAGTCAAACTTTGTTTGACTTTCAGCGTTGACCAGTAATGGTCAATGCGAAGTTCTTTTGAACTTCGCAACGTGAGTGTAATCACGTTAGTCATAGTCCCTTGGGACTATGCCCACTGATTACCACGTTGTCTAGGGTCGTAGGGTAAGCGATCTGATGAATCGCTTATACCTCGAACCCGACCCATTTGGTCGATCATTAGGATCCGACCAAACACATTAGGTGACCATAGTAGGTAGGGAATAACCTTCCGAGGTTATACCCTATGGTCGCATCGTTTAAGTAGTTGTATGATAGGTAGTTTATATGCCTTAGGTAAATTACCAGAATACCCTTTTCATGTATAATTGGTAATTAAGCATATGTAACCTAAACCTTTGTCACATAACTGATTATGTAATATGATTAGGCATATAACACTTGTCATAGGGCTAGTTAGGCGGTCCGAACGCGTTTCACGCGAACGACGCGTTAAAGTAGCATAAGCTTCCTAAACGGGTCGTAATGGGTCGAAAACACTTAGGTTAAGTTTCATTTAGTATGTAGGCTTTGTTAAACCAAATGACACAAGTCTCTACACTCGTTTGGTTTACGAACCCTAATGCTACCCAATCTTCCGATCTAGGTCCGGTTAATTAACATAGTTACCTATATTAGGTGCCGTTTGATTCCGTGATCTCTATCTTTGCTTGGTGGTTATCCTAGGACTTCTGAGCAATCTCAAGTGAGTACATAGACCCCTCTTTTACTGTTTTCCAAACATTTTGGGGTGGAACACATGTGCCTACTTGTTACTTTCATGCTTTCCTGTTTTCACATCATATACATGCTATGTTTGTTAGTACATTATAGTACATGATTTCATTTCATTTCATGCTAGGTGTGCTCATTGTGTGCATTACTTAGTACATCGTTTTACATGACATTTCACGCTATGTATGTTCATTTGATTACATACTTAGTGCATTGTTTTCACATGTTTACATTTTGGTATGACATTTGGTTTGTTTACATGGGACAATACATTCATTAACATTAGCTACGCCGTTCGTTAGTAGGTAGTGGTACCATAGGAATTGACAACTCCCGTTCCGGACGTCCCAGGGAAAGGGGATGAAAGGGATGACCGAATTCGATGATATAAGACAGATAGACCTTTAATTTGTTTAAAGGGTTTATCACCACAGTCGCAAGGCTTGGATGTATGCATTTTCACAATACCGCATAAATGTTCATATTAAATAGTTGCATGCATTTACACAAAACATAGCTTTGATTTAAACCAAGTTTTACTTCAATACTTTGTTTTTGTGCATATGGTTTAGTTGAGACATTTCACTTGCCATACATGACATTTTGACATAGACATTTGACATGGATATTTGACATAGACATTTGACATGGATATTTGACATAGACATTTGACATGGATATTTGACCTAGACATTTGACATGGATATTTGACATAGACATTTGACATGGATATTTGACATAGACATTTTGACATGGATATTTGACATAGACATTTTGACATGATTTACATTTGACACAAACACTTTTGACATTGGTTATACATACTACATGATTTACATCTTGACATGAACACTTTGACATATTATTTAATACATTTGACAATTGATTTAAACATAGACTTCTTACATTGGTTGGTTTGGTTTGATTAAGTGATTAAGTAACGATGCGTGTGTAATATGATACAAGCATGGTGGATACGCCGCTGGTACTTCCTATATATAAGTGTTTGTATGGTATTACATGGCGTAACGTTATTTGAATCATTTCAGTTAGAGACATAGAACATTTCATACAAACAACATACTTTTCACAAGACATTGATTTATAAACAACTTATCTTATGCAAACATATTTTACTTGGTTATTCATTTAACCATACATTTATTTATACTTATTATCTGATCTTATCGTTTTTCAAATGATTTAAAAGACAAAGCAAATAACAAGGTTCATGACTAAACCTTTTCTCAAACATAAGTCATGAATCTTATTTTCACAAAACCTATGTATCTCACAGGCATTTTTATGCTGACGTACCTATTTTCACATGTGTTTTTCAGGAGCTGTTGCATAAGATGATCAAGATACACATAGACAGACTTGGGCTTTAGTGACAATAAAAGATGCAAGACTAGTTAATTATGTTGTATTTTCCTTGTTTGATTAAGACATTGTAACACTTTTAATCAATAAAACGAAACTTAAATTTCCATGGTTGTGAAACATTAATTCTGTTGCAACACGCCCCGATGTTTCCGCCGCGATTTGTTGTTTTACGCGGTCGGGGTGTGACAGAAAGATGGTATCAGTGCCAATGGTTATAGGGAATTAGGTTATTAGTAATGCTTTGACCTAGTCTATAACCTTCTTAGGACCCTAACGCGAGTTTACTTGCGTTTAGTCATAAAACAATACTGTCACCTATCCTTAGGTGACAACCACAACAAGAACATAAATTTCAAAACCGCTTTGAAAACTAATCATCTGTTCTAGGATGATTGATTACTAGGTTTTGAACCCTCTATTGTAAGGTTTTGAACTCTCTATTATATGGTTTTGAACCCCTTTGAGTTTTCAAAACTTCGTCAAGGTTTTGGGTTTTAAATGATGTGAACACGTGCAAACTGGAAGGGTGAATGCTTGTATTCTGAGTTTTCTGTCTAGGCAAGCACTTCGTATACATCTCATCAGACGCGAGACCAGTTGTGCTTACCTGGGAATTCTTGGGATGAGTGTTCACTTATAGGCGAGCATGTCTTCGCGATACATTATGTTTGACCCATTTACTTTGATTAGTCACCGTCTCATTTGTTTGCCTTAGGTAACAAACAAATGATCGCAATTTTCATGCGTTATCATTCTGTTTTGAATGTCCAATAATCTTTCACCTGTTTCTTCCTATGCCTTTCTTTTTCTTCAAGAATGTCTCTTCATCACGATGACGCCCAGATATCTGAGCAAGCAGCCAAATTCGCTCAGCGAATAGGCGAAGTAGTCCTAAAGACTGTTGAATTAGCTACTGCCAAGTATCATCTCCAGGATGAAGCCACTCAAGAGTCACCAAGACAGGCAGGACCTAGTCAGGCGACAACACCATCAGCCAAGAAACCAATCGAGGAATCAAAGACCATGGATGAACGATCCCCTAAGGAGTCAAAGAAGCGAAAGGCTTCTCAGAACTTCGCCATGATCGCTCATGATTCCCTCGAAATTTTTAAGTACTCGTTTCACTCTAAGAAACAAAGTACAAAAAAAAAATTAAGTGACATTATGAGTAATCGTGCTTTTCGCACATCTGTGCCTTTAAATCCTTGGTTAGATAACTAAGGGTATTTTCAAATCTCATACCCATTCCGTTTTGATTTTTTTCAACATATACAGTACAAGTATTTCAAAACAATCTTCATGATCTCAAAACATTTCATATAGTTTGAAAACAATTTTTTTTCTAGATGCATTGTCTATGTTATTTCAAAAACATTGACCATGTTATCAAAACCAACCTTCCAAATTTCAAAATATTTCATATAGTCTGAAGACAATATTAACACAATACATTTTATTATCAAGTGCAGGATTTCGAAAAGCATCATTCATGTCTTTCAAAAACCTTATACATAATTTCAAAATTCATCTCGCATGATTTTAAAACATTTTTGTAAATATATCTATCTAATACACCTACTATATGATTTCAAAAGTATTATATATAAGGTTTCAAAAACGTTAAACACATTTTTCTTAAAAGAACCCCATGCATAGTTTTCAAAAATACTTTCCTCATACATTGACTTAACCTTCAAAATTCTGCTTCATATGTCGCCTTGACATATCAAGCATCTCAACTTCATAAGCATTTTACATCATGTTTTGACCTAAGCACATCCAGTGCAAGGTTTCAAAACATCTTCAACTTCAAAAAAATTCATATGGGATCTTTTTATCTTCACAATTAGATCCTTGTGGATGATTATCATTCAAATCAGAGTCCTTAATTGGATTCCTTATGTACCTTAATTCGAACATTTCGGTTCCTAAAAATCGAAATCGAATTTTCTTTTTGAATCTTTCTATCTTTATAGTTAGATTCTTGATAATGTTTAAAGTGCCAAATGAAATCCACGAGATGGATTCCTAGTGTGCTTTAAATACATGTACTCTGTTAGCAGAACAAACTTCTAGTTAAACAATTTTGTGGATATGTGACTATGTGTTTATTCATCTTGAGTTTTCATTTACGCATTTTGTGTTTTAGTATACTCTGGATATTCGTTATCCAAATCCTCGTAGAATCTTTCATATCTTTGTTTGATGGATTCGTAGCAGGATATTCAAAAGGTACTACCTTCAATCCTTAACGGGCTTCTATGTAATAGTTAAGATCCTTGGGTTATATAGTACCATTCCATGTTTCATAAGAGACCCTCTTAGTGGTCTAGTCAAAAAGATTGATTCACAATTTGGTTAAAGAACGACATCTAGTGATGTAGCTGAGCAGACTCCTTGATAGTCTATTTAGATCATTTATTGATTTAATTCAAAGGACTCTATGGCGGTCTAGTCACACTCATCACAGGTTCATTCATTTGGTTTCACCCTACACATTATAAAATAGACTGTGTGAACTGTGCAAGGAATTGTCTGATTATGGACGCGTACATAATTATGAAATTTAGTGCACAGAAACCCAGTAAGATTTGTTATGTGTAAGAACCGATAGTGACAACAATAACGAAATGAGAACGATGTAATGGAGGTACGGTGGACGCACCAATGACGCTTCATATACTTGTATATAAGTATCCCTCTTACATTGCAATCATGATGTTATTAAAGTTACTAGAAGTTCAGAACCCAAACCAAGGTTGTTCGATCTTTTCAACTTCATGCTTTCAAGCTCTTACAAGTTTCCTCTAAATAAATTTCGGGACGAAATTTCCTAAAGTAGGGGAGACTGTAACACCTGTGCCTTCACGGCCATCAAACAAATACCAAACCAATGAAATATTATAATTCATACTTGGGATTTGTAAAAATATGTGTATCATTTGCACATATCATTTCTCGTTCAATTTCAAACTCTAAATCGCTTTCTGGAAGGTTATACGCGCACCGATGCGTAAATATAACCAGTTTAATGCAACGAACACTCCGGAATAGTGAAATAGGCTTAACATACCTTAAATAACCTTTACATAACTTAGAAATAGGCTTTGAGGGGTTCGGTATGCTAAAATAAACTTTTGGGTCATTCAGGGACTAAAAGTGTCAAAAAGTGCACAAGTTTGCATTTTCGCGCATAACTTACGTTCTGAATACATCCGGACATCCAAAAATTTATGTAAGCACTAAAATATTTTATTTTAGTGTTCGCCATAAGAAAAATCCATTCGTCACGTCATTTGGATCGTTTTTCGCGCTTATGCGCATTCCGTCGTAATTAAGCGAACATCGCGTTCGTACGACCAAACGAACCAACATCCGAGATATTTTTGAGCATGTTTTGAGTCCCCTATACTTTAACTTCATTTTAGAGCCTTGAAATGAGGTTAACGGGGTTCAAACGCATCGAAAAAGGCCTTAAACACGTGCAGGGACCATTTCTGCAAATTCTGAAACTTTTCTGATTCAGGGGGGTGCTAGCGTAGCGCGAGCCCTATGGGCTTACCCGTCGCGCTACGCGACTGCCTATTCTGGACAGAAAACATGCAGAAATATCAGTTTTGCACTTTCGGGACCAGATTCGATGTATAAACAGCTGTTTAATTCACAACCACACATTCTAACATGCTTAGTCAGCGGATAAGGATGGAATTTAGGCACCATAACTTTGCAACACATGTATGGATGGAATTTAAGCACCTAAGCACCATAACTTTGCAACACATGTATGGATGAAATTTAAGCACCATAACTTTGCAACACATGTACGGATGGGATTCAGGAACGTTTTCCATGAAACGATCTTAACGGTTCGGGTATTCCTATAAATACCCCATACCCCCCATTGCTAAAATCACTAGAATTCTGATTTGAGAACCTCTAAGTTGAAACCATTGTTTCATACCTGAGATTCTTGAATCGGGATTAGCATTCGGGGACCCTTCGTAAGTATTCTTTCGTTCTTTTCCTTATTTTACTGCTTTTCGAGTCAGAAAGTCAAACTTTGTTTGACTTTCAGCGTTGACCAGTAATGGTCAATGCGAAGTTCTTTTGAACTTCGCAACGTGAGTGTAATCACGTTGGTCATAGTCCCTTGGGACTATGCCCACTGATTACCACGTTGTCTAGGGTCGTAGGGTAAGCGATCTGATGAATCGCTTATACCTCGAACCCGACCCATTTGGTCGATCATTAGGATCCGACCAAACACATTAGGTGACCATAGTAGGTAGGGAATAACCTTCCGAGGTTATACCCTATGGTCGCATCGTTTAAGTAGTTGTATGATAGGTAGTTTATATGCCTTAGGTAAATTACCAGAATACCCTTTTCATGTATAATTGGTAATTAAGCATATGTAACCTAAACCTTTGTCACATAACTGATTATGTAATATGATTAGGCATATAACACTTGTCATAGGGCTAGTTAGGCGGTCCGAACGCGTTTCACGCGAACGACGCGTTAAAGTAGCATAAGCTTCCTAAACGGGTCGTAATGGGTCGAAAACACTTAGGTTAAGTTTCATTTAGTATGTAGGCTTTGTTAAACCAAATGACACGAGTCTCTACACTCGTTTGGTTTGCGAACCCTAATGCTACCCAATCTTCCGATATAGGTCCGGTTAATTAACATAGTTACCTATATTAGGTGTCGTTTGATTCCGTGATCTCTATCTTTGCTTGGTGGTTATCCTAGGACTTCTGAGCAATCTCAAGTGAGTACATAGACCCCTCTTTTACTGTTTTCCAAACATTTTGGGGTGGAACACATGTGCCTACTTGTTACTTTCATGCTTTCCTGTTTTCACATCATATACATGCTATGTTCGTTAGTACATTATAGTACATGATTTCATTTCATTTCTTGCTAGGTGTGCCCATTGTGTGCATTACTTAGTACATCGTTTTACATGACATTTCACGCTATGTATGTTCATTTGATTACATACTTAGTGCATTGTTTTCACATGTTTACATTTTGGTATGACATTTGGTTTGTTTACATGGGACAATACATTCATTAACATTAGCTACGCCGTTCGTTAGTAGGTAGTGGTACCATAGGAATTGACAACTCCCGTTCCGGACGTCCCAGGGAAAGGGGATGAAAGGGATGACTGAATTCGATGATATAAGACAGATAGACCTTTAATTTGTTTAAAGGGTTTATCACCACAGTCGCAAGGCTTGGATGTATGCATTTTCACTATACCGCATAAATGTTCATATTAAATAGTTGCATGCATTTACACAAAACATAGCTTTGATTTAAACCAAGTTTTACTTCAATACTTTGTTTTTGTGCATATGGTTTAGTTGAGACATTTCACTTGCCATACATGACATTTTGACATAGACATTTGACATGGATATTTGACATAGACATTTGACATGGATATTTGACATAGACATTTGACATGGATATTTGACCTAGACATTTGACATGGATATTTGACATAGACATTTGACATGGATATTTGACATAGACATTTTGACATGGATATTTGACATAGACATTTTGACATGATTTACATTTGACACAAACACTTTTGACATTGGTTATACATACTACATGATTTACATCTTGACATGAACACTTTGACATATTATTTAATACATTTGACAATTGATTTAAACATAGACTTCTTACATTGGTTGGTTTGGTTTGATTAAGTGATTAAGTAACGATGCGTGTGTAATATGATACAAGCATGGTGGATACGCCGCTGGTACTTCCTATATATAAGTGTTTGTATGGTATTACATGGCGTAACGTTATTTGAATCATTTCAGTTAGAGACATAGAACATTTCATACAAACAACATACTTTTCACAAGACATTGATTTATAAACAACTTATCTTATGCAAACATATTTTACTTGGTTATTCATTTAACCATACATTTATTTATACTTATCATCTGATCTTATCGTTTTTCAAATGATTTAAAAGACAAAGCAAATAACAAGGTTCATGACTAAACCTTTTCTCAAACATAAGTCATGAATCTTATTTTCACAAAACCTATGTATCTCACAGGCATTTTTATGCTGACGTACCTATTTTCACATGTGTTTTTCAGGAGCTGTTGCATAAGATGATCAAGATACACATAGACAGACTTGGGCTTTAGTGACAATAAAAGATGCAAGACTAGTTAATTATGTTGTATTTTCCTTGTTTGATTAAGACATTGTAACACTTTTAATCAAGAAAACGAAACTTAAATTTCCATGGTTGTGAAACATTAATTCTGTTGCAACACGCCCCGATGTTTCCGCCGCGATTTGTTGTTTTACGCGGTCGGGGTGTGACACAAACCTATATGGCTTTATCCACATGTGAAGCGGAGTATGTATCTGCTAGCAGTTGCTGCTCACAGATCTTGTGGATCCAGCAACAGATGCACGACTACGGTTTGCAATTTCTAAACACCCCTATCTTTGTTGATAATGAGGCAGCGTTTAACATTACAAAAAATCCAGTTCATCACGCTAAAACCAAACACATTGAAATTCGTCATCACTTCATTCGCGATTGTTTCGAGAAGAAGTTGATACGAATTGAGAAAATCCACATTAACGAGCAAAAAGCTGATTTACATACCAAAGCTTTTGATAAAACACGGTTTCAATATTTGCTAAAATTGAATGGTATGAAGCTTTTATCGGTGTTGGATGAGATTATTGGCGTTGATGAAGGAGATATTGTAGATGATGTTGAGAAGCAATCTGCAATGGTTTGTCGATTTTTTAATTATTTTGGTATTTAGGGGGAGGTATAGGGTAATATTTTATAAAATACAAAAACAATAAAAAATGTCAAAAATTCAAAAACATAAGATATTTTCAAAATCCAAAAAACAATAGAAAATTGGAAAAGAGCTTGTGTAAAAAGGGAAAATGATAGTACATCGGCTTGACAGTCACGGTATGCTAAAGAAATGGAATGTTTAAAATGTGTTAAACAGTCTCGCTGATGATGTGCCGATAGGTTTTTGCACATTTAGTAGGTTTGTTCGGGATATAAATCTAAATCTTTACTTACTTATTTTGTGGGGAACACTACTTGGATATATAGGTAACCCCTGAAATCTTGTTTGAAAGATTCTTTTTTCTGGTATACTAGGTCTTTATACTCAGTGATATATGGGGTATTATTCCGGGACTTCTGCTGAATGGAAGTTCTGACCTAGTCCCCGAATAATATTTTCCGCAATGCTTGAAACATAGCATCACCCTCAACATATATGATAAGACAATAAAATTACTTAGCAATGCTGTTGTAAAAAAGATCCTCTAAAGGGGACACACCCAAAAGTTGAGTCATGATCTCTCTGCTGAACGGTAGTTCTGACCTGAGCTCTCATGATTCTTCATAATTTATTAACCCCTTACAAATATCATTTGTGTTATACTTACCTGTAAGACTGAATATTGGGATCTGGATACGGGAGTTTAAGTCTCTAAAACACTAAATCCGTATCCTGAACAGATTGAAATGTGTGTGAGAATTTAAAGTGGATCAGTATATCGACAATCTAAGCGAATTGTTTAATTCTGAATATGTAATCAAAGCTTAACGGTACTTGTGACTTGTCGAATAGCTGATATGATTCCCTAACACGCTCATCAAAAATATGTTTGTAAATAGTTTATTTTTACTGCATTTTAGTTTTGTATTTCATTTCTAGTTTAGAAACTTTATTCAAAATCCAAAAATATTTTTCATTTCTGCTTTATTTTTGACAAACCAAAGTGGAGAGTTGATCTTCGGATTCGAAAACTGAAAGCAGATGCAGGAGGTTTCTGGACTGAACGATGAGTCGTGAGCTAAAACATGATAAGTTTGTGGAAGTTGAAAAGATGAAACAAGTTCATTAACTTGAAACTTGTAAATTTTCAGAAATAGTTGAACAAAATGTCAGTGTGAATTGTCTCTGATCAACCAAGGTCATTAAGTTGGACTTGGTAGATTAATTGAGTAATCAGGGTCATTAACTTGACCCTGAGTACTTAAGTGGATTTCTATCACTGAAGGTTAAATGGTAAGTTTGGATTGAAAATGTTATTGTCTTATATCTTATTTTTGGGTAGAGTATATACAGGTAACAGGTGTTAGTTTGAGAAGACAGCAAAGCAAAATCCCAGCCTACTGATAGGGGGAGTCTGAATACTTAATGTCAGAAACAGTTTCTGAATCTACATTCAAGGGGGAGCTTGAAGGTTGTTAAAGATTCAGAGTCTGTGCTTTATGCTAGATGTTGATGGAAGATAAAGATTGAAGAGAGCTTTACAATGTCAAGACAAAATTTGAAAAGAGACAAAGACAAAAGACTCGTCGCCGAAGACTTCGTCAACATCCAAGGGGGAGTCTGTTGGTGCACTTAGTGTCTGTTAACTTCGTCTTTAACAAGTCTTATGTCTAGATAGAATGAATGAGCACACAATAGGTTAGAAATTTAGGGTTTTACATGTTAATATAGGGTGTTTCGCTTGAAAGGATAACATGTGCAGTTCAAGCGAAACCATATCATGTAGGTTCGCTTGAAACTGATGTTGTGCATGTTCAAGCGAAACCCTTGAGTCTATAAATAGGTGTGTTGGTCATTTGAAGCGATAGGTGATTAGTTGTGTGTGTGAGCGAAGGTGCTGCCAGATTTTTGTCAGAATCATTGTAAAAGCTCGCAATCAGTAATAGAAAGAAAGATTAAGAGAAAACAAGCTGTTGTAACTTTGTTTACTCTGATTCCGCCGTTGTAAACGAAGATGAACTACTCTGAATGACTGTTTAGGGTCTCGAAATCGATCCAACAAACTCGATAACCACAGATGGCTCCAGATTATTTGCCCAAACCCCAATGCTCTATCAAACATTGGTCAAGTGGTTAAGGTAATTAGTTCACGACCGTCCTCCCCAGTACGGTGTGAGGGTGCCAAACCTAATAGCGCTATCAACTAATAACCTCGTTTCCTCCCCGGCAACCAATTGGTATATGATGGGACTTAATGATAGAAATGAGTGTAATAACCAACATCCCAGGTTTAACATTCCAGTCAAACCCAATTACCCGACATTCCTCCCCGGAACGTTTACCAGATGTCCCACCCCGGGACGCATGCTTGGAAAAAGAGCAGTGAACTCACCTTAGATTTGCTCGGTTTATTAAGTTACCCGTTCCAGTTAGTCAACCAACCCTACCGTGGTTAACAACACTTATCAGTTTCATAATCACCCAAGTCACATATCTTACACAGATTGCGTTCATCACAGGGTTACTGTACAACACGTAGCACGTATATCAAGTAATAACCATTAACATATGTATTAGCTACTCACACGAGTCAAATCATGTTTCTCATTCCTAGTTAACATCATCAACATGTAACAGATAGAGTTTTGAAATCATCACAGACTGTTCCGTCTAATCTTCCATTTACAGCACTCTCCACGAAGGACTGGTCTTTTGTGGAAAGTCTCCTTGGCGAAGAACCCATGACGAAGGATGGTCCTTCGTAGAGAGGGTGGGTGACGAAAGACCCTAGTGTTTCGTCGAGAACCAATCAACGAAGAACCTAGTTCTTCATCACAATCCTAAACAGACAGTTACACTTCCTTTCATTGAGCCGTAACGTATGCTATCAAGTTCATCAATTCCCCAAACGGATTTAACAACAGATTAAACGATGATCATGCATTCTAGTTATGAATAATCATTACTCATACAAAACGTAACAGTTAATCATCACACATCAACCTTGCACGCCATGCTGTAGGTCCCTCGGAGGTTGAGGTTCAACGTAATCCTTTTTATATTAACCAACCCGGTTGTGCGGAATCCAACCGGAAAGGCAAACCGAGATAGAACAAGCA
This sequence comes from Helianthus tuberosus, assembly GCA_030545235.1. Classification (NCBI taxonomy): domain Eukaryota; kingdom Viridiplantae; phylum Streptophyta; class Magnoliopsida; order Asterales; family Asteraceae; genus Helianthus; species Helianthus tuberosus. The sequence goes on along the minus strand of CM060448.1, from coordinate 42,740,138 downwards.
CAAACACAACAAACAATCTTCACCGATTAACACCACTTGTATTAATACGAAGAAAGGTTCGGTTACAAAGCTATGTTTACAAATGTATTTTGCAAACTCTCTAAAACACTCGTGTGTGTGTGCTCTCAACAGAATGCTCTCTGCAAGACCAAGTTCACTCACACCTCACACTTTCACCTGCCTGAATGAAGTGAACACATGTGATGGGTATATATACCCATCACAGCTCGTCTGGTCGAAGGATCAGGTAGACTGATCGAAGGATCATCTATCGATCTGAAACCTATCGAAGGATCACAAATACCTCGAAGGATGACATCTTTTGAGGTCCATCTATATCCATCGAAGGTTTATCTTTCGAGCTCATCGAAGGATATAAACAATCCTTCGATGACTCATCCTTCGACACAAACAACTTACAAACATGTGTTAACTGTTTGGTCAAGTCAAACCAGGAGGATGGTTGACTTGGTCAAACTTACATCAACCTTACATTAAAGACATCGTTTTGTATCATGACGAAATACAGACAAAGTACAGACACAAGTGCACCAACAAACTCCCCCTTGGCTGTAGCTTTGTCTCGATCTTCGTGTCTTCAAGTCTTTGACGTTCTTTCAAGTCTTCAATGTCGGAGGATCTTTAAAGTCTTCACGTCTTGAAAGCAGAAAGTGTACCAACAAACTCCCCGTTTCATGTAGGAAGTGTGTTGACAAACTCCCCCTTAACATAAGCTCCCCCTTGAGTTATGCTCGTGAAATACTTGTTCTTTATGAATTGAGATCCTTGTGGTGTTGATGATGGTCAGCGGCAGCTCGATCATCTTCATCACTTGAGTGCCTTCACGTCGTGTCTTCAATCCGAAGCTCGTCATCGACCATGTTCTCCTTGCCTTTAGAATCTGCACATGCAAGAAATCTAAACGCGTAATGAGAACAACTGCCTGGAATATCATAAGCAAACGACACACATGTGACCATTGTTCAATCAAACACCGTCCGACAGTTTGAAAGTTTAGTAAATTTGTCAATTTTAGTCTTTAACTTTCAAAACTTGCAAATTTCGACCGTTTATGAAGATTTAGTCGTTTCGGTTTTCAATCAGGTTTCAGGTAACGAAGACTCGAGATCCAACATCGTACAATCGAAAATAAGACAGAAATAAAAGTAAATAAATATATACAAAGGTGCAGAAACTGAAAGCATTAAATAAATATTTACAGACATTCTTTTTGCGAGTTTCGAGGGTAAGAGAATCATATCAGTGTATGGTCATGACAAAACGCTCTCTTTGTTCAATTAGTTAACATTTAGATAAGCATCCTATAACAATTATCGGTATTGTTGTCCACATAAGCTCAACTTATCAGATGTAATCAGGGCGAGGGGATACGTTAAGGTATGATTTATACTTACCGACCGATGTTCATCCACATCACGACACATTCCCGTATCAAGGTATGCACGAGGGTTCATCTTACCGGTGAGTATACCGATTATCATCTGTTTGACCGTATATGATGTGAGAAACTCACTTATTTTGATTTGAAAACAAGCCCTATGTGATATAATCACTTATTGATGAGGAACTTGATTTTCGATGCATGAAGGGCACAAGAGCAAGTCCGTGAACAGGTCAGTACTTTCGTACAGTAGAGAGACGAACTTGACTCCCGGATAGATGTGATATATTATCACTTATTTGTGGACATGTGATTGTTGATCACTTATTGAGGTCGAATGCAATATGTACACGTATGTATAGTATCATGGAAGATCTAGACTTGCGTCCCCGTTATTTTTCGGTAAAAGATACAACCATGATACCCAGATGATAAGCAGCATAAAGACCGAATATCTCAGAACCTCGGCAATCTCTCAAACGAAATTTCGGTACTAAGACCATATGCCAATGAATGGTTCCCACCTGGTCTTCAGTCGATTTAAGTTTATATCACCCTGCACACTTTAAAATGATTGTGAGCCTACCGATACATCTTATATAGAGCTGCTTATCGTTTTTCATTTAAGGTTTAAAGAGGTTTAGACAGACCACTGATGTACTATCATTTTCTCTTTTGCTCGCCAGGAAACTCATTTTTGTTTTTCTATTGTTTTTGTGTTTTTGAAATTTTTCAATGTTTTTGGATTTTCAGATTTTGGATTTACTCCCCCTAAAATCAATAAACTAAGACAAATTAAAACACAAAGGTATTTACCAAAATGATTTTCCGATGTTGGTTTTACTCTTGCTTGACCTTAATGCCGTTTGCCAATAATAAAAAGTCAAATCTTGATTTGTCAAATGCTTTGGTAAAAAGGTCGGCACGTTGGTCATCGGTGTGGACGTAAGTAACATCGATTAGCCTTTTCTCAAAGCAATCACGTATGAAGTGATACTTAATTTCGATGTGCTTAGTCTTTGAATGCTGCACAGGATTTCTAGTGATCTGTAATGCAGCAGAATTATCAACGTAAATAGGAGTAGTTAGGAATTCAAAACCGTAGTCGCGCATTTGTTGTTGGATCCATAGGACTTGGGAGCAACAACTTGAGGCAGCAATGTATTCAGCTTCGCATGTTGATGTAGCGACGCACGTCTGCTTCTTGCACTGCCATGTGACTAGGCGATTTCCCAAAAACTGACATCCAGCCGTTGTGGATTTGCCGTCGATTTTGCATCCGCCGAAATCAGAATCACTGAATGCGATCAAGTCAAAGTTATTATCCCTAGGGTACCATAGACCGGTGTCAGGGCAACCCTTCAAATAATGAAAAATCCTTTTTACAGCTGCAAGATGTGAGGCCTTCGGGTTGACTTGATATCTGGTAAGCAGGCACGTTGGGTACATTATATCTGGTCTTGATGCTGTGAGGTACATAAGAGATCCGATCATCGCGCGGTAGTATGAGCGGTTAACAGCTTCACCCTTCAAGTCTGGAGTAATTCCGTGATTTTGCGGCAATGGGGTACCGATGGGAGTTGCATCAGACATCTGGAACCGGCTCAAGATGTCACCAACATATTTAGTCTGATGGATGAATATCCCAGACTCGGTTTGTTGCACTTGTAGGCCCAAAAAGAAGGTCATTTCCCCCATAGCACTCATCTCGAATTTATCCTGCATAATGCGCTCGAAATTCCTACACAAAACATCGTTAGTAGAACCAAATATAATATCATCAACGTATACCTGAACCAGTAGAAGATCTCCATCTTGTTCTTTGATGAAAAGAGTACAATCGATAAGACCTCTGCGAAATCCATTCTCCAGCAGATAATTAGATAAGGTTGCGTACCAAGCTCGCGGTGCTTGATGTAGACCATATAGAGCTTTGTTGAGCAACCAAACCCGATCGGGATGGATAGGATCTTCAAAACCTGGAGGCTGTTCGACGTACACCTCTTCTTCCACCACACCATGTAAAAATGCACTTTTGACGTCCATCTGGTATACCTTGAAACCTTTGAATGAGGCATAAGCCAGAAAGATCCGAATTGCTTCTAGACGTGCAACAGGTGCATAAACTTCGTTGTAGTCGATCCCTTCAATCTGACGAAAACCTTGAACGACTAGCCTTGCTTTGTTTCGAATAACGACTCCACGGTCATCCTTTTTGCATTTAAACACCCAACGGGTACCAATCTTCTTGTAACCAGCAGGTTTCTCTACGAGTTTCCAGACACCAAGCTTCTAGAATTGTTGCAGTTCGTCCTGCATTGCTTCAACCCAAGAGTTATCTTTCAAAGCTTCTTTCCAAGTTCTTGGCTCTTCCTGTGAGACATAACACGCGAAAGACCAATCATTTTGTTGACCAGATTCTCTAATCTCCGCATACAAGCCTGCATTGTTGTTGTTCCGCAACATGTTTCTTGTTTGAACGCCACTTTGTACATTTCCGATGATGTTTTGTTGAGGATGGGTATTGTGAATCCGTGTTTCTGGATTATCTTGAACTGGAATATTTGTACTCAGATTGTTGAGATTGAGATCAACAACCAATTCAATGCCCGGAATTGACGAAGAGGATGATGCAGTAGCTTCAGCTGTTTTAGGGACGTCCACTGGAGGTGTACCCTCTGAAGTACCATGTACTGCTGTTGTGGGAGCTTCTTGATCTGCATCTAGAAATTCATCATCCTCTGAAGATTCATTCAATTCGGTAGCATCGTGAAAATCCTCATTGTCGAGAGCATTATTGTTCACTGAAGATGGTTCTTGATTGACAATAATTGGACGAACCAACGGTGAATCTGTTGCATTGTCACTCTCGAAAAACATCCTTGCAGCAGCATTTTCTTCAACTGCTTCAACATTGATCGAATTGAAAAAGTCATCGTACTCAAACATCCAAGGCTGACCAGGATTTCTAACTGGAAAAGTGTGCCGTTGTACTCTGACTTCAGACCATTCCTCGACCCTTTTAGTCTCTAGATTCCAGACTCTTAAGTTTGGGGTGGAATACCCAAGAAAGTATCCATCAATTGCTCTTCCCCCAAACTTTCCATTAGGATCGATTATTGTGCACGGAGCTCCAAACGGTTCAAGATATGACAAATCTGGTTTCCGTTTGTTAATAAGCTCAAAGCAGGTCTTGTTATGCCTTTTGACTGTGAGGACTCGGTTCAACGTGTAACATGCAGAGGACACAGCTTCAGTCCAGAAGGGAATCGGCAATTGTGACTCTACTAACATAGTCCTAGCAGTCTCGATCAATGTGCGGTTCTTACGTTCAGCGACGCCATTCTGTTGAGGAGTATAAGCTGCACTAAATTCGTGAAGAATACCTTTTGAAGTGCAAAACTCCGCCATGGCATGATTTTTGAATTCAGTACCATTGTCGCTACGTATCCGCCTAACCTTCAACTTATATAGATTCTCAATCTGAATGATCAAGTTTTTGATAATACCGAAGGTTTCGCTCTTGTGTGCCATGAACGCCACCCAAGAAAATCTTGAATAATCATTAGTTATCACGAGGCAGTATTGATCATTCCTAATACTTTTGTGCTTGACAGGACCGAACAAATCCATGTGCAAACGTTCAAGAGGAACAGCTACCGTGTTGATTTTCTTTGTAGGGTGTCGCTTCTTCGTTTGTTTTCCTTTCTGGCACGAGACACAGACGTCTTGAAGATGGAAGTTTTTAAGAGGAACACCATTCACCAATTCATTTGACACCAAATGATTCATTTTGCGTAAGAGAATGTGACCCATTCGTCTGTGCCAAGAGATTGAGTCTTTCTCTGTGGCTTTGGAAACGAAACAAGTTGCTTGTGCAGACGTTGTGATAGCTTGGCTCATATCAAGGACATACAAATCATTTATCCTTGGAGCAGATAAGAGAATCCATTCTTTCGGAATTTTGAAGCCGGGTTTCAGCACATAACATCCATTTGCATCAAAGTGTACTGAGAACTGCTTATCACAAATTTGAGAAACACTAAGAAGATTGTGATCAAGTTGTTGTACGAAGTTGATCTTATCAAAGCTTACAACCCCATTGGAAATCATTCCTTCACCCGTAATATATCCGCCTTTATCTCCAGCAAAAGCAACATAACCTCCTCTAATAGATTTGACGTCATAGAGAAGCTTCATGTCGCCTGTCATGTGCCTGGATGCCCCACTATCAACAATCCAATGACTACTGATAGTTCCTCCTGGAACACCCTGCACATGAACTCACTTGATTAGTTGGAGATGGGGACCCAAGCCATTGTGGTCTTGGGTCTTCCATTTTCATCAACAACAATAACTTCTATTCTTTGATGATTTGAAAATTGTGATGGTCCCCCTGATTCAATAACCGTTTTTGGTTTCCAGGTCTGTTTTGTTATACCAGTTTGATTGTTTGTAAGTTTAACTTCGTGATTGTTTGAAGTTTTTGAAAATTTTGAACTTTCTGGTTTAACTGGAACAGATTGTTTTTGAACCACTTCAGTTTTAAGTGCTTTCTCAATTACCTTGACCTGTTGGCGTTTCTGTTTCTTTTCCCTTTCTCTTACAAGGCGGGGATTTGGTTTTGATGAAACAGATCGCTTGCGGTCAATTTGGTCACGGGGATCATCATCCTTAGCTTTCAACTTATGAAGATATGGACAATTTCGAATTACATGTCCAATTGTACCACATTCGAAACATGATCTTCGTTCAACAAACCCCGAAGTATCATGTGATCGTCTTGCCGATGATGAACTTTGTGATCCCGAGGTACTAGGTTTTGAACTATTTGGTTCATTTCTTTTTATCACAGTTGCTTGTTTAACAAAATCTAAGTTAGATTTGTTTTCAAACGTTTCAATTTTGTCCGTTCCCTTTGATTTCACAAAGTTCACATTTTTGTTCTTCTTCTGATTCGGCTTCTTTTGACTTTGAGTCGATGCTTTTCCTTTTGGTTTGGTATGATTTTGCTGTTTTTGCACTGTTGGTAATTTTTGATTGCCATATTGTTTTCGAATTTCGGCCTTTGGAATAGGAGGGCACTGTGTTACTGTAACATGTGATCCTGTCTTTCCCAAAAACTTACTTGTTGAATTTTCAAAGACTTTACTGATTAATGATTGATTTACATTCTTAATCGGAAAATCTTTGTCAGAATAAATTTTATTATCACCAACAAGAGTGTACAGCAAATCCACACTCTCCGACTCTTTTGCAGACGAGGACTCAATTGCAACAGTCTTAGCGGGTTTTGCAGGAGGATCACAGAGAATATGATTCTCGAGAGGTATGTCCTCTTCTTTGATCACCGCATCAGACTTTGCTGAATCAGTATCATCAGATTCATCATCAGAAGAATCAGCATCCTCAACAACAACTGAAGGATCCTGATTCTGTTCAGCAGAAGACACACATGTATCTGCTGACACATCCGAATCTGATGATACTTCTTTCTTGTATCCGAGTCCTGTTGCAAATTCCTCAACGTCTAAAGGAACAGATGGTTCAAAGAAAGTTCTATCTTCCTCGTCAGGCATGGCATCATAATTGTGTCTCACAGGTGGTGGACATTTCTTGTAACCTATGCATTTGACATCCCGTTTCTCTTTCTGAACGTCAATGATGTGATCCAACACATAGCTAGAGCTCAAATAACTGTCTAGCTTAAGTTGGATCGCCTCACTTTCAGTTTTGACACAAGCCATTTCCTTTTGCATTACCTCAAGGTGAGTTATATACAAATTAATGTCAGTTTGTTTTCTGGAAACCATTTTTGTTAGCTCGGTTTTATCTTTCTTTAATTTCTCAATTACCGACTTAAACTCCTTTTCATGGTTTTCATAAAACATGTTGGCTTCAGTGCACTTCGAAAGATCAACGGTCAATTTCTGATTGTGAATGAATGTCACATCATATTTCTCTTGCAAAGCCTCGTGTTTTCTTTGCAATTCACACCACTTATCATTCAATGAAACATGTTTGTCTTGCAAGTCAAACAAACTAGCTTGTAAAGCATCATGTTTGCCTTGCAACTCAGACATGTTTGCCTCTAAATCAGCACATTTAACATTTAAACTATCACAGTTATCACAACTAACAGCAATGGGTTCATCGACACATACTTGACTTGATGAACTGTCGACATTAGCCATAAAGGCTGAATGGAGAGAAGACGAAGAATAAGCAGCTTGATCCACCAAAATAGATCTTCTTTCAATTCCTGCTGTAGCTTCTTCCAATAGCTCATCAATATCTGCATTAACTGACGCAGTTGATGTGTCATCTTCCTGATCATTCCCTGAACTCGAGGACTCTTCATCTGAACTTCCACTGTAACCAGAGCTGTCTTCATCTTCAGAAGATTCACCACCATTGGTGGAAGATTCTCCACCACTGGCGTGTTTAAGATCCTTGACAACTTCAGCAAAACAAGCTGTTCCATCTGGAGCATCATTTCCCAACTGAATTGACCAATCACAACCTTCATCTACTTGAACCACAAGTGCCTGATTGGCATTAGATGGTCCTGCTTGACTCTGGTTGTTGACAGGCACCAATGTGCGCTCATTGTTCCTTACTTGGTTCTGATTTGCCCTGTTGCCTTGACCTCTGAAAGGATTTTGGTTTCCATGTTGAGATGGCCTCGTACATTCACGTTTGAAATGACCACGTTCACCACAATTGAAACACTTAACAGCCTGCTTATCAAACCCATACTTGGTGTCTTTCTTGCTTTCCAAGCTGGTTCTGCCAGTTCTTTCCATGAAATCCTTTGCTCGCCTAACAGCACTGGCAAAGGCCCACTTGATGTCCATCATCTCCATCTCCTCTTTATCGATCTGCTGATAGTCTTCTTGAGTCAGATTAATGTTGCCAATCTGACCTTCCACTAATCCACAGTATGCGCTCACCAACGTGTTTAGCAGCTCCATGTGTTCTTTTGCTACTTCAACACTGACTTTAGAAAAACTTGAGGTGTCGAGCCGTACTGTATTTGGCTTTGATTGCTGACTAGCAGATGATGTGCTTCCATAACATGCTTGCTGTTGAGGAGGAAGTGGATTCCCGTATAAATCTGTTGGTCCGGTAGATCGAACAGGTAATGGATTTCCGAACATATCAGTTGGTCTGAGAGGTCGTTGGCTTTGCTGTTGTGGTACTGGTTCAAGCGGATTTCCATACATGTCTGTTGTTGGAGGAGGAGTGCCATACAGGTTAGTGCTAGACACAAACGCTGTTTGAATTGGAGCGTGTGAAGAAGGTTTTGTAGAAGTGCCAGAAGTTCCATAGTACATTTCAGGATTTTGTGGCACTGGAACTCTTTTTGCCTTGAGAGTTTCTTCCTGATTCTTGTTTTCCAGGAGTTGAGCAAAGTCATTGAACTTTGTTGTAGCTAAAGTGCCATTGTACTTCATGATTTCCAAGAAAGTATTCCATTGAGGTGGCAGTGCATCTGCAAACTTTTTCACTACTTCTGCTGAAGTTGTTACAACCGCAATATTTGCCAATTCAGTCAGCAAATGATTAAATCGACTTGTCAAATCTCCTAAAGATTCATTCTCCATACAAGTAAAACCATCAAACTCTTTCTTTAGCAGGTCTTTTCTCAATTGACGTGTCGCTTCATTTCCTACGCCCCTTATCTTCAATGCGTCCCACAACTTCTTTGTTGTCTTGAAGCTGACAAATTGATGATAAATATCTTTGCTTAACGCCTGAGTAAGAATGGCATACGCTTTCTTCTCTAAGTCATAGACCTTCTTCTGATCTTCCGTAAGATCGGCAAACGTAGCAGCAGATGAAGCGGCAACCTCTATTGTTTCATCAAAATCTGTGATGAAACGCAACCACAATTCTGTATTTTGACCAAGGACGTATGTATGAAATCTACCAAACCATCCCGGATATTCACTTAAGTGCATCAACTTTGGAGGCCTATTCAAACTTCCCGTTTCACTCTCGCTTAACAAAATGCTTTGAATACTTGGAGTTTGATTCGATACGAATGCCCATTGACCGGTAGATATAGCATTAGCTTGCGAAGATACAGGTGCGGGAGATTCGGCCCATGCAGGAGATAAACTGGTATTTGTATACTTTCCCGAATCTGGAGTCGGAGTACCATAATACATTTCTGTATTTATCGGAACACCCCACATCGAATTCATTTTTGTTCAAGAAAAATTGTTACACTAGTTCTCTCGGGTTCTCCTTGTCAACAGCCAACCAACCGAAGGATCCCTGATCGAAAGACGAGAAAAACACAAACTTGTTAAACTTAAACAGACTTGTATCGAAGGAACAGAACTTGTTCGAAGGATCAACAGTGTTCGAAAGATCACTGTTGAGTTTCGAACAATGATTTCGAAAGATTCTCCAATCGTAGGATCCTTATCTTTCGAATAAGAGCTGTAGATCGAAAGATATATCCTTCGAAAAGATTCCTTGGATCGAAGGATAAGTCACAGACTTCGAAGGATGTTCGAAGGATGATTATCTATCGAACCTCCTTTGATCGAAAGATGATCTTTCGACTTCGAAGGATATCCTTCGATCTGCACTGACACAATTGACAAAAGTGACAGGTTGGTGAAAAGGTGATGGGTTGGTAGAAACTTTCGGCAGAAGGCAGCAGGTATGGTCAGACCATACTTTTTACCAAAACAAGATTTAAACAATAAAATAATACCAAGAAAAACAAGGTTCAAATCCAGAAACCGGTCACCGGAGTAAGCCGGAATTTGGCCGGAAGATACCAAACTTCTTAAAAAAACAAGTTTTTAAGTTACCCAAACCATCCTTTAACACACCCGGTTAGTTTAGAACCGTTTTTACGACAAGAAAAGCGAGAAAAACACTAAAAACGGGTGCTAAACCATGTGAGTTTTATCCAAACACTCCAAAGTCTTGTATAAACTCGGTTTTTAACAAGGAAAAGAGCCACGACCCTGATACCACTTGTAGGTCCCTCGGAGGTTGAGGTTCAACCTAATCCTTGTTATGTTAACCAACCCGGTTGTGCGGAATCCAACCGGAAAGGAAAACCGAGATAGAACAAGCACAAACACAACACACAATCTTCACCGATTAACACCACTTGTATTAATACGAAGAAAGGTTCGGTTACAAAGCTATGTTTACAAATGTATTTTGCAAACTCTCTAAAACACTCGTGTGTGTGTGCTCTCAACAGAATGCTCTCTGCAAGACCAAGTTCACTCACACCTCACACTTTCACCTGCCTGAATGAAGTGAACACATGTGATGGGTATATATACCCATCACAGCTCGTCTGGTCGAAGGATCAGGTAGACTGATCGAAGGATCATCTATCGATCTGAAACCTATCGAAGGATCACAAATACCTCGAAGGATGACATCTTTCGAGGTCCATCTATATCCATCGAAGGTTTATCTTTCGAGCTCATCGAAGGATATAAACAATCCTTCGATGACTCATCCTTCGACACAAACAACTTACAAACATGTGTTAACTGTTTGGTCAAGTCAAACCAGGAGGATGGTTGACTTGGTCAAACTTACATCAACCTTACATTAAAGACATCGTTTTGTATCATGACGAAATACAGACAAAGTACAGACACAAGTGCACCAACACATGCATAACAGTTTACAATTAACAACAACAATTAACAACACAGTTAGTGGATCAAACGGTGGTTATTTACATGTTCTACCAAACCCTAGGGGCTGTTCATCATCAACAAGAAACACCTTCATATCAACATCTCATACATGCTAAATCCTATAATAACCGTATGAAATAGGGTTTATTAACCTATATGTCCACTAATCAATTCTGATTAACACAAGAATACAACTTAACTCAACATCATGCATCATTACTATTTTGATTCCAACCAAGCAACACAAAATAACACATATGAATCGACCAACCTCTTACTAACTGTGATATGGAAATGATCTGATTAGCCGAGATGAAGAGGTTCCGAGTCCCACTGCTGCCATCGCACAGGAAGAAGTCTTAGGGTTTTTAGTTTTCAACTGACGGTTACAATATCGAAAGTTTACGTTTTAAACGCAACGTGTTGGGCCGCAACTACATGGGCCGAAGCCCCTTATGGCGAAGAATCCCCATAGACGAAGAATATACTTCGTCGAGTTTGTGGGTGACGAAGATCTATCTTCGTCGCTAAGGGTTTGTGACGAAGGTCCCATACTTCGTGGGGCATGAGGATGACGAAGGATCATCTTCGTCGAGAAATGTTGTAACGAAAAGGGTTTTTGTCATTAATGGTTTTTATTAAATGTTCAAACATTAAACCACGAAATAACTTATACTAAAATCATTCTAAAATGATATACATGATACAATGTATAACGAAATATAAAACAGGATTGTAAAACAGGTGACGCGTAAAGGAAAGGTCTTGAAATCTGGGGTTGTAACAAATTTCATGTTTGGATCATCATCCAACAATTTAATTGCAAGCAATCTACTTGTCTCAAATCACAACTTTCACCAATCTAGGTTTTAAGACATACCGTATGATCCCCTTGTCTAGGTGATCGATAATTTGTGTTCATGCACGAATTTGAGTCTTAATTTCTTCTTCAATTTGATGATTCTTGGATGAACAAGGGTTTTCCCTTTGTTTGTTTCTCCTGGTGGTCGACACGCACACACACTATGTGTGTGTTGTGTTTTAGTTTTTACATATTAAAACACATGTTTCCTTTTTAACAACTTTGGTCCCTTAGGTTTAGTTTTGTTCAAAACTCTCATAAAACACTACTAACAATTAACCAATTCTCGTATCTATCTTTAAATGTTCCTAGTCAATTTACTAAATATGAGTTGTTACAACCCGATTCAACTTAAGTCTCGTTTATTCGGGCCCTTAGTAGACTGTTTCTTATAGCACTTATTTACTTTACATTTAACATTAGGTTTTGTTTATTTAAACCTTAATGTTTACGGGTTAACTTTTCCCACTAACGGTACTTTACCCGCTCTTTAATATTATTGGGGTTTGATTACTAAACCCGTTTTTTTGGGTGTTTGATGTGCGTGTAGTGTTATAGATTTTTAATGTATATTTAAAGCCCTTTAACACTTTTTAGCCAATTTATAAATTTATAAAACACGATATTTACTAACACGAAACACACATATGGGCAAGTGCACCCATCGTGAGCGTAGTATAGTGTTGGTAAGATACCGAGGTCGTCCAAGGACACAAGAGCTTTTAATACCGGTTTATCCTCACCGTCTAACCAAATCAAAAGTTTAGAAAAAGGTTTTAATCTAGAAAATAAAAACTAACTAAAATACTGAAAAATAAAATAAAAACAGATAGACAAGATGAATCACTTGGATCTGACTCGTGTTTAGTGTAACCTTTGATTATTTTCGCACTTTTGCACTTTTTAAGAGATTATCTTAGTTATTGTGGTAGGCCCCTCTTTTGAAGGTGACGTTACCCTCAACCCAGTAGTTTGAGTCAGCAAGGATACAATCCTAAAGGGTCGGATTATTGAAAGATAATTAATTAAGTTATTAATGCATAATGTGGTAGGCCCCTCTTTTGAAGGTGACGTTACCCTCGGCTAAGTAGTCTGAGTCAGCAGGGATACAGTCCTAAGTAGCCAGGTTAAAGTTTTAATAGTAGCTTACATATGAGGGGATCAAAGAGTTTGGACCCCCGCCATCCAATACCAGTGGGTATTGAAGGAGGTCCTACTAAATTTGACCCAGGTCCTTGCAGGATCTATAGACTGAACAAGGCAAGACTCTTACCAAACCATTCCCTTAACCCCCGACCCGGTAGCCAACATATCTCCATATAGACCGTGGAGATATGAATGGTGAAAATCTTTTATTTTATATAGACAGTAAAATAATGCCAATACACCACGGACAAATGATAAGGAAGAATCACCTTCAACATAAGAAACTAGTTATTAAAGTCACTAATACATAACCAAATAAAAAGTGCGAAAAGATTAAAAATAAAAAGTATTACACTAGACACTTGTCTTCACCAAGTGATGTAAGAGACTTAGGCAAACATGGCCTTTGATTGTCAAGAACTCTTACGATCAATCTTGGATCCCGAGACTACTCACACACTCTATGATGGATGATGGATGATGGTGGTGGATGATGGTGTTGTGGTGGTGGTGGTGGTGGAGTGTGGGTGAAGTGTGAGAGAGGTGGTGTGCCAAGGGATGGTCTGCAAATGAGCCAAGCACCCCTATTTATAGCCTGAACAGCAGCTTGGGCACGGCCACGTGTCCATCCTCCTTCTCTTTCTTCAGTAATTGCAGTTTGTCTGCATTAGTTGACCACGCCCCCGTGTATACTGGGCACGACCCCGTGTGTAGAAGCGTATCTGTACTATCAAGATTTCCTCAGATTCTGCTAATCTTAGAGTTGACCACGGCCCCGTGTCCGTTGGGCATGCCCCCGTGATGGGTGATAGAAGCTTCTACAACTTTTTCTTTTCTGTAGACACTTGGGCATGCTCCCGTGCTCATTGAGCATGGGGCGTGTTTAGCCTTCTGTTCTCTTGTTTTTGCTTGGGAAGATGTTGTCGGGGGGTTGGGCATGCCACGTTTGTTCCTTTTCTTGTATTTATGTTAGAATTAGCTGTCTTTTTGCTTCTTTTGTTTATTTAAGCTCATTTAATCCTGAAAATACAAAAGGAAGACAAAAACACACTTTTTCCAACATTAGTACTAAAAAAGGGTTAGTTTTATGCCATAATTGATGTAATTTATATGTTGCATTTTGTGCACATCAAATACCCCCACACTTGAATCTTTGCTTGTCCTCAAGCAAAACTCTTTATAATGTGGCTTTACACTCCCAAATGGAATGGGTAGAAGAGAAGGTTTTTGGGCTTGTCATAGAGTGTCGGGATTTCCAAGACTCTTTATTAAGTTTTATTTTTATTTATTTACAATCCTATTCATCATGATTTATTTAAAACATTACATAAGATACATTACTTATTAGGGCATAACATGCCTTTTTAAAATTCCATTTATATACAAGTTCACATACCTCACGGGGGATCACTCAACACTCGGCCGAGGATGTATTTTAGTGAATCACTCGAGAGCGGCATGGAACCTATTCCTACCATAAGCTTGCCAAGCAATCAATCTGTCACACCCTGGCTTTTGCGGAAGCGTTGGTTTATTTGGTGTGACTTCTTAATACCATAGCAACAATCACAACAATGCTATATGATAAAAATACGAGATGTTCATCCATTAATAAAAGTGAGAAAATACCTCCATAACATTGTTTAGAAACATCGACATTTGAAATAAGTTACAAACCATAAATTATTTAAAACGTGTTCATAAGGCACACAAAAGACTTTAGATAAGACGAGGTTTAGAGACATGTAACCCGTCTAGGAATAGGTTACACCTCTCAAACTTCACAACTCTGGATGACATCTATTATCCAACGCAGCTAGACACATGCATACCCTGCCAGATCCTGCTAGTTCCCTGAAATACATGTACTTTGAAAAATCAACAAAAAGTTGAGCGAGTTCATGTGTAAGTCTGTGTATATAAGCCTTTAAAATATGTCTTGTGTGTATAAATGTCCCTAGTATGTAGCAATTAAGGAAAAAGAGATCACCAATGGGTTGCAAAGCCATTAGTATGTGTGAAATGGTGCAGGAAGACTCAAACCTAGCATATTTGTACCGGGCTTCCGGCTGGAAGACATAGTCACCTCTATGGGTCGCCTCGGCCTCATGGGGGTGGGCTTGCTACACCCAAATAGATCTATCACTCATGTCCCTAGGTCCTACAACGAGGATTAATGGCCTTAAGTGTTGTGCCCACCTTTCACATGATCTAAGAGTCTAAACCCTCCTTAAGCTAACCATACCATGTATAAAAGCGTCTGTAAGTGTCTGTAATAATTGTAACATGTATTCCATCCCCGAAGTATAAAACTAAAAACAGTTAAGAGAAAAGGGGGAACATGAACTCACTTGTCTGTAAACATTTAGTAACATGTACTTCACCCCCGAAGTTATAAAACTGAAAACAGTTAAGAGAAAAACGGGACATGAACTCACCTAATTTTGCAAGGGATTCCGAATACGCAAGTCAAGATTAAGGTGTCTGATAATAAGGAAACTCAAAGTTGTCCTAATGAATCATACATGAACAAGAATAATGTATCAATATTGAGGTCGTATAGTGTTGACGGGATTTGTTGAGCATTTATTGTATTTGATAGTGTTTAGATTAACAGAAGGATCTTGTGAATTATATGTTTAGAGGGCTCGGAAAAATGAACATGATATAAAGGAATTATTTATGAAAAATATTTATTTATCATAAATAATAAAATTGCAAAAAATGTACAATTGATTTAATATAAACATTTGTAATAATAAATCAAATATATTTAATTAGTATAATCAAATAACATAATTAGATATAACGATTATTTGCTAAATATTGTACAAGTGATATAATTAATTTATATTAGAATAATTAAAAATAACATTTTTAATTATTGAACTTGAATATTACTGATTTAATTATATAAATATCAAACTTATATAAAATAACAGTAGCAACATTATTTTGTAAAGATCAACACTTAAAATAATTAATCTGAAAAATTCAGAATTTAATTCCTAAAAATCGATTTATTATTAATTATTTAATAATAAACTGTTTTAATATTGTAAAAATTAGTTTTATAAATAAATTGACTAATTTCACATTTTTAATAAAAGCAACAGTGGTTAATAATCTTATAAAAATTATTAGAATGTTGAAAATATTAAAAATGAAACGATTAAAAAGAAATGCAGACCCCTGGGTTCGAACCCGGGTCTGTATTGTAACCAAACAGAGTCTTAACCACTGGGCTAAGCTTCTGTTTGTGTTTGGTTTAGGACTGCTAAACTTATAACCAAACAGGAACTGGTCATCTTCTCCAATTGGAGTCAAACAGAAAGTCAACTCTTGCAATTCATGATCAGAACTGGTTTATAATTTAATTAACTTTGGGGAAACATTGTATAAGCATAAATGAACTAATTGGACGGATAAAAACTAACCGGTATTGAAAGGATGATCAGATTGAAAAATTCCGGCGAAAAAGTGAGTATTCCGGCAAGTTGCAGGTTTTAATCCGATGATTTCGGGTGTTTAGGTGTTTGTAAATGGTGTGGAATGTTGCTAGGAATGTAGGGAACTTAAATACACGAAGTTTGGATCTCAGATTCGACACAATTTAGTGGATTTGATCTACTTTAAATTCTTTTTTTTTATATAAAAAAGTTCCGATTCACAGTTGTTATAGCACGAATTTGTGTCGTTTGAATGATTGGGATTAGTTGGGATAGGTTGGGTATTATGTGGGTAAGCTTTACAGGTCAAAAGAATGGATTAAAATTGGTTTTGGTGAGATTTCAGTCGAAATCCCGTAACTGCGGAGCTGATTATATAACCAGATATGTTTTAAGAGCATACATATATATAATTCCATCTAATATCCATCACATCCCAGCTGGTAGACCAGCTGGTTTGTGCGCGTGTTGGGTTACGGAGGGGCGCGGGTTCGAGTCCGCGTTGCGCAGGGTATTGGGATTTTAATGAAACCTTTTTAATTTCTGAGTTAATATTAATTATATTAAATCCTAAATAATGTATAAATGAAATTAAGTTTCATATATTAACTGAATGTGGGCTTAGCCCGACCTGTCACGTGTTCGTTTGATAAGTGGGTGGTCTCGGGTTCGATTCTCTCTGTGGCCGGTTCAATCCCCCCTTTTTCAAAATTTTTGAATATTTACACTTTGGCCCCTCAAGTTTCATTTTGTACAAAAATGGTCCCTCTACTGTTCACTGGGTTAAGTTTTAAAGAAGAATCCTTTATATAAAAGTTAACCAGGTTAGGATATTCAGTTAAAATGAGTTTCTAAAAATCAGTTTTAGTCCCTAGAGTTTAAGTTTCAGAAAATGACCAAATGAACCTTCGACTTTTATTTCAAAACTATATATTTATTTCTTTATAAAATAAGTTTCCAAAAATTACAAAAAGAACCCTAAACTTGTAGTTTGAAATAATTGCACTTTAACCCTTGTATTTATATAGTTTCAGAAATGATAATTTAGTCCTTAAACTTTGTACTTTCAAATAATGACGGTTTTAGTCCTTGAAATTAAAAAGTAATAACTTCAAGAAAGTTTCAAAGAATGTCAAATAGGTCCCTCAACCTATTGTTTATCTATGTGTTGGCATTGTCAGCATGTTTCTGAGTTATCCGTTCACTATGCTAACTGTGTTTTGTGCATCAAGTTCATCACTAAAGTTTGTGTGTAATAAATGGAGTGACAGTATGAATGTGATGCATATGTATGTATGATGCAGAACTCGTAAAGAAGTTTAATTCGTCAGTTGTAATTCTAGCACAATCATTAAGCACAAAGTTAATATTAATTAATTGTACGGATACCTGTAATTGTGAGCGTTGTCACATTCTCCCCCTGTTAAGAAAATTTCGTCCCGAAATTTTAGTTCTGCTACTAGATGCAGGGGTCTTGGGGAATAAATGTGGGTATTTTTCTTTCATACGGTCCTCACGCTCCCACGTGAATTCCGGGCCGTGTCGTGCATTCCATCAAACTTTAACGAGTTTGACACTACTTCTGCGCGTCTTGTTAATCTTCCAATCAGTAACCTCAACGGGTTCTTCAGTAAAGTGGAGTGTGTCATCAATATGAACTTCGTCGGCAGGAATGACTACTGTCTCTTGAGTTGGACTCTTTTTCAAATTAGATACATGAAATGTATCATGTACGCCATTTAGTTCAGCAGGTAAATCCAACTTGTATGCTACAAGACCAATCCTTTTTAGGATTTTAAATGGACCTATGTATCTGGGATTCAACTTCCCACACTTCCCAAAGCATGCTACACCCTTCCAGGGTGAAACCTTCAACAAAACCATATCTCCCACCTCAAATTCCAGAGGTTTCCCCCTTCGGTCCGCATAACACTTTTGTCGATCACGAGCCGCTTTGATGCGCTCTCGGATCTGTAAAATCTTGTCGGTCATTTCCTGGACCAATTCCGGGCCAACAAGCTGTCTATCAACCGCGTTAGCTCAGATAATGGTGATCGACACTTGCGTCCATAGAGAGCTTCGAACGGTGCGGCCTAAATGCTTGTATGATAACTGTTATTGTATGAGAATTCAACCAATGGTAGGTGGGTGTCCCAACTTCCACCTAAATCCATTACGCAAGCTCGCAACATGTCTTCTAATGTTTGAATTGTTCGTTCGCTCTGTCGTCTGCCTGCGGATGAAAGGCAGTACTCAGATTCAACTGAGAACCAAAACCTTCTTGGAAGGATTGCCAAATCCTTGATACGAATCTTCCGTCTCTATCAGAGATAATTGAGAGAGGCACTCCATGCCGTGCAACAATCTCTCTCAAGTATATCTCAGCAAGATTACTCGTTTTATCTTTCTCCTTGATTGGCAAAAAGTGTGCAGATTTCGTTAAACGGTCTACTATTACCCAAATCATATCATGGCCCTTGGGCGTCCTTTGCAATTTCGTTATGAAGTCCATAGAAATCTATTCCCATTTCCATTGGGGTATTTCAGGTTGTTGCAAGAGACCTGAAGGCTTCTGGTATTCGACCTTCACTTTGGCGCAAGTTAAACATCTGCCAACATATACTGCAACATCGCCTTTCATTCTTGGCCACCAATAGAAATCCTTAAGATCTTGGTACATCTTATCCTCTCCTGGATGACTCGAGTACCGAGATTTGTGAGCTTCGTAAAAAATAACATTTCTCAGACCACAAACAAGGGAACCCAAGTTCGTTTCATGAAGCACAAAGTCCCTTCCCCGTTTAGTACCAACTGTTTCTCCATCCCACGGAGATACTCATTCTCAATATTCTTTTCCTTGAGTGCTGCTCTCTGCGCGGCACGAATGCGCAATGAGAGGTCCGTTTGTATGATCATTTCCAAAGCCCTAACCCTTATGGGCTTGATCCTTTCCTTCCGACTTAGAGCATCAGCGACCACATTCGCCTTCCCAGGGTGATACTTGATTTCACAGTCATAATCATTTAACAGCTCTACCCAGCGTCTTTGCCTCATGTTAAGCTCTTTCTGATTGAATATGTGCTGCAGGCTCTTGTGATCAGTGTAGATGGTGCATCGAGTACCATATAAATAATGTCGCCAAATCTTCAAAGCAAACACCACCGTGCCTTATTCCAAATCATGCGTGGTGTAGTTTTTCTCGTGGATCTTCAATTGGCGAGAAGCATATGCTATAACCTTCTGACGCTGCATAAGCACACATCCCAAACCTTGACGCGAAGCATCGCAATATACCACGAAGTCGTCAGTGTCTTCGGGTAGGGATAAGATCGGCGCGTCACAAAGTTTGTTTTTCAACAGCTGAATGGCCTCTTCTTGCTTGTCTCCCCAATCAAACTTCTTGTCTTTCTGAGTGAGAGAGGTCAAAGATTGAGCGATTTTCGAGAAATCCTCAATGAACCTACGGTAATAACCAGCCAAACCTAGGAACTGTCGAATTTCGGTTGGCGTCTTCGGAGTCTCCCAATTCTTGATTGCTTTAATCTTTGTAGGATCCACATGGATCCAATTTCCATTGACTACATGGCCAAGAAACTGGACTTCGCGTAAACAGAACTCGCACTTTGAGAACTTTGCGTACAACTTCTCTTTCTTAAGCAGCTCTAAAATAGCTCTTAAATGTTGCTCATGCTATCCTTTCATCTTTAAGTAGATCAAAATGTCGTCAATGAACACAATCACAAACATATCGAGGTATGGTTTACAGACTCTGTTCATCAAATCCATGAATACTGCTGGCGCGTTCATCAAACCAAACGGCATAACCAGGAACTCGTAATGTCCATATCGAGTTCTAAAGGTCATTTTTGGAATACTTTCCTCTTGTATCCTTAACTGGTGATAACCTGATCGTAGATTAATCTTTGAGTAAAAAATTGAGCCTTGTAATTGATCGAACAGGTCATCGATCCTTGGCAAAGGATATCTGTTCTTGATTGTCAACTTATTCAGCTCCCGGTAGTCTATACACATGCGAAAACTACCATCCTACTTTTTCACGAACAAAACTGGAGCTCCCCAAGGCGAGAAACTTGGTCTGATAAATCCCTTGTCTAACAACTCCTGGAGTTGCGTTGACAGCTCCTGCATCTCTGAAGGTGCAAGTCGCTAAGGTGCCTTAGCTACAGGCGTGGCGCCTGGAACTAAGTCAATATGAAACTCGACTTGTCTTTGTGGTGGCAATCCTGGCAAGTCTTCTGGAAAGACTTCAGGATACTCTTTCACGACTGGGATGTCTTCAATTTTTGGTTCACCGGCTTCCTTATCCATGATGTGTGCCAGGAAGGCAACACATCCCTTCTTCAAACATTTTCGAGCCTTCAAGCAACTAATGATCCTTAAGGGCGTATCACGCTTCTCTCCGTGTACTATGATCATTTCTCCATCCGCCATTGGGATGCGAATGGTCTTCTCGTGACATACAATCTCGGCTCTGTTGCTTGACAACCAATCCATCCCTACTACCACATCGAAGCTTCCTAACTCGACTGGCAGTAGGACTAATGTAAACTCGTTTTCTCCCAGCTCTATCACGCATCCTCTGATGACTTCATTCGTTTCTACTAGCTTTCCATTAGCCAGTTCAATTGAGTACGGAATGTCTAACTTACTAGCAGTTAACCTAAGTATTTTCTTAAATTCTAGCGATACAAAACTATAGTCGGCACCGGTGTCAAAGTAAGCATAGTAAGTAAGTAATATACGTATGTAATTAGATAATAACACATAACAACCCATGTCATAACGCAAAATAAATAATCCAACAACGCATGTAAGTCACAATCAATGTAAGCAAGTAATCATCCTAGTCTTCCCCAGACTATCCCACCCAGTCTCTTAGACTGAACTCCCCAGTTTCTTAAACTAACTCCCTGGCCTCTAAGACCAAACCTTCCCAATCTCTAAGATTGAACCCCTCAGTCTCTAAGACTGAACCTCCCTTAGTCTCTAAAACTTGATGTGTAGGAAGCGGTATGTTAAAAACTTGTAAAAATGGTTAAATAAAGACTGTTTCAAAGACTAAACTTTTTGACATGCTTTGGCCTAATAGGTATCGGTACTCTCATTGATAGTCCCCAGGTAGGCAACGGGTCCTTTTATTTGGATTTGTACGAATGCCAGCCTAGACAGGAGTTCTCAACTACCGATACTTAACCCTTCCAGTTACTACATGTCTGACACGAAGAACACAGGTCCTTAAAGAAACGTTTGTACCCTGGATCTGGAAAGTTGTATATGTAATGTAAAAATGTTTTTGTGAGAGCCCTGATGATCATAGTCTAGACTCGAGAAAGAATCCTAGTTCGCTATGATCGAGACTCTGATACCAAGCTGTCAGACCCTGGCTTTTGCGGAAGCGTGGGTTTATTTGGTGTGACTTCTTAATATCATAGCAACAATCACAACAATGCTATATGATAAAAATACGAGATGTTCATCCATTAATAAAAGTGAGAAAATACCTCCATAACATTGTTTAGAAACATCGACATTTGAAATATGTTACAAACCATAAATTATTTAAAACATGTTCATAAGGCACACAAAAGACTTTAGATAAGACGAGGTTTAGACATGTAACCCGTCCAGGAATAGGTTACACCTCTCAAACTTCACAACTCTGGATGACATCTATTATCCAACGCAGCTAGACACATGCATACCCTGCCAGATCCTGCTAGTTCCCTGAAATACATGTAGTTTGAAAAATCAACAAAAAGTTGAGCGAGTTCATGTGTAAGTCTGTGTATATAAGCCTTTAAAATATGTCTTGTGTGTATAAAAGTCCCTGGTATGTAGCAATTAAGGAAAAAGAGATCACCAATGGGTTGCAAAGCCATTAGTATGTGTGAAATGGTGCAGGAAGACTCAAACCTAGCATATTTGTACCGGGCTTCCGGCTGGAAGACATAGTCACCTCTACGGGCCGCCCCGGCCTCATGGGTGTGGGCTTACTACACCCAAATAGATCTATCACTCATGTCCCTAGGTCCTGCAACGAGGATTAATGGCCTTAAGTGTTGTGCCCACCTTTCACATGATCTAAGCGTCTAAACCCTCCTTAAGCTAACCATACCATGTATAAAAGCGTCTGTAAGTGTCTGTAATAATTGTAACATGTATTCCTCCCCCGAAGTATAAAACTGAAAACAGTTAAGAGAAAAGGGGGAACATGGACTCACTTGTCTGTAAACATTTAGTAACATGTACTTCACCCCCGAAGTTATAAAACTGAAAACAGTTAATAGAAAAGGGGGACATGAACTCACCTTATTTTGCAAGCGATTCCGAATACGCAAGTCAAGATTAAGGTGTCTGATAATAAGGAAACTCAAAGTTGTCCTCATGAATCGTACATGAACAAGAATAATGTATCAATATTGAGGTCGTATAGTGTTGACGGGATTTGTTGAGCATTTATTGTATTTGATAGTGTTTAGATTAACAGAAGGATCTTGTGAATTATATGTTTAGAGGGCTCGGAAAAATGAACATGATATAAAGGAATTATTTATGAAAAATATTTATTTATCATAAATAGTAAAATTGCAAAAAATGTACAAATGATTTAATATAAACATTTGTAATAATAAATCAAATATATTTAATTAGTATAATCAAATAACATAATTAAATATAATGATTATTGGCAAAATATTGTACAAGTGATATAATTAACTTTATTAGAATAATTAAAAATAACATTTTTAATTATTGAACTTGAATATTACTGATTTAATTATATAAATATCGAAATTATATAAAATATTAGTAGCAACATTATTTTTGTAAAGATCAACACTTAAAATAATTAATCTGAAAATTTCAGAATTTAATTCCTAAAAATCGATTTATTATTAATTATTTAATAATAAACTATTTTAATATTGTAAAAATTAGTTTTATAAATAAATTGACTAATTTCACATTTTTAATAAAAGCAACAGTGGTTAGTAATCTTATAAAAATTATTAGAATGTTGAAAATATTAAAAATGAAACGATTAAAAAGAAATGCAGACCCCTAGGTTTGAACCCGGGTCTGTATTGTAACCAAACAGAGTCTTAACCACTGGGCTAAGCTTCTGTTTGTGTTTGGTTTAGGACTGCTAAACTTATAACCAAACAGGAACTGGTCATCTTCTCCAATTGGAGTCAAACAGAAAGTCAACTCTTGCAATTCATGATCAGAACTGGTTTATAATTTAATTAACTTTGGGGAAACATTGTATAAGCATAAATGAACTAATTGGACGGATAAAAACTAACCGGTATTGAAAGGATGATCGGATTGAAAAAATCCGGCGAAAAAGTGAGTATTCCGGCAAGTTGCAGGTGTTAATCTGACGATTTCGGGTGTTTAAGTGTTTGTAAATGGTGTGGAATGTTGCTAGGAATGTAGGGCACTTAAATACACGAAGTTTGGATCTCAGATTCGACACAATTTAGTGGATTTGATCTACTTTAATTTTTTTTTTTATAAAAAAGTTCCAATTCACAGTTGTTGTAGCACGAATTTGTGTCGTTTGAATGATTGGGATTAGTTGGGATATGTTGGGTATCATTCGGGTAAGCTTTACAGGTCAAAGGAATGGATTAAAATTGGTTTTGGTGAGATTTCGGTCGAAATCCCGTAACTGCGGAGCTGATTATATAATCAGATCTGTTTTAAGAGCGTACATATATATAATTCCATCTAATATCCATCACATCCCAGCTGGTAGACCAGATGGTTTGTGCGCCTGTTGGGTTACGGAGGGGCGCGGGTTCGAGTCCGGGTTGCGCCGGTTTTGAGATTTTAATGAAACCTTTTTAATTTCTGAATTAATATTAATTATATTAAATTCTAAATAATAAATAAATGAAATTAAGTTTCATATATTAACTTAATGAGGGCTTAGCCCGATCGGTCACGTGTCCGTTTGATAAGTGGGTGGTCTCGGGTTTGATTCTCTTTGTGGCCGGTTCAACCCCCCTTTTTCCGAATTTCAGAATATTTACACTTTGGCCCCTCAAGTTTCATTTTGTACAAAAATGGTCCCTGTACTGTTCAGTTAGTTACACTAACTGGGTTAAGTTTTATAGAAGAATCCTTTATATAAAAGTTAACCAGGTTAGGATATTCAGTTAAAATGAGTTTCTAAAAATCAATTTTAGTTCCTAGAGTTTAAGTTTCAGAAAATGACCAAATGAACCTTGGACTTTTATTTCAAAACTATATATTTATTTCTTTATAAAATAAGTTTCCAAAAATTACAAAAAGAACCCTAAACTTGTAGTTTGAAATAATTGCACTTTAACCCTTGTATTTATATAGTTTCAGAAATGATAATTTAGTCCCTAAACTTTGTACTTTCAAACAATGACGGTTTTCGTCCTCGAAATTAAAAAGTAATAACTTCAAGCAAGGTTCAAAGAATGTCAAATAGGTCCCTCAACCTATTGTTTGTCTATGTGTTGGCATTGTCAGCATGTTTCCGAGTTATCCGTTCACTGTGCTAACTGTGTTTTGTGCATCAAGTTCATCACTAAAGTTTGTGTGTAATAAATGGAGTGACAGCATGAATGTGATGCATATGTATGTATGATGCAGAACTCATAAAGCAGTTTAATTCGTCAGTTGTAATTCTAGCACAATCATTAAGCACAAAGTTAATATTAATTAATTGTACGGATACCTGTAATTGTAAGCGTTGTTACACAATCATCCTCCTTTTTAACTATACACCTTTGTAAATATCAAGAGGACTTTTGGGGTGAAGGGTTAGGCTTGAGTTAAAGGTAGGTGGTTGGGTTAGTGGTTAGTAAAAGGGCGAAAGGCGTAAAAAGCGTCGGTTTTTGTAAGACTTTTTATTTTGTAACTTTTTATTTTGATGAAGTACTTTTTTTTTTCAAACAAAGTTCTTTTTGATAAACTTGTTTGTTTATTTCTTTTGGCTTCATGCTCATTATTTTCTTTTTTTGATAAGGAAGTCATAAGAAAAACCGAGCTTGTTACTAAAACAAAGGGTTTAAAATGAAAAAGGGTTTTGGTGGGTAAAAAGGGTGTTTGTTTTGGGTTAAGAAATGAAAAGGTTTAGGCTCAAAAGGGTTAACTAGGGGGATTTTGGGTAGAGAAAAAAAATGGTGTAGAAATAAAAAGGGTTAGTCTTAATGCACTATCATTTACTTACTCGGGTTTAAGTTGGTAAGGACCGGGAATATATCGCTGTGGCAAGTTTTAGAGTCGTAAGAACCAAGCGGCTATTCACACCAGAAACGAAAAATGAGCATTTAGTCTAAAGATAAGTATTTGTATGCTCAATAAAGGCTCAAAACTCACTTTTTGTGGGAATGGGTTTTTATGTGATCAAGTATATATAATCAAATTTTAACTAAACTTGTCATGCCGTTTCATAATTTCTTATGTTGGTTCTTTTTATCACGATGCTATCGGTTGTAAATTTGTAAAAATATAACCATTTTAGAACTTGAAATTCCCAAATTAAACCTAGACAAGTAAAAAAATGAAAATTTTTGAAAAAATTTGGGGTGATTAGCGGTTCTAATAGAGTTTTGTGTAAGGCTTGTAATTAGGACTTGCAAGATTCAAGGTTTTAGCATCTCCCCACACTTAAATTACACATTGTCCTCAATGTGTCCCAAAAATAAGTTTTTAGGTTGATTAAATGTGTAAAAATGTGTGAAAAACAAAAATTTATGTTACTGGGCGTCTGGACATGGTCCCGTGGTGTCCGGGCAGGGCCCCATGTTCAGATTGCCAGTAACAGAAATTAGTAGAAAGAAATAGAATCTTGGGCACGGGGGCGTGTTCAGCGAGCACGCCCCGTGTCCAGTTACCTGAACTGGGCATTTTCTACAGATGGTTGGGCACGGGCCGTGTTGGGTGAGCACGGCCCCGTGCTGAACTTGCTGTAATGAAGAAAAAATTTGTCGGATGGCCCTGTTTTTGTGCATGGGGTGCTGGTTCAAGTTTCCCTTGGTATCCTTCCCCATCCCGTTTGTGTTTTACTCATTACAACATCATCCAAACACCAATTTAACTAAAACAGTCATTCCATTTAATAGAGAAAATTACATAATAGTCCTAATAAGTTAAAATTTTAAATAATAGGTCAAAAGAAACACAAGAAGTCTAATCTAAGAAGTTCTAGCCTAAAGTTTATTCTATTAGCAAAATTTCCGAAAAGATAATTCTCTCGGTTGGATGCGGCTTGAAGAACTTCTTCCTCCGGACATGAGTCCCTCACACGTCGGCGAGCCATTCCTCTATCTCCCTTGGGAGAAGAAAGGCGGGCTCATTGGCATCGGTTTGAGGGGGTTCAACCTCCACCGGGACTTCTTGTAGATCCTCAAGAGGAGGCTCCGCTGGAATGTCATCCCATCCGGTAGGATTGTTGACTCCAAGTGCTAGGTTCCAATCCTCTTGAGGGAGGATTGGTTCCATGGGAGATGTCACAAGAATGTTCAACCTCTGGTGCAAGAGGTTGATTTCTTGAAAACTGTTTTCCAACCCCACCGTAAGATAATTTATACGGTCTATGAGGACCTCCTCTACCGATGTCATCTTATCAAGAGCCTCACGTAATGCCATTACGTAGCGTACGAGAGTTGCTTCAATTGAAGACCTTCTTTCCCTTCGACTGTTTCGGGAGTGCGCAGAAGAAGTTCCACTGTTTTGGCTCGACATTCTACGAAAATAAACGGAAAAGGGTTCATTTTAATGAAACAGTACCCCGGACACGGCCCCGTGCTCAATGAGCACAGCCCCGTGTTCACCTTTCTGCAGATTTTTGGAACAAGGAATCTTGGAATTTTAAATTATTTTTCCAACTTTAAAAGCATTTTTGAGCAGAAATAACTTAAAACAATGTTGCAAAACTTATTTTTAACAAGATTCCTTGGACAAAAACCTAACAAACATCACAATAAAGCTTGGAATCACGGTGATCTCAAGCTCTAATGGAGGTGTTGAGGCAAAAGAAATGGAGAAGAAGGTAATGGACAAAAGAGGAAAGGACAAGATGGTTGTTGAGAACCTTCTTTTAGAAAATACCTAGGATGGTATGTGTGGAGATCTCACCAAATCTCTGTCCCTGGAATGGTCCAAATGTGCAGGATTCTTGGCTGCATTTATAGAAAACGACAGCACGCTGCACACGGCCCCGTGTCGGCTGGACACGGCCCCGTGTGCAGACAAGATCCTGACACATTTTGTCCGTATTCTGACAAAAAGTCAGAAAGGAATCTTTTGGTGGACACGGGGGCGTGTTGACCTGGACACGGCCCCGTGTCTAGAGGCTGTTTATGAAGTTTCGTCTATTTCTAAGGAACTGATCCTGATCGGGTGGTTCCTTACTGGATGGAACAACCCCAAAGTGCCTGAGATACCTTAATTGCTCTAGATTAAGACGAGAATGCAAGAGGTTGTCGGTGAGGGTGATTCCTATGCTAAATGTAGGTGGACAAGTCCAACCCTTTCCCGGGCTCTCGTTAAAGAAGGTGTATACCGAATCGCTCAGGTCTATGTATGCACCGAACGAAGTAGATGGAGAGTCCTTCACGGCACAATCGACACAGGGATGACTATCGCTCAAGTCCTCGCTAGAGTTAGAGGTAATACCGGGAACAACGAAGTTGTTTTTATTCGAATGCGATCCCAACAATTCTTCTTGAGTATCGTCTTAAGATGAATTAATGATATCCATCCTAAGTTCTTTTAACCAATTAAGAATTAGATCTTCCAATTGAAATAATTCACCAAGAAGCATTTCTCCTAGAAGGTCCGGTTGAGAGCATTCGAGGGAGAGATAGGGATTATTTTTACTTTCGCCCCTCTTAAGGCTACAGGAAAACAATGGGTCTACATAATGGGGCTTATAATTTAGAAAATAACATTCTAAATCTTTATGAGGGCCACCACATATTTGACACCACGTACCATAAGAGTGCCGAAAGTAAAAAATATCAGTATCGCTCATGTTTGTGTCAGAAATTACCAACCGTCGGGATCTTGCGGTTCTGTTTTTCAGTAACTGAAACTTGGGCACGGGGTGTGTTGAACGGGTACGGTCCCATGTTCAGCTCACTGTCTGACTTAAAACAGGATTGCTAGTACCAAAGATTGGGCACGGGGCGTGTTCAGCGGGCACGGCCCGTGCTGAGTTCTGCAGAAGCTGAAAAATTAAGAAAATCCTAAAAAAACAGAAAAAAAAACGATTAGGCCGTTGATTCCTAACTTTCTTAAAATCCTTGTGTCCCCGGCAACGGCGCCAAAAACTTGATGTGCGTGTAGTGTTATAGATTTTTAATGTATATTTTAAGCCCTTTAACACTTTTTAGCCAAGTTTTAAATTTATAAAACACGATATTTACTAACACTAAACACACATATGGGCAAGTGCACCCATCGTGAGCGTAGTATAGTGTTGGTAAGATACCGAGGTCGTCCAAGGACACAAGAGCTTTTAATACCGGTTTATCCTCAACGTCTAACCAAATCAAAAGTTTAGAAAAAGGTTTTAATCTAGAAAATAAAAACTAACTAAAATGCGGAAAACTAAAATAAAATAAAAACAGATAGACAAGATGAATCACTTGGATCCGACTCTTGTTTAGTGTAACCTTTTATTATTTTTGCACTTTTGCACTTTTTAAGAGATTATCTTAGTTGTTGATACACAATGTCTATCGCCTACGTCATTAGTCTAGGTCGTGTCAGTAGCTTGTAATAGGGGTGTAAAGTGTAAAAGTTTAATGTTATTTGTGTTTGTACCATTTCGTACGAAATGGATGTTATAATGTCATTTCGCATGAAATGTAGTTTGCCATTTCGTGCGAAATGGACTGTCTATTTCGTGCGAAATGGAAACCCTATAAATAGGGGTGTTGAGTTTTCCATTTGATACGGTTCGGTGAAAGTTGTCACGAAGTGCTGTCGAATTCTCTCCGTGTATTAACGTCTAAAATCAATGGAAAACCAGTTTTAAGTGTATTTCTCTACTTCTACTCACATTCTAACACCGATTCTCAGTTACTAGATTGTTTCCGCCTCTCTAGTGACTTAGATTTGACTCTGACCGACTCATTTAGGTCGAATATCGATCCTACAAGTGGTATCAGAGCTCAGGATGAGTCAAATCGGCTGAATCCGTGCTTTGAATGGTTTAGAACTCTCAACTTCTACTCCTTCTTGGATTTTTAAACGATTTCACGGACATAATGGACTGATATTTGGATATAACATGTAAAACACCATTTTAATCAATCCTTCAAAGTTTCAGACCTTAATTCGGACTAAAATTGATCAAAAAGTGCCAAAAACATCATTTCGTGTGAACATGTATCCTTTCGTATGAAAATAGTGTCCATTCGGTACGAAATGAACCATTTCGTGTGAAGTTTTACTATATCGCTTGAAAATTTCGTCCATTTCGCACGAATTGGACCATTTCGCTTGAAAATCCGAATTGTCTGATCATTTCGCACGAATTGGAACCTTTTTACTCATTTCGCAAGAAATGACATTCCAATTCGTTTGAAATTTTCATTTCGCTTGAAAGTTCATATCGTTTGAACTCATTCCGTTTGAAACAGTCCATTTCGTTTGAGGTTCATTCCGTTTGAAAATTCAAACCATGTGGAAGTCATTTCGTTTGAAAACTGAATTTTTCAAAAACTTAGAATTTTTTTTGAAACTGTATGGATACCCAAGAATTTTATAACATTTTTTCCGGAGGGGGAATGACAGCAGTTCAAACTCTAGCGAGTATTGTGCAGAACGTAAACATGGAAAACGAGCTTGGTACAATGCAAAAGCCACCAAAATTAATGAACATTGACGAATATTTAGGGTGGTCAGAGAGGTTTAAAACCTGGGTACAGGCAAATCATTTTGAGTGTTGGATGAAAATTGAGTCAAAGTATGTACCTTCGACGAATGGAACGGGTATTGAGAAAACAATTGGCAGCTTAACTCCACTTGAACAGGAAAGTTTTAAAGCTGAAAAGAAAATGATGAGTATCTTGCTGCAAGCAATCAAAGAAGATATTTTAGTTCTGCTACAACATCAGGAAACATCGCAGTCTGTATGGAATGCACTAAAAGTGAAGTTTCTTGGAAGTGTTTCGATGATAAAGAGCAAAACGGCATTGCTGGAAAAGGAATTTGATATTTTTACGGGTATCAAGGGTGAGTCAACAAAAGAGTTGATCGAGAGATATTGTCATTTGGTTGTAGAAATGAAGCGTTTGAACATTACCAAAACAGATGAAGAATGGGTTGACAAGCTGGCGGATGCTTTACCGTATGATGAGTGGGGCACATATTTGTTGGTTTTGAAAAATAACTTGGAATATGTTGGATTCAATCTAAGCACGTTCATTGAGAAAATTGAATCACATGAGCTTGAACTTAAAAAGATTAGAAAAATGAAATCTTCTAATGTACAACAAGATGTTCAATTGTACTACAAAGGAAGTTCATCAGCAACATCTACCCCAAGTCCAAAAATTCAGACAACATTAATTGCTGATTCTACATCTGGAGTTTCTCAAAGCACAACAAGCAACAGCCATTCACCGTTTACAAGCTTTGAACCAAATCCTAATGTTCAGAGTTCACAAGAACAAGCTTATACTCAAAGCTCTTCAGGGTCAAACAATCAAAGTCATGGTCAAGGGATTCTGTGCAATATAGCTGTAAACATCAAGAATGGTCAAGATTTTACAGAATCAACAGCAAAACAGCATATAGCACTACTTGCTTCAGTACTTGAGTCCTATGAAAGTCTTGTTGCCGGAAGAATTGGAAATCCTGACATGACGAAAGAAGACTACGATCAGATTGATCCAGAGGAGCTGGAACTCATAGATATCAAATGGGGCATGGCAAGCTTAGTGAGAAGGGCACAAAGGTTCATGGAAATAACCGGACGAAACAGTCTAGCAGGACCTGACTGTAAGCTTGGATTTGACAAAGCAAAAGTTACATGCTTCAAATGCAAAGAAAAAGGGCATTTCAAACGCGAGTGTCCAAACTGGGAAATAAACAATCATCAGAATCCATTCACAAATGAATATTACCAACAAACAATCTATCACAAAAATAGTCAGCAACCATTCAATCCAAGACCTCAAATTGAAAACAAACCAGAAAAGGCTCTTTTGGTTAATCAGGATGATGAGAAGATTGCGGAAGGGTTTAGTTGGGATAAATATATTCCTGGTGAGGGTCTGGCTATGATGGCGGAAATTGTTAAAGAGCCAGAATGTGATGTTGAAGCTGAGGAAGTCGGTGAAGTGATGAGTGAAGAGAGTTTGGCAGAGCTTGAAGAGGCAACAGCAGAAGTTTATTATTATCAATCAGAACAGGAGGTTATTGCTAATTCTTTTAAATCTATAATGTCACCTAACATGTTTGATTCTTTTGTAGGATTCTTCAGCGAGCCAACTACAGGTTTTTGTCTACAATATGACGTCGAAAAAGCTCCGGTTGAAGAAATCATAGATGTTTCTAAAGAGATGAATGAAGAAACTCTAAAAGAGATAGCTGACAAGGCGCTGATGGTCAAGCTGAAGGAGGTAGACAAATCTCAAGAGTCAGTGTCTGTCGAAACGGAGTCTGTCAAAACGGAGTCTTTCGAAACAGAGTCAATCGAAAAGGAGTCAGTTGAAAAGGAGTCCGAGTTCAAATCAGAAAATCTGGATATCAAATCAGGAGAAAAATTAGAGTCTGAGTCTGACGGGTTTGGTAAACCAGAAATTAAAACTGATAAAGAAGAAAAGGTTTTTGAAAAGATTGATCCAATTTCGGAAACACCATGCAAAAACTGTTTAAAACCCTGCATGGATTGTCTTGAAAAGGACAAACAGCTTCAAGAATTAAAGAAATATACTGACAACGTAAAATTTGATTTTAATGAAGTGAAAGAAGCTTATGACACTTTATCACATTCAATCAAAATGATTCAAAAGGAGAGTTTAGAAAATGATAAAGCTACTAATTTGCTAAAAGCTACAGTCATGGATAAGCAGATGGAGATTAACATTCATCTGGACACAATCGCATCTTTGAAAAAGGAACTTGATTAATGCGAATTGAAACAGAAAGAGTTGATAAGAAATTGATCAGTTATATTGCTTCATCTTATGTGATTGATCAAATTGTTCCTCAACTACCTGATGCTAAACCTGCTTTCAACACTGTTCCACCCCCAATGTGGAATCATTATACACAGAAATATCCAGATGGGGTGGAATCAGCTTTGAATCTCAAGTTGAGAACTGTGGAGAATGAGTTACCAGAAAACATTGATGTTACATTCTCTCCATCTGACACTGACAACGTGTCACAAGTGATTAAAACTGTTGTTGATCAAGTGTTGGATGAAGAAAGTGATAACTCAGATTTCGGTACGGTTAAAACACATTTGAAGAATTCCAATTCTGATTCTGAAGATGACGGGAATTTTCTGGATAAGTTCATACCAAAATCAGATAAAGTTGTGGATGATGATTCAATCATTGTGATTTACACAATGACCGGAACTGACAAACTCTCTACTGATTTTGAGTATCCAATTCAGAATGCAAAATTGGAAAATGTTGAAAAAGTGTTCAAACTTGTGGAAATTGATATTTTGGAAGTCAACAACAACGCATTTCTATCAAAACCGAAAAAGTCTTTTGTGAAACAACAACCAAACAACCCGAGAAAGAAAGAATGGGTGGGTAACAATGCTCATAACAAAAGACATGGTAACAATTTCAAAAGGAACGGTGTCGGGTTTGAAAAGAAAATGGATAAAAAGGAGGTTAAACCAAAAGATAAGTTGAGTGATGTATTTGTTGCGGGAAAGAACACAGTGGCTGAAAAAGATTATATCTTTAGTCAGAAAGCAGTTGATGATTTCAATGCAGCCAAAAAATTGAAAGATGAGACCAACAGATCTACTTTTGTCGAATATGACAAAAGAATTTGTTATCGCTGTAATGAAATTGGTCACATGGCCAAACAGTGTGTTAAAAGGATTGAAAAACCAGTTTTCCAGAAATCCAAACCTAAAACTTCAAATGATGTTAAAGGAAAAAACACCGATGGTTTCCCCCGTGCGTATTCTGAAACGAGGTGAAACTTTGAAGTCCGAGGACTCAAAAGACTTCAAAGGCTTATCCCAAAACCAACCTTTGAGATTGGTGAATCTTCGAAAACTCAAAAGACTTCAAAGGTTTATCCCAAAACCAAAACTTTTCAAAACCAATCACGGGTGGAAAAACCTAAACGTTTGTTTGAAGAAAAGAAAATGGAAAAGGCTTTAAAATCTGAATCAAAAGTTTTTGCAACCGATATTGAGAACCTTGAGTTTGAATTGGACAAATTGATTGAGGAATTTCCACCAATTAAGGAGGGAGATCCAAAATTAAAGTCAAAACCTATTGTTCCAAACGTTGTCTTCAACATTCCGAAAGTTGATGTGTCTTATGATCTTGTTTTTGGTAGTGTTCCAAATGTGAAGAAATCATGGGCATTGTTGTTTGAGTGAATGTCTTTGATGTGTGCTGGGGCTTCCGAGGTCGATCATCTCCAAGTGGATCATGGATAGCGGCGCCTCGAGGCACATGACTGGGATATTAGCATGACTCTATGATGTCAAATCAATTAATGGAGGATATGTTGGATTTGCGGGAAATTAGGGAGGAAGAATCGTTGGTGAAAGAATTCTTACCAATGGAGTTGTAACGTTTGATAAAGTGAACTACATCGATGAACTTGAAAACAATCTGTTGAGCATATCGCAGATTTGTGACAAGTCGTTCACAGTTCATTTTACAAAAAATGAGTGTTTGATCACTAAACCTGGTTTTAAAATTCCAGAAGATATGGTGTTGATGCGAGCTCCACGTGAAAACGAATTGTATGTCCTAGACATGAGCGTCGCAACAACAGACAAAAAGAAACAATGTTTTGTAACTAAAACAAAAGCAACTGAAAAAGAAACAAGAATGTGGGATCGTAAGATGGGTCACATTCATGTGAGAAAAATGAATTTCTTAGTCCACAATGATCTTGTTGAAGGTGTTAATATGAAAAATTTCCATCTTAATGATGATTGTGTAGAATGCAAAAAGGGAAAGCAAACGAAGAAGTCACACCCAAAGAAGCTTTTGAACTCTATCAGACTACCGCTCGAAAGGCTCCATATGGATCTTTTCGGACCGGTAAATGTAAATAGCGTAAGTGGAGATCTGTATTGTCTAGTGGTCACTGACGATTTTGCAAGATTTTCATGGTTGATGTGTATCGAAAGAAAAGATGAAACGTGTTAGGATCGGAGGCTCTCATGATTGTGCTTGTTTGTAGATTTTAGACAAATCAAATAGAAATGAACAGAGTTTAAGTGCAGCGAAAATGAACAACAAACTTTGTAAACACAATCAAAGAGAGAAACAGTTTTGATAAACACATGCTTGACATTAAGTCAAAAGATTTACAATACAAATCAAAAGATTGCAAACATGCTTACAAACTAAACTCCCCCTCAGCCTTATACTCCATGGTTGGTTGCACAAGATGAAAGGATTGAATTGAGGAGAAGAACTCACTCAAAACGATCAAATGTAACAGTACAGAGTACTATTTCATTTATAGACAAACCAAACCGCTGAGGCATCTCAGCTGACGTCACCATGAAAGCGACGTCTAACAACCTAACAACCTATAACCACTGTTCCTATACAGACACTGCTAAACTAAACCACTGACTTTATACAAGACAAGTGACACACTAAACTACTGCCTTCCCTTTACATCAGTGCTTTCCTCAAGGTTGATCAGTCCTTGATTGGGCAGTGCTTTGTCATCAGTAGATTGAATTAGCAGTGTTTACTTCTTAGCGGTCCTCAGGGCTTCATCAGTAGTTAGAAGAACAG
The DNA here is from genome assembly GCA_030545235.1 of Helianthus tuberosus. Classification (NCBI taxonomy): domain Eukaryota; kingdom Viridiplantae; phylum Streptophyta; class Magnoliopsida; order Asterales; family Asteraceae; genus Helianthus; species Helianthus tuberosus. The sequence continues at coordinate 42,704,601 of CM060448.1, read as the reverse complement.
CAGCTGTTGTATATGGACAGTGGATAGAGGTCCATCAGATGTTATAATCTCTTTCAAGGGAGAAGTCTAGCATAAACAGCTGCTTATTATGAATCCACTGTTGTGAACCAGTTTTGGCTATCATTATTTGTTCCTCTGGTAGGGTTCAATCCCAACAATCTCCCCCTGGAACAGATAATGCCAAAACACTTCATTATTCTGGATCTTTATTCCTCATCAGAAGTTCACTAGCTTGTCTTTTAAATTCTGCTTCAAATTCTTTGGAACTTAAGTCATTCTCATCCCTGCACAATGAAAGTTCAAGGAGATCTTGTAGATCTTCAACACCAAGGCTTAGTGCTTGTTTCCTTGATATGTACTTCATTTCACCATTGGATCTGATCATGGTCAATACATGTCTTTTGATCAGAGAGCCACTTTAGTATTTTTGAACCCAATGGGTTTCTTGGGAGAGATTTATTTACTGATGAGCTTGGAGATTTTGGCCTTGTAAAGAATTGTAGAGCAGTATCTTGAACTTCAGACATTTGTTTGAGAGACTTTTCTATGACTTCATTTGCTGCAGCTATGTCTTCTGCAACTTCTTTGTCAATCTGTTCTTGTCTCTTTTGTTGATCTAGCTCAATGTCTAAGATATCTGCTGCTGTATTAGGTGATGCAGGTTTGGTTAATACCTTTTTGACAAGGTCTTGAAGTTTCACTGAGCTATCTTCTTTTAGATCCATTTTCTTGATGGCTTCTGTGAAGTACTCAGCTTCCTTTTCTTTTGCTTCTTCACTGGTCAGCAGTTTTTCTTTTTCTTGATTTTCCACAAAGATAGGGTTATCTGCTGATGTGATCAGTGTTTTAAGAGCATCAATCTGCTGTTCTAGCTTTTTGTAGTCAGGCTTCTTAGAAGTGTCTGAGACTGTTATCCTTCTTTTCTTAAGCCTTTCATAAGCCTCGTCGGTATACTGTTTTGTCCATTTTGCTATGGCTTCAGCACTATCCACTTTAGCATCCACCAGCTCTTGCTTCTTTCTTTTATACTCAGATGTAAGGTCAGCAATGGGCTTTTTGTATTTGTTCCAATTTGGAGCTGTCTTCTTCTTTCTTGGATCGTTTTTAATTCTTTCAATCCTGTTTGCCACATGCTTTAAAGCAACTATTGGCCATTCTTCAAATTGTTTTTCTTCAGCAGGATTGAATTTTTCTTTCATGATATATGCAAGATATTCTTTTCTCATTTTATTTCGTTGATCTGTCTTTTCTTTGTTTAGATCTTGTGCACAGTCTTCCATCTGCTTGACCTCAGTGAGCAAGAATTCCAATCTTTCAGAGATGGCTTCGTCACTTTGACCTTCACATTCAACTTTTGCTCTTATTTTAGCCTGCCATGCTTTGAGCTTGAGATATTCATCCATATCTTCTGGGACTATGAAGCCTATGAGAGAAGGAAATCTTCTTTTTGAAGGATCATCCTCGGTGTAAAATTGTCTCATCTCATTTTTTACAGCTTCAGGTTCCAGTGGATATTTTGCAGCATTAGGATCATATTTGTCTTCATCTGCCTGAGTTGTTATTCTTTTGCTGGTGTAAAGCTTTGGTTGTGATGTAGGAATGGTCTGAGCAGTGGTGGATGATTGACAAATAGCTGTTGAAACAACTGGTGTTTCATCCTCTGTTGCCATTACAACTACTGATGTGTCAGTAGATGTCTTCTACTTTTGAGCAGGAGTTGAATGCGGTGAAGTTATTTTTGGTGGTGGTGATGGAGAATCATCATCAGGAATGAAAACCCTTCTCCTTTTTATTGTAGGAGAGGCAGGTGATGTTTTGGGTGAATCAGTGGTTTGACAAACAGCTATTGAAACAACTGGTGTTTCAACCACTGTTGTCATTACAACAGATGTTGTAACATCTGCTGTCTTTTGCTTTTTAGCAGGAGGCGATGGTGGTGATGTTGGTGGTGGTAAGGCAGTGGTTTTGGTGTGTGTTGATGAGATGGCAGCTGTTTGGCTAGCAGTTTTTGGAACTACTGACATATCAACTGTTTGGATGGATGTTTGAGATTTTGTGGTTTGAGATTTGGAGCCTTTGGAAGGTGGTTTAGGTGTCTGTTTTTCTTGTTCTGATTCAACATACATGCCATCTTCTATTCCCTTCTTTTTCAACTTTATCTTCTCCCCCTTTTTGGCATTATCTGGCAAGGGGTTATTCATGAAGAGAATAGTGGGAGGAACTTTTCCAGTGGTGCTTTGTATATAAGCCTTGATAACTTTGATGTCTGCTTGAGTATCTTTAAATCTTGACTCTACCATATTTGTCAGCATTTGTACATGGATTGCATGCTTCTGATCAGCCATTTATTTTTTTGTTTTTCAAGCAGGGGTTGGAATAAGTTCCACAACTCATTTGCAGCAGGTGCAGGTTGTGCAGATGCTTGAGATGGAACAGCAGTGGATTGTGCTTTTTGAGCTTTTAACAGCTGTTGCACCATATCCTTTATTTCAGCAACTGATGTTTCAAGTTTTTTAACTCTGCCCATCAATTCCTGATATTTTAAATCATCACCCACGTTAATGGGATCATCTGATTTCCCACCAGCAGTGGTTGTATCAATGTGTGACTTAGGAACTGAGTCCCAAAAATCACCTATTGATGCCCCTTGTTCTTGGTTCTGGGGTCTTCTCTCTTCAACACTTGATAACCTTTTGAGGGTACCAGTGGTTAAAACCAACTCACTGGTGGTTACCAAAGGTGCTATCGAAGAAATTGCCTTCAAGGGAGTCTTACTTATGAAACAACTGTCCAACTAAAGATCTGTTGATCCATCACTTGTAGTTGCTGCTCCACTTGAACTACCACCAAGAGTTACTTGTAACTCAAGGGGTGTAGCGTCCTCAGTTGTTGCTGGGATAGAAGGGGTAGTAGCATCAGACCCAATCACTTGTGGGAGTATACTCTCAGTGATAGGTGATAGAGAAGAACTGGTTTGTGTCTGAGCTATAGCAACTGCATGCAACAAGGGTATTATTGATTGTTGTAATGTGATTGGTGAGGGTATGGGTGTTGAAAGAGACATGTCCTTGGGATCAGGACTGAGGAAGATGGATCCAATTGAATCCAGAGCTTCATAATGTGGGGTCCCTGTGCTTACAACCTGATCCTTTTGTGAGGATGCAAGAGGAGTTTGAGGCAATGGTGGAGATTTTCTACCAACTGCTGTGAGGAAGTAGCAGCAGTGGTTTGTGGTGACATTTGTGTTGTCACTGGCATTAACTCTGGGATCTCATCTTCCAGAGTTGCCTTTTTAGAGGGTTTGGTGGGCTTTTTGGATGATTTCTTTTTTTCCCTTTTGGTGATGGCAAGTGTGGGTTTCAAAGCAGTGGTTGTGCTGCTATGATCACTTGGAGCAATGGGCTCAGCAGCAGATGTCTGAGGAGCAGAGGTAGCTGCTAAATTTTGCTCAGACACCTCTGCTTTTGTTTTTATAGGTGCCATCATTCTAGAAAATGTTTCAGTTGTCAAACCTTTTATTTGAAAATAAACACCTTGTTTAAGCAAATTTTCATTTTCTTTTCCAAATTTTTGTTTAAAGTAGTAGCTTAGAAACCTTGGAAAAAGTAAAAATGCTTTGCTATCAACATTTTTCACCAAATCATCAAAGATCTCCTGGTAATAATTATAATTTTCATTATTTAAAATAGCATAACCCAGACATTGGATCTTTAATTGTATTTCGTTAAAAGCAGTTGTTTTATTTGAAACACACATTAAAAGTGTGTGAAATAAAAATCTAGATGCAGAAGGAAAGAAACCTTTTTGTAAGGTATCCCTTTTTGTTTGGTCTGCATACCCCCTTTTCAGAAAATCAGCTTTCAACTTGTTTTTGGGAAAAGATGTTTTACCTTTCTGATCATCGAGTTTGAAGACTTCCGAGATGGATTGAGGAGTAATGTGAATCACTTTACCCTGTATGGAGGAGTTGATGGCTATAACTTTATCGTCTTGTTTTTCAACCGTAGCATTTTTCCAAAACTCTCTCTGGGTTTGTTGATAAATTGGAGCATCTGCTGTAAGCAAAGTTTTGTACTTTGACGCAGATATAATTTCGATGATGGAATCGAAGGTGTGATTGTTGGTGGGTTTTGTGAGTAGACCCAGATAGTTGTGAGGGGATTTGTATGGAATTTCAATAGGTTCAGCGGCCATTTGTGTGGCTTCTTTGGGAGATGAAGATGAAGATGATTTTGATTTTGACTTTGATTTCGTCATTTTGATGAAGAAGGATCGGAGAGTGATTTGAGAAGAAAGATTGGAAACTGTTTTGAGAAAAGAATTTTGGAATTCAATTCGACAATGTAAAACCCTGTTTGGGGTTTTGATCAGGGTTTTATTTAGGGAAAAGAAAAATGGATGCTGATATGGCAGCGATTATAAAGATCTGAAGGCTAAAAACTGACCACGTGTCAACCTCTGATGTAATGGATGAATAACGGAGGACAGTTATTTTTAGAGCCACTGATGAAGCAAGCATCAGTGGTTACAATGGTAATAATGTGACAGTGGATGATTTTCACTATCAGTAGATAGCACATCAGTGGATATAACACTGATTTTGAACAACAGTGCTTATCAAGAGAATGAAATAACAGGGGATGACTTTCAGCAGTGGACAGTGTTTAGGAAACAGATGTTGGAGCAAAACCGTGGTAGGGAAATGGTGAGGTTTTGAAAAGCTATTACGTTAGCAACTGTTAGTACAATCAATGATTAAAATTTTGACAAACTTGGTTTTAGTACCCCAGCTGATGTAGGCCCTGTTTGCTAGGCTACCCATTTTGTGTCATAATATTTGAATTAGGACATGAGTACCTAAGCATTTTAAGGTCTTTTAGTAATCAATCTTTGATCTTTTTTAAAAACAAACTTGAGTTTGATGACCTTGATACATTTGTACCATTTCCTTTTGAACCATTTTGAGGATAATATTACCAACAAAAATAAAGGTAATATATCCTGACAGGAGATTGAAACTTTACTATCAAAAACCAGTAAAAAGTTCAAAATATATTATTCTCAGAGAAAAAAATATAAAGAATAATATATCCTGCTTTATTTGAGAAAACCCTTTTTTAAAAAAATTAAAGGATTTTCTGAAAACAGCATCAAAAGGATCTGGCATAAATTTCCACTAGAGCTCCTAATCATATCAATCTCAAGTTTGTGAAAATGGTCAGTGGTTTGACAACAGTGGTATGAAATTGTAAATACATTTTGACCACTGTTTGTTACCATTTTCTTCTTGATTGATTGACAACAAAAATGAGGACACATGATCACATGAGTATTTGAAAACCTTGTTATAGACTTTGTTACCATGTGATGATTCTGAAAATTTGTCTAGTCCTCTTGTAAGTTCATTCCCTGGATATACTATTGTCACCTGAACTTTCCTGACCCAATGAATGCATACAGTTGCTTAATGACCATATTTACCCTAAATTTGAACTCTTAAGTGTTTTGAGTTTATACTCTTTACTTTTGACTTCAAGAGTTTTGAGATAAACACACTTTCGAGTTTTTGTGAACTTTCTTCTTCCATTTATACCCTTCCCATTCATAAGTAATGAAATACTTACTGGGAGGTCTTTATTAAAGAAATACTTAATCCAGAATCATTTTGCAGTAATGCTTTGAGAGAATTGGTCATATTTGCACAGGTTTTCAACCAATCTCACATTACTTATGATACGGACTACATTGACCCCATATTTTCTTAATGTATTTTTAACAAGGTTGATTTGTTCCTATTGAGGATCTCAACCAGTTTTTCAACACATAAGATCGAATGACTAAAGTTTTAATTTCCCTCTTTTTACGTTAGCAAAAACACTAATGTTTTATGAACATAGGTTCTTGTTAATCTGAGGTTCATACTTTAGCATCAACCATGATGGAAACAACACGAACTTCAAAACAACAATTGAAATCAATTTTCGTAAATAATTTTACCACAGTTATCAGATATATTTTCAGATCTGAAACCTGTAGGTGATTTATGTATGATATCGATTGTTATGTGAAGCTTGTGTGTCCTATGACATCTTGGTTGTTTTACAGAGCCTTTGAGTACTCACTTTGAACGTGATCTCTCGTTACTCTGTTTTCCAACTAAATACAATCAACCTTAGTATCAATGAATTTTGAGCTGAACTGCTATGTCAAATTGACGGTTAAATCGAATTTGACTGTCCAGGCTCTGATACCAATTGTTAGCATCGGAGGCTCTCATGATTGTGCTTGTTTGTAGATTTTGAACAAATCAAATAGAAATGAACAGTGTTTAAGTGCAGCGGAAATGAACAACAAACTTTGTAAACACAATCAAAGAGAGAAACAGTTTTGATAAACACATGCTTGACATCAAGTCGAAAGATTTACAATACAAATCAAAAGATTGCAAACATGCTTACAAACTAAACTCCCCCTCAGCCTGATACTCCATGGTTGGTTGCACAAGATGAAAGGATTGAATTGAGGAGAAGAACTCACTCAAAACGATCAAATGTAACAGTACAGAGTACTGTTCCATTTATAGACAAACCAAACCGCTGAGGCATCTCAGCTGACGTCACCATGAAAGCGACGTCTAACAACCTGACAACCTAAAACTACTGTTCCTATACAGACACTTCTAATCTAAACCACTGACTTTATACAAGACAAGTGACACACTAAACTAGTGTCTTCCATTTACATCAGTGTTTTCCTCAAGGTTGATCAGTCCTTGATTGGGCGGTGCTTTGTCATCTGTAGATTGAATCAGCAGTGTTTACTTCTTAGCAGTCCTCAGGGCTTCATCAGTAGTTAGAAGAACAGCAGTTGTTGTATACGGACAGTGGATAGAGGTCCATCAGATGTTATAATCTCTTTCAAGGGAGAAGTCTAGCATAAACAGCTGCTTATTATGAATCCACTGTTGTGAACCAGTTTTGGCTATCATTATCTGTTCCTCTGGTAGGGTTCAATCCCAACAAAACGTTTGATTCGTTGATGATTTTATTAAAAAAGATGGACACGCTGTACAAACTGCCGATCAGAAGAATTCGAAGTGACAACGGAACGGAGTTTAAAAACAACCGTATGCTCGAGTTTTGCAATGACAAAGGCATTCTTCATGATTCAGCGCACCGTATACTCCGCAACAAAACGGTGTCGCAGAACGAAAGAATCGCACACTGATCAAAACAGCTAGAACTATGCTAGCAGATTCCAAATTGTCGATATTCTTTTGGAGTGAAGCAGTTGCTGCAGCATGTTATATGCTAAATCGTGTTCTTACAGTAAAGAAGTACAAGAAATCCTGGTTCGAATTACTTCATCGCTATAAACAAAATCTGAAATTCTTAGAACCGTTTGGATCACCTTGCACATTTATTGATCCAGATGGTAAATTTGGTGCAAAAGTTAACGAAGGTTTTTTTGTAGGTTATGCGAGTCCACTGAAGAGAGTATTTGTTCCATGCTTGGGGAAGATTATACAAGTTCAGCAAGTTGATTATCAACGACATACTGCTCCGAGTCAACTTCCCGAAAATAGATTGCTTTTTTATTACGAAAAACTCTGGGAGTCATTCCAGTTGCCGACTGAGCCAAGTGAGGAGGAACTAGTATTATTATACCAACATCAGCAATCTATGTCACAAGAACAAGTGCCAAGACCGTTGGTAGTTTCTCAGCCCACCGTGGGTGCAAATGATCACGAGGCCGGTCCAAATGGAACTGCACACGAAACCCCAGAAGAACCAGCTCCAATATTTGATCATTCTGATGACTCAGAATCGGAAGCTAATCCGATTTTTTACGAAGAACCAAATATTGCAACTTCAGAAGCTGTTGATCATACGGGTGATCATGATATAACCAATTTGCCATCGGAAGTGAGCGTGCCTAACACAGTCATGCCGAGAACTTTGTCTTATCATTCATCAGAACAAATCATTGGTGATCTTCACAGTGGCGTGAAAACGCGTGATCAAATCAACAAAGCCCTTACATGTTTTTATTCTTCTGTAGCTCCTTTACAGGAAGAATTCTCATTGAAATGTTTCATCTCGCAGGTAGAGCCGAGATCTTATAAAGAAGCATTAACTGAGGAAAGTTGGGTAAATGCTATGCAGGAGGAGCTACTGCAGTTTGAGAAACTTGGAGTGTGGAGATTGGTGGATCTCCCGGAAAATCAAAAGCTGATCAAGATCAAGTGGGTATTCAAGTGTAAGCGGGATGATAGAGGGGTTATTGTGAGAAACAAAGCATGATTGGTAGTCCAAGGTTTTAGTCAGGAAGAAGGCATTGACTTTACAGAAGTGTATGCGCCCGTTGCTCGACTCGAGGCAATTAGCATCTTCCTGGCATTCGCGTCTTGGAAAGGATTCTAGGTCTACCAATTAGATGTCAAATCTGCATTCCTTTACGGAAAAATCAAAGAAGAAGTGTACGTTGGACAACCACCAAGGTTTACTGATCCAGTGCACAAAAACAAGGTCTATCTACTCGACAAAGCGCTTTACGGACTACACCAGGCCCCGAGAGGCCCCGAGAGCCTGGTACGAGATGCTTTCCCAACATCTGCTGGCCAACGGGTTCATCAGAGGGATTGTCGATAGCACTTTGTTTATAAAAGAGGTTGCAGGACATCTACTCATCGTGCAGATTTACGTAGATGACATAATCTTTGGATCGACAAATGACGAATTATGCAAAGAGTTCGAGAAGGTTATGAAAAAGAAGTTTGAAATGAGTTCTATGGGGGAGATGAAGTTCTTCCTAGGGCTTCAGGTTGAGCAAATGCCCTAAGGAATCTTCATACATCAGCTGAAATACGTGAATGATGTGCTGGACAAATTCAACAAGTCCGAATCTACTCCAACATCAACCCCCTGGCTCAAAATCATGGGATATGTCCGGATGAAAGCGGTGAAAAGGTGGATGAGACGCACTATCGGTCGATCATTGGATCATTAATGTATCTGACTGCCTCAAGACCGGACATCATGTATCCAACTTGCCTATGCGCCCGATATCAGTCTAGCCCGAGACAGTCACACCTAACAATTGTGAAGAGAATTTTACGGTATCTTAAAGGCTGCCTAAGCACCGGCTTGTGGTATCCTAAATCTGGTGACTTTTCTCTTACTGGTTATGCTGATTCGGACTTCGGGAGCTGTAAGCAAAATGCAAAGTCCACAACTGATGGCTGTCAGTTCTTTGGAACTCGACTAGTCACCTGGCAGTGCAAGAAACAAACCTCAGTCGCTCTCTCAACATGTGAGGCTGAATACGTTTCAGCTTCCAGCTGTTGCTCTCAGATCCTCTGGATCCAACAGCAAATGAGGGACTTTGGTTTGCAGTTCTTGGACACGCCAATCTATGTGGACAATGAGGCAGCTATAAACATAACTAAAAATCCGGTGCATCACTCTAAAACGAAACATATAGAAATTCGACATCAATTTATTCGCGATTGTTTTGAGAAAAAATTGATTCGAATTGAACATATACACACCGATGATCAGAGAGCTGATTTTTACACAAAACCCTTTGATAGAACAAGATTTAACTATCTTTTAAAATTGAACGGGTTGAAAAATTTGTTTTCTGGGAGGGTTGTTGAGTGTGAAGCCGAGGAGGACGGCGATCAAAAGTGATCTACGTCTTGTTGTCAAGTTTCTGTACAGTTTTTATTTTCTGCTTTTGATCAAACCAAAAACACACAAATATGTTTTTGATTTTAGGGGGAGAAAGTTTACAGAAAATACAAAAACATGATAAAATTTCAAAATCTAAAAACATTGATAAACTGAAAAAAAGAATTTGTGTAAAAAGGGGAAATGATAGTACATCAGCTAGACAGGTACAGTACGCTAAAGAAATGTATAGTTTAATTGTGTTAAGCAGTCTCGCTGATGATATGCCGATGTGTTTTTATACATTTAGTAAGTTTTTTTTGGGATATAAACATAAATCACAACTTGCTTATTACGTGGGGAACATCTCTCGGATATATAGGTAACCCCTGAAATCCTGTTTGAAAGACTCTATTTCTGACATACTAGGTCTTTGTACGTGATGATATCTGGGTATTATACCAGGACTTCTGATTTTGCGGAAGCAGTAGCCTAGTCCTCGTATAATACTCTGCACTGCTTTATTCATAAAGCCTCCCCTCAGCATAAAAAATGATGAAACATTGAAAAAAGCTAATCATGTGCTGTTGAAAAGAAGATCCCCAAAGGGGACCCACCTAAAGTCGAGCCATCATCTCTCTGATTGAACAGAAGTTCTAGCCTGAGCTCTCATGGCCTCGCATTCACCCATTACAGATATCATTAGTGTGCACTCACCTGTAAGACTGAATATAGTAGTCTGGATACGGGAGTATATTCTGAGGTGGTACACACGTATAAGTTAAGCCTTTAAAACACTAAATTCGTATCCTGAACAAATTGAAATTTGTGTGAAAATTTAAATTGGATCAGTATATCAGCAATCAATGTGAATTGTTTAATGGTGAGTATCTAATCAAAGCTTAACGGTACTTGTATTTTGTCAGTAGCTGGCTGATATGATCCCCTAACACGCTCATCAAAAATATGTGTGTACAGTTTATTGTTTATCAAAATCCAAAAAGATTTCCTGTGTGTTTAGCAAAATATTATAAAATCCAAAAAGAATTGATTTTTCATCTTATTTTCGACAACGGACGTTGGAGATCTGATGATCAAAGTCTAAAAGTGCTAAACAAGTTGGATCATGAGGGTTGGATAAGCAAAAGTTTGTGAAAAGGTGTTGGAAATTGCTCGAAATGTTTAAAAGTTCATTAATTCGAACTTAAATTTTTTTCAGAAAATCAGCAAGTTCATAAATTTGTTAGCCAAGGTCATTAACTTGGACTTGGCAGGCTAAGCAGTTGACCAGGGTCATTAACTTGGACTTGGTTAACTGGGTGTGATGGTAAAAAGTTAAAAAATAATCAAAAAGATAAAAATTTGAAAAATTTTGAAAAAATTAAATTTCAAACGAAATGACCATTTCGCATGAAATGGCCATATCGTTTCAAATGCCCATATCGTGTGAATGTCACACTGCCTCAACTGTCCAATTCGTACGAAATGGACTTGTCTATATAAAGGGAGGTCCATATCACTTGAAACTCTCAGTTTCTCCATTCCGCATCAAATACACTATCAAAAGCGATTTCAAGCGATACACCTATTTCTTGAGATTCAAGCCTGATTCTTGTATTCTTGTTGCTCGTAATCTGTTTATAAGTTGGTTGGTTCAACTTATAATATGGGAAAGGTGAGTATGATTTTGATTTTAACCAGATCTGTCGAAATCGCATAAAACCCAGAAGAACAGAACTTTAATCTTTGATCTAGGGTTGTTTAATCGTCTAAAATCAACAAAAAATTACATCTGTGTGTTCGGAATATGTTGTAGATCAGATTTAGGTTTCAATTTGAACTAGAAAGTCTTGAATCGCTTGAACTCCGATGAACAGATCTTTGAACATAGATCTAGGATGATTGTGTGGTCTAAAATGAACAATAAACACATCCATGTACTCGGAATCTGATAAAGAACAAGTCTTGGGTTTCAATTTCATCATCATATCATGTTTTAATCATCTGAAAAAATACTGTTCATGAACCATATGTCAAACGAAATGACAATTCATTTCGTACGAAATGGCACATTGATTAATGTTACCAAATCATGCGAAATGGCCATATCGCTTGAAACATCATTTCGCTTGAACTAGCCAATTCGTTTCAGAGTCAAACTGTTTGAAACCCGCCATTTCGTTTGAGTGTCAAACTGTTTGAAACCAGCCATTTCGTTTGAGTGTCAAACTGTTTGAAATAGCCATTTCGTTTGAGTGTCAAACCGTTTGAAATAGCCATTTCGTTTGTGTGTCATACCGCTTGAAATAACCATTTCGTTTGAAAGTCAAACCGTATGAAACTGACCATTTCGTTTGAAACCCAAGTTGTTTGAAATTGTCCATCTCGTTTGAAACCCATTTCGCTTGAAATGCCATTTAGTATGTTTATTTTGAAAATTGTTCAAAGTGTTTAACTTGTGTTTCTGTTGGATATTTCAGGCTTCGATTGTTGAATTTGATCCATCACATAACACTTGTTGTGTTTATGATGAAAAGCTTCCAAAGATGGCTGTATTCAAAGAGATTCTTGAATTCATGAAGCGTTTACCTATCCAAAAGGCATTGACAAATCAACATAATGTTTTCAGATCTCATATTGAACGTTTTTGGAAGAATGCTAAGTATGATGAAGAAAGCAAAGTGATAACTTCAATTGTTAGCTTAAATGGTGAAGATAAAGAGATCGTCATCACAGAACAACTTGTTCGTGAAGTGTTATATTTTCCGGATGATGAAAATTCACCAACAAAGTTTCCAGAGAGAATGGTTAAGGGATGTATGTTGAGGATGCGATATAGTGGTCCATTGAACAGTGCAAACTATTTGAAAGCATGTTTCTCAAAGGCTTACAAATTTTTCATCCATTCAGTGATTCATGCTCTTAGTCACAGAAAGGGTGGATATGATGTGATGAGAGATTATCAGATGTGCATGGTGACTGCATTAATGTTGAACAAAAAGTACAATTTTTCAAAAATCATTTTCCATTACATGAAGGAAAACATTACATCAGGCAGTAAAACCTGGATTTATCCGAGATTTGTACAAATGATGCTTGATCATGCTTATCCGGGTCTAGTGAAAGATGAAGATAATGATTTATTGGCGTTGTATCACATGGATAATGAGACGCTGATCATATTATCCAGGTATCACAAAAATCAGCCAGAACCAAAAACAAAGGCAGAATTCTTTGGATTCATTAAGAGTGCAAATTACGAAGATCCAGATCCAGTTAATCATCTGAAATGGAGAAATGATAAAGAAATGAAAGAAAAGAGTGCAGCAGATGAATTAGCAAAGTTAGTAGAATTCAAGGAAACACGAAATGAGTGGTTTACCAAAGAAGTAAAAGAAAAGAAGAAAACATGAGGTAAGAGAACACCAAAGGTTCAAGCTGAAGAAGGTTCGTCGTCACAACCACAAAAGAAATGCAAGAAGAAATCTGTTGAAACAATGTTGGTCGATGAACCAGAGGAAGAAGAAACAGAAGCTGATGCTGAAAGAGATCAAGGTCGTTTATCTCCGGAATCTGCACAGTTATTGAAGTCTCTTACTGAAAACCTTGAAGCTGAGAAAGCAGCTGGTGAGGAGGGTGACGATGAAGAAAAGAGCTCATCTGATTCAGAGGTTGATGAATCTGAACGTTGGAAAAAAAGTAATTTCTGATAAAGAAAAACAGAAGAAGAGAAAGAGGAGTGGAGATGACGATGATGATTTGTATGTTCCATCAACAGAGCATGTTCAGGAGGTTCAAACACCACCGTCTGGAGGAAGGAAGAAATCTAACTCCAGGAAACGTGTTATTACTCCCACAGCACGGAGATTAAGAATCTTGCTGAATTCAAAACCGATCAGGAATCAAGTCAACCACCATCACCTCCACCACAAGCTGAACAACAACCATCACCACTACATCAATCACCATCTGAACCTCAACCAAAATCACCACAACAACAACAATCACCACCTCATTCACCATCACAACTTCATATTTCTACACCTACACATGAACAACCTGTGATAACTTCACCACACATATTACAAACACCACCTACTTCACAACCACCAGTGCAAACGACTCCTGGATCGTCAAGATTTAAAGATTTTCCTCATGTTCCAGAAAATATACCTCTTGAAGATATTGGAGATTCCAACTTTGTAACTGATGATGTTGTAAAGAAGTTACAAAAGAAGATGGATGATGTGCTAAGTGAGAAAAAGAAATTAGAAAAGCGTGTCAAGACTGTTGAAGCTGAAAACTCATCCTTGTTGAAAAGAGTTGAAGCTGATCAAGCTAAGATTGATATACTAAAGGTTCGAATAGATGAGTTAGAAGAAGAAAAGGCTCGGAGAGACGAACAGAATGAGTATTTCAAACTGAAAAATAAAGAGTTGGAGGCTAACAACGCAAAGAAAGAGCATGAAATGTATATGATGAATAAAGTATTGGAGAATTTAATTGGGAAGCCTGTTGAACAAAGATTTGAAGAAATAAAGCTTGAGGAAGTCAGAGCACGACGAAAGGCGGCGATTGAAGCTGAAATGAAAAACAAAGGCAAAGGTGTTCCAATTGAAAGTGTTGCTGAAGTAAGTGAAAGGGAAATTGTTGTGTCTGAACCAACAATAGATCCTGAAAAGTCTATTCTTGATCCTTGCCCTATATCGTCAGTTTCTGGTGAGTTCGAAGATGATGAAGATGAAGAAGAAGAAAATGATGATGACATTATGAAAGATGATGCAGACGATGTTTATTCTGCAAGTAGTCATGATGATGATGATGGGATTGATGACGATGATCAAGGTTCTACAGGCATCAAAGTTACTGAAGCGTCTACTAAAGAAAATGTTGATGATTATCTTCATGATGATGCTAATGAAGAACCTGAGAATGCTGAAAGTGAGGGGGAGCATGATGATACAAAGAATGTTGATGAGAGTGATGATCATGTGCCAAGACTGATTCTCTGTCATGAACACAACGTAGAGGAAGGATAAATCATGCATACGTATACTCTGGATGAAATCATAAAGATGACGCATGTTGAAGATATTAATTTCAAGTTTGATTTTGAAGAGGAGCTAAATCAGTTTGATATTAATCAGCAGCCTGAGTATCAGTATAAATACGTTGAAGATGCTGATAACTATGACAGAGTTGAAGTGGAAGACTGCAGTGATGAAGAACAGTCTGAGACTATGAACGTTGATACTTCTAACTTTCTGACGCTTGCTGAATTCTTCAGTCAAGCTAATGAAGATGAGTTGCGAAGAAAGGTCGCGGAAAGTATAAAGAATAAATTTTTTGATGAAATGTCGAAAGATGAACGTCGCGAAGAAAGAAAGAAATGGTTTAGAAAAGATTCTGAAAGAAAATTCAAAAGACCGCTGAAGTACTATAAGAGAGACAGAGAAGTTTCTTTGGGAGATATAATCAGTTGGGGATATATGCCGCAGGTGAATGCATATGCAATCCGACGAGAGTTTGGAGTTCAATATTTTGCGTATATTCAAGACATAATGTCTCTGCCATGGTGGGACGTAGAGGAACTACCCAAGGTCAGAACATTATCGTATCCTGTCAGAGAACATGATATGCCAACGTGGGGTTTGATAAAGTTCGAAGCGTTTAAAGACTTTAAACACTGGAAGCCACATCAACCTAAGAAAGTCAAAAGGGTGGATCCAGTCACAGGTGTTGAAGAAACAGTCTTGCAAATTAAAAAGCCAAGAGTGATAAAGAACATTCCACTGCCAAAGATGGGGCAAGATTTTCACAAAGGGTTCTTGTGTTGGGTATACAGCTGCATGTCAACTGAAGTTGTGATCAGATACAAAGTGGAGAATGAAGTCAGATACATTCACTTGTATGATCCTATGTGGATAGTCAACTTCTCAGCAAAAGATATAGAATGTTTGTTCGTAAACAAGATTGGTTACAGTTTCAGAAGGTGGCAACAATATGCTTTCAGAAAGGAATTAATTCTGAAAATACATGGTCGTCTAAATGGAGAAAGATTGAGAAAGAAGAAGCTCTGAAAGATGAAAAAGAAAGGAAGGCACGTGAAGAAAAGGATAAGATTGCAAGATATACAGTTGTGCAAAGAATGGCTGAAGAGGAAAAGAGAGCTGTTGAAGAGAATTAAAAGCTCAGAAAGCTGTACTGAAGAAACCGAAGCAAAGAGAAGAAAAATTCAAGTCTCTGTGAAGAAAGTGCTGAAGACTGGCTGACGGAAGACTACGGCAATATCCAAGGGGGAGTTTGTTGATACACAATGTCTATCGCCTACGTCATCAGTCTAGGTCGTGTCAGTAGCTTGTAATAGGGGTGTAAAGTGTAAAAGTTTAATGTTATTTGTGTTTGTACCATTTCGTACGAAATGGATGTTATAATGTCATTTCGCACGAAATGGAGTTTGCCATTTCGTGCAAATGGACTGTCTATTTCGTGCGAAATGGAAACCCTATAAATAGGGGTGTTGGGTTTTCCATTTGATACGGTTCGCTGAAAGTTGTCATGAAGTGCTGTCGAATTGTCTACGTGTATTAACGTCTAAAATCAATGGAAAACCAGTTTTAAGTGTATTTATCTGCTTCTACTCACATTCTAACACTGATTCTCAGTTATTAGATTGTTTCCGCCTCTCTAGTGACTTAGATTTGACTCTGACCGACTCATTTAGGTCGAATATCGATCCTACATTAGTTATTGTTGTATGCCCATCTTTAGAAGGTGACGTTACCCTTAACCCAGTAGTTTGAGTCAGCAAGGATAAAATCCTAAAGGGTCGGATTATTGAAGATAATTAATTAAGTTATTAATGCATAATGTGGTAAGCCCCTCTTTTGAAGGTGACATTACCCTCGGCTAAGTAGTCTGAGTCAGTAGGGATGCAGTCCTAAGTAGAGGGGATCAAAGAGTTTGGACCCCCGCCATCCAATACCAGTGGGTATTGAAGGAGGTCCTACTAAATTTGACCCAGGTCCTTGCAGGATCTATACACTGAACAAGGCAAGACTCTTACCAAACCATTCCCTTAACCCCCGACCAGGTAGCCAACATATCTCCATATAGACCGTGGAGATATGAATGGTGAAAATCTTTTATTTTATATAGACAGTAAAATAATGCCAAGACACCATGGACAAATGTAAGGAAGAATCACCTTCAACATAAGAAACTAGTTATTAAAGTCATTAATACATAACCAAATAAAAAGTGCGAAAAGATTAAAAATAAAAAGTATTACACTAGACACTTGTCTTCAACAAGTGATGTAAGAGACTTAGGCAAACATGGCCTTTGATTGTCAAGAACTCTTACGATCAATCTTGGATCCCGAAACTACTCACACACTCTATGATGGATGATGGATGATGGTGGTGGATGAGGGTGTTGTGGTGGTGGTGGAGTGTGGGTGGAGTGTGAGAGAGGTGGTGTGCCAAAGGATGGTTTCCAAATGAGCCAATCACCCCTATTTATAGCCTGAACAGCAGCTCGGGCATGGCCCCGTGTACATTGGGCACGGCCCCGTGTCCATCCTCCTTCTCTTTCTTCATTAATTGCAGTTTGTCTGTATTAGTTGACCACGCCCCCGTGTTTGCTGGGCATGACCCCGTGTGCAGAAGCGTCTCTGTACTATCAAGATTTCCTCAGATTCTGTGAATCTTAGAGTTGACCACGGCCCCGTGTCCGCTGGGCACGCCCCCGTGGTAGGTGATAGAAGCTTCTACAGCTTTGTCTTTTCTGCAGACACTTGGGCACGCCCACGTGCTCATTGAGCACGGGGCGTGTTCTGCCTTCTGTTCTCTTGTTTTTGCTTGGGAAGATGCTGTCGGGGGGTCGGGCATGCCACGTTTGTTCCTTTTCTTGTATTTATGTTAGATTTAGTTGTCTTTTTGCTTCTTTTATTTATTTGAGCTCATTTAATCCTGAAAATACAAAAGGAAGACAAAAACACACTTTTTCCAACATTAGTACTAATAAAGTGTTAGTTTTATGCCATAATTAATGTAATTTATATGTTGCATTTTGTGCACATCAGTGTTACAAGTCTATCCTCCTTAAAGAGGTTTCGTCCCCGAAACCTTTGTTACATAGTTCCTTGGGTTTAACCCAATGGACTTGGTTTCGTTTTCACCTGAGCGTTGCCCATATTTTAATTATTCAGTAATATTACTATGGAGATGTGACAATGTCCTCCTGAGTCCCAAATGGTGTCCGATTTCTTTCTTGCTCTTTTTCTTGATTGACATCTCAGTCTCCCCAGTCAAGCATTACCATGGGCTATATCATATGCCTTTTATGTGTAAGGCCTCATGGGCCGTTACTTTCATCTTCTTTTCCTCGTCTTTATCGTTTACGATCGAGTCGCCATTTGGTCACTTGGTCACATAAATCAGTCAACGTGCTTATTCCACGCTAATCCTATAATGAAAAGCGCAATAACAAGTTTTAAATTTAAATTTTACCTTCATTGACCTTGACGGTTAGACATTTCAGTCACCGGTTACCTTATACCGTATTGCTCGGGTATACCAACATTGTCTTCACGAGGCTTACAACATTCATGACCCCAATTCCATGGCTTGCGCTACAACGTGGTTATATTCCATGTCACTTTTCTTGACCGTCCATCACGTCATGTTTAGTCTATAACAATCTTTTCGTTTTTGAAAATTTTCTTTTTGTATTTATCGCCTTGCACCTATTGGTATCAAGACCTGTTTCTCTTAAAATTAAACGTTTTCCAATCCATCTCATACTATTTATATTTGTTTAAACGTTGTTTCTAACTAAAACTGAATTTTAGTTCTACATCTTCTTTTTAACTTGTGTCAATTACTCATATTAAGAAATTCACAACCTAGCATTTCTTCTTTAATTGTTCTTATTTTACGCGGGGAATCGTAACTGGTTCCCTCGCTTTGCCTAAGTAGCCCATAAGCCCTTTCACTTAGCTCCGTAAGCTATTTCTTTAGGCTTTCACCTCTTTAAGGTGAGGCCTCTATGGTCCATTCCACTCTATTCGTGACCCGAGGGTCATTTTGGTCCCGTAGACCTTTACACTGTTTATAACCCGCAGGTCATGGTGATCCCGTAGGTCATCCCTTTACTCGTGTCATTCTTTAAAATGTATTTGGTGTCAAAACACCCTTTTTATGTTTGAAAATTATTTATTTTCATGTTTGAGATCCATTAGGTCCCCGCGAACCTATAGATCATTTGTTCATTTTTTTAACTTCGACCATAGTCCATGACTACGATCGTTTTCCTTCCGAGCAATATTTCTGCTCTTATAACCCATTACTTGGGCTTATTATTTTGTAATTCACACTCTCATTACTCGGTTTGCACTTACATTTCGTTACAACCTATTTTAAAGAATGTTCACCCATCTTTCGATTTTGACTCATTACCCGAGTCTTTTGACTTTTAGTCCGCATTCTCGTTACTCAGTTTATGCTTATATTCAAATTTTACCCATCAACCGGGTTCATACCAAAGTCATTATTCACGCACCCATTACAGTATGCTTTGAGACTTCATTTTGACCCGTTTAGTTATTCGTATGAAATCCTCTACCCGTTCAACGTTACAAAGTTGAACATATTTATTCCGAATTTCTTTCGCAAATTCATCATCTTTTAGTCACAACTCATTTCCTGAGTCTTTTGACTTTTAATCCGCGTTCCCGTTTCTCAGTTTACGCATATATTTGAAATCCTACCCATCAACCGGGTATTTTAGCGAAGTCGTTATTAATGCAACCATTCCGGTATACATTAAGACTTCATTTTGACCCGTTTGGTTGTCTTAGCGAAATCCATCGCTTTTATTCAACCAAATCTTTAATTATTCTTTATTCAACCCGTTTGACTTGTTCGTGTGAAATCCATCACTTATGAACAATTAAACTTTATTCTTTATTTGACCCGTTTGGGCTCCTTTTTAATTCATCCCGTTAGCCTCGTCTTTACTACATCGGACATAAATGCGCTCATTATAAGAAGTTTATGGTATCATGTGTTTACTACTTACTTGGCCAGGGTAAACAATCAACACATGGTACGTGTGACCTTATTATAATTATCACATCACTTCTCATGTAAGTAAATTCTCGATTCATTTCCATATATATGATTTTATTTGGTAAAACCTTATTTATTGTTATTTAACAATTATTAGTTTTACCAGTTTTATCCTCAAACATATAGAATGTTTTCTTTTTTAAAAAACTTTTATACAATCATATTCTTTAATGTGATCGTTACTTTTTCTCAATAGGATTCATATTGAGAATACCTATTTGGATGATCACTCTCATCCAAGTTTCTATATAAACTGAATTCTGTTATTGTTTTGTTATTAACAATTGTTAATAGTACGCATTTCTACTTAATTTCTCTTGGAAACATCATCCTGGATAGGTATCCTATCCAAGATTTCCAAGTTTTATATTCCGTATGCAACAGTCAGTCACTATGTATTTGTACAATAAATTTAAAACGTGCACCTGGTAGATACTCGCCCTAATGGGATTTCATTGCCGTTTGACTAGTATAACTTTGATGAAGGGTTTGGTACGTTTTTAAATTGAACTCTACATTGATGTATTATTTATCCATTAACTTATCCTATTTAGTTTAGGCTCATCAGATCATATAAACCCCATTCTCATTTAACTCATGGAACCCAAACAAAACATGGTTGTTTTGATAGAGTTGGCTGACAAGCTACCTCCTTCAGTGTGATTTTGCATCCTTTGAGTGAAATCAAAACATAAAATCAAGATGTCTAGAGCACTAAGGAAGATTATATAGCTTCTACATTACAACCAAGACTAAACATGCCACACATATATAATGAAAGATAAAGAATCCGCAACAGCAATATAAACCTGCTAAATCTTCCAAACTCATATGTTTAAAACATGGGTCCAAACACTCTTTGCTCAAGAACAAAGAACCCAAGACCATAAAACTGCTAACTCGTCACCATCTTAAACTCACCACTACATCTTTCAAGTTCAACTACCTCCCACATTACAATTTACAACTCACCATTAACTCAGCCACCCACTTGTTGCTCTACTCTTTAAGAATATTCAGCAACGCACCATTCTGCGTATCTGATGAAACAAACAAGATCCATTCGTTTAACAGATAAAGAAAGCAGGAGCATTACCATTATTGGGTCGGATGCATGCAAAGTAAATGATCTGCTCTTTTTCATTCATGGCATTTGCTATATATGTTTGGTGACGGTTGAAAATCGAGGGAATTTATTGGAATTATATAATTCAATTTTGTTTCCTTTATGCACAGCCAATCAACCATCCCTCATGGAATGAAAATGATTTCCATGTACAACATATTGAAAATAATGAACAAGTGTAAAATCATAATAATTTTAAAGAGAAGGAGGAAACTGACCAGAGTCATTGTCAATCAAGCAATCATGAGGGAAATACCACATCTTGCTAGTTAAACACTTGCCCGATCTCTTACTTTTAAAGAAATTAATTTTCTCGTATCGTGTCCAAGGGTGGGTCCACGTATCTGGTTTAATAGCAGCATCACACTTGAAGTCACTTGCAAAAACTGCATGTTCTCCTATCGTCGTCCTTTCCGAATTCACCCATTTCATTTCATCAAGATCAACTTCAATAGCATCAAACGCATCTCCTCTCATATGCCTCAGATAGAGGTTTTCACCTGAACTTACAAATTCCAGTTCCCAAAAGGATGGCCACGGGTAATTCTTCATTATGCGTAGGGCCAAGGCAGGCTCTGGATCATGAAGTCTTAGTTCCCATAAATGATTGAATTGGCTTATCATATATATCTTCCCCTTGAAAAAGTGAAAATCAAGGATAGAGAAATTGGAAGAAATAGATCTCCATATGGCTTGTTCACCAGCTAAAGAGAAAGATATTGTACGGGAATATTTTCTTGAGATTACAAGCACCCACCCAAACATTGATGGTGAAAACACAAGAATACACTTGACTCGTTTTAGATGATTAGTTACATCAGACGGGAATGGGAAACCAGGGAAATGAAGTTCTTTCCTTGTGAAGGGATTCACTAGCCAGAAATCTCTGGCTTTCCTCCCGAAAAAAATCAAGTAACCACAAGTTATTCCAACACATCTCCTGCCCACAGAATGGGGAATGATGGTCTTTAGCTTTCTTCTCCTATAGTCCTCTAAATAACAGTCTTTTTTATATGAATGAGTAGAGATGGATAAATACATGGGTTGTTTGGACACCATAAATTTATTCCAGTTTGAGATTGCAACCGACCTCCATGACTTGCAGACACCACTGAAAGCTATGAAATCAAAAACTCCCATGTGCATCATTATTAACAACAACAGATCAGGGTTAAGGTTTGACCATGATTCCAAATCATCAATGTCAGAAGTCCTGAGTTTCTTCTGTTTTCGGGTCATACTTCTTGTATTGGTCATTCCTACACTTGCAAAAGAACAACTATAATATGAGCTCTTGGTAAACAATAAATTACACATAAAATGAAAAAAATGTATACATGGAATGCGCTTTCTACGGATTCTACACTTCCCAAACGTACCCGAATCTTACAAAAGACACCTACCGGAAGAAAAAAGTGAAAACAAGTAAACTACTAAATCTTAATGTGAGAATCCCGTGTGGATATTCATCATACATATCAGACTATATGTTGTGGAGAAGGAGAGGGCGTGAGGGAGCATGACACATCTGCAGCAATGAGCACAAACACCACACGCTAGCTAGTGGGCGTGAGGACGGTGGTTGTTTAATTTTTTTAAAGTCATAAATAATGTATCCCAATGGTATAAAGCCACCTCAACCGACCATCACATTTCACATTTCACATCTCCACAAGTACAACACGTGTTCTTGGGTGTAAAATTTGAAGCCACATTTTTTTTTCACATTTACCACAACACATAGTCTCGCAATAGCTAACTTTGCAAACTCGACTACAACTCACTGACTCTGACCTGCAAGCACTAGATTTTAGTAACACATAAGCAGATCATTATGTTGAATCATGTAGTGTAAAAACTCAAAAAAGGTCAGATTGTATCACAAAAAAAAAAAAAAAAAAAAAAAAAAAAAAAAAAAAAATGAGATTAGGGCAAAATTATCAGAATTTTACACTGATAAACAACCAATAATCAGATTTAGAGGGTTAAATTGGGATGATTGAATGGTTACTATACCATGAAGTTATCATATCATACAAATTATAAACTTTACATTAAAAAAAGATCAATGGACTAACCAGAGTTTGTAGAAAATCTTGACAACTAAAAATCAGCCAGCAGCAAAAAACCCCTAAATTACTCTCAAGATCGAAACATAAGGGTGCTTGAATGTGGGCGCAGTCAGTAGTAAGTGTTGAAAACCGACATTGCCAACATATTTATACTCTTTACCCAATCATCTAGAAGCAACAATACTCTTATTTTTTACTCTTTACCCCATCATCTAGAAGCAACAATATTCTTATAATTTTCGTATTTGTTTAATTGAAACTAGTGTTAAATAAAAAATGTTTACACTATTATCAGATTTTATATTAACACATGTCATCGTCCTATATGTAACCAAAAGATAAAACAGTGATATCACAAAATAATGTAGCAGCAACAAAAAACCAACTTGTGTTGAAACAAAAAATCATTCAAATGAATATCGGGACCGGTGTTGTTCGGACGGTATATCGGTAAATGAATATATGTATTACAAAATAAATAAAAATTATCTAAAATATAATTCCACAAAAGTAGTCTCATGTGAACCAAAAAGAAAATCATGATACCCCCAAAGGGATATACCAAAGGGATATCCACACATATTTCACATAGATCAAAAGTCATATAAAAGGAGATACTGGTTCTAATAAGATGGATATCTGTACCGATGTTGTTCGGTATCGATTCGGTTGTACTTGGTATATATAGTTTACCGTAACAAAAAAAATTATTACGAACACAATTTCGTTTTCAATAAAATTTATATCAAAATATTAAGAGAGAAAAAATAAACACAGAGGAATTTTTTTAAGTTAATGAAGGCAAGTTATTAGAGAAAAATAAAAATTAATGATAAATGTAAGTGCAGCTCTACCAAGTAACTGTGCTTTCTCAGTTCTGGTCAAAGTCCAAAGAAGTTAAGATCCAACAAATAACTAACAAATTCAGACAAGATTATGTGGTAAGGGGTCCGAACTTGTCAAGTATTGGTTTGTACGAATTTGTGGATTTGATTTTGTCAGTACTTATTATAAGACCCTTACTTAAAGAATTGAAATTTTATAAAGATTATATATATATATATATATATATATATATATATATATATATATATATATCCTAATACACGTCCATACATATTTTCGAATTTCATAAATATTAAAACATTTCAACATGTTATCGATGTTCAGTTTCGTAAACAAACGACTAAACAAAATGAGGAAGCTTGAATCTTTGAACGTGTTCGGTTCTTCATTGAGCTTGATCGTCATCCGTTGCTTCTAACAATAACCTATATTCCAAAATCATGAAATACGTTAGTTAAAATGAGTTTATAACGTATTAGATTGAACCCAATGGCCCAAACAACAAAACAAAATAATTTGAGAAAAACCCGCCGTAAGCTACGGCGGGTATGCCGTAACATACATACGGTACACACATTCTGTCCGAAACAGTTAAGCCCAGCCATATGTTACAGCTGGGAGCCGTAAGCCCAGCTGCAAATTTTTCATTTTTGGTTCTTTTTACGAAAAACTCCGTAACTTCTCGAATATTCATCCGATTCACTTCAAACTTATTTCTAAACGATTGTAAAATGTTTATCTACGTAATTAACCCAAAATCCTTCACCCGGATTTGTAATTTTAACGAATTACGAGACCGTTACTCGGTCTATGCGTGTTTTTATTTTGACCCGTTATAGATTTAAGCACTTCAGCTTAATTCATCTGCATCTCTTCATATCTCCTATTCCAGTTTATAACCTTCATTCAAGTATTATCACATCTTCCATTGTGATGGATTATGATAGGAAAACCATTGTATTCCTATTCTATCACAAGGTTTGACACTTTTACGAAAATGACCCCTTTATGTAACATTAAGCCAAAAATGGTTTAATGCTTCATTTTATGCTACTTGAAGGATCGATCAACTTATAAAACTCATATTTAAACTTCCCCTAAGGGTCATTTATCCGATTTGCCATTCGGGGGCGTTTTTGTCAATTTTAGTCCTTTTTAACTACGAAGGACATCTAAAAGCTTGTTTTGGCTAGGTGGGCACTTATATCCTATATTCTAATAACAAGTCATTGTGTTCCTAAGAACATAAAATTTCCATTTAAATTAGTGGATATAGCTTACTTAGGTAATCCGAAATCCACCCACGACTCGTTTAGCTCTCGTCGGACCCTAAATCCTGATTGAGAGTTTGGCCCATTATACATACCTGGCTCGGGTCATAGCTTTGACCCGTTTTAATACTTTTCAATATTGATTGCTAATTAAAAGCAATACAAGCCATAAGCTATTCTCCCTGTGAACACAACAACTCGATAACAACCATTAGTCATTATTGTCACCGTTTGGCCTAAATGACCATTTATCGTTGTGAGATGGTATTTATTTGCCATCTCATCCATGTAGTCCATTCAGTTTTACACCATACGATCATATTACTTAAAAATCATCTCTTAGTTTGTTTGACCCATTATGGCTTACGCCATTGTGTGTCTTTTCAAAACTATTGTTTATTCGTCAACTCGTGACCAAATTACCTTTTTACCCATTATGGTTTACATCATATGGTAATTCCTCAAAACTCCTTGTTTATTCGTCATCACATGACCGAATTACCGTTTTACCCCTTTTATCATCAAATATGGTTTCTCACCATTTTCATTTATTCCGAACCGTATCATTCCGCGTCAGAACGTCATAATTCATAAACTAATTTGAATTGTTCTTAACCAATACTATAAGTAAGTATTCTATTTAAAAGATGTAAGCTTTACTTACCTAGCATCCAATCATGCTTTTCCTGCGTACTTGATCCGTTTGACCTGCTTCTTTCCCAAGCTTCCACCTAGCTTGTCAAGCGTCAAACTATCATTTATCATTCGCAAGATGGTTAGATTAGTCATCATTTGTCACGACTATTTCACCGTATGAATTTTATATCAAAATTATTATTCGATCTTAGTATAGGTCAGTTTGAGTGTTAAAAAGTCAACTGCCTATTAACATATGCAAATGCACAAATAGGTTCAACGAACTCATTTAGGCATCTCATCAACTATTCGGTAGGCGTTATTTCTTGGCTACCCTTTTAACTAAATTCCTCAACCAAGTTTATGAAATTGTCACATCAAGATAACATAGTTTTAAATCATTGTACACTAATATACCATCATTATACAAGAACTTAGGATTGTTTCATCACCATGAAGCAACCCATTACATCATATGTATGAAATCTACCCAATTATCAAACTTAGCCAAAGGCTTTAAACATTCATATACACATGATGATTTCAAGCGTCTAGAACATAAATTTAACATAAATTTCATTATAACATACAAAAAACCATTTCATGGTAAGTATGAACATGTACTCAAACTTATAAATTGTTCTAAGTATTTTTCTATTACTATCATGTATCATGATTCTAAACACAAGTATATATCATCCACTTCATCATAGAATCAAAACCCACTTCATAATCTACTTGTTAATCACTTACAAGTAATCTTACATCAAATATTTTATAATTTCTTTATGTTTAACAATATTAAGCATACATCCATACCTAATTTTGTCACACCCCTAAAATACCACATGCGGGAACACCGCAGGACGTGTGACGTACCAGGATCTAAGACACCAATCACATTGAACTATAACACGATATAAATAAAAGTTCCCATTTATTTCATAAACAATTTCAAATCACAACTTAAAACAGGTATGTTCAGCGAAAGCGTATGGTAAATAATTATTCAGGTGTTTCAAAACAATGTGCAAAACCAATGAACATGTATCCAAGAGCTACGACCCATGACCACTGCGGCACTCCCAGATAGCAAGTTCCATCCATGGACAAGTTCCATCCATGAATCTAACGACCTGCAAGCATGCAAACAAGTGTGTCAGACGACGCTGGTGAGTTCAAAGTTTGTTAACATGTTGAGTTACTAGATATGAGTTTAAGATAATTCAGAGATTTGAGGTTGTTATTAACTCGATTACCGCAGATGGCTCCAGATTATTTACCCAAACCCTAATGCTCTATCAAACATTGGTCAAGTGGTTAAGGTAATTAGATCACGACCGTCCTCCCCGGTACGGTGTGAGGGTGCCAAACCTAATAGCGCTATCAACTAATAACCCCGTTACCTCCCCGGCAACCAATCGGTATATGATGGGACTTAATGATAGAAATGAGTGTAATAACCAACATCCCAGGTTTAACATTCCAGTCAAACCCAATTACCCGACATTCCTCCCTGGAACGTTTACCAGATGTCCCACCCCGTGACGCATGCTTGGAAAAAGAGTAGTGAACTCACCTTAGATTTGCTCGGTTTATTAAGTTACCCATTCTAGTTAGTCAACCAACCCTACCGTGGTTAACAACACTTATCAGTTTCATAATCACCCAAGTCACATATCTTACACAGATTGCATTCATCATAGGGTTACTGTACAACACTTAGCATGTATATCACGTAATAACCATTAACATATGTATTAGCTACTCACACGAGTCAAATCATGTTTCTCATTCCTAGTTAACATCATCAACATGTAACAGATAGAGTTTTGAAATCATCACAGACTGTTCCCTCTAATCTCCCGTTTACAACACTCTCCACGAAGGACTTGTCTTTTGTGGAAAGTCTCCTTGGCGAAGAACCCCATGACAAAGGATGGTCCTTCATCGAGAGGGTGGGTGACGAAAGACCCTAGTGTTTTGTCGAGAACCAATCAACGAAGAACCTAGTTCTTCGTCACAATCCTAAACAGGCAGTTACACTTCCTTTCATTCAGCCGTAACGTATGCTATCAAGTTCATCTATTCCCCAAACGGATTTAACAATAGATTAAACGATGATCATGCATTCTAGTTATGAATAATCATTACTCATACAAAACGTAACAGTTAATCATCACACATCAACCTTGCACGCCATGCATAACAGTTTTCAATTAACAACAACAATTAACAACACAATTAGTGGATCAAACGGCAGTTATTTACATGTTATACCAAACCCTAGGGGTTGTTCATCATCAACAAGAAACACCTTCATATCAACATCTCATACATGCTAAATCCTATAATAACCCTATGAAATCGGGTTTATTAACCTATATGTCCATTAATCAATTCTGATCAACACAAGAATACAACTTAACTCAACATCATGCATCATTACTATTTTGATTCCAAACAAGCAGCACAAAATAGAACACATGAATCGACCAACATCTTACTAACCGTGATATAGAAATGATCCGATTAGCCGAGATGAAGAGGTTCTGAGTCCCACTACTGCCATCGCACAGGAAGAATTCTTATGGTTTTTAGTTTTCAACTGACGGTTACAATATCAAAAGTTTACGTTTTAAACGCTACGTGTTGGGCCGCAACTACATGGGCTGAAGGCCCTTATGGCGAAGAATCCCCATAGACGAAGAATATACTTCGTCGAGTTTGTCGGTGACGAAGATCTTTCTTCATCGCTAAGGGTTTGTGACGAAGGTCCAATACTTCGTCTGGCATGAGGATGACGAAGGATCATCTTCGTCGAGAAATGTTGTGATGAAAAGGGCTTTTGTCATTAAAGGTTTTTATTAAATGTTCAAACATTAAACCACCAAATAACTTATACTAAAATCATTCTAAAATGATATATATGATACAATGTACAACAAAATATAAAACAGGATTGTAAAACAGGTGACGCGTAAAGGAAAGGTCTTGAAATCTCAGGTTGTAACAAATTTCATGTTTGGATCATCATCCAACAATTTAATTGCAAGCAATCTACTTGTCTCAAATCACAACTTTCACCAATCTAGGTTTTAAGACATACCTTATGATCCCCTTGTCTAGGTGATCGATAATTTGTGTTCATGCACGAATTTGAGTCTTAATTTGTTCTTCAATTTGATGTTTCATGGATGAACAAGGGTTTTCCCTTTGTTTGTTTCTCTTGGTGGTCGACACACACACACTATGTGTGTGTTGTGTTTTAGTTTTTACATATTAAAACACATGTTTCCTTTTTAACAACTTTGGTCCCTTAGGTTTAGTTTTGTTCAAAACTCTCATAAAACACTACTAACAATTAACCAATTCTCGTATCTATCTTTAAATGTTCCTAGTCAATTTACTAAATATGAGTTGTTACAACCCGATTCAACTTAAGTCTCGTTCACTCGGGTCCTTAGTACACTGTTTCTTATAGCACTTATTTACTTTACATTTAACATTAGGTTTGTTTATTTAAACCTTAATGTTTACGGGTTAACTTTTCCCACTAACGGTACTTTACCCGCTCTTTAATATTAATGGGGTTTGATTACTAAACCCGTTTTTTTGGGTGTTACAAGTCTATCCTCCTTAAAGAGGGTTCGTCCCCGAAACCTTTGTTACATAGTTCCTTGGGTTTAACCCAATGGACTTGGTTTCGTTTTCACCTGGGCGTTGCCCATATTTTAATTATTCAGTAATATTACTAGGGAGATGTGACAATGTCCTCCGGAGTCCCAAATGGTGTCCGATTTCTTTCTTGCTCTTTTTCTTGATTGACATCTCAGTCTCCCCAGTCAAGCATTACCATGGGCTATATTATTATATCATATGCCTTTTATGTGTAAGGCCTCATGGGCCGTTACTTTCATCTTCTTTTCCTCGTCTTTATCGTTTACGATCGAGTCGCCATTTGGTCACTTGGTCACATAAATCTGTCAACGTGCTTATTCCACGCTAATCCTATAATGAAAAGCGCAACAACAAGTTTTAAATTTAAATTTAACCTTCATTGACCTTGACGGTTAGACATTTCAGTCACCGGTTACCTTATACCTTATTGCTCGGGTATACCAACATTGTCTTCACGAGGCTTACAACATTCATGACCCCAATCCCATGGCTTGCGCTACAATGTGGTTATATTCCATGTCACTTTTCTTGACCGTGATTACATCACGTCATGTTTAGTTTATAACAATCTTTTTGTTTTCGAAAATTTTCTTTTTGTATTTATCGTCTTGTACCTATTGGTATCAAGACCTGTTTCTTTTAAAATTAAATGTTTCCCAATCCATCTCATACTATTTATATTTGTTTAAACGTTGTTTCTAACTAAAACTGAATTTTAGTTCTACATCTTCTCTTTAACTTGTGTCAATTACTCATATTAAGAAATTCACAACCTAGCATTTCTTCTTTTATTGTTCTTATTTTACATGGGGAATCGTAACTGGTTCCCTCGCTTTGCCTAATAGCCCGTAAGCCCTTTCACTTAGCCCCGTAAGCTATTTTTTTAGGCTTTCACCTCTTTAAGGTGAGGCCTCTATGGTCCATTCCTCTCTATTCGTGACCCGAGGGTCACTTTGGTCCCGTAGACCTTTACACTGTTTATAACCCGCAAATCATGGTGTTCCCGTAGGTCATCCCTTTACTCGTATCATTCTTTAAAATGTATTTGGTGTCAAAACACCCCTTTTATATTTGAAAATTATTTATTTTCATGTTTGAGATCCATTAGGTCCTCGCGAACCTATAGATCATTTGTTCATTTTTTTAACTTCGACCGTAGTCCATGACTACGATCGTTTTCCTTACGAGCAATATTTCTGCTCTTATAACCCATTACTTGGGCTTATTATTTTGTAATTCACGCTCTCATTACTCGGTTTGCGCTTACATTTCGTTACAACCTATTTTAAAGAATGTTCACCCATGTTTCGATTTTGACTCATTACCCGAGTCTTTTTGACTTTTAGTCCGCATTCTCGTTACTCAGTTTATGCTTATATTCAAATTTTACCCATCAACCGGGTTCATACCAAAGTCATTATTCACGCACCCATTACAGTATGCTTTGAGACTTCATTTTGACCCGTTTAGTTATTCGTATGAAATCCTCTACACGTTCAACGTTACAAAGTTGAACATATTTATTCCGAATTTCTTTCGCGAATTCATCATCTTTTAGTCACAACTCATTTCCCGAGTCTTTTGACTTTTAATCCGCATTCCCGTTTCTCAGTTTACGCATATATTTGAAATCCTACCCATCAACCGGGTATTTTACCGAAGTCGTTATTAATGCAACCATTCCGGTATACATTAAGACTTCATTTTGACCTGTTTGGTTGTCTTAGTGAAATCCACCGCTTTTATTCAACCAAATCTTTAATTATTCTTTATTCAACCCGTTTGACTTGTTCATGTGAAATCCATCACTTATGAACAATTAAACTTTATTCTTTATTTGACCCGTTTGGGCTCCTTTTTAATTCATCCCGTTTGCCTTGTCTTTACTACATCGGACGTAAATGCGCTCATTATAAGAAGTTCATGGTATCATGTGTTTACTACTTACTTGGCCAGGGTAAACAATCAACACATGGTACGTGTGACCTTATTATAATTATCACATCACTTCTCATGTAAGTAAATTCTCGATTCACTTCCATATTTATGATTTTATTTGGTAAAACCTTATTTATTGTTATTTAACAATTATTAGTTTTACCAGTTTTATCCTCAAACATATAGAAAGTTTTCCTTTTTATAAAACATTTATACAATCATATTGGTTAATGTGATCGTTACTTTTTCTCAATAGGATTCATATTGAGAATACCTATTTGGATGATCACTCTCATCCAAGTTTCTATATAAACTGAATTCTGTTATTGTTTTGTTATTAACAATTGTGAATAATAGGCATTTCTACTTAATTTCTCTTGGAAACATCATCCTGGATAGGTATCCTATCCAAGTTTTCCAAGTTTTATATTACGTATGCAACAGTCAGTCACTATGTATTTGTTGAACATTACTATTTGTATAATAAATTTAAAACGTGCACCTCATAGATACTCGCCCTAATGGGATTTCATTGCCGTTTGACCTTTATTGGATATCATAATATGATTTAGGTCCTTGGTGAGCATGCTCTACTTATCATACTTCGGACCGTTCCATCGTCATATCTGTAAATCATTAAACTCTCGCCATCTTCAGATGCTAGCGCCCTTCAACTAAAACGTTCACAAAATATTAGTAACATCGAAATTAATAAGCATCCGTACTAGAATACAAGGTCTTCTACAATACTTGTTAACACAAGTAATTCACTATTTATATCGGTCTTTTACCAATTTATTTGAGGTATGGTGTGTTCACACGATAGCCCTATATGTTGTTTACAACACTTTTAACTATTCTAGACCGATAATATTCGTAACAGCTTACCGGATGTCTTGATCAAGCCTTGAAACGAACACATTTGATCATTAACCAGGCTCTGATACCAACTTGTAAGACCCTTACTTAAAGAATTGAAATTTTATAAAGATTATGCATTTATATATATAAATGCTAATACACGTCCGTACATATTTTCGAATTTCATAAATATTAAAACATTTCAACATGTTAACGTTGTTTAGTTTCGTAAACGACTAAACAAAATGCGAAAGCTTGAATCTTTGATCGTGTTCGGTTCTTCGTTGAGCTTGATCGTCATCCATTGCTTCTAACAATAACCTATATTCCAAAATCATGAAATACGTTAGTAAAAATGAGTTCATAACGTATTAGATTGAACCCAATGGCCCAAACAACAAAACAAAATAATTTGAGAAAAACCCGCCGACGGGTATGCCGTAACTAACAACCCTCACATTTTGTCTTAAACAATTAATCCAGGCCGTAGGTTACGACTGGGAGCTGTAACATACGGTACAACCTAGTTGCAAATTTTTCATTTTTGGTCCTTTTTACGAAAAACTCCGTAACTTCACGGATATTCATCTGACTCACTTCAAACTTATTTCTAAACGATTGTAAAATGTTTATCTACGTAATTAACCCAAAATCCTTCACCCGGATTTGTAATTTTTTTTGAATTACGCGACCGTTACTCGGTTTATGCGTATTTTTCTTTTGTCCCGTTATGGATTTAAGCACTTAAGCCTGATTCATCCGCATCTCTTCATACCTCCTATTCCACTTTATAACCTTAATTCAAGTGTTTTCACATCTTCAATTGTGATGGATTATGATAGGAAAACCATTATATTGCTATTCTACCACCGGGTTTGACACTTTTACGAAAATGACCCCTTTTTGTAACATTAAGCCAAAAATGGTTTAATGCTTTATTTTATACTACTTGAAAGATCGACCAACTTATAAAACTCATATTTAAACTTCCCCTAAGGGTCGTTTATCCGATTTGCCATTCGGGGGCGTTTTTGTCAATTTTAGTCCTTTTTAACTATGAAAGACATCTAAAAGCTTGTTTTGGCTAGTGGGCACTTAAATCCTGTATTCTGTTAACAAGTCATTGTGTTCCTAAGAACATAAAATTTCCCATTTAAATTATTGGATATACCTTACTTAGGTAATCAGAAGTCCAACCATGACTCGTTTAGCTCTCGTCGGACCCTAAATCCTCATTGAGAGTTTGGCCCATTATACATACCTGGCTCGGGTCATAGGTTTGACCCATTTTAATAATTTTCAATATTGATTGCTAATTAAAAGCAATAAAACCATATGCTATTCTCCCTGTGAACACAACAACTCGACAGCAACCATTAGTCATTATTCTAAAATGGCGATAACATCGCCATTTGACCCGTTTGGCCTAAATGACCATTTATCATTGTGAGATGGTATTTCTTTGCCATCTCATCCATGTAGTCTGTTTCGTTTTACACCATACGATCATATTACTTAAAAATCATCTCTTAGTTCGTTTGACCCATTATGGCTTACACCATTAGGTGTCTTTTCAAAACTATTGTTTATTCGTCAACTCGTGACCAAATTACCATTTTAACCATTATGGTTTACACCATATGGTAATTCCTCAAAACTCCCTATTTATTCGTTATCACATGATCGAATTATCGTTTTACCCCTTTTATCATAAAATTTGGTTTCTCACCATTTTCATTTGTTCCGACCCGTATCATTCCGCGTCGGAATATCATAATTCATAAACTAATTTACATTGTTCTTAAACAATACTATAAGTAAGTATTCAATTTAAAAGATGTACGCTTTACTTACCTTGCATCCAATCATGTTTTTCCCGCGTACTTGATCCGTTTGACCCGCTTCTTCCCCAAGCTTCCACTTAGCTTGTCAAGTGTCAAACTATCATTTATCAGTCGCAAGATGGTTAGATTAGTCATCATTTATCACGACTATTTCACCTTATGAATTTTATATCAAAATTATTATTTGATCTTAGTATAGGTCAGTTTGATTTTTAATAAGACAACTGCCTATTAACATATGCAAATGCACAAATAGGTTCAACGAACTCATTTAGGCATCTCATCAACTATCCGGTAGGCGTTATTTCTAGGGTACCCTTTTAACTAAATTCCTCAACAAAGTTCATGAAATTGTCACATCAAGATAACATAGTTTTAAATCATTGTACACTAATGTACCATCATTATACAAGAACTTAGGATTGTTTCATCACCATGAAGCAACCCATTACATCATATGTATGAAATCTACCCAATTATCAAACTTAGCCAAAAGCTTTGAACATTTATATACACATGATGATTTCAAGCATCTATAACATAAATTTAACATCAATTTCATTATATCATACAAAAACCCATTTCATGGTAAGTATGAACCTGTACTCAAACTCATAAATTGTTCAAGTATTTTTCTTTTCTATTACTATTATGTACGATGATTCTAAAAACAAGTATATCATCCACTTCATCATAGAATCAAAACCCACTTCATAATCTACTTGTTAATCACTTACAAGTAATCTTACATCTAATATTTTATAATTCCCTTATGTTTAACAAAATTAAGCATACATCCATACCTAAGTTCATGTTTGGATCATCATCCAACAATTTAATTGCAAGCAATCTACTTGTCTCAAATCACAACTTTCACCAATCTAGGTTTTAAGACATACCTTATGATCCCCTTGTCTAGGTGATCGATAATTTTTGTTCATGCACGAATTTGAGTCTCAATTTCTTCTTCAATTTAATGATTCTTGGATGAACAAGAGTTTTCCCCTTGTTTGTTTCTCCTGGTGGTCGACTCACACACACACACTATGTGTGTGTTGTGTTTTTTTTTACATATTATAACACTTGTTGTCTTTTTAACAACTTTGGTCCCTTAGGTTTAGTTTTATTTAATACTCTCATAAAACACTACTAACAATTAACCAATTCTCGTAACTAGGTTTAAATGTTCTTAGTCAATTTACGAAATATGAGTTGTTACAACCCGATTCAACTTAAGTCCCGTTCACTCGGGCCCTTAGTACACTGTTTCTTATAAAGCACTTATTTACTTTTTATTTAACATTTGGTTTGTTTATTTAAACGCCAATGTTTACAGGTTAACTTTTCCCACTAACGGTACTTTACCCGCTCCTTAATATTAACGAGGTTTGATTACCAAACCCGTGTTTTTTGGTGTTACACTTTTGTATTTGTTGCTCGTATTTAGGTTAAATTCGGACAAGGCCCTTTGTATCAGGACTTATGGGTTTGCCCTAGCCTATAAATATCGGTGTATATGTTAGAATTAGTCATCCATTCATCTCTGTGGTGAACAGCTTTGTGCAACTCTCACAAATCCTAAGAAATTCCTCAACAGCATGTGCACATTCTAAAGAGAGAGTGACTATGTGTTAGTGAGAGAAAGCTAGGTTTAGATCTTTATGATCTAAACCATCTTGTAGATGATGTATACTCTTTTGGTATCACGGTGGTTTCCGCACATCGCGTGTGTGTTCGATCGGTCCAGGTTCGTGTGTTTGTTGCAGGAAGACGTGCTCTCACAGTGGTATCAGAGCATGGTTACCGATTCAGAATGGTCTAACCGCCTTTCGAATCACCATTGCTCTCGATTTGATGTTTGTTTCCGCCAAAAATCATGGAGACATGAAGATTCTGCAGAAAACTTGAAGATTTTGAAGTTGTTCGTCGACTGAGATGTTTCTTGTTTTCCAGGATTGTTTCAGATCTGTGTTTTGATCCGAAAAAGGTAGTGTCCGTATTTAATTTTGTGTTAAAAGCAATGATGTCCGTGTTTGTTATTCTGATCTTCTTGATGACTTATGTGTAGTCACACTTGTCAGTACTTATTGCATCATTGTCCGCATTTGTGGTTGATTCTTCATAGCTTGTCCTCATTGTGGTTGATTTATATGTAAGAACTTACCTTTCACTGTGTCTGAATTTAAAGTTCTGAGAACTTATTCATCTTATCCGCATATAAGATTGTTCGGACTTATCAAAACTTGTCCGCATTCAGCCTTGTTCGCACATATCAGATTACCTTGTGTCCGCACATATCAATAAAAAAAACACTTAAGTGCGCACTTAAACATAAGCTCCTTTCCGCACATAGTCTTAAACTTGTGCGCATTTAGGACTTGTCCGCACATAAGCTTCATTTTGTCCGCACTTAAGGTTTTGTAAAAGAGTTATTTGTCTGCACTTAACATTTTGGGACTCATTCATCAAGACTTATTCATCAGAAGTTATTCATCAGAGCTTATTCATCAGCACTTACGATTAAAAGGTTCATCCGCGCTTAACATTTTGGAACTTGTCCGCACTTAGATTATATATATACACATATATATAGTCTGCACTTAGAACACAAGACTTGTTCGCACATAAACATTGTCAACTTGTCATTACTTTGTCCACACTTAATATCAATTAGATTAATCCGCACTTAAGACTTGAATTGTTGTCCGCACTTGTAGTTGAATTAACTGTCCGCACTCGTAGTTAAATAATTGTCCGCACTTAGGTGTACATCTAAGTGTCCGCACTTATCAAATGGTGTCCGCATTTAATTCATTTGTCCGCACATCAATACTTGTCTGCCCTTATCATACCTTGTGCGCATTTGTGGAATAGTTTTGTCAAAACTTATAAAGTTCTTTGATGTTGTCCGCATTTAGGGCTTGTGTTTTGTCAGAACATATTAGTTTCAATTTTGTCTGTACTTAGTTGCTCATTTGGTAAAAGTGCGAGAACTTATTCTTTCTTCTGTCTGAACTTAATGTTTGTCAGTACTTATTCTCTCTTTGTGCGAGTTTAAGTGTTTGTCAGAATTTCTTCATTCCTTTGAAGTTCGAATTTATGAGTTATATTCGGAATTTGGAATTTCGTTGCTTGTTCTGAATATCTTTGGATTCTGAACTACTGTTTACATAATCTGTTTCAAATGCTTCCGGGTTTTACGAGTTCTGAATTTTCTAGAAGTTTGGGTTACCTGGGGTACCGGATATTTAGTTAAGTATAGAAGTTTGTGTAGTTCAGAGGTTTCGATTTGTGCATGTTCCGAGTTTTTCTAGTTATGCCGGGTTACCGAGGGTACCGGATAATTAGCAAGAGTCAGAATTCTGTGTAATTCAGAAATTTGAAGTCAGTTTCGGATTACTGAAAAGTTCCAGGGTACTTATGTTGTCCGGATCAAGTGAGGGGATGAGAAGCGGAAATGGTGGTCCACAATGTTCTTTTCAAGATTCTCGAAGTTCGGATTTGGTCCTTACTAGAGTTTTGGGACAATCTTGGA
Source organism: Helianthus tuberosus (assembly GCA_030545235.1). Classification (NCBI taxonomy): domain Eukaryota; kingdom Viridiplantae; phylum Streptophyta; class Magnoliopsida; order Asterales; family Asteraceae; genus Helianthus; species Helianthus tuberosus. Next base: position 42,666,987 of record CM060448.1, on the reverse strand, counting down.
TTATTATTGTGACTTGGTTGGACTTTGACAGCTTGTGCGTAAAAAGACTCGTGCGTGATGGAGTTTAGTCAAGTATGTTTGTGTCTTTAATCAAGTATTGACGTGATGAAGTGTTTAGGATTGGGGATTGGAAATCCAATGTCTCTTTCTACTACCGGTTAGGTTTGAAGATTATGGTTTCGAGTGATATTCTTACATTTGGTTGTTGGCTGGTTCGCGTTAACTTGATTCAGGAGTAGTTTGAGGGGGATGATGTACAGTGTTTGATGTTGGATTCTTCGACTTTCACAAAGCAGCCATTTAAGTGATCGTCGGCAAGTCTTTAATTAGAAGGGTTGAAGATCGATGAGCTCTGCCGGAAAGATCAAGTCTCAGCCAAAATAGAAAGCATGCATAACATCATCAGTCAAGGGGGAGTCTGTAAGCGCAATATCCAGTGACTTCACTTAAGATTATTGATGCCAGACAGAACTGATAGCAACAGTTAAGGGGGAATCTATAGGTGCAGCTCTCGTCGGGTAACTGTGCTTTCACAATAAATGAATCATGTGGCTAGTTATTAGGCGTGTAGTTACTATTCATCAAAATAAATTTGTAATGTATATGAGACCTTCCATTTTTGACCTTTTTGCTCACGTGAACGAAAGAGAATGAGAGAGATGTGAAGCCTACTGACGAGCATGGTTGAATGGATTCCATGAAAGGAGAGAGGGGAAATCTAACCGTGGTTTTTAGTTAACCTAAACAAATGTTATGTGACCGTGTTTTGAGACCTCGTCATTAAAAAGCTCATAAAATAACAGCATTATTAAATTTGTATATTATTTTTACTCATAAACACCTACCCTTTGTAACCAAAGTTGTGGGACGGCTTAAATGGCCATCAAGAATGACACAACTAGGCCTTGACTATGTATACTAGTGATATTGCCATTAGTGTAGCTACATGTAAAAACTACAAGTATTTACATACATGTCAAAGAAATTATACTATAGTTATGAAAAATATTCTTATAAAACTCCGTTACAATCAAAAGAAGTCGTTACAAGATTGAATCATTTCAACATAATGTTAAAAATAAACCTATTAGTTACTTGAATGCCTTTAATTTGAAATCCTTATCTCATTTATGGAACTATCGTTGTAAGATTCGCTGACCAGAGAAGAACACTCATGATAGAATTGGAGACTCACAACGGAGGTCAATTACGAGATAACAATCAGTGGCAGTTGTTGAGTGCAGGTTGTACTTTAGAACCCAAGAGACATCATCTGGGCACAATGCGAGTTGAACCCCCCCCCCCCTCTAAACATGTAATAAAATCCGTGTCTAAATTACCATATATAAACACGAGAATAGTTGTCGGTTTCTTTTTACATTTAATTGGTAATATAGGATTTTATTTATTACATTACCATTTTATCAAAATATCTTTAGAAGAAGATTTATTAAATTGTTAATAATATAAACTAGAAACTCGGTAAAAAGATAATCAATTAAAAATAGATTTATAAAAAAAAAATCTTTAGAAACGTATCTAGTAAGTAAATTAAATGAAACTACAGACTCGATAATCGAACAAAAGCAAAACAACTAGGCTCATTCTATACGCACCCCCTCTTTCCTGATTATACCCCCCCTTGTGAGAGGAAAACTGTCGGTCCCACGCAGGCCCCACCTGTAAGTATGTGAGAGGAGAGGGGTGAAAAAAGTAAATGGGGGGTGTAGAAAGTAGCACCGTATTTTAATTTTATTACTAGTTGATTAAAATAATAAATCAAATAAATATATGGTTTCAAACTACTCCATGTTTGAAAAGTAAAAATTAATATATGTATCATTATGCCTGAGATGTAGTGACATTTATACATTGATCTTCACTTTTACTTTTACATTGACTTGGTTTTCTTCGTCTCCTTCACTTTCTGTATTCTACTTTTGTGATATCATCTCTTCTCATCCTTATAGTACCAGAGGTCTTGAATGAGAAAAATAAATTTTGGGCCCCTCTAAAACATGGGCCCTTAGTCTGTGTAAAATGCAACATATAAATTATATTAAATGAGACATGAACCTAACCTTTTTTTAGTACTAATGTTGGAAAATGTGTGCTTTTGTCTTCTTTTTGTATTTTGAGGACCAAATGAGCTTAAATGAACAAAAGGTGAAACTTCCTTATCATTTGTCGGTGGTGAAACTTTAATAACTAGTTTCTTATGTTGAAGGTGAAACTTTCTTATCATTTGTCTGTGGTGTCTTGGCATTATTTTACTGTCTATATAAAATAAAAAAAATTTCACCATTCATATACGGTCTATATAGAGATATGTTGGCTACCTGGTCGGGGGGTTAAGGGAATGGTTTGGTAAGGTTCTTGCCTTGTTCGGTGTATAGATCCTGCAAGGACCTGGGTCAAGCTTACTAGGACCTCCTTCAATACCCACTGGTATTAGATGGCGGGGGTGCGAATGGCTTGATCCCCTCATATGTAAACTACTATTAATACATTAACCCGACTACTTGGGATTGTATCCCTGCTGACTCAAACCACTTAGCCGAGGGTAACGTGGCCTTCAAAAGAGGGGCCTACCACATTACGCATTAATAACTTAATTAATTATCTTTCAATATTCCAACCTTTTGGGATTGTATCCTTGCTGACTCAAACCAATGGGTTGAGGGTAACGTCACCTTCAAAACAGGGGCCTACTACTATAACTAAGATAATCTCTTAAAAAGTGCAAAAGTGCGAAAATCATCAAATGTTACATTAAAGGCGAGTCGGATCCAAGTGATTCATCTTGTCTATCTTTTTTTTTTCAGCATTTTTAGTTTTTATTTTTCATGTTTAAAACTTTTCTAAAACTTTTGATTTGATTAGACGTTGAGGATAAACCCATACTAAAAGCTCTTGTGTCCTTGGATGACCTCGGTATCTTACCAACGCTATACTACGCTCAAGATGGGTGCACTTGCCCATATGTGTGTTTAGTGTTAGTAGAATATCGTGTTTATAAATTTAAAACTTGACTAATGTGTTAAAAAGGGCTTAAAATATCAACAAAAACATATAACGCTACACACGCATCAAGTTTTTGGCGCCGTTTACGGGGACACAAGAATTTTAAGAAAGCTTAAAATCGACGGCCTAATCAGTTTTTCAAAACCTTTTTAAAACCCGCGCGCACATTTTTACATTTTTAGGTAGTTTTTGCATTACAGTACTCTTAACACGGGGTTGTGCTCACTGAACACGCCCCCGTGCTGCATAATTTTTACAAAACTCCCAGATACAGAGTCTGAACACGGGGTCGGGTTCGCTGAACACCCCCCCCCCCACCGTGCTGCACAAAACCAGTTACATTTTTTTAAAAATGCCCATATACAGAACCTGAACACGGGGCCGTGCACTCACTGAATACGGGGTCGTGTCCAGCCTCTGTTTCCGTTTCTATTTTTGTTTTCTGGTCCCGGGACTCTGTTGTGATCTGCTGAGTGATTCTTATGGATCAATACTCAAGAGGTTACAACTACCACTACGAGGAGGATGATTATAGGGAAGAGTATTGTACCATTTGTGGTAACCCTCATTCGATGTAATATTGTGACCTCTTTGAACCATCCTCTTCATACACCTAATACGAGGAGCCCAGGTACGAGCCATCCACTTCATACACATCCTATGAAGAGCCAAGGTATGAACCTTCTCCCTCATACTCATATTTTGATGAACCAAGGTATGAGCCTTCATACTCATACTTTGAGAAACCAAGATATGACCCTATACCTTCATATGCTTACTATGAGGAACCATGGCGTGAACAACCCACCTCATATGAGTATTATGAAGAACCAAGTTACGACCCTTATCCATCATATACTTACAATGAGGAACAATGGTATGAACCATCTACCTCATATGAGTACTATGAGGAACCAAGGACCGAACTTCTGAATTCAAGCTTTAAGGATACTTATTCCACTCACTTTGACAAACCACCAACTATCTCACCCGTAGCCGAAAAGATAATAAAACACCTTAAAACTATCGAGCACTATATAAAAGAAGCCCGCGCAAGGGAAGGGGAATCCCGCGCAAGAGAAGAATTAACATGTAACAAAGAAGAGATAGTTGAAGAGGTAAAAATGGAAGAACAAGTAAGTGAAAAACCGACACATGAGTTAAACAACGAAAAAGGTGAGTCCGATAACGTTAAAATTCAAGAAGAGTCTAATTTTCAAGAAATTAATCTCTTATCACCTTCTTTCAAAAATCATTGTTTAGTACCCACTCATGTTAAGTTTTTAAAAGAGTTAAACACCAACACTAAAATTGATGAAACAGTAAGTATTAAGTTAACAAATGATCAAACTACGCTAATAAAAGATGATCCATTTGAAATTAACATTACACCGATTCCATGTTTTTTTTTTCAAAAATCGGAAGCATAATAATCTACCCATTCAATTAGGGGCATTCAAAAGAAGTGTCGATCTTGAGCGTTCAATGAAATATCCATTCGGCAATAATGACCCCCTAATTGAAGATGAAGATGAGCCACTCGATACACGAGAAGAAATTGACCACTTTGTTGAAGAAGAGGTTTCCATTGAACAAACCTTCTTGCTTCTTGATCAAAATGAGCAACCAAATAAGGATTCTCTTAAAGACCCACCACTTGAGCTCAAAGAACTTCCAAAAGGTTTAGAATATGCTTTTCTCGACAAAGATGGTAAGTTACCTGTAATTATCTCGTCAAAATTAAGTAGAGTAGAAAAAGAAAAATTAATCACACTTTAAAAAAAACACAAAAACGCGATCTCTTGGAAGCTTGTAGATATTAAAGGAAGAAGTCTTTCCATGTGCACACACAAAATTTTAAAGAATGATGACTATAAATCGGTAATACAACCACAACGTAGAGTGAATCCAAACGTCCAAGAAGTGGTTAAAAATGAAGTCATCAAATTACTTGACGCCGGACTCATTTTCCCAATCTCCGATAGTACTTGGGTAAGTCCCATTCAAGTAGTTCCTAAGAAAGGAGGTATGACGGTGGTCACTAATGAAAAAAATGAATTAATACCAACAAGAACCGTCACAGGATGGAGAGTATGTATAGATTATCGTCTATTAAATGAGGCAACAAGGAAAGATCACTTCCCTTTACCTTTTATTGATCAAATGTTAGAAAGATTATCTGGTCACAAATTTTATTGTTTCTTAGATGGTTTTTCAGGTTACTTTAAAATACCGATAGCACCCGAAGAGCAAGAAAAGACAACATTCACATGTCCCTACGGAAATTTTGCTTATCCATGCATGCCTTTTGATCTATGTAATGCCCCCACAACTTTTCAACGTTGCATGGTGGCCATCTTCCATGATATGATAGAAAAGACTATGGAAGTCTTCATGGACGACTTTTCTATCTTTGGAGATTCATATGACCAATGCCTCGATAACCTTGAACAAATGCTATCCCGATGTGAGGAAACTAACCTCGCCCTTAATTGGGAAAATGCGATTTCATTGTAACGGAAGGAATAGTACTCGGTCACAAAATCTCAAGCCAAGGAATGGAGGTTGATCGAGCTAAAATAGACACTATTTCTCGATTACCACCCTCATCCTCCGTTAGAGCCATCAGAAGTTTCCTAGGGCATGTCAGATTTTATAAAGGATTTATCAAAGACTTCTCTAAAATCTCAAGGCCTTTAACAAAATTACTTGAAAAAGATGCTCCTTTCATCTGTGACAAGGATTGCAACCAAGCATTTCTAACACTAAAAGAAATGCTAGTCAATGGACCAATCATGATAGCGCCGGACTGGAAATTACCTTTCGAAATCATGTGTGATGCAAGTGACTTTGCAGTTGGAGCCGTCTTGGGACAAAGAAAAGATAAGCATTTTCACCCAATATATTACGCTAGTAAAACACTTAACGATGCACAAGAAAATTACATAACAACTGAAAAAGAATTACTAGCTGTAGTATTTGCTTTTGTTAAATTTCGTTCTTATCTTGTTCTTTCTAAAACAATAGTTTATACAGACCATGCAGCCATTCGATATCTCTTTAAGAAACAGGATGCTAAACCACGTTTAATCAGATGGATTCTACTCCTCCAAGAGTTCGACATTGAAATAAAAGACAAAAGAGGAGCAGAAAACACCGCTGCAGATCATCTTTCCCACTTGAAAGATCCAGCTTTGGAGGCAACTAGGGATGAGCTAATCGATGAAAAATTCCCAACGGAGTCCCAAGAAATGGTGGAATACCGTGAAGAGCCATGGTATGCCGACTATGCTAACTACTTAGCTAGCGGAATAGTCGCAAAAGGATGGCTACATTATCAAATAAAAAAGTTCTTTGCGGATGTAAAACATTATTTTTGGGAAGATCCTTATCTTTTTAAAATGTGTGCCGACCAACTTATCCACCGATGCGTAGATGGTAGTGAAGCAAGAAGAATTCTCCGCCATTGTCATGAAGGTCCATATAGAGGACATCATGGTACCGCTAGTACCGCACGAAAGATATTTGATTCAGGATTTTATTGGCCAACCATTTACAAAGACACCCAAAGTCTTATCAAAACATGTGATGCTTGCCAACGATCAGGTAATATTTCTTCCAAAAATGAAATACCACAAAATGGCATTCTTGTTTGTGAAATTTTTGATGTGTGGGGACTCGATTTTATAGGACCTTTCCCACCGTCAAAAGGAAACAAATATATACTTGTGGCAGTGGATTACTTGTCCAAATGGGCCGAAGCCGAAGCTCTTCCAACAAATGATGGAAGAGTTGTGGTAAAATTCCTGAAAGGATTATTTTCTCGTTTTGGAACTCCAAAAGCATTAATAAGTGATAGAGGTACCCATTTTTGTAACCATCAATTTGAAATTTTTTTAACAAGGTACGGGGTCTATCACCGGATCTCAACAGCATATCACCCTCAAACAAATGGACAAGCCGAAGTGACTAATCGAGGTTTAAAAAGAATACTTGAAAAAATCACAGGATTAAATAAAAAGGAATTGGCTGATAAATTAGACGACGCTTTATGGGCTTTTCGAACTGCATATAAAACAACAATAGGTACCACCCCATATGAGATTGTCTATGGAAAAAGTTGTCATTTGCCGGTAGAAATAGCACACAAAGCCTACTGGGCAATTAAAAACGTAAACTTAGACATAGAAATTGCCGGTAAAAATCAATTTTGTCAATTAAATGAATTAGACGAATTAAGGAATCACGCATACTCTAACTCCAAAATTTATTAGGAAAGAATGAAAAATTTGCATGATAAACACATTAAACCTAATGAATTTCGGGTAGGAGATCAGGTTCTATTGTTTAATTCACGGCTTTGATTATTTCCCGGTAAATTAAGGTCTAGGTGGACGGGTCCTTTTTCTATCACCCATACTACTTTCCACACGGTGCAATTGAAATTAAATCTCGGAATGAAATTCCATTCAAAGTCAATAGCCAAAGGCTAAAGCTTTATCAAGGATTCATTGAGGATAAAAAGGAGTGTCACACCCCCAAAATACCACTTGCGGAAAACACCTGGGCGTGTGACGTACCAGGATCTTAGCCACCAATCACATTGAACTCATAATTATATTTAAATAAAACTTTCATTCATTAACATAAAGTGCTACGAAACGTTACATATCATTTATTGTATACAGCGGAAGCATAACTCATTTGTTAGTACATAAACCATAAAGCTTGTATTGCGAATCCATGTATCTAGACCCATGACCACCCCAGCATCCCAGACAGCTAGTTCCAAATGATATCAACCTATAGACCTACAAGCATGCAGAAAAGTGTGTCAGACGGCGCTGGTGAGTTCAAAGTTTTGTTAACGTGTTTAGATACCAGTTACCAGATGCAAAACGTTTCAATGATCTGATGTTGTAATAACTCGTTTACCGCTGATGGCTTAAAGTTGTTTTGCCCAAACCCCATTGCCTCTATCAAAGCAATGGTCAAGAATGGGATCATTAGTTCACTCCCGACCTCCCCGGTGCGGTGTGAGTTTGCCAAGCCTAAATAGCGCTATTAACTAATATCCCGTTGCCTCCCCGGCAACAATCAGTAGATGGGACTTAGGTGATAGATATACGAGTATTAACAAACATCCCAATACCCCAGCATTCCTCCCTGGATCGTTTACTAGATGTCCCTCCCCGGGACGCATGCTTGGAAAAAGAGCAGTGAACTCACCTTTGATTTTCTCGGTATTTAACAAGTTACTTTACCCGTTCCAAGTCGGTCAACCAAACCCTACCGTGGTTACCAAAGACAATCAGTATAGTGTTCACATGTATCACGTATCTAACGTACACATTGCATAAATAGCAGACAAGGAAGACACACGTTCTTATACGCATTGTAACCGTTTAAACATACAACCCGTTCATCTATAACCTTTTTCATGAAGTCATATAACAAGTGCACGGGTTTCACATGTAACTCAATCACTTAACAGTAATTAAGATAAAAGTGCTCTACTTACAGCAGTGTTTCATGAATCTAAATACTCATTGACGTGGGCACGGCTATACACATTTATTTACAGCATCTACAACCACGCCCGACGAAAGGGTGTTTTATATTTATAAAAATGGTTTATACCTAAACATTAAAACACACACAACAAAGGACAAGTGTATCCCGTCATATATGCAGTAAAGTATTGGTAAGAGCCATATATCGATCCATGGAACACGGGCGTTATAATGTACTAAATCTTTGTCATTAGATTACCAGATAAAAAGATAAGTGAATGATTGTTTAACTAAGTTATCCAAATTATATCTAAAACATAAGTATACTAATATCTTGTTTCACAAACAACCTAAACATGTTATCTATCAGATATGTCACCAAAGCACTTAATTAATTTTCCAATTTCGAGACAGCTAGTTACCGGGTCTGGATTTCTAGCATTATGATTCTTCGGAAAGTTAACGCGATGGTCACACGTTAACCACCTAAAATCATTCATTAGCGAGCTATTGATATTTATTCATGTGAACCTTTAAAGATAGGTTATTTACCGGGTCTGGATTCCTAACATCACTTATCAAAGAAAGCAATACCGATGGTCACAATACAGCCACGAGGATAAGCAATTATGTAGATCATATAACAAAATATTTCACCTGTACAAGTCTTGAACACAAATCTACCATGTCAGCAATTTCAACCAAAACTACTAAACAAGGATCATAAACCGCATCTAGGAACATGCAATCAACACCATATAATTCATTAGAACCCTTACGTGCAAGAAAGTATTCCTAATCAAAATAAGATATATCTTGTATAAAACCAATACCCTGGTCTGGTTTCATGGTGTAAACAAAGTCTACAAATGTTGGTGCACTGAATGTTTGTTAACTACGTCTTAGTTGAGTCTTAGGTCTAGATAGGTGTTTAGAGTTGGAAAACATGAAAAGTGGACTTAATGTTGTAATTCCGCTCGAGATGTCAAGTTCATGATTCCGCTCCAAATGTATTTAGGTGATTCCGCTCGTAATCAAACATGTAGTTTGGAGCGAAATCAGGCCGCCTATAAATAGGTATCGGTTGTTGTCATTTGTAACGTGTGGAGCGGAATCAGGTCATGTTGTAGGTGTCGAATTGCTGTCAAAATCTACTCAGAAAGCATTAATAGAAAGGAAATTGAAAGGATAAAGCTGTTGTGACTTTGTTTACTTTGATTCCGCCTCTGTATTCAAAGATGAACTGCCTTTACTGACTATTTAGGGTCGCACACGGTCCAACAAGTGGTATCAGAGCTAAGGACAAGGAGTTCATACCATAGCAGCTTGAATCTACCGGATTTTCTTATTTCTACTCACTTCTTTTCATACTTTTCTGATTTGAACTAGTTCCAACGGTTGGAATGGCCTGAATTTTGAATATATTGTGTAAAACATTGTATTAACAAACCCTAGAAAGAATCAGGTTAAAATTCGAGGTAACACTGGTAAAAATGACCTAAAAACTTGATTCCGCTCGAAAAGGTTATTCGCAGATTCAGCTTGAGATTTAATTTGATTTCGCTCAAAAGTCTGATTCTGCTCGAAATACTTTTGTATTTTCAGGAGAAATCAGATTAAATTGATTCCGCTCGAACATTATTTTCTGATTTCGCTCGAACTAAGACAAATTCTTATTACGCTCGAAAGTTATCTTCTGATTCCGCTCGAAATCAGAACATTTCAGATTTAGCTTGAAAGTTATCATTTGATTCCGCTCGAAATCAGATCAGTTCTTATTTCGCTTGAAACTGTTAGTCTGACTCCGCTTGAATTCAGACTATATCTGATTTTGCTTGAACATCTTCTGTTGATTTCGCTCGAAAGCTTATTTCGATCAAAATTTGCTGTTTTTCAAAATTTCGAAAAATTTTTCTAAGTGTTTGACTGATTTTTCAGGTACGTGCAAGATGGATGATCTATTCATGAACCCGTTTAGCGACATGTATGCGTTTGCTGGAAATTCTGGAGATGATACTTCTTCAAATAACACCAATGAGGATACGCCAAACACAAAGAAAAAGTTATCGGATGCCTTGGAGGTTGAAAGTGCTTTTGGAACCTATAACAAACCCCCGAAGTTGATGGCTATCGAAGAATACAGTCGGTGGGCCAAGAAGTTTGAAGATTGGTTGAGAGCATTTGCTTTTCCCAGATGGAAGAGTCTAAAAAATGGTTACAATGATGGAGGCAAAAGTGGCGAAACCTTAACATCACCTGAAGAAATAGAGGCATTTGTCGCTGAGCAAAAATGCGTTGCATTGCTATTTCAGTCTGTTCGAGAAGATATAATATCTTTGATCGAGTACAGCAGTTCTAAAGATCTCTGGAAAAAGTTAGAAACCAAATGTTTAGGAAGTACAGAAATAGTGAAGAACAAAAAGAAACTACTTAGAAAAGAGTTTGATTTGTTTGGGTGTTTAAAGAATGAATCAGTTTGAAAAATGATTGAGAGGTTTGGGCACCTGAAGCTGGAACTGGCGAGACATGGAATTTCCTGTACTCAAGATGAGCTAGTCGACAAATTGTTTGATTCGTTGCCATATGAGATGGATTGGCAATATTATGCGTTGATGCTAAAGAATACTATCAAGCCGCCAGAAGTGTTGACAGTAGACTTGCTGATTGAGAGACTAGAGAGTCACGAGTTGGAATTAAAGAAGATACACAAAGTCAATCATTCGTCTTATCAGCAGAACTTGGATTTGTATTATCCAAAGAGCATGATACCTAAGAGTACATCTCCCAAGACAGCTTTTTCTGCCGAAAATGTTAGCACATCAAACAAAGAAAATCAAAGCAGTGGATTTCACAGTGGATCTTCGTCATCTGTAAATCATTCTGATGCAAAGAGTATATTTAATGCAACATCGCTGTAGACTTAAAGAACGCTCAAAACTTCAGCGAGGAGTCAGCAAAGCAACAGATGGTTTTCTTAGCATCTGTGCTAGAATCTTATAAAAGTCTTGTAGCAGGGAAGATAGGCAACACCAACCTGACAAAGGAAGATTATGATCAGATTGATCCTGAGGAGATGGAACTGATCGACATAAGGTGGTTTATGGCCAATGCAGTTCGTCGAGCACAGCGTTTTATGGAGATCACAGGGAGGAAGTCTATTGGTGGACCTTCTACCAAGTTAGGCTTTGACAAGTCTAAAGTGACGTGCTTTAAGTGCAAACAGAAAGGTCACTTTAAGCGTGAATGCTGAAATGCGTATGCTGATGAATCTGAGAACCCGTTCAGAGAAGATTACTACAAGAAAGCGATTTATCATCGGAATAAATCAGAGCCGCCAAGATTGAAGCAGCTTGAAGAGAACAAAGAAAAGTTAAGAGCTCTTGCTGTAATTCACGACGATGAAGGTTACGACTGGAGTGAGTTGTTACCGGAGGAGGATGCGGTTGGATATGCATTCATGGCAAAATCTGAACCTGTTCCTTGGAAAGACAACAGAACTGAAGAACAGAAGTATGGTCACAGAAAGTTGTTGGCCACAAACAGATGGATCAGAATAGCTGGTATATTTTCTGAGGCAAAAAGAGCAAATAGATGGGATCCAGACAGGGAATGTTATCTTGACCCCCAGGGAAACGTTGCTATTGATCATAACACTCTTGATTTGGAAACCATAATCAAAGAGTTTAAAGAAGAAGATGATTGTTAGCAGAGGAAATGGTGGGGAAGCGGAGAAGAGAAATAGAAAGAAGAGAAGGAAAAAGAAGAGAAAGAGAAAACAAAGAAGATTGACAATGGAATCATTGACACGACACAGGAATTGAATGCTGAAAACATGGGAAAGATGGCTGACAAGGTGCTGGCTGCTAAGGCACTTGAGGTATATTCTAAATCCATTTCTGAGTCTAAAAGCCAGGTCAGTTCAAACACGTCAACGACTGAGTCAGGTAAGAAAGTCAATGGTGATGTTGACTGCAAAAATTGCATCAAGGAATGCAAAGTTTGTAGCACAGTCACTTATCTCAACGGTAAGAAGGTTGAAGATCTGACGGCTAGAGTCAGAAGTGTTGAGGATCAAATTCTTGATCGTGATAAGATGGTGAAAGCTTCAACTGAATGATTAAAAGAATTAACTAACAAAATTGAAAAAAGATAAAATTGATAAAGAAAAGGTTAGGAAAGAAAATGAGAGGTTAGTTCTTGAAAATCGTCAGATTACTGAAAAATTTGAGAAGCTTAAAAGCACGGTTAAAGATAATGATGATAGAAACGGTAAAACATACAAAGAAAATTGCCAATTGCAATGTGTTTTGAGGATTAAAGAAGAATTAATCAACAAACAATTGGTTGAGATTGCTAAATTGAAACTTCAGTTTGAAGAAGTTAAGATTGAGAATGAGCGTATAAATTTGAAATTGAACAGTTACAGCTCTGCAAGCTTTGTTTTGCAACACATTGTTCCCAAACCCATCGGGAAAAACAAAGCAGGCGAAGATGTATATTGTGATGGAACTGGGTTCGGTTTCATCAAGTCCCACCACCAGTTCTTGATAATTATTCGAAAAAGCAATCTGGGTTGGTTGAAATTGAAGAAGAGAATGAAGTTAAACTTCCTGATTCAATTGATGTTACATTTTCTTCTACATCACCTGATGATAGTGTTCATACAGAGATTGTTAAAAGCACAACTGAAAGTGTTTTAATGTCTGAAAGTGATTCAGCTGAAGATGATGGATGTTTCTTGGACAAATACATTCCGAAACAAAAGTCCAAAAACAACTTAAATGATGAGCCTACTCTTGTCATGTACAAGATGTCGGGATCTGATAAGTTGTATTCGGATTCTGAGTTTCCTCTGGAGAATGTAAATGTTTCAAAATTGAGAAATGTGTTCAAAATGGTTGAAATTGATTTGTCTGAAGTAAAAAGTTTAAAACAAACAAAAAGGCAAATGAATTTTGAGAAAGATAAAGCTTACTACAAGAAACCTATAGTTCCACCGCGTTTTTATAACAACAATCGAAACAATTGGTCGGGTGGTTATTAGGGTGGTAAGAATTATCAGAAAAAGAATGTTCAAAACAAAAGGTTTGCTGAAAAGAAGGTGTTTGTGAATGGTTCAAGTTCACTTTCTAATGAGGAAAATGAAATCTTTTCGAAATCAAATGAAGAGTTCTTTGAGAAGAGGGTCTCACAACCTCAGTCTGAAGGCACAAGTCGGGTAGTTGATACTCGTACATGTTTTAGATGCAACAAAGTTGGTCACATTGCAAGAAATTGCACCAACTTCAAGCCTAAGACTGAAGTTGTTGAAAATCAAAAGAAGAAGGTTGAGGCAAAAGGCAAAGCTCCAATGGTTGTTGAGAAAATTTTGAAAAATGAGAAATCAAAAGTCAAAATTGAACCTGTTAAGAATGTGGTAAATAAAAATGACAAATTTTATAAACGGGTTGCATCATCTCAACAAACTTGGAAACCAAAAAGTTCATTTAAACCAAAGGTTTCAGTGTCAGAAAAACAATCGTCTTCTACCACACCGGTAAAGATGGATGTTCCTTTGGATTATTATGAACAATTGGAGAAACAATCTTCTACTCCAACAGAGAAAAAGAATGTTCAAAAGAAAAAGCAATCAACAGGTCAACTTAAAATAGATGAGTTTTTCTTATACAAAAAGGTTGAGGTTGGATCAAATGAAAGCTTGAAAATGAATGATAAAAATTTTCCGCCACTTTACACTACAAAATCTCACATTAAAGTCCAGTTTCCTGAGTCAAAAGAGGCCTGGGTAGCATCAAAATCTCACTAACAATTTTGGACTTGCCGGAGCTTCCTAGTTGGTAATCGTGAAGCATGAATCGGCATCTTTATTGAAATGTGTTTTTAAAATCAATTTGTGATATGTGCAGGAACATCCGAGAGCTGTTTCACGATGGATAGTGGAGCATCTCGACATATGACAGGAAAGACTGCATTGTTGTATGATGTTAGAAATTTCAATGGAGGATATGTGGGATTCGCAGGAAACCAATGTGGTAGAATTATTGGTGAAGGAACGTTATCCAATGGGATCGTTACGTTTGAAAGAGTTAACTACATTGCTGAGCTGGAGAATAATCTGCTGAGTATCTCGCAGATTTGTGACAGGATGTATACCACTCACTTTACTGACAAAGAATGTTTGATCTTGAAGCCAGGATTTGTTATCCCTGAAGAATGGATTATCATGCGGGAACCAAGAGTCAATGATCTGTACGTGTTGGACATGAGTGTAGCTACTACAACCACGGGTCATGCTCATTGTTTTGTGTCTAGAGCAACAGAGAAAGAATCGAAGTTGTGGCACCGGAAGATGGGGCATATACATCTTAGAAAAATGAATTACTTGGTGCACAATGATTTAGTTCTGGGTGTTAATATTAAAGGTTTTCATCTGGAAGGGGAGTGCATTAGTTGTATCAAAGGCAAGCAGAAGAAAAAGTCACACCCTAAAAAGCAAGTCAATTCAGTTTCCAGACCGTTAGAGAGACTACATATGGATCTGTTTGGTCCAGTAAACGTCAAAAGTATTACAGGGGATCTCTACTGTCTTGTGGTTACTGATGATTATTCCAGATTTTCGTGGGTATCATTCTTGAAGTCGAAAGATGAAACGTTTGATAGTTTGATGGCGTTGTTCAAAAAGATTGAAAATCTGTACCAAAGGCGTATCAAAAGATTTAGAAGTGATAATGGTACTGAGTTCAAGAACAACAAGATGGAAGAATATTGTGATGAAAGAGGTATATTGCATGAGTTTAGTGCTCCGTACACTCCGCAGTAGAATGGAGTCACAGAACGTAAAATCAGGACGCTAATCGAAATGGCCAGAACAATGCTTGCTGATTCAAAGCTACCGATAAATTTTTGGGCAGAAGCAGTTTCCGCCGCATGCTATACGCTCAACAGAGTTCTCACTGTCAAGAAATTCAACAAAACGTGCATTGAGTTGATCAATAACCGCAAACCAAATCTGAAGTATCTTGAACCATTTGGGTCACCCAGTACTGTTCTAGAGCCTTTTGGAAAGTTTGGTCCAAAGAGTATTGAAGGGATATTCGTAGGTTATGCAAGTCCATTACGACGAGTCTTCGTTCCAAGTCTGAAGCGGATTATTGAAGCTCCAAATGTTGAATGTCAAGGTTTTACAATGCCGCCGCAGAATCCTGGAGATTCATGGCGTTTTAATTATGACAAGTTGTGGGATTCGTTTGACATGGAAGAAGAAAAGGAAGAAGAAGAAGAAGATTTCTTTGATGAGTTGGATATTTTGAGAGAGTATGAAGAATCGCAGGAAAGGTTCCCAGCTGACTATTCAAGAAGACCACAACGAGCATTAAATGACGATGAAGCAGGTCCAAGTAATGCTGGTGAACATGATGATGTCCAACAAAATGAAGTTGCTCAAGATAATCAGACGGCACAGAATGATAATCAAGAATCTGAGAATATGCCAGTATTTGATCGTGGTGATTCAGATTCTGAGGGGGAGCAAATTCAGATTTCAAGTCAAACAAACCCAGTCAGTGAACAATGTGCAAATCAGAATGTTACTAATCTGGAAGGTGATGTAGATGTTCCAGGCGAAGTGATGTCATGAACTCTTTCATATCATCCAGAGGAATTGATCATTGGAGAATTGCAAACAGGCGTCCGTACTAGAAGACAGCCTGATAAAGGGCTTACATGTTTTTATACAAAAGTTGTTCCTTTACAAACTGAATTCTCATTGAGTTGTTTTATCTCGCAGATTGAGCCAAGGACTTTCAAAGAGGCGCTTACTGAAGATTCTTGGGTCAATGCAATGCAGGAGGAACTGAGCCAATTCGAGAAGTTAGGTGTGTGGAAGTTAGTGGATTTGCCTGATGGTCAGAGGAAGATAAACACCAAGTGGGTGTTCAAGTGTAAGAGAGATGATAGAGGAGTTGTGGTTCGTAACAAAGCTCGACTCGTAGTCCAGGGTTTCAGTCAGCAGGAGGGTATAGATTTCACTGAAGTGTATGCTCCAGTTGCTAGACTAGAAGCAATCAGAATCTTCCTACCATTTACGTCTTGGAAAATTTTCAAAGTATATCAGTTAGATGTAAAATCGGCTTTTCTCTATGGGAAGGTAAAATAGGAGGTATATGTCGGTCAGCCACCGGGCTTTACCGATCCAAACCACAAAGACAAGGTCTACTTGCTAGATAAAGCGTTGTATGGTTTACACCAGGCCCCGAGAGCTTGGTACGAGACTTTGTCTCAACACCTACTAGCCAACAGCTTCATTCGTGGAAAAGTGGATGCCACTCTCTTCACCAAAGAGGTCGACGGACATCTTCTGATAGTTCAAATTTACGTGGACGACATTATATTTGGGTCAACGAATGAGAATCTATATAAAGATTTTGAACAAGTTATGAAGCAGAAATTCGAAATGTCATCGATGGGTGAGATGAAATTCTTTTTGGGACTGCAGGTTGATCAACTACCCAAATGTATTTTCATACATCAAACGATGTACGTTCATGATATCTTGGAGAAATTCGGGATGTCAGGTTCTACTCCAGCTTCCACCCCGTTAGCAACGAATCATGGGATAAACCCTGATCTCACCGGAGAGAAGGTAGATGAAACGATGTATTGTTCCATGATCGGATCGCTGATGTATTTGACAGCTTCAAGACCCGATATTATGTACCCAACCTGCCTCGCAGCAAGATTTCAATCTAACCCGAGAGCTTCGCATATGGTGATTGTGAAAAGGATATTACGCTACCTGAAAGGAACTCCATCATTGGGGTTGTGGTATCCAAGAGAAGGCGACTTTGTGCTCGAAGGGTATTCTGATTCTGATTTCGGATGCTGCAAAGTTAATGCTAAATCAACAACAGCAGGGTGCCAGTTCTTTGGATCACGATTGGTCACCTGGCAATGCAAAAAGCAAACCTCTGTGGCTTTATCCACATGTGAAGCGGAGTATGTATCTGCTAGCAGTTGCTGCTCACAGATCTTGTGGATCCAGCAACAGATGCGTGACTACGATTTGCAATTTCTAAACACCCCTATCTTTGTTGATAATGAGGCAGCGATTAACATTACTAAAAATCCTGTTCATCACGCTAAAACCAAACACATAGAGATTCGTCATCACTTCATTCGTGATTGTTTCCAGAAGAAGTAGATACGAATTGAGAAAATCCACACTGACGAACAAAAAGCTGATTTACATACCAAAGCATTTGATAAAAGACGTTTTCAATATTTGCTAAAACTGAATGGTATGAAGCTTTTATCGGTGTTGGAAGAGATTCTTGGCTTTGATGAAGGAGACATTGTAGATGATGTTGAGAAGCAATCTGCAATGGTTTGTCGATTTTTTACTTGTTTTGGTATTTAGGGGGAGGTATAGGGTAATATTTCAGAAAATACAAAAACAATAAAAAATGACAAAAATACAAAAACATGAGATATTTTCAAAATCCAAAAACAATAGAAAACCAGAAAAGAGCTTGTGTAAAAAGGGAAAATGATAGTACATCGGCTTGACAGTTACAGTATGCTAAAGAAATGGAATGTTTAAATGTGTTAAACAGTCTCGCTGATGATGTGCAGATAGGTTTTTACACATTTAGTAGATTTTTTCGGGATATAAACATAAATCTTTACTTGCTTATTTCATGGGGAACACTACTTGGATATATAGGTAACCCCTGAAATCTTGTTTGAAAGATTCCTTTTTCTGATATACTAGGTCTTTATACTCGGTGATATCTGGGGTATTATTCCGGGACTTCTGCTGAATGGAAGTTCTGACCTAGTCCTCGAATAATACTTTCCGCAATGCTTGAAACATAGCATCACCCTTAGCATATATGATAAGACAATAAAATTGCTTAGCAATGCTGTTGTAACAAAAGATCCTCTAAAGGGGACACACCCAAAAGTTGAGTCATGATCTCTCTGTTGAACGGTAGTTCTGACCTGAGCTCTCATGATTCTTCATAATTTATTAACCCTTCACAGATATCATTTGTGATATACTCACCTGTAAGACTGAATATTGGGATCTGGATACGGGAGTATATTTAACAGGTGGGACACACGTATAAGTTTAAGTCTCTAAAACATCTAATTCCGTATCCTGGACAGATTGAAATGTGTTTGAGAATTTAAAGTGGATCAGTATATAGACAATCTAAGCGAATTGTTTAATTCTGAGCATGTAATTGAAGCTTAACGGTACTTGTGACTTGTCGAATAGCTGATATGATTCCCTAACACGCTCATCAAAATTATGTTTGTAAATAGTTTACTTTTACTGCATTTTAGTTCTGTATTTCTTTTCTAGTACATAAACTTTATTAAAAAATCCAAAAAGATTTTTCATTTCTGCTTTATTTTCCGACAAACCAAAGTGGAGAGTTGATCTTCGGATTCGAAAGCTGAAAGCAGATGCAGGAAGTTTCTGGGCTGGATGATGAGTTTGGAGCTAAACATGATAAGTTTGTGAAAGTTGAAAAGTTTAAGCAAGTTCATTAACTTGAAACTTGTAATTTTCAAAAATGATTGAACAAAATGTCAGTGTGAATTATCTCAGATCAACCAAGGTCATTAAGTTGGACTTGGTAGATTAATTGAGTAATCAGGGTCATTAACTTGGATCTGAATACTTAAGTGGATTTCTAACACTGAAAGGTGATTGGTAAGTTTGGTTTGAAATTGTTCTTGTCATTTATCTTATATTTGGGTAGAGATTATACAGGAATCCCCATGGCATTGAAAATGACAAAAGTTTGAACCAGAATTTGAGCCCTAGCTGATTGAGAGGGGGAGTCTGCGAAAGAGAGAGTCAGAATTCTGGATCAACAGTTAAATGGGAGATTGAAGATAGAGCTTGGTTGAGATCATGAACCTGTGAAGAAAGAGTTTTTTTTAAAAGTGAAGACAAATTTGGAAAAAGACCAAGAGTGAAGACTCAATGCTGAAGACTTCGTCAACATCCAAGAGGGAGTCTGTTGGTGCACTGAATGTCTGTTAACTACGTCTTAGTTGAGTCTTAGGTCTAGATAGGTGTTTAGAGTTGGAAAACATGAAAAGTGGACTTAATGTTGTAATTCCGCTCTAAATGACATTTATGTCATTTGAAGCAAAATCAGGTTATATTGTAATTCCGCTCCAGATGTCAAGTTCATGATTCCGCTCCAAATGTATTTAGGTGATTCCGCTCGTAATCAAACATGTAGTTTGGAGCGAAATCAGGCCGCCTATAAATAGGTATCGGTTGTTGTCATTTGTAAGGTGTGGAGCGAAATCAGGTCATGCTGTAGGTGTCGAATTGCCGTCAAAATCTACTCAGAAAGCATTAATAGAAAGGAAATTGAAAGGATAAAGATGTTGTGACTTTGTTTACTTTGATTTCGCCTCTGTATTCAAAGATGATCTGCCTTTACTGACTATTTAGGGTCGCACACGGTCCAACAACAAATAAGTGATTAATCAAGAAATAGTTACCATCCCACTAACCACATATTCATTATCCAAGACAATCAAACATAATCAGGAACTCAACATCAATGAAACATTTGTTATATAATCATGAAGATTCAAACACGAAAAAGTACTAAAGCTTCATACAAATAAGATTACAACATAAAGATTATTCAATAAATAAGTTTATAACTACTATTACATAAACTACATTAAACATAAACTAACATCAGCTCATAACTTGAATAATGATCAGAATACATGTTCAAGAACAAGGAATCGAACCATAAACAAGCAAGGAATTGATGGGTTCGATCGGTGATGCTTCCATTCGGTCTTTAAGCTTCAAAGTGGTCTAATCAGGATTGCTTCGGAACCCAGAAATCGCCTAGAAACATGGAGAAAAACCCAACATTTTGATCAGTAGCGAATGCTGCTATTTATAGGCAATTTTCAGTTTGGCACGGCCGTGCCATCGGGTCGCACGGCCGTGCGGTCATGTCTTGTCGGGTGACATAATTTCTGCGATCCCAGGTCAACCAAGTGGACTAGTGGACAAGTTGCCTGAGTCATCAGATCGGCACGGTCATGCCGTTGGTGGCACGGTAGTGCGATGTCATCAGAAATAGGATCAGAAAGCTTGATTTGGCACTTGCACGGTCATGTGGCAGGTCGTACTACCGTGCGGCCTGAGAAGATGTTGGCACTGGCAGTCGCACTGGTAGTGCTTCCGAGATCGAACGATCGGCACGGTAGTGCCGATGGATGGCACGACCGTGCCACACCTGGCAGTCATCAGAATTCTGCCCTTTTCATCAGAAATGCATCAGAATTTGTCCGTTTTCATCAGAATTTTCTTTTGTTCTTCGTTTAAGACCTGAAAATATAAAAGTACCGATTTTGGTACCTAAATGTCGCGGTTTCGGTCAAAAACGCTTAAAACGGAAGTGTTTTGGGGTATAAAAACATGTATAATTTAACGTATATCAAACATCCCCACACTTGAACTTTGCTTGTCCTCAAGCAAACTTAAAATAAAATACGGAATCAAATCTGAATAATTACAAAGTTACTAATTTGTTTGGTGGTCGAATTAGTTTTCCAAAAAGTCATCATCAAAGATTTAAAATTGAACAAACATATGTTAATATGTGAAAAGATAAACAAATAAGCAATGACTTAACATTTGATTGACTTAGCATGTAAATCTTTACATTTCTTACAATGTTCACACACACTCGGATATATTTCTGAATCATACATATAATGTGTATGTAAAACACTCGATGCCTAGTCAATGAATCATGCAATGTCATAAGCTTGTCAAAAGATCTAATCTCCACCAATTAATATGTGAAAAACATAAATCAAGAGGTCTTTGATGGGTTGTAACATTAGCCTAAGGTTAAGGGTATGGAATGGATATTTGAAAGTGGCTAAATGGTTAAAACTCGGCGGTTATTTGTAACTAGCGTAAATGAATCAACAACTATACATAAATAACGCTTAAAGACGACTTTACACTTTTCGAGTTATACAACATATTTGTACAATTCAGTGTTTAAAATTGCTCTAATTTGATCGTCTTTTGATCTGTTTTTCGATCACTATTTTCTGTTTTTTTAAGGGAAAAAATTCAAACAAGCTAGTTGGAAAATAACTTTGACCGAGTTTTAACACAAAGGTTTAAAAATAAAAAGGTTAAATTTGGTTAAGTAGGCTAAGTAGTTGGGTAAAATTAGAAAAACATGGAAAATAGGCTTAACATGGCGGACTAATGGATAATGTTGGGTGCGGGATATAAACAAAGAAAAAGGCTAACACAAAAGGGTATCCTAAGTGCCTCCGTCATTTTCATGCAATTTCACATATTCATAATCTTGAAAAGTATACAAATGACAAGCTCTAAAATACATAAACATCTGGCTCACTCATCTTCCGCAAAAACAAAGAAGCATTGAAGAAAGCAGTAAAGGCTCAAAAATATGCTCACGTAAACGGAAGGAATGGGTATAAATATAAAGGTAAACATGCTAGTCTTTCTTTTGTTTCGTCATGCTTTTAGTTATCTTTTTCAAAAATCGATTTGGCTTGTTGGTTTTGATCAAATCTGATGGTTTCTAAAGAACACAACTGACCGTTTTTGTATTTTAAAGGTTTTTTTTTATAATACAAAAACGAGGACACTCAAGGACAAACAAAGTTAACCTTAACCCCTCCCCACACTTGAACTTCACATTGTCCCCAATGTGAAACACGTACTAGTTAAGCGATTATGAAGAGCTAAACTAATAATGTGAAAAAGTATAGAGGTACTCCCTTAGAGTTGGAGTAGACTTGTATGAAATAGATTTTGAACATAAGTCTTCTCAACTCTGTGTGCATTCTTTACAAACCTGCCAAGTACGTCACTTAACTAAAACATCAAACACTACTATTGATCAAAATGTTAGATGAGTAAAACCGAATCCATTATTAAACAAAAATAAACGCACACTAAAAACAAGTAAGGAATCATACCTTGATTGAAGATTTGAGTTAAATCCTTGCAAAAATTGGTTGTTTTTGGAGTGGGAGAGCCAAGAACGGGTGTGCGGCCAGGGTTAGTAATTTTGAAGGGTTTTTGCAGAAAAGTCATTTTTATATCCTGAAAACTTACTGTTGCTAAAAAGTCGTACACGAACGTGCGCATCAACCTGTGTACAGTGGTTCGCAACGTTGTGCCCCTGTGCATGGTAGTGCAATCGGTTCACACAGTATTGCATGTCCGACGACCACCTTATGCACGTTGTTCTTGGTTAGATGTGATTATGAAGTGCACAGTCGTGCGGATCAGGTGCACGACTGTGTGTCATCTGTACATTCTGCAGATAGAAGGAATAGAATGCTCTTCAACTCTTTTTTTTCTCAATAGCTTTCACCATTTTTGCAAGGTTTTTACATGTTTTAACTTTAAACTTACTTCAAAACTTCCGAAGACATGAATCAACCTTGTTCAATCCTACTAAAAACATGAAAAGTTAACAAACAAGGAAATAAATGCGATAAATGTAATATTTACAAAAAATACCCTTAGCGTGTGAAAACACGCTCGCTAAATTTGTCAGCGAGTCGATAGCTAGACTCATTTTTCCCACACTTGTTAAACGTGCGGGGCATTGACACGCCCTTTCGGATTTGGCTCCGTGTTACCTGGAAGACCACCCTGGGGTCTCTCAGACAACATTTTAGCCAACTGTCCAACCTGATTCTCAATGGTCTGCATAGAAGCTTTCTGACTCCGCATCTCCCCTTCTTGGGCCATGAAGCGTTCCTCGTGTTGTTGGTAGCGGTTCTCAGCTATCTGATTAGCACAATTGAAGTTTCCTATTAACTGTGCCATCATCTCCAGTAGCTTAGAGTTACTCTGAGAGGCGTGAGGCTGGGAACTGCTCCCGGAGCCTTGATGATGGTAATGAGGCTGGAAGGATTGACCTTGAGACTGGTAAGGCTGTGCCTGGGGCTGCTGTGGTGCGGGAGCACGCTGAGCGTATCCGAGTGGGTTTTGGTTCCCAGAACCAGATTTCCACCCAAAGTTTGGGTGATTCTTCCACCTCGGATTGTACGTGTTGCTATAGGGGTTATTGTGGGGCCTGATTTGATTGACCAGATAGTCCACTTCTTCGTGGCCAGTAAATATAACACCCTGCTCACAAGTACCTGGCTCGTGTGGCACTCCACACTGCTCACATGATGATTGTACCTGCGAAACATTCTGAGCTTTGTCAAACCTTGCTGCCAAAGCTCCAATCTGTGCTGCAAGAGCCGTGTATGTATCCACTTGATGAACTCCAGGAATATATAATGCTTTACTTCGTACTCCACTGTGACGAGAACTCGACTTCAAGGTAGCTTTCTCTATAATTGCGTAGGCTTCATTGGGTGTTTTTGTTCCAAGATCGCCTCCTGCATAAACATCTATGCGTTCTTATTAGTCGTAGTTGAGTCCTTGGTAGAAGTTCAACACAAGTTGTCTTTTGGACAACCCATGATGTGGTACATCAATTAGAAGATCTTTGAACCTCTCCCAAGCTGCGTGTAGAGATTCTCCTTTATCCTATTTGAATGTCATTATACGGTTCTTTAGCTTAGTTTTCTTTTCCGGAGGGAAGTATTTTTTCATAAAAAGATCTGCCATCTCGTTCCAAGTCGTGATGGACCCTGCTGGAAGTGACAAAAGCCAAGATCGGGATTTGTCTCGCAAAGAGAAGGGAAAGAGCCGCAAACAGATTCCGCTTCAGAAACGTCTCGAATTTTGAATGTCGAGCACCCTTCGAGAAATGAAGCGATGTGTCGACCCGGATCTTCATGATCCTTCCCATCAAACTGCACAAAATTTTGTAACATGTTAATAATACTGGATTTTATTTCAAAACTCGGTGCTGCTATCGTAGGTCGGGCGATGCTGGGTAGCAAGCCCTCTCCTCCTGGACGGCCGGTCTCATTCAAAGGCTGGTCGTCCTCTGCCATAATACTTCCTATGTCGTCCTCTGTACTTTCGCTATCAGAAAGTATCACTGGTTCGTCGATTGCGGCCGCAATCCTTTGTGCAATAACAAGTGATCTTTCGCGAAGCCGCCTACTTCTTCTTAGGTTATTTTCTGGTTCGTTGGCTAGCTCAGCAATAACGGGTACAGGGGTTGTGGACATTAACCTGCAAGTAAAAAGGAATGCATTATACGGAAAAAATAACATAATAATAATAATATAAGTAATATAAATATAAATAATAATACTATTATATTATATACATATATATATACAATTATACATAACTACTTAACTATTTACTTGTTTATTTACTTATTTACATCCGAAAACTGTTTTTTTTTAATCAGAAAATCTAATGAGATTTGATAAAAATCTGATGAAATCTGATTATCTCATTGAAAATCTGAAATTTTTATATTTTTTCAGAAATTCTGATAACTTCATCAGAAATCTGATAATTTTATCAGAAATTTGATGGTTTTTTCAGAAAGTCTTTATTTTTTCTTTTTTTTTAATTTTTAATTTTTTTAATTTTTTTTTGTTTTATATATCAGAAAATCTGATAAGATCTGATGAAAAATTTTCTTTCCATCAGAATTTCTGATAAATCCATTAGAATTTACAAGAAAATCTGGTAAATTCATTAGAAGTGAAAAAATTTTTCTCAGAAAATCAAATGGGTTTATCAGAATCCATCAGAAAATCTGTTAAATTCATCAGAACTTACCAAATCTGATGATTTTATCAGAAAGATTATTTTCGTGGAGTAAATAAATAAACAATTGAGTACAAATAAATGAATGAATAAGCAGTTAACTAAATAAACAAATGAACAAGAATGAATAAATGTAACTAAAATAAAAGCATAAATGAAATAAATAAATAAATAAATATATAAGTATATAAGCGGTTCGATTCCGAACATGGGCATAAATATAAATATAAACAGGAATGAAATGACAGAATTGAAATAAATAAAATACTAAAATAACTGTGCTGGAATGAAATAAATAAATAAATGAATGAAGTACAGAAATGAAATGAATGAATTAAAATAACTGAAATGAAAGAATAAAAGAAAAAAGGTTCGATTCCGAACACATAACTGAATTAAATAAATAAATGTAAAATGTTAGTCAAAAAAGACATAAAAAGTTAGTATGTTAGTAAGGTTAGTGGTTAGTAAAACAGAAAAATTAGTTGGGCGTGCCAGACTAAGTTTTCACAAGTTAGTAAATAAAAGAAAACAAAATAAATACAAAATGTACGAGTATTCACAGTTTGTACACCGGTAAAATAATAACTCGGATTGAATACAAGCAACCCACGAAAAACACTCAAAAATCTCTATCCCTATTCACTATAAATACATCATTCGAAAACAGAGACTTCCATCTTCAACCTTCAAACTCAAAACCCTAAAATCCTTTTCCAAAACAAAAAGACCCAAATTCTCAATGGTTGCTACCAACATCAACACACCTCAAATTGAACACTCTGTTCCTTTAATAAATCAACTCCTTGCTTGTTTATGGTTCGATTCCTTGTTCTTGAACATGTATTCTGATCATTATTCAAGTTATGAGCTGATGTTAGTTTATGTTTAATGTAGTTTATGTAATAGTAATAATAAACTTGTTTCTTGAATAATCTTTATGTTGTAATCTTATTTGTATGAAGCTTTAGTACTTTTTCTTGTTTGAATCTTCATGATTATATAACGAATGTTTCATTCATGTTGAGTTCCTGATTATGTTTGATTGTCTTGGATAATGAATCTGTGGTTAGTGGGATGGTAACTATTTCTTGATTAATCACTTATTTGTAAACTTTGTTTACACCATGAAACCAGACCAGGGTATTGGTTTTATACAAGATATATCTTATTTTGATTAGGAATACTTTCTTGCATGTAAGGGTTCTAATGAATTATATGGTGTTGATTGCATGTTCTTAGATGCGGTTTATGATCCTTGTTTAGTAGTTTTGGTCTGAAATTGCTGACATGGTAGATTTGTGTTCAAGACTTGTAAAGGTGAAATATTTTGTTATATGATCTACAGAATTGTTTATCCTCGTGGCTGTATTGTGACCATCGGTATTGCTTTCTTTGATAAGTGAGGTTAGGAATCCAGACCCGGTAAATAAACTATCTTTAAAGGTTCGCATGAATAAATATCAATAGCTCGCTAATGAATGATTTTAGCTGGTTAACGTGTGACTATCGCGTTAACTTTCCGAAGAATCATAATGCTAGAAATCCAGACCCGGTAACTACCTGTCTCGAAATTGGAAAATTGATTAAGTGCTTTTGTGACATATCTGATAGATAACATGTTTAGGTTGTTTGTGAAACAAGATATTAGTATACTTATGTTTTAGATATAATTCAGATAACTTAGTTAAACAATCATTCACTTATCTTTTTATCTGGTAATCTAATGACAAAGATTTAGTACATTATAACGCCCGTGTTGCATGGATCGATATCTGGCTCTTACTGATACTTTACTGCATATATGACGGGATACACTTGTCCTTTGTTGTGTGTGTTTTAATGTTAAGGTATAAACCATTTTTATAAATATAAAACTGTAGGTCCACCCGAGGATCGAGTAACCTCTATTCCTGTTTTCCGACAAACCCGAGAGTGCGGAATCCAAACGGGTAAGTTAAACCAAGTTATGAACACGTAAGACACAAGATTCAACGATTAACACTCAATGTATTAATGTAGAAACGGTTACAAAGCAATGTTTACAAGATGCTCTCATAAACTCTCAGTGTGTGTGTGTTTACAGTGTTCGCTCTGAAATCTATTCAGACTTCAGTTCACTGTGCTCTTTCTGTTGTCTGTGTATATATACCAACATGTTGACGAAATCCAGTGGCCCACGAAAACACATGGACGAAATCAAGGTCCAGACGAAATCACTTGATTTCGTCCCATTTGGTTTTCACCAACAGGGTGATTTCACCACAAGGTGTTTTCACCTAAAAGGGATTTCACCAAACATTTTGTGTTTTCGTCACTTGTGTTTGGGCTTGGGCCTTGACTTTGTCACTTGGGCTTCTTCAAATGGACCAAACAAACAGACAACATAAGCATAAGCTATATTAAATGCAAACTACACACACGCAGTTGCATTTACACAAATGTTACAAAGTAAATCGCATACCGAGTCAAGACAGGAGGTTGTCTTGACTACGGCCTTCACTTCGTAGCCGAGTCGAACCGAGCCGAGCCATATCCACAAAATATGTATCAACAAACTCCCCCTTGGATGCTGCTCGCGAGGTGCGTAATCTCGTTCTCCATCTCTTGATGGTTCTTTTTCTCGGAAAGGATCTTCAAAGTCTTCACGCGTCGTAAGAGAAAGTGTATCAACAAACTCCCTTTTCATTTAGAAAGTGTGTTAACAAACTCCCCCTTAGATTGAACTCTCCATTGAGTCATGCTCGTGAATCATTTGATTTGTCAATTCTTCAGATCCTTGTGGTGTTGATGAAGGGTCAGCGACAACTCGATCATTTTATCTTTTGAGTGCCTCCACGTCGTGACTTCATTCCAAAGCTTGTCATCGAACCTTTTCTCCTCGCCTTTAGCATCTGCACACGCGAGAAATCTAAACGCGTAGTGAAAACAACCGATTGGAATATAGTTAACATTTAAACAAATGACACATATGAGATTAAATCTCAATCAACTACCGACCGACAACAGTTTGAAAGTTTAAAAATTGATCAATTTTAATCCTTTAACTTTCAAAACTTGTTAACTTCGACTGTTTATGAAGATGCAATTGTTTTCCGGCTTAAAATCAGGATTTTGGGTAGGATAGACTCGAGTTCCAACATCAGTCAATCAAAAATAAACTAGAAGCAAAATCTTTTTGGCTTTTATAAAGTTTATATTAAAACACACCTGAAATCTTTTTGGAATTTTTCATTTTTCAAATGTAAAGACGGAAAGCAATAAATAAATATATACAGAAATACAGAAATGAAAGCAGTAAATAAATATTTACAGACATTCTTTTTGCGAGTTTCGAGGGTAAGAGAATCATATCAGTGTACGGTCATGCCAAAACGCTCTTGTTGTTCAGTTAATTAACAATTAGATAAGCATCCTATAACAATTATCGGTATTGTTGTCCGCATAAGCTCAACTTATCAGATGTAATCATGTTTAGGGGATACGTTAAGGTATGATTTATACTTACCGACCGATGTTCATCCACACACGACACATTCCCGTATCAAGGTATGCACGAGAGTTCATCTTCCCGGTGAGTATACCATTTATCATCTGTTTGACCGTATAAAAGAATGTGAGAAACTCACTTATTTTGATTGAAAACAAGCTCTACGTGATAGAATCACTTATTGATGAGGAACTTGATTTTCGATGCATGAGGGCACAGGAGCAAGTCCGTGAACAGGTCAGTACTTTCGTACAGCAGAGAGACGAACTTGACTCCCGGATAAATGTGATACATTATCACTTATTTGTTTGGACATGTGATTGTTGATCACTTATTGAGGTCGAATGCAATATGTACACGTATGTATGATATCATGGAAGATCTAGACTTCGTCTCTGTTCTTTTCGTTAAAAGATACAACCATGATACCCAGATGATAAGACAGCATAAAGACCGAATATCTCAGAACCTTGGCAATCTCTCAAACGAAATTTCGGTACTAAGACCATATGCCAATGTGCGGTTCCCACCTGGTCTTCAGTTGATTTAAGATTTATATCACCCTGCACACTTTAAAATGATTGTGAGCCTACCGATACATCTTATATAGAGCTGCTTAACATATTTTTCATTTTGCATTTCAGTTGGAAGAGGTTTCGACAGACCACTGATTTACTATCATTTTCTCTTTTTCTCGCCAGGAAACTCATTTTTGATTTTCCAATGTTTTTGGGTTTTGAAATTTTTCGATGTTTTTGAATATTCAAATTTTGGATTTACTCCCCCTAAAATGTAAAAACTATGAATAAAATTTTAAAAATATAAAGGTATTTACAAAAACGATTTCCCGATGTCGGTTAACTCATGTTTTACCTCAATGTCGTTTACCAAAATTAATTTTGAATCAGAAATGATTTATCGAATTTTGGAAAAATCAGTTGGCATGTCGGTAAGCAGTGTGGACCATGACAACATTGACGAGTTTCATAGGAAACAATCACGTGCGAGGTGATATTCGAGTTCAACGTGTCAGGTCAAAGAGTGCGGTACAAGATGACAATAATTCAAAAAGCAGCTTAAATATCGACAAACATAGGAGAGATTAGAAGTTCGAAACCGTATCGTGCAATTGATTCGTGCATTGCCAGGAATCTGAGTGCTCTCCCAAACCGTATATCCACCCGGTGTGGACTTCAAAGTCGAATTTGTAGCTACTTCAATTAACTGAGAAAATTCTTCGCAACAACAAGATCAGAAACCTTTGGGTCCGGCTGGTCTTCCACACTGCACCAGCGAAGGTCTTTGACTTTCTCTTTGAGAAGTAGTGTGTCGTTGCTCAATCCAAGCCAAGGCATCCGCACACCCAGTTGGTTTGTTCAACAAACACATTTTCTTCAATCACACCGTGAAGAAATGTACACTGCACGTTCATCTTGTTGATTTTGAATATCAGACGTGCTGCAGGTGCGTACATTTTGATTGAATCTATCCCGGTGACCCGATTAAAGCCTTGAACAATCAAACTTTGGTATGATTTTCATTTTGTCGAAGGTTTTCAATTTCTTTCGACAGGCGATTCTGTCTTCTTTTCTTTTTCTCTGCATCAAAGGCAACAATTTCTTTTGTCTCCGATCTTGTGCATGGACACTCCACTATCAACAATCCAATGACTATCGATATTTCCTCCTGGAACATCCTGCACACTCACTCAGAGATTAGTTGGAGAGGGGGACCCAAGCCTTCATAGACTTGGGTTGCCCCTGAGAATCAAGAAATGTAATTTCAATTTCTTGAAGGTCCTTAAATTGCAAGCCTCCCCCTGAATCCTTATGTGTTTTAGGTTTCCATGCTTATTTCTCCGGTTTTAACGGTTGTGACAAAATTGGTTTCCTTTTAACAGTTTCTGTTTTTAAAGCCTTTTCGATCACCTTCACATTTTGACGTCGTTGTTTTGTTTCTTGTTCTTTAATCGTACGTTTGTCATTTTTGGGTGAAACAGGACGACATTTTTGGTGACCTTGTTCAGAAGGGGCTCTTTCTACAAAATTTGGCTTCGGAGAGTTTTTGCAATTTCTGATAATGTGGCCAAACTCCCAGCATTTAAAGCATGATCTCCTTTCAACAAAATTAGGAGATTCTGTTCGATGATCTGATGTTGAATTTGTAGACCCCGAGGTACTAGCTTCACACCATTTGTGTGTTGGGTGTAATTGTTATCACTATTACGTTTCAAAATGTTGACTTTTTGAAAAAAATCGATATTTGACTTATTTTCAAAAGTCTCCACTTTATCAGTACCTTTGGAGGCCACAAACTTAACGTCTTTGCATTTCTTCTTGTAACGAGCTCCTTTTGTTTCAGCCTTTGGTTGTGTAACCTTAGGCTTTTGAGCTCGTTGTTGTTGTTTACCCTTAAAAGCGACAGGTTGTTGCTTTGTCGGTAATGTTTGATTTCTATGTTGTTTCCTAACTTCAGCTTTTGGAATAGGATCACAATGAGTTACAAAAACTCTCTGGATCCCTTTTTCCAAAAACTTACTTGTAGTATCTTCAAACACTTTGTCAATCAAAGATTGATTGACATTTTTAATGGGAAAATCTTGGTTTGAATAAATTTTACCATCACCGACCAAAGTGTATAACACGTTATCACTTTTAATGGTAGACACTGTCTTAGTGATAGGATCCATCTCTTGTTTAGCAGTTGAATGCACAGCAGGAGTAGGAGGATCACATAGAATGTAATTCTCAAAAGCAACTTCAACTCCTTTGTTCTTCTCAAGAGATTTATCCTCATCACTCATATTTGGTTCATCATCTGACGAATCATAGTCCTCAAGTGTGGGAGGAGTTTGTTCCGTACCAACTGATGCTGAATTTTCGCTTGTTCCAGATGAGCCCTCCGAGGAACTGTCCGATTTGAACCCTAGACCAGTTGTAAACTCCTCATAATTAAGAGGTACAGTTGGTTCAAACCGAGGCATTTCCTCCTCATCGGGCATCTTGGTATAGTTGCCCCTCAATGGAGGCGGACACGACTTATACCCAACGCCTTTAACATTACCCTTTAGTTGTTGAACGTCAATGATGTGATCAAGCACATATCTGGAGTTTGAGTAACTCTCCAATTTGAGCTTGATCGCTTCATGCTCACATTTCGCCTCGGCTAGCTCTTTCTTAGTTGCCCCGATGATATTAATGTAATTATTAATACCAGTTTGCTTATTAAAAACCGTTTTTGATAACTCAGAAACACTTTTCTTGAGTGTTTCAATTACCGATTTAAAATCTTTTTCGTTGTGAGCTAAGGCCATGTTTGCCTCTTTGCACTTTGACAGTTCAATAACCAAACTCTGATTGTGACTATGAATCAACTCAGATTCAAGTTTCAGATCAGCACATTCATGCTTCATTTTTGCTCAATCACTACATATGCTAGGAGTTTCAGATTTTACCTGACTTG
Source organism: Helianthus tuberosus (assembly GCA_030545235.1). NCBI lineage: Eukaryota > Viridiplantae > Streptophyta > Magnoliopsida > Asterales > Asteraceae > Helianthus > Helianthus tuberosus. Next base: position 42,634,748 of record CM060448.1, on the reverse strand, counting down.
TAGAAGCTGTGACATTAGCCATAAAGGCAGTCTGAGAAGAGAAAGATCCATCTTTAGTGAGAATCTTCTCCATTTATTTTGAAGCAGCAGCAGCTTTCTTGATCAAGTCAGATTTCTCCTTAGCATCAGTCGACAAACTATCAGCTTCAGAATCCACTCCCATTTTCACGTCCGATTCTGAACTGTAATCACTCACACCTGAACCATCTTCATCGGTACTGCCACTATATCCTGAACTGTCATCATTTCCCGAAGATTCACCATCATTGACATTCTTGACAATTTCAGCATAAAACACAGTTCCTCCTTGATCTCCACCTCCACATTGTACAGACCAGTCACACCTTTCATTAGTTTGATTTGAGTTTGCCGTGGATGTATTTGTTTGATTTTCGAAAGGATTTTGGTTGCCTTTTTGAGGTTGGGCTTGAGGTGTGACACATAGAGGTTGAAGTGGAGTAGCCGCTAATTTAATACGGAAGTAGTCACTTGTAGTGAATATGGGTTGAGGTGTAGCAACTGGTGGTGGAATACCGAAGTAGGTACTTGGATCGAATGGTCTTCCATAAGGATCTGTGGGAGGACCAGGGGGTTGTGTCGGTTTGGGTGGTGGAATACCGAAGTAGGTACTTGGATCGAATGGTCTTCCATAAGGATCTGTGTTCGACGTTGGATTGTTGTTTACAAATAATAAAAACAGGCCAAACCTTACTAAGTAACTTTCAAAGGCCCAAATGAATTAGTTAATGTCTTTCAAAGAGGCCCACTTATGTCAATCCCTAATTTTACTTTAAGGGATTCAAAGTAACAGCCGCTAAAACATCAGCTTCCTTTCTTCTCTTGCTGCGACCATATGTATGGTGTGACGAAGTCTGGATTGGTGACGAAATTACTGTGTTTTCGTTGCTGAATGTATGATGACGTCGCTGAAATGGTGATGACAAAATCAGTGTTTTCGTCAATCCCAAGTTGATTTCGTCCAGAATGATAACAATCTGATTTCGTCCAGAATGATTATAATCTGATTTCGTCCAGAATGATTACAATCTGATTTCGTCCAGCATAATTACAATCTTATTTCGTTGACTAGAATGTGATTTCGCCCAGCACTAGTTATTTCGTCCAGCATTAGTGTTTTCATCCAGCTTGATATTGTTGACTAAATGTGATTTCGTTGACTAATGAGATGTCTGGTGATTTCGTTGAATGAGTGAACCAGACAAATAAGATATTTTGCAACAATTAAAATCTTATCCTGACACAATAACCTTTTGTCAAACCCACCTTATCTATCAGACTTCTTTTTCAACTATCATGATGGTTTGTGTACACCTTTTTCAAACACCTAATATAATAATTAACAATAACAATTCAATCACAAATCAATTTAGAGTATGAAGATCAAACCCACGTATTTATCAAGAACACTTATGAACTTGATGTAGGTCCCGAAATCTGAGGATCGATTACGAACCGAATCTCTTGTTTATAGTAAACACGGTTACGCGTGCGGAATCCACGTAACTATGCCAAATCAAACATATATAGCAATAAAAACAACACTGATTAATCAATTATACACACTCGATTGATTAATGGGATAAGAACCTTTACAACTGATACAAACACAGTTCAGACTAAATTTTGGCAGAGTTTTGTTACTATGGTATGTTTTCTTATCTCTGAGTTCAAATGAACACAAAGTGTTGCTTATATAGTCCCTGGGCCACAGATGTCGACGAAACACAGAAATGTTTGACGAATCTGAACATGGGCCAGATATTGGGCCTGGAACAGCCCAAAACATGACGAATCAAGGTCTGATTCGTCAGGATATGACGAATTAAGGTCTGATTCGTCATGACCTTCAAACGAAACAGAAACTTGAACACAGGTCTGATTCACCATGAAGTGTTCCGACGAATCAGGTCTGATTCGTCGAGGACTGCAACTGTTGTGTTTGTTCCTGTTATCAGACAGTAACAATCAGCAACATATAAACATAGTAATGACAAAACTACCCTTAAATGCAACATGCATTGTTCATAATACATTACATACCAAAAGAGACAAATAAGTTGTACACAAGTAGATAGGAGGATATCTGACTTGGTCAACATAACATACAGACTCGATAATTAATAAAAGACCATTCAAAATACATCGTTAAACAAGACTAGTTACAGACACTAAAAAATGCATCAACAAACTCCCCCTTGTCTGTTACTCGTCTTTGGTCTTCTACTCTTCCTTCAGTGTTGTTCGGACCACGTACTGCCCGAATGAATACCCCTGTAGTAGCAAAAACATGCTACTCTCTGAAACTTTAACGCTTGGCGTGCATCTTGGTCTTCATAGAAAATATCATGACGATATAATCTTCCAATATCAGCTTCAGACATGTTGACGATCCACATCGGATCCAACATTCTGTAGTTAGCACGACCATCTCTAAACACGATAACAGCTTCATGAGTATCCGAGTCGTAGCACCACAATGCCATGTCTTCCAGAAAATCCTGCTTCATTGGCATCAATGGGATTTTATCTACTACCCTCGGTGGCTGATAAACAAGTTTATATCTGCAAGTGTTGGTGTCCGGATCAAGAGTAAACTTGATCGGTTTATAAACAGGAAACTGTGGCTTATAGGATTCATCCTTCCACCCTGATTTCTTGTTTACTTTCACCAGACGCTCAAATAAAGTAGCGCCATCATATTTTTCACGATTGAGAAGCTTAAGCCTTGTCAACGCAGAGACATCATAAAATGGTAAGGAAACAATGCTCAGTAATGAATTGAAATACAGAATTCCATATTCACGTTTAATAGCAACGCAGTGAATATCTTGAACATACATCCAGCAAAGAATCCTTCCACTTGGCTTCTTTTCAAATTGCAGATAGTCTACTTGAGCTTTTTCAGGTAACGGCTTGGACACTTTAGATAAAAACTGTTGTCTCCATTCAGCAAAAGCATTTGTGTCTTTTTCAGATGAATTCCGATTCTTCAAGTGCTCGTCTATGTCATCAATGTTTTCTTTCATCCAATTTTCATCAAATGATGCAAATTCAGTCCCAACTTCTCTGACATAATCTCTTCTTCGGTTTTGTTTTCTTTCTTGATCGCCTTCTTGCGTTTTCCCTTTTCTTGCTGTGCTTTAGGAGCCATCTGTACATGAAAATGTCCAGAATAAGTCACAATTTACATAACATAGCATTTAGACATGTATAAATACACTTTCATGTATTCACATAACAGATAACTGATTTGAACAGTCTACTGTGAACCAACAGCAACATAAGAAAACTGCTAAGGCATTGACGACGAAACAGAGGTTCAACGACGAAACAGAACATTGAACGACGAAACAGAGGTTTGACCATTGACTGGTTTGATTCGTCGACTTTTGATTCGTCGAATCTAATTCGTTCCATTCTGATTCGTCATTTTTGATTCGTCGTCTGATTCGTCGAATGTGTGATTCGCCGGAATTAGGGTTAAATCAGATTCGTCAATTTGGGGGTTTTGTTCAGTTTCGCCGTAATGGGTTTAAACACACATCAGATATGATCATAAACACATTCAATCATCTTTGTTTACCCAACCCATCTATAAACACCCATAAATGTTTTTCCGAACAAAAACCTTTGTAAAAACAGGTAATATCATTTTCAAAAACAAACCCCTGTTTTTATGATAAAAACCCACTAACAAATCAAAACAAATCAAACAATGATAAACATAAATCTATCAGATTAGAAGTAAAACACAACAACATGCATCAACAACACATATTTAATCAAAGAAAACAACGGTTTCAAAGGAGTTTCTAAGGGTTTTCGGATGAAAAACCCGACGGTTCAAAATGTTCGGAATGAGAATCAGAACATGTTTCTACCTTTGATGTTTGTAAAATTTTGAGTAAATACTGATGTTTTGAACGATTTGTGAGAGTAACCGTTGGTTTGGTGTTTTTGTTGTGTAAAGAAGAAGATAACTGTTGTTTTGAAAAAGTGAACAAGTGAGATCTATTTATACACCGCCTTGTCTCGACGAATCAGAGGATTCGACGAAACAGAAATGGGCCTGGCGAAACAGAACTTGGGCTTGAACTTGGGCCTAAACTTTTAGCCCATGACGAATCAGAATTGGGCTCCTGTGATTCGTCGTCTGTTATGACGAATCAGATTTGATTCGCCGACTGGTCTGATTCGTCGACTATGTTGATTCGTCAACACTTGTGATTCGTTGACAGGTCTGTTTCACCAACAGATTTTTCAAAACAGCAACACCCAGGCTGGAAATATTTTGCAGTCAAAACAGTAACACAGGCTGGAAATATTTTGCAGTCAAAACAGATTATGAACACAATTCCATTCAGTTTGAATTTTCAAATGCAAGAACGTTTTTATGAAGAAGGTTTCCGGCTTCCGGTAGAAAACACCAAGCAACAACTTCGGCTTAATCAAAAACGAACTTTACACAAATATACTAAAAACAAATTTAAAGTACGGTAAACTAAATGAAAATGCGGAAAACTGTTAAAAAACACTAAACAACTGTACAAGTGCAATCTTTTTGCAAATCTCAAGGACAAGGAATCATACCAGCTTACGGTCTTAGTCAACATGATTTTGATTCTGTTTAAAGCTCTGGATAAGTATACTACCTCGATTATCGGTATTGTGGTCCACATAAGCTCAAACTGATCAGACATAATCATAATTTAAGAGATACGATTAACGGTAAGGATTATACTTACAAGTTGATGTAAATCCACTCACGACACATTCCCGTATCAAGGCATGCACGAGAATTCATCTTACCGGTGAGTATACCGTTTATCATCTGTTTGACCGTATAAAAATGTGAGAGACTCACTTATTTTGATTGAAAACAAGCCCTATGTGATAGAATCACTTATTGATGAGGAACTTGATTTTCAAATGCATGAGGGCACAGGAGCAAGTCCGTGAACAGGTCAGTACTTCCGTACAGCAGAGAGACGAACTTGACTCCCGCAAAGAATCTGTGATAATTTATCACTTATTTTGTTTGGACATGTGATTGTTGATCACTTATTGAGGTCGAATGCAGTATGTACACGTATGTATAGTATCATGGAAGATCTAGACTTCGTCTCCGTTATTTTTACGGTTTGGGATACAACCATGATACCCAGATGATAAGCAGCATAAAGACCGAATATTTCAGATCTCGGCAATCTCTCAAACGAGATTTCGGTACTAAGACCATATGCCAATGAGCAGTTCCCACCTGACTTGAAGTCTGTTAGGTTTGTATCATCCTGCACATTTTAGTCTGATTGTGAGCCTACCGATACATCGTTAGTAGAGATACTTATCATTTTTCTTTTTATTTTGCATTTTGAGCACATTGACCGACCACACCAGTTTGTAATTTCATCATTTTCCTTTATCCAAGAAACTCATTTTTGGTTTTTCTATTGTTTTTGAATTTTTAATTTTTCAAACGAAACGACAAAAAGTAAAGACATCTTTTTGGATTTTGAACTTTTGCAATGTTTTTGTATTTTCTTGAAATATCTCCCCCTAAAATTCGCAAAGTTTACGAAAACTAAAATCTTTTTGAATTTTCAAAGTTTATAAAGAAAATATTTACCAAAACGATCAGCCAAAGAAGTTTACTCGGGTATCACCTTAATGCCATTGACCAAAAGAAGATAATCAAAACGTGATTTATCAAAAGCTTTTGTAAACAGGTCGGCACGTTGGTGATCAGTGGGGACATGAACGACATCGATTAACCTCTTATCAAAACAGTCACGGATAAAGTGATATTTAATGTCGATGTGTTTAGTCTTAGAATGTTGCACCGGATTTCTAGTGATTTGCAAGGCAGCATTATTATCAACAAAAATACGAGTAGATAGGAATTCTAAACCGTAGTCGCGCATTTGTTGTTGTATCCAAAGAACTTGGGAGCAACAACTCGAGGCAGCAATATATTCTGCTTCACATGTTGATGTAGCAACACACGTTTGCTTCTTGCACTGCCACGTGACGAGTCGATTTCCTAGGAACTGACATCCTGCTGTTGTTGATTTGCCATTGATTTTGCAACCACCGAAATCAGAATCACTGTATGCAATTAATTCAAAACTATCATCCCTAGGGTACCAAAGACCTAAGTCTGGGCATCCCTTCAAATAGCGTAGAATCCTTTTGACAGCTGACAGATGAGAGGCCTTCGGGTTTGCTTGATATCTTGCGAGTAAGCATGTTGGGTACATGATATCAGGCCTCGAAGCGGTAAGATACATGAGAGATCCGATTATGGCACGATAGTACGAGGAGTTGATGCTTTCTCCCTTCAAATCCGGAGTAATCCCGTGATTCTGCGGAAGTGGGGTACCAATGGGCGTTGCATCTGACATTTGGAATCGGCTCAAAATGTCACCAACATATTTAGTCTAATGGATGAATATCCCAGACTCTGTTTGTTGAACTTGAAGGCCCAAAAAGAAATTCATCTCTCCCATAGCGCTCATTTCGAATTTTTCTTGCATAACACGTTCGAATTGCCTGCACAAAGAGTCATTAGTAGACCCAAATATTATATCATCAACATATACCTGCACCAGCAGAAGATCTTCATCTTGTTCTTTGATAAAGAGTGTGCAATCAATAAGACCTCGTCTAAATCCATTCTCCAGAAGATAGTTTGATAAGGTTGCGTACCAAGCCCTAGGTGCTTGATGTAGACCATAAAGAGCTTTGTTGAGCAACCAAACCCGATCGGGGTGAATAGGATCTTCAAAACCTGGAGGTTGTTCGACATGCACCTCTTCTTGAACAATACCATGAAGAAAAGCACTTTTAACGTCCATCTGGTAAACTTTGAATCCTTTGAAAGAAGCATAAGCTAAGAAGATTCGAATAGCTTCCAGACGTGCAACAGGTGCATAAACTTCATTGTAGTCAATGCCTTCAATCTGACGAAAGCCCTGAACAACCAGTCTCGCTTTGTTGCGAATAACAACTCCACGATCATCTTTCTTGCATTTATAAACCCATCGTGTTCCAATTTTCTTGTAATTCTCCGGTTTTTCAACAAGCTTCCAAACACCAAGCTTTTGAAATTGCTGCAGTTCGTCCTGCATGGCTTCAACCCATGAATTATCTTTTAAAGCTTCCCTCCAAGATTTTGGTTCTTCTTGTGAAACGTAACACGCGAAAGACCAATCATTTTGAAGACCAGATTCTCTAATAGCTGAATACAAACCAGCACTCTGGTTGTTTCTCAGCTGATTACGTGTCTGCACACCTTGTTGGACATCTCCTATGATATTCTGCTGTGGATGGGTATCGTGTATACTCATTTCAGGATTTTCAGGAACACGAGCATTAACACCCAAATTGTTAATATTAAGATCAACAACCAACTCTACACCTGGAATATGCGTAGAAGTGGATGCATTTCCTTCAGCAGTATCATCGACTTGCACATGAGGAGTATCAACAGAAATACCCTGAACTGGAACAACTGGAGATTTAGTGCCTTCAGTCGCATCCAGATTTTCTTCATCTTCTTCTGATGACTCATCGTATACAACAGCATTTTCAACTTCCTCATTTTGAACCGTGTTGTTAGACGAAATAGAACTTTGTGAGTTAACAACAACAGGTCTAACTAATGACGACTCAGCAGCATTGTCACTATCAAATATCATTCTAGCAGCTGCGGAATCTTCATCAAAAATTGGCAGGTCAAAGGAGTCGAATAGCCCATCATAATCGAACATCCAAGGATCACCTGGAGCTTTAACAGGATCTGTATATCTCTGAACCCGTACTTCACTCCATAGTTCAATCTTTTTGGTAGTCAGATTCCAAACACGAAAATTTGGAGTAGCATATCCAAGGAAGAAACCCTCAATAGCTTTCGCGCCAAACTTTCCATCCGGATCAATCATAGTGCATGGACCACCAAAAGGTTCTAGAATTGAAAGATCTGGTTTCCTTTTCTGTAGAAGTTCGAAACAAGTCTTGCCATGTCTCTTAACCGTAAGAACTCGGTTTAATGTGTAGCAAGCAGTCGACACAGCCTCTGCCCAGAACTGAACAGGAAACGCCGACTCTACCAGCATTGTTCTTGCAGTTTCAATTATCGTCCGATTCTTCCTCTCCGCGACACCATTTTGTTGTGGAGTGTAAGGAGAACTGTATTCATGAAGAATGCCTTTAGAAGTACAGAACTCGTCCATAATCCGGTTTTTGAATTCAGTTCCATTGTCGCTTCTGATCCTCTTAACTTTCAACGAGTAGAGATTTTCCAACATTGTAAGAAGATCCTTGAGGATTTGAGGAGTATCACTCTTGTGTGCCATAAAAGCTACCCAAGAAAATCTAGAGTAGTCATCAGTAACTACTAAACAATACACATCTCCGAACGTTGATTTGTGTCTCATAGGTCCAAAAAGGTCCATATGAAGACGTTCGAGAGGCATGCCAACAGTGTTGATTTTCTTCAAAGGGTGAGACTTCTTTGTTTGTTTCCCTTTCTGGCACGAAACACAAATATCTTGTAGATGAAAACTTCTCACGGGTACGCCATTCACAAGATTTTTGTTTACCAAATGGTTCATTTTTCTCAAGTGAATGTGTCCCATTCTTCTGTGCCAAGATATAGACTCCTTCTCCGTGGCTTTTGAGACAAAACATGTGACTTGTGCAGAAGTCGTAATTGCTTGACTCATATCAAGAACATAAAGATCATTGATTCTTGGAGCCGATAAGAGAATCCATTCATCAGGAATTTTGAAACCAGGTTTAAGCACATAACAACCGGCATCATCAAAATGCACGGTGAACTTTTTATCGCAGATTTGCGACACACTGAGAAGATTATGATCAATTTGACGAACATAATTGATCTTATCGAAACATACCACACCATTGGAAATCATTCCCTCTCCAGTGATGTAACCGCCTTTGTCTCCAGCGAAAGCGACATAGCCTCCTTTAATGTTTCTCACATCATATAGAAGCCGTAAATCGCCCGTCATGTGCCTGGATGCCCCACTATCAACAATCCAATGACTATTGATAATTCCTCCTGGAACATCCTGCACATATCATCCAATGATTAGTTAAGGATGGGGACCCAAGCCAAAGTGGTCTTGGGTCGTCCCTGAGCATCACGAATAGTGATCTCGATTTGTTGATGGTTTTCCAAACAAACAGCTCCCCCTGAACCTCCACTCTTCCTAGGTTTCCAAGTTTGTTTTTGTTTACTAGATTGAGTTTTGTAAACAAATTTTGAAATTTCTGATTTTACAGGTGAACTTGGTTCCCTTGGAACAGAATTGACCTTAGGTTTTAAAGCCTTTTCTATTTTCTTCACATTTTGATGTCGTTGTTTCGATTCCTGTTCTTTAATAGTTCTTTTATCATGTTTAGGTGAAACAGGACGACATTTAGGGTGAATCGATTCAGGTGATGCTCTTTCAACAAATTTCGCTTTCGGAGTGTTAGCACAATCTTTGATGATGTGCCCAAACTCTCCACATTTAAAACACGTTCTCCTTTCAACAAACTTAGGAGAACTGGATCGACGATCAGATGTCGAATTTGTATAACCCGAGGTACTAGCTTTTTCATCACACCCGTTTGAATGTTGAGTGTAATTGTTTTGACTATCACGTTTTAAAATTTTGACTTGTACAAAATCAGTGTTTGACTTGTTAGCAAAAGTCTCAATTTTATCTGTACCCCTCGATTCCACAAATTTGACATTGCTGTTTTTCTTCTGATAACGAGCTCCTTTTGTTTCAAATTTTGATTTAGAAACATTTGACAATTTAGCTCGTTGATCTGATTGTTTACCCTTAGAAGCAATAGGTTGTTGCTTTGAAGGTGATTTCTGATTTCCAAATTTCTTTTTAATTTCAGTCTTAGGAATTGGATTACATTGAGTCACATTAACTCCCTGAATCGACTTTCCCACAAACTTACTTGTGTTATTTTCAAAAACATTATCAATCAATGAAGGATTGACATTTTTAATTGGAAAATCATTATCTGAATAGATTTTAGAGTCACCAACCAAAGTGTACAACACAGTATTACTTTTAACAGTAGACACAGGATTTATCACTTGTTGAACAACAGATTTAACAGCAGGAGTAGGAGGATCACACAGTATATGATTCTCAATTGGAACTTCTACTCCTTTAAGTTTGTCAAGTGATTTATCCTGTTTACTCACTTCTGATTCAGATTCATCATCCGACGACTCATAGTCCTCAATGGTTGGAGGACCTTGTTTCGTAGATGTTGACCCTTTTTGCTCAGAATTTGTACTTGGAGAATTGTCCGATTTGAACCCTAGGCCAGTAGTTACTTCCTCATAATTAAGAGGCACACTGGATTCAAACCGTGGCATTTCTTCTTCATCAGGCATATAAGTATAATCATGTCTCAAAGGGGGCGGACACTTCTTATACCCAACACCTTTCTTGTTTCCCTTTAGTTGTTGAACATCAATAATGTGATCGAGCACAAATCGGGAGTTAGAGTAACTCTCCAATTTTTGCTTGATTGCATCATGCTCACATCTGGCAATGGCTAGTTCCTTTTTAGTTTCCTCAACAATGTTAATGTATTCATTTATACTAACTTGTTTATGATAAACAGTTTTTGTCACTTCGGAAACATTTTTCTTTTGAATCTCAATCATAGATTTAAATTCTTTTTCGTTTCGAATCAAAGCCATATTCGATTCTTTGCATTTAGCCATTTCAACAACTAAATTCTGATTGTGAATATGAATCGAATCACAGTGAAGCTTTATTCTATCAAATTCACTTTTCATATACTCACAGTCTCTACAGTTGATAAGAATTTCAGATTTTACCTGACTTGTAGAATCTGAGACATTTGCCATAAAGGCAGTCTGATAAGAGAAAGATCCGTCTTCAGAAAAGAATTTCTCCATTTCTTTAGATACTACCTCAGCCTTCTTGATCAGAACTGATTTCTGACATTTCAAATCTTCTGCTTCATTCAATAAGTCATCAAGATTAGAACTTGCTTCTTTGCTCACATCAGATTCAGAACTCGAAGTAGAACTTTCTTCATCAGAACTCCCAGTATGACCAGAACTGTCGTCACTATCAGAAAATTCTTCCTTATGAACGTGCTTGATGTGATTGATAATTTTAGCATAACACGCCGTTCCTCCTTTACCTTGATCATTTTCCCCAAGTTGTAAAGACCAATTAAACCCTTCATCAGCTTGTACTGTTAATGCACGACTTTCATTTGATGGTCCAGACTGATTCTGGTTAGTGGTGTTGGTTACAGCCACTATCCCTTTTCCATGATTGTCTTGATTAGTATTTGAAGTACTCGTCTGATTACGGAATGGGTTCTGATTGCCTTGTCTGCTTGGTCGAGTGCACTCACGTTTGAAGTGACCCTTTTCCCCACAATTGAAGCATGTAACTGCTTCTTTATCAAAACCGTACTTTGTATCTTGTTTGCTTTCCAAAGAACTTCTTCCTGTTCGAACCATAAAGTCCTTCGCCCTTCTAACAGCACTTGCGAATGCCCATTTTATATCCATCAACTCCATTTCATCACGGTTGATTTGTAGATAGTCTTCGTTGGTTAAATTGATGTTTCCAATTTGACCTGCGACCAAACCGCAGTAAGCACTGACCATGGTATTAATAAGTTCCATATGTTCCTTTGCTACTTCAATGCTAACATTTGAGAGGTTTGATGTATCAACTTTGACTGTGTTAGGATTGTTGGTATAATGAGCTTGCTGTTGTTGTTGTGGTTGAACTTTTGGTTCTGGAGTAAAACCTCCTCCTGAATATGACTGAGGTTGTTGTGGTACGGATGGACTAAAACCTCCTCCAGAGTATGCCTGATTTTGAGCACTCAAATGCGCTGGAAATTGATAGGCACTCGGATCGAAGACCGGGGTTGGAGCTGATTGCGGGATAAAACCTCCTCCAGAATAAGTCTGAGTTTGTTGAGGAAACGGAGAAGAGTTTGTATCAGATACAAACGCCGTTTGTAACTTTGGTTGCCTCAGACTAGCTGACGGGTCAAAACCTCCACCATTATACATTTCAACATTCTGAGGAGCAGCAATGCGTTTTGCTTTTCGGATTTCTTCATCATTTTTATGTTCCAGCTTCTGTACAAATTCATAGATAGTTATAGTTTCAGCATCTAGAATACCTGTATGCTTTAGAAGCTCAATGTATGGACTCCACTTTGGTGGTAGAGAATCAGCAAATCGTGCACAAACTTCCTTTTGAGTTGCAGCAACAGAATAGGCAAACATCTCACTAATCAAATGATAAAACCGTGTGGTCATATCATTTAGAGTTTCGTTTTCCAAGAACTGGAACGATTCGAACTCTTTCTTTAATAAATCATGCCGTGTCTTTCTGGAAGCTGCGTTTCCTTCTCCTCTTGTCACCAAACAATCCCATAAGGATTTAGTGTCCTTACTATAAGAAAACTGATGATAGATATCTTTATGAAGTGCTTGAGTAAGAACAGCAAATGACTTTTTCTCAAATTCATATGCTTTCTTGTCATTTTCCTGCATGTTAGTAAAACCTTCAGTCGTTGACGCTGCTACTTCAAGAGCATCATTGCGTGGAGTAATGAAACACCTCCACATATCAGTGCTTTGACCTTGAACATATGTAATGAAACGACCTTTCCATGATGGAAACTCGTTCATATGATTCAACTTTGGCGGGCGATTGTTGCTACCCGTTTCGCTCTCGCTAATCAAAAGATTTTGAATGTTTTGGTTCTGATTGGATGCCAAAGCCCATTGTCCGGCACTTATAGTAGGTTGACCAAAAACTTTCTTCACCCACGCTGCTGCGGAGGTCGGATCTTCACATGATCTAGAATCCATACTCCAATCCCATGGACTAGTACAACTCATATTTGATGTATGTATGATAGTACCTGCACAAATTTCTTGAAAACAAACAGTGAGCAAACTGATATAAGTCTTCTGTTTAAAACAGATCTGTTTTCGACGAAACAGAGTTCACGAAACAGGTTTGTTTCGTCTGAATGAATGACGACGAAACAGACTTGTGATAATTGTGATTCGTGGCGAAACAGAATTTGTTTCGTCAAAGATGTTGTGGCGAAACAGACGTTTGATTCGTCAAAGAGATTGCGACGAAACAGATGTGATTCGTCGGTTGTGTGTTTCGTCAAAACTGGGTAAAAGTCAGTGGATTTAGATATTTATCTATTGACCAGTCAAGGATAAGATGAGACAACAAAGATATTTAACACTGACACAAGTATGTTGTGACCTCTATTTTCCACGAAACAGACTGTGACCACTTATCAAGTTTTACACAAAAGTCAAGATATTGTATTTTAAGTTATAACACTTGTTTTAATCACTTATAACAGATCAAATTCTCAGCTTATAACAAGAACACTTATGAATATATGAAGAACACACTCAGGAACTTGAAGTTTCCGATGAGTTTTCCGATCACCGATAAATTTCCGAAACACGAAAATACACTAGATTTTCACTAAAAACCCGGTTTAAAGCATAAACAAACAATCTAACTTAGGTTTTTGATAAAAATCAGTAGCAAACAACACTAAAACAGCAGATTTATGAATATTTTTCCAGAAAATATTAATTTTTCAAGAACTCATTTTCAGAAAAACACACACAAAATACTTGATAAAAATCGAACAAGTTTGATTTTAAACAAGGATAAGAGCCAATGCTCTGATACCACTTGTAGGTCCCGAAATCTGAGGATCGATTACGAACCGAATCTCTTGTTTATAGTAAACACGGTTACGCGTGCGGAATCCACGTAACTATGCCAAATCAAACATATATAGCAATAAAAACAACACTGATTAATCAATGATACACACTCGATTGATTAATGGGATAAGAACCTTTACAACTGATACAAACACAGTTCAGACTAAATTTTGGCAGAGTTTTGTTACTATGGTCTGTTTTCTTATCTCTGAGTTCAAATGAACACAAAGTGTTGCTTATATAGTCCCTGGGCCACAGATGTCGACGAAACACAGAAATGTTTGACGAATCTGAACATGGGCCAGATATTGGGCCTGGAACAGCCCAAAACATGACGAATCAAGGTCTGATTCGTCAGGATATGACGAATTAAGGTCTGATTCGTCATGACCTTCAAACGAAACAGAAACTTGAACACAGGTCTGATTCACCATGAAGTGTTCCGACGAATCAGGTCTGATTCGTCGAGGACTGCAACTGTTGTGTTTGTTCCTGTTATCAGACAGTAACAATCAGCAACATATAAACATAGTAATGACAAAACTACCCTTAAATGCAACATGCATTGTTCATAATACATTACATACCAAAAGAGACAAATAAGTTGTACACAAGTAGATAGGAGGATATCTGACTTGGTCAACATAACATACAGACTCGATAATTAATAAAAGACCATTCAAAATACATCGTTAAACAAGACTAGTTACAGACACTAAAAAATGCATCAACACTTGATGAATATTCAGATGAAACCGATGAGTTTTCCAGCCACAAGAAAATTTTTCTGAATACAATTTTTGCACAAATGTTCAATAAAAATCCTTTCTTAACATGCATAGATGAAAAATAGCAAGATTTTTATAAGAACAATCAACAAAAACACAAGATTTTCAAAGATTTAAACCTGATTTTTCTGAAAATATAAGCTTTATGTTTCAAAAATCAAGAACAAATCTGGAAACACATGAAAATCTACTTGGTTTTAACAAGGAATCGAGCCAATGCTCTGATACCAATTGTAGGTCCACCCAGAGGATCGAGTTAAACCTCTATTCCCTGTTTTCCGACGAACCCGAGAGTGCGGAATCCAAACGGGTAAGTTAAACCAAGTTACGAACACGTAAGACACAAGATTCAACGATTAACATTCAATGTATTAATGCAAGAAAACGGTGACAATGCGGTGTTTACAAGATGCTCTCAGTAAACTCTCGGTGTGTGTGTTACAATGTGTTCGCTCTCAAATCTATTCAGACTTGCTTCTGGTGCTCTAGTGTTTCTGTCTGTTGTCTGGGCTTATATAGTAACACAGTGACGAAAACCAGTGGCCCACGAAATCACGTCAACGAAATCCAAGATCTGGACGAAATCAGGTGATTTCGTCACCTATGGGATTTCGCCAAAGTGTTTTCACCACAAGGGTGATTTCACCAACAAGTGATTTCATCACTTGTTTTGCTTTCTGATTTCGTCCCACATAAACTTGGGCCATGGGCTTTGTCACTTGGGCTTCTTCAATGTTGGACTACTTCCCATTTTGGGCTTCAACATAGAAGGGCCAAACAACAAATAGAAAACAAACAAGCTATATTAAATGCAAACTGCACACACGCAGTTGCATTTACACAAACGTTACAAAGTAAATCGCATACCGAGTCAAGACAGGAGGTTGTCTTGACTACGGCCTTCACTTCGTAGCCGAGTCGAGTCGAACCGAGCCGAGCCGTATCCACAAAATATGTATCAACAAAAACACCCTTTCCTCTTGATGATATATATCAGAAAATCTTTGAGTAATGCTTTTGAGAGTTGAGTTTCCTTTATATATCATCGGAATGCTTTTGATCCATTTACAGAAATTGAATCAACATTTTTTTTAAGATGAGAGGGAATAAGTAGAGTTCGAAGATTTTTACTTACATTGCAGTTTTGAACTCCACACCTTTGTTCTGATTTTCAGGAAGTATTTGTTATATAGCTTGTTCCAGTCCTCAGAAAAAAAAATATTTTGAAAGAAACTTATTTCAAGAATTTAGATGGTCAAAAGTTTCTTTGAATCTGGTTAAAGACTATATTTTCTGATTGACTTGTCAAACTTCCTGGTTGTCAAGACATTTTTCTGATAAAAATTTGATTATCTGAAATTTATCTGGTCTGTACCTCCAATCTTTGATGATAAACACTTGTTCAGGATCTCCATTAACACTTGCCAGAAAGCAGGTAGCTTGTTTCTCTTGAATTCATTGATCTTTGAAATTTTTGTCTTGCAGCTCATTACAGCATCAAGTTGTGCGAACATATCTTCTTTTTCTGGTGCTTCTTCATAGCCTTGGTTTAAGGGTTGTTCTAAACATTCCCTTATTTTCTCCGGTGAGATTGTAATGAAGATATTTTCCCACACATGTGTTGTTAGCTCCATTTGACTTGAGACTTTGAGAGTTTTCACAACTAGTTGTAGAAGTCTTTCTGGTACATCTCTGGTCTTTGTGAGAACTTGAGCTATCGGGCATCTGATCAGAAATTCAATGAGAATTTGACACTTCGTGCCATACTCTTCAATGTTATCATTCATTGCTTCATTGTTGCTCTTTAATGGAAGATATTCAGCTTCAGTGATTAAAGGAACAGAGTGTTCAATTTGAGGTGTGTTGATGTTGGTAGCAACCATTGAGAATTTGGGTTTTTTTTTGTTTTGGAAAAAGATTTTAGGGTTTTGAGTTTGAAGGTTGAAGATGGAAGTCTCTGTTTTCGAATGATGTATTTATAGTGAATAGGGACAGAGATTTTTGAGTGTTTTTCGTGGGTTGTTTGTATTCAAGGTGGTTAATGACACCTTAATGATGTTTTAATCCGTTTGGGAAACAATCGTTTTTGAAAAACCTTTGGTTTATCTCTAATTTAATGTAAATCTTTTAATGAAAGTTAGAGATACCAAGGATTTAGCAGATAAACACTAATGTCCAACTTGCACTTTTTCTTCATGTGGGACCCCTTTTTGTCTCAAAAAGGTCCAATAAAAAACCTTTTCTTTGATTATGTATCTTCCCAAGTTTTCCTCATGATGATATATATCAGAAAATTTTTGAGTAATGCTTTTGAGAGTTGAGTTTCCTTTATATATCATCGGAATGCTTTTGATTCATTTACAGAAATTGAATCAACATTTTTTTAAGATGAGAGGGAATAAGTAGAGTTCGAAGATTTTTACTTACATTGCAGTTTTGAACTCCACACCTTTGTTCTGATTTTCAGGAAGTATTTGTCATATAGCTTGTTCCAGTCCTCAGAAAAAAAATATTTTGAAAGAAACTTATTTCAAGAATTTAGATGGTCAAAAGTTTCTTTGAATCTGGTTAAAGATAGTATTTCCTGATTGACTTGTCAAACTTCCTGGTTGTCAAGACATTTTTCTGATAAAAATTTGATTATCTGATATTTTATCAGATTTTCAGTTTATCTTGAGAATGTTCTGGTGTATCAACAAATTCTGATGGTTTAATGGGTTTTCTGAAAAATTACCAGATTTTCTGATTGATCATCAGATTTTCTGAGTTTCACTAAATCCTATCAGATTTTATTAGATTTTTACCATATTTTCCTTGTTTTTTTCAGACATATTATCTAAGTTCCCCCTAGATAAAAAACTTAAAAAAAAAAAAGCAAACTTAATATATATAACCAACAAAAACAAACACACAAACAAACAAAACAAGCACACACCAACTACTCCTCCTCCTCATCCAGCACGTTGTACATGCACTTCACATATAACCAGAGACCGGTTATTTGTCCAGTGTGATTCGTTGTTGGAACCAGGGTGGGATCTCTTATATTTTCTTGAAGTGCCAGCTCTTCCCTTGGATACCAGCTTCTCACTCCTCCAATGTCTAGCTGACTGGTGATCACCTTGGTTACGAATCAAGGGTAAATCAGAAAAGGTTGACGGTCATGAATGTTTGCTTCTAAGTCTCTCATGAGAAACTTAGTGTACTTGTAAGGTTTTTCCTATACAACAGCATGAATCACTTCCACCATCCTATAGGACAGCTCATTGAAGTGCCCAATCTTTTTA
Source organism: Helianthus tuberosus (assembly GCA_030545235.1). NCBI lineage: Eukaryota > Viridiplantae > Streptophyta > Magnoliopsida > Asterales > Asteraceae > Helianthus > Helianthus tuberosus. Next base: position 42,616,836 of record CM060448.1, on the reverse strand, counting down.
GAAAAGCAGACACTTAGATGTGTCACCAAATACTGGAAAGGTGGTATAAACCCAGATTTGCTAACCTGCCCTGACACGTTGTTAGAATGATAACCCATTTCTGTCTAGATTTGTAGCACATCTGCCTTATCCAGGAAGGTGTTTTCCTGATCATCACCCAACCGGAGGACATCTCTGAGTGGTTCCTCCTTTAGGGTGATTTTTACCCCCATAACTTTGCTATCAATCCACATGGAAGTGCCACTTAAAACAATTTGAGCATTACACCAAAATTCTTGTAGAAGTAGTGGATATATAGTGACATGTGTTGATACAGCAAAGCCCAAGGGACTTCGCATGATCATATTATACACATACCTGCAGTCCTCCCATGCAGGTCCTTCCAAGTTAGATCTAAGCCTAAGAGTATGATGTCTGTGAAGAGGGAGAGGGAATTGTGTAACTTTCATTGATTTTGGGCGACCCATTTCTAAAATAAGAAGATTCTGATGAAAGGCTTTTGAAGAGATGATTTTGTTGTGAAGAAAGTCCTTTTCAGGTTGTTAATATTTATAGATTGAAAGTGATAGTTCCTCATAAATGATATTAACAGCAAAAGGTTTTTATTTTCATCTCTTCAATTAAGACGATATCTGTTGCAGTGAATGTGACAGTCTACTAAGCCTCATGTGTGAGTAAGCATTAAATAACTAGGCGGCTATTTTCATAGCTCCTAATCATTTTAGTGCCTACGTGTCTCTTAAACTCCTTATGTAAAAATGACGTTGCATGCATTGGTATTGTAAGAATAAATTAAATTTTCTGCAAAAATTTTCTTGTGACGGTTGAATTTTCTGTCAACACGAAAAGGTTAACTCTTTATTGTATTTGTTGTTAAAAATAGATTAAGGTACTTAGAATTAATTCTGTCAACACGAACCGACCGACGAACCGTCCCAGAAGCACTAAATATGAAGACCGAGAAAGAAAAATATCAAGCTTCTAATTCTTTGATTAAAGATCTGGACAAGGTTACAAGACTTCAAAATGTTAGCGGGACATTATGGAGTATACAAGATACAAAGTCAAAGAATTGTGTTAATAAGATAATAGATCTTATTACCATATTATATATTTTCTATGAAAAGGCTTCCTTAAAAAAAAAGTAGACAAAAGGAATATTTCCTTTTGCATTCACCAGAAAAGGAAAAAGATCCCTTTTGGAATCTTTAGCAAAGCATTCAACAGAAAAAGGAAAAAGATTCCTTTTGGAATCTTTAGCTTTTTCATCAGAAAATAAATATCTCAAATGTGAAGTGATTCATCAGAAAAGGAGCAAGTTGGTGAAAAATGAAGATATGTCACATTAAAATAATGGATGGCACACAAATCAATTTCTCATTAACCAATCACATTTGAGATAGGATATGAAAAATCTCTATAAATACATAATTCCTACGAAGGAATTATGAGTGTCTTTGTAAAGTATTATTCTTTCATATGGAGTTTTTCTTGAGAGTTTACCCCCTGGTTTGGCCCAGGGGTGAGATTTAGATTTGAGTTTATTCTCGAATCGACCCCTTCTTCTTTGTTTAATAAAATTAACCATTGAAGATATATCACTCTCATTGTCTCTATATTTTTTCTTTGAATATTTATATACTTCACAAACACCCGTCTCAACGAGAAAAGAAAGTCGCATCGTTCTAACAGGGCCGCCAATGGGGACCAACAATTGATATCAGAGCAGATTGGATAAATTATTTCCAAGATCCCTTGCTCCTGTAAGAGAGACTTATATTGATGATCTGTTAAAGGTAAAAAGAAATTTTTTTTTTGCAGATCCAAAAAAAAAAAAGTATGTAGTACGGTTATTATTTTTTTCTGTAATTTTCATTACTATTGCTTTTATTACTATTATTATTATCTCTATTAGTATTTTTTGTATAAAAAGAGGTGTAGAAAAAGGATATTAAAACACAAAAAAAAGGAGTTAAACAAAGATAAATGAACTTTAGTTTATCAGAAAGAAAATTTTGACATCTAAAAAGAAAGTTTCTGATAAAAGAAAGTTTGTTCGTATCTTATTTAAATAAATAACTCCAAATTCTGGTTAGTTAATCTTCAAAAAAAAGGAATGATAATGATAAAAAGAGATTAAAAAAACTGTGTGAAACTTTAGAAAATTTACTCATAATTATTATCTTTTAAAAAGTTTTCACAAAATATTCTTTGAAGAAAAGAACATGTACTTAGACTTCCACCAGAAAAATATGTGTAAGTAATATCTCTTTTCCTTACTTATTCCCTCTCATCTCATAAAAAAAAATTCAGATTTTCTGACGGGTTCGTCAAATTTTCTGGTAAAAAAAAATGAGTTTACTAAGATTTTCTAGTGAATTCTAATGAATTTATTAGAATTTCTGGTGAAAAAAAGAGGTTTCTGATGATGTCATCAGCATTTCTGATGATGTCATCTGATATGATGTCACCAGAATTTATGATAATGTCATCAGATCAGATAATCTGATGATGTCATCAGATTTCCGATGATGTTATCAGAATTCATGATGATGTCACCAGATTTTCTGTTAAAAAAAAAACTTTTTTTCAGATTTTCTGATTTTTTATCAGATTTTCATCAGAATCCATCAGATTCCATCAGAAAATTCTGTTAAAAAAAACTTTTTTTTTCAGATTTTCTGTTTTTTATCAGATTTTCATCCGGATCCATCAGAAAATTCTGTTAAAAAAACGTTTTTTTCGGTTTTATCAGAAATTTCATCAGATTCATCAGATATTATTCTGATCCGAAAAAAAACCCCTCGACGGTTCTAGATCATTTTTTATAGCCTTTCATGATTCGTTATTTTTTTAAGTCTCATCAATCAACAGCCTAAACATTTATCCTATATTGGTTAGAAGACACTTATATCCTAGTTGTTGGGGATACAAGATATAATGCTTACATTTAGGTGGAATTATAAATTGAGGTGAAGAATTATAACAACAAATGAAAAATAATCAAATGATCATCCATAAAAAGTCGGGCGTTTGCCAAATAAACGTTCATGCCAATGAAGATACAGTCAACTATTATCACTAAAAAGGTGACTACATGATAACGTGACAAGAAGAAAAGAAAGATACATCTTCAGCAAGTTTGTTTGTTATTTCTAAGTATAAATGCATTGTTTGTATTTTTAACAACAAATAGGGGGTGACTGTTAGGAAACTTTATTGTATTTGTTGTTAAAAATAGTTTAAGGTACTTAGAATTAATTCTGTCAACACGAACCGACCGACGAACCGTCCCAGAAGCACTAAATATGAAGACCGAGAAAGAAAAATATCAAGCTTCTAATTCTTTGATTAAAGATCTCGACAAGGTTACAAGACTTCAAAATATTAGCAGGACATTATGGAGTATACAAGATAAAAAGTCAAAGAATTGTGTTAATAAGATAACAAATCTTATTAACACATTATATATTTTCTATAAAAAGGCTTCCTTAAAAAAAGTGGACAAAAGGAATATTTCCTTTTGCATTCACCAGAAAATGAAAAAAGATTCCTTTTGGAATCTTTAGCAAAACATTCAACAGAAAAAGGAAAAAGATTCCTTTTGGAATCTTTAGGTTTTTCATCAGAAAATAAATATCTCAAATGTGAAGTGATTCATCAGAAAAGGAGCAAGTTGGTGAAAAATGAAGATATGTCACGTTAAAATAATGGATGGCACACAAATCAACTTCTCATTAACCAATCACATTTGAGATAGGATATGAAAAATCTCTATAAATACATAATTCCTACCAAAGAATTATGAGTGTCTTTGTAAAGTATTATTCTTTCATATAGAGTTTTTCTTGAGAGTTTACCCCCTGGTTTGGCCCAGGGGGTGACATTTAGATTTGAGTTTATTCTCGGAACGACCCCTTCTTCTTTGTTTAATAAGAATTAACCATTGAAGATATATCACTCTCATTGTCTCTATATTTTTTCTTTGAATATTTATATACTTCACAAACACCCGTCTCAACGAGAAAAGAAAGTCGCATCATTCTAACATGGCCGCCAAAGGGACCAACAATAACTGTTAGGAAATTTATTTGTAAGTATTGAAGAAAATTACAATCAACTGGATCTCTGAAGAGATACCAGTCCCGAAGATCACAGCAAAAAGAAGAAGACCAGATAGGACAACTGAAATGCACAGCATCTACTTCAAAGAATCACAAGTTGATAAAAAGCTAATTTGGATTATCAAAGAAGGTCATTTCTGATGGATCTGATGATATTTCTCAGTTTCTGACGATTCTGATCATCAGACTTTCTGATGATTTGTTCACCAGAATTTCTGATGAAGTGATTTATCAGAAATTCTGATGAATAGCCCACTTGTTTAAAACCAAGCTCTATCCTTCCACCAATGACCGAAGCAACTGATATTATTGGATATCATGTTTACAAAGGCAACTTGAACGTTGGATTCAATGAATATGTCAAATTGCTACTTTATGCAGGACTTATTGCATGAATAAACCATTGTTTATTCATGTACCCGGACCTCTATAAATAGAAGGCCCAACCAGCAAAAGACAATTGAGTTTGAAGCTTAGCATTCACATACAAACACCCAAACTCCATTGCCCTTCTCACCCACAGAATTCAAGATTCATTTATATTAGATAATAATCTTGCAATCACCTTGTAAACTATTTTGTTTCAAAGTGATATAAACTTAATAATTCTGTAGGTCTTGTTTCTGAAAGTCTGATTTCCATTTCCGCACATCTTTTTCACATATACTGAAATCACTTACCATATTACGTAAAAAGAAGTTGTTAAGGCCATACTGGGTCCAACAATTAGTATCAGAGCAGATTGAATAAGCTATTTTCAAACGATCAATCGCTCATCTTCTTTTTTCTAAATATGGCTAGCTTTCAATCCTGGAATAATGCTTTTAATATTGGTTCTATGTCTAAACCTCCGACTCTGGTCAGAGAGGAATACCCCCAGTGGAAAATCAGGATGGTCAATTTCCTTAATGGTCATGACCGAGCTCTGTTTCAATCCATTGAAAGGGGTCCACATATACCAATGACTGAAATACCAGTAATTCCAGCAACTGACCAATCATCTGCTATCCCTGCCTCCCGAGCTCCTAAAAGTGAAACACTTTGGAGTGAGGAAGACAAGGAAAAGGTGGCTGGGGATGAAAGGGCAAAATCACTCTTAATAATGGCCATCCCCAATGACATATTTTCACAAGTTGATGCATGTGCATCAGCTAAGGAAATATGGGATCAGTTGGAACATCTTTGTGAATGAGGAGAAAGGATGAGAAGAAACAAGAGAACAAACAGTGTTTCCTCATATGAGAGGTTTAAAAGTTTACCTAATGAAAGATTAAATGATACATATCAAAGGTTTACAAAACTTTTAAACGAGCTAAAGAAATTTGGAATAACAAAGTCAAATGATGAAAGAAACATAAAATTTCTTGATGCTTTACCTAGAGAATGGAGAAGTCTAACCATGACTTTGTCCTCAACCTTAGAACTAGGAAACATGAGTCTTCATGACTTATACAGCATCTTGATCCCTAGAGAGGAAGAAATATTTGAAGAAACCATTCAAAGAGGGGGATCTTTAGTTCTTATCTCAAACCCACAAAGACCAACAACTTCCAATGATCCACAACCTTCAAACAGCCAAAGTTTTGAAATTTCTGATACTTCATCAGACTTTTCAGCTTTTGCTGAAGCTATAGCACTGCTCACCAAAACATTTGAGCAGAGGTTGAGGGGAGGGGGCCAGAGATACCAAAGGAGTGATAGAGGGAGGATGGATGGAAGATCTAAAGAAGAAGTTAGATCTAAGGATAAAGGGAAAGCTGAGGTTGTGTGCTACAAGTGCAAGCAAAGAGGTCATTATGCATCAGAATGTAAGAACAAGAAGCTGAAAGATGTTGCTTACTATGAAAAGAAGCTTGAAGAAGCTAAGAAGCAGCAGCAAGTCAGCTTAATTGCTGGGATAGATACATGGCTATCTAATGACTCTTTTGATGAAGAAGAAGAAGAAGAAATGGACAACTTCTGCCTCATGGCACATTCTGATGACATACTAGAAATTTCAGGACAACAGGTAAATTTAGATAATCTTGATCTTGAACACAAGCTAAATGAGCTCATGTCAGATTTTCTAAATCTGCAAGTTAAACATCAATCAGATGGTAAAAAATCTGATGAGTTGCAAAGGACCTTGAACAAAATAATTCTTGAAAACTAGTTACCAATTCGCATTTTGAAGAGGGGTGAATCTTTGAAGTTAAAAGATAAGCCGAAATCGACGTTTGAGGTTGGTGAATCTTCAAAGACTCACAAGACTTCAAAGATTTATCCAAAAACGAAAGTTTTTGAAAATCAATCTTAGGTTGTGAAATCAAAACCATCGGTCGAGGAGAAAAAGATGGAGAACATTTTGAAAAATGAAACAAAAGGTTTTAAAGATGATGTAGAAAAGCTTGAGTTTGAACTTGATAAACTTCTTGAAGAGTTTCCACCAATTAAAAATGAAAAAGTAAAACCAAAAGTAAAAACTGATGTTCCAAATGTCATTTTTGACTTTCCAAAGGTTGATGTGACGTGTGACATAGTTTTTGGTAGTGTTTCAGTTGTTAAAAAGTCATGGGCATCATTGTTTGAGTGAATTGCTATAATGTTTGCAGGGGCTGCCCAGGTCGATAATTTCAAAATGGATAATGGACAGCGGAGCCTCTAGACACATGACTGGAATGCTGGCGTTACTCTATGATGTGAAATCTATCAATGGTGGATACGTCGGATTCGCTGGAAACCAGGGAGGAAGAATTGTCGGTCAAGGAACCTTGACGAATGGAGTGATTTCGTTTGAGAAAGTGAACTACATAATTGAACTGGAAAACAACTTGCTCAGTATTTCTCAAATTTGTGACAAATCCTTTACCGTACATTTCACTAAAAATGAATGTCTTGTTTTAAAACCTGGGTTTAAAATCCCTGAGGATATGGTGCTGTTGCGAGCTCCACGAGAAAACGATTTATACATTCTTGACATGAGTGTCGCAACACCAACAAATCATCAAAAACAATGTTTTGTAACAAAAACCAAAGCTACTGAAAAAGAGTCAATCATGTGGCATCGAAAGATGGGCCACATTCATGTTAGAAAAATGAATTTTCTGGTTCATAATGATTTGGTTGAAGGTGTGAATTTAAAGAATTTTCATTTGAATGATGACTGTGTAGCTTGCAAGAAAGGAAAACAGACCAAGAAGTTACACCCACAGAAGTTGCTGAATTCGATTAGAGTACCGCTCGAGAGACTCCACATGGATCTCTTTGGGCCGGTTAATGTGAAAAGCATCAGTGGTGATTTGTATTGTTTGGTAGTCACTGATGACTTTACAAGGTTTTCGTGGGTAGTGTGCATGGAAAGGAAAGATCAGACATTTGATTCACTGATGGTTCTATTCAAGAAGATGGAGACGCTGTATAAGCTGCCGATCAGAAGAATAAGAAGTGATAATGGAACGGAGTTCAAGAATAATAGAATGCTCGATTTCTGTAATGAGAAAGGGATTCTTCATGAATTCAGCGCTCCATACGCTCCACAGCAGAACGGCGTAGCTGAAAGAAAGAATCGTACCCTGATTGAAACAGCTCGAACGATGCTTGCCGATTCCAAATTACCTATTTTCTTCTGGAGTGAAGCAGTCGCTGCAACGTGCTATACTTTGAACCGTGTGCTCACCGTCAAGAAATATAAGGAAACATGTTTTGAGCTTTTACACTGTTACAAGCCCAATCTAAAGTTTTTGGAGCCGTTTGGATCTCCATGTACTTTCATAGATGAAAATGGCAAATTCGGTGCTAAATCTAATGATGGTTTCTTTGTAGGTTACGCGAGCCCGTTGAAGAGGGTGTGTGTGCCATGCCTGGGAAAAGTAATACAAGTTCAGCATATAGATTGTCAGAAGCACACTGCTCCACCACAACTTCCCAGACAAAGATTCTTGTTCGATTACGACAAACTCTGGGAGTCGTTTCAACTACCGGTTCAGCCAAGTGATGAGGAACTAGCAATTTTATATCAATATCAGCAGTCCATGTCACAAGAACAAGTGCCTAGACCGCTAGTAGTTTCTCCACCCACTGAGGGTACTCACAATCACGAGGTCGGTCCAAGTGGAATTGCTCACGAACCACCAGAGGAACCAACTCCAACGTTTCACAATTCTGACGACTCAGAAGAAGAATCCGGTCCTACTTTTGACGAGGAACCAAATGTTGAATCAACAGAAGCTGAGGATCACACCGGTGATCTAGACATTTCGAATTTGCAATCGGAAGTTATTGTGCCTGACACTGCTATACCACGAACATTGTCTTATCATTCGTCAGAGTAGATTATCGGTGACCAACAAAGTGGCGTTAAGATGAGAGATCAAATCAACAGAGCACTTACCTGTTTTTATTCATCTTTTGCACCTTTACAGGAAGAATTCTCACTTAAATTTTTTATCTCGCAGATTGAACCAAGAACATATAAAGAAGCTTTGACTGAAGACATCTGGGTGAATGCTATGCAGGAAGAGCTGCGGCAGTTCGAGAAACTGGGTGTTTGGAGATTAGTAGATCTTCCAGAGAATCAGAAATTGATAAAGACGAAGTGGGTGTTCAAGTGTAAAGGAGACGATAGAGGAGTCGTAGTTCGGAACAAAGCACGATTGGTGGTACAAGGATTCAGTCAGCAAGAAGGCATCGACTATGATGAGGTTTATGCGCCTGTTGCTAGACTTGAGGCTATTCGGATCTTCCTGGCGTTCGCGTCGTGGAAAGGATTCAAAGTGTACCAGCTTGATGTTAAATATGCATTCCTGTACGGAAAGATCAAAGAAGAAGTGTATGTGGGACAACCACCGGGTTTCAATGATCCACTACACAAGAACAAAGTCTATCTTCTGGATAAGCCGCTCTACGGACTTCACCAGGCCCCGAGAGCCTGGTATGAGACGCTTTCCCAACATCTGCTGGCCAACGGGTTCACCAGAGGGACAGTCGATAGTACATTGTTCACAAAGGAAGTTGCAGGCCATCTCTTAATCGTGCAGATCTATGTCGATGATATCATTTTTGGTTCTACGAACGACGATTTGTGTAAAGAATTTGAGAAGGTTATGAAAAAGAAATTCGAGATGAGTTCGATGGGGGGGGGGATGAAGTTCTTCCTCGGGCTGCAGGTGGAGCAAATGCCCGACGGAATCTTCATTCATCAAACTAAATATATGAATGACGTACTGGAAAAGTTTGATATGGCTCAATCCAGTCCAGCAGCAACCCCCCTAGCACAGAATCATGGAATATGTCCAGATGAGAGTGGAGTAAAGGTGGAAGAGACGTTGTATCGGTCGATCATCGGATCCTTAATGTATCTTACTACTTCTCGACCGGACATCATGTATCCAACATGTCTTTGTGCCAGATATCAGTCCAGCCCGAAGCAGTCACACCTGACAATCATCAAACGAATTTTACGGTATTTGAAAGGCTGCCCAAGCATCGGCTTCTGGTATCCTTGATCGGGTGACTTCTCTCTTACTGGTTTTGCTGATTCTGACTTTGGCAGCTACAAGCAGAACGCTAAGTCCACCACTGTTGGGTGTCAGTTCTTCGGAACTCGACTTGTCACCTGGCAGTGCAAGAAACAAACCTCAGTTCGCTCTCTACTTGTGAGGCTGAATACGTTTCAGCCTCTAGCTGTTGCTCACAGATCCTTTGGATCCAACAGTAGATGCGCGACTTTGGTTTGCAATTCTTGGATACACCGATTTTCATGGAAAATGAAGCAGCGATTAATATAACGAAAAACCCGGTTCACCATTCTAAAACCAAACATATAGAGATCCGTCATCATTTCATCCGTGATTGTCACGAGAAGAAATTGATTCGGATAGAACATATACACACCGATGATCAGAAGGCTGATTTCTACACAAAACCGTTTGATAAAAAGAGATTTAATTATCTTTTGAAATTAAATGGGATGAAAAATTTGCTTTCTGGGAGGGTAGAGGAATGTGAAGCCGAGGAGGACGGCGATTTGATGTGATCTGCGTTACGTTGTCAAATTTTCTGTACAGTTTATTTTCTGCTTTCGATAAAAACAAAAACACAAAAATATGTTTTTATTTTTAGGGGGAGAAAGTTTGCAGAAAAATACAAAAACATGATAAAATTTGAAAAATCCAAAAACAATGAAAAACTGAAAAAGAGTTTGTGTATAATAGGGGAAATGATAGTACATCAGCTAGACAGATACAGTACGCTAAAGAAATGTAATGTTTAATAGGCGTTAAGCAGTCTCGCTGATGATGTGCCGATAAGTTTTTACAAAATTAGTAGATTTGTTTGGGATATAAACATAAAAAAATTACTTGCTTTTACGTGGGGAACATCTCCAGGATATATGGGTAACCCCCGAAATCTTGTTTGAAAGGTCCCTTTTTCTGAGATACTAGGTCTTTATACTTAGTGATATCTGGGGTATTATCCCGAGACTTCTGCTGAATGGAAATTCTGACCTAGTCCCCGTATAATACTCTGCACAAGCTTTACTTTTAAAGCCTCCCCTCAGCATAAAAAATGATAACACATTGCAAAATGTTAATCATGTGTTGTAAAAAAGATTCCATAAAGGGAACACACCGAAAGTCGAGCTGTCATCTCTCTGCTAAACCGAAGTTCTGACCTGAGCTCTCACGGCCTCGCATTCACCCCATTACAGATATCATCTAGGTATACTCACCTGTAAGACTGAATATTGGGATCTGGATACGGGAGTATATACTGAGGTGGGACACATGTAAAAGTTAAAATCTTAAAACACTAAATCCGTATCCCGAACAGAATGAAAATTGTGTGAAAATTTAAAGTGGATCAGTATATCGACAATCTAAGCGAACTGTTTAATGCTGAGTATGAAATCTAAGCTTAACGGTACTTGTGTCTTGTCGGAAGCTGATATGATCCCCTAACACACTCACAAAAATATTGTGTGTACAGATTTCTGCTTATCATATTCTAAATCCAAAAAGATTTTTATTTTTTCATCTTATTTTTGACAACGGACGTTGGGGATCAGATGATCAAAGTCTTATGTGTAGAACATGTCTGAATCATGAGGGTTGGGTAAGCAGAAGATTCTGAAAAATGACTGGTATGTGTTTGAAAGTTTGAAAAGTTTGAAAGTTCATTAATTTGAACTAATTTCAGTTTCAGAAAGTCAGCAAACTTCATAATCTGGTCAACCAAGGTCATTAACTTAGACTTGGTTAACTGGGTGTGTCGGTAAAAATCGAAAAAGTTAAAAAATTTGAAGTTTTTAAAAATGTAATTTCGCTTGAAACTTGAGATTCCGCTTGAGAGGGGTTCCGCTTGAACTGCTTCATGACCATTTCAAGCGAAATCAGGTGGCCAATAAATAGCCGGCTGATTTCGCTTGAACATCATGGTGTTCTGATTCCGCTGCAAAGGTTCTGCTCATTTCAAGCGAAACCTCAAACTCTTTGTTTTACAGCCGTTATACTGTCAATTTCTTGTTTGATTTCTTGTTTTTAGTTGGTTGGCACAACTATAAACATGGGAAAAGTAGGATTGATGGTCGATTTGACCCAGATCTTGTGTATTTTTTATTGTCGCCAATGAACTGAACTGAAAACGTAGATTTAGGGTGTTTTTGTTGATTAAAATAAACAAAGATCATGTTAGTGTTGTCGGAATAAATTGTAGATCATGTGTTGAGTTTTGATTGAACCAGATCTGTGATATTTGCATGTTTGACGATGAACAGGTTTTAGAAACAGAGATCTAGATTGATTGTGTAGGATAAAATGGATAAAAATTACACCCACAAGCTCGGAATTCACTGATGAACAAACCCAGTTGTTTAATTTTATCATCAGAAAGGTTTGAAAGATTGAACATGATTCCGCTTGAATCATGAGATTTCGCTTGAAACTGGTGTCATAAATCATGTGATTCCGCTTTAACTTGTTTTTGTGTTTCAAAGTTATATTCCGCTTGAAACTGATATCTTCTGAAAAAAATGTGATTTCGCTTCAAACTGTTTCTTGAGATTCCGCTTCAAATGCTATTTCGCTTCAAATGGTCATTTCACATGTATTCACATGTAATGTTATTTCACTTGAAATGTTAAGTGATTTCGCTTGAAATGATGTTGATGATGAAATTTTTTAAAGTATTTGATTTATCTGTATTGTGTTGATTTTCAGGCCTCGAACGTGATTTTTGATCCGTTGCATAACAGTTGTTGTGATTTTGACAAGGATAAGATTCCAAAGCTGTCTGATTTCGAGAGTATTCTGGAATTTATGAGGAGACTACCAATTCAAAAGGCATTGACGAATCAACATATGGTGTTCAAATCTCATGTCAAATGTTTTTGGAAGCAAGCAACATATGATGAAGAAAATAAAGTGATCAATTCGGTTGTTAGGCAAAATGATGAAAAGAAAGCGATTATTGTTTCAGAGGCACTTGTACGTGAAGTATTGGATTTTCCTGATGATGTAAATTCTCCAACAAAATTCCCTGAGAGTATGGTCAAAGGCTGTATGCTGCGGATGGGTTATGATGGTGCTCTAAACAGTGCAAATTACTTGAAGTCAAAGTTTACAAAGCCTTACAAGTTTCTTATTCACTAAGTACTGCAGGCTCTAAGTCACTGTAAAGGAGGTTATGATGCAATGAGAGACTATCAAATGAATATGCTCTTGTATTGAACAATGTAACACCCTTGCTATTATTTTAAAGGTTTTCGTATATATTACGAAAATAAACTTGTTATTATGACTACAAATATGTCTTAAAATTTCGATTTAATTAAAACTTTTACAAATTAAAAATACAACATAATGTAACTTAGTTCGGCGTTCGAAAGTTACGACGGCACACCGTGCGGAAGCTTCTTTTTCATGTGTTCGGTTCTTTCTCGTCGCTTGATCTTCATCCGGGTACTCCAGATATCCACCTATGATCAAAACCAACATAGAAGTTAGTTTTGATAACTTAAATATAAGTTTAAATAAGTTCTACGCATCAAACTATCAATCAAAACAATTTTTCCGACTTTTATGTCTCCCGCGTATCGCGAGAGACTCAACACAACATGTCGCGTGTCACGACGTCTGTCGCGTGTCGCGACCCAGACAACGTTACCCGTTGCGAGCCGCGGGGGAAACCATTTTTCAGCAGGTCCGTATCTGGACCTGCATTTTCTGCCCAGCTCTAGTTTTATCCAAAGTGCAAACTTCAATTTGCCATAACTTTTTATCTACTTAACCGATTTATGCGATTCTTTTTCCTACGCGTTTGAAATTTAATTCTCCATCTTATGGAGTTAAAACCTGATACTAAACTACTTCAAAAATTCAGATTTCAAGCTCTTGGCTTGAAATTCCTTTTTAACACTTTTGACCAAAAATATCGCTTTTAACAATAATTCTAAATATGCGTACCTGGCTCGAGTCATAGGATTGACCCGTTTAAATATCTTTCACTATTAATTTCTAATTAATACCAACGCGAACCGTATGATATTTCCTGTAATCACAAAACTCAACAAGCGATCATCAATTAATATTGTCAAATGATCTTGCCAATGTCATTTGACCCGTTTAGTCCGAACGACCATTTTCCATTATGAGATGATATCTAGTTACCATCTCGCCCTTTTACCCATTCCGGTTTACACAATAATGTATTGTTTCAAAATTTCTTATTAGTTCATCGTCACATAACTAATTTACCAATTTACCCTTTTTTTGCCATTGTTTATGATTTCTCACCATTGCACTTGTTCCGACTCATATTATTTGCGTCGGAACATTGTAATTCTATTACTAACTTTTCCTTATTCATTTTCAACACACCCAACCGATGTATACTAAAAAAAGGGTGTAAGCTTTTACTTACCTCGCATCCAAATTACACTTTCCTTTTCGTACTTACTCCGTTTGACCCGCTTCATTCCCAAGCCTCCATCAAGCTTGTCAAGAGTCAAACTGTCATCATAATTCACAAGGTGGTTAGATTAGTCATTATAACCATGACTATTCCGCCTTATGTATTTTCTATGTCAGAACTACTATTCGACTCCGTCCATGGTTAGTTTAACTTTTCAAAAGTTAACTACCCTTAATTATATGATATGTGCATATAAGCTAAATCGACTTCATAATTAAAATTTATATTACCCCACATCACACGTAATTAGTCGAACTAGGAAATTACGCGCTTGATTCACAATTTCAACATATGAACATTGTGGGCATAATTTATGACATCAACAATCAAGTTTCGTATCACAGAAAATATGCTGTTTTTGGTGACCTGTTTAACCTGTTTACAAGTCTTCAAAAATTATGATTTTCTTATGTGAGATACCTCTCGGAGGGTTAGGCATTGTGTTAAAATTTCAAGATCTAACTCTTTACAAAAAATTCATAAAAATTCATTTACTAAGCTGCAATCAGATTCGTCACTTCTGAGTGCAGCTTACGAAAAAATTCATTTAAAATTCCTCGTTTATCCGATTGACGAAATTCCAATTGGAGCTTTTTGGAATTACCTGAAGCTACATACACTAAAACTTTGAGATCATAATTCAATTCTTAAATTGAGTTATGACATTCGTAATGGGCTGCAAATTCTGCCAGAAAACGCAGCCTGAACCTTCGATACCGAAAAATTCATAAAACATTCAATTTTCGTCGAAAAAATGCCATTCCAGTGGGGTTTTAAAGATATTTCCTGGAATTATAATTTAGACTCAAGAAACACATGTTTTTGTGTCGTTTTGTCCACGTTACAGCCTATACAAGTCAGCTGTAAATTCTGATCAGAAGCTGTTTGAATTCAGCTTTCAATTAAAACATGTTTATGACATTATAACACTATCTTTAGCAAATCAGAACCCTAAAGTCATCACATGCACGAACTTAGCATCAACAAATATGAATTTACTTCATGGTGATCATGAATTCACAAGAATTAGACCTAATTTCAGCATATACTTGTCTATGGTTTGTTCCTAGACACTATATTGTTCCTATATCATATACATAACAAACATGCATCAACAATTTCTGAATTCTCTAAGTTAATCAGAATTTCAAGTAGTGATTTTCTATCAAATTTCACATACCTTATGATCTCCTTGCAATGGGGATCACCAATCTAAGCTCAGATTTCGTTTTGGGATGGATTTTAGCCTTCAATTTGTGAATTTTGTGCCAGTTAGGGTTTGTGGGAGAAACCTGGTCGCTCCCCTGCATTTTGTACGAACCAGACAAGTGTGTGTCTGGTGTATTTTTGATATTAATATGTCAAGTTTCACACTTGACAACTTTAGTCCCTCCAATTTCGTTTTTATTTTATTTTAAGTGTTTAACCCACTCATAAGTCACTATCTAACTAGGTTAGAATTATTCCTAGTTAGTTTATTTTGCTTATTTACCGACATCATATTAGTAATAAAAGAATTTATATTTTCGGGGTGTTACATCACAGTTTATTACCTAAATTCATATTACTTAACTAGGTTAATTATTCCTAGCCAACTTAGTAGGTTCGGGAAGTTAAAAACCCTTTTTTTTAAGTCCCGTTAGCTCGGGCTCCTTATGAACTTTTGTCTTCTCATGTCGTTTGCTCTCTTTTTATTTATTATTAGGCTTGTTTATTTGAATCCTAATAATTTCAGGGTTAATCTTTTCTGCTAACGGTATTCTACCCGCTCTTTAGTATTAACGGGGTTTAATTACCAAAGCCGTTTTCGAGGTGTTACAAGTCTACCCCCCTTAAAGAGGTTTCGTCCCCGAAACCTTATTTACGTATTTCTTTTAGTTTAGACTAAACAAACTTAGTTTCGTTTTCAAGATATTCATTCGTTCCTTTCGATCTAACGTTTTAATTTATATTGACGCGTACGTCTTTTATGTGTAAGGCCTCGCGGGCCGTTATTTTTAGCTTATATCCTTTATCTTTATCGACCGAGTTGTCACTTGACCACTCATTCGCGTTAGTCTTGTTAACCTGTTTTATCTCGCGCTTGTCTTATATTAACAAGCGCTTGGTATTTGTCATGACACTATCTTGACTTCGAATAGTTTTATCGACTAGACTAATTAGTCGCCGTCACTTAATATCTCGTCACCCGGGTATACTATTTTGCCATATCTGGCCTCATGTGTGTTTAAGATTTTCTAATTCACCTCATACCACTTATGTTTTGTTAAAACGTTGCTTTTGACTAAAACTAAATTTTTAGTTTACGTTTCCTCTTTGTCTTACGTCTTCCCTCATTTCTAGGAATGTTACTTCCGAGGATCTATTACTTTTTCGCTGTCATTTCGATAATGACTTCGCCCTTTTTGTGACGTAACACGATTTAAAAAAAATTGTGGATTCTTTTGTCAATTTATCCGTTTAAATGTTTAGTGAAATTCTTCACTTTCGTTAACCAGACTCCTCGTGATCTCTTTGCTTTAACCCGTTCGATTAACTTAGCGAAACCCATCGCTTTTATACTTACGTTACTTTTCGTTATTATTTTACGCGAGAAGTTGCAACCGTTTTCCTCGCTTTACTATATTGACCCGTAGGTTCCTTCGCATAGCCTCGCAGGCTTTTTCCTTAGATTTCCACCCTCTAAGGTAAAACCCCATCAATTCGTTTCTTTTTATTCGTAATCTGAGGGTCTTTTGGTTCGGTAGACTTAACATTAATTATAATCCCGTAGGTTATGATGATCTCGTAGAACATCTTTTATTCTAATCTTTATTCAATTGTGTGTATATATATATATATATATATATGGCGTCAAGGCACCCCTTTTTATGTTTAGAATTATTCAATTTTGCTTTTTGGATTTCTTTTTACCTTGACCGTTGTCTAAGGCTACATTTTTTTTTCTTTCGAATTATCTTTCCGACTTTATGACTTCTAACGTCATTTACACGTCGGTTTGTCCTACACTTACCATTACCCGGTTCTTACCTATGCTTCTTTACGACCCGTTACCCGGGTTCTTTATTATTTCGCGCTTCCATTATTTGGTGTTGGTACACTTTATGTGGACGCGACTCGACTCGGTTCGATTTGTTTCGGGTCGACACGGTTAGGTCCGGCTCAAGCTCGAAGACATGACATTCCTCCGTCGTGTGCCCCAGAGTTCAACACGCGAGACACGGAACGCCGCAAGCCATTCCCACAAAACACATCACCATGACATCACCTTTGTGATGTCATGATGATGTCATGATTTTGTCTCATATGTTGAACAAATGAAAGAATTACAACAGAAATGATATGTCTGGGCCGTCTCTCAACATCATGGGCCGAATACTTGTGTTATGGACTTTGTCATCATTTGGGCTTCAATACACATGACGAAACAAAATGATATTAGATAGCATATGACGAAACTAAGTTTGTTTCGTCACTTATATATCGACGAAACAGAATGTGTTTCGTCGACTGTAGTGTTTCGTCAGTGACTTTATGTGTTTCGTCAGTCATAGTCTGTGTCTTAGTATAAATACCCTTCTCTGTTTCTGTGTGAAATAGAGATGAGAGCATACATGTAAAGAAACTTTGTCAAAATTCCGTCAAAACTGTGTTTGTATCAGTTTGTGATCGGTTCTCATCCCGTTAATCAATAGAGTGTGTTTCATTGGTTAATCCGTGTTATTCATTAACTGTGTTCGGTTTGCACCGTCTCGGGGATTCCGCACCCGTTACCGTGTCTGTTATAAACAGGGAATAGGTTTCTCGTTATCGATCCTCACCGGAAAAACGGGACCTACAAGTGGTATCAGAGCCTTGGCTCTTTTCCTTGTTTAAAACCAAACAAGTTTGGGTTTTTATCAAGTGTGTTATTGTGATTTTTCAGATTTCGTTCTTAAAAATTTCATATTTTCTGGAAATATTTGCTGAAAATCAGTTAAAAATCGTGTTGTTTTGCTATAAGTTTTAGTGAAAACCTTATTATTTTGCATTTCTACATGTTTGCTTTTGGTTTTCATTGAAAGTTTTAAGCAAAATCGTGTTTCGGAAAATTGTTCGGTGACCGGAATCTTCAAATATTCATCGTGTTCTTCTGAAATATTCAAAGTGTTCTTCATTTGTTGTACGTTTGATCTAAATTGTGGGGTTTGATTAAATTGTGGTGCTTAAAATATATTTAATTGACTTTATTGTACAAAAGTGATGATGTTATTTGTTGAAAATAGTAAATCTCGAAACACCAAAAGTCTGGTTTGAAAATGGTGGCCTTGTGTCAGAAAAGGATAAGGATTATTTGAAAATATCTCAACAACTACTATATTATCTTATCTTAACTGAAGTTTGGGTTTCGTGGATTGTTTTTATTTCGTCATCAACAAAGATTTATTAAATCATTCAGTCAACATTAAGTGTTCACCGGTCAAAAGTTTCGGTTTTGTTTTTTTTTTTTTTTTTTTAAATCAATATTCAAGTCAAAAGGATATAAGTCTTCTTGTTTTCGTCGAATTAAAATCCAATTACATCAGTTTCGTCGACATATAAGTGAAAGGGATTTCAATTTCGTCAAACACAATTGACAAAACACCTATTGGGCTTTAACCTTTGTTTCGTCAAATCAAAAGGCCCAAATAATAATTTCTGTTTCGACGTTTACAAAAATGGCCAGTTTCATCGCATAGTGGGCTTTAATCTAAGTTGAGTCTTGGGCCCCCTGTTTCGTCAATTATAAAGTCCAAAACAAAATTCTTTTCGTCATCTTAGTTGGGCTCTTGTTTCGTCAAGACCATTAACACCCAATCTGTTTCGTGGAACTTGTTTCGTCGAAACACTTTGTGAATTTAAACAGAAGGTTTGCATAAGTGATTTAACTGTTTGTTTGAGTGATTTAAACAGGTTTTTCATCAACATACATCAAATATGAGTTGCACAAATCCGTGGGATTGGAGTACGGATCCACTACCAGATCTAAAACAGATGTCGATGGCCGAATATATGAATCGTACCATACCTCAACAACAACAGTCAATAAGTGCAAGTCAATGGGCAAGGTTGTCGAATCAAAATCAAGACATACAAAATCTTTTGGTAGCGAGAGGAGAAGAATATGCAGCTACTAGAAAGATACGTCATGATCTGTTGAAGAAGAAATTCGAATCATTTCATGTCTTAGAGAATGAAACCCTAAATGATATAATTACTCGTTATTATCATTTGATGCATGAAATGTATTATGTTGGTGTTCTTGCATCTCAACAGGAAATTGTAGCACGGTTTGCTGATGCTTTACCTCCAAAGCGGAGCCCATTCATTGAGCTTTTAAAGCATACGGGCGTTCTAGATGCTGTCAATTTTAATATCTATGAATTCATTCAGAAGTTGGAGCACAAGAACGAAGAGGAAATTCGGAAAGCTAAACGAATTCCTGCTCCTCAAAATACCGAAATGTATCTTGGAGGAAGTTTTAACCCGTTAGTTAGTTCCAGTTCAGCTCAGCAACCAAAGTTACAAACGGCGTTCATATCAAATACAAATTCATCTCCGTTTCCACAGTTCAATCAAAATGCTTATCTTTCACAATCTAAACCCCAACCTCAACCTCAAGTTTCCACAACACAACCTCAATTCGATCCAAGTGTCGATTGTGGTCCGGCCATACAGTTGGGAAACGGTGATCAAACAAGAACTGCGTTTTATGCTGAAATTGTCAAGAATGTCAATGATGGTGAATCTTCAGGAAAAGATGACAGTTCAGGATGTAGCAGCACTGATGAAGATAGTTCAGGTGTGAGTGATTACAGTTCAGAATCGGACGTGAAGGAGGGAATGGATTCTGAAGCTGATAGTTTGTCGAATGATGCTAAGGAGAAATCTGACTTGATCAAGAAAGCTGATACTACATCAGAAGAAATGGAGAAGATTCTCACTGAAGATGGATCTTTCTCTTCTCATACTGCCTTCATGGCTAATGTCACAGCCTCTTCGAGTCAGGTAAGTTCTAAAACTCCTAGCATATGTAGTGATTGTACTAATGTGAAACTTGAATGTGATACAATTCATAGTCACAATCAGAGTTTAGTTGTTGAACTGTCAAAGTGCAAAGAGGCAAACATGGCCTTAGCTCGTAATGAAAAAGAGTTTAAAACAGTTATTGAAACCCAAAAGAAAAGTGTTTCCGAATTAACAAAAACTATTTTCAACAAACAAATTGGTATTAATAACTACATTAATATCATTGAGGAAACCAAGAAAGAGCTAGCCGTGGCCAAGTGTGAATATGAAGCGATCAAGCTCAAATTGGATAGTTATTCTAACTCCCGATATGTGCTCGATCACATCATAGATGTTCAACAGCTTAAAGGGAATGTGAAAGGCGTTGGTTATAGGAAGTGTCCACCCCCTTTGAGACACGACTATACCAAGTCGCCCGATGAAGAGGATATGCCTCGGTATGAACCCAGTGTGCCTCTTGATTATGAGGAAGTTGCTACTGGCCTAGGGTTCAAACCGGACAATTCATCGGAGGGCTCATCTGATAAGAAAGAAAAGTCATCATGTGCTTCAAATCAAAGTTCTCCAACCATTGAGGACTATGATTCGTCGGATGATGAATCAGATGTGAATGACCAGGATGAATCACTTGATGAGACGAAAGGAGTAAAAATTCCAATTGAGAATCATATTCTTTGTGATCCTCCTACTCCTGCTGTGCAACAACTTGCCAAACAAGTGATTAATCCTGTCAATGAAGTAAAAGAATCTGTGTCTACCGTTAAGAGTAATAACGTGTTGTACACTTTGTTTGGTGATTCTAAAATCTATTCAGATCATGATTTTCCAATTAAAAATGTCAATCCATCTTTGATTGAAAAAGTGTTTGAAGATAATACAAGAAAAATTTTGGGAAAGACAATCCCTGGAAAACAGAAATCACCGACAAAGCAACAACCTGTTGCTTCTAAGGGTAAACAACAGCAACAACGAGCTCCAAATCCAAAGGCTAAGGTTGAATCAAAAGGAGCTCGTTACAAGAATAAAGCAAAAGATGTCAAGTTTGTAGCATCAAGGGGTACTGATAAAATTGAGACTTTTGAAAACAAATCTAACACCGATTTTATCCAAAACAATTACACCCAGCACACAAACGGGTGTGAAGCTAGTACCTCTGGGTCTAAAACTTCTACGTCAGGTCGTCGATCAGGTTCTCCTAAGTTTGTTGAAAGGAGAACTTGTTTCAAGTGTGGGAAGTTTGGGCATATCATTAAAGACTGCACAAACTCGCCCAAACCAAATTTTGTTGATAGAGCCCCCTCTGAACAAGGTCACTCACAACGTCGTCCTGTTTCACCAAAACATGATAAAAGAACTGTTAAAGAACAGGAAACAAGACAACGACATAAAAATGTGAAGGTGATCGAAAAGGCTTTAAAACCGGAAAATGTTAAAAGGAAACCAAGTTCACAACAACCGTTAAAACCAGAAATTGTAATTAATACACAATCTGGTAAATGGAAACAAGCTTGGAAACCGAAAACAGGTGAAGGTTCAGGGGGAGGCGTGAAATTTCCAAATCATCAAGAGATTGAAATTACATTTCTTGATTCTCAGGGGCAACCTAAGTCTGTTAAGGCTTGGGTCCCCCTCTCCAACTGATCTCTGAGTGAGTGTGTAGGATGTTCCAGGAGGAACTATCGATAATCGTAAGATTGTTGATAGTGGAGCGTCCTTGCACAAGATAGGCGACAGAAGAAATTGTTGCCTTTGGTGGAGAGAGAAAGAAAAGAAGACAGAATTGTCTGTCGAAAAAGATTGAAAGCTTCGACAAAATGAAAATCATTTCAAAATGTGATTGTTCAAGGTTTTGATCGGGTCCCCAGGGTAGATTCAAACAAAATGTACGCACCTGCAGCACGTTTGAAGATTCATAATCCACAAAATGAACGTGCAGTGTACATTTCTTTGCGGTGTGATTGAAGAAAATGTGTTCGTTGAACAAACCAACCGGGTGTGCGGATGCCTTGGCGTGGATTGAACAACCGCACACTACTTCTCAAGAGAAAGACAAAGACCTTTGCTGGTGCAATGTGGAAGACCAGCCGGACCCAAAGGTTTCTAATCTTGTTGCTGTCAAGAGACTTCTCAGTAGCTACAAAGAATCGACTTTGACATCCACACCGGGTGGATATCCAGTTTGGGAGAGCGCTCAGATTCCTTGCAATGCACGACGCAGTTGCAGGATACGGTTTTAAATTTCTAATCTCTCCTATACTTGTCGATATTTAAGCTGCTTTATAAATTGTTATCTCGTATAGCACTCTTTGGCCTGACACGTTGAACTCGAATATCACCTCACACGTGATTGTTTCACTATGAAACTCGTCAATGTTGTCATGGTCCGCACCGCTTTTCCGACATGCCAACTCATTTTCCAAAATTCGATAAATCAATTCTGATTAAACTTAATTTTGGTAAACGGCATTGAGGTAAAACATGAGTTAACCGACATCGGGGAATCGTTTTTGTAAATACCTTTGTGTTTTTAAATTTTATCATAGTTTGTTGATTTTAGGGGGAGTAAATCCAAAATTTGAAAAATTCAAAAACAGTGAAAAATTTCAAAACCCAAAAACACTGGAAAAACAAAAATGAGTTTCCTGGCGAGAAAAAGAGAAAATGATAGTAGATCAGTGGTCTGTTGAAATCTCTTCGAACTGAAATGCAAATTGAAAAACGATAGCTCTATATAAGATGTATCGGTAGGCTCACAATCATTTTAAAGTGTGCAGGGTGATATAAATCTTAAATCGACTGAAGACCAGGTGGGAACCGCACATTGGCATATGGTCTTAGTACCGAAATTTCGTTTGAGAGATTGCCGAGGTTCTGAGATATTCGGTCTTTATGCTGTCTTATCATCTGGGTATCATGGTTGTATCAAACCGTAAAAATAACGGAGACGAAGTCTAAGATCTTCCATGATACTATACATACGTGTACATATTGCATTCGACCTCAATAAGTGATCAACAATCACATGTCCAATCAAAATAAGTGATAAATATATCACAGATTCTTTGCGGGAGTCAAGTTCGTCTCTCTGCTGTACAGAAGTACTGACCTGTTCACGGACTTGCTCCTGTGCCCTCATGCATATGAAAATCAAGTTCCTCATCAATAAGTGATTCTATCACATAGGGCTTGTTTTCAAATCAAAATAAGTGAGTTTCTCACATCTTTTATATGGTCAAACGGATGATAAGCGGTATACTCACCGGTAAGATGAACCCTCGTGCATACCTTGATACGGGAATGTGTCGTGTGTGGATGAACACCGGTCGGTAAGTATAAATCATACCTTAACGTATCCCCTCGCCATGATTACATCTGATAAGTTGAGCTTATGTGGACAACAATACCGATAATTGTTATAGGATGCTTATCTTAATGTTAACTAATTGAACAAAAAGAGTTGTTTTGGCATGACCGTACACTGATATGATTCTCTTACCCTCGAAACTCGCAAAAAGAATGTCTGTAAATATTTATTTATTGCTTTCAGTTTCTGCATCTTTTGTATATATTTATTTATTGCTTTCCGTCTTTACATTTGAAAAATGAAAAATTCCAAAAAGATTTTAGGTGTGTTTTAATCTAAACTTTATAAAATCCAAAAAGATTTTGCTTCTAGTTTATTTTTGATTGACTGATGTTGGAACTCGAGTCTATCCTACCCAAAATCCTGATCGTAAGCCGGAAAACAATTGCATCTTCATAAACAGTCGAAGTTAACAAGTTTTGAAAGTTAAAGGATTAAAATTGATCATTTTCTAAACTTTCAAACTGTTGTCGGTCGGTGTTTGATTGAGATTTGATCTCATATGTGTCATTTGTTTAAATGTTAACTATATTCCAAGCGGTTGTTCTCATTATGCGTTTAGCTTTCTTGCATGTGCAGATGCTAAAGGCGAGGAGAACATGTTCGATGACAAGCTTTGGAATGAAGACACGAAGTGGAGGCACTCAAAGGATAAAATGATCGAGTTGCCGCTGACCCTTCATCAACACCACAAGGATCTGAAGATTTGACAAGTCAAAAGATTCACGAGCATGACTCAATGGAGAGTTCAATCTAAGGGGGAGTTTGTTAACACACTACCTGAATGAAAAAGGGAGTTTGTTGATACACTTTCTACTTACGACGCGTGAAGAATTTGAAGATCCTCCGACATGAAAGACACAGAAGACGAACCATCACAAAAGACGAACCTCATGAGTAGCGTCCAAGGGGGAGTTTGTTGGTACACTTTATGTGGACGCGACTCGACTCGGTTCGATTTGTTTCGGGTCGACACGGTTAGGTCCGGCTCAAGCCCGAAGACACGACATTCCTCCGTCGTGTGCCCCAGAGTTCGACACGCGAGACACGGAACGCCGCAAGCCATTCCCACAAAACACATCACCATGACATCACCTTTGTGATGTCATGATGATGTCATGATTTTGTCTCATATGTTGAACAAATGAAAGAATTACAACAGAAATGATATGTCTGGGCCGTCTCTCAACATCATGGGCCGAATACTTGTGTTATGGACTTTGTCATCATTTGGGCTTCAATACACATGACGAAACAGAATGATATTAGATAGCATATGACGAAACTAAGTTTGTTTCGTCACTTATATATCGACGAAACAGAATGTGTTTCGTCGACTGTAGTGTTTCGTCAGTGACTTTATGTGTTTCGTCAGTCATAGTCTGTGTCTTAGTATAAATACCCTTCTCTGTTTCTGTGTGAAATAGAGATGAGAGCATACATGTAAAGAAACTCTGTCAAAATTCCGTCAAAACTGTGTTTGTATCAGTTTGTGATCGGTTCTCATCCCGTTAATCAATAGAGTGTGTTTCATTGGTTAATCCGTGTTATTCATTAACTGTGTTTGGTTTGCACCGTCTCGGGGATTCCGCACCCGTTACCGTGTCTGTTCTAAACAGGGAATAGGTTTCTCGTTATCGATCCTCACCGGAAAAACGGGACCTACATTTGGTTTGCGCTTACTTGCACTATCAAGCTTTTATTCTTTATTTATCTCGTTTGACTTATTCGTGTGAGATTTCCTTACTCATGAACGTCAAACTTCGTTCTTTATTCGACCCTTTCAACTTTAAAATAGTTGAACGTAGTTATCAAAATTTATGTTTGAAAATTCTCATCGTCTTTTAGTCATGACTCTTAATCCGAGTCCTTTGGCTTTCTATTTCGCGTACCCGTCTCTTGGTTTACGCATACTTTCAAAATCCTACCCATCTATCGGGTATCTCTACCGAAGTTATCATCAAGTAACCATTCTTATATGGTTTTAGACACCATCTTAATTTATTTGATCATCTTAGCGAAATCCATTGCTTTTATTTAGTCAAGTCTTTTATTCTTTTGTTCTACCCCTTTGACTTGTCTGTGTGAATTTCATCACTTATGACACTCAAACTTTATCTTTATGCCTTAGCATTCTCATTAGTTGGTTTGTATTTTCATTTACTTTAATCTTTGTCCCTTCTCTTGGGCTCGTTATTCTAACGTAATACGCTCCCTGTCATCCGACTTGCGTTTACGTTTACTATCAAACATCTTACTTGTTTGACTCATTTGGGTACCATTTAAGTTAATCCCATTCACCCTGTCCTTACTACATCGAACGTAAATGTGTCTGCTACAAGAAGTTCATGGTATCATACGCCACTACTTACTTGGCCAGAGTAAGCGATCAACACATGATACACATGACCTTTTTGTGGTTTTCACATCACACCCCATGTAAGTAACGCCTCTATTTATTTCATATCTCTGATTTCATTTAGTAAAACTGTATTTAATTGCAAAACAACAATCATTAGTTTTACTAGTTTTACTTTTGTACATATAAAATGTTTTTCTTTTCTATTGAACTATTATATAATCATATTCGTTAGTGTGATCGCTACTTTTCTCAATAACATTATATTGAGAGTTTTCCACTTGGATAATTACCCCCCGTCCAAGTTTTCATATGAACTAATCCTATTATTTCTTTGTTATTCATCATCGTGAATAACACATGTTTCTATTAAACTTCTCTTGGAAACATCATCCTGAATAGATATCCTATTCAGGTTTTATTAGATATATGCAACCGTCTTTCCCTACGTGTTTGTTGCATATTACTACTTATACGATTAAATTTAAAAACGTGCACCTGGTAATGCTTGCCCTTACGGGCTTCTCTTGCTGTTATCTTTGTTCGCGATCGTCACGCGATTTAGGTCCTTGATGAATATGCTCTGCTTGTCATACCTCGGACCGTTCCTCCGTCATATCCGCAATTCATTCAACTCTCGTCACCTTCAGATGCGAGTGTCCTTCAATTAAAACATTCACAAAAGTTAGTCATGTCGACATCAATAATTGCCCGTATTATAATACGAGGCTTTCTGGTATACATGTCAATGCACGTAATTTCGTTAACTATATCGATTCTTGATCGATTTAATTGAGGTAACACGTATTATAGGATAATCCTATGTGTTGTTCACAACACTTTAATCATACTAAACCATTAACATACTTGTACTTACCGGATTTGCGATCAAGCCTCGAAGCGAACACACTTTCTTTTTTAACCTTGAGCTCTGATTACCAACTTGTAACACCCTTGCTATTATTTTAAAGGTTTTCGTATATTTTACGAAAATAAACTTGTAATTATGACTACAAATATGTCTTAAAATTTCGATTTGATTAAAACTTTTACAAATTAAAAATACAACATAATGTAACTTAGTTCGTTGTTCGAAAGTTACGACGGCACACCGTGCGGAAGCTTCTTTTTCATGTGTTCGGTTCTTTCTCGTCGCTTGATCTTCATCCGTGTACTCCAGATATCCACCTATGATCAAAACCAACATAGAAGTTAGTTTTGATAACTTAAATATAAGTTTAAATAAGTTCTACGCATCAAACTATCAATCAAAATAATTTTTCCGACTTTTATGTCTCCCGCGTATCGCGAGAGACTCAACACAACACAACATGTCGCGTGTCGCGACCCAGACAACGTTACCCGTTGCGAGCCGCGGGGGAAACCATTTTTCAGCAGGTCCGTATCTGGACCTGCATTTTCTGCCCAGCTCTAGTTTTATCCAAAGTGCAAACTTCAATTCGCCATAACTTTTTATCTACTTAACCGATTTATGCGATTCTTTTTCCTACGCGTTCGAAATTTAATTATCCATCTTATGGAGTTAAAACCTGATACTAAACTACTTCAAAAATTCAGATTTCAAGCTCTTGGCTTGAAATTCCTTTTTAACACTTTTGACCAAAAATATCGCTTTTAACAATAATTCTAAATATGCGTACCTGGCTCGAGTCATAGGATTAACCCGTTTAAATATCTTTCACTATTAATTTCTAATTAATACCAACGCAAACCGTATGATATTTCCTGTAATCACAAAACTCTACAAGCGATCATCAATTAATATTGTCAAATGATCTTGCCAATGTCATTTGACCCGTTTAGTCCGAACGACCATTTTCCATTATGAGATGATATCTAGTTACCATCTCGCCCTTTTACCCATTCCGGTTTACACCATAATGTAATGTTTCAAAATTTCTTATTAGTTCATCATCACATAACTAATTTACCAATTTACCCTTTTTTTGCCATTGTTTATGATTTCTCACCATTGCACTTGCTCTGACTCATATTATTTGCGTCGGAACATTGTAATTCTATTACTAACTTTTTTCTTATTCATTTTCAATACACACAACTGATGTATACTAAAAAAAAGGGTGTAAGCTTTTACTTACCTCGCATCCAAATTACGCTTTCCTTTTCGTACTTGCTCCGTTTGACCCGCTTCATTCCCAAGCCTCCATCTAGCTTGTCAAGAGTCAAACTAGCATCATAATTCACAAGGTGGTTAGATTAGTCATTATAACCATGACTATTCCGCCTTATGTATTTTCTATGTCAGAACTACTATTCGACTCCGTCCATGGTTAGTTTAACTTTTCAAAAGTTAACTACCCTTAATTATATGATATGTGCATATAAGCTAAATCGACTTCATAATTAAAATTTGTATTACCCCACATCACACGTAATTAGTCGAACTAGGAAATTTCGCGCTTGATTCATAATTTCATAAAACATTCAATTTTCGTCGAAAAAATGCCATTCCAGTGGGGTTTTAAAGATATTTCCTGGAATTATAATTTAGACTCAAGAAACACATGTTTTTGTCATGTTTTGTCCACGTTACAGCCTATACAAGTCGGCTGTAAATTCTGATCAGAAGCTGTTTGAATTCAGCTTTCAATTAAAACATGTTTATGACATTATAACACTATCTTTAGCAAATCAGAACCCTAAAGTCATCACATGCACGAACTTAGCATCAACAAATCTGAATTTACTTCATGGTGATCGTGAATTCACAAGAATTAGACCTAATTTCATCATATACTTGTCTAGGGTTTGTTCCTAGACACTATATTGTTCCTATATCATATACATAACAAATATGCATCAACAATTTCTGAATTCTCTAAGTTAATCAGAATTTCAAGTAGTGATTTTCTATCAAATTTCACATACCTTATGATCTCCTTGCAATGGGGATTACCAATCTAAGCTCAGATTTCGTTTTGGGATGGATTTGAGCCTTCAATTTGTGAATTTTGTGCCAGTTAGGGTTTGTGGGAGAAACCTGGTCGCTCCCCTGCGTTTTGTACGAACCAGACAAGTGTGTGTCTGGTGTATTTTTTATATTAATATGTCAAGTTTCACACTTGACAACTTTAGTCCCTCCAATTTTGTTTTTATTTTATTTTAAGTGTTTAACCCACTCATAAGTCACTATCTAGCTAGGTTAGAATTATTCCTAGTTAGTTTATTTTGCTTATTTACCGACATCATATTAGTAATACAAGAATTTATATTTTCGGGGTGTTACATCACAGTTTATCACCTAAATTCATATTACTTAACTTGGCTAATTATTCCTAGCCAACTTAGTAGGTTCGGGAAGTTAAAAACCCTTTTTTTAAGTCCCGTTAGCTCGGGATCCTTATGAACTTTTGTCTTCTCAAGTCGTTTGCTCTCTTTTTATTTATTATTAGGCTTATTTATTTGAATCCTAATAATTTCAGGGTTAATCTTTTCTGCTAACGGTATTCTACCCGCTCTTTAGTATTAACGGGGTTTAATTACCAACCCCGTTTTCGGGGTGTTACAAACAAGAAGTACAACTTTTCTCACATTGTGTTTCATTATATGGTGGAGAACATTACGTCAAAGAGTAAGACTTGGGTGTATCCAAGATTTGTTCAAATGATGATAGATCATGCATATCCTGACCTTAAAAGAGATATAAACAATGATCTGTTGGTACTATCACACATGAGTAATGATTCTTTGAAACAGTTAGTCAGATATCATCCAAATCATCCTGAGCCAAAGAAGAAAGCTGAATTTTTTGGCTTCATCAAGAATGAGAATTATGTTGATCCAGATCTGGTTAATCATCAGAACTGGAGAAATGAAGAAGAAATGAAGAGATACTTGAAGAATTCAAAGGAACTCGAAATGATTGGTTCGTAAAAGAACAGAAAAAGAGGGGCAGGAAAGCTACTCCTAAAGTACAAATAGAAGAGGGTTCGTCTTCTCAACCCAAAAAAGCGTTAAAAGAAAGTTGCTAAAACATTGTTTGTTGATGAATCAGAAGCAGAACCTGAAGTAGAAGCTGAAGCTGAAAATGAAGCAGAAGCTGAAACTGTAGTGAATGTGGGAGTTGATGTTCGTTTGTCTCCTAATTCTGAAAGATTATTGAAAGGTCATAATAAATTTAATGCTCAGAAAGATAAGGCAGCTGGTGATGAAAAAGGTGACGATGGTGATAAAGATTCTTCTAGTTCATCTGAGTCTGAAGTTGATGAGATAGAGCGTGAAAAGAGAATTCAAGCTGAGATCGCTAAAGAAAAACAGCTGAGAAAAAGAAGAAGAGAGGAAAAGGAAGATGATGCTGCATATGTCCCATCTCCTGAACGTGTGTCTGAATCACAAACGCCTCCTTCTGGTGGAAGAAAGAAGGCTGGTGTAAGAAAGAGAGGTGTTACTCCAAAGATGAAAAAGACATTGAAGATCAAGAAACCTATTCAAGAACCCAGTAAACCACCATCACCACCACCTGAACCTACACCACATCAATCACTAATACATCAATCACCCCCAAAACAACCTACACCACCAAGACAACCATCACCATTACATCTTTCACCACCTCATTCACCATTACAAATTCATACTGCTACACCACCACAAGAACAAACCTTACTCACTTCACAACAAATCTTCCAAACACCACCAATTACACAACCACCTATCCAAACAACACCTGGTTCTTCAGGGTACAAAAATTTTCCAAACATTCCTATGAACTTGGGTATGGGTCTTGATGAGATTGGAGATTTTGATTTTGCGAGTAATGTACAAGTCAAGAATGTAGAAAAGAAAGTTGATGATGTTATGGTTGAAAACAAAAGATTGGCAGACCGTGAGAAGATTCTCGAGATGCGTGTTAAGAAAGTTGAGTCTGATAACAAATTGTTGCTGAAGAAAATAGAAGCAGATCAGACTGAAATCAATATTTTGAAAGTGAAAGTGGCAGAGCTAGAAGAAGAAAAGGCACGCATAGATGAATAAAACAAGTACTTTGAGTTGAAAAACAAAGAACTTGAGGCTGCCAAGGCGATAAAAGAGCATGAGCTGTATATGATGAACAAAGTGATTGAAAATATGCTCGGGAAGTCAATTGAACAGAGGTTTGAGGAGATTGCGGTTGAAGAGCTAAGGGCGAAACGCCAAGCTGAACTTGATGCCGAAATGAAGTTTAAGGGAAAAAGTGTTGAAAGTTCTATGAATGCTGAAAGATCAATAGTTTTAGCTACTGATCCTGAGTCTCCCATTCAGAATCCTGTTCCTATATCTGCAGTATCAGCTATCTTTGAAGAAGATGTGTTACTTGAAGATCTTGGTAATGATGATGAGGAAGAGGAGGATGATAGTGAAGAGGATGACAATGAAGAGGATGATGACGAAGAGGATGATGAGGAAGAAAAAGTATTTTCTGCGAGTAGTCATAGTTCTGACAATGATAATGATGATGATGACAATCAAGGTGGTACTGGAGTTAAAGTGACTGAAGCATCAAATGAAAAGAATGTTGATGACTATATGAATGATGATGCAAATGAAGTCTCAGAGGATGCTGATGGAGAGGGGGAGAATGTGAATGATCAGAATGTGGATGAAGTTGAAAAGCTAATTCTCTGTATTGAGCCTGGGATTAAGCCACATGACGATACCCGATGTAGAAGAGGGAGAAATCAGGCATACATACACTTTGGATGAAGTTCTGAAGATGTTTAATGTGAATGAAGATGAGTTCAAGTTCGATTTTGAAGATGAACTGAATGCTTTCGATATCAATCATCAACCTGAATATGAATATAAGTATGTTGAAGATGCAGATGTCTATGATAGGGTTGAGGTTGAGGACTGTACTGATGAAGACAGTCTGAATGAAGACACTTCTGAATTTCCAACTCTAATGGAATTCTTTAGAGAAGAGAACAGGGATGAACTCAGGAGGAAAGTTGCTAAGATTCTGAAAGATAAAAACTTCGATTGTACTACAAAAGATCTTCATAAAGAAGAATGCAAGAAGTGGTTCAAAAATAGCAATCAAAGAAAATTCAAGCGTCCTTTGAAGTTTTATCAAAGAGATAGAAGTATTTCACTGGGAGATATCATTAGCTGGGGATTTCTACCTCAAGTTAATGCATATGCTATTAGAAGAGAGTGTGGAGTACAGTACTTTGAACGTTAGTATGATATTATGTCCCTACCTTGGTGGGATGTAGAGGAGTTATCAAAGGTGAGAACCTTGGGATATAAGGTGAGAAAGAATGATGTTGCTATGTGGGGTTTAATCAAGTTTGAAGCTTTGAAAAATTTCAAGCACTGGAAGCCTCATTACCCAAAGAGAGGAAGAAGAATTAATCCTGAAACTGGTAATGAAGAGACGATCTTGAATGTGAAAAAGCCGAGAGTGGTGAAGAACATACCAGTGCCAAAGATGGAACAAGAGTTCTACAAAGGTTTTATGGGCTGGGTGTACAGTTGTATATCGACTGAGGCTGTGATAACCTACAGAGCAGGGAATGAAATAAGAGAGATTCTTGTTTATGACCCTATGTGGTTGGTAAACTGTTCAGCAAAAGATATTGAATGTTTGTTTCTCAACAAGATCCGCTTCCAATCTGAAGATAGAGAACAAGCCATGCAATTTCAGAAAGTAGTGTCTATTTGTTTTCAAAAGGGTCTAAATTCTGACAACAAATGGTCGTCAAAATGGTGGTCGCTTGAAGAAAAAGAAAAGTTGAAAGCTGAAAAGGAAAGAAAGAAACTGGAAGAGAACAAAGGAAAGTGGATAAGAATGCAAGCTGAAGAAGAAATGAGAGCAAAGAAAGAAAACGAAAAGCTGAAGAATTTGCTAAGGAGAAAGCCTAAGCAGAGAGAAGAAATTTTTAAGTCGCTGTGATTGAAGAGCTGAAGACCAAGACTGAAGACTCCGGCTGTATCCAAGGGGGAGTTTGTTAGTGCACGATGTCTAAAGCCTACATCTTAGTCTAGGTCATGTCTGTATAGGGTTTACAGGGGTCTAATGTGTAATTTAGTGTAATTTCTTGTAAATGCATGTGATTCCGCTTGAAATGACACTTTGTCATTTCAAGCGAAATCATAAAGATGTGATTCCGCTCGAAATGAGATGTGTCATTTCAAGCGGAATATGAAGCCTATAAATAGGTTTGTATGTTTCTCATTTGGCACGGATTTCAAAGTTGTATACCTAACTGCTACCGGATTTTCAAGTGAAATATAAATGAGAAACGTGTGTTAAAGTGTTATTCTTCTGTTTTCTACTCAATTCTCTCTGTTTCAACACTGTTTGTTTGTTTCCGCCACTCAAACAGTGGTGTATTGACTTTAATTGACTCACTTGATCGTCAAATCGATCATACAAAGCTCTCAATTTTTGAATTTTTAAACTCTGTCCCATTGTCAGATCTGATCCTTCTGACTGTCAATTTTAACAGATTTTCAATTTTCTTGATAAAGTTAATGATCAGATCAGGTGTTTCACTTTTCTTCCTTAAGAATTCGACCCAAGTATATCTGGAAAAATCATCAACTATTACTAGTATATATTTTTTCCCAGAAAAACTTTCTGTGCTTATTGGTCCACACAAATCCATGTGTAAAAGTTCCAAATTTTGTGTAATGGAAGATTCATAAATTGATTTATGTGAGCTTCTTTTGGATTTTCCCATCTCACAAGCATCACAAATTTTATCCTTTTTATAGGATATAAAAGGTAATCCTTTTACCAGACCCTTACTTGCTAGTTTGCTTAGGTTTTTGAAATTTAAGTGGGCCAACCTTTTATGCCACAATCAACTACTTCCTTTGTTGATTTTAGAAAATAAACAGAATTTTGGATGTTCTTTTTCTTCTTTGAAATCAAAGTAGTATATTGATTGTCTTATTCGTTTGCCACTTAAATAGATTTTGTTATCATCCATACCTATTAGCAAGCATTTTTCTGGTAAAAATGTTACCTGAAAACCTTTGTCACAGAATTGACCACATCTTAGCAAATTATATTTTAAGCCTTCAACATAGGCTACTTTCTCTATGGTCAAGCATCCATACCTGATACATCCATATCCCATGATTCTCCCTTTCACTCCATTTCCAAAATTCACAATTTTACCCAGCTTTGAAACAAAGTTGCTGAGTAAGCTCCTATCCCCAGTCATGTGCTTGGAGCTTCCTAAATCGCAGTACCAGATAGCTGAACATGATGGT
The DNA here is from genome assembly GCA_030545235.1 of Helianthus tuberosus. Taxonomy (NCBI): domain Eukaryota; kingdom Viridiplantae; phylum Streptophyta; class Magnoliopsida; order Asterales; family Asteraceae; genus Helianthus; species Helianthus tuberosus. The sequence goes on along the minus strand of CM060448.1, from coordinate 42,582,749 downwards.
CCTCAAATAGAATGGTTAGAGGGTTTTTGGTACCCAAGCATGCTTGGGTACTCTTGCTGATGGAATTTTTAACAAATAATTTTTCCTTGTTGATTTTTCATCAGAAATTCTGTTATATGCTGAGCCATTAACAGATTTTGTATTTTTCTTTTGGAGATGGTGTTGAACAAGCTTTAGTATGTCAACACACATACAAGACTCATCAGAATTTTCTGATGTTCCTTCTTGTGATGGAATGATGGGATAATCTTGAAAAAGTAAGTGAACTGCCTCTGTAGCTTTTACAGACTCATGTTTGTATTCACTTGTTTTTGGTTCAAAGTTGGGTTTATCAAAAGAGTATTCAGAACAGGTTGACTTGCAAGTTTCAGAATCAAATTCTGATGAAAATTTATCAGAAATCTGTTGAGTTGCTTTTACAAAGACAGTGGGTTTGTTGTTGCTTGTTCTTATAAATCCCAAACCCTCTCCTTTGTTCTTTGGTGTGGAATCAATGAAGTTTATAAATTCTTTGGCTTGTTGAAAACCTCTTACATTAATTTCTTTATCATTGATTTTCTTGTAAAGATCTTTGCTTTCATTTTCATAGAACTCTATTTTAGCTCTTTAATATAAACTTTGTTCTATTAGTACACTACAACAAAAATGGCTTTTTAGGACCTTTTCTCTGGGACGCTTGTAAAAGAGGGTCCTAAAAAACTATTTAATAGGACTAATGAACTTTTGGGGTCCTTTTATAATATACTCTACTAAACCGGTGTCCTAAAAAACTATTTAATAGGATGGATGATTTTTGGGGTCCTATTATCATATAATTTAATAGGACACTTAAAATGTAGATCCTAATAAAGTACTTTATAAGACATTTAATTGTTAGTGTCCCATTATGTGGTACTGTATTAGGACACTTGATCATCTGGGTTCCTATAATAACATAACTTAATAGGACACGTTGTAGTTAAGTCATAAATGTTCAGTGTTATAGGACCCTTTCTAGTCGAAGTCATATTAGAACTTAACTTAATAGGACACTTGACACTTGGATCTTATAACTTTAAATTTTATAGGATGCTTAATCATTGTGGTGTTATTATAACACACCGTAATAGGACACTTGATATTTGAATCATAAAATATTTTGTATGTATCAAAATAAGCGTAATTCATGTCAAAACTATCATTATTGATGTCAAAATTAGCATAATCCCTATTAGTCACCGGGTAGGCCGAGTATTTGTCCGAGTAATCTGAGTAGTCGTTTAATATTCCAAGGTTCCCACCAAGTATTTGACCGAGTAATCCGAGTAGTCACCGAATAGGCTGAGTTTTACCGAGTACTCGGCCTTGGAATCCGACTTTTACAACACTAGACATTAGTAACCACTAAAAGCATCATCATTATTTATTTTTATAACATGATGACAAATTAGTAATTTATTTATATAAAATATATTTTATTCTTTTAATTGAAGCTAAATTATGTTATATGAATACTTACTTTCAAAATTTTCAAAAACTTTCAACTTCCCCCGCTTATAAAAAAATTCTAATTCCCTCCTCTCTAAAAGAATTAATCTCAGTACATTAATTCAAATTCTCCTATATCTTAATAAAGGAATGGAATGAACAGTAAATTCTAAGGGGGTATTTAAGGCTTTTAACATATACAAACATCCACCGCTTCCCAGAGAGTACGCGACGGACAGAGAGAGAGTGAGAGCGGCACGGAGGCAGACTCAGATACAGAGAGGTTCCCAGAGAGTACGCGACGGACAGAGAGAGAGAGAGCGGCACGGAGGCAGACTTAGATACAGAGAGGCACGGCGGTGATGGAGGAACCGGTTATGTTCTCCGGCCGACGGTAATGTTGTTGATGGTCGCTGAAAGCAAACTTGACGGCCGAGGGTTCTAGGGTTCAGGCGCCGAAGATACTACGACCATCGTACCCGTCAAAAAGGCCCCCGACAACACCGCCGGTATCAAAACTGGTGGTTCAGTAACGCTGATGTACTTTCTACAACGCCCAAAAAATGGAGAAACCAAGAAGAGGTATGGTATATATATTACAAAGTTCTAATTTGTGATTCTTATTTGTAGTTATCCACCAAAATAACCATGGATTTTGTGTCACCGGAGAACATACAACGGTGCATCCGAAGGAAGTTGTCCTCACTGAACTTGAATAGGCTTTTCTAGCCCTAATTTCTTCCTCCAGAGGTACATTTTTTAAAAGTTTATTAATTGAAACCCTAGAATCAGGGGGTAGATGTTATATTGAGTTCTGTAAGTAACAGTTTTATGATTTTTGAATCTGAAGTTGTGTGTTCAATAGTAACGGTCACAACTTTATAGTAGTTTTTTAAAGAAATCGAAATCGTGGATGCATGATCTCCATGTCTACTAGACATGGGTATGTGCATAGGAACTGTGTGGAGGATTTTAAAAGACTAAAACAACAATGTATATCTCCTAAAACGAAATATATGAGGATTATTCTTATTGCCAGAATTGTAATGGGAAATACTATGGTCTTTTTTTTGTAAGAATCAAGATAATAGTAAATATTATAGCTGTTATTGACCCTTTGTTAATGTATAATTACTATTTTTTTCTTCATGTGTTGACAGGGGACTTGCTGTCAGGTGATTCACAAAGAATACACCCCACTGAGTCAGTTATGTTGTATATATTTCTTCCTAATCGACCACGATATCTTCTTTGGGAAGTCACTTGACAAAAGGTAAGATTATATCTCATCTTTTGCATCTAAAGTGTGTAGTAGAGCTTCATTTGACTATACTAGGACCATAGTTATTAAAAGCCATCGCCTCTAGCCTAGGCCCATTTTTCAGGCGATGCGAGGCAGTTGCGCTTTAAGTCGAGGAAATTGCGCTTTAATTCTCCAAGTGATGGTTCAGGCGCACATTCTGGCGAGATTCCTAGATTGCAGATAGTTTCCAACCAAATTCTCTAAATTCCGACAAGATTCTAGCTAGATTTCTACGTTTCTAACAAATACAACTTTTCTACACTAATATACTAATATTTTTAGAACGTTTGGTTCTAAATAGTTGATATATAGTTTTATATAATAGAATTTGTTTATTTTATTTGAAGAATAGTATTCTTTTTCTAATAAATAATATATTTTTAACTTTTTTCATTATGCGCTTAATTTTTCTCAGGCCCTTGCTTTTTTTTGTGCTTTGCGCCCAGGCCCCAGGCGAGGCCCATGCGCCTTGAGTGCACTTAGCGCCTTTAATAACTATGATTAGGACCATGTCTAAACCATTTTGAAATCAAATGATTAGGACCATGTCTAAACCATTTTGAAATCAAACAAGTCATGTAAAAGTAGATTTGGTTCTATCCGATATCCATGTTTATTGGCTTCATTATATGTGTTTCTCCCTCTAGGTGTTTAAAGCTTCATATACGCACTTCTTATTTTTGCGAAGAGGGCCTCCATTTTTAATCCGTTTTAGGCCCCTAAAAAGGTTGAGCCGAGAATTATTTTTATTTTGTATTCAAGGATGAAGAGAACAGTTCACCGTCGGCAGAGATGAATAAACAGTTTATTGAAACTACAAATCATCAGAATAATAGCTAAACTTCAAAAACTGCACCATGTATGAACCGTATAAAACCTATTAACTGATTATTGTTGTTATTATCACTATATGTCATACTGATGTGCAGATGATGGTGGTGGCATTGGCTGCACTATGCTGGTTCTAGATTTTTTTATATAGTTTATTCATTTGCTTGTATGTTTTCCTCATTTTATTTATTATGATTATTTTGATCTGAGGTGTTACCGTTGTTTATTTATCTGCCTAATTGTTGTACTTTGTTTGGATGTATATGATCGGCATATGAACTTCATGCACAGAGATGAGGAGGCACACCTTTTTTATATATTTGTTTTAATTTAATTAAGATTTTTGGTTCTTATATGTATGAGATGATATTTTCTTTCAGGTTGATTACTTCCCTTCGAGGTATGACCATGATCAAACATGCTCAGCAGTACCCGATTAATCCGGCTAGGGTTTGGTCGTGGGGAGTGGGCCGATGGGCCGGGTTGTGGCGAAGGATGCTGAAGCTGCGGCGATGGCTGCTGCGGTGATGGTGGCTGAGCTGTGCAAAGTCCGTTTACGATGATGCAGGGTTGGACTTACCCATCTACGGGTCGGGTTGACTAGACAAGCAAGTGGAGTCGTATTCATACGAGTGATATATGGTTCTATTCTAGATGAACCAGATCTCGCAAGAAATAACACAGAGAAAGAAGTGAATGTGAGAAAACCTTTCTTATGATCTTTACTAATGGAAATAAGGGTAATCTAAATTCATCAATTTGGAAATGTAAAGGTTACATTTCTAATAACTAAAATAATTAAATTACTCTCAAGGATAACCGCAAATATATTAAGAAAAAAAATAGGATTTTTGCATATTATTCTTTTCTGTTAGTTATGAAAACGAGTCGGCCTGGTGAACATTATTTCCTTTATGCTTTCCCCATCTGATGAACACTCAGATGCTTGATTGAAATGGTCTTGATAATTAACCTTATAGTCTTGATAATTGTTCGAGCACTAGGCTTTGTTTTGGGGTTTGGGTTAATGATTACGGCCAGACACCTCGGCTGATACAATTTCGAGTTTTGACAAAAAAAAAAAAAAAAAGGATTCTAGCCAGTTTTAATACTTGATACACATTTGAGATGTAATTTTTGAACTTGGCTAAAATAAAACATTTTCAACATCTACCTGATGCTGGATCGAAAATACATTATCTTGTATGGTTTTGTTAGTTCAGTTTGGTGGATATTTGTGACTGAAACTGAACCAAAAATTATTGGTTATCAAAAATTTTAAAGTGAACCATTTGTTAAAATTTTTTTTACACATACACGGAAACGCATAGAGAGGCCTAGAGAGAGACTTCGCAAACGATGGTGAGGGTAGATCCAACTCATTCTCTCATTTAAACGTAGAAATACATTTGTTCAAACGCGGGATACAGAGGGTTTTACTCAGGTTTTTTCAGTGGGGTTCTATGCAGCATATGTAAGAACATCTAAATAGTTCTTTTTAGATACACCAGATGTAGCTCTAAAAGTAAGGTACTGATTCTTTTATGCAGGTTTAGGGAATTTTGTTGGTTCAGGCCCACTCAATTCTCACTCACAAATTGATTGTAAATATGCAGAGAAACAAAACTCTTATATTACTTCAAAATAAAATACAACGAGAATGAAAGATGCTTTTTAACAAACAAACAATACTATCCTATTTATAGCAAACCCAAAACACATGCACAAAAGAATATTCCAACGTAGTCCTCCATTTCATCAACAATATTCTAATGTATACTTCCTCAACGTCCACTTCCCATTTTCTCGGTCAACCTTAGACTAATTCACTACCATGTGACTAAAATAAAACCCAGCTGACCCGTTTAATTATTCGACCCATTTTCTAACCCGTACTCGACCCGTAACCCATCAAGATTAATCCTACAAATTTTAGGTGGTCATTTTTTGGTGATAATCAGTTTAATGAATATTTATAAAGAAGTTTTTTGATTTGGGATCCACTATGATTTGAATATACAAATTTCGGTAAATAACCAACTTTTATCTAAAATATTTGTTAGATGTTAGGATTCGATTATTTGGTGTTAAATTCAGAAGGTTTTGTTCATTATTGCAGGATTTTGAGCTTTCTTGATTCTCCATTTGAAAGAGAGCTAAGGATTTGCACAGTTTGTGGGTTGATTAAATTGAGCAGTGAATGGTATGCTTTTTTTGAACAACTGTTTTTTGGGAATTGTGGTAATGGAAAGGCGAGATTGAATAGCTGAACTAACGTACGATTCATGGTGCGCAGATGATAAACAGAACAGGCGCAACAGGTTCTCCATATCGAAATACTTCCTGTATATATTGTGAAACATATTTAGTAACTATTTTTTTGTTTACAGCTTGATAAGAAAGCACTTTTCTTTACAGGTATTGATTCAGAACCTAGAAAATACGTTGTTTGGCAAGCAACTTCTGATTTTGTTGCTAGATAAGTAAGCACATATAGGTATTCCTTCTTTATTTTCAGTTTTTTAGTTATTTATAATCATGATTAACATATGATTAAATTCAATATTAGCGTCATTCGTAGTATAAGTAATGTCGGTGATTGGAATGGGATGCGGCTAATTGTTGGTTCAATATGATAATTTAGTCAGATTAACTATTGCGCTCCTGGATAACTTTTGTTGGACGCCTGACGATATGTTGGTACATTTTTGCTATGAAAATAGAAGAGTAACATATTGGGAAACCAATTGAGTACTTTCTTAGCATTTGATGTGTTTATTTATGTTCTTAGTCTAGCCGTGGCTATGAGATACCGTGGTTGGAGAAGTTCCACTGACAAAGGCCAAAGGGAAACACAACGCTTAAATCGTTGACGAAAACCATGAAGCACGGCGCAACGCGCGCGGAAAAACACCTAGTTTTTAAAAAAATACATTTTTAAACATGCTTCAAAATACAAACACCTAAGTTTTATTATTATATTATATGTATAAAAAACAGTATGATAATAATTAAATTTAAACCATCATTTATTTACGGAATTTTACACCTTAATAGTTCATATAACAATATTGTTTCTCTATTTAAAATTAACAATTAATTTATTTGCAAAATGTGTTCTGCTGGTATCACCAGATGAGAAGACGGAGAATATTTTGAGAAATCATAATATATGACACAATTAAATAATATACGAAAAAAATATGGTTTCTAACATTATGTGCATTTGTGTAAGGTCATTAAAATTGTGTGTGCATATAGAAAGAACTAGGTTATTGCCCCGTGTAATACACGAGGTGAATCATAATTATAATGTGAAATAAAAAAAATATGTTCATAATAATATGATCTAAGTATAAAAATATAGAGTAATATGCAGACCAAATACGAAATAAATATTGAAGTTTGTATAGCCATTCATAATAATAATAATATGATATGTTATTGGTTTTATGATTTGTCATAGGAACTTGAAATTTTGTACCACTACTAATATTTATTGTGGCATTTTCTTGTTCAAAGGTAACGTGTCTGATTTTATCTGATAATAGATTATTCTGACGGGTTAATGTTGGCATAATATTATATTTTCTACCATCCAAATATAGTTTCCTCACTTTGGCTATCATTAACACTAATATAAGGTATGCTCCTATTCAAAGCTATAAACCAATATGAATTGTACGAAATAATTACTTTTATCACAATTAGTAAGGAAACCAATAAAAACTATTGATAATGTAATATGTCCCATACCATTTGAAAGGTCTGAAAAAAGGACTTCTAGACAGATAAAAGTAATGTAAATAAAGCCATGAGACACCATACGACAACTAAGTAAATCTAAATTTAAAAAAAAATTATGACATTCTGAATGTGAAGATACCTTTCACAGACCTCTACATCTTAGTTACAATAAGAAAAAATATGTATGTTAAGAGTTTACCTTGTTTTAAAACATATATATCTAACTTATCAAAAAATACATGATGTTTTCTATGTGACATATATAATATGCATATTACTTATTTGACATGGTAAACTTATCTAAAAAAACATGATGTTTTCTATGTGACATAGATAATATGCATAGCATATGAAGAGTAAAAAAACATACCCAGTATTTTAGAGTGAAGTGGAGTTTACAATAAATTACATTTATTTAACTCGTGTAATATACGTGGTTTTAAAGATATGACCTTTTTATTTGGTATATAAAATTACATTTATTCAACTCGTACAATATGGTTCTTATAGATATAACTTTTTATTATTTAATATATAAAATTATATTTATTCAACCCGTACAATAAATGAGGTTTTTAAAAATATACTTTTTATTATTTAGTATATAAAATTTATTTATTCAACCCCCTGTAATAATACACGGGGTTATATGTAGGTCCACCCGGAGGATCGAGTAACCTCTATTCCCTGTTTTCCGACAATCCCGAAAGTGCGGAATCCAAACGGGTAAGTTAAACCAAGCTACGAACACGTAAGACACAAGATTCAACGATTAACACTCAATGTATTAATGCGAGAAAACGGTTACAATGCGGTGTTTACAAATGGTCTCTGTAAACTCTCAGTGTGTGTGTTACAATGTGTTCGCTCAGTGAAATCTATTCAGACTTCTCTCCGTGCTCTAACTGTGTTATGTCTGATGTATGTGTATTTATACTAGATGACTGACGAAATCCAGTTCTGGACGAAAACCCTTGGGCGAAATCCAAGATCTCGACGAAATCACATGTGATTTCGTCACACATGTGATTTCGCTAACATGTGTTTTCATCCACACCTGATTTCGTCCATGTGACTTGGGCCTTGAGCTTCTTCATGTTGGTCTGGCCCAATGCAAACAAATCTATTCCAAGTATAGTGGCCCATCATTCATCTTTACGTAACTGAATTCAACCAAATTCCGATTTGTAAAGTTTAGTCAACTTGACATCATCATGACATCATGATGGTGATGTCATGATGATGTGTAAATGGGAATAGGTCCGCGGCTCTCCGTGCTGCGCGTGTCGAACTCTGGGGCGCAGGACGGAGGAATGTCGTGACGTCGGGCATGAGCCGGACCTAACCGAGTCGAATCGAACCGAATCGAACCGAGTCGAGTCGAGTCGCGTCCACATAAAGTGTATCAACAAACTCCCTCTTGGACGCTACTCGTGATGGTTCGTCTTCTATGACTTTTATGTTGGAGGATCTTTAAAAAGGTCTTCACGTGTCACAGTCAGGGAGTGTATCAACAAACTCCCCCCTTGAATGATGCGCGTGAATCTTTTGAACTTCAAAACTTTAGATCCTTGTGGTGTTGATGAGTGATCAACTGCAACCCGATCATCTTGATCTTCTGATTGCATCAACGTCGTGTCTTCACTTTACGGCTTGTCATCTGACACGTTCTCTTCACCTTTAGCTGATACAAGAAAGCTAAACACGTAATGAGAACTACCGCTTGGAATATAGACAAATTAAACAAATGACACATATGAGATCAAATCTCAATCAAACACCGACCAACAACAGTTTGAAAGTCTAGAAAATGATCAATTTTAATCTTTTAACTTTCAAAACATGTTAACTTCGACAGTTTATGAAGATGCAATTGTTTTCCGGCTTACAATCATGATTTTGGGTAGGATAGACTCGAGTTCCAACATCGGTCAATCAAAAATAAACTAGAAGCAAAATCTTTTTGGCTTTTATAAAGTTTAAATTAAAGCACATCTAAAATCTTTTTGGAGTTTTTCATTTTTCAAATGTAAAGACGGAAAGCAATAAATAAATATATACAAAGATGCAGAAACTAAAAGCGGTAAACAAATATTTACAGACATTCTTTTTGCGAGTTTCGAGGGTAAGAGAATCATATCAGTGTACGGTCATGCCAAAATTCTCTTGGTGTTTTATTAGTTAACATTTAGATAAACATCCTATAATGATTATCGGTATTGTTGTCCACATAAGCTCAACTTATCAGATGTAATCATGGCGAGGGGATACGATAAGGTATGAATTATACTTACAGACCGGTGTTCATCCACATCACGACACATTCCCGTATCAAGGTATGCACGAGAGTTCATCTTACCGGTGAGTATACTGTTTATCATCTGTTTGACCGTATAAAAGATGTGAGAAACTCACTTATTTTGATTGAAAACAAGCCCTATGTGATAGAATCACTTATTGATGAGGAACTTGATTTTCAGATGCATGAGGGCACAGGAGCAAGTCCGTGAACAGGTCAGTACTTTCGTACAGCAAAGAGACGAACTTGACTCCCGCAAGAAAGCTGTGATATATTATCACTTATTTTGTTTGGACATGTGATTGTTGATCACTTATTGAGGTCGTATGCAATATGTACACGTATGTATAGTATCATGGAAGATCTAGACTTGGTCTCCGTTATTTTTCGGTTTGATACAACCATGATACCCAGATGATAAGACAGCATAAAGACCGAATATCTCAGAACCTCGGCAATCTCTCAAACGAAATTTCGGTACCAAGACCATATGGCAATGTGCGGTTCCCACCTGGTCTTCAGTCGATTAAAGTTTATATCGCCCTGCACACTTTAAAATGATTGTGAGCCTACCGATACATCTTATATAGAGCTGCTTATCAATTTTTCATTTTGCATTTCAGTTTAAAAAGGTTTCAACAGACCACTGATGTACTATCATTTTCTCTTTTTCTCGCCAGGAAACTCATTTTTGTTTTTTTATGTTTTTGCGCTTTTGAAATTTTTCACTGTTTTTGAATTTTTCAAATTTGGATTTACTTCCCCTAAAATGCAACAAACTAAGATAAATTTGAAAACACAAAGGTATTTACAAAAAGGATTTCCCGATGTTGGTTAACTCATGTTTTACCTCAATGCCGTTTACCAAAATTATTTTTAATCAGAAATGATTTATCGAATTTTGGGAAAATCAGTTGGCACATCGGTAAGCGGTGCGGACCATGACAACATTGACGAGTTTCATAGTGAAACAATCACGTGTGAGGTGATATTCGAGATCAACGTGTCTGGCCAAAGAGTGCTACGAGAGGATAACAATTTATAAAGTAGCTTAAATATCGACAAGTATAGGAGAGATTAGAAATTTAAAACCGTATCCTGCAACTGCTTCGTGCATTGCAAGGAATCTGAGTGCTCTCCCAAACTGGATATCCACCCGGTGTGGACTTCAAAGTTGATTCTTTGTAGCTACTGAGAAGTCTCTTGACAGCAACAAGATCATAGACCTCTAGGTCCGGCTGGTCTTCCACATTGCAGCAGCGAAGGTCTTTATCTTTCTCTTTGAAAAGTAGTGTGCGGTTGTTCATTCCACGCCAAGGCATCCGCACACCCGGTTGGTTTGTGTTAGTGCACTTGTGTCTGTACTTTGTCTGTATTTTGTTATGATATAAAACGATGTCTTTTGTTAGTCTTGTATACGTCTTATGTTTGTTAATAGGTGTTTTGATGTAAGTTTGACCAAGTCAACCATCCTCCTGGTTTGACTTGGTCAAACAGTTAGAACAAGTTTGTAAGTCGTGTGTGTCGAAGGATGAGTCATCGAAGGATTGATTATATCCTTCGATGAGCTCGAAGGATAACCTTCGATGGATATAGATGGACCTCGAAGGATATCATCCTTCGAGGTATATGTGGATCCTTCGATAGGTTTTATCTCGATAGATGATCTTTCGATCAGTCTATCTGATCCTTCGACCAGACGACCTGTGATGGATATATATACTGATGTAATGTGTTCACTTCAGTATGTGAGTGAACTTAGTCTTGTAGAGAGCGTATTTTCAGTTTGGTCAAGGTCTGTAACCGTGTCCACTGAAATACAAGAGAAAACTTTGATATCTCGTGTGTCTACCTTTCTCTTTGTAGCTTGTGTTCTCATATAAACTACCGGTTTGCATTCTAGCTTGGATTCCGCACTTGCTAGTGTGTTAAACATAACAAGGATAAGGTTTAACCTCAACCTCCGAGGGACCTACAAGTGGTATCAGAGCCGTGGCTCTTTTCCTTGTTAAAAACCGAGTTTATACAAGACTTTGGAGTGTTTGGACAAAAACTCACATGGTTTAGCACCCGTTTTTAGTGTTTTTCTCGCATTTCTAGACGTAAAAACGTGTTCTAAACTAACCGGGTGTGTTAAAGAACGGGTTGGGTAACTTAAAAAACCTGTTTTTAAGAAGTTTGGTAATTTCCGGCCAAATTCCGGCATACTCCGGTGACCGGTTTCTGGATAAGAACCTTCTTTTTAGGCAATATTTTATTGGTCAAATCTGGGTTGGCAGAAAGTATGGTCTGAACATACCTTCTGCCGAAAGTTCTTACCAACCAATCACCTTTTCACCAACCTGTCAACTTTTGTCAACTGTGTCAGTGCAGATCGAAGGATATCCTTCGAAGTCGAAAGATCATCTTTCGATCAAAGGAGGTTCGATAGATAATCATCCTTCGAACATCCTTCGAAGTCTGTGACTTATCTTTCGATCCAAGGAATCTTTTCGAAGGATATATCTGTCGATCTACAGGTCTTATTCGAAAGACAAGGATCCTTCGATTGGAGAGTCTTTCGAAATCATTGTTCGAAACTCAACAGTGATCTTTCGAACACTGTTGATCCTTCGAACAAGTTCTGTTCCTTCGATCCTAGTCTGTTTAAGTTTAACAAGTTTGTATTTTTTCAGGTCTTTAGATCAAGGATCCTTCGACTGGTTGTTATCATTCGAGATATTAAGATAGTTTGTGAAAATTAAATTTTTAAAAAGGAAAAACTTGTTTTCAAATTTTAAATCAATTTTCACTTAATATATTAATTTTCTTTACAAAATGGGAACAAACGGTCAGTGGGATCCAACTGCGTGGACTCAAACAACTTTGACTCCACAATCATCAGCTACGCAATCATCAGCTACGCAATCTGGGTCAGATTTCAACAAAACTGCATGGATGCAGGCTATTGCCCCACCTCAAGCTGCAATGATAACTGCAAATCAATGGGCATTGGTCACAAATCAAAGCAGCAGCATTCAAGCTATGATGCAGAACGACAGTGAAACTGGTACAAGCACAAAACCGCCAAAGCTAAATCACATCAATGATTGGGGATGGTGGAAAGAAAGGCTGAGAACTTATGTTCAGGGGCAAGGTCAAGATCTATGGATGTGCTTCTTCACCGCATTTGACAATGATTTGGAAGTTGCAGGATCTAATCCACAAACTTACAGCACTATGTCTGAAGATGATAAGAAGAAATTTGAGTTAGAAAAGAAAGCATTCATGATTCTCACACAAGCTCTTCACAGAGACATTTACCACCAGTTTGTTTACTACACGACTACTAAAAGCTTGTGGGATATGCTCACGTTACGATGTGAAGGAAATGCTCAATCTAGAAAGATCAAGCAAGAATTACTGAAGAAAGAGTTTGAATGATTCACGTGTTTGGAGAATGAGACTTTGGCAGAGTTATCTACAAGGTTCCATCACTTGTTGAGCGAGATGTTTGCTTTTAGAGTCACTGCCACTCCACAAGAAATGGTGAAAAGATTCGCTGATAGCTTACCAGCAAAGTGGAGCAGTTATCTTGAAATTCTCAAAGAAAATGGTGTTTTGGACACAATCACCGTTTATGAGTTAATTCAAAAATTGGAGAACAAGGATGTAGAAGAAAAGCTTAAGGCAAAAAGAACACTGACTCCTCAAAATCCAGAGATGTACTATGGGATTGCAGGAGGTATCAGTGGAGAAAAACCAGCCTCTCAACATGCGAAGCTTCAAACAGCCTTCATCTCAAACACCGGACCTTCCACAACAAATCAGTTTGATCCTTCAGCATACACGATGATGTATTCAAGACCAGATTCTTCTTCTCTACAGCAGGATGTGCAACCGACAGCTCAGCAATTCACACCACCGCCTTTCTTAGACCCAAGCAGAGCTCAGCAGCAACAACCGCAACAGCAAGGGTTTTATGGAAGCTCTTCAAACTTTCAAGCCACTTCCAATCCGAACACAGTCAGATTAGACACTTCCAACTTTTCCAAAGTCAGTGTCGAAATAGCCAAGGAGCATATGGAGATGTTGAATACCTTGGTTAGTGCTTATTGTGGGTTGGTCGCAGGTCAGATTGGGAATATCAATCTAACCAATGAAGATTATCAGCAAGTGGATAGAGAAGAGTTTGAAATGATGGATATCAAATGGGCTCTTGCTAGTGCAATTCGAAGAGCAAAGGAGTTTATGGAAAGGACGGGAAGAACCAACTTGAATAGCAACAACAACACCAAGTATGGTTTTGATAAGAATGCTGTCACTTGCTTCAATTGTGGTGAAAAGGGTCACTTCAAGCGGGAGTTTCAGAAGCCACCTAAGCAAGGAAATCAGAATCCCTTCAGGAATCAAGGACAGCCACAACAGCAACCGAACAACAATTCTGACAGATCAATAGTTCCCGTTGGAGGAAATGCATCTGGATCCACAAACACTAATTCCCACAGAGGATTGGTTGTTCAAGCTGATGAAATCTGCAATTGGAACCTTCAGCTTGGAGAAGGAGGAAATGGTGGAACAGCATGTTATGCTAAAGTGATTGAGAAGGTAGTAGAACCCGTGTCTGCTGGTGAATCTTCAGAAGATGAAGATAGTTCGGGTTATAGTGGGAGCATGGATGGGGAATCACTTGATGCTGGTGATTTATCAAGTGATGCTTTAGATTTGGAAGTTGATGAGCTTTTGGCTGAAGCTGAAGCATTATGCAAGAGGAGATCTATTCTTTGCCAGAAATCTGCTGGAACTTCCGAGAAGCTTGCTCAGTTCTTCTCTGAAGATGGATCTTTTTCTTTCCATTCAGCCTTTATGGCTAATGTCGACAGTTCATCAAGTCAGGTATGTGTCGATGAACCCACTGTAGTTAGTTGTGAAAATTGTGATAGCTTAAATGTTAAATATGCTGAAAAGGAAAGTCAGTTTGAAATCACATACAAACACAATCAAGAATTGATTGTAGATCTTTCTAAAGCAACTGAAGCTAACTTGTTTTTAACCAGAAATGAAAAGGAATTTAAAGCAACAATTGCGTCATTAAGACATGATGTTTCAGAATTACAAAAGGCTGTTTTGCGAAAACAACATGCTAACAATAATCTTATTGACACAATTGAAAAGCAAATGGTTGAGTTGACAACGGCTCGATGTGAATGTGAGACAATTAAGCAGAAACTGGAAAGCTATTCCAATTCTCGCTATGTATTGGATCACATCATTGACGTTCAAAAGAAAAAGGGGGATAAAATATGTATTGGATTCAAATCATGTCCTCCCCCAATGAATCACAATTACTCCAAATTGCCTGATGACGAGGATATGCCCCGTCTTGAACCTACTGTGCCACTCGATCTAGATGACTTTGCAGCAGGCCTCGGGTTCACAACTGGTACATCATCCTCGGGTCAATCAGAATCTGAGAATGTGACAGATTCATCGTGTGTTAAGGAACAGAGTCCTCCCATTGTTGAGGATGCTGATTCTTCGGATGATGAATCTGAAGAAATTGAGAAACAACAGTCTAACTCGGTTACAACAGATATTCCAATCGAGAATCACATCCTGTGTGATCCACCAGTGAAACCGAGTAAGACTGAAATGTCAAAAGCAATGGAGTCCCTTGTATCTAACCGTGAAGAGAATAATTTGTTGTACACGCTCAAAGGAGATAGCAAAATCTACTCTAACAAAGATTTTCCAATTAAAAATGTAAATCAAGATTTAATTGAGCAAATTTTTGAAGGATGCACTGATAAGTTTTTGGGGAACAAAAGTGGCAAAGTTACCGTCACTCAATGTGATCCAATTCCGTGTGAACAAATTAGAAAACAATACGGAAACCAAAAACTACCAATTGAGCGAAAACAACAAGTCAACTCCGGAAAGGGTAAGGTACAGGGAAAGAAGCCTCAGAACAAGAATGTTCAAGCACCTAAAGTTCAGCAGCCTAAGACTGAACAACCAAAGGTTCAACAACCTAAAGTTGAACAGTCTAAGGCTACTCAACCTAAGGCTGCACAACCTAAAATTCAACAATCAAAGGTTGAGCAACCTAAGGTTCAACAACAAAAGGTGCAAAACAAAAGAGCTCCTGTTAAGAAACGAGAACCGAAAATGAACTTTGTTGGATCCACGGGTTCAGACAAACTTGAAACATTTCAGGATAAATCTAACATTGATTTTATAAAACAAGTTAGAATTTTAAAACGAAATGATCAGAATAATTACACCCAACACACCAATGGATGTGATTTAGGTCCAAGCACGTCTAGATCACAAAGTTCATTGTCTGGTTCTCCGTCTGGTCATCAACATGTTTCTCCGAGATTTGTAGAGCGGAGAACATGTTTTGAATGTGGGACAGTTGGGCATATTGTAAGATATTGCCCACACGTGCAAAAGCTGAAGTCAACAATGAGTGCTCCCCAAGAAAGCGATTACCGAAAACGATCAGTTTCCCCGAAACAAGACCCACGTGTCTTGAAAGAAAGGGAAAAGAAGTTAAAGCAAAAGAATCAAAAGGTAATTGAAAATGCCTTAAAATCAGAGGTCAAAGAAGAAAAACCTGTACAAGCAAAATCTGAAACTGTAAAACCAGTAAATGCTAAAACGATAAATTCAAATACTGGTAAAGGACAAACAGCTTGGAAGCAAAAGCAGGTAATTCAATCAGGGGGAGCACCACAGGTTCTTTTTCCTAATCATCAAGTGATTGAAATCACTTTCCTTGATGATCAAGGACGACCCAAGTCCACAAAGGCTTGGGTCCCCCTCTCAAACTGATAAGTTAATTGCATGTGCAGGCAGCTCCAGGAGGAACTATTAATAGTCATTGGATTGTTGATAGTGGGGCTTCCAGGCACATGACGGGCGACTATCGTCTTCTTTTCGATGTGCGAAGTATAAAAGGAGGATATGTTGCGTTTGCTGGAGACAAAGGATGGTATATCACCGACGAGGGAATGATCTCAAATGGAGTTGTGAGTTTCGACAAAATCAATTATGTGCAACAGTTGGATCACAATCTCCTGAGTGTTTCTCAGATCTGCGACAAGAAGTTCACCGTGCATTTTGATGATGCCGGTTGTTATGTGCTGAAGCCAGGATTCAAGATTCCCGAAGAATGGATTCTCTTATCAGCACCAAGAGTTAATGATTTGTATGTCCTCGATATGAGCCAAGCAATAACCAAGTCCAAACAAGCTACTTGCTTTATTTCAAAAGCCACTGAAAAGGAGACGATCTCTTGGCACAGACGGATGGGTCATATTCACCTGAGAAAAATGAATCACCTTGTCAAAAACAATCTGGTGAGAGGTGTCAATGTGAAGAATTTTCAACTTCAAGATGTCTGTGTGCCGTGTCAGAAAGGGAAGCAGATCAGGAAATCACATCCATTGAAGAAGGTTAACACTGTAAACATGCCACTCGAACGTCTGCATATGGACCTTTTCGGCCCAGTCAAACACAAGAGTGTGCACGGGGAAGTTTTCTGCTTGGTAGTCACTGATGACTATTCAAGATTTTCATGGGTTGATTTCATGGTCCACAAGAGCGAGACTCCAGAAATTCTAAAGAATTTGATCACCTTGTTGGAAAATCTTTATAATCTAAAGGTGAGGCGAATTCGAAGCGACAACGGAACCGAGTTCAAAAACAGGGTTATGGATGAATTTTGCACTGCAAAAGGAATCCTTCATGAATACAGCTCTCGGTACACGCCACAACAAAACGGAGTCGCTGAAAGAAAGAACAGAACCTTAATTGAGACTGCAAGAACCATGTTGGTTGAGTCTCAGCTTCCAGTTCGATTCTGGACTGAAGCTGTTGCCTCGGCTTGCTACACGTTAAACAGGGTTCTCACAGTGAAAAGACATGGCAAAACGTGCTTCGAACTCCTACACAAGAACACTCCTGACTTGGAATATCTAGAACCTTTTGGTGCACCATGTACCATGATTGAGCCTGACGGGAAGTTTGGTGCCAAAGCTATCGAAGGTTACTTCCTTGGGTATGCTACTCCTAATCTGCGAGTATGGAACCTGACTACCAAGAAGATTGAAGAGTGGGGTGAAGTAAGAGTTCAAAGATATTCTAATCCACCGAAGCCTTCTGGAGATCCATGGATGTTCGATTATGATGGTCTTTTCGACTCATTCAATCTGCCGACATTTGATGATGACAATGCAATTGCTCAAATGTTGTCTGAAAGCGAGAATGCGACTGGCTCTCAGTTAGTTCGCCCAATCATTGTTGACTCACAAGCATCTTCTTCTGTCAACAATCTCGTTTCAAATGAGGTGTTTAATGATGCTGTCGACTACAATTTGTCATCGAAAGATGAGGAGTATGTTGATGCAAATGATGGTGAAGCACGTGGTCCGGTTCAAGGTACTTCAGAAGCAACGGATCCAGTGTCTGCGCTAATTGTCCAAGAAGAAAATGCATCATCTTCTATAACTCAACAGCTTCAGAATGATATCGGGAATTTAAATATCAATAACTTGAGGACCAATGTTGAAATTCCTCTAGTTCCTGAAACCCGAATTCATAACATTCATCCTCAGCAGAATATTATAGGTGATGTTCTCAGTGGTGTAAGGACAAGGAATCAAATCAGAAATAACGAAAATGCTGGCTTGTATGCTGAGATACGAGAATCGGGACAACAAAATGATTGGTCTTTCGCCTGCTATGTTAGCCAAGAAGAGCCTAGATCTTGGAAGGAGGCATTGAAAGATGATTCCTGGGTGGAAGCCATGCAAGAAGAACTTCAGCAGTTTGAGAAGTTGGGCGTAGGGAAATTGGTTGATAGGCCCGACCACTACAAGAAGATCGGAACTCGTTGGGTGTTTAAGTGCAAGAAGGACGACCGTGGGATTGTTGTCCGAAATAAAGCAAGGTTAGTTGTTCAAGGCTTCAGTCAGATAGAAGGTATTGACTACAATGAAGTGTATGCACCTGTTGCACGTCTGGAGGCTATTAGAATCTTTCTAGCCTACGCATCCTTCAAGAAATTCAAGGTGTACCAGATGGATGTTAAAAGTGCATTTCTTCACTGAGTAGTCGAAGAGGAAGTATATGTCGAGCAACCACCGGGGTTTGAAGATCCATTACATCCTGACAGAGTTTTACTACTTAACAAAGCGTTATATGGTCTTCATCAAGCACCTCGAGCCTGGTATGAGACACTGTCTACCTACCTGCTGAACAACGGGTTCAGACGGGGTTTGATCGATTGTACCCTCTTCATCAAAGAAAAAGGTGAAGATCTTCTGTTGGTATAAGTATACGTCGATGACATTATCTTTGGTTCTACCGATGATAAGTTATGCAAGGAATTTGAGAAGGTGATGCAAGATCGATTCGAGATGAGTGCGATGGGTGAAATGACGTTCTTCTTGGGTTTGCAAGTTAATCAGTCCGAATCTGGAATTTTTATCCATCAAACCAAGTACGTCGGAGACATCTTGAGCCGGTTCCAGATGTCAGATTCAAAGCCAATTTCTACTCCTCTTCCGCAGAATCACGGGATTACTCCGGATGAAAAAGGGGAAGCTGTGGATTCTTCACTTTATCGTGCTATGATTGGATCTTTAATGTATCTCACCGCATCAAGACCCGACATTATGTATCCAACGTGCCTTCTCGCCAGATACCAAGCGAATCCGAAGGTCTCTCACTATGCTGCTGTCAAAAGGATTTTTCGTTATCTGAAGGGTTGCCCTGACACCGGGTTATGGTACCCTAAGGATGATAACTTCGATCTCAAGGCTTACAGTGATTCTGATTTCGGCGGCTGCAAGAAAAATGGCAAATCAACTACAGCAGGATGTCAGTTCTTAGGCAATCGCCTAGTCACTTGGCAGTGCAAGAAGCAGACATGTGTGGCTACGTCTACATGTGAAGCGGAATACATTGCTGCGTCTAGTTGCTGCTCCCAGGTTCTATGGATCCAACAACAGATGCGGGACTACGGTTTTGAATTCCTAACTACTCCTATTTATGTTGATAATGAAGCTGCTTTACAGATCACTAGAAATCCTGTACAGCACTAAAAAACGAAGCACATCGATATCAAATATCACTTCATACGTGATTGCTTTGAAAAGAGACTTATCGATGTGGTTCACATCCATACCGATCACCAACGTGCCGACCTTTTTACCAAAGCATTTGATAAATCAAGATTCGATTATTTACTTTTGGTAAACGGCATAAAGGTGAAGCAAGAGTAACCGACATCGGAAAATCGTTTTTGTAAATATTTTTTCTAAAAAAAAAAAAAAAAAAATCCAAAAATATGTTTTTACTTTATTTTATTTTTGAATTTTAGGGGGAGAAAATTCAGAAAAACACAAAAACAATAGAAAAACAAAAATGAGTTTCTTGGTAATATAAGAGAAAATGATATTACATTAGAGGTCGGTCGAAACATGTTTCTAGAAATCAAAAGAAAAGAAAATGATAAGTAGCCCTACTAATGATGTACCGGTAGACTCACGATCATTTTAAAGTATGCAGGAGATATAAACATAACGAACTGAAAACCGCGTGGGAACCGCTTATTGGCATATGGTCTTGGTACTGAAATTTCGTTTGATAGATTGCCGAGGTTCTGAGATATTCGGGGTTTATGTTGTTTATCATCTGGGCATCATGGTTGTATCTTTTACCGAAAAATAACGGGGACGCAAGTCTAGATCTTCCATGATACCATACATACGTGTACATATTGCATTCGACCTCAATAAGTGATAAACAATCACATGTCCAAACAAATAAGTGATAAAATATCACATTCATCCGGGAGTCAAGTTCGTCTCTCTGCTGTACGGAAGTACTGACCTGTTCACGGACTTGCTCCTGTGCCCTCATGTATATGAAAATCAAGTTCCTCATCAATAAGTGATTCTATCACATAGGGCTTGTTTTCAAATCAAATAAGTGACTTGTTCACATTTTATATACGTTAAAAAACGGATGATAAATGGTATACTCCCCAGTAAGATGAACTCTCGTGCATACCTTGATACGGGAATGTGTCGTGAGTGGATGAACACCGGTCGGTAAGTATAAATCATACCTTAAATGTATCTCAATGTATTATGATTACACTTGATCGCTGAGTTTAAGTGGATAACAATATCGGTAATTGTGGTAGAATACTTATCTACTTCTGTAAAAGAATATTAAAAGGAAATGTGTTTTGACAAAAGACCACAAACTGATATGATTCTCTTCGCCAGAAACTCGCAAAAACATTGTTGTGTTTGTACATATTTATTTACTGCTTAACTTTAATGCTTAACTTTTATTGTCTTTTTAAACAGTTTTGTCGTTTGGTGCATATCAGCACGACATTAGCGGTGATGTCGTTTGATAACATTCAAAGGATATTAAAATTGTTGTCTTTTATTTTATCAAAATCCAAAAAGATTTTCCATTTAATCTTATTTTTGATTAACCGATGTTGGTGCTCGATCAGATACCTGGCAAGCCGAGATACTTCATAAAACTGACCTTTGCAGAACTTCATAACGGGCAATTTTTCAAAATGGTCGTTTCTGAAAACTTTTAAGAATTTGAAGGGCTTGAATTGCAAATTCCCAAAATCCAAAGTGTTGGTGAAAATGTGATCCTTCGAGGAAGCAATGGCCCTCGAAAGATCAGATGGTCAATGAAAGTCAATCTTGATGCTCGAAAGATGAATTGGTCAACGAAAGATTTGACCAATTGGATCCTTCGAGCTGATCAGACTTTTCGAAAGATGGATCAGGTCGAAAGATATCCTTCGAGGATCGTCTTTCGAGGTTGTTGAGGGTTCCACAAATATCTGGTATCTTTCGATCCAGATCTGGATCCTTCGACCCAAAGTCCCGTCTTTCGAAGCACCTTTTCATCTTTCGAAAGGATAACGATCCTTCGAGGCGGTTCGTATTTCGAGGTCAGGGTATAAAAGGGGTCTTCTTCTTCATTTCAACATAACAGTTCAAACTTCACTGTTTCAAAAACCTCTGATCCTACCGAAACTCTGCCAAAATTGAAACAAAAAGTTAGGGTATCAGGATTTCATCTACAATCTCGGTAGGATAATCCGAATACACCTTATAAACAACAACATAAACACTTCATCTGATCATGTGTTTTTATGTAATGTGAATATGTTGTAAGCATGTTAGTGGTAGATTTTGATGATCATAAGTTTTATCTTGTCTGATGTTTGTATTACAGAGTTTGTGTTGGATTTTAATGGTCTGAAAGGTTCTTGGGTATTCTTGGGGTTAATCGGTTCATGTGTATGTATTGGTGTTCGGGTTGGGATTAGTGTCCGGGGTTGGTTTTGATGTTGTTGTTTCTGTTTTTAGTGTCTTGATGCTGATGTTTTAAGTGGTGTAATGTTGATCCTTTAAATGGTTTGAAACATACGTATTTCACACTTAAAATTGTCACCGGAAAAACGCCGATGAACAGTGTCACCGGAGAACATCCTTCGATCTCGAAAGATGTTGTTTCTTAACCTTGAAGGATGGACTGCAAAATATCCTTCGAACTGAGACTCGAAGGATACTAAACCTTTCGAAGGATCATCCTTCGATTGATCAGATCTTTCGATTGATCAAAATATCTTTCATAATTTATGATCTTTCGTAAGTTGATCTTTCGATAAGGCCTTTCATCTTTCGAGGAAAATAACATCTTTCGATCAAGTGTCAATCCTTCGATGTCTAAATGGGATCCTTCGAGAAAGAACACTTAGAAATTTTTCAAGAAATTGAAATCTTTCTAAGTGTGAAATCCTTATTGACTGTTGACTGTTTTCTCATTACGTGTTTCTGTTTTCATGAACAGAAATGGCACCGAAAGAAAAGAAAGAACGAGCAAAACCAACTAAGAAAGAAAAGTCGGAAGTTGAATCTATGTCGGAGCCAAGACACAACATGGCCGCATATCTGCAACCGGAAGACAAAGTTAGTCCGGAATTCAATGGGATAATGCAGTATCTTCACCGGACACGAATCAACTATGCCATTGCTACACAACACCCCGCTTACCAGTCCCAGATCAAGGAATTCTGGAATTCTGCTGTGGTTGATACAGTGAATAACCAAGAAGTGATTAGAGGATTCGTTACTGAGAAACCCGTGGTGATCACCGAGAACACCATCAGAGCGCGTTTGCAATTGGGAGATCAACCAGAAGATTCGACTTCTATTGATTTACAGTGTCAGCGTGGTTTATTGATGAGGCTACGTTACAGCGATAATGTGCTAGCAAATCAGATAAACAAAGGGTTCATGCCGTTACGATACAAGTTTCTATTGCATATTCTTATTCACTGTCTGAGCAACAAACGGTCTGGATACGACTTGTCGCCTATTGAATTGACGGGATTGTTTACGGCTTTAATTCTGAACAAGCCGTTCAACATATCACGTTACATCTTTGACAATCTGAAAGAGAATGCCCGCAGGCCACTTCCGTCAGCAAATCAACGGACGTCAACCAAGTTTTGGTTATATCCAAGATTCTTGCAAATGATGATAGATGATCAGATTCCGAACCTTCCCAAGGTTGAAGCAGATGTTCTACCAGTCAATCCGATGAACGAGCGTACATTGCTGATCTTCAAGTCTATGTCTAAGTATAAGGAATCCGATCCAGTCAGAAAGCTTATTGGTCACCTTGTTGATCTGGCCTACGAGGCACCACAGAACCACAAGTGGCGTCGAGATGGAAGTGACTCTGATGACGAAGAGCCAAGGTTAATCGCGTTGGCCAACACACAACTCGGGGCTAAGCACGGAATTAAAGCATCGAGCAAGAAGTCTGCTGGCAGTTCCAGTGCTGCAGCACATGCTGAAATTGATGTGAATGTTGTTGCAGAAGAAGTTCAAGGAGTGTTAGTCGATTCTGATGTTCGTGGTAGTACAGGTGGAGATGGTGGTCCTGCAAGTCGGTCAGGCGATGATGCGACAGACAAAGGTAAAGGTAAGGTGGACGAGCCGAGGAGGTTGGTGGCTGAAAGCAGTTCGTCTTCTGATGATGAAGGAGGTTCTGGTAATGATGATTCGTCTTCTGAGGATGATAATCCTCCTCCACCGGGGATGCGAAAGGCTTATGATCAGCGCGGGAATTTTCATGGTTTTGAACGTATAGAGAAACCGGTTAGTGCCGCAGAATCTGACGAAGATGATGATTATATTCCTGCTGCTCCTGGTTTCATTAGAAAGAAGAGGAGAGCAAGAAAACAGGGTACTCGTACTTCAAAGAAATCAAAGGGCCGATCAGGGTCAATAGGTGAAACTGCTGGTGATGTCACTATACCTGATTCGATCCAGCATTCAACGCCTCCGGAGCATCAGCTACCACATGTCAGTGATCAATTAACTACATCAGAGATGCTGGAGCTGGTCTCATCTCCGCAGACATCTTCTGGGACACGCACGGCGACTGTTGATCAACAGCCGCCTGCAACTCCTGTCTCAGGTACACACACACGTCCTCCTCTTGTTATTACTGGTCCAACAGGTACTTCCGATCCATCTGGTCAGTCTGGTTTCTCAAGACCTGAGCCCTCACGGCCGACTCTAGCAGAAACTCTGTCTGGGTTGTCTGAAGCTGAGAAAATTCATTTCCTGATCGAACAAGTCAGCGAATTGGGTAACTTAGTTGGTCGGCATATAGAAAGATTGAAGAGTATCGTGTACAACGAACACAGGATGTGGAAGCACACAACAAGCTAGTCACAATTGTTAGTACACAGAATCTTAAGATAAAGGAACAAGCTCTAGAGATTGAAAGACTGAAAGAAGAAAACAGGGCTCGTGATAGGGAAGTTGAGATAATGAAGGGGCATAGCACTGTGTTAGAGCATTAGGCAGAAGCGTTAAAGCAGAAGCATGAAGAGCTGTCGGATCGCTATAAAAATCGTGATGATCGATTAATAGAAGCCTTCAAGCCTGTTCAAGCAAACTTCAAGAAAATTGATCACAAAGTAGTTACGCTTTGGAATGAAAGATGCAAAGCATTGGGCATCGTTTCCTCAAAGCGTGGCGATGACAAGGACGATGATGCAGCAAATCCTGATCAACCAGCTGCCTCAGGTTCCGGTGCAACTGCATCCGGTGCTGCAGGTGGGTCTAGTACGTCTCAAGATGCTCCTTCTGCTCCTCCAACAGCCACTACTGGTCCGTCTGAGCAGACTGAAATGTTGGAAGCTTCGGCAGGGTTTGAACATGTTAGTCTTGAACCAGAAGCGTTTACCGATCTCCCTGAATCTTCAATTGTTCAACAGTATCATCCAGTCACGGGTGAACTATTAGAAGAGGGAGAACACGTTACAGAGATGTCTGATGAACGTGTATTAGCTCTGACGCAATTGGATGAAGTTGATTTGACAACGATCGATGCTACTCCGTTAGTTCCGGACGAAACCGATTTCTCTACGATTGAAGAAATCTTCATCGGTTCGGATCCGGAACGTCCTGTTTATGTTGGTCAAGATAATGTGGAGTTTGATTCGCTTGATGATGAGTTTGTGGAGGCAAAGACAGCAGAATTTACTAATCTTTCTTCAGATTCTCCTACAGTTCAAGAAAGCCGTGAGAAGACCGTGAACGAATGGCGAGCGGATTTCCTAGCTAGGAATCCTCCTCCGCTCCCTCCGTTGGATCAGGCCAACTACATGATTCTGGAAAGAAATCAGGCTAGGGGTCGTATTATCAGCTGGATGTTCATCAAGGAGCTTCACTGCATGGTTGTGAAGCGAGAATGCGGCCTTCAGTACTTCAGGTCTCTTCTCAGCATTCTTTCACTTCCTTATTATGATGTTGCGGTTTTGGCTCAGCTGAAGGTTATTAATCGAGTCGAAGACAAGATGGTGGATTTGTTCGCCAAGAAGATCAGATTGGAACGAAGAAAAGGTTGGAAGGATCCGCTATACAAGCCGCAGTTTCCTCGATACGAGCAAATCAGGTTCACGCTTGATCCAGAGACAAATACTGCTCGTTATCGATTGGTTTATGATCCTCCAAAGTTGATGAAGAAGATACCGTTGTTGAAAATGAAGACAGATTTTCTGGGTAACTTTCGTTGCTGGGTTTATGATGCAGATACTGGAGAAGCAGTGATCTTATTCCGAGACAGTCAGGAGAACTTTCGAATGATAGACCCAATGTGGATTACTAACATGTCCAGGTCGGATATTATTATTCTTAAGGATCACGAGATCAACTACTTTGTTAGGGATCGTGCACAAGCGATGAAGTTTCAGAAGATGGCCTTGTATTGCTTCAACCTACTTGTGAATGCGGGAAGTGCATGGTCTACGCATCACTTAACGGTTGAAAGGACGTCAGAGACTTGAAGACACGAAGATCGAGACAAAGCTACAGCCAAGGGGGAGTTTGTTGGTGCACTTGTGTCTGTACTTTGTCTGTATTTTGTTATGATATAAAACGATGTCTTTTGTTAGTCTTGTATACGTCTTATGTTTGTTAATAGGTGTTTTGATGTAAGTTTGACCAAGTCAACCATCCTCCTGGTTTGACTTGGTCAAACAGTTAGAACAAGTTTGTAAGTTGTGTGTGTCGAAGGATGAGTCATCGAAGGATTGATTATATCCTTCGATGAGCTCGAAGGATAACCTTCGATGGATATAGATGGACCTCGAAGGATATCATCCTTCGAGGTATATGTGGATCCTTCGATAGGTTTTATCTCGATAGATGATCTTTCGCTCAGTCTATCTGATCCTTCGACCAGACGACCTGTGATGGATATATATACTGATGTAATGTGTTCACTTCAGTATGTGAGTGAACTTAGTCTTGTAGAGAGCGTATTTTCAGTTTGGTCAAGGTCTGTAACCGTGTCCACTGAAATACAAGAGAAAACTTTGATATCTCGTGTGTCTACCTTTCTCTTTGTAGCTTGTGTTCTCATATAAACTACCGGTTTGCATTCTAGCTTGGATTCCGCACTTGCTAGTGTGTTAAACATAACAAGGATAAGGTTTAACCTCAACCTCCGAGGGACCTACAGTTTGTTCAACAAACACATTTTCTTCAATCACACCGCGAAGAAATGTACACTGCACGTTCATCTTGTTGATTTTGAACTTCAAACGTGCTGCAGGTGCATACATTTTGATTGAATCTATCCTGAGGACCCGATTAAAGCCTTGAACAATCAAACTTTGGTATGATTTTCATATTGTCGAAGGTTTCAATTTCTTTCGACAAACAATTCTGTCTTCTTTTCTTTTCTCTCCGTCAAAGGCAACAATTTCTTTTGTCGCCGATCTTGTGCATGAACATTCCACTATCAATAATCCTATGACTATCGAAAGTTCCTCCTGGAACATCCTGCACACTCACTCAGAGATTAGTTGGAGAGGGGGACCCAAGCCTTCATAGACTTGGGTTGCCCTTCATCATCGAGGATTGTGACTTCGATTTCCTGATGATTCGGAAGGGATTGACCTTCCCCTGAAACAGTTACCGATTTTGGTTTCCAAATCTGTTTTTGTTTTTCATTTTTCATTTCTAAGTTAACAGACTTTGTTTGGACAACCTCCGGTTTTAACGCCTTTTCAATCACCTTCACATTTTTACGGCGTTGTTTTGTTTCCTGTTCTTTAACAGTGCGTTTATCATGTTTTGGAGAAACAGGACGACGTTGTGAGTGACCTTGTTCAGAGGGGGCTCTTTCAACAAAATTTGGTTTGGGCGAGTTTATGCAGTCTTTAATGATGTGCCCAAACTTCCCACACTTGAAACAAGTTCTCCTTTCAACAAACTAAGGAGAATCTGTTCGACTAACAGATATCGAACCAGTAGAACCTGAGGTACTTGCTCTTTCATCACACCCATTTGTATGTTGAGTGTAATTGTTTTGACTGTTACGTTTTAAAATTTTGACTTATTGGATAAAATCGGTGTTTGATTTGTTTTCAAAAGTCTCAATTTTATCAGTACCCTTTGATGCTACAAACTTGACATCCTTGTTTTTCTTCTGGTTACGAGCTCTGTTTGTTTCAGATTTTGATTGAGAAACATTAGGCTTTTGAGCTCGCCTTTTTGGTTGTTTACCCTTATTAGCAAAAGGTTGTTGCTTTGTTGGTGATTTTTGATTTCCAAATTGTTTTCTGATTTTGGATTTTGGAATGGGATCACATTGAGTCACAACAACTCCAGGGATCGTTTTTCCCAAAAATTTGCTTGTATTATCTTCAAAAACTTTTTCAATCGAAGATGGATTGACATTTTTAATTGGAAAATCATGATCTGAATAGATTTTAGAATCACCAAACAAAGTGTACAACACGTTATTACTCTTAACGGTAGACGCAGATTCTTTTACTTCCTTGACAGGATTAATCACTTGTTTGGCAACTTGTTGCACAGCAGGAATAAGAGGATCACAAAGAATATGATTCTCAATTGGAATTTTTATTCCCTTCTTCTTATCAAGTGATTCATCCTGGTCATTCACATCTGATTCTCATTCATCATCAGACGACTCATAGTCCTCAATGATTGGAGGACTTTGTTTCGTAGACGTTGAAGTTTTTGTTTGCTCAGATGATGTACTTGAAGAACTGTCCGATTTGAACCCTAGGCCAGTAGTAACTTCCTCATAATCAAGAGGCACACTGGGTTCAAAACAAGGCATATCCTCTTCATCGGGCGACTTGGCATAGTCGTGTCTCAAAGGGGGTGGACACGCCTTATACCCAACGCCTTTCACGTTCCCTTTCAGCTTTTGAACGTCTATGATGTGATCAAGCACATATAGGGAGTTAGAATAACTCTCCAATTTGAGCTTGATCGCTTCATATTCACACTTGGCCGTGGCTAGCTCTTTCTTGGTTTCCTCAATGATATTAATGTAGTTATTAATACCAATTTGTTTGTTGAAAACATTTTTTGTTAATTCGGAAACACTTTTCTTTTGGGTTTCAATAACTGTTTTAAATTCCTTTTCAATGCGAGCTAAGGCCATGTTTGCCTCTTTGCACTTTGACAGTTCAACAACTAAACTCTGATTGTGACTATGAATCGCATCACATTCAAGTTTTACTCTATCACATTCATGTTTCATATAAGCACAATCACTACATATGCTAGGAGTTTCAGATTTTACCTGACTTGTCGAGGCTGAGACATTTGCCATAAAGGCAGTCTGATAAGAAAAAGATCCATCTTCAGAATTATAATCTCCCGCATTCGAGCTTTCTTCATCTGAACTCCCGCTGTATCCCGAACTATCATCTGATTCAGAAAATTCTTCTTTGTGCACATGCTTGATGTGACTGATGATCTTCACATAGCATGCATTTCCTCCTCCTAACTGTATGGACCAATCACATCCTTCATCAGCTTGAACTATCAACGCTTGGTTGGGGTTTGAAGGCCCTGACTGGTTGGTTTGGTTGTTAGCAGCTACTATCCCTCTTTCGTTGTTAGCTTGATTTGAAGTACTTGTTTGATTTTGGAAGGGATTTTGGTTGCCTTGTTTGCTCGGTCGCGTGCATTCACGTTTGAAGTGACCCTTTTCACCGCAATTAAAGCATGTGACAGCACCCTTGTCAAACCCGTACTTGGTATCCCTTTTGCTTTCCAAGCTGGTTCTCCCCGTTCTGCACATATAATCCTTTGCCCTTCTCACAGCGCTAGCAAACGCCCACTTGATATCCATTAACTCCATTTCATCCCTGCCTATCTGCTGATAGTCTTCGTTTGTCAAATTAGTGTTGCCAATTTGACTTGCGACTAATCCGTTGTAGGCATTAACCATAGTTGTAAGAATTTCAATGTGATCCCGTGCAGCTTCTACACTCACTTTGTAAAGATTTGAAGTATCAGGTTTGTTACCATAGAAGGCTTGTTGTGGTTGGGCTTGTGGTGGCTTAGAAAAATAAGCAGTTGGATCAAATTGGGGTTGAGGTGTGGCAACTTGAGGTTTCGGAAGATAGGCATTTATATCAAATTGGGGTTGAGGTGTGGCAACTTGAGGTTTAGAAAAATAGGCAGTTGGATCAAATTGGGTTGGGGTGGTTCAACTTGAGGTTTCGGAAGATAGGCATTTATGTCAAATTGGGGTTGAGGTGTGGCTACTCCTCCAAAATAGGATCTTGGGTCGAAAGCATTTGACACATAAGGTGTTTGTATCTTTGGTTGCTGGCTTGTACTAGCAGCAGGAGCAATCCCTCCAAAGTACATCTCTGGATTTTGAGGGACAGGAATTAGTTTAGCTTTTCTGATTTCTTCTGCATCCTTGTTCTCCAGCTTTTGAACAAACTCATAGATACTGACAGTATCCAATACACCTGTATGCTTTAACGACTCAATGAATGGGCTCCACTTTGGTGGTAGAGCATCAGCAAACCGTGCGACTATTTCCTGTGAAGATACAACAACCTTGTAAGAAATCAGTTCACTAATTAAATGATAAAAACGAGTTGTCATCTCATTCAATGTTTCAGTCTGCAAAAACATAAACCCTTCAAACTCCTTCTTTAGTAAATCCTGACGCGTCTTCCGTGTGGCCGCATTTCCTTCTCCTCTCGCTACCAATGCATCCCATAAACCTTTGGTGTCCTTACAATAAGAGAATTGATGAAAGATGTCTCTGTGAAGTGCTTGAGTGAGAATAGCATACGCCTTCTTCTCCAGATCATATGCCTTTTTGTCGGCTTCTTGCATATTATTGAAAGTTGTAGCATTTGATCCTGCTTCTTCAAGAGCTTCACTAAATGCAGAGGTGAAGCACGTCCATAATTATGTGTTTTTCCCTTGAACGTAATTATGGAATCGACCCTTCCATGATGGATAGTCGTTCATGTGATTCAGCTTTGGCGGACGATTGTTGCTACCCGTCTCATTCTCACTAAGCAAAATATTTTGAATGCTCTGATTTTGATTCGAAACCATTGCCCATTGACTTGAACTTATTGACTGTTGTTGTTTAGGTATGGTACTCGTCATATATTCGGCCAACGACATCTGTTTTTGAGATGGTTGTGGATCCGTACTCCAATCCCAAGGACTTGCACAACTCATGATTGATGTTAGAACAATTGTACCTGCTTAAATCACTTAAACAAACAGTTAACAAAGAAATAAAAATCTCCTGTTAAAAAGATTCCAAGTATGAAGGACGAAATCAGATGTTTTCGTTGAGTAACATGTTAGTGATTTCGTTGACTGATGTTGGTGATTTCGTTGATAACACAAGTGTTTTTGGCAAAGAGATTTCGGCAAAGACAAGTTATGCAAACTGATTTCGTTGATAGGTGATTT
This sequence comes from Helianthus tuberosus, assembly GCA_030545235.1. NCBI lineage: Eukaryota > Viridiplantae > Streptophyta > Magnoliopsida > Asterales > Asteraceae > Helianthus > Helianthus tuberosus. The sequence continues at coordinate 42,551,761 of CM060448.1, read as the reverse complement.
AAGCAAAGACAAGATATGCAAACTGATTTCGTCCAGCACTTCAATTGCACAAGTGTTTTCGGCCAGGTGAGATGAAAGGGATTTCGGCTTGGTGTGATGAAAGGGATTTCGTGGAGAGTGACTTGAAGTGATTTCGTGGCAGGATTCAATAGGTGATTTCGGCTGGATAAGTTATAATAAAGATAAGTGATTTCGGCCAACAACTTGTAGTGATTTCGTCAGACTTTTGTTTGTCAAGACTTTTGTGATTTCGTTGGGTGTTGGGTCCAAATGGTTCAACAAGATATTTTCCCAAATTCAAAGTGTGACGTAACTTGAAGGATGACGCTATAATGATTAAACTCTGGGTGGATAGATCTGATCAACGAAACCTTTGTGATATTTTGTCAACAAAGATATAAGATGACATAGAGTTGGTGACTAACTTTCAAAGGAAGGCTTATCCTTCAGACAAGGTACACAAAATTCAACTCTATGCATACTTATCTTACCAACTCACAATATTTTAATCAAAAACCTTTTTCATTTAAATTTTGGAAAACACCAACAACTCATACAATAACCTTTCAAGAGATCAAAAAATGAAAAATATGAAGAACAACTTTAATGTAAGATGAACTCGATGAAGGTTTGAAGATTCTGGTGATCAATAAATATCCGAACACAAGATTTGCCTAAACCTTTCAACAAAAACCCACAATAACATACAAGCATGTAATATAGCAAGGTTTCCACTAAAACAAGAAGCAAAACATCATGATTTACACGATTTTTGAAACGTTTTTCCAGAAAATGTATGATTTTAAACTCCAAAATACAAGAAAAATACTTTAAAAACCATGAAAAATCAAGAACACAAACTTGGTTTTAACAAGGAATCGAGCCAATGCTCTGATACCAATTGTAGCTCCACCCGGAGGATCTAGTAAACTCTATTCCCTGTTTTCCGACAAACCCGAAAGTGCGGAATCCAAACGGGTAAGTTAAACCAAGTTACGAACACGTAAGACACAAGATTCAACGATTAACACTCAATGTATTAATGCTAGAAAACGGTTACAATGCGGTGTTTACAAATGGTCTCTGTAAACTCTCAGTGTGTGTGTTACAATGTGTTCGCTCAGTGAAATCTATTCAGACTTCTCTCCGTGCTCTAACTGTGTTATGTCTGATGTCTGTGTATTTATACTAGATGACTGACGAAATCCAGTTCTGGACGAAAACCCTTGGGCGAAATCCAAGATCTCGACGAAATCACATGTGATTTCGTCACACATGTGATTTCGCTAACATGTGTTTTCATCCACACCTGATTTCGTCCATGTGACTTGGGCCTTGAGCTTCTTCATGTTGGTCTGGCCCAATGCAAACAAATCTATTCCAAGTATAGTGGCCCATCATTCATCTTTACGTAACTGAATTCAACCAAATTCCGATTTGTAAAGTTTAGTCAACTTGTGACATCATCATGACATCATCATGATGATGTCATGATGATGTGAAAACGGAATAGGTCCGCGGCTCTCCGTGCTTCGCGTGTCGAACTCTGGGGCGCAGGACGGAGGAATGTCGTGACGTGGGGCTTGAGCCGGACCTAACCGAGTCGAACCAAATCGAACCGAGTCGAGTCGCGTCCACATAAAGTGTATCAACATTATAACCTAGTTTTATTATAATCATAACTATAATGGAAAATTTCCTTAAAGTATAGCAATATTAGAAATTATAAAACATCGATATGATGAAATTTAATCATTAAAAACATACGAAACCAAGACGGTTAAATAAGTGGGTTAAGCTTGGTTGGTTAAACACAATCCAGATCGAATAATCTATCTTATCAATAGATTTACAATCAAAATAAAATTCTAATATAATATTTAAATCTTTTTAATTTAAATATAAAATTTATCAAATAAATTATTGATGCCCTCATTGAATGACATGTGTCCCAAATCTGGTTTCTTTTATTATATAGTATAGATGATGTAAGTTGTCCGGTGTGGGGTTCGTCCCGGGCCGTCGAGGGTAGTCCTGGGTCGGCTAAACCGCTCCCTTGGGCCCGTCCCCTACGTCTTCGTCCTCCCAAAGCCGCTCACGACGTCCCTCTCTTCCTTATCCAACACATATATACATACATATGGGTATATAAATGGGCTCATCACCATACATCCCTTGTGGCTTATCCCCACACCGGATGACAAGGGTTGTTCATGAGCCGAGCCGAGCTAAGGCAAGCTCGGGCTCGGCTTGATTATAGACCGAGCTGGCTCGGCTCGGATTTGAAACCGAGCTGAAAATCTAAGTTCAGGCTCGACTTGGTTTTAACCCAGCTGGCTCGACTCGGCTTGGTTTGGCTCGATTTTAAAAATAAAAGTTAATGCGTAGCTCTCAAAATTCGGTATTTTAAAATATTATTTAATAATTCAAAAGAACATATTCAAAATATATTCAACCTAATATATTACAAGCCAAAATCTCTCTCCCTCATTTGCACCCCAGATCTCCCTTCTTTGCACCCCGATCTCCCTTCTTCGCAACGTGATTGGTGGTCGCCATGACTCTCCCTCCTTCACACACCAGATTGAGAACCATACTTCACACCACCGTGAACCCCTAAAAACCATAATCACACCCGTATCGTTCACTGGCGAAATATCCATTGTTTTTCGAATCATTGTAAGTTTTTGGTTTCAGTTTTCCATTTTTCTTTATGATTTCGGGTGTTTTGATGTGCTCAACTTGTAGGTAGAGAGAAAAGATGTCAATTAGTTTGATGAGACAAAGCTAGGTTTGGCCTTCTCGTGTACTAATTACAAGTTTATACTTAAGTTAGCATATAAATGTCGTGTTAACAGTTGATTTTGAAGGTGTTTATGTTTGAAGATCATGTGTTCGATGAAATGTCTAAATGAAAATTGATCAAGTAAAAACTCGCTTTGGTTTTTGCTTCCTTTTTGAAATCCTTTCAACAATTGTTGTTTTAACTTGTGTTTGCTACATATCATATTATTAATTTATGTTTTTCATAGTCTTGATTTTCAGAGGATGATAGTCATGGCGATTTCCAAACCATCATCGTCACGGTCTAGGTTTTTATGCTTAATTTTATGTTTTTTTCTCAACTGATTCTAGTTTTATTTTATTTGTTAGATTTTATTTAGTTTATGTTTTTGACTTCTTCAGGTTATTTGTTTTATGGGTTCCACACCAGCAATTGGTTCCCCTAGATTGTTTCGACTACAATAATCGATGTCACGTTCCAATCGGCCTCTCACGTAAGTTGGTAAACATGTTTGAAGATGCATACCAGTTGCTCGATGAAATGCATCAACCAAAATAACTTCAATTTCACATCTTTTACTAGATAAATATTATCTGGCAATTTATTTTGATGAAACTTGTGTTTTGCAGATTCCTTTTATGCAACTTTAGAAGTAGAAGTCGTTAATCTTTGATACTTGCGGTTATCATCTCTTTTGTGTAAAATTGTATTGAATTTAATCATTTAACTGGTGTTAAATTTCTTTATATGTTTTGTACATTTATAAGCTGCTTTGTTTTTTTTCACAGGATGAAACAATGCTTTCAGGGCAGACGTCGGGGCATTCACTGTTTCGGTAAAGAATGAATTCGTATTTGGTTTTTAATTACTCCTCTCAAAGGAAATTGGCAGAGCAATACCAAAACGTTTTTTTGAGGTAATTTGATAGTTCAAATTACTGTAATCATCTAGGAATTCGTCTATCTCTAGAGACATCTGTTTGTTATGTTATTTTTATTTTTAATTTTTTTTTTTGTATTTCTAGTTTGTAGTTTATAGCTATTGAGTGGAAGTTATATATAAATTCATTTTTTTGTTTATTATTTGAGTGAACCATAAGACCTTATATCCAGAAAAGGAGATCCATGTACGGTGTATAGTGCATTTAAAGATCGTGTTATTGAAATATTGGGAGGAACGTAAGTTTGGGGTTGATATGTTAAAGCAATTTTTTAACTGAAGATGCACATTAATTGTTATTCTTGAACTTAGCTATTTTTGTTGGTGCACTTGTGTCTGTACTTTGTCTGTATTTTGTCATGATACAAAACGATGTCTTGTGTTAGTCTGGGTTACGTCTTAGGTTTGTTAATATGTGTGTTCGATGTAAGTTTGACCAAGTCAACCATCCTCCTGGTTTGACTTGGCCAAACAGTTGAAACATTGTTGTAACATGTTTGTGTCGAAGGATGAGTCATCGAAGGATTGTTTAGATCCTTCGATGAGCTCGAAAGATAAACCTGCGATGGATGTAGATGGACCTCGAAGGATATCATCCTTCGAGGTATATATGTGGATCCTTCGATAGGTTTCAGGTCGATAGATGATCCTTCGATCAGGCTATCTGATCCTTCGACCAGACGAGCTGTGATGGGTATATATACTCATGTAATGTGTTCACTTCATAAGGTGTGAGATGTGAGTGAACTTAGTCTGGTAGAGAGCATATTTTCAGTTTGGTCAAGGGCTGTAACCGTGTCCACTGAAATACAAGAGAAAACTTTGATATCTCGTGTGTTTACCTTTCTCTTTGTAGCTTGTGTTCTCATATAAACTACCGGTTTGCATTCTAGCTTGGATTCCGCACTTGCTAGTGTGTTAAACATAACAAGGATAAGGTTTAACCTCATCCTCCGAGGGACCTACAAGTGGTATCAGAGCCGTGGCTCTTTTCCTTGTTAAAAACCGAGTTTATGCAAGACTTTGGAGTGTTTGGACAAAACTCACATGGTTTAGCACCCGTTTTTAGTGTTTTTCTCGCATTTCTAGACGTAAAAACGTGTTCTAAACTAACCGGGTGTGTTAAAGGACGGGTTGGGTAACTTAAAAACTTGTTTTTAAGAAGTTTGGTTATTTCCGGCCAAATTCCGGCTTACTCCGGTGACCGGTTTTTCTGGATAAGAACTTGTTTTTGGTAATATTTTATTGGTCAAATCCTGGTTTGGTGAAAAAGTATGGTCTGAGCATACCTTCTGCCAAAAGCTTTCTACCAACCAATCACCTTTTCACCAACCTGTCACTTTTGTCAACTGTGTCAGTAGAGATCGAAGGATATCCTTCAAAGTCTAAAGATCATCTTTCGATCAAAGGAAGTTCGATAGATAATCATCCTGCGAACATCCTTCGAAGTCTGTGACTTATCCTTCGATCCAAGGAATCTTTTCGAAGAATACATCTTTCGATCTACAGTTCTGGTTCGAAAGATAAGGATCTTTCGATTGGAGAATCCTTCAAAATCATTGTACGAAATTCAACAGTGATCTTTCGAACACTGTTGATCCTTCGAACAAGTATTGATCCTTCGATCCTAGTCTATTTAAGTTTAACCAGTTTGTGTTTTTCTCGTCTTTCGATCAGGGATCCTTCGGCTGGTTGGTTGTTAACAAGGAGAACCCGAGAGAACTAGTGTAACAATTTTTCTTAATCTAAAATGAATCCGATTTGGGGTACTCCGGTAAATACAGAGATGTATTATGGTACTCCGTCTCCGGATAGCGGAAAGTATAGAAACACGAGTTTGTCTCCTTCGTGGGCCGAATCTCCTGCACCGGTATCTTCTCAAGCTAATGCAATTTCTACCGGTCAATGGGCATTCGTATCAAATCAAACTCCAAGTATTCAAAGCATTCTCTTAAGCGAGAGCGAAACCGGAAGTTTGAATCGGCCTCCAAAGTTGATGCACTTATACGAATATCCAGGATGGATTGACAGATTTCATACATACGTCCTTGGACAAAATACAGAATTGTGGTTGCGTTTCATCACAGATTTCGATCAAACAATAGAGGTTGCCGCATCATCTGCTGCTACGTTTGCAGATCTTACGGAAGATCAGAAGAAGGTCTATGATTTGGAAAAGAAGGCATATGCCATTCTTACTCAGGCGTTAAGTAAAGATATTTATCATCAATTTGTCAGTTTCAAGACAACGAAGAAGTTGTGGGACGCATTGAAGACAAGGGGCGTAGGAAATGAAGCGACACGTCAATTGAGACGCGACCTGCTAAAGAAATAGTTTGATGGTTTTACTTGTATGGAGAATGAATCTTTAGGAGATTTGACAAGTCGATTTAATCACTTGTTGACTGAATTGGGAAATTTTGGGGTTGTTACAACTTCAGCAGAGGTTGTGAAAAAGTTTGCAGATGCGTTGCCACCTCAATGGAATAATTTCTTGGAAATCATGAAGTACAATGGTACTTTGGCTACAACAAACATCAATGACTTTGTTCAACTACTGGAAAATAAGAATCAGGAAGAAACTATCAAGGCGAAAATAGTTCTAGTACCTCAGAATCCTGAGATGTATTATGGAACACCCAGCACTCCTGCAAAAGCTATCACCCATGCTCCGATTCAGACGGCGTTTGTGTCTAGCACCGATATGTATGGCAATCCAATCCAAGTTCCGGTCAAGCCGCCTCCAACAACAGACATGTATGGAAATCCGCTTCAATCAGTTCCTCAACCAGTGCCACAACAACAAAGCCAACAACCTATCAGAGCAACTGATATGTTCGGAAATCCATTACCTGTTCGATCTACCGGACCAACTGATCTATATGGGAATCCACTTCCTCCTCAACAGCAAGCGTGTTATGGAAGCACATCATCTGCTGGTCAGCAATCAAAGCCAAATACAGTACGGCTCGACACCTCAAGCTTTTCTAAAGTCAGTGTGGAAGTAGCAAAGGAACACATGGAGCTGCTAAACACTTTGGTGAGCGCATACTGTGGATTAGTGGAAGGTCAGATTGGTAACATTAATCTGACACAAGAAGACTATCAGCAGATCGATAAAGAGGAGATGGAGATGATGGACATCAAGTGGGCCTTTGCCAGTGCTGTTAGGCGAGCAAAGGATTTCATGGAAAGAACTGGCAGAACCAGCTTGGAAAGCAAGAAAGACACCAAGTATGGGTTTGATAAGCAGGCTGTTAAGTGCTTCAATTGTGGTGAACGTGGTCATTTCAAACGTGAATGTACGAGGCCATCTCAACATGGAAACCAAAATCCTTTCAGAGGTCAAGGCAACAGGGCAAATCAGAACCAAGTAAGGAACAATGAGCGCACATTGGTGCCTGTCAACAACCAGAGTCAAGCAGGACCATCTAATGCCAACCAGGCACTTGTGGTTCAAGTAGATGAAGGTTGTGATTGGTCAATTCAGCTGAGTGGTGATGCTCCAGATGGAACAGCATGTTTTGCTGAAGTGGTTAAGGATTTAAATCACGCCAGTGGTGGAGAATCTTCCACCAATGGTGATGAATCTTCTGAAGATGAAGACAGCTCCGGTTATAGTGGAAGCTTAGATGAAGAATCCTCCACTTCAGGTAATGATCATGTGGATGAGACATCAAGTGCGTCAGTTGATGCAGATATTGATGAGCTTTTGGAAGAAGCTACAGCAGGAATTGAAAGAAGATCTATTTTGGTGGATCAAGCTGCTTATTCTTCGTCTTCTCTCCATTCAGCCTTTATGGCTAATGTCGACAGTTCATCAAGTCAGGTATGTGTCGATGAACCCACTTCTGTTAGTTGTGAAAATTGTGACATATTGAGTATTAAATGTGCTGATTTAGAGACAAGCATGTCTGAGTTGCAAGGCAAACATGATGCTTTACAAGCCAGTTTGTTTGACTTGCAAGACAAACATGTTTCATTGAATGATAAGTGGTGTGAATTGCAAAGAAAACACGAGGCTTTGCAAGAGAAATATGATGTGACATTCATTCACAATCAGAAATTGACCGTTGATCTTTCGAAGTGCACTGAAGCCAACATGTTTTATGAAAACCATGAAAAGGAGTTTAAATCGGTAATTGAAAATTAAAGAAAGATAAAACCGAGTTAACTAAAATGGTTTCCAGAAAACAAACTGACATTAATTTGTATATAACTCGTCTTGAGGTAATGCAAAAGGAAATGGCTTGTGTGAAAACTGAAAGTGAGGCGATCCAACTTAAGCTAGACAGTTATTTGAGCTCTAGCTGTGTGTTGGATCACATCATTGACGTACAGAAAGAGAAACGGGATGTCACATGCATTGGATACAAGAAATGTCCACCACCTGTGAGACACAATTATGATGCCATGCCTGATGAGGAGGATAGAACTTTCTTTGAACCATCTGTTCCTCTAGATGTTAATGAATTTGCAACAGGACTCGGATACAAGAAAGAAGTATCATCAGATTCGGATGTGTCAGCAGATACATGTGTGTCTTCTGCTGAACAGAATCAGGATCCTCCAGTTGTTGTTGAGGATGCTGATTCTTCTGATGATGAATCTGATGATACTGATTCAGCAAAGTCTGATGCGGTGATAAAAGAAGAGGACATACCTCTTGAGAATCATATTCTGTGTGATCCTCCTGCAAAACCCGCTAAGACTGTTGCAATCGAGTCCTTGTCTGCACAAGAGTCGGAGAGTGTGGATTTGCTGTATACTCTTGTTGGTGATAATAAAATTTATTCTGACAAAGATTTTCCAATTAAGAATGTAAATCAATCCTTAATCAGTAAAGTTTTTGAAAATTCGACAAGTAAATTTCTGGGTAAGAAAGGATCACACGTTGTGGTAACACAGTGCCCTCCTATCCCAAAGGCTGAAGTTAGAAGGCAATTTGGCAATCAGAAATTACCAACAGAGAAAAGACAGCAAAATCATAAAAACAAAAAGGAAAATTGCCGGCTCAAAGTCAAAAGAAGCCAAATCAAAAGAAGAACAAGAATGTGAACTTTGTGAAATCAAAGGGAACGGACAAAATCGAAACTTTTGAAAACAAATCTAACTTAGATTTTGTTAAACAAGCAACAGTGTTGAAAAGAAATGAACCTAACTGTTCGAAACCTAGTACCTCGAGATCACAAAGTTCATCATTATCGGCAAGACGATCACATGATACTTCGGGGTTTGTTGAACGAAGATCATGTTTTGAATGTGGTGAAATTGGACACATAATTCGAAACTGTCCGTATCTTCATAAGTTGAAAGCTAAGGATGATGATCCCCGTGACCAAATTGACCGCAAGCGATCTGTTTCATCAAAACCAGATCCCCGTCTTATAAAAGAAAGGGAAAAGAAACAGAAACGCCAACAGGTCAAGAAAATTGAAAAGGCGATTAAAACCGATGTGGTTAACAAAACATCTGTTTCTGTCAAACCAAACAATTTAAAAACTTCAGACAACCATGAAGTTAAGTTTTTAAAGAATAACACTGGTATAACAAAACAGACCTGGAAACCAAAAACGGTTATTGAATCAGGGGGACCATCACAATTTTCAAATCATCAAAGAATAGAAGTTATTGTTGTTGATGAAAATGGAAGACCCAAGACCACAATGGCTTGGGTCCCCATCTCCAACTAATCATGTGAGTTCATGTGCAGGGTGTTCCAGGAGGAACTATCAGTAGTCATTGGATTGTTGATAGTGGGGCATCCAGGCACATGACAGGCGACATGAAGCTTCTCTATGACGTCAAATCTATTAGAGGAGGTTATGTTGCTTTTGCTGGAGATAAAGGCGGATATATTACGGGTGAAGGAATGATTTCCAACGGGGTTGTTAGCTTTGATAAGATCAACTTCGTACAACAACTTGATCACAATCTTCTTAGTGTTTCTCAAATTTGTGATAAGCAGTTCTCAGTACACTTTGATGCAAATGGATGTTATGTGCTGAAACCCGGCTTCAAAATTCCGAAAGAATGGATTCTCTTATCTGCTCCAAGGATAAATGACTTGTACGTCCTTGATATGAGCCAAGCTATCACAACGTCTGCACAAGCAACCTGTTTCGTTTCCAAAGCCATAGAAAAAGACTCAATCTCTTGGCACAGACGAATGGGTCACATTCACTTACGCAAAATGAATCATTTGGTGTTAAATGAATTGGTGAATGGTGTTCCTCTTAAAAACTTTCATCTTCAAGACGTCTGTGTCTCGTGCCAGAAAGGAAAACAAACGAAGAAGCGACACCCTACAAAGAAAATCAACACGGTGGCTGTTCCTCTTGAACGTTTGCACATGGATTTGTTCGGTCCTGTCAAGCACAAAAGTATTAGGAATGATCAATACTGCCTCGTGATAACTGATGATTATTCAAGATTTTCTTGGGTGGCGTTCATGGCACACAAGAGCGAAACTTTCGGTATTATCAAAAACTTGATCATTCAGATTGAGAATTTGTATAACTTGAAAGTTAGACGGATACGTAGCGACAATGGTACTGAATTCAAAAATCATGCCATGACGGAGTTTTGCACTTCAAAAGGTATTCTTCATGAATTTAGTGCGGCTTACACTCCTCAACAGAACGGCATCGCTGAACGTAAGAACCGTACATTGATCGAGACGGCTAGGACTATGTTGGTAGAATCGCAGTTGCCCATTCCATTCTGGACTGAAGCTGTGTCATCTGCATGCTACACGTTGAACTGAGTCCTTACAGTCAAAAGGCACAACAAGACCTGCTTTGAGCTTCTTAACAAACGGAAACCAGATTTGTCATATCTTGAACCGTTTGGAGCTCCGTGCACAATAATCGATCCTAATGGAAAGTTTGGGGCAAGAGCCATTGAAGGATACTTTCTTGGGTATGCCACCCCGAACTTAAGAGTCTGGAATCTAGAGACTAAAAGGGTCGAGGAATGGTCTGAAGTCAGAGTACAAAGGCACACTTTGCCAATTAGAAATCCAGGTCAGCCTTGGATGTTTGAGTACGATGACTTTTTCAATTCGATCAATGTTGAAGCCGTTGAAGAAAATGCTGCGGCAAGGATGTTTTTCGAGAGTGACAATGCAACATTTTCACCGGTGGTTCGTCCAATTCTTGTCAATCCAGAACCATCTTCAGTGAACAATAATGCTCTCGACAATGAGGATTTTCACGATGCTACCGAATTGAACGAATCTTCAGAGGATGATGAATTTCTCGATGCAGATCAAGAAGCTCCAACAACAGCAGTTCATGGTACTTCAGAGGGTACACCTCCAGTGGGCGTCCCTAAAACAGCTGAAGCTACTGCATCATCCTATTCGTCAATTCCGGGCATTGAATTGGTTATTGATCTCAATCTCAACAATCTGGGTACAAACATTCCAGTTAAAGATAATCCAGAAACAAGGATTCACAATACCCATCCTCAACAAAACATCATCGGAAATGTACAAAGTGGCGTTCAAACAAGAAACATGTTGCGGAACAACAACAATGCAGGCTTGTATGCAGCTATCCGAGAATCTAGTCAGCAAAACGATTGGTCTTTCGCGTGTTATGTCTCACAGGAAGAGCCAAGAACTTGGAAAGAAGCTTTGAAAGATAACTCTTGGGTTGAAGCAATGCAGGAAGAACTGCAACAATTCCAGAAGCTTGGTGTCTGGAAACTCGTAGAGAAACCTGCTGGTTACAAGAAGATTGGTACCCGTTGGGTGTTTAAATGCAAAAAGGATGACCGTGGAGTCGTTATTCGAAACAAAGCAAGGCTAGTCGTTCAAGGTTTTCGTCAGATAGAAGGGATCGACTACAACGAAGTGTATGCACCTGTTGCACGTCTAGAAGCAATTCGGATCTTTCTGGCTTATGCCTCATTCAAAGGTTTCAAGGTATACCAGATGGACGTGAAAAGTGCATTCTTACATGGTGTGGTGGAAGAAGAGGTGTACGTCGAACAGCCTCCAGGTTTTGAAGATCCTATCCATCCCGATCGGGTTTGGTTGCTCAACAAAGCTCTCTATGGTCTACATCAAGCACCGCGAGCTTGGTACGCAACCTTATCTAATTATCTGCTGGAGAATGGATTTCGCAGAGGTCTTATCGATTGTACTCTTTTCATCAAAGAACAAGATGGAGATCTTCTACTGGTTCAGGTATATGTTGATGATATTATTTTTGGTTCTACTAATGATGTATTGTGTAGGAATTTCGAGCGCATTATGCAGGATAAATTCGAGATGAGTGCTATGGGGGAAATGACCTTCTTTTTGGGCCTACAAGTGCAACAAACTGAGTCTGGGATATTCATCCATCAGACTAAATATGTTGGTGACATCTTGAGCCGGTTCCAGATGTCTGATGCAACGCCCATCGGTACCCCATTACCGCAAAATCACGGAATTAATCCAGACTTGAAGGGTGAAGCTGTTAACCCCTCATACTACCGCGCGATGATCGGATCTCTTATGTACCTCACAGCATCAAGACCAGATATAATGTACCCAACGTGCCTGCTTGCCAGATATCAAGTCAACCCGAAGGCCTCACATCTTGCAGCTGTAAAAAGGATTTTTCGTTATTTGAAGGGTTGCCCTGACACCGGTCTATGGTACCCTAGGGATAATAACTTTGACTTGATCGCATTCAGTGATTCTGATTTTGGCGGATGCAAAATCGACGGCAAATCCACAACGGCTGGATGTCAGTTTTTGGGAAATCGCCTAGTCACATGGCAGTGCAAGAAGCAGACCTGTGTAGCTACATCAACATGCGAAGCTGAATACATTGCTGCCTCAAGTTGTTGCTCCCAAGTCCTATAGATCCAACAACAATTGCGAGACTACGGTTTTGAATTCCTAACTACTCCTATTTACGTTGATAATTCTGCTGCCTTACAGATCACTAGAAATCCTGTGCAGCATTCAAAGACTAAGCACATCGAAATTAAGTATCACTTCATACGTGATTGCTTTGAGAAAAGGCTAATCGATGTTACTTACGTCCACACCGATGACCAACGTGCCGACCTTTTTACCAAAGCATTTGACAAATCAAGATTTGACTATTTATTATTGGTAAACGGCATTAAGGTCAAGCAAGAGTAAAACCGACATCGGAAAATCGTTTTTGTAAATATCTACGTGTCTTTTAAATTTTATCTTAGTTTGTTGATTTTAGGGGGAGTAAATCCAAAATCTGAAAATCCAAAAACATCAAAAATTTAAAAACACAAAAACAATAGAAAAACAAAAATGAGTTTCCTGGCGAGCAAAAGAGAAAATGATAGTACATCAGTGGTCTGTCTAAACCTCTTTAAACCTTAAATGAAAAATGATAAGCAGCTCTATATAAGATGTATCGGTAGGCTCACAATCATTTTAAAGTGTGTAGGGTGATATAAATCTTAAATCGACTGAAGACCAGGTGGGAACCATTCATTGGCATATGGTCTTAGTACCGAAATTTCGTTTGAGAGATTGCCGAGGTTCTGAGATATTCGGTCTTTATGCTGCTTATCATCTGGGTATCATGGTTGTTTCTTTTACCGAAAAATAACGGGGACGCAAGTCTAGATTTTCCATGATACCATACATACGTGTACATATTGCATTCGACCTCAATAAGTGATCAACAATCACATGTCCCACAAAATAAGTGATAATATATCACATTTATCCGGGAGTCAAGTTTGTCTCTCTGCTGTACGAAAGTACTGACCTGTTCACGGACTTGCTCCTGTGCCCTCATGCATCTGAAAATCAAGTTCCTCATCAATAAGTGATTCTATCACATAGGGCTTGTTTTCAATCAAAATAAGTGAGTTTCTCACATCATATACGGTCAAACAGATGATAATCGATATACTCACCGGTAAGATGAACCCTCGTGCATACCTTGATACGGGAATGTGTCGTGATGTGGATGAACACCGGTCGGTAAGTATAAATCATACCTTAACGTATCCCCTCGCCATGATTACATCTGATAAGTTGAGCTTATGTGGACAACAATACCGATAATTGTTATAGGATGCTTATCTTAATGTTAATTAACTGAACAACAAGAGCGTTTTGGCGTGACCGTACACTGATATGATTCTCTTACCCTCGAAACTCGCAAAAAGAATGTCTGTAAATATTTATTTAATGCTTTCAGTTTCTGCATCTTTGTATATATTTATTTACTGCTTTCAGTCTTTACATTTGAAATATTCAAAAAGTCCAAAAGGATTTTAGGTGTGTTTTAATATAAACTTTCTAAAAGCCAAAAAGATTTTATTTCTGTCTTATTTTCGATTGTACGATGTTGGATCTCGAGTCTTCGTTACCTGAAACCTGATTGAAAACCGAAACGACTGATTCTTCATAAACGGTCGAAATTTGCAAGTTTTGAAAGTTAAAAACCTAAAACTGAACAATTTGTTAAACTTTCAAACTGTCGGACGGTGTTTGATTGAACAATGGTCACATGTGTGTCGTTTGCTTATGATATTCCAGGCAGTTGTTCTCATTACGCGTTTAGATTTCTTGCATGTGCAGATTCTAAAGGCAAGGAGAACATGGTCGATGACGAGCTTCGGAATGAAGACACGACGTGAAGGCACTCAAGTGATGAAGATGATCGAGTTGCCGCTGACCATCATCAACACCACAAGGATCTCAATTCATAAAGAACAAGTATTTCACAAGTATAAATCAAGGGGGAGCTTGTGTTAAGGGGGAGTTTGTCAACACGCTTCCTACATGAAACGGGGAGTTTGTTGGTACACTTTCTGCTTTCAAGACGTGAAGACTTTAAAGATCCTCCGACATTGAAGACTTGAAAGGACGTCAAAGACTTGAAGACATGAAGATCGAGACAAAGCTACAGCCAAGGGCGAGTTTGTTGGTGCACTTGTGTCGGTACTTTGTCTGTATTTTGTCATGATACAAAACGATGTCTTGTGTTAGTCTGGGTTACGTCTTAGGTTTGTTAATATGTGTGTTCGATGTAAGTTTGACCAAGTCAACCATCCTCCTGGTTTGACTTGGCCAAACAGTTGAAACATTGTTGTAACATGTTTGTGTCGAAGGATGAGTCATCGAAGGATTGTTTAGATCCTTCGATGAGCTCGAAAGATAAACCTTCGATGGATGTTGATGGACCTCAAAGGATATCATCCTTCGAGGTATATATGTGGATCCTTCGATAGGTTTCAGGTCTATAGATGATCCTTCGATCAGGCTATCTGATCCTTCGACCAGACGAGCTGTGATGGGTATATATACTCATGTAATGTGTTCACTTCATAAGGTGTGAGATGTGAGTGAACTTAGTCTGGTAGAGAGCATATTTTCAGTTTGGTCAAGGGCTGTAACCGTGTCCACTGAAATACAAGAGAAAACTTTGATATCTCGTGTGTTTACCTTTCTCTTTGTAGCTTGTGTTCTCATATAAACTACCGGTTTGCATTCTAGCTTGGATTCCGCACTTGCTAGTGTGTTAAACATAACAAGGATAAGGTTTAACCTCATCCTCCGAGGGACCTACAATTTTCTAGCAAAAAATGTGTCAGTGTTGTTGCTTTGTGTGACAAGGACAAGCTTCGATCAGTAGAGCTTCCTGGAGTCGTAGCTTGGCATGGAAAGTTGGTGATAAACACCCAGGTTTTTAATTATTGTACTCTTCTTATATCTTATTCAAGATTGTATTGGTACATCCATCGCATGGCCCTATCCATTCATCTCGGTATGTATTTGTTAAACTTGTGATACAAATAATTTTAATATCATGGAACTTAATGCTTATACATAGATGGTTTATTTGTAGGTAGTCCATGAGGATTGAGGACACATGAAGACTCAAGATTTTATGCTTCTTATTTCTTTAATTGCTTTTAATTTCTTTGTTAAATGTTAAGACTTTATGTTAGATAATGTTATAACTTATTTATGGTTAGTGTTTTTGTTATGAACATGCTTATTTGAAATATAATGAAGTTTAGTTCTTCATTAGTTGATGTTATACAATAACTATTAGGATGTTATATGTTGATGGTATGTTTATAAAATTGGTTTTATAATCTTATTTGTGATATTAGGACCATTTTCTTGATATTAAAGTAGCTATAACGTTACATCTTAAGGGTCCTATAAATTAATTTTTAACGACGCTTGTATGTGCATCAAAAGATTAAAAGTAGATAATTACATATTAGAACATTGTAAAAGTGTCCTAATATATTCTTTTTAGGACGCTATTTAAGTTGTCTATAGACATATTATACGACCATAAAATTGGTTTCATAATCTTATTTGGTATATTAGGACCCTTTTCTTGGTACTAAATTAGCTATAATGTTAAATCATAAGGGTCCTATCAATTAATTTCTAAGGACGCTTGTAAGTGTATCAAAAGAATAAAAGTATGTAAGCACATGTTAGAACATCGTAAAAGTGTCCTAATATGTTTTTATTAGGACACTATTTTGGTTGTTCAAAGACATATTACGCGACCATAAAATTGGTTTCATAATATTATTTGAGATGTTAGGGCGCTTTTTTAGATCCGGGACTTATTACGACCCCTTTACATGAAACGCTTTTACCGTTGGTCCTATTAAATGAAAGGTCCTATAAAATAGCATTTTAGGACGCTTTTGCGCGTACTAAAAACCCAGTTTTCTTGTAGTGAAAGAATATAAATGGTAGCATAAAATAGGTATTAAAGGGTAAAAAAATAGCACAAAAACGGTAGCAAAATGGTGACAACAAAAAGTGATGAGAATGTGAAAGCACCGGATCGATGACAAACATCAACATTGCACTTGATTCAAGACATGGAGAACAATCACATAAAAGATAGAAACATGTAGAAGATGAATCTCTTTATTAATGAATCTGTCATCACAGATTACAAACCGAAAGAGTATACATCATCTACAATATCTAAATCGAGCTTTCTCTCACTAACACAAAGTCCCTCTCTCTCTAGAAATGTGCACACACTATTAAGGAATAGCTAGGGTTTGTGAGAGGTTGCACGAGGCTAATCACCTAGATCCATTCTCACTGAGATGAATGAATGTGATGGATTGATTCCCAATTCTAACCTATACCCCATATATATACGCTACGGCAAAACCCTTAGTCCTGACCATGACATGTCCACAAATTCGAACAACATAACACATAGTATTGTTCAAATTTAATCAATTAACTCCTAATATCCGAATATGTTTTATCTTGACTTCTCTTGACTTCGGACTTTGACCAGAATTGATAAAGCACAGTTACCCGACGAGAGCTGTACTTACAGACTCCCCCTTATCTGGTGATATCAGTTCTTGTTTGGTATCGATAATCTTCAGTCACCGGATACTACGCTTACAGACTCCCCCTTGACTGATGATGTTATGCCTGCTTTCTATTTTGGCTAAGACTTGACCTTTCCGGCAGAGCACAACGATCATTAACCCTTCTAATTAAAGACTTGCTGACGATCACTTACTTATCTGACCACTTTGTGAAACCTGAAGTATCCAACATCAAACACTGTATATCCTCCCCCTCAAATTACTCCCGAATCAAGTTAACGCGAACCAGCGTACAAACAAATGTAAGAATATCGCTCGAAACCATAATCTTCAAACCTAACCGGCAACAGAAAGAGACATTGGATTTCCAATCCCCAACGATGAACACTTCAACTTCCGCAAAGACTTGAAGTTCAGTTCGATAAGCTAATAACAAACTGAACTTTGTAAAAGTACATCTACCATCTTTATCATGATCTGCAACCCTTCATGTATGATCTCATCTCCTAACAAATCTTCATGAATCAATATTCTATTTTCACGAATCCACTGGATCCCTGATGGCTTTCATCTCCGATCTTCCCTTTATCAAGAAGCACCACATTATTTCGAGAACCAACTAGCAATCATCTTGGAAGAGAGAACAAGAAACTAATCATCTCTACTCTAAATAGCAACTAATATGGTTGAATCTTTAACTAGTCGTCAACCGAGAATCCAACTTCATCACATCCATACTTGATTGAAAACATGAACATACTTGACAAAACTCCATTACACACGAGTCTTTTTACACACAAGCTGTCAAAGTCCAACCAAGTCAGGATAACAGTCCAAGAATGTCCCAAAACTCAAATAAGGACCAAATCCGAACTCCGAGAATCTTGAAACGAACATGGTGGACCTCCATTTCCACTTCTCATCCCCTCACTTGATCCAGACAACATAAGTATCCTGTAACTTTCAGTAATCCAAAACGGACTTCAAATTTTCAAATTGCACAAAATTCTGACCCTTGCTAATTATCCGGTACCCCAGTAACCCGTTATAACTAGAAAAACTCGGAACATGCACAAATTGAAACCTCCGAACTACACAAACTTCTAAACTTAACTAAAAATCTGGTACCCCCGGTAACCCAGAATTCTAGAAAGTTTAGAACTCGTAAAACCCAAAAGCTTTTGAAACCGTGGATCCGATTTTCTGAACAGTACTTTAGAATATAAAGACATTCGGATCAAGGTTGTTCATTGATTAAGATCTGATAGAACACATCCATAAGTGAGGACAAGCAAGAACCGATTCCCTTAAACTCTTATGTGTGAACTTAGAGTCAATAAATAAGTGCGGATGAGGATTAAAAAATAACACAAGTGTGGACTAAGTGTTATGAAATCTAAGTGCAGATGAATGAACCAAAGACAAGTGCAGACTATACTGTTGATTCCAAGTGCGGACACTTGAATAAAAGGTTAAGTGCGGACCATGGATATGTGTGGACTAGGTTTCACAAATGCGGATGAATACTAAGTATTAAATGTGGATAACTTGATAACACATAAGTGCGGACTTATACTTGACTTACAAGTGCGGACTGGATGATATGTTTGATAAGTATGGACACTTAACAATGTTCACAAGTTCGGACATCAGACATTCAAACAAGTGCTGACAGTATTTGATGATTCAACAAGTTCTGATGAAAGTTTGTGATTTAAATTCGGATTGAATGATCAAACAAATATGTGCGGACAATGATGAAATTCACAAGTTCTGACAAGTGAATAAATCACTAGTGCTGACAAGTGAATAAATCACAAGTGCTTGACAAGTGAATAACTCAAAAGTTCTGATAACTTTTTAGTCCACAAGTTCTGATAACTTTTAAGTTCCCAAGTTCTGATGAGAGATAAATTCACAAGTGCGGATGGAATGATGAGACCCTAAATTCTGATGACTGAAACTTGTTAAGTGCGGACAAGCTAGATAAACATACAAGTGCGGACAGAATTCAAAGGACAAACCACAAATACTGACAAGTGTGACTTCACACTAGTCATCAGAACAACAAATACGGATACTCAAACTTCTAACACATAGTAAAGTTCGCACAGTACCTTTTTTGGATCAAAACATAGATCTGAAACAACTTGGAAAAGAAGAAAACTTCTCAAACGACGAACATCTTCAAAATCTTCAATTTTTCTGCATAATCTTCACGTCTCCATGATATTTGGCAGAAACAAACATCAAATAAAGAGCTATGGTGGCGATTAGACCATTCCGAATCGGTAACCATGCTCTGATACCATTGTGAAAGCACCGGATCGATGACAAACATCAACATTGCACTTGATTCAAGACATGAAGAACAATTATAAACGTAAAAGATAGAAAAATGTAGAAGATGAATCTCTTTATTAATGGATCCGTCATCACAGATTACAAACCGAAAGAGTATACATTATCTACAAGATCTAAACCGAGCTTTCTCTCACTAACACAAAGTCCCTCTCTCGCTAGAAATGTGCACACACTATTAAGGAATAGCTAGGGTTTGTGAGAGGTTGCACGAAGCTGATCACCCAGATCCATTCTCACTGAGATGAATGAATTTGATGGATTGATTCCCAATTCTAACCTATACCCCATATATAAAGGCTAGGGCAAAACCCTTAGTCTTGACCATGACATATCCACAAATTCAGACAACATAACACATAATATTGTCCGAATTTAATCAATTAACTTATAATATCCGAAGATGTTGTATCTTAACTTCTCTTGATTTCGGACTTTGACCAAGAACTGATAAAGCACAGTTACCCGGCGAGAGCTGCACTTAGAGAGAAAACGGTAGCAAAACCGTAGCAACAATTAAAACGGTAGCAAAACGATGACAAAAAAGCGGTAGCAAAACCGTGACAAACTAACGGTCATGATTGCAAAAGTCGCTAGGCGCTCCCTAGACGGTCGCGGGGAGTTGAGAGTACTCGGCCTAGGCAGAGAGTACTCGAGGAGTACTCAGACATGTTAAAGTATAAAGAAATTAGTTTTTGGAAGTTATATATATGTCAAATAACATAAATTTACTAATATCTAGAACAAAATACGTGAAAATGATATTAATTCTTTAATATGATAGACATAGAAATTATGTTTTATTATTTTTTAAGTCAAACTCGGCCCGAGTTGACCTACTAGATACGATTTTGGCCAAGGTTGACCGCGTTTGACTGATTTCGAGTAATTAGTCGGAGTTAAAGAAAGTCGCCTCGGCAGCCTACCTTGTAGCGACTACTCGGAGAGTATTCGGACTTGGAAACCTTGTTTTACAACCATGCTAACGGTAGCAAAATTGTAGCAAAAAAATGGTAGCAAATAGGTGGCAATAGGGCAATTGCTACGTGTGATTTTCTGTTGATGCATTTATTGTCTATCGCTTTTGTCAATCCGAGTCGTAGTGAAAAGCCGGAAGAAATCAAGTGCATAATGTTATATTTAGTTAGAAATGGCAAGGTGGCAAACTTGTAATTAATGAGAACTTTCATTAAGTTGCCTTGACCATATAAATAGGAGGTTATGTCATGATTTTAGTAAGACTTTTGGAAGACTTGAGCTCTCATTTTGTACTTTTGGTGATTCAAGTTTAGAGAGAGAAAGTCTAGAGAGAGAAAGTCGTTGTAAACGTGATTCTTGTACCGAACTTGTCATATCTTGCAATAGATTCACGTTTCTAGTACGTTATTGTGTGTTCGGTCACGCACGTTCACGGATTCCGCACGTCGAACGTTTGTTACGCAATCGAACGGCGTCAAAACCGGTCCTACAATTGGTATCAGAGCTAGGAGCTCGATTGCTTGATCAAACACATCGTTTTCGTACCAGATTTCAGCCGATTCAGATCCGATTTCATCTATTTCTTCATTTTTTTACATTTTTTACGTTTTTTACTGAAAAAGGTCAAATTGAACGGGTTTTATGGTCCTAATAGTCTGATTTTTTAGTATGTTGTGCGAAATTACTTGAATTACAATCCTACAAAGTTTCAGAATCTAATTCGTAACCGTTTAGGAGAAATCTAAGATTTTCAGTTCGATTTCGCTGTCATAATTGCAGGTTCGCTTTTACGAACAAGTCTGGTCCGCTCGAACAAACAAGTCTGGTCCGCTCGAACGAACAAGTCTGGTCCGCTCGAACGATCATTCTCTGGTCCGCTCATACTGACAATACCTGGTCCGCTTATCCGGACATTGACCTGGTCCGCTCATCTGGACATTCTGGTTCGCTTATTTGAACATCACTTCTGATTCCGCTTTGAAAATTGTATCAAGTTGATTACACTGTTCGAAATTTAAGGTCCAATGAGCATTGAATTGATAAACGAGATGTTGGCCACATATTGATAAGTCCATCACGTGAATCAAAAAGAGGTGTCAGTAGTGTTCTTGGCCCAAGATCCACGTTAAACAAAAGGCCCAATCAGATGTTTGTTTCACTTGAAGTGTCAGTTTAGTGGGCTTGTGATTTGTCGCCCACTAGTTGAAGGTCCAATAAAAGTGTGTTGAATTAAAAGGTGTCGGCTCATGTAACTTCATTAGTTTACGGTCCAATCACAAAGTATAAACAAAAGTGACTATGAGTTGGTTACGTGTTGTTTTCGACCCAATAATCGGTTAAGTGAAGTCTCAGAGGTGAAGTCTTGTTTTCACTCGGTTTTGGAAAGTTGTTGCTTACACTATCTAAACAAGATTTCAGTTCACACGAGTTCTATTTGTTTGATTTGCAAGGTGTGTGAAACGTGGTTTGCCAAATATCGGATACTTGCAAGAGCAAATCCCCACTCGATCAGTTGTTGCTTAATCTTTGATATTCAATCGAATAGTCGTTTGTTTGTCCGAATTTCATTATTGATTGAAAATTCGTAATTGTGAATCTTTTGATAACAAAACATGGATTCTGAAATTTATCTTACACTGAACAAGTTTGAAAATTTTACAGGTATCAAGGGAGAATCAACTGATGAATTGATCAAAAGATATATCGAGTTGTATTGGGAGATGGTGAGATTGAAGATAACCATGTCCAATGAGGAATGGGTTAACAAGTTAGCAAATGTTTTACCGGGTGATGAGTGGAGAACATATTTATCAGATTTAAAGAAGATATACTTAGACGTGAATTTGTGTTTTTTCATCGAAAAGATTAAAGAGCGAGAGCTTGAACTCCGAAAGAATGAAGCAGCTGATAAAGCAAAATTCAAATCGGAGGAAATTGTTCAGGAAGAAGAGCAGGTTAAAAACATTTCAGCTATCAAGGTTGAGAAGAAAGCTGAGAATGTAAAGATGATTGTAAAGTGCTTAAACTGTGAAAATCTAAAATCAGAAAATGCCAAACTCTTGAGGGATTTAGAGAGTTTGACATTAGAAAATGAAAATCTTAAAAAATCAGAAAATGTTTTGAAAAATCAAAAACAAAATCTAGAAAATGAAAAGGTAATAATTGAAAAAGAATTTCAAATTCAAATAAAGATTTTAGAAGATGAGAGAGATATCTTTGGTAAAAATAATCTTGAGAAACAGATTGAAATAAATTCTCATCTTGCTAAAATCATTCAGCTTGAAAAAGAAGCTGAAAGTTATCGGCATAAAATTGCTGATTTAGAAAATAAATTGAAAGGTTTTGTGATTTCTTCAGCGTATGTGAATATTTCATGCCCAAAACCGATCAATGAAATTCCAATAAGTGACAATGTCACAAACTTTGACAAAGTCAAAGTTAAAGATTGTGATGAGAAAACTGATGATGAAAAAGAGAAAAAGAAAATATTTTTGGAATTAAAAGAAAAATTTAAAGAAACTGTTTTACATTCGACTGAAATAGGTGAATGCTCAAAGGAAAAACCTGTTAAGAAGAATGTAGAACAAAAACAAAATGTTAAAAATTTGAAAAATTTTCAAAACAACAATAAAAGCTCATCAGTTCAGTCATCCAATCATTATGCAAAATCAAAAAATTTAAAAAATCAAAACTCACAAAAAGTTGGTAATAAGTGGTGCAGGTTTGACCACAGTGCTCAAGCGTCAAATCAAGCTTATAGGAGAAGTCATGAGTACTACAAATCAAATCAGTGTAATGATTTGAGTGTTTGGATTGATGGTGAAGAATGGTATGATAACAGAGTGTGTTACTCTTGTGGTGTTCGAGGACACATTGCTGTTAACTGCCAAAGTTGGAGATTTGAGATGAGGAGATGCTTTGAATGCCAAATCAAAGGTCATATTGCCAGAGATTGCCCAATGAGATCAATGGGAAGATCGAGGGCTGAATCTCAGAAAAAGATGAAGAAATCAGTCAAGGTCGAAGAAAAGCCCAAAGCACAGAAAAAACAAGAAGTGAAAGAACCGAAAGTGAAACTCTCACAAGGGCAGAAAGATCGATTGAGAAAGAAAAGGAAGAAAGCACGAGAGTATCTGGAAAGGATTTTGTCCTCGGGTGCAACAAATAAGAGTGCTGATGAATCACTTCACTCGACAACAAAGTCAAGTAAACCGAATTCTTCAGATGCAAATCTGAGGACAAAAGAGGAGATAAAGAAGGTTGAAGTGGTTAGCGATGAATGTGTTTCTTTAAAAACAAAGAAGGTACATTTTGGCGATGATCCTGACTCATCAAAGTCAGATGAGCCTCGTGTTGGCGATGAATTTGACTTGTCAAAGCCAGAAGAGCCACCAGTTGAGCAAAAAGGAGAAAATTCAGTTCCGCCAATGGATGATATCAACTTTCCACCATTGCGAGCTGAAAATTACAAACAAAAAGTTGACGAAGTTGAAATTTCAAATCAATCTTTTTCTGAAAAGAAAGATTTTGATGTTGAAAAAGCCTTTAACCCCAATGTTCTAAACATTTTTGGAAAAATGGTTGACAAGAAAGTCAAAGGGGTTAAAGAATTTTATGAATCAAAAAGGTATGTTCAAAACACCCAAGGACCGTCAGGCTTGGGTGAATCTCTTTAACTGAAAAACCTGACTTGCCGGAACTCCCAGGTTGGTAATTGGGGAGTAGGAATCGGCATATTTCTTGAGAAATTCACTTCGGTGATATTTCGACTTTCAAGTGGTAAATCAGGGACATTAAGTTGTACTTGATTTTCTACAAGTGGTTTTGTTGTTTAAATCGGAAATGTTAAATTTTACAAGTGATTGAGGAAAACAAAGTGATGAAAGATCCCCATGTTTGTGAAATGTCACACAAAACTAATTTTCCGGAAAAACCATTTTGATTAAAACAAACTTAAGTGTTTTGAAATCATTATGGGAAAATAGTTTGTTGTGAGGGGGAGTTCTGATTGTTTATGCCAAGTGAATGGCGAATTGAAGCGATTTGATATCAGTTGTCAAGTTGGTTGTACAGTTTAGTTTCAAATTTCCTAAAATGTGTTTGCATTTTAGGGGGAGTAAGAATTTTTAGAAAATCCAAAAACATTTGAAAATTTGAAAAATTCAAAAACATGATAAAATTCAAAATGAGTTTTGTTGTGAAAAAGAGGAAATGATAGTAAATCAGTTGGACTGTCACAGCATGCTAAAGAAATGAAAAGTCTAAAAATGAGTTAAACGGTCTCACTGATGATGTGTCGATAGGTTTTCGCACATTTAGTAGATTTATTCGGGATATAAACCTAAAATTGAAACTTGTGAATTCGTGGGGAACACTACTTGGATATATAGGTAACCCCTGAAATCTCGTTTGAAAGGTCTCTTAATCTGATATACTAGGTCTTTATACTCTATGATGTCTGGGGTATTATTCCGGGACTTCTGCTGAACGGTGGTTCTGACCTAGTCCCTGGCTAATACTTGCTGCAATGCTTGAAACACAGCATTAAACCCTCAGCATGCTGAAACAATAAAATTGATAAATGCTGCTGTTGTAAGCAAAAAGATCCTCTAAAGGGGACACACTGAAAAGTCGAAGCTGATATCTCTCTGCTTATACGGAAGTATCGACCTGAGATCCCTCGGCCCTCGCGTACCTAAATTATATACAGATATCATTGTAGTATTCTCACCTGTAAGACTGATTATTGAGATTCTGGATACGGGAGTATATTCAAGAGGTGGGACACATGAATGAGCTAAGTTCATAAGACATCTAAATCATATCCTGAGTAAATTGAAATTTGTGTGAAGATTTAAGATGGATCAGTATATCGACAATCAATGTGAATCGTTTAGAACTTAATATGTTTAAAGCTTAACGGTGCTAGTGATTTGTCTCATAAACTGATATGATCCTCTTACACAAACTCACAAAAATATTGTTTGTACATATTTCATTTCTGCATTTATTTTGTGTTATTGCATTTATGTTTTTTTTTGAAAAATTCAAAAAGATTTTCGACAACTGATGTTGAAAAGCTGATATTCAAAATCTCAAAGGCTAAACAAGATGAACAATTGGTTTGGTTAAGATGATGAGAAGTTGAAAGATAATTTTCAAATGTTTAGTTGATTCATTAAATTGAATCACAACTTTAGTGGTTTGTAATAGAGAGGTTGAGATGTGCAGGTTTTGAAATTTGTTGCTACGAAAAGCCAGACTACGATCCCGACAGCCGAGTCTAAGAGGGAGTCTAAAGACGAGCTTAATGCAAAAGGAGCTTGTATCTGGAAAGCAAGGCGTCGATCCCAAAAGCACGGAAGCTTGACGAAAGGGGGAGCCTGAAGATTCTGAAGAAAAAGAGCAACGGAAGCTGAAGACAAATCCACCGGGATTCTGTTCGAGCAAGAGTATTTGAAGACTCTCACTAAAGATTCCGTCAACATCCAAGGGGGAGTTTGTTAGTGCAGTTGTCTGTCGACTACATCTTTGTT
The DNA here is from genome assembly GCA_030545235.1 of Helianthus tuberosus. Taxonomy (NCBI): domain Eukaryota; kingdom Viridiplantae; phylum Streptophyta; class Magnoliopsida; order Asterales; family Asteraceae; genus Helianthus; species Helianthus tuberosus. The sequence continues at coordinate 42,525,826 of CM060448.1, read as the reverse complement.
CGAGTCTTAGAGAGAGAGAAAGACAAGCCGCTATGAGTTTCACTATGAGATTGACTACAGCAATATCCAAGGGGGAGATTGTTGATGCATTTATTGTCTATCGCTTTCGTCAATCCGAGTCGTAGTGAAAAGCCGGAAGAAATCAAGTGCATAATGTTATATTTAGTTAGAAATGGCAAGGTGGCAAACTTGTAATTAATGAGAACTTTCATTAAGTTGCCTTGACCATATAAATAGGAGGTTATGTCATGATTTTAGTAAGACTTTTGGAAGACTTGAGCTCTCATTTTGTACTTTTGGTGATTCAAGTTTAGAGAGAGAAAGTCTAGAGAGAGAAAGTCGTTGTAAACGTGATTCTTGTACAACACTTAAAATACTTTTTCTTCACTTGATAACGCTTGTAATACGATCAGCAGTTCGACATTGTAGGACCGGTTTTGACGCCGTTCGATTGCGTAACAAACGTTCGACGTGCGGAATCCGTGAACGTGCGTGACCGAACACACAATAACGTACTAGAAACGTGAATCTATTGCAAGATATGACAAGTTCGGTACAAGAATCACGTTTGATCACTTTTTATATACTTATGCAAAATGCATACAGGATATTAAACACACATACTATCTAGATTATGCAGCGGTGGCACAATGATCACATGTGAAGTCACGCCTAATCAAAGTTCTTTTTATAAGGGGTATTATTGTAATTTGTCATTCAAATCTAACTGTAGGTCCCTCGGAGGTTGAGGTTTAACCTATTCCTTGTTATGTCTAACACACTAGCAAGTGCGGAATCCAAGCTAGAGTGCAAACCGAGATAGAACAAGCACAAACACAACACACAATCTTCACCGATTAACACCACTTGTATTAATACGTATGAAAGGTTCGGTTACAAGCACAAGGTTTACAAATCTATTATGCAAACTCTCTCTAACTCGTGTGTGTGTTCTGAACAGAATGTTCACTCCTCACACTTGTCTCTTCTGTTTCTGTCTCTCTATCTCTCTTCTCTAAAAAATGAAGTGAACACACTACATGGGTATATATACCCGAACACAGCATGTCTGGTCGAAGGATCAGATAGACTGATCGAAAGATCATCTATCGACCTGAAACAGCTCGAAGGATCCACATATACCTCGAAGGATGATATCCTTCGAGGTCCATCCATATCTATCGGAGGTTTATCTTTCGAGCTCATCGAAGGATCTAAACTATCCTTCGATGATACATCCTTCGACCCAAACATCTTTCAACCAGTGTGCTAACTGTTTGGTCAAGTCAAACCAGGAGGATGGTTGACTTGGTCAAACTTACATCGAACGCACATAATAACAAACCTAAGACGTAACTCAGACTAACACAAGACATCGTTTGGTATCATGACGAAATACAGACAAAGTACAGACACAAGTGCACCAACAAACTCCCCCTTGGCTGTAGCTTTGTCTCGATCTTCGTTCTTGTAGGTCCCTAATGTCTTCAAGTTTTTGACGTCCTTTCAAGTCTTCAAAGTCGGAGGATCTTTAAAGTCTTCACGTCTTGAAAGCAGAAAGTGTACCAACAAACTCCCCGTTTCATGTAGGAAGTGTGTTGACAAACTCCCCCTTAACATAAGCTCCCCCTTGAGTTATGCTCGTGAAATACTTGTTCTTTATGAATTGAGATCCTTGTGGTGTTGATGATGGCCAGCGGCAACTCGATCATCTTCATTACTTGAGTGCCTTCACGTCGTGTCTTCATTCCGAAGCTTGTCATAGACCATGTTCTCCTTGCCTTTAGAATCTGCACATGCAAGAAATCTAAACGCGTAATGAGAACAACTGCCTGGAATATCATAAGCAAACGACACACATGTGACCATTGTTCAATCAAACACCGTCCGACAGTTTGAAAGTTTAGAAAATTTGTCAATTTTAGTCTTTAACTTTCAAAACTTGCAAATTTCGACCGTTTATGAAGATTTAGTCGTTTCGGTTTTCAATCAGGTTTCAGGTAACGAAGACTCGAGTTCCAACATCGTACGGTCGAAAATAAGGTAGAAATAAAATCTTTTTGGCTTTTAGAAAGTTTATATTAAAACACACCTAAAATCTTTTTGGAATTTTTGAATATTTCAAATGTAAAGACTGAAAGCAGTAAATAAATATATATACAAAGATGCAGGTACTGAAAGCATTAAATAAATATTTACAGACATTCTTTTTGCGAGTTTCGAGGGTAAGAGAATCATATAAGTGTACGGTCATGCCAAAACGCTCTTGTTGTTCAGTTAGTTAACATTTAGTTAAGCATCCTATAACAATTATCGGTATTGTTGTCCACATAAGCTCAACTTATCAGATGTAATCATGTTTAGGGGATACGTTAAGGTATGATTTATACTTACCGACCGGTGTTCATCCACATCACGACACATTCCCGTATCAAGGTATGCACGAGGGTTCATCTTACCGGTGAGTATACCGATTATCATCTGTTTGACCGTATATGATGTGAGATTCTCACTTATTTTGATTGAAAACAAGCCCTATGTGATAGAATCACTTATTGATGAGGAACTTGGTTTTCGATGCATGAGGGCACAGGAGCAAGTCCGTGAACAGGTCAGTACTTTCGTACAGCAGAGAGACGAACTTGACTCCCGGAAAGATGTGATATATTATCACTTATTTTGAGGGACATGTGATTGTTGATCACTTATTGAGGTCGAATGCAATATGTACACGTATGTATGGTATCATGGAAGATCTAGACTTGCCTCCCCGTTATTTTTCGGTAAAAGATACAACCATGATACCCAGATGATAAGCAGCATAAAGACCGAATATCTCAGAACCTCGGCAATCTCTCAAACGAAATTTCGGTACCAAGACCATATGCCAATGAGTGGTTCCTACCTGGTCTTCAGTCGGATTAAGTTTATATCACCCTGCACACTTTAAAATGATTGTGAGCCTACCGATACATCTTATATAGAGCTGCTTATCGTTTTACAGTTTAGGTTTAAAGAGGTTTAGACAGACCACTGATGTACTATCATTTTCTCTTTTGCTCGCCAGGAAACTCATTTTTGCTTTTCTATTGTTTTTGTGTTTTTGTGTTTTTTTTTTTTTTTTGAAATTTTTCGATGTTTTTGGATTTCCAAATTTTGGATTTACTCCCCCTAAAATCAATAAACTAAGACAAATTTAAAACACAAAGATATTTACAAAAATGATTTTCCGATGTTGGTTTTACTCTTGCTTGACCTTAATGCCGTTTACCAATAATAAATAGTCAAATCTTGATTTGTCAAATGCTTTGGTAAAAAGGTCGGCACGTTGGTCATCGGTGTGGACCTTAACAACATCGATTAGCCTTTTCTCAAAGCAATCACGTATGAAGTGATATTTGATTTCGATGTGTTTGGTCTTTGAATGCTGCACAGGATTTCTAGTGATCTGTAATGCAGGAGAATTATCAACGTAAATAGGAGTAGTTAGGAATTCAAAACCGTAGTCGCGCATTGATGTAGCGACGCACGTCTGCTTCTTGCACTGCCATGTGACTAGGCGATTTCCTAAAAACTGACATCCAGCCGTTGTGGATTTGCCGTCGATTTTGCATCCGCCAAAATCAGAATCACTGAATACGATCAAGTCAAAGTTATTATCCCTAGGGTACCATAGACCGGTGTCAAGGCAACCCTTCAAATAACGAAAAATCCTTTTTACAGCTGCAAGATGTGAGGCCTTCGGGTTGACTTGATATCTGGCAAGCAGGCACGTTGGGTACATTATATCTGGTCTTGATGCTGTGAGGTACATAAGAGATCCGATCATCGCGCGGTAGTATGAGGGGCTAACAGCTTCACCCTTCAAGTCTGGAGTAATTCCGTGATTTTGCGGTAATGGGGTACCGATGGGCGTTGCATCTGACATCTGGAACCGGCTCAAGATGTCACCAACATATTTAGTCTGATGGATGAATATCCCAGACTCGGTTTGTTGTACTTGTAGGCCCAAAAAGAAAGTCATTTCCCCCATAGCACTCATCTCGAATTTATCCTGCATTACACGCTCGAAATCCCTACACAAAACATCATTAGTAGAACCAAATATAATATCATCAACGTATACCTGTACCAGTAGAAGATCTCCATCTTGTTCTTTGATGAAAAGAGTACAATCGATAAGACCACTGCGAAATCCATTCTCCAGCAAATAATTAGATAAGGTTGCGTACCAAGCTCGCGGTGCTTGACGTAGACCATATAGAGCTTTGTTGAGCAACCAAACCCAATCGGGATGGATAGGATCTTCAAAACCTGGAGGCTGTTCGACGTACACCTCTTCTTCCACCACACCATGTAAAATGCACTTTTCACGTCCATCTGGTATACCTTGAAACCTTTGAATGAGGCATAAGCCAGAAAGATCCGAATAGCTTCTAGACGTGCAACAGGTGCATACACTTCGTTGTAGTCGATCCCTTCAATCTGACGAAAACCTTGAACGACTAGCCTTGCTTTGTTTCGAATAACGACTCCACGGTCATCCTTTTTGCATTTAAACACCCAACGGGTACCAATCTTCTTGTAACCAGCAGGTTTCTCTACGAGTTTCCAGACACCAAGCTTCTGGAATTGTTGCAGTTCTTTCTGCATCGCTTCAACCCATGAGCTTTCTTTTAAAGCTTCTTTCCAAGTTCTTGGTTCTTCCTGTGAGACATAACACGCGAAAGACCAATCATTTTGTTGACCAGATTCTCGGATAGATGCATACAAGCCTGCATTGTTGTTGTTTCGCAACATGTTTCTTGTTTGAACGCCACTTTGTACATTTCCGATGATGTTTTGTTGAGGATGGGTATTGTGAATCCTTGTTTCTGGATTATCTTGAACTGGAATGTTTGTACCCAGATTGTTGAGATTGAGATCAACAACCAATTCAATGCCCGGAATTGGCGAAGAGGATGATGCAGTAGCTTCAGCTGTTCTAGGGACATCCACTGGAGGTGTACCTTCTGAAGTACCATGTACTGCTGTTGTTGGAGCTTCTTGATCTGCATCGAGAAATTCATCATCCTCTGAAGATTCGTTCAATTCGGTAGCATCGTGAAAATCCTCATTGTCGAGAGCATTATTGTTCACTGAAGATGGTTCTTGATTGACAATAATTGGACGAACCAACGGTGAATCTGTTGCATTGTCACTCTCGAAAAACATCCTTGCCGCAGCATTTTCTTCAACGGCTTCAACATTGATCGAATTGAAAAAGTCATCGTACTCAAACATCCAAGGCTGTCCAGGATTTCTAACTGGCAAAGTGTGCCTTTGTACTCTGACTTCAGACCATTCCTCGACCCTTTTAGTCTCTAGATTCCAGACTCTTAAGTTCGGGGTGGAATACCCAAGAAAGTATCCATCAATGGCTCTTGCCCCAAACTTTCCATTAGGATCGATTATTGTGCACGGAGCTCCAAACGGTTCAAGATATGACAAATCTTGTTTCCGTTTGTTAATAAGCTCAAAGCAGGTCTTGTTGTGCCTTTTGACTGTGAGGACTCGGTTCAACGTGTAACATGCAGAGGACACAGCTTCAGTCCAGAAGGGAATGGGCAACTGCGACTCTACCAACATAGTCCTAGCAGTCTCGATCAACGTGCGGTTCTTACGTTCAGCGACACCATTCTGTTGAGGAGTATAAGCTGCAATAAATTCGTGAAGAATACCTTTTGAAGTGCAAAACTCCGCCATTGCCTGATTTTTGAATTCAGTACCATTGTCGCTACGTATCCGCCTAACTTTCAAGTTATACAAATTCTCAATCTGAATGATCAAGTTTTTGATAATACCGAAGGTTTCGCTCTTGTGTGCCATGAACGCCACCCAAGAAAATCTTGAATAATCATCAGTTATCACGAGGCAATATTGATCATTCCTAATACTTTTGTGCTTGACAGGACCGAACAAATCCATGTGCAAACGTTCAAGAGGAACAGCCACCGTGTTGATTTTCTTTGTAGGGTGTCGCTTCTTCGTTTGTTTTCCTTTCTGGCACGAGACACAGATGTCTTGAAGATGAAAGTTTTTAAGAGGAACACCATTCACTAATTCATTTGACACCAAATGATTCATTTTGCGTAAGTGAATGTGACCCATTCGTCTGTGCCAAGAGATTGAGTCTTTTTCTGTGGCTTTGGAAACGAAACAGGTTGCTTGTGCAGACGTAGTGATAGCTTGGCTCATATCAAGGACATACAGATCATTTATCCTTGGAGCAGATAAGAGAATCCATTCTTTCGGAATTTTGAAGCCGGGTTTCAGCACATAACATCCATTTGCATCAAAGTGTACTGAGAACTGCTTATCACAAATTTGAGAAACACTAAGAAGATTGTGATCAAGTTGTTGTACGAAGTTGATCTTATCAAAGCTAACAACCCCGTTGGAAATCATTCCTTCACCCGTTATATATCCGCCTTTATCTCCAGCAAAAGCAACATAACCTCCTCTAATAGATTTGACGTCGTAGAGAAGCTTCATGTCGCCTGTCATGTGCCTGGATGCCCCACTATCAACAATCCAATGACTACTGATAGTTCCTCCTGGAACACCCTGCACATGAACTCACTTGATTAGTTGGAGATGGGGACCCAAGCCATTGTGGTCTTGGGTCTTCCATTTTCATCAACAACAATAACTTCTATTCTTTGATGATTTGAAAATTGTGATGGTCCCCCTGATTCAATAACCGTTTTTGGTTTCCAGGTCTGTTGAGTTTTACCAGTTTGATTGTTTGTAAATTTAACTTCGTGATTGTTTGAAGTTTTTGAAAATTTTGAACTTTCTGGTTTAACTGGAACATATTGTTTTTGAACCACTTCAGTTTTGAGTGCTTTCTCAATTACCTTGACCTGTTGGCGTTTCTGTTTCTTTTCCCTTTCTCTTACAAGGCGGGGATCTTGTTTTGCAGAAACAGATCGCTTTTGGTAATTTCGTTCACGGGGATCATCTTCTTTGGCTTTTAATTTATGAAGATACGGACAATTTCGAATTACATGTCCAATTGTACCACATTCGAAACATGATCTTCGTTCAACAAACCCCGAAGTATCATGTGATCGTCTTGCCGATGATGAACTTTGTGATCCCGAGGTACTAGGTTTTGAACTATTTGGTTCATTCCTTTTCATCACTGTTGCTTTCTTGACAAAATCTAAGTTAGATTGATTTTCAAACTTTTCAATTTTGTCCGTTCCCTTAGATTTCACAAAGTTCACATTTTTGTTCTTCTTCTGATTCGGCTTCCTTTGACCTTGAGCCGGTAATTTTCCTTTAGGTTTAGTATGATTTTGCTGTTTTTGCACTGTTGGTAATTTCTGATTACCATATTGTTTTCGAACTTCAGCCTTTGGAATAGGAGGACACTGTGTTACTGTAACACGTGATCCTGTCTTTCCCAAAAACTTACTTGTTGAATTTTCAAAGACTTTACTGATTAATGATTGATTAACATTCTTAATAGGAAAATCTTTGTCAGAATAAATTTTATTATCACCAACAAGAGTGTACAGCAAATCCACACTCTCCGACTCTTTTGCAGACGTGGACTCGGTTGCAGCAGTCTTAGCGGGCCTTGCGGGAGGATCACATAGAATATGATTCTCAAGAGGTATGTCCTCTTCTTTGATTACCGCATCAGACTTTGCTGAATCAGTATCATCAGATTCATCATCAGAAGAATCAGCATCCTCAATCACAACTGAAGAATCCTGATTCTGTTCAGCAGTTACAAATGTATCTGCTGACACATCCGAATCTGATGATACTTCTTTCTTGTATCCGAGTCCTGTTGTAAATTCATTAACATCTAGAGGAACAGATGGTTCAAAGAAAGTTCTATCCTCTTCGTCAGGCATGGCATCATAATTATGTCTCACAGGTGGTGGACATTTCTTGTAACCTATGCATGTGACATCCCGTTTCTCTTTCTGTACGTCAATGATGTGATCCAACACATAGCTAGAGCTCAAATAACTGTCTAGCTTAAGTTGGATCGCCTCACTTTCAGTTTTGACACAAGCCATTTCCTTTTGCATTACTTCCAGACGAGTTATATACAAATTAATGTCAGTTTGTTTTCTGGAAACCATTTTAGTTAACTCGGTTTTATCTTTCTTTAACTTATCAATTACCGACTTAAACTCCTTTTCATGGTTTTCATAAAACATGTTGGCTTCAGTGCACTTCGAAAGATCAACGGTCAATTTCTGATTGTGAATGAAGGTCACATCATATTTCTCTTGCAAAGCCTCGTGTTTGCTTTGCAATTCACACCACTTTTCATTCAATGAAACATGTTTGTCTTGCAAGTCAAACAAACTAGCTTGTAAAGCATCATGTTTGCCTTGAAACTCAGACATGTCTGCCTCTAAATCAGCACATTTAACATTTAAACTATCACAGTTATCACAACTAACAGAAGTGGGTTCATCGACTCATACCTGACTTGATGAACTGTCGACATTAGCCATAAAGGCTGAATGGAGAGAAGACGAAGAATAAGCAGCTTGATCCACCAAAATACATCTTCTTTGAATTCCTGCTCCAGCTTCTTCCAAAAGCTCATCAATATCTGCATCAACTGACGCACTTGATGTGTCATCCACATGATCATTGCCTGAAGTGGAGGATTCTTCATCTGAGCTTCCACTATAACCAGAACTGTCTTCATCTTCAGAAGATTCATCACCATTGGTGGAAGATTCTCCACCACTGGCGTGCTTAAGATCCTTGACAACTTCAGCAAAACAAGCTGTTCCATCTGCAGCATCATTTCCCAACTGAATTGACCAATCACAACCTTCATCTACTTAAACCACAAGTGCCTGGTTGGCATTAGATGGTCCTGCTTGACTCTGGTTGTTGACAGGCACCAATGTGCGCTCATTGTTCCTTACTTGGTTCTGATTTGCCCTGTTGGCTTGACCTCTGAAAGGATTTTGGTTTCCATGTTGAGATGGCCTCGTACATTCACGTTTGAAATGACCACGTTCACCACAATTGAAACACTTGACAGCCTGCTTATCAAACCCATACTTGGTGTCTTTCTTGCTTTCCAAGCTGGTTCTGCCAGTTCTTTCCATGAAATCCTTTGCTCGCCTAACAGCACTGGCAAAGGCCGACTTGATGTCCATCATCTCCATCTCCTCTTTATCGATCTGCTGATAGTCTTCTTGTGTCAGATTAATGTTACCAATCTGACCTTCCACTAATCCACAGTATGCGCTCACCAAAATGTTTAGCAGCTCCATGTGTTCCTTTGCTACTTCCACACTGACTTTAGAAAAGCTTGAGGTGTCGAGTCGTACTGTATTTGGCTTTGATTGTTGACCAGCAGATGATGTGCTTCCATAACACGCTTGCTGTTGAGGAGGAAGTGGATTCCCATACATGTCTGCTGGTACGGTAGATTGAGGAGGAAGTGGATTCCCATACATGTCAGTTGGTCCGGTAGATCAAACAGGTAATGGATTTCCGAACATATCAGTTGCTCTGATAGGTCGTTGGCTTTGCTGTTGTGGTACTGGTTGAGGAACTGGTTCAAGCGGATTTCCATACATGTCTGTTGGAGGAGGCTTGATCGGAACTTGGATAGTATTGCCATACATGTCAGTGCTAGACACAAACGCTGTTTGAATTGGAGCGTGTGAAGAAGGTTTTGTAGAAGAGCTAGAAGTTCCATAATACATTTCAGGATTTTGTGGCACGTGAACTCTTTTTGCCTTGAGAGTTTCTTCCTGATTCTTGTTTTCCAGGAGTTGAACAAAGTCATTGAAGTTTGTTGTAGCTAAGGTGCCATTGTACTTCATGATTTCCAAGAAAGTATTCCATTGAGGTGGCAACGCATCTGCAAACTTTTTCACAATCTCTGCTGGAGTTGTAACAACCTCAAAATTTGCCAATTCAGTCAGCAAATGATTAAATCGACTTGTCAAATCTCCTAAAGATTCATTCTCCATACAAGTAAAACCATCAAACTCTTTCTTTAGCAACTCACGTCTCAATTGACGTGTCGCTTCATTTCCTACGCCCCTTGTCTTCAATGCGTCCCACAACCTCTTCGTTGTCTTATAACTGACAAATTGATGATAAATATCTTTACTTAACGCCTGAGTAAGAATGGCATATGCCTTCTTTTCCAAATCATAGACCTTCTTCTGATCTTCCGTAAGATCTGCAAACGTAGCAGCAGATGATGCGGCAACCTCTATTGTTTGATCGAAATCTGTGATGAACCGCAACCACAATTCTGTATTTTGTCCAAGGACGTATGTATGGAATCTGTCAATCCATCCTGGATATTCGTATAAGTGCATCAACTTTGGAGGCCGATTCAAACTTCCGGTTTCGCTCTCGCTTAAGAGAATGCTTTGAATACTTGGAGTTTGATTCGATACGAATGCCCATTGACCGGTAGAAGTTGCATTAGCTTGAGAAGATATCGGTGCGGAAGACGGAGTACCAAAATACATCTCTGTATTTACCGGAGTACCCCATCTTGGATTCATTTTTGATCAAGAATAATAAAACCTGAAAATCACAAACTTGTTAAACATAAACAAACTAAGGTCGAAGGATCAAGACTTGTTCGAAGGATCAACAGTGTTCGAAAGATCACTGTTGAGTTTCGAACAATGATTTCGAAAGATTCTCCAAACGAAGGATCCTTATCTTTCGAAAAATAACTGTAGACCGAAAGATGTATGCTTCGAAAAGATTCCTTGGATCGAAGGATAAGTCACAGACTTCGAAGGATGTTCGAAGGATGATTATCTATCGAACCTCCTTTGATCGAAAGATGATCTTTCGACTTCGATGGATATCCTTCGATCTGATCTGACACAGTTGACAAAAGTGACAGGTTGGTGAAAAAGTTGATGGGTTGGTAGAAACTTTCAGCAGAAGGTATGTTCAGACCATACTTTCTGCCAAAACAGATTTGAACAACAGAAAAATATTACCAAGTAAAACAAGGTTCTGAACCAGAAACCGGTCACCGGAGTAAGCCGGAATTTGGCCGGAAATGACCAAACTTCTTAAAAACAAGTTTTTAAGTTACCCAACCCGTCCTTTAACACACCCGGTTAGTTTAGAACACGTTTTAACGAACAGAAATGCGAGAAAAACACCAAAAACGGGTGCTAAACCAAGTGAGTTTTTGTCCAAAACACTCCAAAGCCTTGTATAAACTCGGTTTTTAACAAGGAAAAGAGCCATGGCTCTGATACCACTTGTAGGTCCCTCGAAGGTTGAGGTTTAACCTATTCCTTGTTATGTCTAACACACTAGCAAGTGCAGAATCCAAGCTAGAGTGCAAACCGAGATAGAACAAGCACAAACACAACACACAATCTTCACCGATTAACACCACTTGTATTAATACGTATGAAAGGTTCGGTTACAAGCACAAGGTTTACAAATCTATTCTGCAAACTCTCTCTAACTCGTGTGTGTGTTCTGAACAGAATGTTCACTCCTCACACTTGTCTCTTCTGTTTCTGTCTCTCTATCTCTCTTCTCTAAAAAATGAAGTGAACACACTACATGGGTATATATACCCGAACACAGCATGTCTGGTCGAAGGATCAGATAAACTGATCGAAAGATCATCTATCGACCTGAAACAGCTCGAAGGATCCACATATACCTCGAAGGATGATATCCTTCGAGGTCCATCCATATCTATCGGAGGTTTATCTTTCGAGCTCATCGAAGGATCTAAACTATCCTTCGATGATACATCCTTCGACCCAAACATCTTTCAACCAGTGTGCTAACTGTTTGGTCAAGTCAAACCAGGAGGATGGTTGACTTGGTCAAACTTACATCGAACGCACATAATAACAAACCTAAGACGTAACTCAGACTAACACAAGACATCGTTTGGTATCATGACGAAATACAGACAAAGTACAGACACAAGTGCACCAACACTAACGCTACTTTTAGCTTTCATTTCTCATTTCACACTCATATTCCGCTGTGCCTCCTCGCTAGTCGCAATTGTCTTGACTCAACGCCGGCACTGCGCCTTTGCAATCTCAGATTTGCAGGTATAACTTGGCTACTTCAATTGTTACCAAATCTGATTTTTTGTTAGATTTCAGTGTAGAAATCTGATCTTTTTGCCATTGCCCTAATTATTTTACCTAATTTGACCTGATTTGAGTTTTTACACTTGATTGATGCAACGTGTAATGATCTGTTAATTTGGTTACTGAAGTTGTAAATTTAGTTTGTAAAATTAGCTATTCTGATCTGCATGATGAATCAATGGATTTAACAATTGGATCTCACATGAAAGATTTAGTATTTTACATGTTTTTGCTGAAAATTACATTTTTTATCGCGAGCTTTCCTTTTTTAGGTTGGTTAGAAATCAACATTTATCCTGAAAAAGAAAATTACAAATGTAGTCTTGATTGATGCCTTTTGTAAGATTGATTAGATTTGAGCAGTGTAGCATTCTTATATGCTTGTTCTTTGGTTACATTTTCTTTTGCATATTAAGTGGAATTTTACATATACCAAGAGCTTGAATTATAATTGTTCTTTTGCAAGTGCAGGAATGGCCAATACTAGAAGCATGACCAGAAAACTAAACAAGGATGTTTCAGCATCATGGTCAGACCTTGACCAAGATTTACTGCTTTTAATTATGATGCACTTGGGAGTGCTTGATTTTATTGCTTTCGGTGATGTCTGTAAGTCATGGAGATCAGTTGCGGTCTCTAACTGGAATAAATTTATGGTGTCTAAACAACCCATGTATTTATCCATCTCTTCTCGTTTGAATGACAAAGAGTGTTACTTAGAGGACTACCAAAGGAGAAAGTTGAAAACCACCATTCCCCATTCTAATGGCACAATTTGTGTTGGGATAACTTGTGGTTACTTGATTTTTTTTTAGAAGGAAGCCTGTGATTTCTGGCTTGTGAATCCCTTCACAAAGAAAGAACTTTGTTTCCCAGATTTCCCCTTTGGTGTGACTCCTTTCCCAACACGTTTCAGGGGCATTCTTGTCTTTTCACCATCAATGTTCGGGTGGGTGTTTGTGGTAATCACACACGCATTTGCCGATAAAATAGCTTTCTCTTTACCTGGTGAACAAAGTGAGTGGTATTATGTCACAACCCCTAGCATCATCCATGATTTACATTTTTTCAAGGGAAAAATATATACGATAGACTGGAATAGTCAGTTATGTGAACTAAGACTTAATCGAGAGCCCACCTTAACCCTACTGAATATGAAGAATTTCCCATGGGCACACAATTATATGCTGGAATTCCTAAGTTCAAGTGAAAACCTTTTTGTGGTGGATGTAGTAGGAGATGTGTCGGCTTGTGAAGCTGATTTTGATGAAATGAAATGGGTGACTTCAAACAGGACGATAGCTGCATATGCAGTTTTTTTAAGTAACTTCAAGTGTGCTGCTGCCATTAGACCAGATACGTGGATCCACCCTTGGACACAGTACCAGAGGCTTAATTTCTCTGATGGATATGATCCTAGTAAGACAAGGAGAATGTGTTTAACTACAAACATGTGGTACTTTCCACATGATTGCTTGATTGATACTGACCCTGGTTAGTTCTCTCTTTATCTTTAACATTATTATGATGATATTCAGTGTAGGATCGTTTTTGGACCCAAATGAGTCGTTCAGAAGAGTTTATCTTAGTTTCAGAGGCGGAAACAAAGAAACTAAGTTCAATTCAGCTAGATTCACGCTTTAAACTATTGTATGATTGATTTAGAAGACGTTTACAACCTGACAACACTTCGGCAGCACTTTGTTGCTTTGGCCGGAAAGTTACAAATGAACTAGACATGAGGGTATTTATAGGATAAGACCCTTTCGTTTGAAAAAGACATGAAACTTTCAAACGGAACCCTTTCAAACTTTACATTCAAACTTTACATTCAAACGGAACCTATTTCAAACTTGCATCTTCAAACGGTTGACTTCAAATTCCATATTTCATGTGCTGATGTCACTATGTGATGTCATATAAGTGATGTCATCATCAATGATGATGACCTCATGCTAGATCTGAACTGCAACATACCAGAGACTCGACGTAAGACGAAGACGACAGATGAATGCACCAACAGACTCCCCCTCAGATGTTGACGAGTCTTCAGTGTCGAGTCTACAACATCTTCAGTCTTTATCAGTCTTTTCGAACTCTTTGAAGTATCTGACGCTGTAAGTATCCTCAAATCTCCTCTCTTCTCTTCTTCAACATCAACAGACTTCTCACAATCAATCTCTACTCAGATGTCTTCAGACTCCCCCTCTCGATTTGCTGGGATCGCAGTCTGACTTTTACAAAATCCTCAGGTATCGGAACCTGGCCCTCTATCTTCAGGTTCAAGATAAAAACCTGGCTATACCTGCACATTCTTAACCCAGAAGTAAATTTTCTAAATTTAACAATTTGAATGCATCAAAAACAACTCTCATATGCATCAACAATCACTCTTCCTCAGATCACATACACATGATGAACCATTTGTTGATTTAAAAAAAACATATTTTCACAATTAAGACACACTCCCCCTCACAACCATGTCATCATGTTTAGCACTCGGAACTTTGAAAATCAGCTTTCGAATATCAGTTGTCGAAAATCTTTTTGAGTTTTTCAAAAATTTATGCTAAAACACACCGAAAATCTTTTTGAATTTGAATGTAAAAAAATGCAGTAAAGAAATATTTACAGACAATATTTTTGTGAGTTTTGTGTAAGAGGATCATATCAGTTTATGAGACATGTCACTAACACCGTTAAGCTACATTTCATTTTCAGTTCTAAACAATTCACCTAGATTGTCAGTATATTTGTCCACTTAAATTTTCACACAAAGTTCAATTGATCCGAGATATGAGATTAATGTTTTAAGCTCTTGAACTTATCCGTGTGTCTCACTACTTGAATATACTCCCGTATCCAGATCCCAATATTCAGTCTTACAGGTGAGTATACCACAGATGATATCTGTAAGGGAATAAATTATAGTGCGAGGGCCGTGAGAGCTCAGGTCGATCTTTCGATACGCAGAGAGATGATGGCTTCGACTTTTGGTTTGTCCCCTTTAGAGGATCTTTTGCATTACAACAGCAGCGACTACCAATTTTATTGTTTCATCAGCTTGCTGAGGGTGATGCTATGTTTCAAGCATTTGCAGAAAGCATTATCCGGGGACTAGGTCAGAAATTTCTTTCAGCAGAAGTCCCGGGATAATACCCCAGATATCACTGAGCATAAAGACCTAGTATCTCAGAATAAGGGACCTTTCAAACAAGATTTCAGGGGTTACCTATATATCCAAGTTTGTGTTAACCCACAGAACAAGCAAGTTTGAAATTTATGTTTGTATCTCGTCACAATTTACTAAATGTGTAAAAACCTACTGACACATCCACAGTGAGATTGTTTATCACATATTATCTAAACAATTCTTTAGCATGTTGTGACAGTCCACTGATGTACTATCATTTCCTCTTTTATGACACTAAAACTCATTTTTGATATTATCATGTTTTTGCCCTTTTTCAAATTTTCTAATGTTTTTGGATTTTCAGAAATTTTTACTCCCCCTAAAATGCAAACATATTAAAGGAAATTTGAAAACAAACTGTACAATATACTTGACAACTGATAACGAATCACTTCAAATCGCCATCCATTTGGCATAAACAATCAGAACTCCCCCTTTCACAAAACTATTTTCTCATTATGATTTCAAAACACTTAAGTTTGTTTTAACCAAAATGATTTTTCCGGAAAATAAGTTTTGTTGATTTTACCACTTGTGAAATTAGGAGTTTGGTTCATCATATTGTCCTTCAAACATACAAATCAGGATTACATCAAGTTCAAACTAATGACCTTGACGAATCACATTGTAATTCCAAAACATATAACCACATGTAGGAATAAAACCTCTACACAAACCATTTTACTAATCAAGATGCCGATTCCTGCTTCGCACTTACCAACCTGGAAGCTCCGGCAAGTCACACTTATCCTGTAAAAATTTAACTATTTTTAAGATTCAAACACACAATCAATTACTAAGAAAGATGCCGATTCCTGATCCGCAATTACAAACTTGGGATCTCCGGCAAGTCAGGTTTTTCAAGCAAAGAAAATGTCCACCCAAGCCTGACCAGCCTTGGGTGTTTTCAGTTCAGAAGCAGTTGGAGTGTAAGTTGCTTTCTTTTTAGCATAAAACTCCTTTACCCCTTTCACCTTTCCATCAACCATTTTTCCGAAAATCTTCTTAACTTTCCCATTAAACGCTTTCTCAACATCAAAGCTATCCTTCTCAGAATAACCCTGATTTGAGATTTCAGACTTTCCAGTTTTCCTTTTAAAATTTTCAGTCCTCAATGGAGGAAAGTTCTCATCATCCATTGAAAGAACTGAGTTTTCATCACTCTCATCAAACTGTGGCTCCTCTGATTTTGTGGAATCAGATTCATCACCAGATTTTACCTCTGATTTCTTAACAACCCAAGCTTGGTTGTCAAGATTTCCCTTCTTCTTGTAAAACCTTTTCGAACACTCTCCAACTTCAAATGTTGAATTTTTAAACACTTTAAATTTTTCAGTTGGTGGTTCGGTTTTATCAATAATAACTTCTTTCAGTTTTCCAGAAACTCCCTGTTTTGTGTTTGTCGCTTTCGGACAGTTCCATGCAATGTGACCAGCTTCATTGCATCAGAAACAGGTTCTTGTTTCTTTCCTTTGATAAGCTCCATTCTTCATTTTTTCAGCAAGAAATTCTTGATTTGTTTGTCTCCAAAATGAGCTCTTCTGTTCTTCCTCTGCAGTTGTCCCTGAAACAAATTTAACTCTGGAATTAAAATCTTTAATATATTTTTCATTTTTATAGTTTTTAGGTGGAATAAAACCAAGTCCTTTCTTTTTGTAGCTACGATTGTGGTTTGGTTTCTTTTGAAAACCAGAACCAGAATTGTAACCCTTTTTCTTGTTCAAACGTTGTTGTACTCTTGAAGTGTAATTTTTAGGTTTTCCAGTAAGATTTAAATCTTTTATTTCAGAAATATTAATTTCTGCCATTTTGAAAACCTTTTTGATCATTTCAAATCGAACACTTCTTATTGGAAACTCTTTATCAAAATATAATTTGTCAGAATCATTCAAAGTATACACAACTTCAAATGTTTCATCATCCAAATTAGATTTTGACAATAAAAACTCTTTACTATAAACCCGTTTTCCCGACGATTTTGAACTTCTTTCGGACGAACTCGAACTCCCAACTGACTGACACGAACTTTTGGACTCGGACTTTGACTCTGACTCCTCATCCTTATCCAACACCTGATCAACCACTCTTTTTATCAGTTCTGACTCATGATCTGTATCGGACGCTGTGAACGTGACGTCAATATTGTCCGGTAAAACATCTGTTATCTCGGATTCTAACTTAATATTGACCGCCTGTTTTAGTTCTTCCTCATTAGGTTTCCTAGATGAGTACCCTTCCCAAATCGGAGGCGGACACTTATTATAACAGACACCCTGTTTCTTACCAGTATCCTTTTTCTTCTTTGGCTTTATTTCTTCGTCTTTAAACGCTTCAAATCCTTCAACTGTTGGATAAATTCTATCGATTATATAATCACAACCTTTGTAACTTTGCAGCAATCTTCTGATTCTTTCATTTTCAGCTGCTTCACTATCCAACTCTTTTTTCCACTTTGCACATTCTTCTATGTACATATTGATCTCTTTTTGCTTTGTCATCATGGTAGCATTCATCATCTTCAAAGCTTTTTCTCTTTCAGAGTTAGTCTTTTGCAGACTATTCACAGTTCTGTTCAATACATCATATGACTTTTTCAAATTTTTTACATCAAACAACAACTTTTCTTTCAACTTTTCTAACTCACTAAACCTCCCATCTTTCTCTATACATTGTTTACAAGACTCTAAACATTTAAGACAAGGTTTTGTGATTTCAACGATCTTCTCAACTTCAATTATCTTTTCAACTTCCACCATCTTCTCAACCACTTTGACCTTTTTCAAATCTTTTGCAGCTTTCTCCTCTTTCAGTTTCTTCAATTTTTCTGCAAAATAAAATTCAAAACTATCAGAAGATAAGTGAGTTTTTCCAATATTAATCTGTTCAATTTCTTCATCACTATCACTTGTCTCTGACGAACTATTTTCAGATGAAACAGATCCTTCATCTTCACTTTTCTCTTCATCAGATAACACTTCCATCCATTCCTTCAGCATTTCCGGCTTTCGAATAATATGAGCAATAAACGCTCCAACATTTGAATCAGCTGGAATGTACTTGTCCCAGCTAAATCCTTCAGCCATTTTCTCATCATCTTGATCAACGATACCGTGGTAAGCTTTCCTGTTTGCATCTTCGATCATTCTTCCATGAGCTGTTTGTGGCTCTTTTTGTTGATGTGGTTGATGAGTGATTTGCTGATATATAGACTTTCGATAGTAATCATCTTTCCCAGACGACTCCTTTGCTCCTCTCGGCTCCTGATTCTTGCATTCTCTTTTAAAGTGACCTTTCTCCCTGCAACGAAAACAGACAACTTTAGATTTATCAAATCCAAGATTAGAAAGATTCGCATCCAAGAAATCATTTCTTCCTGTAACCAATCTAAATTTTTCTGCTCTCCTCAAAACACTAGCTAAAGCCCATTTAATATCCATCAGTTCCAGCTCCTCTGCATCGATTTGGTCATAATCTTCTTTTGTGAGCATCGGATTACCAATTCTTCCGGCAATCAACCCTTCATAAGACTCTAATGCAGTGACCAATAATCCCATATGATGCTTTACAACTTCTTCAGAATAATTTTGACCATTTTGAAGATGTAGAGCTACATTACACTGAATTAAATGCCCATTTCCAGCAGATGAACTTTGAACACTTGGAGGATTCACCGTTGAGAACCCACTAGTGTTGACTGATCCTTGACTGCTTGGTGTAGATTGATTTCCAGCACTAAATGCAGTTTGTATCTTTGGACTTGCTTCAGCAGTTTGAACATTTCCTTTATAGTACAATTTAATATCTTGTTGATGAGTAGAACTGTTCATTCTAGCAATTTTCTGCTGCTCCAGATCCTGTGCCTCCAGCTTTTCTATAAACTGTGCAATCGATAACTTTTTAAACTGTCCGGAATTCTTTAATATCATCAGATATGTACTCCATTCTTTTTGCGGTAACGCGTCAGCAAGCTTTTCAACCCATTCTGCTGGAGTTTTTGTAATCTTCAATTGTGACATGGTGCGTACAAGATGACAATATCTTTCAATAAGACTCTTTGTTGTTTCACCAGGCATGCACGTAAACAATTCAAACTCTTTTTTCAACAAAGCTGCTTTACTTTGTAACATTTCAGTGCTTCCCTCAAACTTCTTTTGAAGAGCTTCCCATATAGAATAAGAATTTTCATCATGTTGAATCAACACAAATATATCTTCTTTTACCGCTTGTTGTAACAAATTGATCATCATTTTCTCTCCTTTATAACTTTCCCTCTCTTGTTCAGTAAATTCAGAAATAATTTTATCAGCTCCCAATGTATTCTTTGGCCTCTCATACTCAGTTTCGATGCTCTCCCAAGCTTTTAGATGATTCGCCTGAACCCAATTCTCAAACCGTTTCTTCCATCCGTGATAATCTTCAATTCCCATAAGTTTCGGGGGTTTTTGCATTGTTCCGGTTTCATTCTCCATGTTCATGTTCTTAGTAATTTCGGATGGACTAGTCGGGGTTGTAGCAAAAGCGTTGTAAAAATCTTCACTCATGATTCGATATCGAAGAATTTCTCAAAGTGGCTTTCAAACGAACTGGTTCACCTTGTGAAATACCTGACAATTACCTGACAACAAACAAACACACAATCAGTTTTAAACTTTTATCAATTATCTGAAAGAAACTGGTACTCGAACTGATGATTTTCTGTGCAGACTGAACGATCAACTGTGCAGACTGAATAACCAACTGTGCGGACCGAATGACCAACTGACTGAATGACCCGGATCAAATTCAATTAACCTGATGAGCCTTTGATACAAAATTGACTTTATGACACCTTTAAACTCCGAACCGTACGAATTCTCAAGCGAATTGATGACTTTAATACGCAACTTGACTGACAAAACAACTAATCGAAACGTGCGAACCGACTGAACTCCAAACCTTGTGACCTGACAACTGACAACACTTCCAGCAAACAAATAACGTAGTAAAGCACGAATTTTAATGAATCATACACATAAGATGGCCGATGATATGTAATGAGATTAGGCCGAACTTCAAGTATATATGTTCAACAAAAATTTTTATTTTTTTTTAAATATGGAATGAATATTAGGCAAAAAAAAAATGTAAACAGTTACATGATCCAATTCACATATTATCATATAGCAACAAACATTTAATTCTGTTAAATGCCCGACAAAATCACATGATCAAATATCTTGATTTTCAGTCACAATTAATTCAGTCACATGTATTATGACAAACACTTATCATGTTCAAGACTTATTAATTGAGCTGAAACTTTTTGTTTAAAACAATCTTGGCCCAAGAACACTACTCACAAATGTTTAACAATCAATTTTGTGATTGGACCTTCATAATAAAGTGACTGACAATAACAAACAATATCACATGTATATCATTTAAAATTCACGACAACAATTACATGCAAAGATTTGACAAACTTATTGAACAGTGTGCTTTTTTAATGAATCGACATCACATGCAACTTTATATCTAAGTAAATGATGGCAATTGATCAGATTAATACACGTATCATATGCAATCACATGCAATCTGACATCTATGACACTTCATAGACTTTTATACACACATCGATGTAAACACTCAATCAGTTCACACTATTCAATGTTCAATCACATGAAATACTTTGACATTTAAACCAAAATCACATGCTCACATATTTCAACCAACTTGTTTTACGTATCACACAATTCAATTTACTTTTCAAACGGTTCACGTTTTTCAATGTACAAACACGTGAAAACTGAAACACTTTTCAAACAGATGTTTCAAACGATAAGTTGAATTTCAAACGGTCAGATTATGTTTCAAACGGCCAGGTACAATTTCAAACTTTCAGGTGCAATTTCAAACGATATGTTCAAACAGAACACCAGTTTCAAACGTAACAGTCCTGTTTTCAAACGATAGGATCAAATTTCAAACAGTAGGGTATGCATTTTCAAACGGAACACCTATGCTTCGTTCAAACAGAACCCATATTTCAGTCCTTTTTTACCGGTTAAACTTCGAATTTTGAATTGATATTCTCAAGGGTTTGTCAAAACACAATTACGCACATATTGTGAAAGTTTCAGCCGATTTTAACCGTGAAAACTTGTAATTTTCGAAAAGAAAGGTGTAGAAACAGAAATTTGTGGCTGAATTGGTATGAACTCTTCCTCCTGAGCTCTGATACCACTTGTAGGATCGTTTTTGGACCCAAATGAGTCGTTCAGAAGAGTTTATCTTAGTTTCAGAGGCGGAAACAAAGAAACTAAGTTCAATTCAGCTAGATTCACGCTTTAAACTGTTGTATGATTGATTTAGAAGACGTTTACAACCTGACAACACTTCGGCAGCACTTCGTTGCTTTGGCCGGAAAGTTACAAATGAACTAGACATGAGGGTATTTATAGGATAAGACCCTTCCGTTTGAAAAAGACATGAAACTTTCAAACGGAACCCTTTCAAACTTTACATTCAAACGGAACCTATTTCAAACTTGCATCTTCAAACGGTTGACTTCAAATTCCATATTTCATGTGCTGATGTCACTATGTGATGTCATATAAGTGATGTCATCATCAATGATGATGACCTCACGCTAGATCTGAACTGCAACATACCAGAGACTCGACGTAAGACGAAGACGACAGATGAATGCACCAACATTCAGAAAGGTATCTTAGGTTGTTTTAGCAACTTATAAGCTGTTTATTTGGATTCTTGTTAATTTGTATACTCGGGTGAACTTTTTGCAAACACGCATAATAACTAATGCTACAATATCTATGACTATAACTAATAGGCACCTGGGACATGAGTGCCAAATAGGTCTATGGTGTAGATAAGAACCAAACCTATATAAATTATAACACAGTGATTAAAAACGAGTAGACCAAATACCTTGCGTGCATCTGACCTAATAATTAGGAAGTGTCTGCTTGGTTTGTTCGACCAATGGATTCTGTTTGTTTCATCAGGTATGGAAAATGGCGCTTTGCTGAATATTATGGAAGACTAGAGCAAGAAAGCGGGTGGATTTTCATCTTCTGGATTAGGTTGGATTTCAAATGCAGAGGACGATGAAGAGAACTTGAATTAAGGGTGAATTGTAATGTGGAAAGTGGAAACTAGTTAAAACATGAAAGCTGTAATTGTGAATTTAAGATGGTTACTAAATTGCAGTTTTATTGTCCTTGGTTCTTTATTCTCAACCAAAGGGTGTTTGGAAGATATAGCAGGTTTATTTTGTGGTTTCATTTGTCTTTGATTATATATACATGAAGTTGTTAATACAAGTATACAACCTCTAAATTACTTGTTTGGGTTCCTTAAAGTGGTGATCTCTATCAATATGATTGAAGAAGTTATTATTGACAATTTGACATATACCAAATAATATTGAATAAAAGGAGATATCTACTGATACAAAGAGAAAATAGTGAAGAAACTTTAGAGTGAATGAAAACTTGTAATTGAAGTAAAAAGAAGCAACAAGGATTAGTTAATCGAATACTACCAAAGGAGTGGTGGTCAATTGACAAAGGCAAAACCTTTAAACGTCTGAGTTTGAAAGGGAGAGAAGGTCTTGGGTTAAGTCCTACAGACGACAATGTTAAAAAGAAATTTGCCGTTCAAAAAAAAGTTAATTGAACAACGCTTTCACCTGATTGTTCCATGTGTCATTTACCTTGGTCCACGTTTTTTGTTTGTTTTTTAATCGTTTCATGAGTCACTCACCACCACACCACCGCTGGGTACTACCACCATGCCACCTCAGTCTTCAATCTCTCTCAAGAGACTGACTTCAACCAAACGTATGGGTGAACCCCCATTTTGTATGTCCTTTTGTTTATAAATAATATTCAAAATCTTATCATTCACTGGAAGATATAAAAATCATAAACTTCAGAGTACCCAAGGGTGTTATTGTGTTAAAAGATTAACCCACAACAATGAAAGTTAATGTGTTAAGTTGATGCCCATGCCATTATAGCCTTGTGGCATATTAGCGGGTGGAATAAGGCTTAGAGACCATTAAGGGGTTCTTATCAGATTTATTTATTGGGTTTCCTCATGAATTGGTGTATAGGCATTATAGCCTAGTAGAGATGGATATGATGGTCAGGGATCCAAATTTGCCATTAAAAAAATGTGTTGAGTTGCTAAAAAGGTTAAGAATTAAAATATAAAAATTGTGGTTTTGGTCCATGTGGTTTATTAGTCATTGCAATATTTTACAATTTTGAAAAGTCTTGCAATTTTAATACTAATCTTCTCATTTTATTGCAATTTCAATCCACCTAACTCCATCCATAACCTAGTTAAAACCAAGTCACATGTTTATTCACATTATGTTCTTATTCATGATTCCTTTTTAGCTTGTGGTTGCTGTTATATACTGGTTGCTGGTGTTGATACATATTTTGTGGACGCGACTCGGCTCGGTTCGACTTGGTTCGGTTCGACCCGGTTAGGTTCGGCTCAAGCCCAACGTCACGACATTCCTCCGTCGTGCGCCCCAGAGTTCGACACACGAAGCACGGAGAGCCGAGAACGTTTCCCGCTTGACACATCATCATGACATCATCATGATGATGTCATCTTTGACTAATTTATGAAATCTGCATGTTGATTGAATGGATTTACGTATAACATGTTTCTTTGGGCCGAAGCTTCTCATCATGGGCTGAAACTTTGCATCTGGGCCGAACCCCCACTGGATTACATCCATGTCGACGAAACAAGTTTGTTTCGTCGACTTTGAAGACTTTCACATGTGATTCGTCGAGTATGGTCTGATTCGCCGAGTTCTATTTGTTTCGTAGTGTCTGTGGGTATAAATAGAGTTCATTACTTCTGTTTTAAATATAGAACACAGGAGAGACAAGTGAGAGCACACACACACACGAGAGAACTTTGAGAGTTTATAGAATACATCTGTAAACATTGAGCTTGTAACTGAACCTTTCAAACGTATTAATACAGAGGTGTTAATCGGTGAATATTGTGTGTCGTGTGTTTGCGTGTTCTATCTCGGTTTGCTTTCCCGGTTGGATTCCGCACAACCGGGTTGGTTTGTACACAAGGATTAGGCGACTAGATCCTCCCCTAGCCGGACCTACAAGTGGTATCAGAGCCTTGGCTCTTCTCCTTGTTAAAACCGAGCGTTTTCGGGTTTTAGAAACTTGTATTTTCTGGAAATTTTCTGTTTAAAACTTCGAAAATCTGCATTTTTTGCTGGAAGTTCATATAAAAACCTTGTTGTTTATCATTTTCTCATGTTAGTTGTTGGTTTTTATTAAACATTTTAGCAAAATCGCGTGTTCGGAAAGTGTCGGTTAACCGGAAAATTCATATTTTCTGGGTTGTTCCTCATAGTGTTCTTGCCATATTCAAAGTGTTCTTCAAGTATTCACTTTTTGATCTTTGAAAAGTTACTTGTAAAAGTTGTTTGTGAATTGGTAATTGTGATTTGATTAAAATAGTATATCACCTTACTGGTTGGTGAAATGATCATGGTGTGTAGCCGAAAGTTGTGTCTGCAGTGTCAGGTAGGATAAGGTGGAGCCAAAAAGTCTCACCAACTCCTGTTACTTTTCCACCTAAACAGACATCAGACGAAACAAAAGTCTTTTCGACAAAAACATATCGATATACATTGGGCCTTTATTTGGATTTGGGCCCGTTTCGTCAATAGGAGCCCAAAGATCTCAAGATTTGTTTCGTCGACCCACTTACATTATTCTATTTCGTCAACCATATCTGTTTCGCCACTTACAATCAGTTTCGTCGACCCACTTACAATCAGTTTCGCCAAGCCCATTATCCACAAATCTGTTTCGCCGATAAACAAGCATTGGGCCAGTTTCGTCAAATTTTAAGCCCTTAACCTGTTTCGTAAAGCCCAATACACCCAAATCTGTTTCGCCACAAAACAAAAATTCAGTTTCGTCAACATTCTGTTTCGTCGAGACACTTGTAATTTTAAACAGAAGGTTTGAAGAAGGTGTTTAACTGTTTGTTTGAGGTGTGATTTTCAGGTATTCATTTTTCTTGATAAAAAATGAATCCGATTTGGGGTACTCCGGTAAATACAGATATGTATTATGGAACTCCTAGTACTCCTGCAAGACCAATCTCACATGCTCCATTTAATCCTGAAATGTATTATGGAACATCTAGCACCCCTGCAAGACCAATCACACATGCTCCAATTCAGACGGCGTTTGTGTCTAGCACAGATCTACATGGCAATCCTATCCAAGTTCCTGTTAAGCCAGCTCAGCATGGGAACCAGAACCCTTTCAGAAATCAAGGCAACCAGCAGAATCAGAACAGGAACAATGAGCGTACGTTGATACCTATCAACAACCAAAGCCAAGCAGGACCATCAAATGCTAACCAGGCATTTGTGGTTCAAGTAAATGAAGGTTGTGATTGGTCAATCCAGTTGAGTAGTGATGCTCCAGATGGAACAGCTTGTTTTGCTGAGGTTGTCAAGGATCTTAAACATGCCAGTGGTGGAGAATCTTCCACCAATGGTGATGAATCTTCTGAAGACGAAGACAGTTCTGGATACAGTAGAAGCTCAGATGGAGAATCCTCGACTTCAGGTGATGATCATGTGGATGAGACATCAAGTGCGTCAGTCGATGCAGATGTTGATGAGCTATTAGGAGAAGCTGCAGCAAGGAATGATAGAAAATCTATTCTGGTGGATCAAGCTGTTTATTCTTCTTCTTCTCTCCATTCAGCCGTTATGGCTAATGTCGACAGTTCGTCCAGTCAGGTATGTGTTGATGAACCTACTGCTGTAAATTGTGATAAGTGTGCTAGCTTAAGTGATAGATGTGCTGATTTGGATGCAAACCTGTCTGAGTTGCAAGGCAAACATGATGCTTTACAAGCTAGTTTGTTTGACTTGCAAGACAAACATGTTTCGTTGAAAGATAAGTGGTGTGAATTGCAAAGCAAACACGAGGCTTTGCAAGAGAAATATGATGTGACATTCATCCACAACCAAAAGCTGACCGTGGATCTTTCGAAGTGCACTGAAGCCAACATGTTTTATGAAAACCATGAAAAGGAGTTTAAATCGGTAATTGAGAAATTAAAGAAAGATAAAACCGAGCTAACAAAAATGGTTTCCAGAAAACAAACTGACATTAATTTCTATATAACTCGACTTGAGATAATGCAAAAAGAGATGGCTTGTGTGAAAACTGAAAGTGAGGCGATCCAGCTTAAGCTAGATAGTTATTTGAGTTCTAGCTATGTGTTGGATCATATCATTGATGTTCAGAAAGAGAAACGGGATGTCACATGCATTGGATATAAGAAATGTCCACCACCTATGAGACACAATTATGATGCCATGCCTGACGAGGAAGATAGAACTTCCTTTAGACGTTGAGGAATTTGCAACAGGGCTCGGATACAAGAAGGAAGTATCATCAGAATCGGATGTGTCAGCAGATACAAGTGTGTCTTCTGCTGAACCGAATCAGGATCCTCCAGTTGTCATTGAGGATGCTGATTCTTCTGATGATGAATCTGATGATACTGATTCAGCAAAGTCTGATGCGGTGATCAAAGAAGAGGACATACCTCTTGAGAATCATATTCTATGTGATCCTCCCGCAAAGCACGCTAAGACTGCTGCAACCGAGTCCTCGTCTGCAAAAGAGTCTGAGAGTGTGGATTTGCTGTACACTCTTGTTGGTGATGATAAGATCTATTCTGACAAAGATTTTCCTATTAAGAATGTTAATCAATCCTTAATCAGTAAAGTCTTTGAAAATTCGACAAGTAAGTTTTTGGGAAAGACAGGATCACATGTTACAGTAACACAGTGTCCACCTATCCCAAAGGCCGAAGTTCGAAAACAATATGGCAATCAAAAATTACCAACAGTGAAAACGCAGCAAAATCATACCAAACCAAGAGGTAAAACACCGACTCAAAGTTAAAGGAAGCCGAATCAGAAGAAGAACAAGAATGTGAACTTTGTGAAATCAAAGGGAACGGACAAAATTGAAACGTTTGAAAACAAATCTAACTTAGATTTTGTTAAGCAAGCAAAAATTTTGAAAAGAAATGAACCAAATAGTTCAAAACCAAGTACCTCGAGATCACAAAGTTCATCATCGACAAGACAATCACATGATACTACGGGGTTTGTAGAACGTAGATCATGTTTTTCATGTGGCACAATTGGACATATCATTCGAAATTGTCCATATCTTCATAAACAAAAAGCCAAAGTTGATGATTCCCGTGACCAAATTGACCGAAAGCGATCTGTTTCATCAAAACCAGACCCTCGTCTTGTTAAACAACAAGAAGTGAAACAGAGAAAGAAACAACGGAAATATGTTGAAAAGGTTTTAAAACCAGAGGTTGTCCAAACGCAGTCTGTTAAATCAAATGTTAAAAATGAAAAACAAAAACAGATTTGGAAACCAAAATCAGTAACTGTTTCAGGGAGAGCTACATCAATTCCGAATCATCGGGAAATGGATGTCACAATTCTCGATGATGACGGACGACCCAAGTCTGTGAAGGCTTGGGTCCCCCTCTCTAACTAATCTCTGAATGAGTGTGTAGGATGTTCCAGGAGGAACTATTGATAGTCTTAGGATTGTTGATAGTGGAGCGTCCATGCACAAGATCGGCGACATTAGGCTCCGAAACATTGTTGTAACCAAGGAGAATATTGTTGCCTTTGATGGAGAGAGGAGAAAAGAAGACAAACATGATGGTGAAAGAATGTGGTTGAATGAAGTTGAAAAATTCGACAAGATGAAATATGTGCCAAAATTGGTTGTTATGGTTTTTGATCGGGTCAACAGGAAAGATTCCAATGAAAAGTATGCGCCTGCAGCACGTCTGAAGCTTTTTGAAGATTCATGGATTTTTCTTCCACAAGAAGTTCAAAGTCCACAAGATGAACGTGTAGGGTACTTTTCTCTACGGTGTGATTGAAGAAAATGTGTTGGTTGATCAAACTACACCGGGTGTGCGGATGCCTTGGCGTGGATTGAACAACCGCACACTTCCTCTCAAAGAGAAAGACAAAGACCTTCGCTGGTGCAATGTGGAAGACCAGCCGGACCCAAAGGTTTATGATCTTGTTGCTGTGAAGAGATTTCTCAGTAGCTACAAAAATCGACTTTGAAATCCACACCGGGTGGATATCCAGTTTGGGAGAGCGCTCAGATTCCTGGCAATACACGAAGCAGTTGCGGGATACGGTTTTAAATTTCTAATCTCTCCTATACTTGTCGATATTTAAGCTGCTTTATGAATTATTATCATCTCGTACAGCACTCCTTGGCCTGACACGTTGATCTCGAATATCACCTCACACGAGATTGTTTCACTCTGAAACTCATCATTGTTGTCATGGTCCACACCGATGACCAACGTGCCAACCTTTTTACCAAAGCATTTGACAAATCAAGATTTGACTATTTATTATTGGTAAACGGCATTAAGGTCAAGCAAAAGTAAAACCAACATCGGAAAATCATTTTTGTAAATACCTTTGTGTTTTAAATTTATCATAGTTTGTTGATTTTAGGGGGAGTAATCCAAAATTTGAAAATCCAAAAACATCGAAAAATTTCAAAAACACAAAAACAATGGAAAAACAAAAATGAGTTTCCTGGCGAGCAAAAGAGAAAATGATAGTACATCAGTGGTCTGTCCAATCCTCTTTAAACTTAAACTGAAAAACGATAAGCAGCTCTATATAAGATGTATCGGTAGGCTCACAATCATTTTAAAGTGTGCAGGGTGATATAAATCTTAAATCGACTGAAGACCAGGTGGGAACCACTCATTGGCATATGGTCTTAGTACCGAAATTTCGTTTGAGAGATTGCCGAGGTTTTGAGATATTCGGTCTTTATGCTGCTTATCATCTGGGTATCATGGTTGTATCTTTTACCGAAAAATAACGGGGACGCAAGTCTAGATCTTCCATGATACTATACATACGTGTACATACTGCATTCGACCTCAATAAGTGATCAACAATCACATGTCCACAAAATAAGTGATAAAATATCACATTTATCCGGGAGTCAAGTTCGTCTCTCTGCTGTACGAAAGTACTGACCTGTTCACGGACTTGCTCTTGTGCCCTTCATGCATATGAAAATCAAGTTCCTCATCAATAAGTGATTCTATCACATAGGGCTTGTTTTCAATCAAAATAAGTGAGTTTCTCACATCATATACGGTCAAACAGATGATAATCGGTATACTCACCGGTAAGATGAACCCTCGTGCATACCTTGATACGGGAATGTGTCGTGATGTGGATGAACACCGGTAGGTAAGTATAAATCATACCTTAACGTATCCCCTCGCTATGATTACATATGATAAGTTGAGCTTATGTGGACAACAATACCGATAATCGTTATAGGATGCTTATCTTAATGTGAACTAATTGAACAACAAGAGCGTTTTGGCATGACCGTACACTGATATGATTCTCTTACCCTCGAAACTCACAAAAAGAATGTCTGTAAATATTTATTTAATGCTTTCAGTCTCTGCATCTTTGTATATATTTATTTACTGCTTTCTGTCTTTACATTTGAAATATTAAATAATTCCAAAAAGATTTTAGGTGTGTTTTAATATAACCTTTATAAAATCCAAAAAGATTTTACTTCTATCTTATTTTCGATTGTATGATGTTGGAGCTCGAGTCTTCGTTACCTGAAACCTGATTGAAAACCAAATCGACTAAATCTTCATAATCGGTCGAAATTTGCAAGTTTTTGAAAGTTAAAGACTAAAATTGATAAATTTGTTAAACTTTCAAACGGTCGGACGGTAGTTGATTGAAATATGGTCATACGTGTGTCATTTGTCTATGTTAACTATATTCCAAGCAATTGTTCTCATTACGCGTTTAGATTTCTTGCATGTGCAGATTCTAAAGGCAAGGAGAACATGGTCAATGACAAGCTTCGGAATGAAGACACAGCGTGAAGGCACTCAAATGATGAAGATGATCGAGTTGCCGTTGGCCATCATCAACACCACAAGGATCTCAAGTTGTAAATATCAAGACATTCACGAGCATAACTCAAGGGGGAGCTTATGTTAACGGGGAGTTTGTTGAT
The DNA here is from genome assembly GCA_030545235.1 of Helianthus tuberosus. NCBI lineage: Eukaryota > Viridiplantae > Streptophyta > Magnoliopsida > Asterales > Asteraceae > Helianthus > Helianthus tuberosus. The sequence continues at coordinate 42,495,311 of CM060448.1, read as the reverse complement.
ACACTTTCTGCTTTGAAGACGTGAAGACTTTGAAGATCCGCCGACTTAGAAGACATGGAAGATGAACCTCACGAGTAGCGTCCAAGGGGGGAGTTTGTTGATACATATTTTGTGGACGCGACTCGGCTCGGTTCGACTTGGTTCGGTTCGACCCGGTTAGGTTCGGCTCAAGCCCGACGTCACGACATTCCTCCGTCGTGCGCCCCAGAGTTTGACACACGAAGCACGGAGAGCCGAGAACGTTTCCCGCTTGACACATCATCATGACATCATCATGATGATGTCATGATGATGTCATCTTTGACTAATTTATGAAATCTACATGTTGATTGAATGGATTTACGTATAACATGTTTCTTTGGGCCGAAGCTTCTCATCATGGGCTGAAACTTTGCATCTGGGCCGAACCCCCACTGGATTACATCCATGTCGACGAAACAAGTTTGTTTCGTCGACTTTGAAGACTTTCACATGTGATTCGTCGAGTGTGGTCTGATTCGCCGAGTTCTATTTGTTTCGTAGTGTCTGTGGGTATAAATAGAGTTCATTACTTCTGTTTTAAATATAGAACACAGGAGAGACAAGTGAGAGCACACACATACACGAGAGAACTTTGAGAGTTTATAGAATACATCTATAAACATTGAGCTTGTAACTGAACCTTTCATACGTATTAATACAGAGGTGTTAATCGGTGAATATTGTGTGTCGTGTGTTTCCGTGTTCTATCTCGGTTTGCTTTCCCGGTTGGATTCCGCACAACCGGGTTGGTTTGTACACAAGGATTAGGCGACTAGATCCTCCCCTAGCCGGACCTACAGCCGGTAAAACAGTTTAAACTGTTAAACTGTTAAAACTGGTAAACTGTTAAAACTATTAAAACAGTTAAACTGATGCCGATATTAGCCATTTGGTTAAAAATCGGCTACTAAAACAGTTTACAGTTAAACTGTTAGAACAGTGATGCCGTTGTAAACTACAAACTGTATTTCAATTTATGCGAGTGCACACGCAGCGGCGTCGTTAAGTGCACACATAGCAGTCAGACGCGCAGCAACGTCGTTGAGAACACAGGCAGCAGCGGCGTTGGCCACGCGCAACAGCATCGTCGGACGCGCGCAGCAGCGTTGTGAGATGCAGCGAGCAGCGTTGTCAGACGCGCACAACAGCGTTGTTGAGTGCACACACAGCAGCAGCGACGGTCGCGCGCAGCAGTTTCGTCGGACGCGCGCAGCAGCGTCGTCGAGTGCACACGCAGCAGCGTCGTCGGACGCAGCGCAACAGCATGTGTTGAGATATTTGCTAGTGCCATTGCTGTTAATCAGCATGTGTTCCCAATATTCTTGAAGTAATAACCCTGTAGTGAGATATTTGTTGGTGTCTTTGTTGTTAATCATATAGAAATTGGATGTATGATTGAAGTCAAGATTTATAAACTCGTTAAATAATTAGAAACTAACATGAAAATTTTTTAAATAAAAAAGAAGACATGAGAATATGATTCTTTTTTTTTCTTTGTTATATTGTTCGGATCGAATAAAACAGAAACCACTGTAGGACCGTGTTTCGGGACCGAAACCGTGATTAGTGTGAGATTAGATCAAGACGGGAGAGATTAGAGATGGATAAACACAACTTCTTTGTATTAATCGGTAGTATAACATTACAAATCGGCCCGGTTACAAGATAACCAAACTAATACCAAAGGAGTATACATCCGGGGAGAGACCAAGTGGTGATCTCTCCCCCAAACACTAAAGCTCACAGTGAACACTCTCAAATGAGCTCACCCTATCTCTCACTCTTTGCAAATGAACAATGGGTTGGTATTTATACCCACACCCACTTGTCTAGCAAACACACATGGTCAAACACATAACCCTCTCATTTGACCACTTCAAACGAGCGGGTCAATACACATTTGTTTGACCGTTTCACTAACTATTAAAAATTCAGCATAAAATAAATCTAAACTATTCGAACAGCATCGTACACAAAATCTGCATCAACAAATTCCCCCTTGTCCGTTGCTGTCGAATGCTGAAAATGAAACTGCAATCGATCTTCAGTCAAGTATTTATCTTCTATGTGTTAACAAATTCCCCCTTGACCGATGATCCAGGTAAGTAGTATCTTGACGCACCTTGTATAATAGTTCCCCCTTAAAGTACGCGTATCCGTGTTGGGTGTTGTGCAATGTCCTCATAAGGCTCAATTGACCGATCTTCCGCTAATCTTCCAATACTCTAACCGGCATTTGATAAGGGTTCCGTTCTTTAAGAACTGCATCAAGTCTTGATCTGTCATAAGAAATCTATTTCATTCAAGCATACTACATTGGTAGAGATTTCTGGTGAACTGTCTTCTGTAAACCGTCTTTGTGGAATCGACCAAGTAATGCACTTTAATCCTCGGCATCAATACTCAGGAAAGTCAGCTAGACTGAGTATATCCTTTGCAAGCTCAACCAAACAGCACGCTTAGTTGAACTACATCCAGATCTCATTGTCTCGCCTTTGTGAAGTTGAACATGTAATGCACTACGGATCTTCAGCATCAGTACTCAGGAAGTGAGCTTGACCAAGTACATTGTTTGCAAACTCAACGAATTGAGTTACCCCCAGATCCCTATCAAATTCCAAAGAAACATCAAACCCAAAACCGAATCCTGCAGGTCTTCAGCCTTGAACTATCAGCTTTCATAAAGATTCCCTCAGGTCTTCAGTGAAGAGCGCTTTGAAACTACTGTCGACTTTAGATACATGTATGTTTCCGTGCAAAACCCTTCACGCTGGCTGGAGAATTAATTAAAATCCTCAAATATGTGTATGTGCAAAACATTCCACGCAGAACCTTTAGTATCACCAGAAAATCACAAACTCTACCACCTGTGATTGCGTTTAGAAATTTACAGAAGAAATTCAACATATGAAAATTTTTTATCCCCCCATTTCTTTGGTAAGTGCTCTAAACCTTAAAAGATTCTCTCCACTTCAAAGAAACTGTCTTCAATTCCACATAACAAATTCTCTCCATTTGTTGGTACACTTTATGTGGACGCGACTCGGTTCGGTTCGACTCGTTAAGATTCGGCTCAAGCCCGATGTCACGACATTCCTCCGTCGTGCGCCCCAGAGTTCGACACGCGAAGCACGGAGAGCCGCAAACCATTTCCCGCCAACACATCACCATGACATCACCATGATGATGTCATGTGAAGGCTTTTGCATGTTCTAATCAATTCTAGCTGTTTGCTGTGCATCTTGATGAAAGACCTGATCCAATGCATGACGAAAAACACATGCACATTCTGCTTGACGAAACTCCTGCCTATCCATGTCTGACGAAAAACTGATCATTTATATATGACGAATGACCTGAACATGCTTATGTTCGTCATCTTTAGTATTTCGTCATGACGTCTTTCGTCAGTCATGTTTCATCGGTTGCTTGATATTTCGTCGACCCTGTCCCTATATAATCAGCAGGCTGGAGACAAGAACCTAGATAGCACAAGAGAACACAGCACAGAGAGAACTGAGAAAGTTTAAGTGTATAACTTCGTGTAATCTTTGTAAACAAACTTTCTGGTTTAATATATTGTGAGTTTGAAACATTGAATCTCTGTGTCTTGTATTTATCTCGATCTCGGTTTGCTTTCCCGGTTAGATTCCGCACAACCGGGTTTGTTCGTATACAAGGAATAGGCGACTAGATCCTCCGCTAGTTGGACCTACAAGTGGTATAAGAGCCAAGGCTCTCATCCTTGTTAAAACCGAGTTTCCGGTGTGATTTTCGAGTGGGTTTTGAGTTTTTCTTGGTTAAAATATCTAAAACCTAGTTGTGTTTCTTAAAAATTCAGTTTTTAAAGCTCAAAAATCGATGTTGTTTGATGTTGTTCTTGTTTAAAACTTGTTAAAATCTTTAGAGATTATCAAAGCTACAAGTTATTTTGAGTTTCAACATAAAAAGTTGTGTTCAGAAATTTTTCCGGTGAAAACACATTGCCGAAAAACTCATAAATATCATCAGAGTTCATAAGTGGTCTTCATTTTCTTGTTGGTTTGATCTTTGTTTGAATAATTATTGAAGTGTTAAGATTAAAATATGTTTGTTTGAAAAAGTTATCCATTGTGAAGGATGGCTGTTGTGTGAAAATTGTGGTCGAGAGTATGGTAGTTTGACAAAATTGACATAACAACTCTTGTGTCAGACAGATAAGATTTTGTGAAAAGATCTCACCAAATACCAACTTCTTTGTCTTATTCCAATTTCAATTGAAATCACCTTTCACGAAAAACCACCAGTTTGTTCTTTCACTAAATACCCACCAGTTTGTTTAGTGGGATTTAATACTTGGGCCTGTTCATGAAAGACTAGGTCCATTTGTCGGTTTCCTTATATAAATTCTCCAATGTAAAATCATTTGTGCTAGTAACTCGTGGACAATTATTTGTGGGCCTATTATTCGGTTTGGGCCTTATCTCAAGTGGATCTTTCATCTTTCGAGGCATATTATTCGTGGTCTACCATTTTTCGTGGAGATTCACAATTGAGTTCTTTCACGGAAGGTTCACAATTATTTTTAAGTTGCTTATTTTCAGTTCATCATGAGTACACACCTTTGGAGTCAAGCACTTGTAGGATCTCAATCTTCAAATGATCCTTCTCATCAAAGTAAACCGAAAATGACGATAGATATGTATGGTCGTTGGATTCCAGATTCAAATGCCGACAATTTGTATATGCAAAAGGGTTCAGTGCCATTTTGGCCTCAGTCTCCCACACCCCCATCCTCATCAACTCCATCCCTAGTGAGTTTAATTGCGAAAATTTCTTATAAGCAAAAGGGTTCAGTACCATCTTTAAAAATCAAGCTTTGGGATAAATCTACTGTCGATTGTGATCCGACAGTTCAGTTGGAGAACAGTGGTCAAACAAAAATGGCGTTTTATGCCAAAATTGTCAAGGATGCCAGCAATGGTGAATCCTCGGGAAATGATGACAGTTCTGAACATGACGGTAGCTCAGTTAAAGATGGTACAAGTTCAAGTTCAAGCGAGGATGGATCAGAATATGAATCAACAAGGGAAGTTGTTGATTCTGAGGCAAATGAGTCAATATCTGAGAGTGAATCCAGTCAAGTATGTGTCGATGAACCAAGTTTGGATAGGTGTGATAGTTGTGTTAAATTAAGTGCTAAATTGTCTGATTTGCAAAGCAAATTGTCTGATTTGCAAAGCAAATTGTCTGATTTGCAAAGCAAATATGACGATTTGCAAAGCAAGTATGACGTGACATTTATCCACAATCAAGGTTTGATCGTGGATTTTTCGAAATGCAAAGAGGCCAACATGTGTTATGAAAACCATGAAAAAGAGTTTAAAACGGTGAATGAAAATTTAAGAAAAGATAAAACCGAGCTAACAAAAATGGTTTCAAGAAAACAAACTGACATAAACTGTTATATCAATCGTCTCGAGGTCATGCAAAAAGAGTTGGCTTGTGTTAAATCTGAAAGTGAGACGATCCAGCTTAAGCTAAATAGTTATTTAAACTCTAGTTATGTGCTGGATCACATCATCGATGTTCAGAAAGAGAAAAAGGATGTCACGTGCATTGGATATAAAAAATGTCCACCACCTGTTAGACACAATTATGATGCAATGCCTGATGAGGATAATAGGACTTATTTTGAGCAATCTGTTCCTTTAGACATTGAAGAATTTGCAACCGGACTTGGATACAAAACGGAAGTATCATCAGATTCGGATGTGTCAGCAGATACAGATGTATCAACTGCTAAACAAAATCAGGATCCTCTAGCCATTGTTGAGGATGCTGATTCTTCAGATGATGAATTCGATGATACTGACTCAACACAGTCAGATGCGGTAATCAAAGAAGAGGACATACCTCTTGAGAATCACATTCTATGTGATCCTCCCGCAAAACCTGCTAAGACTGTTCTGGTTGAGTCCACGTCTGCACAAGAGTCTGAGAGTTGTGAAAGTGTGAATTTGTTTTACACGTTGATTGGATCTGATAACATATATTCAGACAAGGATTTCCCAATCAAGAATGTCAATCAATCCTTGATTGATAAAGTTTTTGAAGATTCTACCAGTAAGTTTTTGGGAAAGTCGTGCCCAGGAGTTGTAGTAACTCAGTGTGCTCCTATCCCAAAATCCGAAGTTAGAAAGAAATATGGGAATCAAAAATTCCAACCACAAAACAATCAAGGAAAGCAAAGTTACGCTCACCAAGGAAATGGAAAAGGCAAACAGAGCCAAAACAAGAAAAGGGTTTGGAAGGTAAACTTCATTAAGTCTCGAGGGACGGATAAAATTGAATCTTTTGAGAACAAATCCAACACAGATTTTGTTATGCAAAATAAAATTTTGAAAAGAAACAGTCAAAACAACTACACACAACACACAAACTGTTGTGATGTAGGACCAAGTACCTCAAGATCACGAAGTTCATCATCAAGCTTTTACAATTATGATACTCCGAGGTTTGTTGAGCGGAGATCATGTTTCGAATGCGGTTTGCATGGGTACATTGTTAGAAATTGTCCATATCTCACGAAAGGAAAGGAAAAAGTTGATGCCCCCCATGGTAACAGTTACTATAAAAGATCTGTTTCACCAAGACAGGACCCTCGTCTTGTTAAACAACGAGAAAAGAAACAGAAAAAGAAACAAAAAAAAGAAGTCGAAAAAGCTTTAAAACCAGAGGTTGTCCAAACGCAGTTTGTTAAATCAGATGTTAAAAATGAAAAACAAAAACAGATTTGGAAACCAAAATCGGAAATTGTTTCAAGGGAGCTACATCAATTCCGAATCATCGGGAAATGGATGTCACAATTCTCCATGATGACGGACGACCCAAGTCTGTGAAGGCTTGGGTCCCCCTCTCCAACTAATCTCTGAATGATTGTGCAGGATGTTCCAGGAGGAACTATTGATAGTCTTAGGATCGTTGATAGTGGAGCGTCCATGCACAAGAACGGCGACATAAGGCTCCGAAATATTGTTACTTCTAGGAGAATATTGTTGCCATTGATGGAGAAAAAGGAAAAAGAAATGAAGACAAAAATTCCGATGAAGTAATGATGGTGAAAGAATGTGGTTGAAAAATTCGACAAGCTGAAAAATGTGCCAAAATTTGGTTGTTATGGTTTTTGATCGGGTCAACAGGAAAGATTCCAATGAAAAGTACGCGCCTACAGCACGTCTAGGCCTTTTGAAGATTCATGGATTTTTCTTTCACAAGAAGTTTAAAGTCCACAAGATGAACGTGTAGGGTACTTTTCTCTACGGTGTGATTGAAGAAAATGTGTTTGTTGAACAAACCACACCGGGTGTGCGGATACCTTGGAGTGGATTAAACAACCGTACACTACTTCTAAAGGAGAAAGACGAAAGACCTTTGCTGGTGCAAAAACATGTGGAATACATCATGCATGGATCGACCAATGATGACGGGTACAAGCTTTCCCACATGCTCCATTTGCCACTTACCAGCTGGACCCGAAGGTTTATCATCTTGTTGCTGTAAAGAGAATTCTCGGTTCATTGAAGTAGCTGCAAAATCGACCTTGAAATCCACACCGGGTGGATATCCAGTTTGGGAGAGCACTCAGATTCCTGGCGATGCACGCAGAAATTGCAGGATTACGGTTTTAAATTTCTAATCTCTCCTATCTTTGTCAATATTTAAGTTGTTTTGCGAATTACTAACATCTCGTAGAACACTCCTTGGCCAGACACATTGATCTCGAATATCACCTCACACGTGATTGTTTCAATGTGAAACTCGTCAATGTTGTTAAGGTCCACACCGATGACCAACGTGCCGACCTTTTTACCAAAGCATTTGACAAGTCACGATTTGACTTTCTATTATTGGTAAACGGCATTAAGGTCAAGCAAGAGTAAAACCGACATCGGAAAATCGTTTTTGTAAATATCTTTTTGTTTTTAATTTATCATAGTTTTTACATTTTAGGGGGAGTAAATCCAAATTTTAAAAATCCAAAAACATCGAAAAATTTAAAAAACACAAAAACAATAGAAAAACAAAAATGAGTTTCCTGGTGAGCAAAAGAGAAAATGATAGTACATCAGTGGTCTGTCTAAACCTCTTTAAACCTTAAATGTATTAAGCAACTCTATATAAGATGTATCGGTAGGCTCACAATCATTTTAAAGTGTGCAGGGTGATATAAACTTAAATCGACTGAAAACTATGTGGGAACCACTCATTGGCATATGGTCTTAATACCGAAATTTCGTTTGATAGATTGCCAAGGTTCTGAGATATGTGGTCTTTATGTTGTTTATCACCTGGGTATCATGGTTGTTTCTTTTACTGAATATAACAGAGAAGAAGTCTAGATCTTCCATGATACCATACATATGTGTACATACTTCATACGACCTCAATAAGTGATCAACAATCACATGTCCAAACAAAATAAGTGATAATATATCACATTTATCCGGGAGTTAAGTTCGTCTCTTTGCTGTAATTTAGTACTGACCTGTTCACGGACTTGCTCCTGTGCCCTCATGCATCTGAAAATCAAGTTCCTCATCAATAAGTGATTCTATCACATAGGGCTTATTTTCAATCAAAATAAGTGTGTATCTCACATTTTCATATACGTCAAAACAGATGATAAATGGTATACTCACCAGCAAGATGAACTCTCGTGCATACCTTGATATACCTTGATACGGGAATGTGTCGTGTGTGGATGAACACCGGTCGGTAAGTATAAATCATACACTAATCGTATCCCCTCGCCATGATTACATTTGATAAGTTGAGCTTAAGTGGACAACAATACTGATAATCGTTATAGGATGCTTATCAAAATGTTAACTAAATGAACAACAAGAGCGTTTTGGCGTGACCATACACTGATATGATTCTCTTACCCTCGAAACTCGCAAAAAGAATGTCTGTAAATATTTATTTAATGCTTTTGGTTTCTACATCTCCGTATATATTTATTTACTGCTTTCAGTCTTTACATTTGAAATATTCAAAATTCCAAAAAGATTTTAGGTTTGTTTTAATATAAACTTTATAAAAGCCAAAAAGATTTTATTTCTAATTTCCTTTGATTACCCGATGTTGGAACTCGAGTCTTCGTCCTGAAACCTGAACGAAAACCAAAACAACTAAATCTTCATAAATGGTCGAAATTTGCAAAGTTTTGAAAGTTAAAGTCTAAAATTGAACAATTTGTTAAACTTTCAAAATGTCGGACGGTAGTTGATTGAAAACTGGTCACATGTGTGTCGTTTGTTTATGTTAACTATATTCCAAGCGGTTGTTCTCATTACGTGTTTAGCTTCTTGTATGTGCAGATGCGACATACAAACCAGCTAAAGGTGAAGAGAACGTGTTAGAAGACTAGCTTCGGAATGAAGACACGACATGGAGGCACTCAAAAGATGAAGATGATCGAGTTGCCGCTGACCTATCATCAACACCTCAAGGATCTAATTGCTGAAAATGGAGTTTATTTTAAGGGGGAGTTTGTTAACACACTTCCTAAATGAATAGGGGAGTTTGTTGATACACTTTCTACTTACGACACGTGAAGACTTTGAAGATCCTCCAACATAAAAGACAATGTGAAGAACGAACCCTCACGAGTAGCGTCCAAGGGGGAGTTTGTTGGTACACTTTATGTGGACGCGACTCGGTTCAGTTCGACTCGGTTAGATTCGGCTCAAGCCCGATGTCACGACATTCCTCCGTCGTGCGCCCCAGAGTTCGACATGTGAAGTACGGAGAGCCGCAAACCATTTCCCGCCGACACATCACCATGATGATGTCATGTGAAGGCTTTTGCATGTTCTAATCAATTCTAGTTGTTTGCTATGCATCTTGACGAAAGACCTGATCCAATGCATGACGAAAAACACATGCACATGCATGACGAAACTCCTGGCCCTGCCTATCCATGTCTGACGAAAAACTGATCATTTATATATGACGAATGACCTGAACATGCTTATGACAAAAAACCTGCAGGTTTTTTGTCATCTTTGGTATTTCGTCATGATGTCTTTCGTCAACTGATATGTTTCGTCAGCTGCTTGATATTTCGTCGACCCTGTCCCTATATAATCAACAGGCTGAAGACAGAAGTGAGATGAGAACAAGAGCAGAACAGAGACATACGAGAGAAAAGTGAGTGAGTTTGTGAGAGTTATAGCTTTGTGTAATTCTTGTAAACAAACACTTCTGGTTATAACATTTGGAACTTTAAATCGTTATATCTTGCTTGTCTGTTTCGTGTTCTTATCTCGGTTTGCTTTCCCGGTTGGATTCCGCACAACCGGGTTTGTTCGTATACAAGGATTAGGCGACTAGATCCTCCAGTTGGACCTACAACCACAAGCTAAAAAGGCTATAAAAAGTGAAATTTAGTAATACAAATCATGAATAAGAACACAATGTGAATAAATTATTACCAAAAATATATAAACTAATCAGAGTAGTTAAATAACATTCTTTCTTTAAATTTAGGACTATTTACGATTTTAGCCTTGCACATGACTAACATGTGAGTTGGTTTTAACTATGATATGGATGGAGTTAGTAAAGTGGATTAAAATTGCAATAAAATGGAAACATTGGTATTAAAATCACAAGAAGTTTCAAAATTGTAAAATACTCCAATGGCCTATAAACCACAAGGACCAAAACCTCAATTTACTCTAACAAAATTCAAACTTGCAAACATTACAATTTCTTAAAGAATAAACGTAAACATTATTTGTGGTTCAGTGACTTTGTCTTCTGGTTTCATGGATTCCGCACCTGGTATTTGTGGTTCTTCCTAATTCATATTTATATCCATATCTTGTAATTAATTTCATGTTTGTATGATATGTGTGCTTGTAACAATTTAGGGTTTTTGGAATTCCACAGCCTTCGAAGTGAAATTTTCCCCTGTGCTTTTATCATAGTAATCTGTGTTTGCTGATTTTCCAGTTGCAATCGAATTGGATTTTCCCAGATTTTTTTTTTATCAAGATTGACTCTAACCTTGACTTTTTATGTGTTCCCAAACAGGAGACTAGTCACCATCATGATTTCCTGCAAACTATGCATGGTTGGTCCAATGCACATTTGATCTTCTTTTAAAGTAATATTATTTTCGCTGCCATCTTACATGAATAGTTTTAGTTGATATGAAGTATATGGTTCTATATTTAAGGGTTTTTTTTTTCTTCTATTTGGGGTGTTATGTTCTTCCCAATTGTGTTCCAAAGTACATATTACAGTCTCATGGAAGTGATATGTATGTTTGTTTAGTGTAGAAGCCTGTGTACTCTATCTTGTGTTGTCTTGCAACATTTTGTAAGTATTTGAGAAGTGTAGCACATAAGCAAGTCCCATCTTTGTAACTTTGCATCGTTTGTGGCTTTTGCACGTGCCAAGAACTCCCATAATAATTATTCTTTTTGCAAGTTCATGGTCGTAAAAATCGCTAGGCGTTAATTAGGTGGTGAGGTACCGGCTAGTGATTAATCAGATTATTTTACAACAAACATATATACACACACCTACAAAGTTTTTCAGAATTTTATATATAATTTTTCAAACTTATTAACCGAATTGGATTAATAAGCATAAATTCTAAAATAGTTTAAAGATTTTGCCCAATTTTGACTGCCTTCATCCGATTGCCGGTTTAGGTCCAACTAGGTGAAATTTAATGGGTAAAGTTTACCAATAAATTCCGATTTTTACAATGCTGGGCCAGTTTAGGAATGGCTAGTACAAGTGGTCTAAATAGACTTCTAACAATGGTTTCAAGTCTTAGCCATGATGTGTTATGCAATTTGGATTCCTTGATTTTGTTTCATTCAGTTGCTTTTTGAAAATCATGGATGTGGCTTGCATTCTCTAACAGGAACACGTTAATCAAATCAAAACAACCAATCAAGGTCTTAAATAGTGAGAGGCGCTTTGAGGTGATAAATAGGTCACTAGAGCCAACGTGAGAGGTGAAGGCACTCGTGATACCAAACCACTTCTAATTTTTATAAATCATATTTCATAAACAAAACACTGTAATACTACATCTGACAACTAATGCACCAATGTGTATCATGTCATACCACAAGTGTTCTCGTGATTTTTTGTTCCATATTGCTGAAATGCATAAGCAGGAAGTAAAAATATATATTTTAACTCCATTTATCATATTCAAGTTCTTAAGGTAACTAAGTAATTGTAATGAAATCTGTAAGAGTACCTTTAATCTTGAAATAGATATGAGCATAGTTGTCAAAGTCGCAAGTCGCACTTAAGGTGCAAAGGGTGAGCCTGGGGCTTTTTGCAAGGCGCTTAAAAAGCGAGGGCTTTTTTAAGCTAGGCGCATAGTGTACACAGACAGTTTAAGGGTATTTAGACATGTTTAGTGCTAGTTTAGGGCTAAATTAGGTTGTTTTAGGTTAAACCCAGCATTGTTTTAGAGTTTTAGACAACATTTAGGGGGTTTAAATAGGTTCACACGACTATTGGCGGGAAATTAGCACCCGAGTGCCTGAATAACTACATAATCTGGCCCGATTGCGCCTGGACTGCCACAAGGCGCTTTTCGTGCACCCGAGCGTCTAGCTGTGCGCCTTTGACAACATAGGATATGAGTATAATTATCCTTGAACTATTTGGTAGAAACCAAGAAAATAAAATATCACCCAAATCAAACAATAAGGATGTCTCCTCAGTTGTCTATATACATGATGTTATTAAAAAAGTTATCTTATTTTTACCAAGCTACACTTATAATTCAATATTGGTAAGAAAGTTAATAATTATTGATGTTATCTTGCTTAAACCCTAAACAATGAAATTTTATCTACATGAAGCGCCTTTAGGCATTCAAATTTTTTAATCTTAAGTTTGCAATATTCTAGTTATTCTAGCCATGTAGGAAACAGTCACGAGAAAGAATGCCATTACTTTTCTGGTATATAACACTAGAAATCCATTACTAGCAATAAAGCACACGTTCACAAGTATTTGCTTTTCTAAAATGGACATATGGTAAAAAAACACATACTTATTGTGTTCTTCTACAAAAAGCTGAAAGCCTTGCTTTTAAGCAATCCAAGAATTGCCAAACACTATTAAGCATGTGAGAAAAATGCTTGGATAGTCCCTGTGGTTTGCCCATTTTTCACCTTTAGTCCCTAACTTTCTAAAATTACACATATAGTCCCCAACTTTTGCAATTTTGTTCCCGGATAGTCCTTGGCGTGAATGGAGGTTAGTTTTTGGTGTTAAATGTGTGAGAAATGACTAAAATACCCTTACTAATAAAAAAAAGTTATTAATTATCTAACTAAAAGAAAGTAGGACCCACTTTATAATCTTTTTAAATATCTAATTAAAATAAAACACTTCTCGTTCTTCTACCTTCTCTTTTCCAACCACCACCACCACCACCCAACTCTCCACCTGCAACTTTTCCACCACCATCACCACCCACACCCAATTGAAAGAGCTAGAATAGATCAAAGTAAAACACCAAATACATAGCACATAATTGTTTCAACTAATTCCAATCCATTATCTTCTATCCACTTTTCATCTCTAACACACAAAGAAGATCTAACAAGAATACTTCTGATCAGTGAACGACAATATGAAATTCACTTAAAAAACTAAACAAAATCCAGATTATTATTGGTGAACAATTGTTACACCAAGCGAAGAATTAACATAATTACACACTAAGAAAAGAATTAACATACCTAATTATCTTAAGCATGGACATGCAACTAAAAAGGAGAAAAACACGTTATTACACCAAGCGAAGAACTAACATATCCTATAATCTCTGAAACCGCCGGCATAAAATCGTAATCAGAATTGATCCGATAATCTCTTAAACTGCCGGAACGAGATCGGAATCATAATCCGATTGAATTGCTAAGGGTACTAAGGCTCACTCCGATCATTGCGTTCCCACGTGAACTCCGATCCACGTCTTGAGTTCCAACGAACTCTCACGATTGAAATTCGACTATGCGTACTGACCTTGACTTCCTGGTTCATGCTTTCAGTGGATTCCTCGACAAGCTGCAACTTGTTGTTAATCTATAGATTCGAGACGTAAATGACATCGTGAACGTTACCCAATTCGCCAGATAACTCGAGTTCGTGAGCCATGCTACCGATTCGTTCCAGAACTCCAAATGTCCCAGTGTATCGTAAACTGTCACACCCCGACCACGTAGAACATACAAAACGTGGCGGAAACGTCGGGGAGTGTTGTAACAGAATTAATTGTTTCAAATCCATGGCAATTGAAGTTTCGTTTTATTAATTAAAAGTGTTACAATGTCTTAACAAACAAAGAAATACAACATAATTAACTAGTCTTGCATCTTTTATTGTTACTAAAGCCCAAGTCTGCCTATGTGTATCTTGATCATCTTATGCAACAGCTCCTGAAAAACACATGTGAAAATAGGTACGTCAGCATAAAAATGTCTGTGAGATACATAGGTTTTGTGAAAATAGGATTCATGACTTATGTTTGAGAAAATGTTTAGTCATGAACCTTGTAATTTGCTTTGTCTTGTAAATTATTTGAAAAACGATAAGATCAGATGATATGTATAATTAAATGTAAGGTTAAATGAATAACCATGTAAAATGTGTTTGTATAAGATAAGTTGTTTATAAATCAATGTCTTGTGAAAAGTATATTATTTGTATAAAATGTTCTATGTCTCAAACTGAAATGATTCAAATAACGCTACGACATGAAATACCATACAAACACTTATATGTAGGAAGTACCAGCGGCGTATCCACCATGCTTGTATCATATTACACATGCCTCGTTACTTAATCACTTACTCAAACCAAACCAAACAATGTAAGATGTCTATGTTTAAACCAACTTCCAAATGTATTGTAATAATATGTTAAAATGTTTATGTCAAGATGTAGCATGTAATGTAATGTAGAACGATGTACTAAGTACGCACACAATGGGCATACATAGCATGAAATGTAATGAAATCATGTACTATAATGTACTAACAAACGTAGCAGGTATATGATGTGAAAACAGGAAAGCATGAAAGTAACAAGTAGGCACATGTGTTTCACCCCAAACCAGTTTGGAAAACAGTAAAAGAGGGGTCTATGTACTCACTTGAGATTGCTTAGTAGTCCTTGAGTAACAACCAAACAATGCTAGAGATCGCGGTTATCAAACGGCACCTAATATAGGTAACTATGTTAATAACTGGACCTAAATCGGAAGATCTGAAAGAATGAGGGTTCGTAAACCAAACGAGTATAGAGACTCGTGTCATATGGTTTAACAAAGCCTACATACTAAATGAAACCTTAATCTAAGAGCTTTCGACCCATTACGACCCGTTTAGGTAGCTTATGCTACTTTAACGCGTCGTTCGCGTGAAACGCGTTCGGACCGCCTAACTAGTCCTATGACAAGTGTTATATGCCTAAACATGTTACATAATCAGTTATGTGACAAAAGTTTAGGTTACATATGCTTAATTACCAATTATACATGAAAAGGGTATTCTGGTAATTTACCTAAGGCATATAAACTACCTATCATACAACTACTCAAACGACGTGACCATAAAGTATAACCTCGGAAGGTTATTCCCTATATACTATGGTCACCTAATGTATTTGGTCGGATCCTAATGATCGACCAAACTGGGTCGGGTTCGAAGGTATAAGCGATTTATCAGATCGCTTACCCTTACGACCCTAGACAACGTGGTAATCAGTAGGCATAGTCCCAAGGGACTATAACCAACGTGATTACACTCACGTTGCGAAGTTCAAACGAACTTCGCATTGACCATAACTGGTCAACGCAGAAAGTCAAACAGACTCGAAAAGACTCAAAAAGCAATAAAAGAACGAAAGAATACTTACGAAGGGTCCCCGAATGCTAATCTCGATCCAAGAATCTCAGGTATGAAACAATGGTTTCAACTTAGAGTTCCTAAGATCAAGATTCTAGTGATTTTAGCAATGGGGGTGGATGGGTATATATAGTTTTAGGAGAACCGTTAGGATCGTTTGTCGAATATCGTGCCTTAATCGCATCCGTACATGTGTCGGAACCTTATGGTACTAAAAATGGGTTCTTATCATCTGACTAAGCATGAGTGAGTATGTGGTTGTGGATCAATCAGCTGCAAACAGGCTGTGAAATACACTGCATCTGGTCTGGAGACCCCATACGCATCGTAGGGGAAAAGTCCCTACGCATCGTATGCCTGTAACTTTGGCAGAATTACAGTTTTAGTCCCTGTCATGCATTCAGCCCATTTTCGACACGTTTAAGGCCCGTTAACCCCATTTCAAAGCTCTAAAATGAAGTTAAAGTATAGGGAACTTAAAATGTGTTAAAAAATATCTCGGATGTCGGTTCGTTTAGCCGTACGGTTGCGATGTTCGGTTAATTACGACGGAATGCGCATAAGCGCGAAAAACGATCCAAATGACGCGACGAATGGATTTTTGGCAAGCCAAACACTAAAGCATAATATAGTCATGCTTACATAAATTTTTAGATGTCCGGATGTATTCAGAACGTATGTTATGCGCGAAAGTGCAAACTTATGCACTTTTTGACACTTTTAGTCCCTGAATGACCCAAAAGTTTATTTTAGCACACCGAACACCTCAAAGCCTATTTCTAAGCTATGTAAAGGATATTTATGGTATGTTTAACTTATGGTCATGTTCCAGAATGTCTGTTACAGTTCAAATTGGCATACTTTCGCAGTTTGTCAAATTCAGTCCCTGTAAGCGAATAAACTTTGATTTCACCACACCAAACCTTCCAAAACTTATATCTAAGTTATGTAAAGGTTATTTAAGGTATGTTAAGCCTATTTCACTATTCCGGAGTGTTCGTTGGATTAAACTGGTTATATCTACACATCAGAGCGCGTATAACCCTCCAGAAAGCGATTTAAAGCTTGAAATCGAACAAGAGTCGATATGTGCAAACGATACACATATTTTTACAAATCCCAAGTATGAAATACAATATTTCATTGGTTTGGCATTTGATTGATGGTTGGAGTGACACAGGTGTCACAGTCTCCCCTACTTTAGGAAATTTCGTCCCGAAATTAATTCGTAGGAGTCTATCTGTGGCTTTGTGTGAAGTAACCATCCAAGATAAGCAAGGCATAATCCTGTTATTTCTCTTTAACGGACATTTGTCATAATTTAAAAATGAACGAAATGAGTCTTTTTCCACAACCTCTTCAGAACCGAAAATGAACAAAATGAGTCATTTTCCACAACCTCTTCAGAACCGAAAATGAACAAAATGAGTCATTTTCCACAACCTCTTCAGAACCGAAAATGAACAAAATGAGTCATTTTCCACAACCTCTTCAGAACCGAAAATGAACGAAATGAGTCATTTTCCACAACCTCTTCAGAACCGAAAATGAACGAAATGAGTCATTTTCCACAACCTCTTCAGAACCGAAAATGAACGAAATGAGTCATTTTCCACAACCTCTTCAGAACCGAAAATGAACGAAATGAGTCATTTTCCACAACCTCTTCAGAACCGAAAATGAACGAAATGAGTCATTTTCCACCACTTCTTCAGAACCGAAAATGAACGAAAAGAGTCATTTTCCACCATTTCTTCAGAACCGAAAATGAACGAAAAGAGTCATATTCCACCATTTCTTCAGAACCGAAAATGAACGAAAAGAGTCATTTTCCACCACTTCTTCAGAACCGAAAATGAACGAAAAGAGTCATTTTCCACCATTTCTTCAGAACCGAAAATGAACGAAAGGAGTCATTTTCCAGACACACGACCAAACTAGTTGTGGTTTCCGTGCACTGAATTCCATAATTATGTATGCATCCATAATTACACAATTCCTTGCATAGTCCGCACAATTTGCTTGTAATGTGGAGGGGAGGAAAATCAAACCTGTGATGAGTGTGACTAGACTACCATAGGGTCCTTTTAATTAGATCGACAAACGATCCTTTTAATTAGGCCACCAAGGAGTCCTTTCAGCTATATCATCACATGATATTCCTAACCAGATTTTTGGATCAATCTGTTTACCTAGACCACTCAGGGGTCTAATTATGGAATAGTACAATATAATCCAAGGGTCTTTACTATTACGTAAAAGCCCATTGAGGATTTAATATAGTACCTTTGGATATCCTACTATGAATCCCTTATATGAAGATATGGAAGATTCTACGAGGATTTGGATAACAAAAACTTGGATTACACAAAAACATAAAAGGAAACACATAAGCACATAATCTCATAGTTGTTTAACTTGGTTATTAATTTGTTATCTTTGGACGCGGATACTTAAAGCACACCAGGAATCCAATCAGTGGATTTCATTTGGCACTTTAATCATTTCAAGAATCTATCTATGAAGATAGGATAATCTTAAAAGAAATTCGGCTTTGTCCCTATTGAATTGTGATGTACGTATTGAATCATACAAAGAATTCAATTAAGGACTCCGATGAATGATACCCATCCACAAGGATCTAATTATGAGGATAGAAAGATCCTACATGGATTTTTGGAGTTTGTGTAACGAGAGTGTTCCGACACCTTGCACTAGGCGTGCTTACGTCGATACACAAGGTAGAAAGTTCATGAGGTTGAGGCGCCAGATATGCCAAGCGACATATGAAGCAGAGTTTGAAGGTTGAGCAGCAGCAGGATTTGTAACAGCTTTGCTTTGGATTACAAAGCGGCACATGTTAACCAAATGTCTCCATCGTCCACCGTGGGTACATTTGAAACAAGGTATTTGATTTGAATAATGCCGATGGCATTGATTGCACCAAGGAGCAGTTCCCTTATACAGCTTCATCCCTGAGGCGAGTCATGGTGATAGCTAAGTCAACGGTCCTCTGGAGTACGACGCCTATTCGCTAGGTAATTGCAGCACCTGGTTCGGACATTGTTGTTGCGATGAAGAAGCATCTTGAAGAAAACGAAAGGCATAGGAGGAAACAAGCGAAAGATAGTCAAAAGAAAATGAAAAGGCATGTAGATTGTGACCATTTGTTTGTTACCAAAGGCAAACAAATGAGACAGTGACTAATCAAAGTAAGCGGGTCAATATAATGTATCGCGAAGACATGCTCGCCTATAAGTGAAGACTCATCCCAAGAATTCCCAGGTAAGCACAACTGGTCTCGCGTCTGATGAGATGTATACGAAGTGCTTGCCTAGACAGAAAACCCAGAATACAGGCATTCACCCTTCCAGTTTGCACGTGTTCACATTATTTAAAACTCAAAACCTTGACGAGATTTTGAAAACTTAAAGGGGTTCAAAACCTTACAATAGAGGGTTCAAAACCATGTAATCAATCATCCTAGAACAGATGATTAGTTTTCAAAGCGGTTTTGAAATTTATGTTCTTGTTGTGGTCGTCGCCTAAGGATAGGTGACGGTATTGTTTTATGACTAAACGCAAGTAAACTCGCGTTAGGGTCCTAAGAAGGTTATAGACTAGGTCAAAGCATTACTAATAACCTAATTCACTATAACCATTGGCTCTGATACCATCTTTTCTGTCACACCCCGACCACGTAGAACATACAAAACGTGGCGGAAACGTCGGGGAGTGTTGTAACAGAATTAATTGTTTCAAATCCATGGCAACTGAAGTTTCATTTTATTAATTAAAAGTGTTACAATGTCTTAACAAACAAAGAAATACAACATAATTAACTAGTCTTGCATCTTTTATTGTTACTAAAGCCCAAGTCTGCCTATGTGTATCTTGATCATCTTATGCACCAGCTCCTGAAAAACACATGTGAAAATAGGTACGTCAGCATAAAAATGCCTGTGAGATACATAGGTTTTGTGAAAATAGGATTCATGACTTATGTTTGAGAAAATGTTTAGTCATGAACCTTGTAATTTGCTTTGTCTTGTAAATCATTTGAAAAACGATAAGATCAGATGATATGTATAATTAAATGTAAGGTTAAATGAATAACCATGTAAAATGTGTTTGTATAAGATAAGTTGTTTATAAATCAATGTCTTGTGAAAAGTATATTATTTGTATAAAATGTTCTATGTCTCAAACTGAAATGATTCAAATAACGCTACGACATGAAATACCATACAAACACTTATATGTAGGAAGTACCAGCGGCGTATCCACCATGCTTGTATCATATTACACATGCCTAGTTACTTAATCACTTACTCAAACCAAACCAAACAATGTAAGATATCTATGTTTAAACCAACTTCCAAATGTATTGCAATAATATGTTAAAATGTTTATGTCAAGATGTAAATCATATAATGTATAACCAATGTCAAAAGTGTTTATGTGTCAAATGTAAACCATGTAATATGTATCCAAAATGTAAGCATGTGATGAATAACAAATGTACTAAGTATGCAACAAATAGACATACGTAGCATGTGACCTGTACTAAGTATGCAACAATAGACATACGTAGCATGTGACCTGTACTAAGTATGCAACATTAGACATACGTAGCATGTAATGTAATGTAGAACGATGTACTAAGTACGCACACAATGGGCATACATAGCGTGAAATGTAATGAAATCATGTACTATAATGTACTAACAAACGTAGCAGGTATATGATGTGAAAACAGGAAAGCATGAAAGTAACAAGTAGGCACATGTGTTTCACCCCAAACCAGTTTGGAAAACAGTAAAAGAGGGGTTTATGTACTCACTTGAGATTGCTTTGTAGTCCTTGAGTAACAACCAAACAATGCTAGAGATCGCGGATATCCAACGGCACCTAATATAGGTAACTATGTTAATAACCGGACCTAAATCGGAAGATCTGATAGAATGAGGGTTCGTAAACCAAACGAGTATAGAGACTCGTGTCATATGGTTTAACAAAGCCTACATACTAAATGAAACCTTAATCTAAGTGCTTTCGACCCATTACGACCCGTTTAGGTAGCTTATGCTACTTTAACGCATCGTTCGCGTGAAACGCGTTCGGACCGCCTAACTAGTCCTATGACAAGTGTTATATGCCTAAACATGTTACATAATCAGTTATGTGACAAAAGTGTAGGTTACATATGCTTAATTACCAATTATACATGAAAAGGGTATTCTGGTAATTTACCTAAGGCATATAAACTACCTATCATACAACTACTCAAACGATGTGACCATAAGGTATAACCTCGGAAGGTTATTCCCTATATACTATGGTCACCTAATGTATTTGGTCGGATCCTAATGATCGACCAAACTGGGTCGGGTTCGAAGGTATAAGCGATTTATCAGATCGCTTACCCTTACGACCCTAGACAACGTGGTAATCAGTAGGCATAGTCCCAAGGGACTATAACCAACGTGATTACACTCACGTTGTGAAGTTCAAACGAACTTCGCATTGACCATAACTGGTCAACGCAGAAAGTCAAACAAAGTTTGACTTTCAGACTCGAAAAGACTCAAAAAGCAATAAAAGAACGAAAGAATACTTACGAAGGGTCCCCGAATGCTAATCTCGATCCAAGAATCTCAGGTATGAAACAATGGTTTCAACTTAGAGTTCCTAAGATCAAGATTCTAGTGATTTTAGCAATGGGGGTGGATGGGTATATATAGTTTTAGGAGAACCGTTAGGATCGTTTGTCAAATATCGTGCCTTAATCGCAACCGTACATGTGTCGGAACCTTATGGTACTAAAAATGGGTTCTTATCATCTGACTAAGCATGAGTGAGTATGTGGTTGTGGATCAATCAGCTGCCAACAGGCTGTGAAATACACTGCATCTGGTCTGGAGACCACATACGCATCGTAGGGGAAAAGTCCCTACGCATCGTATGCCTGTAACTTTGGCAGAATTACAGTTTTAGTCCCTGTCATGCATTCAGCCCATTTTCGACACGTTTAAGGCCCGTTAACCCCATTTCAAAGCTCTAAAATGAAGTTAAAGTATAGGGAACTTAAAATGTGTTAAAAAATATCTCGGATGTCGGTTCGTTTAGCCGTACGGTTGCGATGTTCGGTTAATTACGACGGAATGCGCATAAGCGCGAAAAACGATCCAAATGATGCGACGAATGGATTTTTGGCAAGCCAAACACTAAAGCATAATATAGTCATGCTTACATAAATTTTTAGATGTCCGGATGTATTCAGAACGTAAGTTATGCGCGAAAGTGCAAACTTATGCACTTTTTGACACTTTTAGTCCCTGAATGACCCAAAAGTTTATTTTAGCACACCGAACACCTCAAAGCCTATTTCTAAGCTATGTAAAGGATATTTATGGTATGTTTAACTTATGGTCATGTTCCGGAATGTCTGTTACAGTTCAAATTGGCATACTTTCGTAGTTTTCTTAAATTCAGTCCATGTAAGCGAATAAACTTTGATTTCACCACACCAAACCTTCCAAAACTTATATCTAAGTTATGTAAAGGTTATTTAAGGTATGTTAAGCCTATTTCACTATTCCGGAGTGTTCGTTGGATTAAACTGGTTATATCTACACATCAGAGCGCGTATAACCCTCCAGAAAGCGATTTAAAGCTTGAAATCGAACAAAAGTCGATATGTGCAAACGATACACATATTTTTACAAATCCCAAGTATGAAATACAATATTTCATTGGTTTGGCATTTGATTGATGGTTGGAGTGACACAGGTGTCACATAAACTAAGGTTGCCACGTTTTCCATAGCGTACCGCACCCTCCCAGGGTGAGACTTTCGATTATGTTACGTTCGCCTACAGCGAACTCCCAGTGTTTCCTAAGCTCATCAGCTTTCCTGACGGTCTCGCGTTACACCCAAACGATTTCCAAGCTAAACAATCTTCCCAAGTGGTTTGAGTACAAATCCTGGATATGTGATTAGGTTGTCACCCACCTTAGTCCAACAAGGAGATCGGCATTATCGTCCACGCAATGCCTCAAACAGAGCTGTCTAAATACTAAAACGGTGACTGCTGTAGTAGAACTCAACCAAAGGTAGATGTCCTTCTAACTCTTACTAAAGTCAATCACACACATGCTCGCAGCATGCCTTAGAGTGATAGGATGGTTCGTTTACTCAGACCGTTTGTCCTATGGTGATAGGTAATGCTCATGTCTAGACATGAGCCAAAGGGTGTTGTGTGTTGCCTGTCATGGATCAGGTATAGATCATAATCAGAGATAACAGGAGTTGGCACCTCGTGCCTAAAAGCCGCTTCTCTCAGAGGAATATTCATAAGCTGTGACGACTCATCAGTTTCCTTGATTGTAATAAAGTGTGTTGGTCCCATTAGACAATCAACGATCACCCAGGTGATATTGCCTCCGTTTTGGGTTGTAAGTAAACTAGTGACAAAATCCATGGCAGTCTGTTCCCATTTCCATATGGGTGTTTCTTGTTGCCGACACAAAGCAGAGGGTTTCTGTTGTTCCACTTTGACTTTCGCACAAGTCAAACATCGTTCACATACCTTGTTATATGGGCCTTCATGCCCAGTTACCAGTACCAGGTTTGTAGATCCTAATACCTCCTATCTAAATCCAAGCGACTAGAATATCAAGGCTGGTGCGCTTCACTCAACATAAGTTCCCTAGGATTGCTGTATAGTGAGGTCCACATTCGTTCCATGAAGTAGCGAATATCATTCAACTTGCCCAAAAGTTGCTCTTCCATGCCCCGCTTGGACCCAACTTGAAATTCCTCTTCCTTTAACGCTTCGGTTTGGGCAGGGCAAATCTGATCAGGTAGGTTAAAGTCGATGGTGTGCTGCGAGGCTCGTACACGTCTAGGTTCACAGTTGAAATCATTCAAAGGTTCCATCCAGCGATGTCATTACATGTTTTAGCTACTTCGAAACAACGGTACACGGGAGGCCCTTGTGATCGGTCTAAGTAGCGCATCTGGTACCTTCCAAGTAATGCCTCCAACTGAAATCCAAAGACCATGGTTTCCATCGCAGGTTGCGATTCGTGCAACTCTTCTTATAATTCCATTACGTAAGCCATAACCTTCTCGTGTTGCATCAGCGTGTAATTGGGACTTTGATTCGAACCATCATGATATACCACTAAATCACCCGCACCCTCGGGTAAAGACGATGTTCAGTGCATTGCAGAGTTGGGATTCGAGAGCTGAAAAGACGTCCTCCTGTTTTGTCTTCCACGAACACAGCACCCTGCTGTGCTAAAGAGATTAAAGCTGCGCGATCTTCGAATATCCTGTAATGAATCTGCGATAGTATCTAGCGAGACCACGAAATTGTTGTATTCTCGAAGGGATCTTTGGTGTCGATCAGTTTCTAACAAAATGGATCTTAGCGAGATCCATGTGTATCCCCACTTCGTTGTTTATATGACCAAAATGTACCTCTCGAAACCAGAAGTTACCTCTAACAAGACTTCGCGTGGAGTGGCTCCTCCCTCGGGAGCTCTAAAATAGGATACAAATGTCGCCCATGTTGTTTCTTTCTCCTGGTAACGATTCAAAACGTCGTCAATAAACACGGTCGATTCATGTGGTCCATAAAGCTGTTAGTGTGCTGATTAACTCAATGATCATGGTGTACAAAGTCGCAATGGCCACATTGAGTTCTATATGCTGTTCTAAGAGCATTCTCCCCATGGACTTCCATTTGATGATAGTTCGTTCGTTAATCAATCTTTGAATAGGAGCTTAACCCTTGCAACTGGTCAACAGGTTGTCAATACATGGTCGAGGCGAACGGTTCTTGACTGTCATTTTGCTGAGTTCTCGATAGTCAGTACACACACGAAAAGGCTTATCTTCACCGATATAACTGGGCTCCCCAAAATGAAAAACTAGGTCCGATAAAACTCATGTTCAACAGTTCCTGTAGTTTATTAGACAATTCTTGCCACCCTCCTGATGCAAGACAGTAAGAGTATAAGTATTCAGAGCTGCCTCTGGCATGAGATCAACTGAGATTCCGACTAAGAGTTGTGGAAGTAAACCTGAAAGTTCCTCGAATAGCACACTGAGAGGAGTCACTAACAATTGGTGGATCCCCGATCCTATTTTCCTTAGCCTTTTCATCAGAAACGGTTGCTAACATAGCAGGGTAATCCCTCCGTAGACACTTCTGGGCCTTCATAGCTAGAATGGCGTTAACCCTTGCACCCCTCTGACGCTTTAGAACGGATAACGATCCTCCATTAGGGAGAAGGACACGCAAAAAAAAAATCTTCTCCTCACAGGGTATATCTACGCGATCTCTGGATAACCAATCCACACTAACTACTGCATTAAGACCATCAAGGATAATAGTTGGAAGGTCGATGTCAAACACTTGTCCCACGAAGTCGAGTTTGCATCCCAACAAACATATGAGGTTCCGTTTGTCTTGTCATCAGCCGATTTCACAAAAGGTTCGGTTTCAAGAAACATCAGGGTTAAACAAGACCGAGATGAAGCGATTTGCTACCCATACAAGCTATCATGCTGCTACTATCCTGGCGTCGCCCACGCCAATCCTAAATGACCTTCCACGAGCATCATTTCCAGTGTTGTTATTGTCGTCGTTCCCTAGGTTGTGTCGTCCTGATTTGACAACAGTCAATCCATGTCGTAAGCACTTTCTTTTCCATCCTGTAGGCTATGATTACGAGTACCTTGACGTTGCCGTGACTGTTGCCTCTAATGTCGTTTCTTGAAACGGAGCCCTACGATCTTTCACCGACAGGGTCCATCTTTTTCACATTCTGTGCCACGTCCTATCGCGCTACTCACTGTGCCGGTAGTCACACATTCCACTCTATAGTCAATTGCTATTATTCATGTCCCGATTGATTCGCAAGAGTTAACCCCCCATAAGTCGCAGACTAGGGTTATGGATTCGATTGAAGACAATCCGCTGGTGTTCGTTGCCGGTAATCAGAGTCGTTCTAACACTGGGGTTGGTAAGGCACTACGCTCATCATCTTATCCATCGTTCTTGCAAGTTGACTAAGTAATACACGGTATATTTCCAGAGTGTTGCAGAAGTGATCGCACTTCAGGGTCTAAGACGTCAGTACATTGAGTTCCCGCAAACAAAGAGAAGTGAGAGAGGTATAGACCAATCATTGACGCTGCAACATCCAACTCAGGGACGTTCGTACAAGCACCTAACATTCTACACAGTTCGCTAAGCGTTCAAATGGGTATTCAGGTAATACTCGATAGCATCGAGATTCGAAAAGATTTAGTGAGAAGTGAAAAGATCACGTTCGAGTAGGGGACAATCACTGCTATGATTCCTATAGATTTGTTACGTTTCTCATTGATCAAACAACAGAACAGAACCCCTTTTCCACTTATTAAGCCTCAGTGGGACTCACATGCACCCCACATTATTATTATGTGTGCTCCCACAATAATATTGTGATTTGCATGTTTGTCTCAGTTCTTCCTAACTCATGTCAAATGGTTCCTCAGACTCTGGTGTCAAACGGGGGTTGTCAAAATGATAAGATCACAGAATTCCAAAGTCTATGACATACTACCAACGCATCATATTGTAAGCAAGAAATTCATGTAATCATGCTATAGTAACAAGTGTGTGTCCGTACGCTACATCGTAAACAAATGTGTACTAGTCATGTAATGTATGCATCAAGTGAGAAAGACGAACCTTGCAATCTGGAGCTGAGTGTCATGGTCGTATTCACGTATTCAGAACTGTTATGTTATAGTCTGGTTTCACAAAAACGTTTTAAAACCAAGTTCACTATAACCTGGCTCTGATACCAAACTGTCACACCCCCAAAAAACCACTTGCGGAAACACCGCGGGGCGTGTGACGTACCAGGATCTTAGCCACCAATCACATTGAACTCATAAATATATTTAAATAAAACTTTCATTCGTTATCATAAAGTGATACAAAACGTTACATATAATTTATTGTACACAGCGGAAGCATAACTCATTTGTTAAGTGTTTCAAAAACCACGCGTACGTAAACCATTAGGCTTATGTTGTGATTCCATGTATCTCGACCCATGACCACTCTAGCCTTCCAGACAACAAGTTCCATGATATAACCCTACAGACCTGCAAGCATGCAGACAAGGTGTCAGACGACGCTGGTGAGTTCAAAGTTTTGCTAACGCGTTTAGTTACCAGTTTCCAGTTTAAAACATTTCAATGATTTGTTGTTAATCACACGCTTACCGCCGATGGCTCCAGATTATTTGCCATGACCTCTATTGCCTCTATCATAACAATGGTCAAGATTGGGGTCATTAGTTCACTCCCGTCCTCCCCGGTACGGTGTAAGGGTGCCAAACCTAAATAGCGCTATTAACTAATACCCCGTTGCCTCCCCGGCAACAATCGGTAGAAGGGACTTAATTGATAGATATACGTGTATTAACCAACAACCCAGGTTTAACATTCCAGTCAAACTCATTTACCCAACATTCCTCCCCGGAACGTTTACCAGATGTCCCTCCCCGGGACGCATGCTGGGAAAAGAGCAGTGAACTCACCTTGGTTTGCTCGGTATATAATGTTACCCGTTCCCGTTAGTCAAACAAACCCTATCGTGATTATCAATGATATCAGTTTCATAGACACATATCCGAATAACAAAATCAACAAGCGGCATGTGATACCATTGTCACACAACACATAGCATGCGTTTAGATTTCATGCGCATACATAACACAAGTTCTCGTTCTCAATAGTAGTTACCAACAGCATCAGTCTCATAATAGTTAAAGCACGCATTATCGCAGATTGCATCTGCTGCCAAGGTCACAGTGTGTTCCATAATAAGTATTCAAATCACAAACAAGTCCACATCCTTTGTGCATGACATATAACAACACTTTACAGATAAGTTGGCTTCTCATATAAATCTGAACATCTATGAAACCGCCTTAATGAGATCTGATTTAAAATTAGCAGATCGGATCATCTCTGAAACGACCAGAACGAGATCGACATCAAAATTAACAGATCTGATCATCTCTGAAACCGCCAGAACGAGATCAGAATTCGTTGTGAAAACTTGGGTTGTAAGTAAACCTGCTCTGTTTCTGAAGATGTGCCTTAGTGCTTTAAATGAAGATCCCCTTTGAGCTTTTAAATAATCAAATTGAACACAACTCTATATGCCACACAACATCTAATACGTAGGATATTGGAAAGCCAATATGTTGGTATATCTAATTAATGGTTTTATGTCTTCTGCGTAACAGGGCGCTCAGATGGAGAAGAAACTATAAATGTGTAGGTCCACCCGGAGGATCGAGTAACCTCTATTCCCTGTTTTCCGACAAACCCGAAAGTGCGGAATCCGAACGGGTAAGTTAAACCAAGTGACGAACACAAACACAAAGATTCAACGATTAACACTCCATTGTATTAACTCGTATGAAACCGTTACAAAGCAATGTTTACAAGATAAACCTATAAACTCTCAGTTGTGTGTGCGTGTTTATAGTGTTCGCTCTCAAATCTATTCAGATTTGTCTGACTGTGTTATGTCTGTTGTGAGTGTATATATACTGAAGCCATGATGACGAAATCAGAAGCCCACGAAAACACATAGGACGAAATCAAGAATATGGACGAAATCAGGTGATTTCGTCCTATTTGGTTTTCATCCATAAGTGTTTTCACCACTAAGGTGATTTCGCCCAACAAGTGTGTTTTCGTCACTTGTATTGGGCCTTTGATTTGGGCTTTGACTTGGTCATGTTGTTGGGCTGCTTCAATGATCCAAACAACAAACAGTAAACATACAAACTATACTAACATGTATACTGCACACACGCAGTTACATGTACATGAACATTACGAAGTAACTAGCATACCGAGTCAAGACAGGAGGATGCCTTGACTACGGCCTTCACTTCGTCGCCGAGTCGAACCGAGCCGAGCCGTATCCACACGATATGTATCAACAAACTCCCCCTTGGATGCTGCTCGTGAGGTTCGTAATCTCGTTCTCCATCTCTTGATGGTTCATTCATTCTTGTCGTAGGATCTTCAAAGTCTTCACGCGTCGTAAGTAGAAAGTGTATCAACAAACTCCCTTTTCATTTAGGTAGTGTGTTAACAAACTCCCCCTTTGATTATGCTTGGGAATCTTTTGACTTCAATTCTTGAGATCCTTGTGGTGTTGGTGATTGATCAGCGGCAACTCGATCATCCTTATCATTTGAGTGCCTTCACGTCGTGTCTTCATTCCGAAGCTTATCGAACATGTTCTCCTTGCCTTTAGCATCTGCACATGCAAGAAAGCTAAACGCGTAATGAGAACAACTGCTTGGAATATAGTTAACATTAAACAAATGACACACATGTGACCATATTTTCAACTACCGTCCGACAGTTTAGTTTGAAAAGTTAACAGATTTTTAAATTTAGATTATTAACTTTCAAAAAGTTGCAAACTCTGACCGTTTATGAAGATTCAGTCGTTTTGGTTTTCGTTTAGGTTTCAGGTAACGAAGACTTGAGTTCCAACATCGGTTAATCAAAACTAAAGCAGAATTTCTGACTTTTATAAAGTTTATATTAAAACACACCTAAAATCTTTTTGGCATTTTGAATATTTCAAACTCAAAGACTGAAAGCAGTAAATAAATATATACATAGTTGCAGAAACTAAGAAAAGTAAACATATACAAACATTCTTTTTGCGAGTTTCGAGGGTAAGAGAATCATATCAGTGTACGGTCACGCCAAAACGCTCTTGTTGTTCTTTTAGTTAACATTTAGATAAGCATCCTATAACAATTATAGGTATTGTTGTCCACATAAGCTCAACTTATCATATGTAATCATGGCGAGGGGATACGTTATGGTATGATTTATACCTACCGACCGGTGTTCATCCACATCACGACACATTCCTGTATCAAGGTATGCACGAGGGTTCATCTTACGGGTGAGTATACCATTTATCATCTGTTTTGACGTATATGAAAATGTGAGAAACTCACTTATTTTGATAAAAAAACAAGCCCTATGAGATAGAATCACTTATTGATGAGGAACTTGATTTTCAGATGCATGAAGGGCACAAGAGCAAGTCCGTGAATAGGTCAGTACTTTCGTACAGCAAAGAGACGAACTTGACTCCCGGATAAATGTGACATATTATCACTTATTTTGTGGACATGTGATTGTTGATCACTTATTGAGGTCGTATGCAGTATGTACACGTATGTATGGTATCATGGAAGATCTAGACTTCGTCTCCGTTTGTTTTGGTAAAAGAAACAACCATGATACCCAGATGATAAACAGCATAAAGACCACATATCTCAGAACCTTGGCAATCTCTCAAACGAAATTTCGGTACTAAGACCATATGCCAATGAGTGGTTCCCACCTGGTCTTCAGTCGATTTAAGTTTATATCACCCTGCACACTTTAAGATGATTGTGAGCCTACCGATACATCTTATATAGAGCTGCTTAACATTTTCATTTTGCATTTCAGTTTAAAGAGGTTTGGACAGACCACTGATGTACTATCATTTTCTCTTTTGCTCGCCAGGAAACTCATTTTTGTTTTTCTATTGTTTTTGGGTTTCGAAATTTTTTCGATGTTTTTGAATTTTTCAAATTTGGAATTACTCCCCCTAAAATCAACAAACGTACAAGAATTTTAAAAACACAAAGATATTTACAAAAATGATTTTCCGATGTGGATTACTCTTGCTTGACCTTAATGCCGTTTACCAATAATAAAAAGTCAAATCTTGATTTATCAAATGCTTTGGTAAAAATGTCTGCACGTTGGTCATCAATGTGGACGTAAGCAACATCGATTAGCCTTTTATCAAAGTAATCACGTATGAAGTGATATTTAATTTCGATGTGCTTAGTCTTTGAATGCTGCACAGGATTTTTAGTGATAGATAAGGCAGCAGAATTATCGACATAAATAGGAGTAGTTAGGAATTCAAAACCGTAATCGCGCATTTGCTGTTGTATCCACAGGACTTGGGAGCAACAACTTGAGGCAGCAATGTATTCGGCTTCACAAGTTGATGTAGCGACACAAGTCTACTTCTTGCACTGCCACGTTACGAGGCGAGTTCCTAAAAACTGGCATCCAGCCGTTGTGGATTTGCCGTCGATTTTGCATCCGCCAAAATCAGAATCACTGAAAGCGACTAATTCAAAGTTATCATCCTTAGGGTACCATAGACCGGTGTCTGGGCAACCCTTCAAATAAAGAAAAATCCTTTTTACAGCTGTAAGATGTGAGGCCTTCGGGTTCACTTGATATCTGGCTAGCAGGCATGTTGGATACATTATATCTGGTCTTGATGCAGTGAGGTACATAAGGGATCCAATCATCGCACGGTAGTATGAAGAGCTAACAACTTCACCCTTCAAGTCTGGATTGATTCCGTGATTTTGCTGCAGTGGGGTACCAATGGGCCATGTGTCGGACATCTGGAATCGGCTCAAGATGTCTTGGGCATACTTAGTCTGATGGATGAAAATCCCAGACTTTGTTTGTTGCGCTTGCAAGCCCAAAAAGAAAGTCATCTCCCCCATAGCGCTCATCTCGAATTTATCTTGCATTACACGCTCGAAATCCCTACACATAACATTGTTAGTAGAACCAAATATAATATCATCCACATATACATGAACCAGTAGAAGATCTCCATCTTGTTCTTTTATGAAGAGAGTGCAATCGATAAGACCTCTGCGAAAACCATTCTCCAGCAGATAATTAGATAAGGTTGCGTACCAAGCTCGCGGTGCTTGATGTAGACCATAAAGAGCTTTGTTTAGCAACCAAACCCGATCGGGATGAATAGGATCTTCAAAACCTGGAGGCTGTTCAACATACACCTCTTCTTCCACTAGACCATGTAAAAATGTACTTTTGACGTCCATCTGGCAAACCTTGAATCCTTTGAATGAGGCATAAGCCAGAAAGATCCGAATTGCTTCCAGACGTGCAACAGGTGCATATACTTCGTTGTAGTCTATACCTTCAATCTGACGAAAACCTTGAACGACCAATCTAGCTTTGTTGCGAATAAGGATTCCACGGTTGTCCTTTTTGCATTTATACACCCAACGGGTACCAATCTTCTTGTAACCAGTAGGTTTTTCTACAAGCTTCCAGACACCAAGTTTCTGGAATTGTTGAAGTTCTTCATGCATTGCTTCAACCCAAGAGTTATCTTTCAAAGCGTCTTTCCAAGTTCTTGGCTCTTCCTGTGAGACATAACACGCAAAAGACCAATCGTTTTGTTGACAAGATTCTTGAATCGCCGCATACAAGCCTGCGTTGTTGTTGTTGCGCAACATGTTTCTTGTTTGTATGCCACTTTGTACATTGCCTATGATGTTTTGTTGAGGATGGGTATTGCGTATTCTAGTTTCTGGGTTTTCCGGAACTGGAATGTTTGTACCCAGATTGTTGAGATTTAGATCAACAACCAATTCAATACCCGGAACTGACGAAGAGGATGATGCAGTAGCTTCAGCTGTTATAGGGGCGTCCACTGGAGGTGTAGCCTCTGAAGTACCATGAACAGCTGATGTAGGAGCTTCTTGATCTGCATCTAGAAATTCTTCATCCTCTGAAGATTCGTTCAGTTCGGTTGCATCATGAAAATCCTCATTGTCGAGAGCATTATTGTTCACTGACGATGGTTCTTGATTGACAATAATTGGACGAACCAACGGTGAATCTGTTGCGTTGTCACTCTCGAGAAACATCCTTGCCGCAGCAGTTTCTTCATCTGCTTCAACATTGATCGAATTGAAAAAGTCAGCATACTCAAACATCCATGGTTGACCAGGACATCTGACTGGCAATGTGTGCCTTTGTACTCTGACCTCAGACCATTCTTCAACCCTTTTAGTCTCTAGATTCCAGACTCTTAAGTTCGGGGTGGCATAACCAAGAAAGTGACCTTCAATAGCTTTTGCCCCAAACTTTCCATTAGGATCGATCATTGTGCAAGGAGCTCCAAACGGTTAAAGATATGACAAATCTGGTTTCCGTTTCTGAAGAAGCTCGAAACAGGTCTTGTTGTGTCTTTTGACTGTAAGGACTCGATTCATCGTGTAACATGCGGAGGCCATAGCTTCACTCCAGAATGGAATGGGCAACTGCGACTCTACCAACATAGTCCTAGCAGTCTCGATCAATGTACGGTTTTTAAGTTCAGCGACGCCGTTCTGTTGAGGAGTATAAGCCGCACTAAATTCGTGAAGAATACCTTTTGATGTGCAAAACTCCGCCATGGCTTGATTTTTAAATTCAGTACCATTGTCGCTGCGTATCCGTCTAACCTTCAACTTATACAAATTCTCAATCTGAATGATCAAGTTTTTGATAATACCGAAAGTTGCACTCTTGTGAGCCATAAACGCCACCCAAGAAAATCTTGAATAATCATCAGTTATCACGAGGCAGTATTGATCATTCCTGATGCTTTTGTGCTTGAGAAGACCAAACAAATCCATGTGCAAACGTTCAAGAGGAACTGCCACCGTGTTGATCTTCTTTGTCAGATGTCGTTTCTTTGTTTGCTTTCCTTTTTGGCATGAAACACAGACGTCTTGAAGATGGAAATTTTTCAGAAGAACACCATTCACTAATTCATTCGACACCAAATGATTCATTTTCCGTAAGTGAATGTGACCCATACGTCTGTGCCAAGAGATTGAGTCTTTTTCCGTGGCTTTTGTAATGAAACAAGTTGCTTGTGCAGTCGTCGTAATAGCTTGGCTCATATCAAGGACATACAAATCGTTTATCCTTGGAGCAGATAAGAGAATCCATTCTTTTGGAATCTTGAAGCCTGGTTTCAGCACATAACATCCATTTGCATCAAAGTGTACTGAAAACTGTTTATCACAGATTTGTGAAACGCTGAGAAGATTGTGATCAAGTTGTTGTACAAAGTTGATCTTGTCAAAACTTACAACCCCGTTGGATACCATTCCTTTTCCAGTAATATATCCGCCTTAATCTCCAGCAAAAGCAACATAACCTCCTCTAATAGATTTAACGTCGTAGAGAAGCTTCATGTCGCCTGTCATGTGCCTGGATGCCCCACTATCAACAATCCAATGACTGCTGAAAGTTCCTCCTGGAACACCCTGCACATGTACTCACATGATTAGTTGGAGATGGGGACCCAAGCCTTTGTGGTCTTGGGTCTTCCATTTTCGTCAACGTAAGTTACTTGAACTTCTCAATGCTGTGGAAATTGTAATGTTCCCCCTGATTCAATAACCGTTTTTGGTTTCCGGGTCTGTTTTGTTTTACCAGTGTTATTCTTTAAAATCTTAACTTCATGATTGTCTGAAGTTTTTGAATTGTCTGGTTTGACAGAAACAGATGTTTTGTTAACCACATCGGTTTTAATCGCCTTTTCAATTTTCTTGACCTGTTGGCGTTTCTGTTTCTTTTCCCTTTCTTTTACAAGACGGGGATCTGGTTTTGATGAAACGGATCGCTTGCGGTCAATTTGGTCACGGGGATCATCAACTTTGGCTTTTTGTTTATGAAGATATGGACAATTTCGAATGATATGTCCAAATGTGCCACATGAAAAACATGATCTACGTTCAACAAACCCCGTAGTATCATGTGATTGTCTTTTCGATGATGAACTTTGTGATCCCGAGGTACTAGGTTTTGAACTGTTTGGTTCGTTTCTTTTCAAAGAATTAACATGAATGACATGATCTAAGTTAGATTTATTTGAAAATGTTTCAAGTTTATCTGTTCCCTTCGTTTTCACAAAGTTCACTTTCTTGTCCTTTTTCTTGGTCTGTTTCTTTTGCCATTGAGTCGGTAAATTACTTTTAGGTTTGGTGCGATTTTGCTGAACTTTCTCTGTTGGTAATTTTTGATTGCCACATTGTTTTCTAACTTCAGCCTTTGGGATAGGAGGACACTGTGTTACCACAACCTGTGATCCTGTCTTTCCCAAAAACTTACTTGTTGAATCCTCAAAAATTTTAGTTATTAAAGATTGATTAACATTCTTAATAGGAAAATCTTTGTCAGAGTAGATTTTATCATCACCAATAAGAGTGTACAGCAAATTCACACTCTCAGACTCTTGTGAGGAAGTAGACGTGGACTCGGTCAGAACAGTCGTAGCAGGTTTTGCGGGAGGATCACATAGAATATGATTCTCGAGAGATATGTCCTCTTCTTTGATTACCGCATCTGACTGTGCTGAGTCAGTATCATTAGATTCATCATCTGAAGAATCAGTATCCTCAACAATGATTGGAGGATCCTGATTTTGTTCAGCAGTTGCAACAGTATCTGCTGACACATCTGAATCTGATGATACTTCCTGTTTGTATCCAAGTCCCGTTGCAAATTCCTCAATGTCTAAAGGAACAGATTCTTCATTATGAGTTCTATACTCCTCATCAGGCAGTGCATCATAATTTTGTCTAACAGGTGGTGGACATTTCTTATATCCAATGCACGTGACATCCTTTTTCTCTTTTTGTGTGCCAATGATGTGATCCAGCACATATCTAGAGTTAAAATAACTGTCTAGTTTAAGCCGGATCGCCTCACTTTCACACTTTGTGCAGGCTAACTCTTTTTGAATGCTTTCAAGATGATTGATATAAAGGTTTATGTCAGTTTGTTTTCTTGAAACCATTTTTGTCAGTTCGGTTTATCTTTTCTTAAAGTTTAAACCATCGTTTTAAATTCCTTTTCATGGTTTTCATAAAACATGTTAGCCTCTTTGCATTTTGAAAGATACACTATCAACTTTTGATTGTGCATATTTGTCACTTCAAATTTGTTTTGCAAATCCTCATGTTTGCTTTGCAAATCACACCACTTAGTATCTAATGAAACATGTTTGTTTTGCAAGTCAAACAATTTAGCATTTAAAGCATCATGTTTGCTTTGCAACTCAGACATATTAGCATCCAAATCAGCACATTTAACACTTAAGCTAGCACAATTATCACAATTAATGACAGTTGGTTCATCAACACATACCTGGCTTGATGAACTGCTGCCATTAGCCATAAAGGCTGAAAGAAGAGAAGAAGAAGAAGAAGGATAAGCAGCTTGATCCACCAGAATAGATCTTCTATCATTCCTTGCTGCAGCTTCTCCTATCAATTCATCGATATCTTCATCGATTCTCCCACTAGATACATTGTCATCGCCTGAGGTTGAGGTTTCCTCATCTGAACTCCTTGAATCACCAGAACTCTCTTCATCTGAAAATTCACCACCACTGGCGTGCTTTAAATCCTTAGCAGCTTCAGCAAAACAAGCTGCTCCTCCTTGATCACCAATGCCTAATTGCATTGACCAGTCACAACCTTCATCTATTTGCACCACAAGAGCTTGATTGGTGTTCGATGGTCCTGCTTGATTGTTTGCAGGGACCAAGGTGCGATCATCATTCCTGGGTTGATTCTGATTCTGTTGGTTGTCTCCTTGACCTCTGAAAGGATTCTGGTTCCCATGTTGAGCTGGCTTTGTGCATTCCCTCTTGAAGTGACCACGTTCGCCACAGTTAAAGCACTTAACGGAATGCTTATCGAACCCATACTTGGTGTCTTTCTTGCTTTCCAAGCTGGTTCGACCCGTCCATTCCATGAAGTCTTTAGCTCGCCTTACAGCACTGGTGAAAGCCCATTTGATGTCCATCATATCCATCTCCTCTTTATCTATCTGCTGGTAATCTTCTTGAGTTAGATTGATGTTCCCGATCTGACCTGCTATCAACCCACAATACGCGCTCACCAATGTGTTCAATATCTCCATGTGATCCTTAGCTACTTCAACGCTAACTTTGGAGAAACTTGATGTGTCCAGTCATACTGTATTAGATGGCTGACCAGCTGATGACGTGCTACCATAATAGGCTTGCTGTTGCACAGGTAGTGGATTGCTGTACAAATATGTGGTTGGTGCAACAACCTTTGGTATTGAGGAGGGTGGAAGTGGATATCCATACATATCTGTTGGTGGAGCTGGCTTTACAGGAACTTGTATCTGATTGCCATACAAATCTGTGCTTGTGACAAACGTCGTCTGAAGTGGAGCATGTGAAACAGGTCTTGCAGAAGTACTAGGAGTTCCCTAATACATATCAGGATTATGTCGCACTTGTATTGTAGAAGTGCTAGGAGTTCCATAATACATATCAGTATTTTGTCGCACTGGAACCCTTTTTGCCTTTAGGATTTCTTCCTGATCTTTGTTCTCCAAGTGCTGAGCGAAGTCATTGATGTTTGTCGTAGCCAATGTGCCATTGTATTTCAGGATTTCCAAGAAACTATTCCAGTGAGGTGGCAGTGCATCGGTAAACTTTGTGAAAACCTGTGTTGGAGTTGTTACTACCTCATAATTGCTCAATTCAGTCAGCAAGTGATGAAATCGACTTGTCATATCTCCCAAAGATTCATTTTCCATACAAGTGAAACCATCAAACTCCTTTTTGAGTAAATCATGTCGCAATTGACGTGACTTTTCATTTCCTAGACCTCTTGTCTTCAATGCATCCCACAATCGCTTTGACGTCTTGAAACTGACAAACTGATGATATATATCCTTGCTCATCGCCTGAGTCAGAATAGCATATGCTTTCTTTTCTAAATCATATACCTTTTTCTGGTCTTCCAAAAGATCTGCAAATGTAGCGGTAGTTGAAGCAGCAACCTCAAGAGTTTGATCGAAATCTGTAGTAAAACGTAACCACAGTTCCGTGTTTTGCCCATTGACATACGTCTGAAATCTATCAACCCAACCAGGATATTCGTTTAGGTGCATCAGTTTCGGTGGACGATTCAGACTTCCGGTCTCGCTTTCGCTGAGGAGTATACTTTGAATACTTGGAGTTTTATTTGAAACAAATGCCCATTGACTGGTCGATGTTTGATTCGCTTGCGAAGATGCGGGTGCCGGAGATTCAGCCCATGATGGTGACAAACGCGTGTTTGTATACTTGCTTTCTGTATTAGATGCGGGTGCGGGAGATTCGGCCCATGATGGAGATAAACGTGACGGATTACCCCACCAGTTCGAACTCATTTTTGATGTTTAATGACTAATACCTGAACAAATCACTCAAATCAAACAGTTAAATATGAGTTGCAAGTCTTCTGTTAAAAAAAATAACACAAGCATAAGAATGTTTGACGAAATCCAATTGTGATTTCGTTGATATTATGTTTGATGAAATCAGATGTGATTTCGTTCAAGAACAAGCTCTTGATTTCGTCCAGGAGAGTGAACAAGTAGGCTTGTTTTCGTTGAGAAGGGATTTCGGCAACAAGACAAGCTGATAAGGGATTTCGGCCAAATCACTAGTGATTTGGGCCCAGAAGTTGATTTGGGCCCAGATGTTTGATTTCGGCCCAGGTGGGGTTTTCTACTAGGGGCTGATTTCGTCTGGATTACAATCTGATTTCGGCTAGGATTCTGATTTGGGCCCAGAACTGATTTCGGCCCAGATGTTTGATGAAATAGGTGTTTTCGTTGGGTCTGATTTCCGCA
Organism: Helianthus tuberosus; assembly: GCA_030545235.1. Classification (NCBI taxonomy): domain Eukaryota; kingdom Viridiplantae; phylum Streptophyta; class Magnoliopsida; order Asterales; family Asteraceae; genus Helianthus; species Helianthus tuberosus. Next base: position 42,456,725 of record CM060448.1, on the reverse strand, counting down.
AAAACAAGATCTGCAAACTGATTTCGGCCCCAAGGGATTTCAACAGATCCAGAACAGAAGTGGTGATTTCGGCCCAATTTTGAATGATGTCCAGCAGCTTGATATTGTTGACTAACTTCAGGGTTTTCGTTGACTGGACATAAGTGATTTCGGCCAAAGTTATGTTGTATGTTGATTTCGTCTGGCTGATGTTGTTGACCAAAGGACCAGGAGACAATTTAGATATTTAGTACACCAACCCTTATCTCTTACTGACACAAAGACTTCTTTGTCAAACCACCATTCTTTCCTGATTTCGAAGCTCCTTATTTTCTACCTTTCATCATGACACTTGTACACATTTGTCAAACAATTAATATTATATAATCAACACAATAATTCAAACACAATTCAGATCAAAAACATATATAATCCAAGAACACTTTGAATAAACCAAGAACACGAAGAACACTATGAATATTCTTAGTTTTCCAGACAACAATTTTTGCATTAAAGTTCAATAAAAACTCAATCTTAAATGTATGCAAGAGTTTTAACAAGGTTTTATATGAACTAGAAGCAAAAACAACATGAAATTCATAGATTTTAAAAATGTTTTTCCAGAAAGATATGAACTTTAAACACTCAAAAACCAAGAAAAACAACTAAAAACCTTTTAAATCTCAATAAAAACACTTGGTTTTAACAAGGAATCGAGCCAAACGCTCTGATACCAATTGTAGGTCCACCCGGAGGATCGAGTAACCTCTATTCCCTGTTTTCCGACAAACCCGAAAGTGCGAAATCCAAACGGGTAAGTTAAACCAAGTGACGAACACAAACACAAAGATTCAACGATTAACACTCCATTGTATTAACTCGTATGAAACCGTTACAAAGCAATGTTTACAAGATAAACCTATAAACTCTCAGTTGTGTGTGTGTGTTTATAGTGTTCGCTCTCAAATCTATTCAGATTTGTCTGACTGTGTTATGTCTGTTGTGAGTGTATATATACTGAAGCCATGATGACGAAATCAGAAGCCCACGAAAACACATAGGACGAAATCAAGAATATGGACGAAATCAGGTGATTTCGTCCTATTTGGTTTTCATCCATAAGTGTTTTCACCACTAAGGTGATTTCGCCCAACAAGTGTGTTTTCGTCACTTGTATTGGGCCTTTGATTTGGGCTTTGACTTGGTCATGTTGTTGGGCTGCTTCAATGATCCAAACAACAAACAACAACAAACAGTAAACATACAAACTATACTAACATGTATACTGCACACACGCAGTTACATGTACATGAACATTACGAAGTAACTAGCATACCGAGTCAAGACAGGAGGATGCCTTGACTACGGCTTTCACTTCGTAGCCGAGCCGTATCCACACGATATGTATCAACAAAATGCCAAACAACATCAAGTATTATAGCTATTGTTAGGCAACAATTGGTAATTCAGGAATACAAAGAAACATTAGAACAAAAGAAGGCATTTTTCAAAACATTTGTGATTGTAAGGTGGTGGAGAAGTTACAGGTGGGGATGTGGTGGTGGTGGTGGTGGTAGGTGGGAGAGAAAGGGGAGAAGAAGTAGAGGGTGTTTTTATTTTAATTAGTTATGTAAATAGATTATAAGGTGGGCCCACTTTCTTTTAATTAGATATTTAAAAAGATAATTAATAATATTTTTTATTCGTAAGGGTATTTAGGTCATTTCATACCCACTTAACTGGATAAACTAACTCCCATCCATGCTAGGGACTATCCGGGAACGAAATTGCAAAAGTTGGGGACTATATGTGTAATTTTAGAAAGTTAGGGACTGAAGGTGAAAAATGGGCAAACCACAGGGACTATCCGAGCATTTTTCTCCGTAAAAGCATGGTAAAGGTAGAAGAGCATATTTGTATGTGGAAGTATTTTTTTTAAAGTTTCTTGAATGTTTAAATCAAGTAGTGGTGTCAACATCTTTTAACAATAAAGTTGATTATGGTTATTATTGATTGGTATTACAGAGATCTTTAAGCAAGTGTGGGACTTGTCTCATGAGGACAAAGACAACATGCTTTGTCTCAAGGAATGTTGTATTGCTCTGTACCCTGTGGAGCGGTTAAAGGATATCTTTGAGGGTCTAACACCTGCTGCTTCACAATGGATACCTTCACTAGGTATAGGTACTTGTAATAGTTTGGTACTTGTTGGGTTGATCTGAAACACTTACTTTTTGTCCAAAAATGTTTATTTATTTTTTTGATAAATATATATTGTGTCATCTATGATTACAAAAATTTTGTATCTTTTCAAGATTATTTTGATAAAATGATTTGGGAGTTCTCATGCATTAGAGTTTGAACATGTAAGTAAATGGGTCATGTATCACGTTACCAACCACTAGTTATAATTAATTAGTTATCTTGTAGGCGTCCAACAAGCACATGGGATGACGGGGCCATGACAGGTGGTCCTGTTTCAGCTATGACCACCTCGTCCAGTTTCAATAACTAAGGCTGATAAATAGCAGCAGAACCAGCGTAAGCAGACGATTACTGTGTTGAAGAAGCATCTAGAGGACAAACTTAGCACTGAGGAGCAAAAATCATTGACTTCTATGTTCCAGGAGGAGGCAACTGAGGTAGATAAAAGGTAAAAACTTAAGTTCTTGTTGCCATCAACTCTAATATAATATTAACAGCTTATGACTCAAATTATACTGCATCCAAAACTAGTCCTAGTAAGCTGCATGTTGTTTGGTTCAACATTATAAACACAGACTGCTTTGTTGTAGATTGTGTTTTAATGAAAGCGTCTCAGGTGTGAGGCAAGAGTGTTCACTTTAAATTCAATTAGTTGTATACTGTAGAAATGGCGCAGATTAGGCACATGAAAAAAGGCATGAGGCAGGGGCGGATGTATGTGTTATCAAGGGGGAGCGCCCGCTACCGCTTGGCCGGAAAATTTTTGACGTTTTTAGTGTAAATTTTGGAAAAATTTGACGTTTTTTCGATTTCGTTACCGCTTATTTATAAAACGTTACCGCTTGGTCGGAATCCTAGATCCGCCACTGGCATGAGGTGCAGTCTTGAGGCGTGCTTTTTTGTACAGAGGAGTGGTTTTTTGCATCAGGAATTTAGGATGTTGTATATATAGTTTTCAGGTTGTACATATAGGTTATCTAGATATCAAATCATATATAGAGCTTATTTATGTCAAAATTTTGGGTGCATGATGCTAGAAACATATGAGAAATATAGAAGTTTGTTAGTGCATTTCCGGTAGTTCAGAAATGTCACTATTCTGCAAAGTTAAAGAAACTACAGGTTGGTGAAATCATTAGCTGGGCGTATTTTGATGACTTAAAGTATTATGCCGTGAAAAGAGTAGATAGTATTCAATATTTCAAATGGCCACAAGATTTCAAAAGTTTACTTGAATGGGATATGCAAGCGTTGTCAAAGAAGAAGCTAATCAAAAGATGTAAAAACGGATTGGCAGATTATCTTGAAAGACAAATTAAATATGAATGCTGGATGAAGTTTGAAAACCTAAATTGAGATTCATCTCAAAAGTGAAGAAGCACCCGATAACTAGATAACCAGACAACTGCTCGTGGTCCTTAATTAAATTCAAACGTCCAAACAAAATGAAGAAGTTACCGTTTAGGAGAATGGGACATGACTTCTGTGGATCCATGAAGTGGTGGTATTATGCCGTCTCGTGTCAATTCGAGCAGTTCTCCTATTGAACAAGTATTCTGTCACAAACCTGATTACTCATTCCTTCGGGTCTTTGGGTGTGAGTGTTTTCCCCATCTTTGTGTCTACAACAAGCACAAGATGGACTTTCGATCAACACCATGTATTTTTCTTGGTTATTGCACTTCCCATCACGATTATCGGTGTCTTGACACTACCACTAATCGTCTTTATATTGCCCGTCACGTTCGTTTCAACGAACACTCCTTTCCCTTCTGGGTGTCCTCCTCCAACTCTCCTCCTCCCTCTTCTCTTGATCCTTATGTTTCTTCTTATCCCACTCATCCTCCCTTTCCAAGTACAACACCTATTGGCCAAAACTCCATCCGCACCACACACTCCATCTTCTACCCCACCCTCTTAGCCGATATATTTAGAAGATATATTATTTGTATAGATAGTCATTATCTTGTATAATTGTATAGTGATTATGTTTCCTTATTAGAGGTAGGTTACGATTGTATCTCTCCCTATATAAAGGGATTGTTATTATCAATAACGGACACAGAAAAACATTCACCATAAACACTTTTATGGTATCAGAACAGTTCTGAATATCCCCTCTTTTCCTCCCTACCTCTTTTCGGTTCAATATCTGATTTGCAGCCATGACCAAATCAGATGCGCCGACTTCATCAGCCCTAAACCCGAGCCCTTCCCTACACCCTGCATATTTCGTGAACAATATTCAATCCAAAATAAGAACCCTTGATGGCACCACGGTGGCTTACTCGGCCAGGGTAAAATTATTCAAGTTTCACGCGACTGCATACCGGGTTCTTGATCATCTCGATGATACCAAACCACTGGTTTCCATCGACCCTACCTACCCGGCATGGAAGGAATTAGAGGTGCTGGTCTCACAGTGGATTTACAGCACTGTATTGGATGATTACAGCGCATTCTTGACACCGATGCTTCCGCTCGGCAAAGGCTGAAGATAGAGAAGATCGTTCTTAGTAACAAGCGCGCCAAGGCTGCTGCTCTGGAAAATCAGTTCGTGAACCTCACACTTTCCGCCTGCAGTTCCATAGATGATTATTGCAAACAACTTAAAGACCTTGCAAATTAGCTTGCTGAAGTTGACCAAAAGATTACCAAAGACTGCCTTGTTTTACAATTTGTACGTGGCCTCTCCAAGGAGTTCGACACCACAGCATCTTTAATTAATTCTCAAAACGCAGATTGCGACACAGCCAGATCTATGCTGAATGCAGAAGTTATCCACCAGGCTGCACGACAGTATCAGTCCTCAACCATCCTCATCACCCCAGCCGCTTCTCAAACCCAAATGCAACAACCGGCTGACAAAAACAATCAGTATCAGCAGCACAACAATCAGTAACAGGACTTTAACAATCAGCACCCACCGTCTAGCAATCAGTACCTTGGTCGTGGGCGAGGCCGTAGCGGCTAGCCTTCTCGTGGTAGAGGAGCACGCGACAGGGGCTTGGTTTTAAAAAGCGAGAGGCGCACAAAAGCGACGAGGTCTAAAAGTGAGGCGCGAAGCGCAAAGCGCAAAAGCGGTGGGCTTTTCGTACCCGAGGCGCAATATGTTTATATAATTTTTTTTATATATCCCATACATATCACATAGGTTTTTAGCTTCCTTTAACCAAAATATAGCTATAAGTAAGGCTTTTATACCATTTTAATTACATGTACAAGTCAAAAAACCCAAGGTACAACATTTTTATGCAGTAAAACGCCTAAGTTACATGAGGCGCGGGCCTCAGGCCAAAAAGCCCACAAAAAACATCAAAAAATGCGCCTTTTGGTCGCTTCTTGTAATTACACAAGGTGAGAAGCAAAAAAGCCCCAGGCCCTGCGCCTTGTTCCGCCTTGCGCCTAGGCGCGCCTAGGACGCGCTTTTTAAAACCAAGGACATGGGATACTGAATCCCTTACCAAATTCACCATTCAAGGTCCCAAGTCATATCTGTCTCATAGACTGACACAATCGAGGTTGACAATCTAACACTTAGATAATATATCTTTAAAACAACTTAAGACTTACCTAACTAAAAGTAACATGCTTAAGATACTACACACATGTCACACGCCCCTCACAATAATCACTCCTCTCGGCTTTATCAAGACTACCGTGTAATGTGCTAGTATATATTTCGCTCAAAACCAGATATGCTACCTTGCAATCACAAGCTTGTATAGCAATCGCACCTCCAGTGTATCAAATAACGTAGCACATATCAAAAGGACTTTTGGGTTTTGGGTTAAAGGTAAAGGTAAGGATGTATTTTTGGATTTTATGTTTATATGACGGACACAAACGAACATACCAAACCATGACAACTATATTCATAATAACCACTAATATTGTGGGATATTTTCGACCCATTTATTTAACACGAACATAATAATGATTTTTGTTTTTCTTTTGTTTTTTTTTTTCAAAAAATATCTAGCACACAATTGTCATTCATGGTTGATAATTAAACGGATCAAACCAGGTGTAACAAACGAAAGGTATAATGCTCAACATGGTTAACTAAGGTGGGTGAAATCAACAATCAACATATAACACAATGAAGAGATCCTAATGCCTTTATCATCTGTGAGCATACGATAAACCATAGTCTCGGCACGTATCAAACCACACAAGTTCTAACACAAAGCAACATACGGCCTACTCTCAGCAAATAATGAACATCTATTGCAAATTCAACTAACAACTAAGTAGGCTCAAATATCTCACCAAATAAGAGGAATATGGGTTATGGACATATAGCATGTGTAATTCCTAAACCATGTTACCCCTAGTTAGGCATCTCTTCTCAACTATTCTCTAAAACTTGTCAGAAATACTTTCATGCAACTTAAAGGGACAATCATGACTAAGGATCTAATTTAGTTTAATATCAGTAGGAACCCTTTAGCGATTGAAAATGTTGGTTTTCATGTAGTTCCAGCATACTTGAGACAAAAAATTTCAAAAATTTTCAATTTTCAGCAAATTCAACCGTTTCAAGCATTTAAGATAACAATCTTACCAACCCTCTCTCGAGTTACCGCATCCCCACCCTTGGGATACCTTATCCCTAATGTATGGTGCACTTTATAACCTACTCGAGAGATACCACCCGCAAACCATAAACAGCTAATGAACCAATTGACTCGACACATACAACCGCTCCTAACACAAAGACTCACACCACCAAATGCACAAATAAAAATAAAGTAAAGGATTTAGAGACACATGAACCTGATCATTCAATCAGCAAGTGTCTGTAGTGGTGCGGTTGCTATGATCGAACAGGGACGTAAACTCCTCTTGGATTCTCTGATATCTCATCGGGGATGCTGCCAAACATTCCCCACACTTGAATCCTTGCACCCGTGAGGATTAAACGTAGTAATCTGGCAAAACAAAACACACGCCAAAACAAAACAACAAATAGAATACTCTACATCCTCGGGCTGTCTCCCGATAGCGCTAAGTTTTAGGTCTTTAGCCAGACCGTACCTGACGTGATCAGGGTGGTTCAGACGCTTGCTTGCCTCCCCACTTTTCCACATACAGTTCCCTACAGTTATGCGGGAGGTTTGCAGCTGCATGTCGGTTGGGGTCAAATTTAACCTCATTGCCCCTTCTAATACCGTCGTCAGGTGGTTTTCTTTCATCCACTCTCTTTCTCACTTCCGCCTTCTTCACCTGATTTCCACTCGTCTCGCAATTTGACCTGTGACTTTCAACACCACTCGCCTCTAACCTGTCCTTAGTCACACTTGAAACATGTTTGTTAGTAGCAACTGTGTGACAAGAATCATTAACAAGATCGTAAGAAATAGTTTTTAAAAACACATTAAAGTACAACTTACGATTCTTGTAGCTCATGGTGACCATTCCGTTTCGGCAATCGATCTGGGCCTTTGCGGTATACAAGAATGGGCGGCCCAACACCACTTGTGGCTGCTCATAGGTCCTTGTCGGTGCGTAGTCGATCACCGTAAAATCCACCGAGTAGTAAAACTCGCCCAGTTGGATTACCACATCTTTCACAACTCCCCGGGGTTGTTTCCAACTCGCATCCGTGAACATCGCCATGTTATCACATAGACATGATCTAGATAATTAATTAGCTAATTTTGATAAACGAGGACTAAGTACTTTGATTGATTAACAAGTAAAGGTTATCACACGATTATCAATTGAAGATTACCAAACCCAGTCCCTATCTAATATATCCCAATTACTAGAACTCTCGGGAATTGAAAGAATCAACACTAGGTTTTAAGTAAAATCAATTGTTTACAATCAAACCAATAAATCCCTAAGCAAAAAGCATCGAAAGCTTAGATTGCTAGTCTCAATTACAAATAACAACTCAAAACAATCATCCACTTACAAGAATCCTTCACTCAGAGGAATCCACAAAAGGTTTAGCCACTCATGTTAGTTGAATGATCTTTGCAAGTTTGATACCCGGTTAAACCCATCTCACTATCCTTGAATATCATCGAAAATAATATCCCCACAATGTATTATATGGCTGCGTGAAAATGATTGATAAAGTTGCACAATCTCCCAAGTCACGACAATGATGATGATTGATATGATGTTCACCTATGTTGCCAAATTCGTCCCTGGGTTCCTCGTATGGCGGCTGCTAGTCCCTTTAATATTGATGAGATGTGACTTTTTTGTGATTCTTTTTATGGTGAATGATTACTCCTCTCTCAATTCACGTGTGTTTTAGTCGGTCCCCACTTTCAATATGTTTGCCAAAAGTCCACCATGACTTCCTTTTAAGTTTTCTTTTCAAAGCCTTTAAATCATTTTTCAAATTAAAACATACTCTGCTGACTTTCTTATATCTGCCAGCCGTAGCTTATGTTTACAACCGTAGGCTACGGTTTGGACATACTGTTAAACTCATGCATGCCATCAGTAAGTCGCATTTGGTATCCATAAGCTACATTCAAATGGTTGCTAACATCTTTAATCCAACATCGATCAACCGTACGGCTACGGTAGTTTAACCGTAGCTTACGTCGTATTATGTGACCTCATTTGTGGCTATGTTTCAACTTTTAATAAATTACGCACAAGCCCCTGGACTTCATTGTTTCGCATTTCTTGTACTCCCAGAGTGCTTCTCGACCCGAACAAGTCCCGGTTAATGTCATTCACTTGATTATTATCCCCGGTTGTTCCACTTCCTCTCTAAACATCTTAACTTCACATTCACATTCACGTCATATAATCACTTAAAGCACACTCAAATACGTAATATAACACACTTTAACACTCGGGTTTCACACTTTCCATCAAATACCAAGGTAACAATTCAAACTGGGCTTTTCAAAAATTTTCGGGCAAACAATCTTACCCGTAGAGGGCTTGGTGGAATACCCCTCCCTGCCCATACCTGATGCAGCCCAACACACCTCAACATACACCATCAGCTAACTTCACTAGCTATCCTGGTCCTGCCACATACGGCCCACAGTTTGTAGCCCCTCCTGTCACAGGTTACAACACTCTATGTCCATCCGACTTAAGTGCAGCCATGAACAAATATCAATCTAACCTACACGGACCCGACCCCACACATGGATACAGGTGCTGAGCGTCACGTAACAGACAATCAAGGGACGATTTACCACCCTGACTTATTTACTGTTAACACTAAACTTTTAATCGACAACAGACAGTACTTACCAATTGCGGGCTCTAGCATTGGTTACCTCCCAATACACAACCGCACCTATATTCTCCCTGACCTCCTTTATAGCCCACATATTATCAAAAACCTATTGTCCGTCCGCCGTTTCACCCGTGATAATAATGTTCCCATTGAGTTTGATCCTTTTGGTTTTTCCTTGAAGGATCTCAAAACGGGACGACTCCTTTCCCACCATAATAGTACGAGCGATCTTTATCCGGTCACTCCCCCAGCACTCCCACCACAAGCATGCTCCCTTATAGCTGCGGTGTTACCCTGGCATGACCGTCTTGGCCACCCTGGCAAACAAGTTTTTGATATTTTGTCTAGAAATTTTGGTTTTTCATGTAATTCGAACAAGCATTCTATTTTTTGCAACTCTTGTCATCTAGCTAATAGTAAACATTTACCATTTTATGAATCTAATTCATTTACGTTTGTTCCCTTTGATATCATACACTATGACTTATGGACATCTCCCATTACCGGTAAAACGGGTTTTAAATATTACATGGTACTAATAGACAATTTTTCAAATTTTGTGTGGGTCTACCCTTTCAAATATAAATCTGAAACATTCACTACATTTGCCAAGTTTCACCGCCTCATAGCCACCCAGTTCAACAGATACATTAAAACTTTTAGTGTGACCTGGGGGGGGGGGGGAGTTCAATAACCATGCCTTTAAAGACTTTGCACACCAACATGGTCTCCTATTCCGTTTTTCATGCCTTCAAACCTCTTGCCAAAATGGTTGAGCGGAGCGCATGATTCATCGACTTAATGACATCATACGTTCCTTACTCATCCATGCTCATCTCCCACCACTATTTTGGGTCGAGGCCCTTCATATTGCCGCCTATTTACATAATATCCTTCCTACCAAACTTTTAAACTTCTACACCCCCACCTTTGCCTTATACCTACGCCACCCCACATACGACCACTTACGAGTGTTCGGATGTGCTTGTTACCCTAACACATCGGCCACCCAACCCCATAAACTGCACCCTCGCTCCGTGAGGTGTATCTTTCTCGGATACCCCCTGATTTTCGTGGTTACAGGTGCTTTGATCCTATCCTACCACTGGGAAGGTCTCCATCTCCTGTCACGTCACGTTTGATGAAAACACCTTCCCATACACAATCCCCACCTCCACATCCACATACTCGTTCCATGATGATGTTATCCCATTAGGCTTCACTTTTAGCCAACCCATACCCACTTCCACCTCTGCACCCACACGCCTTCACTCCACCTCGCCATTCCGACAAACCTAGACACGTCGACCTCAACCATCTCAGCCACACCCTACCGATTCCACCCAACATCCTCAACATAGCACGACAGCCAACACATCACATCAGCCCCCACCAGTTCCGTCACATCCACCACCAGCCATCCCTCCCCAGTCCACTAACACGCACCCAATGACCACCCAATCCAAAGCCCATTGTACCTTTGTGGCCTAGACTATCTCCCCGGTCCCCACCTCTTATGCCAAAGCCTTTGCCGACCCTCATTGGATATCTGCCATGCAGGCTGAGTTTAGTGCTTTACAGGAAAATGAGACACGAGAACTTGTCCCCAGACCGTCCGATCGACCGGTCATCCTGGGCATGTGGCTTTTCGCCACAAATTTAAGTCCGATGGGTCTCTTGAATGTTACAAAACTCAACCGGTGGTTAATGGTAAGTCACAACCAGTTGGAATTGACTGTGAGGATACATTTAGTCTGGTAGTAGAACCGGCTACCATACTTATTGTCCTCTCCATTATTGTTTCACGTCCTTGGCTGATTCATCAATTAGATGTCAAGAACGCTTTTTTTACATGACAATTTAAATGAGACTGTCTTTATGTATCAACCCACAGGGTTTGTGGATAGGTGTTTTCCCAATTTTGTTTGCAGATTGAAGAAGTCTCTTTATGGCCTTAAGCAGGCGCCTCGTGCATGGTACACCAGATTTGCCACATTTTTAGTGTCACAGGGTTTTTGAAGCAGCATTTGTGACAATTCATTGTTCACTTTTTCTCGGGGATCTCAAACGGCTTATTTCCTCTTATATGTTGATGATATTGTGTTGACAGCTTCGACCAATGATCTCTTACAGGATGTTATTTGCATGCTCTCACGAGAGTTTGCTATGACCAATTTGAGTCACTTACATCATTTTTTGGGCATCAAGGTAACTAAGAGTTCAGATGGGTTATTTTTGGACGAATCTCAATATGCAAAAGACATCCTATCACGTGCCTCTATGTCATCTTGGAAACCATGCACCACTCCAGTTGACTTATCGGCGAAACTAAGTGCTTCAGATGGTCCTATATTCGCTGATCCTACTCTCTATTGCAGCCTTGCTAGAGCCTTACAATATTTGACGTTTACTCGTCGTCGACATTTCGTCCAGTAGGTTTGCTTGTTTATGCATGAACCTCGTGACCCGCACTTTGCGTTTCTAAAGCGCATCCTTCGGTATTTACAAGGCATAATCGACTATGGCATTCGTCTTCGCAAATCCACTACCAATTCCTTGGTTGCTTATTCAGATGATGATTGGGGTGGTTGCCCTGACTCCCGCCGCTCTACTAGTGGCTACTGTGTTTTTCATGGAGATAATTTAGTGTCATGGTCTTCCAAGCGTCAACCCACTATCTCACGTTCTAGTGTTGAGGCAGAGTAGAGGGGCGTAGCTAACGCCGTAGCTGAGACCAATTGGCTTTGCAATTTACTTCTTGAGTTGCATCTCCCTCTTCATCAAGCTACAATGGTTTATTGTGACAACGTTTCCGCCGTATATATGTCTGATAACCCGGTCCAACATCAGCGGATGAAGCATATTGAGATCGATATTCATTTTGTTCGTGAAAAGGTTCGAGTGGGGGATATTCACGTTCTTCATGTGCCTTCACCTCTTCAATATGCAGATGTTTTTACCAAAGGACTTTCCCGTCAGTTGTTTCAGTCATTTCGTTCCAGCTTGAGCATCTGTCCTACGCCAGCTCAAACTGCGGGGGAGTCTTAGCCGATATATTTAGAAGATATATTATTTGTATAGATAGTCATTATCTTGTATAGTTGTATGGTGATTATGTTTCCTTATTAGAGGTAGGTTTTGATTGTATCTCTCCCTATATAAAGGGATTATTATTATCTAGAGTAAATTACATTTTTGACCCATGTGGTTATATCACCTTTACTATATTAGTCCTAAATAAGAATTTTTAACATATGTGCCCCCATGGTCTCTATAACTAACAATTTTGGCCCCTAAGACTAGAGATCATGGGGGCCAAAATGGTTAGTTATAGAGACCATGAGGGCCAAAATGGTTAGACTTATGGGCCAAAATGGTTAGTTATAGAGACCATGGGGGCAGATATGTTAAAAATACTTATTTTGAGCTAATATGGTAAAAGTGATATAACCACAGGGGCCAAAAACGTAATTTTCTTTATTATCTATAATAGACACAGAAAAACATTCACCATAAACACTTTTACACCCCACACTCCATCTTCTACAACCAGCCCACACCCTCTCTCTCCTACCCATAAAACAACAGCCCAAACCGAGTTCTGCCATGTCACACCCCGATATTTCCACATATTCTGGTGGGCCCGGTGGGGAGTATCGTGACGTAGTTGATATCATCTTAGACAATTAAACACAATTATAGCACAACGGAAGGCTTGGAAGTTTAATTACTATTACAACCCAAAATGTTCAAAGTTCAAATTGAAAGAATATACAGGCGGACCATTAAACAATACATAAAACAGAGTTTGACAGACTTTAGGCATCTATGGATTTGCAAGATCCTCTTATTTAATGCCAAGTAGCTCCAGCCAATTTCGTGAGGTACCTGTCACTTAGTCTTTGAAAAATACGTCAGTTTTCACTGGTAAATACAATTAACTGACACATTTGAAAACATTTATGAAGATTGGTTTAAGTGCTTGATGCACTAACATTCTTTTATAACTTGGGACAATTTCATTTAAAATCTTGTATACAGATTTACATGATTTCATACATTTGAGGCCGGTTTGGAAACCGGACATGATTAACTGACTCACCACTTATAAAATCCACAAGGAGTTATCCACAACTTGTGGGTAATTTATTTTTTAGCATTTACATCTGTCGGGTGTATGCCTACACCCCGTTCATAGGTCGTGGCCATTACTAACTTAAATGAGCCGAGGATATCCAGGACACGGTCGTTAACCCCCAAAGTTTATGTTATCAAACAAAACAGATTAAAACGGGTTATGCAGATATATTAATCACAATCCGACTAAATGATCCCATACCCGACCAAGCGGTAATAATTTACCGTATCCCAAGCCCGTATAAGGGAAAATAAGTTAAAAGTATTTACCTGAGTTAATAATGCAAGGAATGCAACTCAACCGTATGTTACTAAGACTTTATACAAGTATCTTCTACTGAGGCTACTTAATCTGAAAGGTAGGTTTTATTAACCTATTAGGATACTAACGGGTCTTATTTAAGTCAAAGACTTAGACCAGTTAGTTTTAAGGATGCTTTACGGTACGAAACGCTAGATTAAGCAGAGACCGGAATGGAATGTAATTTAGACCCAACAAGTATAAATACTTGTATAATATGTGTAAACTAAATACATTCTGAATTTTGAAGTTTAGATGACAAGGTTAGACCCGTTTCGGACCGGTTAATTCATGCAAACTAGTTACATAAACCGAACCGAACGCGTATAAGCATAAACGGGTAACCGAATGAGTCATATACAAGTTCCATATTATATTATGCTTAAAATATGTTATGACATCAGTAGGATATCAACATGTATGCCCAAAGAGATTTTAAAACCGAACTAGGCCCCATAAGGGTATTTTGGTCATTTTAAGATTTATAAAAGAGGTTTAATGGTAAACTGAAGTTCTGATAAAAAAAAATTCTGTAAAAATATTTAATTTATGATGTTATAACAGTAGGACATCATACATATGTGTGGTTTATGATTTATGGCCAAACTATGCCCCGAAAGGGCATTTTGGTCATTTCACATACGCTTTTTGGGACTTAATTGGGATTATGAGGTCATGACTTATACCTACTGTAAAATTATTTAAAATCATTTATTAAATCAGTAGGTAACAAGTCTTGGGTGCTAAATATGGTTTAAAACCAAACTATGCACTTAATTAGCGTAAAAGTCGATATTTGACGATAATTCCGAAGTTTAAGCGATTCTAAAATTTTGACCAGCTTTGAATGGTCAAAATATTTTACTTTTCATATCACATCAGTAGCAAAAGGTTTTGCATGTTAATTATATGTAAAACTCATTTTATTTGCGAAAAGGGTATTATCGTCATTTATAGACTTTACGCAAGAACTCCAGGTTAAGGTCAGTATATAATCTGACCCAACACCCCAATTATTCCTAAAAATGATATAATAATAGTAGGTAAAGAGTTTTATCTCAAAATTATATTTAAAGCTTGATTTACGTACCAAAGGGCATTTTAGTCTTTATAAAAGCATGATTTTCGATCATTTGCATAACATCAGTTTATGACCAGAATGTAAGTGTCAAGATATTTAAATATGCTTAATAATCAGTACCTAATCCGTTTGCATGTTTATTTATATTAAAAACCTCATTTTTAGACCAAAGGGCATACTAGTCAATATTAAGCATAATATCGGAAACATGCATATAATTCAGATTACTAAGTGACCATGTAATATAACCTCAGATGCTTATACTACAACATCATATGGTCATAATGGAACCTTAATGCATAAAGGAGTTAAGCTATTTCGGTCAGTATTGAAAGTCAAAGCAAAAGTCAAGCTTTTACGACTTTCGGTTGCGAACCGAGCTTAAACTTAGAATTGTCGGGTTGAACATGTTTAGACATATTCTATTAATGTTTACCAAGTTATTAAAGTGACAAGACATGTTTTATAACTTCTACATTATCAGATTTGATTTTTATTTTAAAATCTGATTAGTTTGACTTTTTATTTAATTACTTTGACCTGAAAATTAACTAAGTAAATGTGGTAATTAGGAGGTGCCCTTTTGAGGGATTAACACCTACCTTATTACGATCACGTAGCCATATTTTCCTCGAACAATGGCTGGACCGTTTAGGTCTAAACCGAAAGTTAAAGCCGTTTTGCGGCAACTTTGACTTTCGGTCTTTAAAATCATAAAAACCGAACTAGAATGGCTAAGGACACTTACAAAGGGTACTAGCTCGAATATTAAACTAGAAGGAGCTTCCGTTTTGATCAGGAACCTAAGAGAAAGTGAGAAGAGATGAAATTGTAAGTGCAAGTTCAAGTGAAGCAACCAGGCACCTATTTATACTAATTCATGGAGTCTTAGGATCAATCCAGGTGTTTTTAATCATTCCCAGATCATTCCAAGTGTCCTAGTGTAAGTAAATACCATCAAACAATCCCTGGTTTTGAGTTTTAGGCATGCAATTTCGGTTTGTGTGGGCCGCCAGACTTTTTCTTGCAATCTTTCACAATTATCACATAATGACACCGAAACCTTGTGAATTTATTATCACGTATTCTCAGGAGTATAATAAAACATTAGGAAGCCTCTGGTTCATTAAAAGGTCAATCAGAGGTAAGAATTAACATGTTGACACGTTTAACCCCTTTATCTTGTAAACTTTCGATTTCTTTTACAAATGGCTTCTCATGTCCAATTATTTACTCGTTTGAGACTACGAACATCATGTAAGGTCAATCAGAGGCATAAGTTTAGCATGTTAACACTTTTAGTCCCTCCGTATACACTTTTTCACTGTTTGTCAACTTTAGTCCTTCAAAGTCAATTCTTTAAACATTTAGGATTTAGGACACGTGTCTTCGCATAATTGGACACAATTTTACGAGGTGTTACATCCTCACCCCCTTAAAAGAAATCTCGACCTTGAGATTTACTGAAATAAGTGAGGGTACTTTTGTCGCATAGTGGACTCAACCTCCCAGGTATAATCAGGGCCTCTACGGGCATCCCATTTTACTTTCACAATTGGTACATGCTTCCTTCGGAGCTTTTTAACTTGTAAATCCTTGATCGATATAGGTCTTTCAATAAACCTCAGGCTTTCATCTATCTCCATGTCTTTATGAGACATTGCTAATGATTTATCAGCTAGACATTTCTTTAAGTTACAGATGTGGAACACATTGTGGATTCCACTAAGCTCCTTAGGCAAGTTCAGCTTATAAGCTACACTCCCGACACATTCGATGATTTGAAAGGTCCAATGTACCTTGGGCTTAGTTTGCCCTTTTTACCAATCACATCACACCTTTCCAGGGTGATACCTTTAGTAAGACTTTGTCTCCTACCTCAAACTTTAGAGGTTTGCGCCTCCTATCCGTGTAGCTTTTCTGCCTGTCTCTGGCAGCCTTTAGGCGATCACGAATCTGGACAATCTTGTCCATTGTTTCAAGGACTATCTCAGGTCCTGATAATTGAGCCTCCCCAACTTTTTCCCAACAGACGGGCGTTCTACATTTTCTTCCATATAAGGCCTCGAAGGGCGCAGCCTAAATGCTGGTATGGTAACTGTTATTGTAGGAGAACTCAATTAAGGGAAGGTGGTCATCCCAACTACCACCTAGATCAATGAAACACACACGAAGCATGTCTTCCAAAGTTTGAATTGTACGCTCACTTTGCCCATCCGTTTGGGGATGGTAAGTAGTACTGAAATTCAAACAAGTGCCTAATGATTGTTGGAAACTTTTCTTGAAATTAGAAGTGTATCTAGTATCCCTATCGGATACAATAGATACTGGCACTCCATGGAGAGATACAATCTCACCCACATATAACTGAGCTAACTTATCTGAGCTATGAGTCTCCTTGATGGGTAAGAAATGAGCTGACTTAGTCAACCTATTAACTATGACCCATATTTTATCATTTCCATGCCTTGTCTTAGGTAACTTGGTGATAAAATCCATGGTTACCATCTCCCATTTCCATGTGGGAAGTTATAATTGTTGTAGTAATCCTGACGGCTTTTAATGGTTGGCTTTAATCTGAGCGCACGTCAGACATTTATCTACGTGTGTGGCTATGGATTTCTTTAAACCCATCCACCAATAGTTTGTCTTTAAATATTGATACATTTTGTCGCCCCCAGGGTGAACTGAGTATCTGGAGTTATGAGCTTTCCTGGAGGATTATATCTCTGAGTCCTCCATGAATAGGAACCCAGATTCTACCACTTAATCTGAGGATTCCATCATTCCCAGGTGACAACTGATCAATAGTTGCACCTAATTTCTCACCTGGATGGTTAGCTTCCAGCACAGCTTCTTTCTGAGCGGCTAACAGCCTTTCATTTAAGCTATTCTTAAGTTCGATACTCTTGGCATTAATCCGTATGGGTTTGACCCTTTCCTTTCTGCTTAATGCATCTGCGACTACATTCGCTTTGCCAGGATGGTAACGAATCTCACAATCGTAATCATTTAAAGTTTCCATCCAACGGCGTTGTCTCATATTAAGGTCCTTCTGATTAAACAAATGTTGGAGACTTTTGTGATCTGAGTATATCACACATCTAGTTCCATATAAATAATGTCTCCATAACTTAAGTTCAAATACAACAGCACCCAATTCCAGATCGTGGGTGGTGTAATTCTTTTCATGCAACTTCAGTTGTCGTGATACGTAGGCAATCACTTTGCCTCTTTGCATAAGCACACATCCCATGCCAGTGTGCGAAGCATCACAGTAGACAACGAACTCATCTATACCTTCAGGTAAGGTTAGTACTGGAGCGTTACTCAACTTCTACTTGAGGATTTCGAAAGACTCCTGCTGTTTAGGACCCCAATCGAATTTTACATTCTTACGGGTCAAGGTAATTAGAGGTGCGGCTATTCTTAAGAAGTTCTCGATAAATCTTCTGTAATATCCTGCTAATCCCAAGAAGCTGTGAATTTCCGTAGGTGTCTTTGGTGCTTCCCAGTTCATGATTGCTTCTATTTTAGTGAGACCCACTTGGATACCACGCTCGCTTACAACATGTCCAAGGAATTGGACTTCGCGAAACCAGAATTCGCATTTGGAGAATTTAGTGTAAAGCTTTTCCTGTTGTAGCAGTCCTAGGATACACCGAAGGTGTTTCTCGTCATCATCCCGATTACGAGAATAAATAAGTATGTCATCTATAAAGACAATGATAAACTTATATAGGTACGGCTTGCAGACTCGATTCATGAGATCCATAATTGCTGCAGCGCATCAGTGAGCCCGAAAGGCATCACTAAGAACTCATAGTGGCCATACCTCGTTCTAAATGCGGTTTTAGGTACATCTTCAGTTCTAACTTTGAGTTGATGATACCCTGACCTTAGATTAATCTTTGAGAAGAAGCTTGCCCCTTGTAGTTGATCAAACAGATCGTCAATCTTGGGCAATGGATAATGGTTCTTGATTGTCACTTTGTTTAGCTCGCCGTAATCAATGCACAGACGCATTGAACCATCCTTCTTTTTAACAAATAGAATAGGTGCTCCCCAAGGAGACGAGTTGGGTTGTATAAAACCCTTTCCCAGAAGTTCATCTAATTGGGCTCTCAGCTCTTTCATTTCGGTTGGAGCTAAGCGGTAAGGAGCTCGTGCAATCGGTGCTGCTCAAAGAATGATGTCGATCCTGAACTCTACTTGCCTCTCAGGAGGTAATCCAGGTAGCTCATCTGGAAAGACATCTGCGTACTCAGAAATGATTGGAATGTCTTCGATCCTTGGTTTCGGCTCGTCCACTGTCACTTGTGCCATGTAGATGACGCATCCGTTTTAAGCACTTGGATGCCTTATGTATAGATACATTATCGGGCAATCCGTAGTGCGTATCTCCATGAATGGTGATCGACTCACCAGATGGGGTTTTGATGTTGACTAGTTTCTTATCGCAGGCGATTTGGGATTGGTTACGTGACAACCAATCCAGGCCTAAAACTACATCAAACCCAGCCAATTTCATTAGCAAAAGAGATAGCAGAATTGAATGATTCTTAATGGATATAAAGCATCCATCAAGAAGAGTCGAAGCAGTTTCTAAGGTACCGTCTGCGAGTTCTACCTCATATTTAATGTCTAGAGTTTTAATAGGCAGATTCAACAATTTACTAAACTTAAGGTCTACAAAAGACTTATCTGCACCTGAATCAAATAAAACTCTAGCGTAAATATTATTTATGAGGAAGATACCTGTTATAACTTTGTCATCATTCACTGCCTCCTTAGCATTCATCTGAAATACTCTAGCATTCGTTTTCTTTGCCTCCTCAGGCTTCTTGGTGTTCTTTGAGCAATTTGTCTTAATATGCCCTTTTTCATTGCAACCATAGCAGGTTGCATCCTTCAATTCCCGGCACTCCAAAGACTTGTGCCCTTTCTTCTTACAGATCCCAAAGGGCTTGGCCTGTGGATCTATAGTGCATTTCCCGAAGTGCCTCTTATCACAGTTCTTGCATCGGGGTTGTTACCAGACTGATTTTTCTTAAACCCAAAGTTTCCCTTCTTCTTTTTGTTAGATTGGTGGGACTGATCATCCTCTTTCTTCCTCTTTCCTTCCTCCGCGGCCCTCCTAGACTTAATCCTTATCACGTCAAGAGTAAGAGACAGAGATAGATCTACAGCCGATCTATAAGTGGTAGGCTTTGAAGCCTTGACATTCCCCTTGATTTCAAGGGCTAAACCACCGATGAAGCGCGCAATGCGCTTAGGCTCTGGAGTGACTAGGTATGGAATAAGTCTAGACATTGAGTTAAAACTTGTAACATACAATCTACAATCCAGATCTTTCATAACCAAGGTTAGGAAATCCGTCTCCACCTTTTCCACTTCATTCTGTGGACAATACGTTTCTTTCACAAGCTCAACAAATTTAAACCAAGAGAGGTTGTACAAAGAGATCTTTCCTGTGGATTGGACAAAAGCTTTCCACCATGTTAGGGCGTCGCCCTTAAAGGACTGGGATACAAACATAACGATATCGTCCTTGGCACACCCACTTATGTCAACAACTGTCTCCATCTCATCAAGCCATTTCATACAACCAATGACTCCTTTTTCCCCATGAAATATCTTAGTTTACAAGAGACAAAATATTTGTAAGTGCATCCCTTGTTATACCGGGGAGCCTGATCAAACACAATCTGTTTGTGAGGTTCACTTTTCGGGTTGGATGAATGCTTAGATTCATCCTTCCTTGATGTATGCTGTTTTGAGGGGGACTTAGAGTGAGTTTTTGAATGAGCATCACTTGACTCTTTAAGTGCCTCATTCACAGCTTTAGTAACAGTTGTGTTTATCATGGCTTGCAGTTCAGCGCCACTAACATTCAACCTCGTAGTATTATTCCATCAACTAGGTAATTGTGAGCTTCATCTGAGCCAGCCATGGTGTAGATTCGGATGCTATATATCAAGTGATAATAATTTGTTTAGTTGCCATGTAGCGAACCATCGTATTTGATGATTGAATAGCCATGGTATAAAATAAACCATATAGGCTAATAGATTTAATATTTCAAAGAAAAGTGTATTTGAAATTATTTGATCATAATTTGCCTAGCTTACAAATGAACCATCAAAGGCATTTAAACAGGATATAATCCTTTACATATATTAGACAGGGGACATATGTCACAGCTGTCATGTCGTATAGACACTTTTATGCAGCACAAAGGCTTGTCTCGAAGGACATTTAGATGGCACCAAAGGCCTTGTCACTTGGACAATTTTGAAATATAATTATGATCATTTTAGATCGAAGGTTTTAAGGGTCGAACATAGTTCATTGCCTTTTTGACAAAAAGTTATAAGCTATAACTATCTTTGTCATGAAAATCAGTATAAATCGGCCCGTAGGCAGAACGAATAACATCTCTAATTGATGTTTTGGTATCATATTTGATGATATTAGCCATGATTCACGTTAATCATTTAGGCTATGTAAGGATCTGAAAGAATCCAAGTACTTTGAAGGCTAGTGTGGTTTCTCACGCCACACTGCCAGGAGTGTTAACATGTTTTGTTAACAAAGAGTTATTGTCTTAAGAGGGTTATACCTTCATAGCCATTGATATTTTGGCTAGGCTATACATTTAAGAAAGTCTTTTTGAAACTTCTAGACAGATCAATTTAAGATTGAAATGATTGTTTGCACTTTGATGTAATGAAAATACATATGTATGAATTCAAATAAAAATTTCCATTAATAGTACTAAAGATTAGAAAAACTGCCCTTAACGGGTCTTTGAAATAACATAAATTGTCCACACAGGGACTAAAAAGAATAACTAGTCCTCGCAGGGATTGATACAAGAAATAAATTGTCCACGTAGGGACTTATTTTAAATAACAAATACAAAATAAAGTAAAGGTCTTCAACCGTCATTCCTCTTTCCCTTGATAAATTTCACGAGACCTTTAAAGAACTTATGAGTGTTCCTTTCACCCCTCTCCACCCTACGCTCAATATGTTGCACCCTTTGCAAGATTTCTTGTTGTTGTTGAGGTTGTGGTTGTGGCTGAGGTGGAGAGTATTGATACCCATGAACAGGATACCCAGTTGGGTATGCAGGTGGAAACGGCGAAGGGTAGAGGGCATTATAGTTGGCAGCTTCGACGTATGGGTCGTAAGCAGGTGGTTGGTAGTCATAACCCGTAGGAGGTTGTGACCCAAACGGGTTATACCCAGTCGGATCTGGGTAAGTAGGAATTGGGTTTTCAAAACCCATTGGAGATGGCGGTGGTGCAAAGGTGGCTGGTGTGATATCGATTTCTGGCACAATATGTGAAGGTCTACCCATTTGTGGATCTTCAAGGATCGAAGGGTAGTTGCTAGAAGCTTGAGGGGAGCTAAATCTTGGACCTCCTCGCACGGACATGCGTACATTTCTTGTCACACCCCCAAAATACCACATGCGGAACCACCGCGGGGCGTGTGACGTACCAGGATCTAAGCCACCAATCACATTGAACTACACATAATATTTAAATAAAACATTCCATTAATTTCAAAACATAAATCCAAGACATAAGTTAAACCAAGTAAGTGTTCAGCAGAAGCATAATGTAAACAATAATTCAATTATTTCAAAACATGTGTTCACAATCAACAAAGCGAGTAACCAAGAGTCTCGACCCATGACCACTCCAGCACTCCCAGATAGCAAGTTCCAATCCAAGTACCTAAGGACCTGCAAGCATGCAGAAAAAGTGTGTCAGACAGGCTGGTGAGTTCACAGTTTGCTTAAACTGATTAATACCAAGTAGTGTGTTATGATTTGTTATGACTGTTATGTCGATAATAACTCGATACCGCAGGCGGCCCGTTTTGCCCTTCTCCAATGCTCTGTCAACACTGGTCAGTTTTAAGTTATCAGTTCACACCCATCCTCTCCAGGTACGTCGTGATGGTGTCAAACCTAATAGCGCTATCAACTAATAACCCGTTGCCCTACAAGCAAGTTATCAATAGTAGGATGGGAGTTAAGTGATAGAAAGTGAGTGTATTATCTAATGTTAACCTTTATTGAAAACGGCCTCATATCCCCTACGAGGATATGGGTTATTGAAAACTGCCTCACATCCCCTGCAAGGATGTGGGTTTATGAAAAAACCGTTTAACTGTTTTGTTTGTTTGATTGTCCCCACTAGACGCATTCTTGTTTTGAGAGAAGTGAACTCACCTTGGTTTGCTCGGTATGATTAGTTATTCGCACACACTAAATCAATCAAAGCCTACGGTATTCATGTATGCATGATCAGTTTCACATATGCAAAGTTTACGTACAATTAAAAGTCATAGTGTTCATTCATTCAGCGATCACCAGCTAGCACACAGCAGTTACACAAACTCATTCAAATCCTCAACTCTCATGCATGTATCGTAATAGTGCCTTAACAGTTAAGTGTGTCATACATTGCAACAAAATCATGTTTCCTTGATCATAGTTAATCATCATTAATGGTAAGTAATATGACTTATAAGTAATATAATCATTCCTCAACAAAGTCATGCATATTACCCAGATTCCAACCTCAGACTATCATAAACTATTCACTGGCGATGAAACCTCAGATGGCGAAACTCCAATGAGTTTCGTCGACCATGTGTGTGTGGCGAAACTCCATTGAGTTTCGTCGACCACGTGTGTGTGGCGAAACTCCATTGAGTTTCATGGGGAATGGACATTCGTCGACAAGCATAACAGTTCCAAGTTTCACAGCCCTAAACATGTTACTAAAAACCATAATCAACCGATCGCCATCATCAACAATTTGACAGTTTCTATTCAGATCCAGCCAAGATCATACATAATGACATACATGTTCTTGTCTAACCGATTAATCAATAACTAACAAAACCCTAATCGACACAAGATCACAATCATCAGAATCCCATCAATCAAAACCCTTAACATACATCCGACAATCATATACAACATATAGCACAACAACGTTTAGCAATTAGATTTACGGAACCGTGTGGTGATCATGAGAGTGCACACCATCTTTATACTTAAAGAATGAACATTCGAATCCCTAATCACACAATATGAATGTACAGTTTCTAGCAAGACCCTATATTCACAATGCATCACAAACAATCATCAATCAACTGTGAAGTGTGATAGAATGCTAACCGAATGATGGGGTGTTCACAACAGTGCAAGAGGATTCAAGGAAGATGGAGAGGGTTGCGTTGCCGTCTGTTGCAAGAGAGGAAATACTATGGTTTCGCTAACTAAGACTCCGTACACAAATACGTAGATATATAAATGGATAGTGGTTAGGCCTTTCGTGTGCCAGAATCCCATCTCAACAAAAGAGGACTTTGACGAAAGCCCACTGTTTCGTCGCTAAGGGTGTGACGAAAGGGTAGTGTTTCGTCGCATAGAAGTGATGGTGAGAGTCTAGTGTTTCGTCGAGTGGGATTTCATGTTTTAAGTTTATCTAATCTGCAACAGTTTATAAGCTTACATTCATTCACCATATATTAAGACAATTCATTTATCATAACACAAAAGTGCACATTTTACAACGAAATGAATCATGAAAATACAAGTAACGTGTCAAGGAAGGGTCTTGGAAATTCGGGTTGTCACATCAACCCCAACTTGAAAGAAATTTCGTCCCGGCAATCCCAAAACAGCAAGACGTTAACTCAGGATGACAGTGGATTTTCCACTGCAAGAAGTTAACTCAGGATGACTATGGATTTTCCGCGGGTACCGCATCATCCCCAACTTGAATGGGAATTTCCCGAAATTCCCTAGTCGCGTTAGATTTAGATTTGCCAGACTTAGACTTGTCAGCTGGGAATAAATGTGGGTACTTAAGCTTCATCTGATCCTCGCGTTCCCACGTGAACTCCGTTCCACGTCTTGACTTCCAACACTCTCACGATTGGAACACGGCTGTGCTTACGGACCTTAACCTCGCTGTCCATAATTTCTATTGGTTCCTCGACAAACTGTAACTTGTCGTCGATCTTCAGCTCTTGAAATCGTACCACCAGTGTTTCATCAGACAAACACTTCTTTAACTGTGACACATGGAACACATCATGGACGTTACCTAACTCAGCAGGTAACTCCAACTTGTAGGCCACTTTACCAATTCGCTCTAGAATTTTAAATGGCCCCACATAACGACGGTTAAGTTTGCCGCGTTTTCCAAAACGCACCACACCCTTCCAGGGTGATACCTTCAACATAACACGATCACAAACTGCAAAATCCAAAGGTTTCCTACGCTTATCAGCGTAACTTTTCTAACGGTCGCACGCTGCTGCCATCTGATTCCTGATTTGAACAATCTTTTCTGAATATAATACTCTTTTGGTGAGAATTGCAGAGTAACCTGAGTGCGGTTATAATCTCTGATTCTGAAACAGCGCATCGCACTGCGAAAGAATTCTTTAAATTCACCCGAAAACGATGAGAATCACATTGAAGATTAGAGTATTAGTACGAATAATGAACCCTAGATAGTGATAAAATAAGAATTTGGGGAAATTGGGGGGTTTTGGGATTATTTTGGAATGGGCGGTAGGTTGCTTTACTAATTACAAGAAAAGTTAATTAAGTATAAATTTTTCTTTTTCATATACAACCTTTTAAAACGGTCGCAACTTTTGCAACAGGTTTGCGACCACATCCTGTACTTGCGATCACACTTAACCTTTATATAAGCATATAAAAATATTGATTCATCCAAAACAATAATAAATCAAAATGGGTTATACATTAACATTTTAAAAGGGTAGCTAATAACTTTAGACATGAAAATAATTAAGGTTAGGCTTGTCAATTTAAGCCGTGTGATAAATTGATCATGTGGTTGGAATCGGTTGATGTGTCTAACTCATTTAATAGACATGTGTGTCGATCGATCACAGGTAGCTGCGGAGGATTTACAGGGTGATCACCGTACGTTCGACGGAGCGTGAGACAGCGTGTGATGCCTCCACCGGGGGCGGAGGAGAGACTCGTTCAGGTCGAGGAGAGACTCGTTCAGGTCGAGTCGAGACTCGGTCAGGTCGATATGTAGCTGCAGTCAGAGGGGATGTACAGTGGATGGTCGAGGCGATTGTGGCTATGCATTCTGGCTCGCCCCTACCTCCACTTATTGTATTTTTTTTTTTTTTTTGTTATTTTACGTTTGAAACATTGTAAAAATTTATCTTTTTGTTTGTTTTAGATGTAAAACATTCTAAATATTAATCTTATGTTTAGATGTTAAGTTGTTTGTTTAATAATTGTTGTCGTAGTTTATCATAATCATATATTTATCGTTTTACAAATTGGAAACTTATTAAACATTATAAATATGTTTAAATACAAACTCGTAACATAATCCGATATATACAACACTATTTTAAAATTTACAAAACTTATTAAACGGTTTCCCGATTGCAACAAAAAATTAACTTCTCTATACATATTTATCGTTTTACAAAGTGGAAACTTATTAAAAATAATAAATACGTTTCACTACAAACTCGTAACATAATCCGATATATACAACACTATTTTAAAATTTACAAAACTTAATAATGCTTTTCCCGATTGCAACAAAAAATTAACTTTTATATACATATTTATCGTTTTACAAAGTGAAAACTTTTTAAACATAATAAATATGTTTATCTACAAACTCGTAACATAATCCCATATATACAACACTATTTTAAAATTTACAAAATTTATTAAATGGTTTCCCGATTGCAACAAAATATTAACTTTTCTATACGGGCCGTATAACATTATACGGCCCGTATACAGATTTCAAAACTAAAAACCCTTGTCAAACCTTCGAAACAAAATTATGCAAATATGTATACGGGCAATATATAACTATACGTCCCGTATACATATAAAAACAAAAAAAAATTCACCGCATTAAATTATGCGCATAAACATTCTATACTGCCCGTATAATAGGGATGTGAAAATAAGATTATAGGGGTGTGGAAATAAAACAACCCTTATTTTGGAATGAGCGGGAGGTTGCTTTACAAGAAAAGTTAATTAAGTATAAATATTTCTTTTTCATATACAACCTTTTAAAACAGTCGCAACTTTTGCAACAGGTTTGCGACCACATCTCGTAATTGCGATCACACTAAACCTTTATATAAGCATATACGCATATTGATTCATCCAAAACAATAATAAATCAAAATGGGTTATACATTAACAATTCAAAAGCATAGCTAATAATTTTAGACATGAAAATAATTAAGGTTAGGCTTGTCAGTTTAAGCCGTGTGATAAATTGATCATGTGGTTGGAATCGGTTGATGTGTCTTAACTCATTTAGTAGACATGTGTGTCTGACTCATTTAATAAACGTGTATTGTTCATATTATTGTAAAATCTAATGGGTTACCATCAAGACATTAAATAAGAGGGAAGTTCCTTATAGAGATATTTCAAAATGGAGTCTCCTTTAAACAAAATTCTTTTCAAAATGTGTCTTGATCACAAGTTTGATGAGCTGTGGAAATATGAAAGAAACCGAATATGAAGAGGATGAATATGAAAAGTTAGTTCAATAGGATTCCAAGACCGTCTAGCACAGTAATTCGTGATAATTACTAGGAAGATTTTTTTTTTTTTTTGAGAGAAGGGCGAAATTTTATAAAAAATTAAGCAAGGCGCTCAAGCAACATACAAACGAGACAAAGAGAGATAATAAACAAAAAACAGGAAAACAAGTTACCAATTACATCGACCCGAGTTATAAACAAAAACTTCTCCATTTCTCCCAGTTAAGTTCCGCTATTTCAGCTCGATTCTTTATCCATGTGAACGAAATCGCTTTAATATCCCCGATCAGCTTTGTCAACGAGAACACTTTTTGTTTGAAAATTATATCATTTCTCGTTATCCATAGAGTCCAGCATGTGGCCGCCACGACTGCGTAAGACGCCCTTTTCTTATTCTTTTGACATTTATATGAGTTGATGATTTCCAATAACTGAACCATACTCAAAATATAGCTTGGAAAGGGTATATTCAGCCATTGAAAGATTACAACCCATACCTGTTGAGCCGTTTCACAAGACACCAGCAGATGGTCCGCTGATTCCACCGTGTTATTGCAGAAAATACATTGAGAGGAAGGCAAGGAGATGCGACGAATAAGAAGTGCTTCTCTCGTAGCTATTCTATCGAGTACCACCCGCCATAAGAAACAATTTACTTTTTTTGGGATCCAATGAAGCCATTTGAGTACCTTCGTTTCGTTAATGGTGTCAATCTGATCCAGTTCAGCTCTAACTGTACTGACCCTATAATCAGCCGCTTCAGAACCTGACTTCCAAAGCCATACGTCCGGACTTGTCTGAATAACAACTTTACTCACAAGTGAAGTACATTCGGCCCAGTCTCCAGTTTGATTTGCATTTAGAAGAGAGTTACTGCTACCCCAAAACCACACAATCGAACCTTGATCAATGGTGTACCTGTCCGATACATAACATCTTTTCTCACTTTCCAGATCATATAAATTAGGGAATAATTCTCGAAGTGGTCTGTCTCCAGCCCAAACATCCAGCCAAAACAGTGTTTTTCTACCGTTCCCCAGCTTCAGAACCATCCTCTCTTTGACGTTGAACGGCTGATTTTGAGATATGCGACCCAAATTAACTATGGACTTCCAAACCCCACCTATAGAGCTTTTCAACGATAAGTAGGAATGACACCTACCCCCATCATGAATCGCTTTAATTAAACGCACCCATAATGATGATGGCTCATTTTTAAAACGAAATACCCATTTAATCATTAAGGCTTTATTTGTAGCGGCAAGGCTACCGACACCCAAACCTCCTTTTTCTTTTGGAGCAACCACTTTGAACCAAGGAACCCAATTAACTCTGTTTTTATCCGTACAGCCACCCCACAAGAACTTGCGACGAATCCTTTCCAGTTGTTTTAATACATGTATCGGTGCACAGAAGAGAGAAAGGAAATAGGTTGGAAGATTACCTAAAACCGCTTCTATCAGTGTCAACCTGCCTCCGAAAGAAAGTGTGCGAGCTTTCCAAGATGTGAGTTTTGCTTCAAATCTGTCAATTATTGGTTTCCAGTTCTTAACCAGACCCATTGTGCACCCACGGGGAGACCGAGATAAGTGAAAGGAAATACGCCCGTTTTGCATTGAAGAATAGAAGCCTTTTCTGATACGCTTTCCGTAGGAACACCTACCCCGAATAGATTACTTTTATTGAAATTCACTTTTAGACCCGCAGATAGATTGAAACATCTTAGAAGTCTAGAAAGGTTCAGAAAATTCGAATCCGTCCATTCCCCTACAAATAAGACGTCATCAGCGTATAATAAATGAGAGATTGTGGGCCCACCGTTAGGCAGCTTACAGCCTTTAAAAACGCCCAGTGCATTTGCTGTGACAGTAGCTACATGGAGTGCTTCCATCGCTAGAATGAATAATAGTGGAGAAAGAGGGTCGCCTTGACGAACACCGCATTCAATATTAAACTCATGAGAGGGTGTACCATTGACAAGAATGGAGGATCTAGAAGAAGATAGGATACCGCTGATCCATATCCGCCACAGAGCTGGAAAACCCATTTGTGAAAGCGTCGAATCTAAGAATTTCCAGCTGATTGAGTCGAAAGCCTTTTCGAAGTCGACCTTAAACAACATCATCTTTTTCTTTGTTTTCTTTCCCCAAGATAGTAATTCGTTTATTATCAAAGGACCCTCCAATATGCTTCGCCCTTCAATATAAGCCGTTTGAGTTTCGCTCACCAAAAATCCCATCACTTTCTTGAGTCTCCTGGCCAACAGTTTAGAGATTAGCTTCGAAATGCAACCGATAAGGTTAATTGGCCGGAATTCACTGATTAGTTGAGGATTAGCGGATTTGGGTATCAACGTGATGAAACTTGAATTACAACCTCTATTTAACTTCCCATGCACATAGAAAAAATCAAATAGCTTGACAAAGTCGTCTTCCAGTATGTTCCAGAAATGTTTAATGAAACTAAAAGTAAAACCATCCGGGCCCGGGGCCTTGTCACCACCACAGTCCCAAACTGCTTCTTTTATCTCCTCTTTGGAGAATCGTTTAACTAACATGGCCGAATGCTCCGGGGAAAGGACTTTAAAACCATTGTTAATGAAACTCGGCCTATCTTGATTTTCCTCCTTGAATAATTGTTCAAAGTAATTTTTTATTTCCACCTTTAGAGAATCAGGCTCAGAGATCCAAATATTATTGAAACATAAACCGTTAATTCTATTGTTCTTTTGATGACTTTTAATTACCCCATGGAAAAAAGACGAGTTTTCATCTCCATCCGTTAACCATTTAGCTTTCGCCCACTGCCGGAGATCTTCTAAGTTACTTTCTTCCAATTCAGCCAGCGTTTTAACATAATTTTCTCTTTCCAAAGACTCCTCCTCCGAGAGTGAATCAGATTCAGCTTTAAGATCGAGTGATTCAATCTTCTTTGTTATCAACTGTATGGTTTGACAGTCGCGAGTTTTTAATTTTTTAGCCCAGGGTTTAACCGCCATTTTAACCTCTTTCAGCCGTTGCATTACCGGTTTGTCTGGTGGAAGAGGCTGCTGAATACTCTTGTATGCATTTACTACAATGTTCTGAAGACATGCTTCGTTCAACCAGGAATTAAAAAAGCGGAACGGAGGGGTACCGAATTGAACATCAGAACATTTTAGCATTAAAGGACGATGATCAGACCTGTACCTTTGTAACCCCGTTAGTTTTGCCGTCGGCCAATTAGACATAAACGAACGACAAACCAGAATTCTGTCTATTTTGCTGAATCTCTTCCCATCATCGGATCTATGAGTGAAAGAACAACCAAGCATTGCAAATTCGGATAAGTCAACTGAGCGAATAAACTGGTTGAAGATTCAGCGGCCTGAGGGTTGAATCTTGAGTTTTTCCTTTCTCTGGGTTCACGGACACAGTTAAAATCACCCATGAGGATCCATGAACCATCATGAAGATTCATGAGATTGGATAATTCCACCCACAGATCCTTTTTTAGATTATTATCCTGTGGAGCATAGACATTGATTATGTTGAGACCCCCCCCCATTCTTTAGTTCCCCAATCGTGGCTAGATAAAATCTGTTTGAAATCGAAAATTTCTTCACAAAGACTAAGGGATCCCAAATATTCAAAAGACCGCCCGACCTCCCTGTGGCGTCAACTGCATCAGATTCAAAAATCGAATTGCCCCAAAAAGAATTTACCTGTAACTTAGCAGACTCCATGTACTGAGTCTCTTGAATTGCAATAAAGTGGATGTTGTTCAACCTCCTTAGTTCCTTTATATGTTGTGCTTTCAGTGGATCACCAGCCCCTCTAATATTCGATGATAGATAATTCATTTCTGAATAATTGACCCCTGTTCCACCATAACTTGCTTCCATAATTCGTCTTCCTTGCCGTCTAAAATGAAGCCCAGACATTCACCGACTTCCTTAGTAAGATTCACTTCAAGATCCACCTCTGTGTTACCTTGCCTCGAGCCTGTACCCGAAGAAGACGAAGGGATATTCGCTGCCGGATTTATGTCTGTCGAACTGCTCTTGTGTTTTGAACTTTCACCATTCCTATTAGCCCACAGTGTATCTTTCATCTTCATGGAAGGAAACTTGAATTTAGATTTCTTGGTGTTACCAGCTTTAATCAACGAAGAAGATGAATGATTCAAAGTCGTCGCAGGTTGAGAAGGAGGATTATTTAGGTCAATTGGATTTGTCTTATCTTTAACTTGCTGGAGCAGTTCTCTGAGGTTAAACGGATCAGGTGATAACTGATTACCATCATCTTCTAGGTTGGGCTGCCCATTGGAATTAACATGTGTAGGCCTAACAGGAGGAGTATCCACTATACATTCCTCATCCTCAAATAGTCTGTTAAGCCCAATAGCTGAATTTATGGCCCACATGTCAACAGGCCTATCATGTGGTGGGGGAGGTGGGGTGTCGTAAGAGCCCATGTTGGATCCCTCATTTTTTGAATTTGGTGAGGCCGCCTCATTAAAGCTCTTTTTACTAGAATTTGAATTATTAGGAGAAGTTAAAGGGGCCGCCGCATTGGGAGTAGGTGATTTCAAGTTTTCATCCACCATATGATTATTATCCATGTTTCCAAGAAAATCATTTTTCAAGACTGACCCTTCATCACCCAAGAACTGATTCGTAGAACCTGACTGTACGTATACCCTGTTTTTATCGGAATCCTTCCGGTCACCGGAATTGTGCGGGGCAAAAGGAAATCCGGCATCAATATCTTCTGTGATTAGAATCTCGTGTGGAAGTCCATGCCAAGCAATGGTCAGCTTACTGTTTATCCGAGCGACATTATTAGTGATAATTCCAACCGTACTCACCGAAAGATCCAAGTCTTCGTCATTTGCCGATGAGGGTAAAATCACCTCTCCTAGTAACCCACCGATTTGATTGAACAAGGAAGGACCCCAAAATTGTAAGGGAACACCTCTGATGAATAACTTCGCTAATCGTTGGAACGGTAGATGTCGTCCGTCCCAGACATGTAAGATCTTGAACTACTTCTCCCAGCACTCTTTCTTGTGTTCCAGAAAATTCAAGGCCTCAGTTTGATTTACAAACGTTAACAGAAACCTTAATCCCCCCATGTATCTAGTAATGAAGCCATTTATACCGTCTTCATCAAGAAGCAAATGAATACGTTTGAGATCAAAAGGATTTCTTATTTCCGCAACCAAAGAGTTGTTCCTCCACCTTCTCGAAGTTTCACTTTCAACCTCCGAAATGTTAACAGAAAGCTCCGGTACCGTGGCCTGTTTGATACCTGTTATAACCTCCGCATAAGACCTTCCACCGTTAGCTGCATGTGATGGTCCCACATCAAGATTGTTCCCATCATTAGCCTGTGTCGGTCTCGTATTAAAAGCATTAGCCTTACCACCTTGAATTACATGACTTTGTTTCTCAACCTGCACCTGATTTACTGGAGGTGCATATTGGTTCTTCCTTTCGAATTCCTTTGCAAATTTGGCTGGCTTGACGAATAATCTTTTATGATCGATTTTAGCAGTACGTAGGCTGTCAGCCATGTATTGAGCATCCCTTACATCTTCGAATCTTACAAAACCAAACGTGTTACCTTTTTTGTCCTTTTTCCTTGGAACATAAGCATCAGTCATTGCTCCAAAACCGGCGAACACATCCCATAGTAGAAAACTCGAACAGTCTACCGGTAGGTTTCCGATATAAAAGGATGTTTCCTTTCTCTGTGCGCGCCTGTTGTTCTTTTCCCCATTGATAAGTCTCTTCCCTTTGTATTTGGCCACATGCCATGGTTCCTCGCGTTCTACATCATAGTTCCAACCATTCTCAGGCCACCGATTACGATCCATTTGGAGCTGCTACGATTAAGATCCCGGGAAGGCGAATGGAGTTGGAACGGATACGGATAGAATGAAAGGTAGTCTCAAGCCACAACGGACGAAAAACCTCGCACGCTATAAGAAGTCGGACCACCTCGTCGAGCACTTCCGGCGATCTCTGTGGTGTAGATGGTGTGTAGTAGCCGACAGAGCTCAAATCACTGCTAACAATCTCGTTATGATCGGCGGAAAGGAGAATCCGCTGGATCAATTACAGGCTGTTATACAGATCTTGAGCATGGTGACTACCGGTACTTCTTTTATCCTTCTCGACCAACGCGTGTTCTTTTATGTAAACACTAGGAAGATGGTATACAATATTCTTTTCAACATGTGTGTTGATCATAAACCCATATGCCCCAAACTTGTTTAAACAACTAAACCCATATTGGATCTTAAACTCAAATAAAAGTGTAGGTCCCTCGGAGGTTGAGGTTAAACCTATTCCTTGTTATGTCTAACACACTAGCAAGTGCGGAATCCAAGCTAGAATGCAAACCGAGATAGAACAAGCACAAACACAACACACAATCTTCACCGATTAACACCACTTGTATTAATACGAATGAAAGGTTCGGTTACAAGCTCAATGTTTACAAATGTGTTTTGCAAACTCTCTAAAACACTCCTGTGTGTGTGCTCTCAACAGAATGCTCTCAACAGAATGTTCACTCCTCACACTTTTCTCTCTTCTGTCTGTCTCTCTTTAGTCTAAAATGAAGTGAACACATTGCATGGGTATATATACCCAAACACAGATCGTCTGGTCGAAGGATCAGATAGACTGATCGAAGGATCATCTATCGATCTGAAACTCTTCGAATGATCCACATATACCTCGAAGGATGATATCCTTCGAAGTCCATCAACATCCATCGAAGGTTATCTTTCGAGCTCATCGAAGGATATAAACAATCCTTCGATGACTCATCCTTCGACCCAAACATCTTACAAACATGTGTTAACTGTTTGGTCAAGTCAAACCAGGAGGATGGTTGACTTGGTCAAACTTACATCAACCTTACATCAAAGACATCGTTTTGTATCATGACGAAATACAGACAAAGTACAGACACAAGTGCACCAACAAACTCCCCCTTGGCTGTAGCTTTGTCTCGATCTTCGTGTCTTCAAGTCTTTGACGTCCTTTCAAGTCTTCAATGTCGGAGGATCTTTAAAGTCTTCACGTCTTGAAAGCAGAAAGTGTACCAACAAACTCCCCGTTTCATGTAGGAAGTGTGTTGACAAACTCCCCCTTAACATAAGCTCCCCCTTGAGTTATGCTCGTGAAATACTTGTTCTTTATGGGTTGAGATCCTTGTGGTGTTGATGATGGTCAGCGGCAACTCGATCATCTTCATCACTTGAGTGCCTTCACGTCGTGTCTTCATTCCGAAGCTTGTCATCGACCATGTTCTCCTTGCCTTTAGAATATGCACATGCAAGAAATCTAAACGCGTAATGGGAACAACTGCCTGGAATATCATAAGCAAACGACACACATGTGACCATTGTTTAATCAAACACCGGCCGACAGTTTGAAAGTTTAGTAAATTTGTCAATTTTAGTCTTTAACTTTCAAAACTTGCAAATTTTGACCGTTTATGAAGATTTAGTCGTTTCGGTTTTCAATCAGGTTTCAGGTAACGAAGACTCGAGATCCAACATCGTACGATCGAAAATAAAATAGAAATAAAATCTTTTTGGCTTTTATAAAGTTTATATTAAAACACACCTAAAATCTTTTTGGAATTTTTGAATATTTCAAATGTAAAGACTGAAAGCAGTAAATAAATATATATAAAGATGCAGAAACTGAAAGCATTAAATAAATATTTACAGACATTCTTTTTGCGAGTTTCGAGGGTAAGAGAATTATATCAGTGTACGGTCACGCCAAAACGCTCTCTTTGTTCAATTAGTTAACATTTAGATAAGCATCCTATAACAATTATCGGTATTGTTGTCCACTTAAGCTCAACTTATCAGATGTAATCATGGCGAGGGGATACGATTAAGGTATGATTTATACTTACCGACCGGTGTTCATCCACATCACGACACATTCCCGTATCAAGGTATGCACGAGGGTTCATCTTACCGGTGAGTATACCGATTATCATCTGTTTGACCGTATATGATGTGAGAAACTCACTTATTTTGAGTTTGAAAACAAGCCCTATGTGATGAAATCACTTATTGATGAGGAACTTGATTTTCATATGCATGAGGGCACAGGAGCAAGTCCGTGAACAGGTCAGTACTTTCGTACAGCAGAGAGACGAACTTGACTCCCGGATAAATGTGATATATTATCACTTATTTGATTTGGACATGTGATTGTTGATCACTTATTGAGGTCGAATGCAATATGTACACGTATGTATGGTATCATGGAAGATCTAGACTTGCGTCCCCGTTATTTTTCGGTAAAAGATACAACCATGATACCCAGATGATAAGCAGCATAAAGACCGAATATCTCAGAACCTCGGCAATCTATCAAACGAAATTTCGGTACTAAGACCATATGCCAATGAATGGTTCCCACCTGGTCTTCAGTCGGATTTAAGTTTATATCACCCTGCACACTTTAAAATGATTGTGAGCCTACCGATACATCTTATATAGAGCTGCTTATGGTTTTTCATTTAAGGTTTAAAGAGGTTTGGACAGACCACTGATGTACTATCATTTTCTCTTTTGCTCGCCAGGAAACTCATTTTTGCTTTTCTATTGTTTTTGTGTTTTTGAAATTTTTCGATGTTTTTGGATTTTCAAATTTTGGATTTACTCCCCCTAAAATCAATAAACTAAGACAAATTTAAAACACAAAGGTATTTACAAAAATGATTTTCCGATGTTGGTTTTACTCTTGCTTGACCTTAATGCCGTTTACCAATAATAAAAAGTCAAATCTTGATTTGTCAAATGCTTTGGTAAAAAGGTCGGCACGTTGGTCATCGGTGTGGACGTAAGTAACATCGATTAGCCTTTTCTCAAAGCAATCACGTATGAAGTGATACTTAATTTCGATGTGCTTAGTCTTTGAATGCTGCACAGGATTTCTAGTGATCTGTAATGCAGCAGAATTATCAACGTAAATAGGAGTAGTTAGGAATTCAAAACCGTAGTCGCGCATTTGTTGTTGGATCCATAGGACTTGGGAGCAACAACTTGAGGCAGCAATGTATTCAGCTTCGCATGTTGATGTAGTGACGCACGTCTGCTTCTTGCACTGCCATGTGACTAGGCGATTTCCCAAAACCTGACATCCAGCCGTTGTGGATTTGTCGTCGATTTTGCATCCGCCAAAATCAGAATCACTGAATGCGATCAAGTCAAAGTTATTATCCCTAGGGTACCATAGACCGGTGTCAGGGTAACCCTTCAAATAACGAAAAATCCTTTTTACAGCTGCAAGATGTGAGGCCTTCGGGTTCACTTGATATCTGGCAAGCAGGCACGTTGGGTACATTATATCTGGTCTTGATGCTGTGAGGTACATAAGAGATCCGATCATCGCGCGGTAGTATGAGTGGTTAACAGCTTCACCCTTCAAGTCTGGAGTAATTCCGTGATTTTGCGGCAATGGGGTACCGATAGGCGTTGCATCAGACATCTGGAACCGGCTCAAGATGTCACCAACATATTTAGTCTGATGGATGAATATCCCAGACTCAGTTTGTTGCACTTGTAGGCCCAAAAAAGAAGGTCATTTCCCCCATAGCACTCATCTCGAATTTATCCTGCATAATGCGCTCGAAATTCCTACACAATACATCATTAATAGAACCAAATATAATATCATCAACGTATACCTGTACCAGCAGAAGATCTCCATCTTGTTCTTTGATGAAAAGAGTACAATCGATAAGACCTCTTCGAAATCCATTCTCCAGCAAATAATTAGATAAGGTTGCATACCAAGCTCGCGGTGCTTGATGTAGACCATAGAGAGCTTTGTTGAGCAACCAAACCCGATCGGGATGGATAGGATCTTCAAAACCTGGAGGCTGTTCGACGTACACCTCTTCTTCCACCACACCATGTAAGAATGCACTTTTCACGTCCATCTGGTATACCATGAAACCTTTGAATGAGGCATAAGCCAGAAAGATCCGAATTGCTTCTAGACGTGCAACAGGTGCATACACTTCATTGTAGTCGATCCCTTCAATCTGACGAAAACCTTGAACGACTAGCCTTGCTTTGTTTCGAATAACGACTCCACGGTCATCCTTTTTGCATTTAAACACCCAACGGGTACCAATCTTCTTGTATCCAGCAGGTTTCTCTACGAGTTTCCAGACACCAAGCTTCTGGAATTGTTGCAGCTCTTCCTGCATCGCTTCAACCCAAGAGTTATCTTTCAAAGATTTTTTCCAAGTTCTTGGCTCTTCCTGTGAGACATAACACGCGAAAGACCAATCATTTTGTTGACCAGATTCTCTAATCGCCGCATACAAGCCTGCATTGTTGTTGTTCCGCAACATGTTTCTTGTTTGAACGCCACTTTGTACATTTCCGAGGATGTTTTGTTGAGGATGGGTATTGTGAATCCTTGTTTCTGGATTATCTTGAACTGGAATGTTTGTACCCAGATTGTTGAGATTGAGATCAACAACCAATTCAATGCCCGGAATTGACGAAGAGGATGATGCAGTAGCTTCAGCTGTTTTAGGGACGTCCACTGGAGGTGTACCCTCTGAAGTACCATGAACTGCTGTTGTTGGAGCTTCTTGATCTGCATCGAGAAATTCATCATCCTCTGAAGATTTGTTCAATTCGGTAGCATCGTGAAAATCCTCATTGTCGAGAGCATTATTGTTCACTGAAGATGGTTCTTGATTGACAATAATTGGACGAACCAACGGTGAATTTGTTGCATTGTCACTCTCGAAAAACATCCTTGCAGCAGCATTTTCTTCAACTGCTTCAACATTGATCGAATTGAAAAAGTCATCGTACTCAAACATCCATGGTTGACCTGGATTTCTAACTGGTAAAGTGTGCCTTTGTACTCTGACTTCAGACCATTCCTCGACCCTTTTAGTCTCTAGATTCCAGACTCTTAAGTTCGGGGTGGAATACCCAAGAAAGTATCCATCAATTGCTCTTGCCCCAAACTTTCCATTAGGATCGATTATTGTGCACGGAGCTCCAAACGGTTCAAGATATGACAAATCTGGTTTCCGTTTGTTAATAAGCTCAAAGCAGGTCTTGTTATGCCTTTTGACTGTGAGGACTCGGTTCAACGTGTAACATGCAGAGGACACAGCTTCAGTCCAGAATGGAATGGGCAATTGTGATTCTACTAAGATAGTCCTAGCAGTCTCGATCAATGTGCGGTTCTTACGTTCAGCGACGCCGTTCTGTTGAGGAGTATAAGCTGCACTAAATTCGTGAAGAATACCTTTTGAAGTGCAAAACTCCGCCATGGCATGATTTTTGAATTCAGTACCATTGTCGCTACGTATCCGCCTAACTTTCAAGTTATACAAATTCTCAATCTGAATGATCAAGTTTTTGATAATACCGAAGGTTTCACTCTTATGTGCCATGAACGCCACCCAAGAAAATCTTGAATAATCATCAGTTATCACGAGGCAATATTGATCATTCCTAATACTTTTGTGCTTGACAGGACCGAACAAATCCATGTGCAAACGTTCAAGAGGAACAGCCACCGTGTTGATTTTCTTTGTAGGGTGTCGCTTCTTCGTTTGTTTTCCTTTCTGGCACGAGACACAGACGTCTTGAAGATGGAAGTTTTTAAGAGGAACACCATTCACTAATTCATTTGACACCAAATAATTCATTTTGCGTAAGTGAATGTGACCCATTCGCCTGTGCCAAGAGATTGTGTCTTTTTCTGTGGCTTTGGAAACGAAACAAGTTGCTTGTGCAGACGTTGTGATAGCTTGGCTCATATCAAGGACGTACAAGTCATTTATCCTTGGAGCAGATAAGAGAATCCATTCTTTTGGAATTTTGAAGCCGGGTTTTAGCACATAACATCCATTTGCATCAAAGTGTACTGAGAACTGCTTATCACAAATTTGAGAAACACTAAGAAGACTGTGATCAAGTTGTTGTACGAAGTTGATCTTATCAAAGCTAACAACCCCGTTGGAAATCATTCCTTCACCCGTAATATATCCGCCTTTATCTCCAGCAAAAGCAACATAACCTCCTCTAATAGATTTGACGTCGAAGAGAAGCTTCATGTCGCCTGTCATGTGCCTGGATGCCCCACTATCAACAATCCAATGACTACTGATAGTTCCTCCTGGAACACCCTGCACATGAACTCAATTGATTAGTTGGAGATGGGGACCCAAGCCATTGTGGTCTTGGGTCTTCCATTTTCATCAACAACAATAACTTCTATTCTTTGATGATTTGAAAATTGTGATGGTCCCCCTGATTCAATAACCGTTTTTGGTTTCCAGGTCTGTTGAGTTTTACGAGTTTGATTGTTTGTAAATTTAACTTCGTGATTGTTTGAAGTTTTTGAAAATTTTGAACTTTCTGGTTTAACTGGAACAGATTGTTTTTGAACTACATCAGTTTTAAGTGCCTTTTCAATCACCTTGACTTGTTGGCGTTTAGGTTTCTTTTCCCTTTCTCTTACAAGTCGGGGATCTTGTTTTGCAGAAACAGATCGCTTTTGGTAATTTCGTTCACGGGGATCATCTTCTTTGGCTTTTAATTTATGAAGATACGGACAATTTCGAATTATATGTCCAATTGTACCACATTCAAAACATGATCTTCGTTCTACAAACCCCGAAGTCTCATGTGATCGTCTTGCCGATGATGAACTTTGTGATCCCGAGGTACTAGGTTTTGAACTATTTGGTTCATTCCTTTTCATCACTGTTGCTTTCTTGACAAAATCTAAGTTAGATTGATTTTCAAATGTTTCAATTTTGTCCGTTCCCTTGGATTTCACAAAGTTCACATTCTTTTTCTTCTTTTGATTTGGCTTCTTTTGACTTTGAGCCAGCAATTTTCCTTTTTGTTTGTTATGATTTTGCTGCCTTTTCTCTGTTGGTAATTTCTGATTGCCAAATTGTTTTCTAACTTCAGCCTTTGGAATAGGAGGACACTGCGTTACTGTAACATGTGATCCTGTCTTTCCCAAAAACTTATTTGTTGAATTTTCAAAGACTTTACTGATTAATGATTGATTAACATTCTTAATAGGAAAATCTTTGTCTGAATAAATTTTATCATCACCAACAAGAGTGTACAGCAAATCCACACTCTCCGACTCTTGTGCAGACAAGGACTCGATTGCAACAGTCTTAGCGGGTTTTGCAGGAGGATCACAGAGAATATGATTCTCGAGAGGTATGTCCTCTTCTTTGATCACCGCATCAGACTTTGCTGAATCAGTATCATCAGATTCATCATCAGAAGAATCAGCATCCTCAACAACAACTGGAGAATCCTGATTCTGTTCAGCAGAAGACACACATGTATCTGCTGACACATCCGAATCTGATGATACTTCTTTCTTGTATCCGAGTCCTGTTGCAAATTCAGTAACATCTAGAGGAACAGATGGTTCAAAGAAAGTTCTATCCTCCTCGTCAGGCATGGCATCATAATTGTGTCTCACAGGTGGTGGACATTTCTTGTATCCAATGCATGTGACATCCCGTTTCTCTTTCTGAACGTCAATGATGTGATCCAACACATAGCTAGAGCTCAAATAACTGTCTAGCTTAAGTTGGATCACCTCACTTTCAGTTTTCACACAAGCCATTTCCTTTTGCATTACCTCAAGACGAGTTATATACAAATTAATGTCAGTTTGTTTTCTGGAAACCATTTTAGTTAACTCGGTTTTATCTTTCTTTAATTTTTCAATTACCGATTTAAACTCCTTTTCATGGTTTTCATAAAACATGTTGGCTTCAGTGCACTTCGAAAGATCAACGGTCAACTTCTGATTGTGAATGAATGTCACATCATATTTCTCTTGCAAAGCCTCGTGTTTGCTTTGCAATTCACACCACTTATCATTCAATGAAACATGTTTGTCTTGCAAGTCAAACAAACTAGCTTGTAAAGCATCATGTTTGCCTTGCAACTCAGACATGTTTGCCTCTAAATCAGCACATTTAACATTTAAACTATCACAGTTATCACAACTAACAGCAATGGGTTCATCGACACATACCTGACTTGATGAACTGTCGACATTAGCCATAAAGGCTGAATGGAGAGAAGACGAAGAATAAGCAGCTTGATCCACCAAAATAGATCTTCTTTCAGTTCCTGCTGCAGCTTCTTCCAAAAGCTCATCAATATCTGCATCGACTGACGCACTTGATGTCTCATCCACATGATCATTGCCTGAGGTGGAGGATTCTTCATCTGAGCTTCCACTATAACCAGAACTGTCTTCATCTTCAGAAGATTCATCACCATTGGTGGAAGATTCTCCACCACTGGCGTGTTTAAGATCCTTGACAACTTTAGCAAAACAAGCTGTTCCATCTGGAGCATCATTTCCCAACTGAATTGACCAATCACAACCTTCATCTACTTGAACCACAAGTGCCTGGTTGGCATTAGATGGTCCTGCTTGACTCTGGTTGTTGACAGGCACCAATGTGGCGCTCATTGTTCCTTACTTGGTTCTGATTTGCCCTGTTGCCTTGACCTCTGAAAGGATTTTGGTTTCCATGTTGAGATGGCCTCGTACATTCACGTTTGAAATGACCACGTTCACCACAATTGAAACACTAAACAGCCTGCTTATCAAACCCATACTTGGTGTCTTTCTTGCTTTCCAAGCTGGTTCTGCCAGTTCTTTCCATGAAATCCTTTGCTCGCCTAACAGCACTGGCAAA
Organism: Helianthus tuberosus; assembly: GCA_030545235.1. Taxonomy (NCBI): domain Eukaryota; kingdom Viridiplantae; phylum Streptophyta; class Magnoliopsida; order Asterales; family Asteraceae; genus Helianthus; species Helianthus tuberosus. Next base: position 42,414,423 of record CM060448.1, on the reverse strand, counting down.
GGCCCACTTGATGTCCATCATCTCCATCTCCTCTTTATCGATCTGCTGATAGTCTTCTTGAGTCAGATTAATGTTGCCAATCTGACCTTCCACTAATCCACAGTATGCGCTCACCAACGTGTTTAGCAGCTCCATGTGTTCCTTTGCTACTTCCACACTGACTTTAGAAAAGCTTGAGGTGTCGAGCCGTACTGTATTTGGCTTTGATTGCTGACCAGCAGATGATGTGCTTCCATAACATGCTTGCTGTTGAGGAGGAAGTGGATTCCCGTATAAATCTGTTGGTCCGGTAGATCGAACAGGTAATGGATTTCCGAACATATCAGTTGCTCTTGGTTGTTGTGGTACTGGTTGAGAGACTGGTTCAAGCGGATTTCCATACATGTCTGTTGTTGGAGGAGGAGTGCCATACAGGTTAGTGCTAGACACAAACGCTGTTTGAATTGGAGCGTGTGAAGAAGGTTTTATAGAAGTGCTAGAAGTTCCATAGTACATTTCAGGATTTTGTGGCACTGGAACTCTTTTTGCCTTGAGAGTTTCTTCCTGATTCTTGTTTTCCAGGAGTTGAGCAAAGTCATTGAAGTTTGTTGTAGCTAAAGTGCCATTGTACTTCATGATTTCCAAGAAAGTATTCCATTGAGGTGGCAGTGCATCTGCAAACTTTTTCACTACTTCTGCTGAAGTTGTTACAACCCCAATATTTGCCAATTCAGTCAGCAAATGATTAAATCGACTTGTCAAATCTCCTAAAGATTCATTCTCCATACAAGTAAAACCATCAAACTCTTTCTTTAGCAGGTCTTTTCTCAATTGACGTGTCGCTTCATTTCCTACGCCCCTTATCTTCAATGCGTCCCACAACTTCTTTGTTGTCTTGAAGCTGACAAATTGATGATAAATATCTTTGCTTAACGCCTGAGTAAGAATGGCATACGCTTTCTTCTCTAAGTCATAGACCTTCTTCTGATCTTCCGTAAGATCGGCAAACGTAGCAGCAGATGAAGCGGCAACCTCTATTGTTTCATCAAAATCTGTGATGAAACGCAACCACAATTCTGTATTTTGACCAAGGACGTATGTATGAAATCTACCAAACCACCCCGCATATTCACTTAAGTGCATCAACTTTGGAGGCCTATTCAAACTTCCCGTTTCACTCTCGCTTAACAAAATGCTTTGAATACTTGGAGTTTGATTTGATACGAATGCCCATTGACTGGTAGATATAGCATTAGCTTGCGAAGATACAGGTACGGGAGATTCGGCCCATGCAGGGGATAATCTGGTATTTGTATGCTTTCCCGAATCTGGAGTCGGAGTACCAAAATACATTTCTGTATTTATCGGAACACCCCACATCGAATTCATTTTTGTTCAAGAAAAATTGTTACACTAGATCTTTCGGATTCTCCTTGTCAACAACCAACCAACCGAAGGATCCCTGATCGAAAGACAAGAAAAGCACAAACTTGTTAAACGAGACTTGAATCGAAGGAACAGAACTTGTTCGAAGGATCAACAGTGTTCGAAAGATCACTGTTGAGTTTCGAACAATGATTTCGAAAGACTCTCCAATCGTAGGATCCTTGTCTTTCGAATAAGAGCTGTAGATCGACAGATGTATCCTTCGAAAAGATTCCTTGGATCGAAGGATAAGTCACAGACTTCGAAGGATGTTCGAAGGATGATTATCTATCGAACCTCCTTTGATCGAAAGATGATCTTTCGACTTCGAAAGATATCCTTCGACCTGCACTGACACAGTTGACAAAAGGTGACAGGTTGGTGAAAAAGTTGATGGGTTGGTAAAAACTTTCGGCAGAAGGTATGGTCAGACCATGCTTTCTGCCAAACCAGATTTGAACAAATAAAATATTGCCAAGAAAAACAAGGTTCTGAACCAGAAACCGGTCACCGGAGTAAGCCGGAATTTGGCCGGAAAATACCAAATTTCTTAAAAACAAGTTTTGAAGTTACCCAACCCTTCTTTTAACACACCCGGTTAGTTTAGAACACGTTTTAACGTCAAGAAAGGCGAGAAAAACACTGAAAAACGGGTGCTAAACCATGTGAGTTTTATCCAAACACTCCAAAGTCTTGTATAAACTCGGTTTTTAACAAGGAAAAGAGCCACGGCTCTGATACCACTTGTAGGTCCCTCGGAGGTTGAGGTTAAACCTATTCCTTGTTATGTCTAACACACTAGCAAGTGCGGAATCCAAGCTAGAATGCAAACCGAGATAGAACAAGCACAAACACAACACACAATCTTCACCGATTAACACCACTTGTATTAATACGAATGAAAGGTTCGGTTACAAGCTCAATGTTTACAAATGTGTTTTGCAAACTCTCTAAAACACTCGTGTGTGTGTGCTCTCAACAGAATGCTCTCAACAGAATGTTCACTCCTCACACTTTTCTCTCTTCTGTCTGTCTCTCTTTAGTCTAAAATGAAGTGAACACATTGCATGGGTATATATACCCAAACACAGATCGTCTGGTCGAAGGATCAGATAGACTGATCGAAGGATCATCTATCGATCTGAAACTCTTCGAATGATCCACATATACCTCGAAGGATGATATCCTTCGAAGTCCATCAACATCCATCGAAGGTTATCTTTCGAGCTCATCGAAGGATATAAACAATCCTTCGATGACTCATCCTTCGACCCAAACATCTTACAAACATGTGTTAACTGTTTGGTCAAGTCAAACCAGGAGGATGGTTGACTTGGTCAAACTTACATCAACCTTACATCAAAGACATCGTTTTGTATCATGACGAATACAGACAAAGTACAGACACAAGTGCACCAACAAAAAGCATACCCAACTACTCAAATTGTTAAATAATTAAGTAATGAAAAAGGCCAATAATTAAAATCCATTACAAATTTCTAACAATTTTTTTTTTTTTTGTATTATTATGGTCTTTTTTATAGAAATGTTTACCATAAGAGACAATCCATATGTTAAGTAATTTTTGGTGGTAATTTTTTTTTCACCATCAATCATGAGACACCGGCCTTCCCTCTTCCTCCCCTTCGAAACCGTATCGCGTGCAGTCTATTTAAGTGTTTCTAATTGAAACCGTTAATTGACTGCACATTAAATACTCTATGCCTCACGAATAAATGATCAGGAGGATGAATCCTCGGTTCTCCCCATACATATACCTGGCTTGTCTATTTGGACACTTTTGGTGCCCTAGACACCTCGTCTAGGCACTGAAATCAAGGGGCTCTTAGTGGGATGTCAGGCACAAAGTTTAAGGGGTCTACAAGCCTCGTCTAGGCCTAGACGAGGCATCTAGCAGGTAGGTGTTTTTTTAGTTGAAAAATGAGTGTTTTGGTGGGGTAATTTGATTGTTTTTGGAGGATGATGTTTTTTTTTTTTTGAGTGAAAAAACGTGTGTTTTGGTGGGGTAATTTGAGTTGTTTTTAAAGTTTTATTTTTTGTATAAAAATATTTTACCATTTTCAAGATGGGCCCTTTAAAAATATTCTATGGTTTAAATATTACATTGGTTTTAACATTTTACTTTTTCAAATATTACCATACCATTAAAATATTATATTGTTTAAATGTTATACTATTTTCGACATTTTAATAACCGAATTCAAATTAAATATTATTTAACATTTTGAAAATTATATTGTTTCCGTATTATATTTTAATGTTTAGGTTTTATCATTTATTACGAAATATCGATTTATGACAAACAATCATTAAGTAACCGAATAACTGAAAACAAAGTTAAATATGACATATATAAGATAAGTTTGTACATCCATAACAAAATATAAACTACAACTGAATACTAAATACCAAAATATGTACATGCAGTTGGTCTATGCCTCCGGGTCGAAATCTTGATATGGCTGCTGCTGATGACGTGGTGCTTGAGGTGGTGGGAACGGTATGGTAGGTAACCCCTTTCTCTCTCGTCTATCCTGCGCCTCCCAAACTAACCAACCCACCAAATCCATAAACCTGTCAACGTCGGCTCGTAAACGCGGATCTTCTAGAGCTCCCGGGGCATGACTTGGAATAATGTGTCGTGGAATCGCTGCTCCGTCTAAATCCACTGGAGGGTCCTGCATGACTTCTGCAGGATCTGGCGAAGGAGTTGCTATGGTGCACATGGGTGGTGGACAATTAGCCTCACAACATCCGAATCCAGTATTAGGGTTTCAAGGCGGCTCAGACATTGATCGTTGGAGAAGACAAAATAGTGAAGGTTTTCGACTTTGTTTGATACGTTTTTGGTGGCGGTGGTAGTTTCCCTTGAACCCTTCTTTTTGCTTGATCAGGTATTAAGGTTGCGTTCTAGGCGAAAGTGGTTGTCAAAAATTGTGGTGGTTGTTGTTTAGTTTTACAAAGAAGATCCAAAATGTAGGTGTTCATCATTTATCTCATGAAAATTTTGTTGCAGCAGTAATTTGAAATGTGAGTTGCCAAAATAATGGAATCGATGGGTGTTGGGTGGTGGTGGACGAGAGAAAGAGGAATATATATTATATAGTTTTTAAATTAGCTTGGTAAAAAGACTAAGCTACCCATATCTACCAGACTTATCTACTTACCTTACTTACCTGAAATCTTTAACAGAGTTAGTGCTAAAGGACAGATGGTGCAAGGTTTTTAATAGTTAAAGGATGATTCTTGTAATTTCAATAGGTAAAAGACATTCACTCACTGGAAGTTGGTATAAAGATAAAAAGGACAATAGTTGTAATTTACCCTCTTATCTATTTTAATGCTTTATAAATTAATCGATACCCGTTTTGGTTATATTTTGTTTGGTAACAATTATCTTAAAATATGACCAAATACTAGTACCAACATCTCACTCGAACTTCAAATGAGCATATAGACCTATTCATCTAAAACAAAATTAATTGTAAAAGGTTATATTTTATTACTTATAAACCAGATGTGAGAATTTTTGACACAAAAATTATTAGGTTTTGGTTGGACAAGTTAACATGTTTTGTAAACAAATCATGTTTTTGGTTGGGTTGGCGTGTATACATTTAATTAAGATGTATTTTCCTATATACTAAATGTGTGTAAAACATAATTTTACAAAACGTCTGGAGCATGATGAAGTTGAATCCGATGATAATGGTAACCGCATATATGAAGTTGGATTGCACTAATATTCGTAGGGATGCCAAAGTCGTAATGGTAGATAATTATTTTGGGGTTTTAGTGTGTTAAAATTGAATTTGGTTTGATCTAATCTTCTTGGTCAAGCTTAATTGTTTGCTAGGGGTGGTGATATTGTTAGATGATGCGTTTGTTAATAGGAACACCATTCAGTTGTGTTTGGATGAAGGCCCTCATGATAAATATAAGTGGCATGTCACTCATGTCTAATCCTCATGACCACCATGATCCTTCACATAGGTTGCATGTCACTCATCTTTAATCCATCATCTAAATCTACTACGCTAAGGGTGTGGTGATGACTCACATGGTTATCCCCTTTATTTTTTAATTTAATTTTGTCTCAAAATCATCAAATGGGAGGGCTGTGGTAAACGTGGTTCATTCCACACGTAGTGGCGGACCCAAAAATTTTTCCATGTGGGTGCAGAATACTTTTAAAAATTTTAGGCCCCTAGGTATATAAGTAAAAAATCGGTTCGTATAGGGTCGGTTCAGGTCGTGTTGGGTCGGGCCGGTTCATGTAAAACAAAAGAACATCAAACTAAATTTATATAATCATTAAAAACACGTCAAACCTTGTTACAAACATAATTAAAACGTCGCCCCACGGGTTTTCAGGTTTCTCCGGTGAAAATTTTCAAGGGGTCCTTACCGAATGAGAACAAAGCCTTCGTTCGCGTGCGATGCGGGTGGCCGGATTTCAGGTTTCTCCAGCTAAAATTTTCAAGGGGTGTGGACGAAAAATTGCTAAGGGGAGCGAACGAAAATTTTCAAGGGGTGCGGACGGGATTTTCAACGGATAATACCACTAATTTTTTTTTCGGGGGTGCGCCCGCACGCCTTGGGCTGGGTGTATGTCCACCCCTGTCCACGCGAACCACCATCAATCAAGGAGGGGGTGTATCATATAATTAATGGTCCTATGTGGCAAATAATGTCCCAACCCATGCCCCCACACCCATAGCCTAATTATGAATGTTTGACTTTACCTGACCAAATAGTCAAACTTGAAAATTACTTGTGCTTTGAAAAGTAATAAAACTGTGTAATTGGTTAACACATGTTCTGACCCAACAAGCCAATCTACACAAAATGAACATTGTACAAGTTCTTAAAAACCGGATCATTCTAGTGGTATGGAAAACGACCCGATCCAATGTTGATCCCATACATAAGCAAGGGCAAAACCATAATCAAACTGGATATCCATGCATATATTAAGATGCTGACCCTTTAAACATAAGGTTAACTTTCTAAGGTCAAACCAAAGGACCAACAGAACAAGAACACAATGCAAAAAGACAACAAACGGCATATAAAAGAGATGACAATAACATTTATGTTCGCCTAAACTGCAGGTTCGGAAACAAAGTCTTTAAACCATGACAGCAGGTTCGGAAACAAAGTCTTTAAACCATGACATACGGCGGTTCTCATAAAAAGTTCTAATAAACTACTGTAGGAGATTAGCATTAAAGCATTCATGTGGGAAGTACCACATGTTGGCAATCAAACACCTGCCTTTAATTTTACATTGATCACTATCCTTCAAACCAAGCCTTTCATTTCGCATCTGACGTTTGGCCCAAGTGTCAGGATTAACAGCAGCACCACTTTTCCAATCACCCACAAAGAATGCATTTTCCACTGTCGGCTTTTCTATCCGCATGCATTCCATTTGTTCAAAATCCATTTCATAAGCCTCGTACACATCTCGTGCAATACAACTCACTACATAGAGAGTTTTGCCCGAGTTTACAAACTCCGGGCGTAAGAGTCCCCGTTCTGGGAAATTCTTCATTCCAAGTAGCGTCAAACTGGGCATTGCATTGAGTCTCACTTCATATAAATGACAACTGCTGCTAATTGTATACATCTTTCCATTGAAAGAATGTATATCAAGGATGGGGAAAGGTAAGGAAAGAACACGCCAGGTGGCTTGGTTACCAGATACAGAATATAATACTCTTTTGGTGAACTTTTGTGAGATCACAAGAACCCACTGGGATCTGGAGGGTGAAAAGACAAGGATACCCCTGAAGATTGATGGGTTTGTATCTACCTTATAGGATCTGGGAAAATTAGGGAAGTGAAGTTCACACTTGCTGAGGGGATTCACAAGCCAGAACTCACAGGTTATGCTCCGGAAGAAGATCAAGTAACCGCATGTTAGACCAACACAAGTACTGCCAGTAGAATGGGGAAGAATGGTTTTGAATTTTCTTCCCTCAAAGTCCTCTAAATAGCACTCATTATTAGTGCTAGTAGAGAAAGATACTGACATGGGTCGTCTAGAACCCATAAACTTGTTTAGGTTAGCAAATGCTAGTGACCTCCAAGATTTGCAAACCCCGCTGAATGCCAAGAAATCTACGGGTCCAAGTTTCATCAAAATTGGTAAGAGCATGTCGTGGTCAAGATTTGACCATGATGACAGACTACTGATGATAGAAGTCTTCAAACTCTTGCTGCTAGATGCATTACCATTCTGGTATCTATTCATATGCATTGTCTTAGCTGTTCCTACACTTGCAAAGTAAATCACATTAAATGAATGAAAAAACAAGAGATGCACATATGGTCATTTGATATAGGGAAGATAAACCGGTCTTGTTTTATAAATTATGATATTATGATTGCATATTTGTAAACATGTGATCATAATTTGATGCCTCAGTTATTTCATAAATTATGATTGCATGGCCTCAAAATAGTAAAACTTTTGCAGGCTGGCAGAATATTTACATGGTTTGATGCTTTGGGAAAACAGTCAAAAGTCTGGGCTATACTAATTGTTTAGACGAATCATACTATATTTTACAAACACTCCATTTTGATTGTTTAACAAGATTGAAATTTTAAGATGGGATTGATATAAATGGCAAAAGTTATGCACTCACCAACAAAAAAGCAAAGAAACACTTTGAAGATTTATTGTAAACATCTTCATAAAAATCTTTCTACAACCCACCTTGAATATAACCATAACTGTAAATATATGGTTATAATAAGTTGCCTTGGTTAGCTCATAAAACTCTGTTTGCAAATATGAATTGATAATTTGGATATTGGTCTAAATCTGTAAAGTGAAAAATAAGGTAGCAACAAGTTAAGAGTTTCTATTTTCATAAATACTTTTCCCTGTAAGAACAACACTAAGGTTGTAACTATTTGAAGCTTACTAATTCCATGAATATATGTTTCCCTATGACAAAATTGTAAATCAACAGAAAATAAAACATTTTTTTTTCTCTTTATTCTGCTATAATTTGCAGTTTACAGTGTATCCATAACACATAGAACTTCTAATCACCCCTTACCAGAAAGATGACAATATAAACCCCCTTCTCAAGGTTGTTTGCAGCACATTACCCTATGTGAAATCAATTACAGATTTTCATGCAAGAATGAAACTGTTCATGGTTTACAAAAATAGGTAGGCGCTAGTCGAGCGGTGGGGCACCGATTAGCGATTAATAGGACTGGAATTTTATGTGTGTGTATATACACACACACACAAACAAAACTTAATATATAACTCTTTAAACTTATTAATCTATTGGATTAATAAGTAAATCCCACATATAGCAAAGCTATTGATAGGGTTTGGGGAGAGTGAGTAGGCAATCCTTCCCTCTATCTATCCCCAGGGATATAGAGACTGCTTTGAGAGACCCTTATCCTGGATAAAGTCCTCATAGAAGTGCGGCTCTAGCAAATCCTCCCTAATTGGATTGATATGTATAGTTTTTCAAATACTTCAAAGATTTTGACCAATTTAAACCAAATTTGATCGATTTTGACTGTCTTTGACCGATTTGTAGTTTTAGGGGTCAATTAGTTGAAATTGCATCTACAGCCCAGCAATTAGCGATTAACCGCCTCCTACAACCGATTTTTACAGCACTACAATTCTTAAAAGCGTTAACTCGTGATAGAGCACAAAAACTAATTTTTCAAACTTAGCACATGTAAAATCCAAATAATAATGTTGATTAACCAAATCAAACTGATTAGATCACACCGAATCAACTAAAAGCAAAAACTTAAAGCAGATTAGACTAGGTTAAACAAAATTTAGGCAAAATAATCAAATTTGGGAATAAAAAATCTGATATGTACACTGAAGTAAAAAAGAAGTTACATTGAATTTGTAACAATCAAACAAGATTTTGTAACCCTAAATCTGAGATGAAACAAGGCCAAAAGGTTTTAACTGAGAAATCTATGAAAGATAATTCAACAAGAAAAAAGGTAAACATTCAACAAAAAATGAGATGGAAGAACATATACCGGAAATTGCAAACACGTAACGTTGAAAATGTAGTGGTTGATTGAATAGCCGCGACAACAACAAATAACAATGAGGCAAATTAGGGACACACAAAGATAAGATACGAAATTGTATATAGAGGAAGGAACCTCCTCTAAGTAAACCCTCAGGCCCAGTGGGCTACATATTGGACTATAACATGAGCAAATAAATAACAAATAATCTAACACACCACCACCACTACCATCAACAACAACTATAGTTATCGATAGCGAATAGCGACAAGGTACCTATATGCTACGTAGCGATAGCGATGAAGTAGCACCTTTTGCAGATCAGATAATCAGGAACACACGCCTTAGAACACAGAGAACATAGTGAGAATACAGTGGGTTTGTGTGAGTGTTATCTTGTCTTATCCTTTGCAAACAAACTCTTTGGTATAATATATTGAGCTTTTACGTTGAAACTTGTTCTTATATCTCGTGTTCTTGTCTCGGTTGCATACCCGTTCGGATTCCGCACTTGCGGGTGTGTCTAATAGCAAGGATAAGGTTACTAGATCCTCCTCTAGGGACCTACAAGTGGTATCAGAGCCTAGGCACTCATCCTTGTTAAAACCGAGCCTAGTGTCGTGTTTTTCGCACAAAATCTTTGAAGGTTTGGTAACTTTGTTTGTGTTTGAAACTGGATTTTCAAGTTTCTTTTAAAAGATAAAATGAGTTAAAAGTTTTCAGAAAGCTTGTAGTTGTTTGCAAAAAAATTTCACAAAAACCTTGTTTAGACACATGAAGACATGTTAAAACTTGGGTTTTTCTTAAAATTTCCTGCAAAATTCTGTTTCGCCATACTTTCCGGTGAGTTATTTTAACCGGAAAAGTCACCGGATTATTGTTGGTTTTGATAGATTTTCTAGAACAGTGCAAATCTTGCTTTTCACCAACTAAGAAACCTATACTCTGTCAGTTCAAAAGTTTACCAACTCTTTACTAACTTTTACAATTCCCATACCTGTGAAAAACCTGTGTTTTTGTCCTGGTATCTCACGAAAAACCCATTCCAAACATTGAGTCAACAAAATCTATTCTGGTCAACGAAATATATATATTTTTGTCTGTTTCAGCGAAGAGCTAGGCCATTTTCAAGAAGAACCAGTTAGTGGATTGTTGGATGAAATACCCAATATCTCAGTGGACTTAAACTTTTTATTGGGCCTATCTTCTTCGTGGGGTTTTAGAAATTTTGTGGGCTGAGATTATTCACTTCTCTATTACGCCTCATCTATTCTTCATAAGTATCAGTGATTGGGCCTCTATTCTCACGAAAGACCCAACTGTGAGTATCATATGAGATTTGGGCCTTGTCACTTAACTATTATTCATCCATTCGGCTTTTAAGAGTTAGTGGGCTTTTGAGAGTATTTTGTTTTTCATTGGTTTGGGCTCAGGAAATTTAAAGGTCCACCAAATACTCACATGGTTATTCGTCATCTAGCTCTTCGTGGGATATTATTCGTGGACTAATATTGTTCGTGGAAATTAGTTTTTCTCAGAGGGTTCACAAGATTTCTTTTAAGTGTTTCAAATTGGTTATTTTTAGTCCACTATGAGTTCTGACTGGTGGAGTTGGAAACCTGATCCTAATGCGGATATGTATACGAGTAAATGTTCAGGTCCAGTCCCTTGATGGGCTCAGACTCCCACGTCTTCGTCATCAGCACAATCGAGTTCAATTACAGTAGATCAGTGGGCTTTTGTTACAAACCAAAACCAAAGTATTCAAAGTCTTCTTTTGAGCGAAAATGAAACCGGTAGTAACAACCGCCCACCAAAGCTCATGCATATGAACGAGTATCCCAGATGGCAAGAGAGATTTCATACGTATATTCTTGGGCAAAACACGGAGTTGTGGTTGTCTTTTAACAAGGAATTCGATCAAGCACTTGAAGAAGCCGGTTCAACTGCTACGACATTTACGGATCTTTCTATCGATGATAAGAAGACAAATGATTTAGAAAAGAAAGCATTCTCAATTCTAACTCAAGCCTTAAACAAAGATATTTATTATCAGTTTGTGGGATTCAAAACGACAAAAAGTTTGTGGGAGGCACTAAAGGCAAGAGGTCAAGGAAATGCGTCGTAAACTGAGACATGATCTACTCAAAAAGGAGTTCGGCGGCTTCATGTGTATGAAAAGGGAGTCGCTGGGAGACATGACAAGTTGATTTTATCATCTGCTGAGTGAGACGGGTAATTTTAAGGTCGCGGTAACTCCGGAAGAGGTTGTCACAAAGTTTGCCGACGCATTGCCAGCTCAATGGAATGGTTTCTTGGAAATTCTAAAGTATAATGGCACGCTAGCTATAACCAACATCCATGATTTCATTCAACTCTTGGAGAACAAAAATCAAGAGGAAATCAGGAAGGCAAAAAGAGTGCCGGTACCACAAAATTCCGAGACGTACTATGGAAATTGTGGAGGTACCAGCACGGTTGCAAGACCTGCTCAACATGCTCAACTACAAACGACTTTTGTCTCGAGCACCGATATGTATGGAACACCACAACCAGCAGCCTTAGAGCAAAGCTATCAGTCTACTGGAGTACCATCATTTCTTGATCCAAACTACAAAGGTCAACAACAAGCTTGTTATGGAAACACTTCATCGACAGTCAATACTGGTCAGTCAACTAATCCAAACACAGTTCGGCTAGATTCTTCAAGTTTCTCGAAAGTAAGTGTTGAGGTGACAAAGGAACATATGGAGCTTCTAAACAATTTGGTGAGTGCGTACTGTGGGTTGATAGCAGGACAAATTGGGAACATCAATTTGACTCAGGAAGATTATCAGCAAATCAATAAGGATGAAATGGATTTGACGGATATCAAGTGGGAATTTGCTAGTGCAGTGAGGCGAGCAAAAGACCTCATGGAAAGAAATGGTAGAACCAGCTTGGAAAGTAAGGACACCAAGTATGGGTTCGATAAACAAGCGGTCAAGTGTTTCAACTATGGTGAACGAGGCCATTTCAAACGTGGATGTATGAAGCCAGCTCAGCATGGGAACCAGAATCCGTTCAGAAATCAAGGCAACCAACCGAATCAGAATCAAAACAGGAATAATGAACGTGCCTTGATGCCTACAATCAATACTCATCAGGCAGGTCCATCAAACAACTGGGCTCTTGTGGTACAAGTTGATAGAGGTTGTGACTGGTCAATTCAACTAGGTAGCGGTGATCAGGGTGGAAGATAGTAGACCCATAACCCACTTCCCCCAAAGGCACGGGAAAGCCATTTGCTCCAACACCGAGTCTAAGAAGCCCCAATTGAGCGAGTCGAAAGCCTTTTCAAAATCCACCTTGAATAGCACTGCTTTTCATTTTGTTGTTTTGGTCCATGAAACAATCTCATTGACCATCAACAGACCCTCTAAAATGCTTCTTCCTTCGATGTATGCAGTTTGTGTATCACTTACCACTGACCCAATCACATTTTTTAGTCTAAAAGCAAGTATTTTGGATATAATCTTCGAGATGCACCTGATGAGGCTTATGGGCCGAAAATTTTTGATGGTTTGAGGATTGGTGATCTTCGGTACAAGGGCAATAAAACTAGAATTACAACCCCGACTCAAAGATCCATGCACATAGAAATGATCCATCACTCGGTACAAGTCATCTTCGAAAATATCCCAAAACGTGTTGAGAAATTTGAAAGTGAACCCATCGGGGCCGGGAGCCTTGTCGTTAGCACAACTCCAAACCGCTTCTTTAATTTTTGATTTTGAGAACTGCTTCACAAGTGAGGCTGATTGTGTGAAAGTGAGTTACTTGAAACCGTTATTGATAAATTTCGGCCAAGAGTTAGACTCTTCCGTGAACACTGATGAGAAATAATCTTTTATACCATTTTCCAGTTCCTCCGGTTGCGACACCCAAACCCCGTCAAAACCCGATTGTTTTTTGGTGACCTTTGATCATGCCATGGAAAAAAGATGAGTTTTCATCGCCCTCTTGCACCCATTTCACTTTAGCCATCTGTTTTAAATCCTCAAGGTTATTATCTTCTAGCTCATTTATCGTTTTGACCCAAGTCTCACGTTCCTTTACCTCCACATCCTAGAGAACCATGCTTTCAGCTTTGAGGTCCAGAAATTCAACCTTGTTTTTTAAATCCTGAAGCAGGTCCTTGTTCTTGACTTCGACGCCTACACACCAAGGCTTGATGGCCGCTTTAATTGCCTTGAGTCTAGCAGTCAATAATTTATCTGGTGCATGTAGTATAGTGATGCTTTTGTACATGTTATGTACTTGTTCCGTCAATCCATCCTCCTTTAGCCAGGAGTTAAAAAAAACGGAACGGGGGGGGGGGGGAGATTTGACATCTGTGCATAGAAGAAGTAGAGGTATGTGGTCTGACCTATACCGGGGTAGACCCAAAAGCCTCGCAGAGGTGTAATTGGTTAACACATGTTCAGACCCAACAAGTCAATCTACACAAAACAAACATTGAACAAATAGACCACAAATGAGAGTAAAATGACCAAAATACCCTCATGTGGGGTCCATTTGGTCAAATTTAACCACAAAAAATTATCTGAGTTAGTGCTAAAGGACATAACTTGCATGGGTTTGCAAACATCGAGTACGTTTTCTGTCATTATTGAAGATAAAGGACACAGTTTGCAATAAGTGACATACATAAAGGACGATTTTTGTAATTTACTCTTACTTTTATCAGTATCCTTCAAACCAAGCCTTTCATTTCGCATCTGACGTTTGGCCCAAGTGTCAGGATTGACAGCAGCACTACTTTTCTAAACACCCACAAAGAATGCATTTTCCACTATCGGCTTTTCTATCCACTTGCATGCCATTTATTCAAAATCCATTTCATAAGCCTCGTACACATCTCGTGCAATACAACTCACCACATAGAGAGTTTTCCCCGAGTTTACGAACTCCGGGCGTAAGAGTCCCCGTTCTGGGAAATTCTTCATTCCAAGTAGCGTCAAACAGGTTGCATTGAGTGTCACTTCATATAAATGACAACTGCTGCTAATTGTATATATTTTTTCATTGAAAGAATGTATATCAAGGATGGGGAAAGGTAAGTAAAGAACATTCCAGGTGGCTTGGTTACCAGATACATAATGACCTCCAAGATTTGCAAACCACGCTGAATGAGAAGGGATGGACAAAAATACATTGGTTGTTTAGCCAACATAAACTTATTCCAGTTAGAGACCGCAAGTGATCTCCTTGACTTACGGACATCACCAAACGCAATAAAATCAACTAATCGCAATCGCATCATAATTAAAAACAAGAGATCATGGTCGAGGTTTAACCATTCAGTGTCTGATCATGCTTCTAGTATTGGCCAGTCCTGCACTTGCAAAGGAACAATAATTATATGCAAAAAATGTCAACCCAGGACAAGTACATAAAGAAGCTACACTTGGCAAATCTAATCTAATCTTACAAAACTACTAACCAGCTCCAAAAAAGAAAGCTCGAGAAAATAATGCCATTTTGAGTGAAAAGTAAACTACAAATCTTTCATGTGAGAATCCCAAGTGTTGAATGAGTTAATTCATCATACAGATCACAACATCTCATTTTGCAAATTAAATAACAGCTTCAGTGTCTAAATTAACAAATCGTTACACGTAGAATCAATCAAGTGTGACAAATCAAATCAGGTGAAAAAGTATTCAATGCAAAACAATCGACAAAAAAACAGATTTCTACACTGAAATCTAACAAAAAAATTCAAATCTGGTAACGGTTAAAGTAACCAAGTTATGCCTGCAAATCTAAAATCGCAATAACTAAAGTAGCCAAGTTATACCCGCAAATCTAAAATCGCAATAATTAAAGTAGCCAAGTTATACCTGCAAATCTACAAATCGGAAAGGCGCGGCACCTGCGTTGAAGTAGAGTTGGGGTGGGCGACATACTCCAGACAATTGTGACTAGCGAGGAGGCACAAGAGAAATATAAGTGTTAAATGTGAAACAAATGCTAAAAGTAGTGTTATATTTGCAAGCGTGCATGACTTCACGCGTGATCATTTTGCATAATAATAAACTTTATCCTCTAAATCATGTAAGCACACATAAAACGGATTATCATATATAATATATCCAAGGTAAAGCATACTTTTACAACACCTCAAACAACATTTCTTATAGATCTAGTAGAAATGAGTTCAGACTATATAAGATGATCAAACAATGAAGTGGTCAATCAAATCCAACAGGCTCCAATACAAATCAATAATCATAGAAGAGTTATATTATATATTGCCAAGCAAAAGATCAACATATAATAATTAAAACTAAACGAGCAGAGAATCATTTGAAAGGGATTTCCACCAAGTACTTAACTAGATGTTATATAATTTAGTGGATTTAGCTCTATTAAATGTTAAACCCTAATGTTTTTTAAAAGGTATCAAGCATATATAACATAAGCAAAGTTGTATTGAAAACCTAAATTTGTGGCACAAAAGTTACATGTGATTAAAAGCATACGCCACTAAATGGATACCAATTCGTTTTTCCAAACAGAACATGTAAATATTTTCCCAAAATCGACAAAAGTAACCTAAGCACCTTGTTAGTAAAAATTTTGCAAGGAGGAAGAAAATAAATGTAAACATTTTCCCAAAATTAGTTAAGGTGACCTAAACACTTTGTGACTAGAAAATTATAGTTAGTTTTGTCAACAGAGGTAATATAAGCAATTGATATAAACTAAATTCCAACTGAAAACAACTTATTTAGACTCAACTAATCATACCAAATTTATCAGTTAATTTTTTTAACTAAATGATTCTATCATATTCAACCAACTAATCAATGAGAAACAATATATTTAGGATTCTTTTCAAACCAACTAAGCATCATAATTCATAATCATTCATCTATTAATCAATGAGAAAACATATCATTCTTAATTAAATTGTTGATTCCTTTTCGCATCATAAAAACAAAACCCACTAAATCCCAAAAACAGAAAAAGTTGTAGGACCGGTTTTGACACCGTTCGATTGCGTAACGGACGTTCGACGTGCGGAATCCGTGAACGTACGTGACCGAACACACAATAACGTACTAGAAACGTGATTTTATTGAAGAATAGACGTGTAAGATACAAAAATCACGTGTAGAGAGTACTTTCTCTCTCTAGACTTTCTCTCTCTAGACTTGAATCTCCTAAAATCACCAAATGAGCAAAAGTCTTAAACATTAAATCTAAGGCCCCTATTTATAGGCCTTGGAATTAATGAGATTTCTCATTAATTACCAAAACGCCACCCTACTAATTCTATCTAAATATTACAGTAAGACTTGGTTTCTTCAGTTTCCTCGCTACGGCTCGGATTGACGAAGGCGATAGACATAAAATGCATCAACAATCTCCCCCTTGGATATTGCCGCAGTCAATCCTTAGTCAAACTTGTAACGATTTGTCTTTCTCTCTCTCTTGATTCTTGCTCGAACAGAATCCCGGTGGATCTGTTGGTAGTCTCTTCAGGCTCCCCCTTTCGTCAAGCTTCCGTGCTTTTGGGATCGACACCTGGCTTTCCGTATTTTCTGGCTCCCCCTTTCGTTAAGCTTCCGTGCTTTTGGGATCGACGCCTTGCTTTTCGTAGCCAAAGAATCAAAACCTACACGTCTCAACCTTCTCGTAAGAAAAAAATTTTGACTCTAAAAGAATTCATTCAATATTTTCAAACATATAACACATAATATTGTGATTCAAATTAATGAATCATCTAAACATTTGAGGATTATCTTCCAACTTCTCATCATCTTAACCAAACCAATTGTTCATCTTGTTTAGCCTTTGAGATTTTGAATATCAGCTTTTCAACATCAGTTGTCGAAAATCTTTTTGAATTTTTCAAAATATGAAACATAAATGCAATAACAGAAATTAAATGCAGAAATGAAATATGTACAAGCATATTTTTGTGAGTTTGCGAAAGAGGATCATATCAGTTTTTGAGACACATCACAAGCACCGTTAAGCTTTTAATCGTTTTAAGTTCTAAACGATTCACGTTGATTGACGATATAATTGTCCTCTTAAGCTCAATCTAAAAACTTTCGAAATGCTTACCGATACGTTAAGGTATATTAATTTTGCACTAAGTTCTTATGGACCCCATGATCTCAGCATATCCCCTCATCATGCAATACACTAACTCAAGTAATGCCTTTAAACTTTCATCAACTGTGATATGTGCGAAAACAACGCAGAATGTTTAAACATTAACAATCAGGTCGATACTTCCGTATACGCAGAGAAAGTCCAATGTTTAAACAAAATAAGAAAATAAAACAAGTTGAAGTTGTTTAGGCTTTAACCACCAGGTCGATACTCCCGTATACGCAGAGGTGATCCAAAGCTTAAACGAAACACCAAAGAAAATAAAGCAGAACGTTTAGGCAACAACATCCAGGTTGATACTCACGTATACGCAGAGGATGCCCGATGCTTAAACAAAATAAAGAAATAAAACAAGTTTAAATCTTTGCAAAATGAAATGCACAATCACAGCGACTTTTCAGCAAAGTTGTGAAAATTCACAAACTTAACCAGTTTTTATGCTTTTGGCATTCAGCAATTACTGAGCAGGCACACAATCAAGAAGGACAAAACTAAGTACTATGCTTTTGACCATGTTTCCCACTAGAACTAGGCTTTTTCATTTAGGTTTGTATCGTTATCGCAAATCTACTAGTCTAGCTGAGCCTATCGTCACATCTTTAGTGAGACCGTTTATCACCTTTAGACTTTACATTTCTTTAGCATGCTGTGATAGTCCACTGATTTTCTATCATTTCCTCTTGTTTCAGCAAAACTCATTTTGAATTTTTCAATGTTTTTGGCATTTTCAAATTTTCAAATGTTTTTGGATTTTCTAAAAATTCTTACTCCCCCTAAAATGCAAACACATTTTAGGAAAATTTGAAAACAAACTGTACAAGAAAGTTGACAACTGATATCAAATCGCATCAATTCGCCATCCACTTGGCATAAACAATCAGAACTCCCCCTCACAACAAACTATTTTCCCATTATGATTTCAAAACACTTAAGTTTGATTTAATCAAAATGATTTTTCCGGAAAAATTAGTTTGTTTACTAATCATTTGTAGATTCGGGGTCACTTCATCACATTGTTTTCTTCATACACATGACAAATTTTACAATTTCAGTTTTATATCTCAAACATCACTTGTAGAAGAATCAAGTACAACTTAATGTCCCTGATTTACCACTTGAAAGTCGAAATATCACCGAAGTGAATTTCTCAAGAAATATGCCGATTCCTACTCCCCAATTACCAACCTGGGAGTTCCGGCAAGTCAGGTTTTTCAGTTAAAGACATTCACCCAAGCCTGACGGTCCTTGGGTGTTTTGAACATACCTTTTTGATTCATAAAATTCTTTAACCCCTTTGACTTTCCCGTCAATCATTTTTCCAAAGATGTTTAGAACATTGGGGTTAAAAGCTTTTTCAACATCAAAATCTTTCTTTTCAGAAAAAGATTGATTTGAAATTTCAACTTCGTCAACTTTTTGTTTATAATTTTCAGCTCGCAATGGTGGAAAGTTGAAATCATCCATTGGCGGAACTGACGTTTCAATTTTTAGCTCAACTTGTGGCTCTTCTGACTTTGACGAATCAGATTCATTGCCAACACTTAGCTCTTTTGTTTCCAAAGAAACAAATTCATCGCCAGGAAGTGAAAATCTCACTTTCTTTGTTTTGTTAATCGTTTGATTAACCACTTTTTCTTTCTTTACTCTCTCTTCTGTCCTCAGATTTGTATCTGATGAATTCGTTTTACTTGACTGATCATTCTTTGGAGAGCAAAATGATTTATCAGAACTGTTATCTGATTTTCTGATTGTATCCGAGGACAAAATCTTCTCCAAATACTCTCTCGCTTTCTTTCTTTTCTTCCTCAGTCTGTCTTTCTGCCCTTGTGAAAGCTTCACTTTTTGTTCTTGAACTTTCTGTTCTTTGGGCTTAACTTCGACTTTGACTGGTTTCTTTGCCATTCCATGAAATTCAGCCCTCGATCTTCCCTTTGATCTCATTGGGCAATATCTGGCAATGTGACCTTTGATTTGGCAATCATAACATCTTCTTGTCTCAAATCTCTGTCTCTGGCAGTTAACAGCAATGTGTCCTTGAAAACCACAGTTGTAACACACTCTGTTATCGTACCAATCACCATTTTCACACCAAACACTCAAATCATAACACTGATTTGATTTGTAGTACTCATGACTTCTCCTATAAGCTTGATTTGACGCTTGAGCACTGTGGTCAAACCTGCACCACTTATTACCAACTTTTTGTGAGTTTTGATTTTTTAAATTTTTTGATTTTGCATAATGATTGGATGACTGAACTGATGAGCTTTTATTGTTGTTTTGAAAAATTTTCAAATTTTTAACATTTTGTTTTTGTTCTACATTCTTCTTAACAGGTTTTTGCTTTGAGCATTCACCTATTTCAGTCGAATGTAAAACAGTTTCTTTAAATTTTTCTTTTAATTCCAAAAATATTTTCCTTTTCTCTTTTTCATCATCAGTTTTCTCATCACAATCTTCAACTTTGACTTTGTCAAAGTTTGTGACATTGTCACTTATTGAAACAGAATTGATCGGTTTTGGACATGGAATATTCAAATACTCTGAAGAAGTCACAAAACCTTTCAATTTCGTTTCAAGCTCGTTGATTTTCTTTCGAGCTTGCTCACCTTCTTTTTCAAGTTGAAAAATCTTCTGAAGATGAGAATTTATCATTTTTTGCTTTTCGATGTTGTTTTTGCTAAACACATCTCTCCCATCTTCAAGAATTTTTATTTGACTTTGAAATTCTTTTTCCATTTTTAATTTTTCATTTTCTAAATTTTGTTTTTGATTTTTCAAAACATATTCTGATTTTTTAAGATTTTCATTTTCTAATGACAAACTCTCTAAATCCCTCAAGAGTTTGGCATTTTCAGATTTCAGATTTTCACAATTTAAGCACTTCTCGGTCATCTTTTTATCTTCAGCTTTCTTCTCAGCTTTAATAGCTGAAATTTCATCAACTTGCTTCTCTACCACTTGAACATTTTCTTCAGATTTGAATTTTTCTTCATCAGTTGGTGCTTTACTCTTCTCTCTTGAATCAGACCTCAATTTTCTAATCTTTTGGAACTCAAGTTCTTGAGCTTCAATCTTTTCGATGAATCCACTAAGGTTCAGATTATCAAAGCCTGGAGTGTTTTTCAACTTCATCAGGTAAGTACCCCACTCATCCTTTGGTAAAGCATTCGCCACCTTGTCGATCCACACCTCATTAGACTTGGTTATCCCTAATTTTCCCATTTCCAAAACTAGATGGCAGTATCTATCAAATAATTCTTTTATAGACTCTCCCTTGATACCCGTAAAATTATCAAATTTCTTATGTGCAATATCTGTTGGACTCTGAACACGATACGACTCACAATCCATGTTTCGTTATTGAACGATTTACAAAGACAATTTTTTCAAACGATACGAAAATTCACACAGTCAGATGACTATCCGATTGAACATCAAAGATTAGGCGACAACGGATCGAGTGGTGATTTGCTCGTGCGAGTATCCGATGCTTGACAAATCACCTGAAACACTGACAAATAGAACTGATTAGAATCGGGTGGCAACTTGTTCGGATTGCCACTCGATTTGATGCACTTTTAAACTTGAACAAAAACAATATCTTTTGAATCAAATTGTGATTCGATAAGTGATCTAAACAAAATCAATTTTATGTCTCACCACTTTACTAATAGCACTATACGACAAACCTGAATCTTATGCAAATTTTATAATCACACAACATGATTTCTACTGACACAAACCACAAATCAATTCACCAATTTTTTATTAGAGTTCACGTGATAAACTGATTATTTATAAAGTCACCTAAAAAGTTGCTGACAAATTCAAATGCACTTCAATGATTGGACCGTTTTGTTATAGTGGACTGACAAACAATGATAGAATTGTTCAATTTTAATGCTATTTGACCACCCAATTTACTTAACCATCCAAAATTTTTAATTCACATGCCAAATTGTTTATCTCAATCCCACTGAGCCGACAAATAACAAATCAACTTGAATTTAATATGGCCGTCGTATGGACTTATTAATATGTGGCCAACAAATTTTCTTAATATGAATGTGATTGGACCAAAATATGAAATCACATGAGCTTATGACTATGATTGGGCCGCACAGTAAAGGATCACATGCACTCTGAAATATCAATTAATGAATCTGATGACTTATCGATTATGTTGGCAGGCACTTTCAAACCGAATAAAGCACATTCATTTAATCGATGCAACCTGACACAATATCACATGATCTCCTTTTCTCAACAACTGACAACCTCGTAAACTGTTTCACACTAATCCATGTACTTTCACGTGAAATCAGTACTGTCACGAGAGCGAATTCACAACTGACTGATAAGCGGACCTCTAATATGTCACAATAAGCGGACCTCACGAGCGAATCTCTAATGTGTCACAATAAGCGGACCTCACGAGCGGACCTCTAATGTGTCACAATAAGCGGACCTCACGAACGAACCTCTAATGTGTCACAATAAGCGGACCTCACAAGCTGACCTCTAATATGTAACAAAAAGCGGATCTCACAAGCGGACCTCTTAATATGTAACAATAAGCGGATCTTACAAGCGGACCTCTTACAAACATGAACCTAATAAGCGGACCTGATTTTTGACGCAAAAACGAACCGAAAATCTTCGATTACTCCTAAACGGCTAGGAATTAGATTCTGAAACTTTGTAGGATTGTAATTCAAGTAATTTCGCACAACATACTAAAAAATCAGCCGATTCGGACCGTAAAATCCCCTTCAATTTGACGAAAAACAGTACGAACGTGATAAACGTGAAAAAAATGAAGAAATAGATGAAATTTGGATCAGAATCGCTGAAATCTGGTACGAATCAATGTGTTTGATCAGTGCAATCGAGCTCCTAGCTCTGATACCACTTGTAGGACCGGTTTTTACACCGTTCGATTGCGTAACGGACGTTCGACGTGCGGAATCCGTGAACGTACATGACCGAACACACAATAACGTACTAGAAACGTGATTTTATTGAAGAATAGACGTGTAAGATACAAAAATCACGTGTAGAGAGTACTTTCTCTCTCTAGACTTTCTCTCTCTAGACTTGAATCTCCTAAAATCACCAAATGAGCAAAAGTCTTAAACATTAAATCTAAGGCCCCTATTTATAGGCCTTGGAATTAATGAGATTTCTCATTAATTACCAAAACGCCACCCTACTAATTCTATCTAAATATTACAGTAAGACTTGGTTTCTTCAGTTTCCTCGCTACGGCTCGGATTGACGAAGGCGATAGACATAAAATGCATCAACAGAAAAAACAACCAACAACGATTAGAGTATAAGTATAGATTGAAGCATACCACGATCCCGCAATACCATATGGTTATTTTTTAATATAAAGCTCAGAAAAACGTCGTGAATACTACGAGTCGAAGCAGTTGAAAGAGATTCACATATGATGAAATCGAACCACATGATGGTTTTTCAACCAACAGGACTTAGTTTCTATTTGAATATACGTCTTCTATTCAAACCCTAGACGAAAGTGACGGCCACAGGGCTTTCTCATATATAGGGGCTGTTTGGCTAAGCTTTTCAAAATGACTTATTTGCTTATTTGCTTTTCAGAAAGCAAATAAGCAAATAAGTCATTTTGAAAAGCTCCATTTTAAAGCTTTTCAAAACAGCTTATTGACTTATTTGCTTTTCAGAAAAGCAAATAAGCAAATAAGTCATTTTGAAAAGCTTAGCCAAACAACCCCATATACTAGGTTGTAACCGTGTATTACAAGATATATATATTTATATTTTGTATTTAAATTAAATATGTCAAGAACCCCTCTTCTTCCGACTTTTCTTTTCCCTTTTTTCCTTATTATATTTGAACCACATGTATAAGTATAAAAATGTTAAACTGATCAAGGGTGCCAACATGACATTTTACAAAATGTTTATAAAGCTAAGGGGTTATAAGTGACAATATTTAATGTTAAAGGGTTAAAAGAAAAAAATTAAAAGATAAAAACCGAATGAAAAAAAAAACCATGATTTGACAACCTCGGTGCAAAAACATTTTACAATTGTTATATACATGTAATCTATACAACCAAATAAAAGTCATACCTAGGGGACATATGGCATCCATCGAGGGCTCCATTTTAGTGTTATCTTGCTCAAATGCTATTTATTTCCCTTTGGTGATGGGTTATGCGGACCCGGTTAGGTGATATGGGTTATAATTTGTTGACCGTATAAATTGAATCTTACCCGCCTGGCGCTTCACTTTTCCATCACACATTAGGGGTTCAGCATCTTCACCACACTTCACATCTGCTTCTCAAACGATGACCGACAGGAAGTAATTCTAGGTTCGTATTTTCAACCACCATCCTTCAAAAGGTTTGATTTTGTATATTTAGATCAATATTGATTTCTTCTTATTTTCGTACTAATTCTTTTTATCCCTCATTCTGTTGGTGCAGTTTTGTGTCCGATGTTGTTCGAATAGTTTAGATTACTTTTTATGTTGATTATGTAATAGTTAGTGAAACGGTCAAACCACGTGTATAGACCCGCTCGTTTGAAGTGGTCAAACGAGAGGGTTATTTGTTTGACCGTGTGGGTTTGCAAGTGAAGTGGGTGTGGCTATAAATAACACCCCTTGGTTCATTTGCAAAGTGATGAAGGTTTTAGACTTTGGGGGAGAGATCACCACTTGGTCTCTCCCCGGATGTATACTCCTTTGGTATGGTTCGGCTAGCTTGTAATCGGGCCGCTTTGTAATGTTATGCTACCGAATTTATACAAGAAAGTAGTTTTATCCGTCTCTAATCTCTCCCGTCTTAAACATAATCACACACTAATCACGGGGACTCACCATCGCTGACATTCTTGACAATTTCAGCATAAAACGCCGTTCTTGTTTGACCACTGTTCTCCAACTGAACTGTCGGATCACAATCGACAGTAGATTTATCCCAAAGCTTGATTTTTGAAGATGATACTGAACCCTTTTGCTTATAAGAAATTTTCGCAATTAAACTCACTAGGGATGGAGTTGATGAGGATGGGGCTGTGGGAGACAGAGCCCATGAAGGGACTGGATCTGAACCTTTACTCGTATACATATCCGCATTAGGATCAGGTTTCCAACCCCACCAATCTGAAGTCATAATGGATTGAAAAGAATCAACTCAACAGACAATGGTGAAACTTTTGAGAACCCACTGTGAAAGACAACAAGTCCACAAAGAACTTGATGAACGAAATACCAGCCTACACCTCACGAAGAATATGTATATTTTGTGAAAGTTTGTGAATGAAAAATATAGGAGAGAAACCAACCCAAGACAGATGGAAGATATATCCCACGAAGAATAGGGTTCTTCGTTGATGATCAGATTAACAAGGAACAGAGATTTTTTGTGAGTGTGGGTGAAGAATGTTTTCACTGAATAAGAGGTTCTTCATCTAATAAGACAAATGAGCCATGAAGAATGTTCTTCACCTAATAAGACAAAACACTTGGTTTATTGTTGACTCAAAGAAGTTCTTCATTGACCCAGGTTTTTCAGCTGATGAGTTCTTCGTTGCATGCAATCGCCCAGATGGTTCTTCGTGAGATGTGTTGTTCTCCATGCTGGGTTCTTCGTGAGATGGGCTGCACATAAATACATGGCATGCAGATATATACATGGCATCAACAAGCAGATAGCTCAGCACCATGCAGAACATGCTGAACTGCCAAGATTGCACCGAGACACGATGGAGGATATCGAGTCTCGGTCTTCCACCTGTAACGTACTAGAAACCGATACGAGTCGCATCCACTAGGTGTAGCAACAACTGGCTTCACTGAGTCCAATCATCGATTCAGCCGAAATCTACAATTGTGGAAAATATGGAAACGACTCTTTTCATCAGGAACGCTTATTTCCACTTGCACTTCCAAACGCCCAGGCCTAAGCAAAAGTTCAACATTGATTAATGTCATTTATGTTTAAACATCTTAATTAGAGATAAAAAAACTCCGCTCATAAGAGCTTCATCAAGCAAATCCTTTCTATTTGTCTTACAGATAAGGAAAACATTAATCAGCGCTTCCATACCGTCTATCTTTGTAAGAAGCCGATTGACGATGCTATCATGCCATAACACCAACAAAATCCCAATGAATATGACTTTCCATTAAACATAATCATGCCTTTCAGCCCCTTTTACCACCTGATTGTAGTCGAACTTATTTTTAACATAATTCTAACACCTTATAGCCTGGTATAGTATATAGAGCTCATTGTAACACCATTTAGACACCATGTTATAAAAAAATTACGTTGTGAGAATCATTCAAGATTCATTGAAAACCTATAAATAACATGCATGATGAACCAAAGAATTATTATATTATAACGACTACATTCCTCCTGTTGCTTAAATCAATCAAGACATGCATGTTTTAAAATATCAATACATACTTGCTGCAAATAAATCAGAACACAATTTATAGGCTGCTTTTTCTTTGATGACACATTATCGAATTGGGTACAAATTATGCCATATAATCATTCGATTAAAGCAATAACAAATCAAGTATAAATTAATAGTAGCGAAATTAACACAATTGCAGGTTTAACTTACCTTTAAAATAGCAGTAGCGAAATAATCTCAAACGAATTTGAAGATGATTAGTTGGTCTCGTGTGAAACATCGGACCGTAATGGTGATGTTTGCCCTACTTTATTTTATTAGAATGACAAACCCTAAGTTCCCCAAAGCTTTTGTATCAGCCGACGCGCTTAACAATTCACCTTTCTTCTTCCGCAACTTCAAGCAAAACCCTAAATAGCATCCAGATCCAACCGTCACCCAAGCACACCTTCATTCTTCTTCTGCGTTCAAATCAACAAACAACACCAACAATAAAAAAAAACCTTTTTTGAGGTTGAGTCCGAAACGGATGAATCGGCTAGAGACATCGTACGTGGAGTTTAGCCTTTTTTCATTTTTAATTTGATGCTTTTTGTATGTTGGTCTCTTGTTTATGTTCTTTTTTGAGGTTTGGTCTTTGGCGAGTCGCCTTGACCAAATGCTCTTTGTTTGTAATCTCTTTTTAAACATCATTAATAAAAGGTTTGCCCGGGGTTTTCCCTCGTTTCCAAAAATAAAAAAATAAATAAAAATAAAAATAAAAAAAACCCTACCTTGATTAAAAAATGTTGAATCGTAGTGTGATAAAGATGAAACCGAATCAGACCTAATCAAACAAAACCGAGCCATCGAAATATATTGTTTGTCACAAAAGATGAGATAAAACCCAAAACAATGCTTCAAGCACAAAAAAACTCGATTAACACTCAGATTAGATGTAAACGAACAGATCATGGATGAATGATAGAAGAATCATAAGAAATTGAACGAAATCATTGATGAAAGATATAAGAAATCATAGGAAAATAAGAATAGATTCATTGACTTACCAGTTGCTAATGATATCGAAAGAGATGGTGGTAGATTTGCTTTTCGGCGATGAACAAAATTAGGGTTTTGTAAGCTTGAATGAAAGTGTGAATGAGAAGAATGATGCGTTTGACAGATTTAGGCTAATTAGATAGTTTTTATATCCGGCTCCAAAAAAAGGGTATGGCTATACCACGCGGGATCCATAAAAAAATAACAATTGTCCACCATTTTCCTGCCATGTGTCCCAAACCTTATTCATTTATTATATGTATAGATATAGATATCCATCAAAAGTTGTATGTTCCAAAGAAACACATCATTTATTAGGATTTAAATACCAAACTTCATGAAAACTTTTGAACCAACCCCCAACCCCCCCCCCCCCCCCCAAGATCACCCATAGTGGAAAGGGTCTTGGGCGTTTCCCCCAAAAACGCTCCATCACGTCTGCCTCACCACCCCTCGGGGCGTTTTTTATGGATTTTTTGTTGGGCGTTCCCTTAAACACGCCTGATTGAAGAGAGAATGGCCAATGGAACATTTTTTATGGGCATTTTTTAATATTTTATCTTAATTCAATTTTAATATCTAATCATTGCAAGGGGGCTTTATACCACTACACCCATGTTTAACTTCAAACCCCTATGTTGACTAGGAGCCACAAGTCAAATAATGCCCAAAGAAGAGGCTTGAAGTTCAAACCCCACTACATAGGGTCTAAATATAAAATTGATAGATAGATATATAGTTCACGTGATGATAAATTTTGTGGTTGTAAGGCTGGAGAGTATCATATAAAGCCCCTATGGACTTTTTCATGCCACCTCAGCGCCACGTCACAGGGGGCTTTAGCCACACCCACCGGCCTTACTCCACTACACACTGAGCAAACAAAGGAATGGTCAGTCATGGTTAGCTTTAGCCTTGGAGACTTTAATGGTTGTAACTCCACCACACACTGAGCAAATCCCATTCTACCCATCAACAGTCTGTGAGATCCGTTTCGAAGTAGAAGAAGACGAGTACTAAGAAATTGAGTAGGTAAGATCACTCGATTTTTGGGTAATGAACACCAGCTGATCAATTGGAACAATTGGGGATTCAGGGATTTAGGATTTTTGTAGAATTACGATCATAATGTGGGATTTTGTAAAATTACACAACTTGCAGAGAAGATCGTATATTATGGCTAGCTTGAGTTCTATTCTTAGAAACTGCATTCCTCAGACTGTGTCCACTCACGCTAGACAAACCCATGTGCAAATACTCATTCACGGATTGAGTCATGATGTCACCCTTTAAACAGATCTTTTACTAGCTTATTCTAGAGGCATTCTATTGAATGTCCGCCAGATGTTCAACAAAATGACGAAACATGCACTCTTGGAACAGCCTACATTTACCATGATGCTCTTAGTGTCTTTCATGAGTTCTTGGACTCGTATGAAGTCGGACCACTACTCGTTCCCTCCGTTACTAAAGGCGTGTGCGGGAATTGGTGATGTTTCAGTTACTTGGTGTAATGTTGTAGATACACTTTGTGGATGCGGCTCGGTTCGATTCGACTTGGCTCGGTTCGGTTCGACTTGGTTCGGTTCAGTTCGAACCCGACGTCGCGACATTCCTTCGTCGTGCACCCCAGAGATCGACACGCGAAGCACGAAGAACCGCGAGATGACACCATCATGACATCATCATGATGATGTCATACGATGATGTCTCTATTATTCAAAGATTGGAACCATGCAAACTGTATGCATATCATGTGTAGGACCGTTTTTGGGACCGAAACCATGATTATCATGATTATGTTCAAAGACAGGAATATTAGAGATGGATGAAATACTTACTTGTATTGATTTTGTAACATAACATAACAAGCCAGCCCGATTAACAAGCTAATCAAATCATACCAAAGGAGTACACATCCGGGGAGAGACCAAGTGGTGATCTCTCCCTGTGAGGACTCAAACCTCTAAAACTTCCAAGTGTTGAAAATGGTAAGGGGTTGCTATATATAGCCACACCCCCTTGTCTTGCAAACACACAAGGTCAAACAAATAACCCTCTCGTTTGACCACTTCAAACGAGCGGGTCAATACACGTTCGTTTGACCATTTCACTAACTATTACATATTCAGCATAAAATAAATCTAATCTATTCGACAAGCATCGGACACAAAATCTGCATCAACAAATTCCCCCTTGTCCGTTGTTGTCGAATGCCGAAAATGCAACTGCAATCGATCTTCAGTCAAGTATTCATCTTCTCTGTGTTAACAAATTCCCCCTTGACCAATGATCCAGGTAAATAGTATCTTGACGCTTCTTGTATAATAGTTCCCCCTCAAAGTATGCGTATCCGTGTTGGGTGTTGTGCAATTTCCTCAAAAGGCTCAATTAACCGATCTTCCGCTGATCTTCCAATACTCCAACCGGCATTTGATAAGGGTTCCATTCTTTAAAAACTGCATCAAGTCTTGATCTTCAAGCATACTACATTGGTAGAGGTTTCTGGTGAACTGTCTTCTGTAAACTGTCTTTGTGGAATCGACCAAGTAATGCACTTTAATCTTCAGCATCAACACTCAAGAAAGTCAGCTAGACCAAGTGTATCCCTTGCAAGCTCAACCAGCATGCTTAGTTGAACTACATCCATATCACATTGTCTCGCCTTTGTGAAGTTGACCACGTAATGCACTACGGATCTTCAGCATCAGTACTCAGGAAGTCAGCTAGACCAAGTACATCGTTTGCAAACTCAACGAATTGAGTTACCCCCAGATCCCTATAAAATCCCAAAGAAACATCAAACCCAAAACCGAATCCTGCAGGTCTTCAGTCTTGAACTATCAGCTTTCATAAAGATTCCCCACCTCAGTGCTTTTGTAACTACTGTAGACTTTAGAAACCTGTATTTTTCCGTGCAAAACCCTTCATGCTGGCTGGAGAATTAATTAAAATCCTCAAATATGTGTCTGTGCAAAACATTCCACGCTGAACCTTTAGTATCACCAGAAAATCACAAACTCTACCACATGTGATTGCGTTTAGAAATTTACCGAAGAAATTCATCATACGTTTTATTCCCCCATTTCTTTGGTAAGATCTCTAAACCTTAACAGATTCCCTCCACTTCAAAGGAACTGTCGTCAACTTTCAAATGTTCACCAATTCCCTTCACTTAGCGGAACTGTCGTCAATCTTCACTGAATGTTCTCGGTTCCGAAAAATCATGAAAACGACTTTCTTCTTTGCATATTCTAGTTGAATAAGAACGTCCCCTAGTACCCCATAGGATCCGACTTGTATCCCTCCAAAGACTTTGTGAATTCGTTAGGACCGGTATTGACATTCCAGGTTCATTCATTCGTTACCAAATGCGAGAATATGACAATAAACAAAAAACTTTCTTCTTTGCATATTCTAGTTGATAAAGAAATTTCGCCTAGTACCCCGTAGGATCCGACTTGTATCCCTCCAAAGATTTTGTGAACTCGTTAGGACCGGTATTGACATTCCAGGTTCATACGTTCGTTTTCAAATGCGAGAATATGACTGTTGGTGCAGTTGTCTGTCGACTTTATCTTCGTTCGAGTCTCAGATTGTGAAGGATAGATCAGGGAACGTATTACGAGAAATATGTAAAAATTAGGCTTGGAGGTAATTCTGCACCAAATTACCCTATGGTAATTCCGTACGAAATTATGTTGTAATTCCTCATGGAATTTAATTCCGCATGAAACTTAATTTCGTGTGAAGTAATTCCACACGAAATTACTTGCCGATATATAGGGTTGCCTTGATTTCATTTGTAACGAGATTAGAGAAGGTGTTCCTGTGAGCCGAAGTGCTGCCGAAGTGTCTACCGAGTTGTAAACTGCGTGTTTTCAATAAAATAGACAGTTAATAGTGAATCCAGGCTAAACGAAGACCGAATCAATGAATTCCGCCTCTGATTCAGTCTGAGACCTCTTCTGAACGACTCATTTGGGTCACAAATCGATCTTACATGTGGTATCAGAGCTCATGAGGAAGAGTTCTTATTGTTTAGCTCGTTTTCGCTGGAAAATTCTGACTTCTACACCTTCTTTTACAAATTTATCAGGATTTAACAGTTGAAATGGACTGATTTTCACATATTTTGTGCAAAACACTGTTTAAACAAAGCCTTGAGAAAATTGGACCTAAATTTGTTCAAAAACTGATAAAATCTGTAATTCTGTATGAAAATGTATTCGAAATGATGACATCAGCATACTAATTCCGCACGGAATTATTAATTCCGTTTGAAAACATTATTTTGTTTGGCTAATTCCGCACGGAATTATTAATCTCGTTTAAAAAAAGTTTATTTCGAGTGAAAGATCCAATTCATGTGATATTATCATTTTGGTTGAAAAGTTCCAGGTCTCGTAAATTGAAGTTCAGTTTGCATGGATTGATAAAACTTGTCGGACATTGAGTTGTGTTGTGTGTTGAAAGTATCGAACAATTTTAGTGATAATAGCTTGTTGGTTATTGCGTGTGAAGTAATAGTGTGGACCAATCAAACTATCTTGTTTCCTGAACAATCAAGTAACCCATGTGATCACACTTGAAGTTGTCGGCTTTAGTGGGTTTGTTGGTCCAATTAAAATCAAGAAGGTATTAAAGATTATCGGCCCAATAGAATTAAAGAGCTGACTAAAAATCAAACGGCCCAATTGAATCTAAGATTGTTGTTTGAGAATTAAACATTGTCGGCCATATATTGACAAAAGAAACTCGGTTCGATAGGGTTTCAATGATATTATTGTTGTCAGCCATACAAATTCAGCAGGGATTTCGTTTGAGGATAGATAGTTTGTTTGAGAAAGGTATTTTGTTTGAAAGGGGATCTAGTTTGAACTTGGTATTTCGTTTGAACAGGTTATTTTTGAAGTATGACGAAAATGTTTGATGAACAAGGAATTGATTATTTTGAAAGATTTAATGAGTGGTATCACGGGTATTTGGATGATAGTTATAGAAGTGTAAGAAAGGATGGTTGGTTGAAAAGATTTAAATAATTTGTGTGTTTGAAAAATGAAACATTGGATGATCTGGCAAATCGATATACAGTTTTACTTGAGCATTTAAAAAGTCATGAGATAAACTTGACAGATGTTGAAAAGATAGCAAAGTTTGCTGATGCATTACCTGTTGAATGGGGTGATATACTAAAAAGTATAAAACAGGATTCAAGTTTTTCAAGATTACATTTGAAAGGTTTCATCAGCAAATTGAAAACTCATGAGTTTGAAGTTTATAAGAAAAAAGGAGAACTGATTGATAAAATAAAAGGAAATTTTAATAAAATGAGTTTGGATGTAATTGTTGAAATGGATAAAAGAATTGGTGTATGTCTTGCAGCAAAAAATGTTTTGACATATGATAACAAGAGGGGTTGTTACATTGATGAGAATTCGAATCCTCTTGATTTCGTTAAAATTTTTTGTGCAGGAACATACAAGATAGAGAAAAAGGAAATTTCAAAGAATGAAGAATCAGAAAAGCTTGGATCTTCAAATTCTGAATCTGTGTGTTCAAAATGTGTCCAATTTGAAGCTGAAAATGACAAACACTTGAAGGATTTGGAGTGTTTGAAATTGGAGATCAAAAATTTGAAGGATGAAAAGAAATCTGATGATAAACAGATTATTGAATTGCGCTTGAATTGTGAAAATTTGAAATTTGAAAATGTCAAACTCTTGAAAGATGGAGAGAGTTTGACATTAGAAAATCAAAATTTTA
Source organism: Helianthus tuberosus (assembly GCA_030545235.1). Classification (NCBI taxonomy): domain Eukaryota; kingdom Viridiplantae; phylum Streptophyta; class Magnoliopsida; order Asterales; family Asteraceae; genus Helianthus; species Helianthus tuberosus. The sequence continues at coordinate 42,381,549 of CM060448.1, read as the reverse complement.
AAAATTGAAAAAGATTTTTGTAGCAAAATAAAGATTCTGGAAGATGAGAAAGCTATTTTTGGTAAAAATAACATTGAAAAATAAATTGAAATAAATTCTCATCTTTAGAAAATCATTCGGCTTGAAAATGAAGCTGAAATTGCTCAGAATAAAATTGATGAGCTTGAAAAGAAATTGAAAGGTTTTGAGAATTCATGAGTATCAGATTATCCATGTCCAAAACCGATCAATTATGTTCCAATAAGTGACAATGTCACAAATTTTGACAAAGTCAAAATTTAAGATTGTGATGAGAAAACTGATGATGAAGATGAAAAAAGAAAAATATTTTTGAAATTAAATGAAATGTTTCAAGAAACTGTTTTACATTCTACTGAGAAAGGTGAATGCTCAACGCAAAAACCTGTAAAGAAGAATGTGGAACAAAAACAAAAAGATAAAAAACCGAAAAATCTTCAAAAAGAAAATAAAAGCTCATCAGTTCAATCATCCAATCGTGATAAAAAATCACAAAAAGTTGAAAACCAAAACTAAAAAATTGTTGGTAATAAGTGGTGCAGGTTTGACCACAGTGCTTCAAAGCCAAATCCAGCTTTCAGAAGGAGTGATGATTAGCACAAAGCCAAACAGTGCTATGATCTGAATGTTTGGACTGAAGGTGGTAATTGGTATGATAACAGATTGTGTTACACTTGTGGTGTTCGAGGACACATTGCTGTTAACTGCCAAAGTTGGAGGTTTGAGATGAGAAGATGCTTTGAATGCCATATCAAAGGACACATTGCCAGAGATTGCCCAATGAGATCAAATGAAAGATCGAGGGCTGAATCTCAGAAAAAGGCAAAGAAATCAGTCAAAGTCGAAGAAAAGCCCAAAGAACAGAAAGTTCTAGAAAAGAAAGTAAAGCTTTCACAGGGGCAGAAAGACAGACTGAGGAAAAAGAGGAAGAAAGCGAGAGAATATCTCCAAAAGATTTTGTCCTCGGATACAACTGGTAAAACAGATAAAAGTTCTGATAAATCGTCTTGCTCACCAAAGAATGACAAATCAAGCAAAACGAATTCATCAGATACAAATCTGAGGAGAGAGTAAAGAAAGAGAAAGTTGGTGGGGATGAATTTGTTTCTTTGGAAACAAAGGAGCCACGTGTTGGCAATGAATCTGACTCATCAAAGTCAGACAAGCCAAGTTCAGGCGATGAATCTGGTGTGGTAAAGCCAGAAGAGCCGTGTGTTGAGGTAAAAGTTGAGAATTCTGGTCTAACAATGGATGATGTAAATTTTCCACCGTTGTTGAACAAGAATTCAAAATCACCCAAGGACAGTCAGGCTTGGGTGAATCTGTTTAAATGAAAAATCTGACTTGCCGGAGTTCCCAGGTTGGTAAGCGTGGAACATGAATCGGCATATTTCTTGAGACATTCACGAATGTGATATTTCGACTTAAAAGTGGTAAATCAGGGACATTAAGTTGTACTTGATTTTCTACAAGTGATGTTTGTGGATTGATCTTAAAAATGTTAGTTTTTACAAGTGGTTAAAGAAAACAAGGTGATGAATGATCCCCATGTTTGAGAAATGACTCACAAAACTTATTTTCCGGAAAATCATTTTGATTAAAACAAACTTAAGTGTTTTGAAATCACTATGGGAAAATGTTTTGTTGTCAGGGGGAGTTCTGATTGTTTAAGCCAAGTGAATGGAGAATTGAAGTAATTCTCATCATGTTGTCATTTTACTTTGTACAGTTCGTTTTCAAATTTTCCCAGAAAATCAAAATTGAGACATATTTTGATTTTAGGGGGAGGCAAAATTTAAAAAAAAAATAGAAAATTTGAAAATGTCAAAAACATTGAAAAATGCAAAAATGAGTTTTGTTGTGAAAAAGAGAAAATGATAATAGATCTGTGAGACTGTCACAGCATGCTAAAGAAATGGAGAGATAAAATGTGATAAACGATCTTACTAAAGATGTGACGGTAGGCTCAGCTAGACTAGTAGATTTTTGATAACGATACAAACCTAAATGAAAAAGCCTAGTTCTAGTGGGAAACATGGTCAAAAGCATAGTACTTAGTTTTGTCCTTCTTGATTGTGTGCCTACTCAATAATCGCTGATTGTCGAAAGACATAATACTGGTTAAGTTTGTGAACTTTCACAACTTTGCTGAAAAGTCACTGTGATTGTTCATTTTATTTTGCAAAGATTTAAACTTGTTTTATTTCTTTATTTTGTTTAAGCATTGGACATCCTCTGCGTATACGTGAGTATCGACCTGGATGTTAATGCCTAAACGTTCTGCTTTATTTTCTTTGGTGTTTTGTTTAAGCTTTGGATCACCTCTGCGTTTACGGAAGTATCGACCTGGTGGTTAAAGCCTAAACAACTTCAACTTGTTTTATTTTTCTTATTTTGTTTAAACATTGGACTTTCTCTGCGTATACGGAAGTATCGACCTGATTGTTAATGTTTAAACATTCTGCTTTGTTTTCGCACAAATCACAGTTGATAAAAGTTTAAAGGCATTACTTGAGTCAGTGTATTGCATGATGAGGGGATATGCTGAGATCGTGGGGTCCATAAGAATTTAGTGCAAAATTAATACACCTTAACGTATCGGTAAGCATTTCAAAAGTTTTTAGATTGAGTTTAAGTGGACAACAATATCGTCAATCAATGTGAATCGTTTAGAACTGAAAATGTTTAAAGCTTAACGGTGCTAGTGATTGGTCACATGAACTGATATGATCCTCTTACACAAACTCACAAAAATATTGTATGTAAATATATCTTTACTGCATTTCATTTACTTCAAAAATCCAAAAAGATTTTCGACAACTGATGTTGGAGAGCTGATATTCAAAATTTCAAGTGCTGAACAAGATGAACTGGTTTGGGAGTGTGTCTGCTGAATTGAAAAATTTTGATTTAAGAAAGAAGTTGAGATTAGTTAATCAAAGTCATTAATTTGAACTTGATGTAACTATTTCTAGAAAGTTTTTCTTATTGATTTAAGTAAAAACTTATATTTTGTTGAGAATTATGTAGGTGATGAGCTGAACAAAACTAAAGCCAGGGTTAGATCTCAAGGTGATAGCTAATTCCAGACAGCAATCCCAGCATGAAGAAAGGGGGAGTCTGACGAGGTTAGAGCCAAATAAAAGATACTGGTACATACTAAGAAAGAAAGAAGATCGACCAAGATTGAAGAGTCGTTATGATGAAGACTCTCACTGAAGATTCCGTCAACATTCAAGGGGGAGTCTGTTGGTGCAGTTGTCTGTCGACTTCATCTTCGTTCGAGTCTCAGATTGTGAAAGATAGATCAGGGCACGTATTACGAGAAATATGTCAAAATTAGGCTTGGAGGTAATTCCGCATGGAATTTAATTCCGCATGAAAGTTAATTTCGTGTGAAGTAATTCCACACGAAATTACTTGCCTATATATAGGGTTGCCTTGATTTCATTTGTAACGAGATTAGAGAAGGTGTTCCGGTGAGCCAAAGTGCTGCCGAAGTGTCTACTGAGTTGTAAACTTCGTGTTTTCAATAAAATAGACAGTTAATAGTGAATCCAAGCTAAACGAAGACCGAATCAATGAATTCCGCCTCTGATTCAGTCTGAGACCTCTTCTTAACGACTAATTTGGGTCACAAATCGATCCTACAATGACAATAAACAAAATGCTTTTGAACATTTTTAAATAACCGATAACAATCATAAACATTGACATGCGGAAGTGAACATACCGTTTTGTTTTTGGCCCATAGTAGTCAAGTCACCAAATTTGACATTTGCGTCGGTAACCGTGACTACCCCACATTTTTTAAAATATCATCATCTTTTGTTTTCATCATGCCGCATCATCCCGCACGCTCCCGAACCTGTAAGAATTTGTCGTTGAAGCGCGAGTCAGATAAGCTTTCCGAACACCCGACCCCACTTTGCAGCTTGATCCACTGAGCCCATCTACAAATTGAAGTCCACGATAAAAAATAACAAATAAAATTCCTTGTGCAACCTCAACCTCCTTCTAGAAATCTCTCTCTCTCTCTCTCTCTCTGCGATATATGTATATAAAAAGAGGCACAAAAGTCAAACAATCTCTCTCTTCAATACACAAACTCAAACCAGAATCCCCAAAACCCAAATCACAGACATCAACCCTGTCTCTCTCCTTTCGATTAACAGTCTCCAACAATCAAAACCTTCAATTCCATTTAAACATCAGTTGGTACCCTCAATTACCAGCCGACATCACCTTTACTTTGTCTCTTCTCTTTCGCTGCATACACCACCACCAAAATTTATCAACCGTTCACCTTCTACTTCATCTACGTGGCGGCAAGGGAGGGTTCGGGTCGTTGCTCGTGGAGCGGCGACAAAAGCGGGGCAGAAGATGGAGGAGTGGTATCTCTGTGATTGACAATGGTGAGTTCGTCGGAGTGGACAATTTGGAGGTCGTCGGAGTGTGGATTTCGTCAATGTCAGGTGTGACGAAAATGGGTGATTTCATCCAGGATATGTTTGACGAAGATGGGTGATTTCGTAAGCTGGGATTTCATCGTAGGGTATCAACAGGAACCCTAGTGTTTCTTACCAGCCGCCATACTCATCTCAAGAACACAGTTAACTGTTCGTTTCCAGATCTGACAAAAATCATTGTATAGATCATATTTGATGATGAAAACTTGTTGATTTAGGTGTGAAACATAAAACCCAACTCTTGTATATGTTCTTTTTCATCTAGACCCGAATATTTCGGTCCAGATCTGGGTTTTTCACCATTTTTAGATCTTGAACAAAAATCACGAAAATCACAGATCTAGAGCACATGTGACTTAGCAAACTGTTAGATTTACTAAATCGGGTACCATGGCTCTGATACCAATTGTAGGACCGTTTTTGGGACGGAAACCGTGATTATCATGATTATGTTCATAGACAGGAAGATTAGAGACGGATGAAATACTTACTTGTATTGATTTTGTAACATAACATAACAAGCCGGCCTGATTAACAAGCTAACCGAATCATACCAAAGGAGTACACATCCGGGGAGAGACCAAGTGGTGATCTCTCCCTGTGAGGACTCAAACCTCTAAAACTTTCAAATGTTGCAAATGGCAAGGGGTTGCTATTTATAGCCACACCCCCTTGTCTTGCAAACACACACGGTCAAACAAATAACCCTTTCGTTTGACCACTTCAAACGAGCGGGTCAATACACGTTCGTTTGACCATTTCACTAACTATTACATATTCTGCATAAAATAAATCTAATCTATTCGACAAGCATCGGACACAAAATCTGCATCAACATCATGAAGTACCAGTGTGTGCATGGTGGTTATTTAACAAAGAATGGGCATGCAATTATGAGTAGTCTTCGTGGGAGTCTCTTCTTACGAAGACTCCTTGTGATGAAGACTCAAGGTTCGTCTGACTCCTTCCAGGAAGACTTATTGTAGACGAACACCCATGCCATGGACGAACACTTGTGACACACTCCATGCTATGAAGACTCATTACAACGAAGACTCATTGCAACGAAGTCTTCATGTCAACGAACCCTCATTATGACGAAGAGTCTTCTTTGACGAAGACTCCACTGTTCATCGAATATGATGTCGAAGTCTAAGGGTTCGTCCAGTCCTTGCACAGAGAAGAATTAAGCTACGAAGACTCCACTCTTCGTGGCCTGCTGAATGGTTCGTGGCCCAGATCAACTCTTCGTTGTCCATGTGTAGATAAGGTTGCTATAAAAAGCCAACTCACAAACAGATAAGGTTAAAAGAGAGTACACAGTGAGTTTTTGAGAGCACTATATTGTATCACTAGGTTATACACACGTGAGCCTCACGGGTTATGGGTTGTGTTAAAATAAATCATATTTACTGTTGATACATATTTTGTGGACGCGACTCGGTTCGGCGCGACTCAACTCGACTCGGTTAGGTTCGGCTCAAGCCCGACGTCACGACATTCCTCCGTCGTGCGACCCAGAGTTCAACACGCGAAGCACGGAGAGCCGCGAACCAATTCCCGAGAACAGATCACCATGACATCACCATGATGATGTCATGATGATGTCATGATGATGTCATGTCTAATTAGTCAATGCATACTTTGAATGAATTCAACATGATTTCAGTGTTTTCATTAAATGGAAGTTAAATGCACATGGACTGTTTGTTTCAAAGCCCAAACATGACAAGCCCAACTTGTAATGAACCTTAACGTTCGTTGAGGATGGAAAGTGACGAAGGTTACAACCTTCGTCACATATGAAGGTTCGCCAAAGATTTAAGGTTCTCCATGAAGAAGGTTACAACTAGGGATGTTCATGAGCCGAGCCGAGCCGAGCCAGGCCAAGCTCGGGCTCGGCTCGATTATAAACCGAGCTGGCTCGGCTCGGCTCGGATTTGAAACCGAGCTGAAAATCTAAGCTCGGGCTCGGCTTGGTTTTAAACCGAGCTAGCTCGGCTCGGCTTGGTTTGACTCGATTTTATAAAAAAAAAAAACTAATATATACCTCTTAAAATTTAATAGCCTAATATATTATTCAATAATTTAAAAAAATATATTCAAAATAAGTTCAACCTAATACAATTCAAACCAAAATCAAGTTTAACAACGCAAAATAAGTTTTAATTTTAATAAAATACAATATTAGTTCATTAGTATGGTAATCAATCTTCAAATATGCCATAAATATCAAATTACAAACCTATATACTTGTAAATAATAATCAGTTTTTTGTAATATATTATAATGTATATAAAATTAAAACTTATTATAAGTAAAATAATTCGAGCTAAACCAAGCCGAGCTACAAAGCGAGCCGAACCGAGCCAGCTCGGCTCGTTACGAGCCGAGCCGAGCCGAGCTAGGCTCACTTTCTAACCGAGCCGAGCCGGCTCGGCTCACTTTTAAACCGAGCCAAATCGAGCGAGCTTTTTCCGAGCTAAATCCGAGCGAGCTCCGAGCCGCGAGCTTTTTGAACAACCCTAGTTACAACCTTCTTCACATGTGAAGCTTCGTCATCAACCTTCGTCGCACATGTGAAGGTTCACCGTTCTCTTCAGTATATAAACAACAGACTGAAGACACAGATAGTTAGAGAAGTCTGAATAGATTTCATTGAGCGAACACACTGTAACACACACACACTGAGAGTTTACAGAGACCATTTGTAAACACCGCATTGTAACCGTTTCATAGCATTAATACATTGAGTGTTAATCGTTGAATCTTGTATCTTACGTGTTCGTAACTTGGTTTAACTTACCCGTTTGGACTCCGCACTCTCGGGTTTGTCGGAAAATAGGAATAGAGGTTACTCGATCCTCCGGGTGGACCTACAATTGGTATCAGAGCATTGGCTCGATTCCTTGTTTAAACCAAGTTGTTTTTCTTGTGTTTTTCAAAGATTTATAGGTGTTTTTCTTGATTTTTGAGCTTGAAGATCATACATTTTCTGGAAAATCACTTTAAAATTCTCGAAAAACCTTGTTATTTTGTTGTTAGTTCATACAAAACCTTGTTTAAAACTCATGCATATATGTTAGAATTGGGTTTTCATTGAACTTTATTGCAAAATTTGTGTTCGGAAAATTTATCGGTCACCGGAAAAATTCATAGTTTCATCGAAGTTCATCAGGTGCTTCAAGTTGTTCTTGCTTGGTTCTTCATAAAGTTCTTTGATCTTTAAGTTTGATGAATTATGGTTGTTGTTGATTATTATACTCTTGTTTGAATTTTGTGTACAAAATGATGATGGTGTTTTGAAAAACAGGTCACAAGGTAAGGAGTTTGACAAAAGAAACTTCTTTGTCAGGAAGATAAGATTTGCTTGAAGATAAGATTTGCTTTTAAAAAAAATAATATATAATATCTTTGGCAAAAGAAAAAAAAAATCTTTGCTGGTCACATTTGTCAACAAAGATCTAGATCGACGAACTTTTCTAATCCTTGTCATATGTGGCTTTGACGAACTCTCATAAACCTTCGTCATTACTTGTCTTGGCTGAACACTCAACCTTCCTCATAGCTATTCTTAAAGAACCTTCACAACCTTCGCCATACATGCAATCAACCTTCGTCAACTTACAACCTTCCCCACTCACTTTCAACCTTCCCCAAAGTCAAACAAACATTAAACCTTCGCCACTCATAACAACCTTCATCAAACCCTTCATCCTTCGTCAACCTTTAAACTTCATCAATCAGAAACTTCGTCACATACAACCAACCTTCGCCACTTCCAACATCATAACAACCTTCGTCGATTTTCACTTGTAATTTTTTTTTAACAGAAGCTTTCTAAATCATATTTAACTGTTTGTTTTGTGTGATTTAATCAGGTTTTCATCAATAGACATCTAAAATGAATCCGAATTGGTGGGGTACTCCGTCTAATGCGGAAAGCAAGTATAGAAGTACGGGATTATCGCCATCATGGGCCGAATCTCCCGCACCCACATCTAATACAGAAAGCAAATATCAAAGCACCGGTTTGTCGCCATCATGGGCTGAATCTCCCGCACCCGCATCTTCGCAAGCGAATCAAATGTCGACCGGTCAATGGGCGTTTGTTTCAAATCAAACTCCAAGTATTCAAAGTATACTCCAAAGCGAAAGCGAGACCGGAAGTCTGAATCGTCCACCGAAACTGATGCACATAAACGAATATCCTGGATGGGTAGATCGATTTCAGACGTATGTCAACGGGCAAAACACGGAATTGTGGCTACGTTTTACTACAGATTTCGATCAAGCTCTTGAGGTTGCCGCTTCAACTGCCGCTACATTTGCAGATCTTTCGGAAGACCAGAAAAAGGCATATGATTTAGAAAAGAAAGCATATGCTATTCTGACTCAGGCGATGAGCAAGGAAATATATCATCAGTTCGTCAACTTCAAGACGTCAAAGCGATTGTGGGATGCATTGAAGACAAGGGGTCTAGGAAATGAAAAGTCACGCCTATTGAGACATGACTTACTCAAAAAGGAGTTTGATGGGTTCACATGTATGGAAAGTGAATCTTTGGGAGACATGACAAGTCGATTCTATCATCTGCTGACTGAATTGGGTAATTATGGGGTAGTAACAACTCCAGCAGAGGTAGTCACAAAGTTTGCCGATGCATTGCCACCTCAATGGAATAGTTTCTTGGAAATCCTGAAGTACAATGGCGCATTGGTGACAACAAACATCAATGACTTCGTTCAGCTCTTGGAGAACAAAGATCAGGAAGAAACCCTAAAGGTGAAAAGGGTTCCAGTGCGACAAAATCCTGATATGTATTATGGAACTTCTAGCACTTCTGCAAGACCTGTTTCACATGCTCCACTTCAGACGGCGTTTGTCACAAGCACGGATTTATATGGCAATACGATACAAGTTCCTGTGAAGCCAGCTCCAACCACAGACTTGTATGGAAATCCATTACCACCAGCTCCACAACAGCAAGCTTGTTATGGAAGTACATCATCTGCTGGTCAGCAATCAAAGTCAAATACAGTACGGCTTGACACGTCAAATTTCTCCAAAGTTAGCGTTGAAGTAGCTAAAGATCATATGGAGATTCTAAACACATTGGTGAGCTCGTATTGTGGGTTGATTGCAGGGCAGATCGGAAACATCAATCTAACTCAAGAAGATTATCAGCAGATCGATAAAGAAGAGATGGATATGATGGACATCAAATGGGCTTTCGCCATTGCTGTAAGGCGAGCTAAAGACTTCATGGAACGGACGGGTCGAACCAGCTTGGAAAGCAAGAAAGATACCAAGTATGGGTTCGACAAGCAATCCGTCAAGTGCTTTAACTGTGGTGAACGTGGTCACTTCAAGAGGGAATGCACAAAGCCAGCTCAGCATGGGAACCAGAATCCTTTCAGAGGTCAAGGCAACCAACAGAATCAGAATCAAACCAGGAATGACGATCGCACCTTGGTCCCTGCAAACAATCAAGCAGGACCATTGAACACCAATCAAGCTCTTGTGGTGCAAATAGATGAAGGTTGCGACTGGTCAATTCAATTAGGCATTGGTGATCAAGGAGGAGCAGCTTGTTTTGCTGAAGCCGCTAAGGATTTGAAGCACGCCAGTGGTGGAGAATCTTCCACCAGTGGTGGTGAATCTTCAGATGAAGAGAGTTCTGGTGATTCAAGGAGTTCAGATGAGGAAGTCTCAACCTCAGGCGAATATTTTTCTGATGATGTATCTAGTGGGAGAATCGATGAAGATATCGATGAATTGTTAGGAGAAGCTGCAGCAAGGAATGATAGAAGATCTATTCTGGTGGATCAAGCTGCTTATTCTTCTTCTTCTCTTCTTTCAGCCTTTATGGCTAATGGCAGCAATTCATCAAGCCTGGTATGTATCGATGAACCAACTGTTGTTAATTGTAATAATTGCGTTAAATGTGATGATTTCGATGCTAATATGTCTGAGTTGCAAAGCAAACATGATGCTTTAAATGCTGAATTGTTTGACTTGCAAAACAAACATGTTTCTTTAGATGCTAAGTGGTGTGATTTGCAAAGCAAACATGAGGCTTTGCAAAACAAATATGAAGTGACAAATATCCACAATCAAAAGTTAATAGTGGATCTCTCGAAATGCAAAGAGGCTAACATGTTTTATGAAAACCATGAAAAGGAATTTAAAACGGTGGTTGAAAATTTAAGAAAAGATAAAACCGAATTGACAAAAATGGTTTCAAGAAAACAAACTGACATAAACTGTTATATCAATCGTCTTGAGATCATGCAAAAAGAGTTAGCCTGTACAAAGTGTGAAAGTGAGGCGATCCGGCTTAAGCTAGACTGTTATTCTAACTCTAGATACGTGCCGGATCACATCATTGGCACACAAAAAGAGAAAAAGGATGTCACGTGCATTGGATATAAGAAACGTCCACTACCAGTTAGACACAATTATGAAGCACTGCCTGATGAGGAGTATAGAACTCATTATGAAGAATCTGTTCCTTTAGACATTGAGGAATTTGCAACGGGACTTGGATACAAACCGGAAGTATCATCAGATTCGGATGTGTCAGCAGATACATTTGTAACTGCTGAACAAAATCAGGATCCTCCAGTCATTGTTGAGGATGCTGATTCTTCAGATGATGAATCCGATGATACTGACTCTCCACAATCTGATGCGGTTATCAAAGAAGAGGACATACCTCTCGAGAATCACATTCTATGTGATCCTCCCACAAAACCTGCTAACACTGTTCTGGTCGAGTCCACGTCTGCAAGAGAGTCTGAGAGTGTAAATTTGCTGTACACTGTTGTTGGTGATGATAAAATCTACTCTGACAAAGATTTTCCTATTAAGAATGTTAATCAATCTTTAATAAGTAAAATTTTTGAGGATTCAACAAGTAAGTTTTTGGGAAAGACAGGATCACATGTTGTGGTAACACAATGTCCTCCGATTCCAAAAGCTGAAATTCGCAAACAAAATGGCAATAAAAAATTACCAACTGAGAAAGTTCAGCAAAATCGCACCAAACCTAAAAGTAACTCACCGACTCAATGGCAAAAGAAACAGACCAAGAAAAAGGACAAGAAAGTGAACTTTGTGAAATCGAAGGGAACAGATAAACTTGAAACATTTTCCAATAAATCTAACTTAGATCATGTCATTCAAGTTAACTCTTTCAAAAGAAACGAACCAAACAGTTCAAAACCTAGTACCTCGGGATCACAAAGTTCATCGACAAGACAATCACATGATACTTCGGGGTTTGTAGAACGAAGATCATGTTTTTCATGTGGTACATTTGGACACATTATTCGAAATTGTCCATATCTTCATAAACAAAAAGCCAAAGTTGATGATCCCCGTGACCAAATTGACCGCAAGCGATCTGTTTCATCAAAACCAAATCCCCGTCTTGTAAAAGAAAGGGAAAAGAAACAGAAACGCCAACAGGTCAAGAAAATTGAAAAAGCAATCAAAACTGATGTGGTTAACAAAACATCTGTTTCTGTCAAACCAGACAATTCAAAAACTTCAGACAATCATGAAGTTAAGATTTTAAAGAATAACACTGGTAAAACAAAACAGACCTGGAAACCAAAAACGGTTAATGAATCAGGGGGAACATCACAATTTCCACAACATCGAGAAGTTCAAGTAACTTACGTTGATGAAAATGGAAGACCCAAGACCACAAAGGCTTGGGTCCCCATCTCGAACTAATCATGTGAGTACATGTGCAGGGTATTCCAGGAGGAACTTTCAGCAGTCATTGGATTGTTGATAGTGGGGCATCCAGGCACATGACAGGCGACATGAAGCTTCTCTACGACGTTAAATCTATTAGAGGAGGTTATGTTGCTTTTGCTGGAGATAAAGGCGGATATATAACAGGAGAAGGAATGGTATCTAACGGGGTTGTAAGTTTTGACAAGATCAACTTTGTACAACAACTTGATCACAATCTTCTCAGCGTTTCACAAATCTGTGATAAGCAGTTTTCAGTACACTTTGATGCAAATGGATGTTATGTGCTGAAACCCGGCTTCAAGATTCCAAAAGAATGGATTCTCTTATCAGCTCCAAGGATAAACGATTTATATGTCCTTGATATGAGCCAAGCTATTACAACGACTGCACAAGCAACTTGTTTTATTACCAAAGCCACTGAAAAAGACTCTATCTCTTGGCACAGGCGTATGGGTCACATTCACTTACGGAAAATGAATCATTTGGTGTCGAATGAATTAGTGAATGGTGTTCTTCTTAAAAATTTTCATCTTCAAGACGTCTGTGTTTCATGCCAAAAAGGAAAGCAAACCAAGAAGCGACATCCGACAAAGAAGATCAACACGGTGGCAGTTCCTCTTGAACGTTTGCACATGGATTTGTTCGGTCCTGTCAAGCACAAAAGCATCAGAAATGATCAATACTGCCTCGTGATAACTGATGATTATTCAAGATTTTCTTGGGTGGCGTTTATGGCTCACAAGAGTGAAACTTTCGGTATTATCAAAAACTTGATCATTCAGATTGAGAATTTGTATAAGTTGAAGGTTAGACGGATACGCAGCGACAATAGTACAGAATTTAAAAATCATGCCATGGCGGAGTTTTTCACTTCAAAAGGTATTCTTCACGAATTTAGTGCGGCTTATACTCCACAACAGAACGGCGTCGCTGAACGTAAGAACCGTACATTGATCGAGACTGCTAGGACTATGTTGGTAGAGTCGCAGTTGCCCATTCCATTCTGGAGTGAAGCTGTGGCCTCCGCATGTTACACGATGAATCGAGTCCTTACAGTCAAAAGACACAACAAGAGTTGCTTCGAGCTTCTTCACAAACAGAAACCAGATTTGTCATATCTTGAACCGTTTGGAGCTCCTTGCACAATGATCGATCCTAATGGAAAGTTTGGGGCAAAAGCTATTGAAGGTCACTTTCTTGGTTATGCCACCCCGAACTTAAGAGTCTGGAATCTAGAGACTAAAAGGGTTGAAGAATGGTCTGAGGTCAGAGTACAAAGGCACACATTGCCAGTCAGATGTCCTGGTCAACCATGGATGTTTGAGTACGATGACTTTTTCAATTCGATCAATGTTGAAGCAGTTGAAGAAACTGCTGCGACAAGGATGTTTTTCGAGAGTGACAACGCAACAGATTCACCATTGGTTCGTCCAATTATTGTCAATCAAGAACCATCTTCAGTGAACAATAATGCTCTCGACAATGAGGATTTTCATGATGCAACCGAACTGAACGAATCTTCAGAGGATGAAGAATTTCTAGATGCAGATCAATAAGCTCCTACATCAGCTGTTCATGGTACTTCAGAGGCTACACCTCCAGTGACGCCCCTATAACAGCTGAAGCTTCTGCATCATCCTCTTCGTTAGTTCCGGGTATTGAATTAGTTGTTGATCTCAATCTCAACAATCTGGGTACAAACATTCTAGTTCCGGAAAACCCTGTAACAAGAATTCACAATACCCATCCTCAACAAAACATCATAGGCAATGTACAAAGTGGCATACAAACAAGAAACATGTTGCGAAACAACAACAACAACGCAGGCTTGTATGCGGCGATTCGAGAATCTGGTCAACAAAACGATTGTTCTTTCGCGTGTTATGTCTCACAGGAAGAGCCAAGAACTTGGAAAGACGCTTTGAAAGATAACTCTTGGGTTGAAGCTATGAAGGAAGAACTGCAACAATTCCAGAAACTTGGTGTCTGGAAACTCGTAGAGAAACCTGCTGATTACAAGAAGATTGGTACCCGTTGGGTGTATAAATGCGAAAAGGACGACCGTGGAATCGGTATTCGGAACAAAGCAAGATTGGTCGTTCAACGTTTTTGTCAGATTGAAGGTATAGACTACAACGAAGTGTATGCACCTGTTGCACGTCTGGAAGTAATTCGGATCTTTCTGGCTTATGCTTCATTCAAAGGATTCAAGGTTTACCAGATGGACGTCAAAAGTGCATTCTTACATGGTCTAGTAGAAGAAGAGGTGTATGTTGAACAGCCTCCAGGTTTTGAAGATCCTATCCATCCCGATCGGGTTTGGTTGCTGAACAAAGCTCTCTATGGTCTACATCAAGCACCGCGAGCTTGGTACGCAACCTTATCTAATTATCTGCTGGAGAATGGATTTCGCAGAGGTCTTATCGATTGCACTCTCTTCATAAAAGAACAAGATGGAGATCTTCTACTGGTACAAGTATATGTGGATGATATTATATTTGGTTCTACTAACAATGTTATGTGTCGGGATTTCGAGCGTGTAATGCAGGATAAATTTGAGATGAGCGCTATGGGGGAGATGACTTTCTTTTTGGGCTTGCAAGTGCAACAAACGAAGTCTGGGATTTTCATCCATCAGACTAAGTATGTTCAAGACATCTTGAGCCGATTCCAGATGTTCGACACATCGCCCATTGGTACCCCACTGCAGCAAAATCATGGAGTTAATCCACACTTGAAGGGTGAAGTTGTTAGCTCTTCATACTACAGCGCGATGATTGGATCCCTTATGTACCTCACAACATCAAGACCAGATATAATGTATCCAACGTGCCTGCTAGCCAGATATCAAGTGAACCCGAAGGCCTCACATCTTGCAGCTGTAAAAAGGATTTTTCGTTATTTGAAGGGTTGCCCAGACACCGGTCTATGGTACCCTAAGCATGATAACTTTGACTTAGTCGCTTTCAGCGATTCTGATTTTGGCGGATGCAAAATCGACGGCAAATCCACAACGGCTGGATGCCAGTTTTTAGGGAATCGCCTCGTAACATGGCAGTGCAAGAAGCAGACTTGTGTCGCTACATCAACTTGTGAAGCTGAATACATTGCTGCCTCAAGTTGTTGCTCCCAAGTCCTGTGGATACAACAGCAAATGTGCGATTACGGTTTTGAATTCCTAACTACTCCTATTTTAGTCGATAATTCTGCTGCTTTATCTATCACTAGAAATCCTGTGCAGCATTCAAAGACCAAACACATCGAAATTAAGTATCACTTCATACGTGATTGCTTTGATAAAAGGCTAATCGATGTTGTTAAGGTCCACACTGATGACCAATGTGCCGACCTTTTTACCGAAGTATTTGATAAATCAAGATTTGACTTTTTATTATTGGTAAACGGCATTAAGGTTAAGCAAGAGTAATCCGCATCGGAAAATCGTTTTTGTAAATATCTTTGTGTTTTTAAAATTATTGTAAGTTTGTTGATTTTAGGGGGAGTAATTCCAAATTTGAAAAATTCAAAAACATCGAAAAATTTCAAAACCCAAAAACAATAGAAAAACAAAAATGAGTTTCCTGGCGAGCAAAAGAGAAAATGATAGTACATCAGTGGTCTGTTGAAACCTCTTTAAACTGAAATGAAAAATGAAAAAAATGTTAAACAGCTCTATATAAGATGTATCGGTAGACTCACAATCATCTTAAAGTGTGCAGGGTGATATAAACTTAAATCGACTGAAGACCAGGTGGGAACCACTCATTGGCATATGGTCTTAGTACCGAAATTTCGTTTGAGAGATTGCCGAGGTTCTGAGATATGTGGTCTTTATGCTGTTTATCATCTGGGTATCATGGTTGTTTCTTTTACCGAAACAAACGGAGACGAAGTCTAGATCTTCCATGATATCATACATACGTGTACATACTGCATACGACCTCAATAAGTGATCAACAATCACATGTCCACAAAATAAGTGATAATATATCATATTTATCCGGGAGTCAAGTTCGTCTCTTTGCTGTACGAAAGTACTGACCTGTTCACGGACTTGTTTCTGTGCCCTTCATGCATCTGAAAATCAAGTTCCTCATCAATAAGTGATTCTATCACATAGGGCTTGTTTTCATCAAAATAAGTGAGTTTCTCACATGTTCATATACGTCAAAACAGATGATAAATGGTATACTCACCAGTAAGATGAATTCTCGTGCATACCTTGATACGGGAATGTGTCGTGATGTGGATGAACACCGGTCGGTAAGTATAAATCATACCTTAACGTATCCCCTTGCCATGATTACATATGATAAGTTGAGCTTATGTGGAGAACAATACCGATAATCGTTATAGGATGTTTATCAAATTGTTAACAAAAAGAACAACAAGAGTGTTTTGGTATGACCGTACACTGATATGATTCTCTTACCCTCGAAACTCGCAAAAGAATGTTTGTATATATTTACTTTTCTTAGTGTCTGCATCTCTGTATATATTTATTTACTGCTTTCAGTCTTTACGTTTGAAATATTCAAAATACCAAAAAGATTTTAGGTGTGTTTTAATTTAAACTTTATAAAAGCCAAAAAGATTTTATTTCTTCTTTAGTTTTGATTAACCGAAGTTGGAACTCGAGTCTTCGTTACCTGAAATCTGATAGAAAACCAAAACGACTGAATCTTCATAAACGGTCAGAGTTTGCAAGTTTTGAAAGTTAAAAACCAAAATTGAAAAATTGTTAAACTTTCAAACTGTCGGACGGTAGTTGAAAACACGGTCACATGTGTGTCGTTTGTTTATGTTAACTATATTCCAAGCAGTTGTTCTCATTACGCGTTTAGATTTCTTGCATGTGCAGATGCTAAAGGCGAAGAGAACATGTTCGATGATAAGCTTCGGAATGAAGACACGACATGGAGACACTCAAAAGATAAAGATGATCGAGTTGCCGCTGACCAATCAGTCAACACCACAAGGATCTAAAGCATTGAAGATCAAAAGATTCACAAGCATAATCAAAGGGGGAGTTTATTGATACTCTTCCTAAATGAAAGTGGGAGTTTGTTAATACAATTTCTACTTAAGACACGTGAAGATCCTCCGACATGGAAGACATGGAAGATGAACCTCACGAGTAGCGTCCAAGGGGGAGTTTGTTGATACATATTTTGTGGACGCGACTCGGTTCGGCGCGACTCAACTCGACTCGGTTAGGTTCGGCTCAAGCTCGACGTCACGACATTCCTCCGTCGTGCGACCCAAAGTTCGACACGCGAAGCACGGAGAGCCGCGAACCAATTCCCGAGAACACATTACCATGACATCACCATGATGATGTCATGATGATGTTATGTCTAATTAGTCAATGCATACTTTGAATGAATTCAACGTGATTTCAGTGTTTTCATTAAATGGAAGTTAAATGCACATGGACTGTTTGTTTCAAAGCCCAAACATGACAAGCCCAACATGTAATGAACCTTAACGTTCGTTGAGGATGGAAAGTGACGAAGGTTACAACCTTCGTCACATATGAAGGTTCGCCAAAGATTTAAGGTTCTCCATGAAGAAGGTTACAACCTTCTTCACATGTGAAGCTTCGTCATCAACCTTCGTCGCACATGTGAAGGTTCACCGTTCTCTTCAGTATATAAACAACAGACTGAAGACACAGATAGTTAGAGAAGTCTGAATAGATTTCATTGAGCGAACACACTGTAACACACACACACTGAGAGTTTACAGAGACCATTTGTAAACACCGCATTGTAACCGTTTCATAGCATTAATACATTGAGTGTTAATCGTTGAATCTTGTGTCTTACGTGTTCGTAACTTGGTTTAACTTACCCGTTTGGATTCCGCACTCTCAGGTTTGTCGGAAAACAGGAGGTTACTCGATCCTCCGGGTGGACCTACATTTACAAAAAAGAAATTTTTTTATATGATTTCTTATAAGTGGATAACCATTCATGTTTGGCAAACATTAACAACAAAAAAAATATACCATACCATAAACACATACGTTTTTAGCAAGTATAAAATTTGTGGTTTGATACATAACACTCACAATGGGTCCACTCTGAGCGCATAAGTAGAAACCATTGTATTTAAGATGGCAAACTTTTGTTTGTTTAGTTTTTGTTTGTTTAGAGCCTCAGTTTTATCACTTGCACTACTCTCGGGTTCTTCGATCATGTGTGAATGTGAAGGCCCAGATGGAGAAGGAAACTCATTTTCTTCAGGTGAATCCTGAAAATAAACAGAAAGAATGTTTAAGTGGCCCTTTAAAAATATTCTATGGTTTAAATATTACATTGTTTTTAACATTTTACTTTTTTAAATATTATCATACCATTAAAATATTATATTGTTTAATTGTTATATTATAACCGAATTCAAAATGTTGTATGGTTTAAATATTATTTAAGATTTTGAAAATTATATTGTTTCGGTATTATATTTCAATGTCTAGGTTTTATCATTTATTACGAAATATCGATTTAAGACAAACAATCATTAAGTAACGGAAACTAAAAACAAAGTTAAATATGACATATATAAAATAAGTTTGTAAATCCATAACAAAATATAAACTACAACTGAATACTAAATACCAAAATATGTACATGCAACTGGTCTATGC
Source organism: Helianthus tuberosus (assembly GCA_030545235.1). NCBI lineage: Eukaryota > Viridiplantae > Streptophyta > Magnoliopsida > Asterales > Asteraceae > Helianthus > Helianthus tuberosus. The sequence goes on along the minus strand of CM060448.1, from coordinate 42,362,642 downwards.
CTACGGGTCTGAATCTGGATCTGGCTGTTGCGGCCGCTGCTGATGACGTGGTGCTCGAGGTGGTGGGAGCGAAATGGTAGGTAACCCCTCTCTCTCGCATCTATCCTGCGCCTCCCGAACTAACCAGCCCACTAAATCCATACCTGTCAACGTCGGCTCGTAAACGCGGATCTTCTACAGCTCCCGGGGCATGACTTGGAATAATGTGTCATGGAAACTGGGGCGCCCCGGGAGGTGGTGGTGGTTGTGGCATCGTTGCTCCCTCTAAATCCACCGAAGGGTCCTGCATGACCGCTGCAGGATCTGGTGGAGGACTTGCTCTGGTGCACATGGGTGGTGGATAATTAGCCTCACGACATCCGAATCCAGTATTAGGGTTTCAAGGCGGCTCAGACAGTGATCAGTGGAGAAGACAAAATGGTGAAGGTTTTCGACTTTGATACGTTTTTGGTGGCGGTGGTGGTTTCCCTTGAACCCTTCTTTTTCCTGGATCAGGTATTAAGGTTGCGTTTTAGGCGAAAGTGGTTGTCGAAAATTGTGGTGGTTGTTGTTTAGTTTTACAAAGAAGATCCAAACATGTAGGCGTTCATCATTTATCTCATGAAAATTTTGTTGCAGCAGTAATTTGAAATGTGAGTTGCCAAAATAATGGAATTTGTGGGTGTTGGGTGGTGGTGGACGAGAGAAAGAGGAATATATATATTATATAGTTTTTAAATTAGCTTGGTAAAAAGACTAAACTACCCTTATCTACCAGACTTATCTACTTACCTTACTTACCTGAAACCTTTAACAGAGTTAGTGCTAAAGGACAGATGGTGCAAGGTTTTTAATAGTTAAAGGACGATTCTCGTAAGTTCAATAGGTAAAAGACATTCATTGGAATTTGTTATAAAGATAAAAGACAAAAAGTTGTAATTTACCCTCTTATCTATTTTAATGCTTTATAAATTAATCCATACCTGTTTTGGTTATATTTTGTTTGGTTACAATTATCCATATAGACCTATTCATCTAAAACAAAATTAATTGTAAAAGGTTATATTTTATTACTTATAAACCAGATGTGAGAATTTTTGACACAAAAATTATTAGGTTTTGGTTGGACAAGTTAACATGTTTTGTAAACAAATCATGTTTTTGGTTGGGTTGGCGTGTATACATTTAATTAAGATGTATTTTCCTATATACTAAATGTGTGTAGAACACAATTTTACAAAACGTCTGGAGCATGATGAAGTTGAATCCGATGATGATGGTACCCGCATATATGAAGTTGGATTGCACTAATACTCGTAGGGATGCCAAAGTCGTAATGGTTGATAATTATTTTGGGGTTGTAGTGTGTTAAAATTGAATTTGGTTTGATCTAATCTTCTTGGTCAAGCTTATTTGTTTGCTAGGGGTGGTGATATTGTTAGATGATGCGTTTGTTAATAGGAAAACCATTCAGTTGTCTTTGGATGAAGGCCCTCATGATAAATATAAGGCTATAGGGGTGTGGTCAGTACCCTCATGACCACCATGATCCTTTACATAGGTGGCATGTCATTCATTTCTAATCCATCATCTAAATCTACTTGTGGTCATGACTCACATGGTTATCCCCTTAATTTTTTAATTTTATTTTGTCTCAAAATCATCAAATGGGAGGGCCGTGGTAAACGTGGTTCATTCCACAAGGCGGACCCATAAATTTTTCCATGGGGGTGTGGAATATTTTTAAAAATTTTAGGCCCCTAGGTATATAAGTAAAAAATCGGTTCGTATGGGGTCGGTTCGGGTCGTGTTGGGTCGGGTCGGGTCGGGTCGTTTAAAACAAAAGAACATCAAACTAAATTTATATAATCATTAAAAACACATCGAACCTTGATACAAACATAACTAAAACGTTGCCCTACGGGGTTTCAGGATTCTCCAGGGAAAATTTTCAAGGGGTCCTTACCGAATGAGAACAAAGCCTTCGTTCGCGTGCGATGCGGATGGCCGGATTTCAGGTTTCGCCGGCGAAAATTTTCAAGGGGTGCAATCGAAAAATTGGTAAGGGGAGCGGACGAAAATTTTCAAGTGGTGCGGACCGGATTTTCGACGGATAATACCACTAAACTTTTTTTCCGGAGGTGCGACCACCCACCTTGGGCTGGGTGTATGTCCACCCCTGTCCACGCGAACAACCATCAATCAAGGAGGGGGTGTCTGATATGACTAATGGTCCTATGTGGCAAATAATGTCCCAACACATGCCCCCACATCCATAGCCTAATTATGAAAGTTTGACTTTACCTGACCAAATAGTCAAACTTGAAAATTACTTGTGCTTTGAAATGTAATAAAACTGTGTAATTGGTTAACACATGTTTAGACTCAACAAGCCAATCTACACAAACGAACACTGTACAAGTTCTTAAAAACCGGATCATTCTAGTGGTATGGAAAACGACCCGATCCAATGTTGATCCCATACATAAGCAAGGGCAAAACCATAATCAAACTGGATATCCATGCATATATTAAGATGCTGACCCTTTAAACATAAGGTTAACTTTCTAAGGTCAAACCAAAGGACCAACAGATCCTTCCCTTCCTCATCCAACACAAGAATACAATGCAAAAAGACAACAAACGGCGTATAAAAGAGATGTCAATAACATTTATGTTCGCCTAAACCGCAGGTTCGGAAACAAAGTCTTTAAACCATGACAGCAGGTTCGGAAACAAAGTCTTTAAACCATGACATACGGCGGTTCTCATAAAAAGTTCTAATAAACTACTGTAGGAGATTAGCATTAAAGCATTCATGTGGGAAGTACCACATGTTGGCAATCAAACACCTGCCTTTAATTTTACTTTGATCACTATCCTTCAAACCAAGCCTTTCATTTCGCATCTGACGTTTGGCCCAAGTGTCAGGATTAACAGCAGCACTACTTTTCCAATCACCCACAAAGAATGCATTTTCCACTGTCGGCTTTTCTATCCGCATGCATTCCATTTGTTCAAAATCCATTTCATAAGCCTCGTACACATCTCGTGCAATACAACTCACCACATAGAGTGTTTTGCCCGAGTTTACAAACTCCGGGCGTAAGAGTCCCCGTTCTGGGAAATTCTTCATTCCAAGTAACGTCAAACTGGGCATTGCATTGAGTCTCACTTCATATAAATGACAACTGCTGCTAATTGTATACATCTTTCCATTGAAAGAATGTATATCAAGGATGGGGAAAGGTAAGGAAAGAACACGCCAGGTGGCTTGGTTACCAGATACAGAATATAATACTCTTTTGGTGAACTTTTGTGAGATCACAAGAACCCACTGGGATCTGGAGGGTGAAAAGACAAGGATACCCCTGAAGATTGATGGATTTGTATCTACCTTATAGGATCTGGGAAAATTAGGGAAGTGAAGTTCACACTTGCTGAGGGGATTCACAAGCCAGAACTCACAGGTTATGCTCCGGAAGAAGGTCAAGTAACCGCATGTTAGACCAACACAAGTACTGCCAGTAGAATGGGGAAGAATGGTTTTGAATTTTCTTCCCTCAAAGTCCTCTAAATAGCACTCATTATTAGTGCTAGTAGAGAAAGATACTGACATGGGTCGTCTAGAACCCATAAACTTGTTTAGGTTAGCAAATGCTAGTGACCTCCAAGATTTGCAAACCCCGCTGAATGCCAAGAAATCTACGGGTCCAAGTTTCATCAAAATTGGTAAGAGCAGGTCGTGGTCAAGATTTGACCATGATGACAGACTACTGATGATAGAAGTCTTCAAACTCTTGCTGCTAGATGCATTACCATTCTGGTATCTATTCATATGCATTGTCTTAGTGGTTCCTACACTTGCAAAGTAAAATCACATTAAATGAATGAAAAAACAAGAGTTGCACATATGGTCATTTGATATAGGGAAGATAAACCGGTGTTGTTTTATAAATTATGATATTATGATTGCATATTTGTAAACATGTGATCATAATTAGATGCCTCAGTTATTTCATAAATTATGATTGCATGGCCTCAAAATAGTAAAACTTTTGCAGGCTGGCAGAATATTTACATGGTTTGATGCTTTGGGAAAACAGTCAAAAGTCTGGGCTATACTAATTGTTTAGACAAATCATACTATATTTTACAAAAACTCCATTTTGATTGTTTATCAAGATGATATTGATCTAACAAGATTGAAAATTTAAGATGGGATTGATATCAATGGCAAAAGTTATGCTCTCACTAACAAAAAAGCAAAGAAACACTTTGAAGATTTTTAAGATTGTAAACATCTTCATAAAAATCTTTCTACAACCTGTTGGTGCACTTATGTCTGCACTTTGTCTGCATTCGGTCACGATGTAAAACGATGTTTTTGTTAGTCTTGTAAGTTTGACCAAGTCAACCATCTTCCTGGTTTGACTTGGCCAAACAGTTAGATATGGTTGTAATATGGCTGGGTCGAAGGATAAGTCATCGAAGGATTGTCCTATATCCTTCGATGATCAGCTCGAAACATGAACCTTCGATAGATGGACCACGAAAGATCACATCTTTCGATCACATCTTTCGATCACATCTTTCGAGGTACATCTGGATCATTCGAGCTCTTTCTGATCGACAGATGATCTTTCGATCAGTCTGTCTGATCCTTCGACCGGACCTGCTGTTTTGGGTATAAATACCCGTGTGTTGTGTTCATTTCGATAGAGTTCAAGAGTTAGACATTTTAGACAAAGTGAGAGCATTCAGTTCAGAGAACACACACACACACGAAAGATAGAGAGAGTTTATAGAATACATCTGTAAACCTTGTGCTTGTAACCGAACCTTTCATACGTTTAATACAAGTGGTGTTAATCGTTGAATATTGCGTGTTGTGTTTATCATTGTGCTTGTTCTATCCCGGTTTGCATGCTAGCTTGGATTCCGCACTCGCTAGTGTGTTAGACATAACAAGGAATAGGTTAAACCTCAACCTCCGAGGGACCTACAAGTGGTATCAGAGCCGTGGCTCTTTTCCTTGTTAAAAACCGGGTTTTTACAAGTCTTTGGAGTGTTTGGATAAAGCTCACTGTTTTAGCATCCGTTTGTAACTGTTTTTTTTTTATCGAATTTCTTGACGTTAAAACGTGTCTAAACTTACCGGGTGTGTTAAAAGACGGTTTGGGTAACTTGAAAACTTGTTTTTAAGTTGTTTGGTATTTTCCGGCCATAATTCCGGCTTCTCCGGTGACCGGCTGTTCTGGATAAGTTTATTATATTTTATGTTTCAAATCATGGTTTTGGCAGAAAGCATGGTCTGACCATATCTTCCGCAGAAAGTTTCTACCAACCCATCACCTTTTTCACCAACCTGTCCTCCTTTGTCAACTGTGTCAGAACCGTTCGAAAGATACCCTTCGAACTCGAAAGACCATCTTTCGATCAGTGGAGGATCGATAGATCATTATCTTTCGGTCCAAGGAATATTTTCGAAACATATATCTTTCGGTCTTCTGCTCATTTTCGAAAGACTAGGATCCTTCGATTGGGGAGTCTTTCGAAGTCATCTTTCAAAATCATCTTTCGTGTGTACAGTACTTTTTCGAAAGATAAGGATCCTTCGGTTGGAGAATCTTTCGAAAAACATTGTTCGAAACTCAACAGTGATCTTTCGAACACTGTTGATCCTTCGAACAGGTGTTGATCTTTCGATCATTAGTCTGTTTGTGTTTAACAGTTTGTGTTTTTCAAGTCTTTCGACAGGTATCCTTCGGCTGGTATTATTTTTCTTGATAAAAAATGAATTCGATGTGGGGTGTTCCGGTAAATGCCGAGATGTATTTTGGTACTCCAGCTCCGGATTCGGGTTCACAAGCTAATGCTACATCTACCGGTCAATGGGCTTTCGTATCAAATCAAGCTCCAAGTGTTCAAAGTATTTTGCTAAGCGAAAGTGAAACAGGAAGTTTGAATAGACCTCCAAAGTTAATGCATTTAAGTGAATATCCGGGATGGTTTGACAGATTTCATACATATGTCCTTGGTCAAAATACAGAACTGTGGTTGCGCTTCATCACAGATTTTGATCAAACGATAGAGGTTGCCGCTTCATCTGCTGCTACATTTGCTGATCTTACGGAAGATCAGAAGAAGGTTTATGACTTAGAAAAGAAAGCATATGCCATTCTTACTCAGGCGTTAAGCAAAGACATTTATCATCAATTTGTCAGTTTCAAGACAACGAAGCAGTTGTGGGACGCATTGAAGATAAGGGGCATAGGAAATGAAGCAACACGCCAATTAAGAAAAGATCTGCTAAAGAAAGAGTTTGATGGTTTTGTTTGTATGCAGAATGAATCCCTAGGAGATTTGACAAGTCGATTTACTCATTTGCTGACTGAATTGGCAAATACTGGGGTTGTAACAACTTCAGCAGAGATAGTGAAGAAGTTTGCAGATGCACTGCCACCTCAATGGAGTAATTTCTTAGAAATCATGAAGTACAATGGCACTTTGGAGACAACAAGATTCAGTGATTTTGCTCAACTCCTGGAAAACAAGAATCAGGAAGAAACTCTCAAGGCAAAAAGAGTTGCAGTGCCACAAAATCCTGAAATTTATTATGGAGCTTCTAGCACTTCTACAAAACCTTCTTCACATGCTCCAATTCAAACAGCATTTGTGTCTAGCACGAGCTTGTATGGCACTCCTCCTCCAACAACAGATATGTTTGGAAATCCACTCAACCCAGCACCTCAACCAGCACCACAACAGCAACAGCAAATCAGAACAACTGATATGTTCGGGAATCCACTTCCTCCTCAACAGCAAGCGTGTTATGGAAGCACATCATCTGCTGGTCAGCAATCAAAGCCAAATACCGTACGGCTCGACACCTCAAGCTTGTCTAAAGTCAGTGTGGAAGTAGCAAAGGAACACATGGAGCTGCTAAACACTGTGGTGAGCGCATACTGTGGATTAGTGGAAGGTCAGATTGGTAATATTAATCTGACACAAGAAGACTATCGGCAGATTGATAAAGAGGAGATGGAGATGATGGACATTAAGTGGGCCTTTGCTAGTGCAGTTAGGCGAGCAAAGGATTTCATGGAAAGAACAGGCAGAACCAGCTTGGAAAGCAAGAAAGACACCAAGTATGGGTTTATAAACAGGCTGTTAAATGCTTCAACTGTGGTGAACGTGGTCATTTCAAGCGTGAATGTACAAGGCCATCTCAGCATGGGAACCAGAATCCTTTCCGAGGTCAAGGCAACAGGGCAAATCAGAACCAAGGAAGGAACAACGAACGAACACTGGTGCCTGTCAATAACCAGAGTCAAGCAGGACCATCTAATGCCAACCAGGCACTTGTGGTTCAGGTAGATGAAGGTTGTGATTGGTCAATCCAGTTGGGAAATGATGCACCTGATAGAACGGCTTGTTTTGCTGAAGTGGTTAATGATCTTAAACACGCCAGTGGTGGAGAATCTTCCACCTATGGTGTTGAATCTTCTGAAGATGAAGACAGCTCCGGGTACAGTGGAAGTTCAGATGAAGAATCCTCTGCTTCAGGCAATGATCAGGAAGATGACACATCAACTGCATCAGTTAATGCAGACATTGATGAACTTTTGGAGGAAGCTGCAGCAGGAATTCAAAGAAGATCTATTTTGGTGGATCAAGCTGCTTATTCTTCGTCTTCTCTCCATTCAGCCTTTATGGCGAATGTCGACAGTTCAGCAAGTCAGGTATGTGTCGACAAACCCACTTCTGTTAGCTGTAATAACTGTGATAGTTTGCATGTTAGATGTGCTGATTTGGAAGCAAACATGTCTGAGTTGCAAGGCAAACACGATGCTTTACAAGCTAGTTTGTTTGAATTGCAAGACAAACATGTCTTAGTGAGTGATAGGTGGTGTGAATTGCAAAGCAAACACGAGGCCTTGCAAGAGAAATATGATGTGACATTCATTCACAATCAGAAATTGACCGTTGATCTTTCAAAGTGCACTGAAGCCAATATGTTTTATGAAAACCATGAAAAGGAATTTAAGTCAATGATTGAAACGTTAAAGAAAGATAAAACAGAATTGACAAAAATGGTTTCCAGAAAACAAACTGACATTAACCTGTATATAACTCGTCTTGAGGTAATGCAAAAAGAGATGGCTTGTGTTAAAACTGAAAGTGAGGCGATCCGACTCAAGTTAGACAGTTATTTGAGCTCTAGCTATGTGTTGGATCACATCATTGATGTTCAGAAAGAGAAACGGGATGTCACATGCATAGGTTACAAGAAATGTCCACCACCCGTGAGAAACAATTTTGATGCTTTGCCTGATGAGGAGTATAGGACTCACTTTGAGCCATCTGTTCCTTTGGACGTTGAGGAATTTACAGCAGGGCTCGGATACAAGAAAGAAGTATCGTCAGATTCAGATGTGTCAGCAGATACATTTGTAACTGCTGAACAGAATCAGGATCCTCCAGTTGTGGTTGAGGATGTTGATTCTTCTGATGATGAGTCTGATGATACTGATTCGGAAAAGTCTGATGCAGTAATCAAAGAAGAGGACATACCTCTTGAGAATCATATCCTATGTGATCCTCCCACAAAACCTGCTAAGACTGTTCCAACCGAGTCCACATCAGCAAAAGAGTCGGAGAGTGTGGATTTGCTGTACACTCTTATTGGTGATGATAAAATTTATTCAGACAAAGATTTTCCTATTAAGAATGTTAATCAATCTTTAATCAGTAAAGTCTTTGAAAATTCTACAAGTAAGTTTTTGGGAAAGACAGGATCACGTGTTACAGTCACACAGTGTCCTCCTATCCCAAAGGCTGAAGTTAGAAAACAATTTGGGAACAAGAAATTACCAACAGTGGAAAAACAGCAAAATCATACCAAACCCAAAGGTAAGGCACCGACTCAAAATCAAAGGAAGCCGAATCAGAAGAAAAAGAAGAATGTGAACTTTGTGAAGTCGAAGGGAACGGACAAAATTGAAAAGTTTGCAAATCAATCTAACTTAGATTTTGTCCAGAAAGCAACTGTGATGAAAAGGAATGAACCAAGTTGTTCAAAACCTAGTACCTCGGGATCACAAAGTTCATCATCGGCAAGACGACCACATGATACTTCGGGGTTTGTTGAACGAAGATCATGTTTTGAATGTGGAACAATCGGGCATATTATTCGAAATTGCCCGTATCTTCATAAACAAAAAGGCATAGTTGATGATCCCCGTGAACACAATCGCCAAAAGCGATCTGTTTCTGTAAAACAAGATCCCCGCCTTGTAAAAGAAAGGGAAAAGAAACAGAAACGCCAACATGTGAAGAAAATTGAAAAGGCAATTAAAACTGATGCAATTAACAAACCATCTGTTTCTGTCAAACCAGAAAATTCAAAAACTTCTGACAACCATGAAGTTAAAATTTTAAAGAATAACACTGGTATAACAAAACAGACGTGGAAACCAAAAACGGTTAAAGAATCAGGGGGACCATCACAATTTCCGAATCATCAAAAAGTGGAAGTTATTGTTGTTGATAAAAATGGAAGACCCAAGACCACAATGGCTTGGGTCCCCATCTCCAACTAATCGATTGAGTTTATGTGCAGGGTGTTCCAGGAGGAACTATCAGTAGTCATTGGATTGTTGATAGTGGGGCATCCAGGCACATGACAGGCGACATGAAGCTTCTCTACGACGTCAAATCTATTAGAGGAGGTTATGTTGCTTTTGCTGGAGATAAGGGCGGATATATAACGGGTGAAGGAATGATTTCCAACGGGGTTGTTAGCTTTGACAAGATCAACTTTGTGCAACAACTTGATCACAATCTTCTTAGTGTTTCTCAAATTTGTGACAAGCAGTTCTCAGTACACTTTGATGCTAATGGATGTTATGTGCTGAAACCCGGCTTCAAAATTCCAAAAGAATGGATTCTCTTGTCGGCTCCAAGGATAAATGATCTGTATGTCCTTGATATGAGCCAAGCTATCACAACGTCTGCACAAGCAACTTGTTTCGTTTCCAAAGCCACAGAAAAAGACACAATCTCTTGGCACAGACGAATGGGTCACATTCACTTACGCAAAATGAATCATTTGGTATCAAATGAATTGGTGAATGGTGTTCCTCTTAAAAACTTTCATCTTCAAGACGTCTGTGTTTCGTGCCAGAAAGGAAAACAAACGAAGAAGCGACACCCTACAAAGAAAGTCAACACGGTGGCTGTTCCTCTTGAACGTTTGCACATGGATTTGTTCGGTCCTGTCAAGCACAAAAGCATTAGGAATGATCAATATTGCCTCGTGATTACTGATGATTATTCAAGATTTTCTTGGGTGGCGTTCATGGCACACAAGAGTGAAACCTTCGGTATTATCAAAAACTTGATCATTCAGATTGAGAATCTTTACAACTTGAAGGTTAGGCAGATACGTAGCGACAATGGTACTGAATTCAAAAATCATGCCATGGCGGAGTTTTGCACTTCAAAAGGTATTCATCACGAATTTAGTGCAGCTTATACTCCTCAACAGAATGGAGTCGCTGAACGTAAGAACCGCACATTGATCGAGACTGCTAGGACTATGTTGGTAGAGTCGCAGCTACCCATTCCATTCTGGACTGAAGCTGTGTCTTCTGCATGCTATACGTTGAACCGAGTCCTTACAGTCAAAAGGCACAACAAGACCTGCTTTGAGCTTATCAACAAACGGAAACCAGACTTGTCTTATCTTGAACCGTTTGGAGCTCCATGCACAATAATCGATCCTAATGGAAAGTTCGGGGCAAGAGCAATTGAGGGATACTATCTTGGGTATTCCACCCCTAACTTAAGAGTCTGGAATTTAGAGACTAAAAGGGTCGAGGAATGGTCTGAAGTCAGAGTACAAAGGCACACTTTACCGGTTAGAAATCCTGGTCAGCCTTGGATGTTTGAGTACGATGACTTTTTCAATTCGATCAATGTCGAAGCCGTTGAAGAAAGTGCTGCGGCAAGGATGTTTTTCGAGAGTGACAACGCAACAGTTTCACCGTTGGTTCGTCCCATTATTGTCAATCAAGAACCATCTTCAGTGAACAATAATGCTCTCGACAATGAGGATTTTCAAGATGCTTCCGAATTGAACGAATCTTCAGAGGATGATGAATTTCTAGATGCAAATCAAGAAGCTCCAACAGCAGTTCATGGTATTTCAAAGGGGACTCCTCCAGTGGCTGTCCCTAGAACAGCTGAAACTTCTGCATCATCCTCTTCGTCAATTCCGGGCCTTGAATTGATTGTTGATCTGAATCTCAACAATCTGGGTACAAATATTCCAGTTCAAGATAATCCAGAAACAAGGATTCACAATACCCATCCTCAACAAAACATCATCGGAAATGTACAAAGTGGCGTTCAAACGAGAAACATGTTGCGAAACAACAACAATGCAGGCTTGTATGCAACTATCAGAGAATCTGGTCAACAGAATGATTGGTCTTTCGCGTGTTATGTCTCACAGGAAGAGCCAAGAACTTGGAAAGATGCTTTGAAAGATAGCTCATGGGTTGAGGCAATGCAGGAAGAACTGCAACAATTCCAGAAGCTTGGTGTCTGGAAACTCGTAGAGAAACCTGCTGGTTATAAGAAGATTGGTACCCGTTGGGTGTTTAAATGCAAAAAGGATGACCGTGGAATCGTTATCCGAAACAAAGCAAGGCTAGTCGTTCAAGGTTTTCGTCAGATTGAAGGGATCGACTACAACGAAGTCTATGCACCTGTTGCACGTCTAGAAGCAATTCGGATCTTTCTGGCTTATGCCTCATTCAAAGGTTTCAAGGTATACCAGATGGACGTCAAAAGTGCATTCTTACATGGTGTGGTGGAAGAAGAGGTGTACGTCGAACAGCCTCCAGGCTTTGAAGATCCTATCCATCCCGATCGGGTTTGGTTGCTCAACAAAGCTCTATATGGTCTACATCAAGCACCGCGAGCTTGGTACGCAACCTTATCCAATTATCTGCTGGAGAACGGTTTTCGCTGAGGTCTTATCGACTGCACTCTTTTCATCGAAGAACAAGATGGAGATCTTCTACTGGTACAGGTATACGTTGATGATATTATTTTTGGGTCTACTAATGATGTTTTGTGTAGGGATTTCGAGCGTGTAATGCAGGATAAATTCGAGATGAGTGCTATGGGGGAAATGACCTTCTTTTTGGGCCTACAAGTACAACAAACCGAGTCTGGGATATTCATCCATCAGACTAAATATGTTGGTGACATCTTGAGCCGGTTCCAGATGTCAGATGCAACGCCCATCGGTACCCCATTGCCACAAAATCACGGAATTACTCCAGACTTGAAGGGACAAGATACGAGCCCCTCATACTACCGCGCAATGATTGGATCCCTTATGTACCTCACAGCATCAAGACCAGATATAATGTACCCAACGTGCCTACTTGCCAGATATCAAGTCAACCCGAAGGCCTCACATCTTGCAGCTGTAAAAAGGATTTTTCGTTATTTGAAGGGTTACCCTGACACCGGTCTATGGTACCCTAGGGATAATAATTTTGACTTGATCGCATTCAGTGATTCTGATTTTGGCGGATGCAAAATCGACAGCAAATCCACAACGGCTGGATGTCAGTTTTTGGGAAATCGCCTAGTCACATGGCAGTGCAAGAAGCAGACGTGCGTCGCTACATCAACATGCGAAGCTGAATACATTGCTGCCTCAAGTTGTTGCTCCCAAGTCCTGTGGATACAACAGCAAATGCGTGACTACGGTTTTGAATTCCTAACTACTCCTATTTACGTTGATAATTCTGCTGCATTACAGATCACTAAAAATCCTGTGCAGCATTCAAAGACTAAGCACATCGACATTAAGTATCACTTCATACGTGATTGCTTTGAGAAAAGGCTAATCGATGTTGCTTACGTCCACACCGATGACCAACGTGCCGACCTTTTTACCAAAGCATTTGACAAATCAAGATTTGACTATTTATTATTGGTAAACGGCATTAAGGTCAAGCAAGAGTAAAACCAACATCGGAAAATCATTTTTGTAAATACCTTTGTGTTTTAAATTTGTCTTAGTTTATTGATTTTAGGGGGAGTAAATCCAAAATTTGAAAATCCAAAAACATTGAAAAAATTTCAAAAACACAAAAACAATAGAAAAGCAAAAATGAGTTTCCTGGCGAGCAAAAGAGAAAATGATAGTACATCAGTGGTCTGTCTAAACCTCTTTAAATCTCAAATGAAAAACGATAAGCAGCTCTATATAAGATGTATCGGTAGGCTCACAATCATTTTAAAGTGTGCAGGGTGATATAAACCTTAAATCGACTGAAGACTGGGTGGGAACCATTCATTGGCATATGGTCTTAGTACCGAAATTTCGTTTGAGAGATTGCCGAGGTTCTGAGATATTCGGTCTTTATGCTGCTTATCATCTGGGTATCATGGTTGTATCTTTTACCGAAAAATAGCGGGGACGCAACTCTAGATCTTCCATGATACTATACATACGTGTACATATTGCATACGACCTCAATAAGTGATCAACAATCACATGTCCAAACAAAATAAGTGATAATATATCACAAATTCTTTCCGGGAGTCAAGTTCGTCTCTCTGCTGTACGAAAGTACTGACCTGTTCACGGACTTGCTCTTGTGCCCTCATGCATCGAAAATCAAGTTCCTCATCAATAAGTGATTCTATCACATAGGGCTTGTTTTCAATCAAAATAAGTGAGAATCTCACATCATATACGGTCAAACAGATGATAATCGGTATACTCACCGGTAAGATGAACCCTCGTGCATACCTTGATACGGGAATGTGTCGTGATGTGGATGAACACCGGTCGGTTAGTATAAATTATACCTTAACGTATCCCCTCGCCATGATTACATCTGATAAGTTGAGCTTAAGTGGACAACAATACCGATAATTGTTATAGGATGCTTATCTTAATGTTAACTAATTGAACAAAGAGAGTGTTTTGACATGACCGTACACTGATATGATTCTCTTACCCTCGAAACTCGCAAAAAGAATGTCTGTAAATATTTATTTAATGCTTTCAGTTTCTGCATCTTTGTATATATTTATTTACTGCTTTCAGTCTTTACATTTGAAATATTCAAAAATTCCAAAAAGATTTTAAGTGTGTTTTAATATAAACTTTATAAAAGCCAAAAAGATTTTATTTCTACTTTATTTTCGATCGTACGATGTTGGAGCTCGAGTCTTCGTTACCTGAAACCTGAACGAAAACCAAAACGACTAAATCTTCATAAACGGTCGAAATTTGCAAGTTTTGAAAGTTAAAATTGAAATTGATAAAATACTTTAAACTTTCAAACTGTCGGACGGTTTTGTTTAAAACAATGGTCACATGTGTGTTGTTTGCTTATGATATTCCAAGCGGTTGTTCTCATTACGCGTTTAGATTTCTTGCATGTGCAGATTCTAAAGGCAAGGAGAACATGGTCGATGACAAGCTTCGGAATGAAGACACGACGTGAAGGCACTCAAATGATGAAGATGATCGAGTTGCCGCTGACCATCATCAACACCACAAGGATCTCACTTCATAAAGAACAAGACTTTCACGAGCATAACTCAAGGGGGAGCTTATGTTAAGGGGGAGTTTGTCAACACACTTCCTACATGAAACGGGGAGTTTGTTGGTACACTTTCTGCTTTCAAGACGTGAAGACTTTGAAGATCCTCCGACATTGAAGACTTGAATAGAAGTCAAAGACTTGAAGACACGAGAACTTACAAGAATGAAGATCGAGACAAAGCTACAGCCAGACAAAGCTACAGCCAAGGGGGAGTTTGTTGGTGCACTTATGTCTGCACTTTGTCTGCATTCGGTCACGATGTAAAACGATGTTTTTGTTAGTCTTGTAAGTTTGACCAAGTCAACCATCTTCCTGGTTTGACTTGGCCAAACAGTTAGATATGGTTGTAATATGGCTGGGTCGAAGGATAAGTCATCGAAGGATTGTCCTATATCCTTCGATGATCAGCTCGAAACATGAACCTTCGATAGATGGACCACGAAAGATCACATCTTTCGATCACATCTTTCGAGGTACATCTGGATCATTCGAGCTCTTTCTGATCGACAGATGATCTTTCGATCAGTCTGTCTGATCCTTCGACCGGACCTGCTGTTTTGGGTATAAATACCCGTGTGTTGTGTTCATTTCGATAGAGTTCAAGAGTTAGACATTTTAGACAAAGTGAGAGCATTCAGTTCAGAGAACACACACACACACGAAAGATAGAGAGAGTTTATAGAATACATCTGTAAACCTTGTGCTTGTAACCGAACCTTTCATACGTTTAATACAAGTGGTGTTAATCGTTGAATATTGCGTGTTGTGTTTATCATTGTGCTTGTTCTATCCCGGTTTGCATGCTAGCTTGGATTCCGCACTCGCTAGTGTGTTAGACATAACAAGGAATAGGTTAAACCTCAACCTCCGAGGGACCTACACAACCCTGTAACAACTCTCATCAAAAGTCATATTTATTAAATTAATTTGTCCAATAGGAAACTCTAATTGAGACACCCAAGTGATTCTGCACAAACCCTAAAATTTTCAGAATCATCAGAATCAGGATCAGGGCCCCTAAAACTCGGGGGGTAAATCCCTAGTTACGATTATCTACATTAAACGCTGTCAAAATTGAAATTTACGAATCTGTCAACTCAGCAAGCCTACACACACACGGGGCTACCCTATGACCCTTCGTGTCCCTTACGGACCGTAAGGGATGAGGCTTACGGTCCGTAAGCGGGGGTCAATTTTGTGTATAAATGGTAGAGTCTGGGACTTGATTCCTGGCTTCAGTTTGACGTAAAAACTCAAAATATACGTTGAGATATTGTCTAAATACTACAAAAAACACACACGATTCACGAAGTGCTGCCGCAATACAGGGTAATAACTCGATCGCTGATACGATTCAATGTCCGATCGATTAAACTATCCAATGGATGTTTAAGTGCTGCCCACATTAGGGTTTATGCTTTGTCATTCATTGTTAATTCAATGGATGTTTAAGTATATCGCACTTTGTCATTCGATGTGAGGGTTTGATCTCGTTAGTTATCGTAAATGCTGTATTAAGTTACTAACCGAATTGTGTGCATGTTATTAATTTAGGTTAAAAGGCTAATCAGTAGGCTAGGCTCTGCTCAAAGTAAATCTGCAATGTGAGTCATTCTCTTTTTATTAAATTTGATTTCAAAAACATGTTTAATTTCAAAGTTATAATTACAGGGATTAAGTTTATGTAATCACCAAATTACAGCCAGTATGCAGGGTTTTGTATACATTACTTATTTCCTGTCACCATTGGACAACGAGTTAGCCAATGGGTGATCTGACCATAGTCACAGAAACGAGTCGAGTGACAAATACTGTGAGTAGTTGGTTGGTATCTGAAACATTGTAATCTCCCTTAATACTGTAAATTATAACAAACGAGTCATTTTAGTAAAAAGAATAATTCACTCAGTATTTCCCACTGACAAAACCTTTTTCAAACATGTTTCAGGGGATCTGTTGTGATCCAGGAAAAGTGACGCGAAGCACTACAAGCTTAAGGAAGTGGCTCAATATAAAAATAAGGAAACATGTTTTGTAAAATAAAAGATTTCTCCGTAAAATCTCAAGATTGTAAATTATCGGGTTTTTATCCCAAATTGTGAAATAAAATAATCGGGAAATTTCAGTTTTTAAAAGATCCTGAAGAAAACTTCCGCTGTTAAATAAATACCACGGGATTTCTGTTCCGCGGCTCCTGAAACGGGTCAAACCGGGTCGGGGACTGTGACAGAAAAAGGTGGTATCAGAGCCACTGATTTAAGCCAATTAAGTATTTAGAAAATACTTAATTTTTCTACTTGTCATTATGTGATTATGTGTTTTCTTATTTGAATATTTGTGTACAGTATGGGTAAACAAAAGCTGTCAAACATCTATCTTAAATTAGATAGGTCATCCAACAGGAAGGGAAGTTCATCCCAAACCAAATCGTCAAATCACTCTGTAATTCTTGAAGAAGGAATATTTGTGCGAAAGGCACAATATGAGGAACCACTTTCTCCTAAAAAAAGAAGTTTGATTTTTAAGAAAAGTCAGGAGAAAATAAAGAAATTCCGATAAAAGAAGATTAAACAGGAAACCCAGGAATTTACCAATAAATCACCTTGGGAAGACAAGTTAGATGAGAATTGGGCAGATCTTTATATGCTAGCTACTGTAGCAATAAATGCAAACCTTTAAATAATCTGACCAAAGTTTTTAGTACCTTTATCAACTACAAATACCAGAACCCATATCTAGTAAATAAATAAGAAAACCCTAGTGTGTTTTAAAATTTCAGTTGTTTTGTAGTCACGCGGTATGAAATAATTTTTAAAGGTTATCTATGAAATTTTGTTATAAAATTTAACTTAGTATTTGTGTGTATTTTGCTAAACAGCATGAGTGACTTGTCGGATGCCCTACAGAATTTAAATCTCTATCCGGTAAAAATAGAGGTTTCCAGAGACTTCAATAGGTATATACCAGACATAGAAGAACCTATTGAATTCAATGCTCCAACTCCAGAGAAACCCAAGCCCAAGAAAAAGAGAAGATTTGTGGGATGGAGGCGTGTGCGTAGGAGGAAACCTGTCCCTAGAAAGATTCCCAAAATAGAAAATCCTTTAGATAAAGGGAAGGGAATTGAAGTCGGGGAAGAGTCTAGGCAGATGGGAATACAGTTTGATGAATATTCTAAGCAAATAGAAATGGAGATTGGAGGAGGTTCTAAACAAACTCAGATAGAAATGGGAGAAAGCTCTAAACAAACCCATGAAATGACATTGCAGGAAGAGCTAGATTTTATATTGGCAAGCTATGATACTATTCAGCCTGTCAATACAAATGTTTTTACTCGTCCTATTGAAACTCAACTCCCTATAAACTTAGAACCAGCAATTCCAGAACCTATAATCCACACCCAACCTCTAGGAATGGACGGACGAGTGGTGGACGAATGATTGGCAGTTCCAAAACCTGCTCAACAATCCTTATTCTTTTCTTCCTCAGTTTGACCCTGAACCAATACCTAACCCACCTATGAGCAATGAGAATTTAGCTGAACTCCGCCACTTTGGCGAGGAGTTAATGGATGCAGGAAATAGGATCAGGGAAGTAGGAGAATAGATCTCCTGGAAGTATGACGAGAGGGAGCGCCGTTATTAAAATATTAGCTGACAAAGGACAAGGGGTTTTTGAGACTGTGGTTGTATAATAGCAATAACAATATAATCTTGTGAAATAACTACAAATAAAACTTTGTAAGATAATGATGGTATTGATGCATACTATTAAATATAAATGGAAATCGAGAAATCGAGAAATCGATAATTTTGGCTATATGTGTATTGTGAAAATTAGTATGATTATTTTGTGTATATTTGATACTAATAAAATTAAATTATCAGATGGAAAACGCTAATAATGAACCAGTTAACGAGGTTAATCAATCTGAGCAACAACTGGAAGATCAATTTATGACTAGACAGGATATAGAAAATATTGTTGCTCAGGGAATAGCCAATGCTATTCCAGCAATAGTTGCTGCTGTTAAAAATCCAATCGAACCTCAACCAATCGTTCCTAGCAAACGTATTTCTGAAGATAACTTCAGTAATAACATAAACGGAGGCAGTAATCATAATCACGATAATGATTCACGGCAGGCTCCGCTCCCTAAGAAAATGAAAACTGCAACACCTGGTTGCACTTACAAAGAATTTCTTGCATGTAAACCATCTGAGTTTGCAGGCAATGAAGGAGCGACTGCAGCACTGCGTTGGTTAGAAAAGACCGAGGCAGTGATTACAATAAGTAAATGTGCCAGGGATGATCAGGTCATGTATGCGTCAAATCTTTTTAAAGAAGGGGCTCTAGAATGGTGGAACACGGTGTTACAAGCAAAAGGAAGGATGATGGCGTATGCTATGAACTGGGAAGAATTTAAGAGTCTTGTAGAAAGAAAAATTTGTCCCGAATATGAAAAAGATCAAATGGCAAATAAGTTCTTAAACCATAGAATGATGGGTGTAGATTGTCGCGGTTATACTTCGACATTCTTTGAATATGCTAGAGTGGTACCAACACTGGCTTCGCCAGAACCGGTACTCATTTCTCGTTATATTTGGGGATTGATTGGTGAAATCCGCAATATCGTTAAAGCTGCGAGACCTCGTACTATTGACGATGCAGTGGAATTAGCCAACACCCTAACTGATGAACTGGTGCGCACAAGAGATGATAACAGGAAAAAGGAACTGGCTCAGAAAATTACCCAAGGCTTTCGTGTGGGTAATAATAGCAATTTCAAAAGAAAAGGAACAGGTCAATCTTCAACTTCTCCATTTTGCAAGAATTGCAGAAAGAAACATTATGGAAGATGTAATGTAATCTGCAACTTTTGCAAAGCCATAGGACATCGCGAAGAAGACTGCAGAAAGAAAACAAGAGTCTGCTATAACTGTGGAGAAACAGGACATTTTAAGCCAGAATGCCCTAAATTGATCAAACCAGCAGACAACAAAGCCAAGACAGCCGACGGAGCTACTAAAAAGAATGTCAGAGCATTTCAGTTGACCACTCAAGAAGCAGAACTTATTCCAGATGTGATAGCGGGTACGTTTTTAGTCCACAACGTGTATGCAAAAGTATTATTTGACTCTGGTGCAATCCAAAGTTTTATTAATACTTCATTCTGCCAAGCTCTTAACTTACCTTTAACCAACCTTAGGCAGATCTTTATAGTCGAAATGGCAGACGGAAATTCTGTTAGCATAGATAAAGTTTTGCAAAAAGAAAATATAGAACTCTCAGGTCATAAATTCTTTGCAAACCTATTACCTATGAAATTAGCTGAATTTGATGTTGTGTTAGGAATGGATTGGTTAGTAGCCAACCATACTCGAATTCTTTGTGATCATAATTCCATAGAAATTCAAGCACCTACTGGAGAAATAATCATAATTACAGGAGACAAACCACGTAAGCCCATGAAGTTCATATTAGTAATGAAAGTTGCTAGTTATAAACCAAAGCAAGGAATAGTATATATGATTTCAGTAATCATTAGTACTAAGGGTAAAGAACTTAAGGAGATTCCTGTAGTTTCAGAATACCCAGATGTATTCCCAGAAGAGTTATCAGGATTACCACCAGATAGGGAGGTAGAATTTAGGATTCATCTGATTCCAGGAACTATACCGATAGCCAAGGCACCTTATTGGTTAGCTCCCACAGAAATGTTAGAACTGAAAAAGCAATTAGATGAATTACTAAGTAAATGTTTCATACAACCTAGTTCGTCCCCATGGGGAGCACCAGTGTTGTTTGTAAAGAAGAAGGATGGTTCAATGAGAATGTGTATTGATTATAGAGAATTGAATAAGGTTACAATTAAGAATCGATACCCATTACCTAGGATTGATGATCTTTTCGATCAACTTCAAGGAGCTAAATATTTTTCTAAGATTGACTTACGCTCCGGATATCATCAGTTGAAGGTACAAGAAGAAGACATACCTAAGACTGCTTTCAGAACTAGGTATGGTCATTACGAGTTTACAGTCATGCCCTTCGGATTAACGAATGCACCTGCAATATTCATGGACATGATGAATAGGATTTGTAAACCGTATTTGGATAAATTTGTATTTGTCTTCATCGACGATATACTTATTTATTCCAAAAGTCAGGACGAACATTGTCAGCACTTGCATGCACTCTTAACTTTGTTAAGAAAAGAAAAGCTGTACGCCAAATTCTCAAAGTGTGAATTTTGGTTGCAAGAAGTGCAATTTCTAGGTCATATGGTGAATCACAAAGGTATTCATGTAGATCCTGCTAAGATAGAGACAATTACCAAATGGAAGGTTCCACAATCCGCAATGGAAATTAGAAGTTTTATAGGTTTAGCTGGATACTATAGACGGTTTATTAAGGAATTTTCCAAGATAGCTGTAACATTAACTAAGCTAACCTGTAAAGCAGTTAAGTTTGAATGGGGACCTAAACAAGAAGAAGCCTTTAGAATCTTGAAACAGAAATTAACCAATGCTCCAATCCTAGCTTTACAAGAAGGAACTGAAGATTTTGAAGTATATTGTGATGCTTCAAAACTAGGATTTGGATGTGTGCTAATGCAACGCAAGAAGGTAATTGCGTATGCTTCAAGACAATTGAAAAAGCACGAAGAGAACTATACGACTCATGACTTAGAATTAGGAGCCGTAATTTTTGCCCTTAAGATTTGGTGACATTATCTTTACGGAAGTAAGTTTACTATCTATACGGATCACAAAAGTTTAAGATATATATTTGGGCAAAAAGAGTTAAACATGAGACAAAGGAGATGGATGGAAATCCTAAGTGACTACGACTGTGATATTCAATATCATGAAGGAAAGGCAAATGTAGTTGCAGATGCCTTAAGTCGTAAATATTATGAAAAGCAAAAGCGAGTTCGTGCTCTCAGATTAAATCTACAGATAGATTTAATGGAACAAATAAAGAATGTTCAAGCAACAGCAATCAAGGATGATACTGAAGGAATGAAGGGACAAATAAAAGAATTAGAGCAAGGAGCTGATGGAATTTGGAGATTCCACAAAAGCAATTTGGGTACCTAAGCAGAGAGAATTAAGAAATAAGATTTTAGAAGAAGCTCATAAATCTAGGTATACCATGCACCCTCGAAACAATAAAATGTACCAAGATTTAAGAAAGAATTTCTGGTGGATAGGTATGAAGAAGGACATAGCTAGATATGTTTCTAAGTGTCTTACTTGTTCACAAGTTAAGGCAGAACACCAGAAACCTTCAGGTCTACTACAACAACTGGAAATGCCTGTATGGAAATGGGAACTCATAACAATGGATTTTGTTACTAAGTTACCCAAAACCAGAAAAGGTAATGATGCGATTTGGGTAATTGTGGATCGATTAACCAAATCAGCTCACTTTCTACCTATGAAAGAAACCTTTAGCATGGAAAGATTGGCAAAGTTGTATGTAGATGAAGTGGTATCTTTACATGGAGTTCCACTCTCCATTGTATCAGATAGGGATAGTCGTTTTACTTCTCATTTCTGGACTAGTTTCCAAGAAGCAATGGGGACTCTACTAAACCTAAGCACTGCATATCATCCTCAAACAGACGGACAAAGTGAAAGGACAATCCAAACTCTAGAAGACATGCTCCGAGCATGTGTAATAGATTTTGGTGGAAATTGGGACGATCACTTACCTCTGATCGAATTCTCCTATAACAATAGTTATCATTCAAGTATTGAAATTGCCCCTTTTAAAGCACTGTATGGAAGAAGGTGCAGAACTCCAGTTTGTTGGGCAGAAATAGGAGAAAATCAATTGTCAGGTCCTGAAATAGTGCAAGAGACAACCGACAAGATAACTCAGATCAAGGAAAGACTGAAGACAGCTCGAGATCGCCAAAAGAGCTATGCCGACAATCGACGTAAGCCGTTAGAATTCCAAGTTGGAGACAGAGTACTGTTGAAAATTTCACCTTGGAAAGGAGTAGTCCGATTTGGTAAGAAAGGAAAGCTAAGTCCCTGATACGTAGGACCATTTCCCGTGATCCAACGTATAGGACCAATTGCTTATCGTTTACAATTACCAGAGGAATTAGCTGGAGTACATGATGTATTT
This sequence comes from Helianthus tuberosus, assembly GCA_030545235.1. Taxonomy (NCBI): domain Eukaryota; kingdom Viridiplantae; phylum Streptophyta; class Magnoliopsida; order Asterales; family Asteraceae; genus Helianthus; species Helianthus tuberosus. The sequence continues at coordinate 42,339,870 of CM060448.1, read as the reverse complement.
CATGTATCCAACCTCAAGAAATGTCTATCAGACGAATCTTTGGTAGTACCTCTTCAAGATATAGAGGTAAACGAAAAGTTAAAATTTGTTGAGAAACCACTTCAGATAGAAGACCGAAAAGTGAAGTTTCTCAAGCACAAACGACTAGTGCTAGTTAAAGTAAAGTGGGATTCGAAACGAGGAACCGAATACACTTGGGAGCTGGAATCTGAGATGAAGAAAAAGCATCCCTACTTATTCCAGTGAATCTCGAAGACGAGATTTTTATTAAGGTGGGAAGGATGTAACAACTCTCATCAAAAGTCATATTTATTAAATTAATTTGTCCAATAGGAAACTCTAATTGAGACACCCAAGTGATTCTGCACAAACCCTAAAATTTTCAAAATCAGGATCAGGGCCCCTAAAACTCAGGGGGGTAAAACCCTAGTTACGATTATCTACATAAAACGCTGTCAAAATTGAAATTTACGAATCTGTCAACTCAACAAGCCTACACACACACGGGGATACCCTATGACCCTTCTGGTCCCTTACGGACCGTAAGGGATGAGGCTTACGGTCCGTAAGCGGGGGTCAATTTTGTGTATAAAAAGTAGAGTCTGGGACTTGATTCCTGGCTTCAGTTCGACGTAAAAAGTCAAAATATACGTTGTGATATTGTCTGAATACTACAAAAAACACACACGATTCACGAAGTGCTGCCGCAATACAGGGTAATAACTCGATCGCTGATACGATTCAATGTCCGATCGATTAAACTATCCAATGGATGTTTAAGTGCTGCCCACATTAGGGTTTATGCTTTGTCATTCATTATTAATTCAATGGATGTTTAAGTATCGCACTTTGTCATTCGATGTGAGGGTTTGATGCCTCGTGAGTTATCGTAAATGCTGTATTAAGTTACTAACCGAATTGTGTGCATGTTATTAATTTAGGTTAAAAGGCTAATCAGAAGGCTAGGCTCTGCTCAAAATAAATCTGCAATGTGAGTCATTCTCTTTTTATCAAATTTGATTTCAAAAACATGTTTAATTTCAAAGTTATAATTACAGGGATTAAGTTTATGTAATCACCAAATTACAGCCAGTATGTGGGGTTTTGTATACATTACTTATTTCCCGTCACCATTGGACAACGAGTTAGCCAATGGGTGATCTGACCATAGTCACAGAAACGAGTCGAGTGACAAATACTATGGGTAGTTGGTTGATATCTGAAACATTGTAATCTCCCTTAATACTGTAAATTATAACAAACGAGTCGTTTTAGTAAAAAGAATAATTCACTCAGTATTTCCCACTGACAAAACCTTTTTCAAACATGTTTCAGGTGATCTGTTGTGATCCAGGAAAAGTGCCGCGAAGCACTACAATCTTAAGGAAGTGGCTCAATATAAAAATAAGGAAACATGTTTTGTAAAATAAAAGATTTCTCCGTAAAATCTCAAGATTGTAAATTATCGGGTTTTTATCCCAAATTGTGAAATAAAATAATCGGGAAATTTCAGTTTTTAAAAGATCCTGAAGAAAACTTCGGCTGTTAAATAAATACCACGGGATTTCTGTTCCGCGGCTCCTGAAACGGGTCAAACCCGGTCGGGGGCCGTGACAAACCCGCGTTGAATATAACCATAACTGTAAATATATGGTTATAATAAGTTGCCTTGGTTAGCTCATAAAACTATGTTTGCAAATATGAATTGATAATTTGGATATTGGTCTAAATCTGTAAAGTGAAAAATAAGGTAGCAACAAGTTAAGAGTTTCTATTTTCATAAATATTTTTCCCTGTAAGAACAACACTAAGGTTGTAACTATTTGAAGCTTACTAATTCCATGAATATATGTTTCCCTATGAAAAAATTGTAAATCAACAGAAAATAAAACATTTTTTTTCTCTTTATTCTGCTATAATTTGCAGTTTACAGTGTATCCATAACACATAGAACTTCTAATCACCCCTTACCAGAAAGATGACAATATAAACCCCCTTCTCAAGGTTGTTAGCAGCACATTACCCTATGTGAAATCAATTACAGATTTTCATGCAAGAATGCAACTATTCGTGGTTTTACAAAAATAGCTAGGCGCTAGTCGAGCGGTGGGGCACCGATTAGCGATTAATAGGACTGGAATTTTATGTGTGTGTATAACTTTTTAAACTTATTAATCTATTGGATTAATAAGTATACAACAAAATATGTACCCAGTAAATCCCACATATAGCAAAGCTATTGATAGGGTTTGGGGAGAGTGAGAAGTAGGCAATCCTTCCCTCTATCTATCCCCAGGGATATAGAGACTGCTTTAAGAGACGACCCCCCCCCCCCCCACACACACACACCCAAACCCAACACCGATAACAAACAGTTGACAAACACCCAGAACTAGATAATAAAGAAATAGATAGCTACCATATAACACAAGTAGGGTGAAGGAGAAACATAGTAAAATAGAACAAATTAATATATAAAATCACAAGACTACATATAAACATATGTGCAGAAGTACAATGACATGCAAGGAAGGAAATATAAGCCTCTACCACATAGCTAAGACCCAAATGTACCATTTCTTAAGATTCCTTAACCTTAATCCTATGTCTCTACAAACCCTTATCTTGGATAAAGTCCTCATAGAAGTGCAGCTCTAGCAAATCCTCCCTAATTGGATTGATAAGTAAAGTTTTTCAAATACTTCAAAGATTTTGACCAATTTAAACCAAATTTGATCGATTTTGATTGTCTTTGACCGATTTGTAGTTTTAGGGGCCAATTAGTTGAAATTGCATCTACAGCCCAGCAATTAGCGATTAACCGCCTCCTACAACCGATTTTTACAGCACTACAATTCTTAAAAGCCTTAACTCGTGATAGAGCACAAAAACTAATTTTTCAAACTTACCACATGTAAAATCCAAATAGTAATGTTGATTAACCAAATCAAACTGATTAGATAACACCGAATCAACTAAAAGCAAAAACTCAAAGCAGATTAGACTAGGTTAAACAAAATTTAGGCAAAATAATCAAATTTGGGAATAAAATATCTGATGTGTACACTGAAGTAAAAAAGAAGTTACATTGAATTTGTAACAATCAAACAAGATTTTGTAACCCTAAATCTGAGATGAAACAAGGCCAAAAGGTTTTAACTGAGAAATCTATGAAAGATAATTCAACAAGAAAAAAGGTAAACATTCAACGAAAAATGAGATGGAAGAACATATACCGGAAATTGCAAACACGTGACGTTGAAAATGTAGTGGTTGATTGAATAGCCGCGACGACAACAAATAACAATGAGGTAAATTAGGGACACGCAAAGACAAGATACGAAATTATATATAGAGGAAGGAACCTCCTCTAAGTAAACCCTCAGGCCCAATGGGCTACATATTGGACTATAACATGAGCAAATAAATAACAAATAATCTAACACACCACCACCACTACCATCAACAAAAACCATAGTTATGGATAGCGAATAGCGACAAGGTACATATATGCTACGTAGCGATAGCGATGAAGTAGTACCTTTTGCAGATCAGATAATCAGGAACACACACCTTAGAACATAGTGAGAATACAATGGGTTTGTGTGAGTGTTATCTTGTCTTATCCTGTGTAAACAAACTCTTTGGTATAATATATTGAGCTTTAACGTTGAAACTTGTTCTTATATCTCGTGTTCTTGTCTCGGTTGCATACCCGTTCGGATTCCGCACTTGCGGGTGTGTCTAATAGCAAGGTTAAGGTTACTAGATCCTCCTATAGGGACCTACAAGTGGTATCAGAGCCTAGACTCTCATCCTTGTTAAAACCGAGCCTAGTGTCGTGTTTTTCGCACAAAATCTTTGAAGGTTTGGTAACTTTGTTTGTGTTTGAAACTGGATTTTTAAGTTTGTTTTAAAAGATAAAATGAGTTAAAACTTTTCAGAAAGCTTGTTGTTTGCAAAAATTTTTCACAAAAACCTTGTTTAGACACATGAAGACATGTTAAAACTTGGGTTTTTCTTAAAATTTCCTGCAAAATTCTGTTTCGCCATACTTTCCGGTGAGTTATTTTAACCGGAAAAGTCACCGGATTATTGTTTGTTTTGATAGATTTTCTAGAACAGTGCAAATCTTGCTTTCACCAACTAAGAAACCTATACTCTGTCAGTTCAAAAGTTTACCAACTCTTTACCAACTTTTACAATTCCCATACCTGCGAAAAACCTGTGTTTTTTGTCCTGGTATCTCACGAAAAACCCATTCCAAACATTGAGTCAACAAAATCTATTCTGGTCAATGAAATATATATATTTTTGTCTGTTTCAGCGAAGAACTAGGCCATTTTCAAGAAGAACCAGTTAGTGGATTGTTGGATGAAATACCCAATATCTCAGTGGACTTAAACTTTTTATTGGGCCTATCTTCTTCGTGGGTATTTTAGAAATTTTGTGGGCTGAGATTATTCACTTCTCTATTAGGCCTCATCTCTATTAGGCCTTGTTGGTGCACTTGTGTCTGTACTTTGTCTCTATTTTGTCTTGTTACTGAACGATGTCTTTGTTAGTCTGTAAGTTTGACCAAGTCAACCATCCTCCTGGTTTGACTTGGCCAAACAGTCAACATTATGTTTGTAAGATGTTGGGTCGAAGGATGTGCCATCGAAGGATTGCCTATATCCTTCGATGACCTGCTCGAAAGATAACCTTCGATAGATGGACCACGAAAGATCACATCTTTCGAGGTACATCTGGATCATTCGAGGTCTTTCTGGTCGACAGATGATCTTTCGATCAGTCTGTCTGATCCTTCGACCAGACCTGCTGTTTTGGGTATAAATACCCGTGTGTTGTGTTCAGTTCAGAAGCGAGACACAAGGAGAACACATAGACAGTAGGAGAACACTTAGAGAGCAGAAACACACACACACTGAGAGAGAGTTTACAGGACTGATTTGTAAACATAGAGCTTGTAACTGGACCTTTCATACGTTTAATACAAGTGGTGTTAATCGTTGAACTTTGCGTGTCGTGTTATTGCGTGTTCTATCTCGGTTTGCTATTTCGGTTGGATTCCGCACAACCGGAGTGGTTCGTATACAAGGATTAGGCGACTAGATCCTCCCCTAGCCGGACCTACAAGTGGTATCAGAGCCTTGGCTCTTATCCTTGTTAAAACCGAGGTGTTCTTGCTGTTTTTCGGGTTTTAAAGATCATATTTTCTGGAAATATTGCTGTTTTTGCTGTTTGTTCTTATAAAAACCTTGTCACATTTCATTATCACATGTTAAAAATGGGTTTTTAGTGAAGTTTCAAGCAAAAACGGGTTTTGGTTTGTTATCGGTTTGCAGAAATATTAATATTTCTGGGGTTGTTCTTCATTGTGTTCTTGATAGTTTACCCTTTTGATCTTAAAATTTTAAACTTCAAAGTGTTTGTGCATTGGAAAGTGTAAACTGGTTAAAATAATTGGGATCATTACCCGGTTGGTGAAAGACCTGCATGTTCAGACCTGAAGATATGGTCTGAACATACTTTCTGCAGAAAGTTCTCACCAACCCGTCAACTTTTCACCAAACTGTCACCCGTTGTCAACTGTGTCAAAACCGATCGAAAGATATCCTTCGAAGTCGAAAGATCATCTTTCGACCAAAGGAGGTTCGACAGATAGTCATCCTTCGAGCATCCTTCGAAGTGTGAGACTTATCTTTCGGACCAAGGAATATTTTCGAAACATATATCTTTCGGTCCACTGCTCATTTTCGAAAGACTAGGATCCTTCGACTGGGGAGTCTTTCGAAGTCATCTTTCGTACTCATCTTTCGGTCTACAGTACATTTTCGAAGGATAAGGATCCTTCGGTTGGAGAATCCTTCGAAAACATTGCTCGAAACTCAACAGAGATCTTTCGAACCCTGTTGATCCTTCGAACAAGTGTGGATCTTTCGATCATCAGTCTGTTTGTGCTTAACAGTTTGTGTTTTTCAAGTGTCTTTCGAACAGGTATCCTTCGGCTGTTTCTTGATCAAATATGAATTCGATGTGGGGTGTTCCGGTAAATGCCGAGATGTATTTTGGTACTCCAGCTCCGGATTCGGGTTCACAAGCTAATGCTACATCTACCGGTCAATGGGCATTTGTATCAAATCAAGCTCCAAGTGTTCAAAGCATTTTGCTAAGCGAAAGTGAAACAGGAAGTTTGAATAGGCCTCCAAAGTTGATGCACTTAAGTGAATATCCGGGATGGTTTGGTAGATTTCATACATATGTTCTTGGTCAAAATACAGAGTTGTGGTTGCGGTTCATCACAGATTTTGATCAAACAATAGAGGTTGCTGCATCATCTGCTGCCACGTTTGCAGATCTTACGGAAGATCAGAAGAAGGTTTATGATCTGGAAAAGAAGGCATACGCCATTCTCACTCAGGCTTTAAGCAAAGATATTTATCATCAATTCGTCAGTTATAAGACAACGAAGAGGTTGTGGGACGCATTGAAAACAAGAGGCGTAGGAAATGAAGCGACACGCCAATTGAGAAAAGAACTGCTGAAGAAAGAGTTTGATGGTTTTATTTGTATGCAGAATGAATCTCTAGGAGATTTGACAAGTCGATTCACTCATTTGCTAACTGAATTGGCAAATACTGGGGTGGTAACGACTTCAGCAGAGATAGTGAAGAAGTTTGCAGATGCACTGCCACCTCAATGGAATAATTTCTTAGAAATCATGAGGTACAATGGCACTTTGGATACAACAAGCTTCAGTGATTTTGCTCAACTCCTGGAAAACAAGAATCAGGAAGAAACTCTCAAGGCAAAAAGAGTTGCTGTGCCACAAAATCCTGAAATTTATTATGGAACTTCTTGCACTTCTACAAAGCCATCTTCACACGCTCCACTTCAAACAGCATTTGTGTCTAGCACGAGCTTGTATGGCACTCCTCCTCCAACAACAGATATGTTTGGAAATCTGCTTAATCCAGCTCCTCAACCAGCACCACAACAGCAACAGCAAATCAGAACAACTGATATATTCGGAAATCCACTTCCTCCTCAACAGCAACAGCAAGCGTGTTATGGAAGTACATCATCTGCTGGTCAACAATCAAAGCCAAATACAGTACGGCTCGACACCTCAAGTTTCTCTAAAGTCAGTGTTGAAGTAGCAAAAGAACATATGGAGCTGCTAAACACTGTGGTGAGCGCATACTGTGGATTAGTGGAGGGTCAGATTGGCAACATTAATCTGACTCAAGAAGACTATCAGCAGATAGACAAGGAAGAGATGGAGATGATGGATATTAAGTGGGCCTTTGCCAGTGCTGTTAGGCGAGCAAAGGATTTTATGGAGAGAACTGGGAGAACCAGCTTGGAGAGCAAGAAAGACACCAAGTATGGGTTCGATAAACAGGCCGTCAAGTGTTTCAACTGTGGTGAACGTGGTCATTTCAAGCGTGAATGTACAAGGCCATCTCAACATGGGAACCAGAATCCCTTCAGAGGTCAAGGCAACCAGCAGAACCAGAACAGGAACAATGTTCGCACATTGGTGCCTGTCAACAATCAGACTCAAGCAGGACCATCAAATGCCAACCAGGCACTTGTGGTTCAAATAGATGAAGGCTGTGATTGGTCAATCCAGTTGGGAAATGATGCACCTGATGGAACAGCTTGTTTTGCTGAAGTGGTTAATGATCTTAAACACGCCAGTGGTGGAGAATCTTCCACCAATGGTGATGTATCTTCTGAAGATGAAGACTCTTCTGGTTATAGTGGAAGCTCAGATGAAGAATCCTCCACTGCAGACAATGATCAGGTGGATGACACATCAGCTGCGTCAGTCGATGCTAATATTCATGAGCTATTGGAGGAAGCTGCAGCAGGAATTCAAAGAAGATCTATTTTGGTGGATCAAGCTGCTTATTCTTCGTCTTCTCTCCATTCAGCCTTTATGGCTAATGTCGACTGTTCATCAAGTCAGGTATGTGTCGACGAACCCACTTCTGTTAGCTGTGATAATTGTGATAGATTGAATGTTAGATGTGCTGATTTGGAAGGAAACATGTCTGAGTTGCAAGGCAAACACGATGCTTTACAAGCTAGTTTGTTTGAATTGCAAGACAAACATGTTGTAGTGAATGATAAGTGGTGTGAATTGCAAAGCAAACTCGAGGCTTTGCAAGAGAAATATGATGTGACATTCATCCACAACCAGAAGTTAACCGTGGATCTTTCTAAGTGCACAGAAGTCAATATGTTTTATGAAAACCATGAAAAGGAATATAAGTCAATGATTGAAACATTAAAGAAAGATAAAACAGAGTTGACTAAAATGGTTTCCAGAAAACAAACTGACATTAATTTGTATATAACTCGGCTTGAGGTAATGCAAAAAGAAATGGCTTGTGTTAAAACAGAAAGTGAGGCGATCCGACTCAAGTTAGACAGTTATTTGAGTTCTAGCTATGTGTTGGATCACATCATTGATGTTCAGAAAGAAAAACGGGATGTCACATGCATAGGTTACAAGAAATGTCCACCACCCGTGAGAAACAATTTTGATGCTTTGCCTGATGAGGAGTATAGGACTCACTTTGAGCCATCTGTTCCTTTGGATGTTGAGGAATTCGCAGCAGGGCTCGGATACAAGAAAGAAGTATCGTCAGATTCAGATGTGTCAGCAGATACCTTTGTAACTGCTGAACAGAATCAGGATCCTCCAGTTGTGATTGAGGATACTGATTCTTCTGATGATGAATCTGATGATACTGATTCGGAAAAGTCTGATGCAGTAATCAAAGAAGAGGACATACCTCTTGAGAATCATATCCTATGTGATCCTCCTACAAAACCTGCTAAGACTGTTCCAACAGAGTCCACATCAGCAAAAGAGTCGGAGAGTGTGGATTTGCTGTACACTCTTGTTGGTGATGATAAAATCTATTCAGACAAAGATTTTCCTATTAAAAATGTTAATCAATCTTTAATTAGTAAAGTCTTTGAAAATTCTACAAGTAAGTTTTTGGGAAAGACAGGACCACATGTTACAGTCACACAGTGTCCTCCTATCCCAAAGGCTGAAGTTAGAAAACAGTTTGGGAACAAGAAATTACCAACAGTGCCAAAACAGCAAAACCATACCAAAACAAATGGTAAGGCACCGACTCAAAATCAAAAGAAGCCGAATCAGAAGAAGAAGAAGAATGTGAACTTTGTGAAGTCGAAGGGAACGGACAAAATTGCAAAGTTTGAAAATCAATCTAATTTAGATTTTGTCCAAAAAGCAACTGTGATGAAAAGGAATGAACCAAGTTGTTCAAAACCTAGTACCTCGAAATCACAAAGTTCATCATCGGCAAGACGACCACATGATACTTCGGGGTTTGTTGAACGAAGATCATGTTTTGAATGTGGAACAATCGGGCATATTGTTCGAAATTGCCCGTATCTTCATAAACAAAAAGGCATAGTTGATGATCCCCGTGGCCCAACTGACCGCAAGCGATCTGTTTCTGTAAAACAAGATCCTCGACTCATAAGAGAAAGGGAAAAGAAACAGAAACGCCAACAGGTCAAGAAAATCGAAAAGGCGATTAAAACCGATGTGGTTCAAAAACCATATATTTCTGTCAAACCAAACAATTTAAAAACTTCAGACAATCATGAAGTTAAGGTTTTAAAGAATAACACTGGTTTAACACAACAGACATGGAAACCTAAAATAACCACAACTTCAGGGGGACCATCACAATTTTCCAATCATCAAAGAATAGAAGTAATTGTCGTTGATGAAAATGGAAGACCCAAGACCACAATGGCTTGGGTCCCCATCTCCAACTAATTATGTAAGTTTATGTGCAGGGTGTTCCAGGAGGAGCTATCAGTAGTCATTGGATTGTTGATAGTGGGGCATCCAGGCACATGACAAGCGACATGAAGCTTCTCTACGACGTCAAATCTATTAGAGGAGGTTATGTTGCTTTTGCTGGAGATAAGGGCGGATATATAACGGGTGAAGGAATGATTTCCAACGGGGTTGTTAGCTTTGACAAGATCAACTTTGTGCAACAACTTGATCACAATCTTCTTAGTGTTTCTCAAATTTGTGACAAGCAGTTCTCAGTACACTTTGATGCTAATGGATGTTATGTGCTGAAACCCGGCTTCAAAATTCCAAAAGAATGGATTCTCTTGTCGGCTCCAAGGATAAATGATTTGTATGTCCTTGATATGAGCCAAGCTATCACAACGTCTGCACAAGCAACTTGTTTCGTTTCCAAAGCCACAGAAAAAGACACAATCTCTTGGCACAGACGAATGGGTCACATTCACTTACGCAAAATGAATCATTTGGTATCAAATGAATTGGTGAATGGTGTTCCTCTTAAAAATTTCCATCTTCAAGATGTCTGTGTTTCGTGCCAGAAAGGAAAACAAACGAAGAAGCGACACCCTACAAAGAAAGTCAACACGGTGGCTGTTCCTCTTGAACGTTTGCACATGGATTTGTTCGGTCCTGTCAAGCACAAAAGCATTAGGAATGATCAATATTGCCTCGTGATTACTGATGATTATTCAAGATTTTCTTGGGTGGCGTTCATGACACACAAGAGTGAAACCTTCGGTATTATCAAAAACTTGATCATTCAGATTGAGAATCTTTACAACTTGAAGGTGAGGCGGATACGTAGCGACAATGGTACTGAATTCAAAAATCATGCCATGGCGGAGTTTTGCACTTCAAAAGGTATTCTTCACGAATTTAGTGCAGCTTATACTCCTCAACAGAATGGCGTCGCTGAACGTAAGAACCGCACATTGATCGAGACTGCTAGGACTATGTTGGTAGAGTCGCAGCTACCCATTCCATTCTGGACTGAAGCTGTGTCTTCTGCATGCTATACGTTGAACCGAGTCCTTACAGTCAAAAGGCACAACAAGACCTGCTTTGAGCTTATCAACAAACGGAAACCAGACTTGTCTTATCTTGAACCGTTTGGAGCTCCATGCACAATAATCGATCCTAATGGAAAGTTTGGGGCTAGAGCCATTGAGGGATACTTTCTTGGGTATTCCACCCCAAACTTAAGAGTCTGGAATCTAGAGACTAAAAGGGTCGAGGAATGGTCTGAAGTCAGAGTACAAAGGCACACTTTACCGGTTAGAAATCCTGGTCAGCCTTGGATGTTTGAGTACGATGACTTTTTCAATTCGATCAATGTTAAAGACGTTGAAGAAAATGCTGCGGCAAGGATGTTTTTCGAGAGTGACAATGCAACAGATTCACCGTTGGTTCGTCCCATTATTGTCAATCAAGAACCATCTTCAGTGAACAACAATGCTCTCGACAATGAGGATTTTCATGATGCTTCCGAATTGAACGAATCTTCAGAGGATGATGAATTTCTAGATGCAGATCAAGAAGCTCCAACAGCAGTTCATGGTATTTCAGAGGGTACTCCTCCAGTGGCTGTCCCTAGAACAGCTGAAGCTACTGCATCATCCTCTTCGTCAATTCCGGGCCTTGAATTGATTGTTGATCTCAATCTCAACAATCTGGGTACAAATATTCCAGTTCAAGATAATCCAGAAACAAGGATTCATAATACCCATCCTCAACAAAACATCATCGGAAATGTACAGAGTGGCGTTCAAACAAGAAACATGTTGCGAAACAACAACAATGCAGGCTTGTATGCAACTATCAGAGAATCTGGTCAACAAAATGATTGGTCTTTCGCGTGTTATGTCTCACAGGAAGAGCCAAGAACTTGGAAGGATGCATTGAAAGATAGCTCATGGGTTGAAGCGATGCAGGAAGAACTGCAGCAATTCCAGAAGCTTGGTGTCTGGAAACTCGTAGAGAAACCTGCTGGTTACAAGAAGATTGGTACCCGTTGGGTGTTTAAATGCAAAAAGGATGACCGTGGAATCGTTATCCGGAACAAAGCAAGGCTAGTCGTTCAAGGTTTTCGTCAGATAAAAGGGATCGACTACAACGAAGTGTATGCACCTGTTGCACGTCTAGAAGCAATTCGGATTTTTCTGGCTTATGCCTCATTTAAAGGTTTCAAGGTATACCAGATGGACGTGAAAAGTGCATTCTTACATGGTGTGGTAGAAGAAGAGGTGTACGTCGAACAGCCTCCAGGTTTTGAAGATCCTATCCATCCCGATCGGGTTTGGTTGCTCAACAAAGCTCTATATGGTCTACATCAAGCACCGCGAGCTTGGTACGCAACCTTATCTAATTATCTGCTGGAGAACGGTTTTCGCAGAGGTCTTATCGACTGCACTCTTTTCATCAAAGAACAAGATGGAGATCTTCTACTGGTTCAGGTATACGTTGATGATATTATATTTGGGTCTACTAATGATGTTTTGTGTAGGGATTTCGAGCGTGTAATGCAGGATAAATTCGAGATGAGTGCTATGGGGGAAATGACTTTCTTTTTGGGCCTACAAGTACAACAAACAGAGTCTGGGATATTCATCCATCAGACTAAATATGTTGGTGACATCTTGAGCCGGTTCCAGATGTCTGATGCAACGCCCATCGGTACCCCATTGCCACAAAATCACGGAATTACTCCAGACTTGAAGGGTCAAGATGTTAGCCCCTCATACTATCGCGCGATGATCGGATCTCTTATGTACCTCACAGCATCAAGACCAGATATAATGTACCCAACGTGCCTGCTTGCCAGATATCAAGTCAACCCGAAGGCCTCACATCTTGCAGCTGTAAAAAGGATTTTTCGTTATTTGAAGGGTTACCCTGACACCGGTCTGTGGTACCCTAGGGATAATAACTTTGACTTGATCGCATTCAGTGATTCTGATTTTGGCGGATGCAAAATCGACGGCAAATCCACAACGGCTGGATGTCAGTTTTTGGGAAATCGCCTAGTCACATGGCAGTGCAAGAAGCAGACGTGCGTCGCTACATCAACATGCGAAGCTGAGTACATTGCTGCCTCAAGTTGTTGCTCCCAAGTCCTATGGATCCAACAACAAATGCGTGATTACGGTTTTGAATTCCTAACTACTCCTATTTACGTTGATAATTCTGCTGCATTACAGATCACTAAAAATCCTGTGCAGCATTCAAAGACTAAGCACATCGACATTAAGTATCACTTCATACGTGATTGCTTTGAGAAAAGGCTAATCGATGTTGCTTACGTCCACACCGATGACCAACGTGCCGACCTTTTTACCAAAGCATTTGACAAATCAAGATTTGACTTCTTATTATTGGTAAACGGCATTAAGGTCAAGCAAGAGTAAAACCAACATCGGAAAATCATTTTTGTAAATACCTTTGTGTTTTCAATTTGTCTTAGTTTATTGATTTTAGGGGGAGTAAATCCAAAATTTGAAAAATCCAAAAACATCGAAAAATTTTAAAAACACAAAAACAATAGAAAAACAAAAATGAGTTTCCTGGCGAGCAAAAGAGAAAATGATAGTACATCAGTGGTCTGTCTAAACCTCTTTAAACCTGAAATGCAAAATGAAAAGCGATAAGCAGCTCTATATAAGATGTATCGGTAGGCTCACAATCATTTTAAAGTGTGCAGGGTGATATAAACTTAAATCGACTGAAGACCAGGTGGGAACCATTCATTGGCATATGGTCTTAGTACCGCAATTTCGTTTGAGAGATTGCCGAGGTTCTGAGATATTCGGTCTTTATGCTGCTTATCATCTGGGTATCATGGTTGTATCTTTTACCGAAAAATAACAGGGACGCAAGTCTAGATCTTCCATGATACTATACATACGTGTACATACTGCATACGACCTCAATAAGTGATCAACAATCACATGTCCAAACAAATAAGTGATAATATATCACAAATTCTTTCCGGGAGTCAAGTTCGTCTCTCTGCTGTACGAAAGTACTGACCTGTTCACGGACTTGCTCCTGTGCCCTCATGCATCGAAAATCAAGTTCCTCATCAATAAGTGATTCTATCACATAGGGCTTGTTTTCAAATCAAAATAAGTGAGAATCTCACATCATATACGGTCAAACAGATGATAATCGGTATACTCACCGGTAAGATGAACCCTCGTGCATACCTTGATACGGGAATGTGTCGTGATATGGATGAACACCGGTCGGTAAGTATAAATCATACCTTAACGTATCCCCTCGCCATGATTACATCTGATAAGTTGAGCTTATGTGGACAACAATACCGATAATTGTTATAGGATGCTTATCTTAATGTTAATTAATTGAACAACAAGAGCGTTTTGACATGACCGTACACTGATATGATTCTCTTACCCTCGAAACTCGCAAAAAGAATGTTTGTATATATTTATTTACTGCTTTCAGTCTTCAAATTTGACAAAATTCCAAAAAGATTTTATGTGTGTTTTAATATAAACCTTATAAAAGCCAAAAAGATTTTATTTCTATTTTATTTTCGATCGTACGATGTTGGAGCTCAAGTCTTCGTTACCTGAAACCTGATTGAAAACCGAAACGACTAAATCTTCATAAACGGTCGAAATTTGCAAATTTTGAAAGTTAAAGGCTAAAATTGATCAATTTTCTAAACTTTCAAACTGTCGGACGGTGTTTGTTTGAACAAATGGTCACATGTGTGTAGTTTGCTTATGATATTCCAGGCAGTTGTTCTCATTACGCGTTTAGATTTCTTGCATGTGCAGATTCTAAAGGCTAGGAGAACATGGTCGATGACAAGCTTAGGAATGAAGACACGACGTGAAGGCACTCAAAAAGACAAAGATGATGGAGTTGCCGCTGATCATCAACACCACAAGGATCTCACTTCATAAAGATAAAGACTTTCACGAGCATAACTCAAGGGGGAGCTTATGTTAAGGGGGAGTTTGTCAACACACTTCCTACACGAAACGGGGAGTTTGTTGGTACACTTTCTGCTTTCAAGACTTGAAGACTTTAAAGATCCTCCGGCATTGAAGACGTGAAGAGACGTCAAAGACTTGAAGACACGAAGGACCTACAAGAATGAAGATCAAGACAAAACTATCTCGAAGATCGAGACAAAGCTACAGCCAAGGGGGAGTTTGTTGGTGCACTTGTGTCTGTACTTTGTCTCTATTTTGTCTTGTTACTGAACGATGTCTTTGTTAGTCTGTAAGTTTGACCAAGTCAACCATCCTCCTGGTTTGACTTGGCCAAACAGTCAACATTATGTTTGTAAGATGTTGGGTCGAAGGATGTGCCATCGAAGGATTGCCTATATCCTTCGATGACCTGCTCGAAAGATAACCTTCGATAGATGGACCACGAAAGATCACATCTTTCGAGGTACATCTGGATCATTCGAGGTCTTTCTAGTCGACAGATGATCTTTCGATCAGTCTGTCTGATCCTTCGACCAGACCTGCTGTTTTGGGTATAAATACCCGTGTGTTGTGTTCAGTTCAGAAGCGAGACACAAGGAGAACACATAGACAGTAGGAGAACACTTAGAGAGCAGAAACACACACACACTGAGAGAGAGTTTACAGGACTGATTTGTAAACATAGAGCTTGTAACTGGACCTTTCATACGTTTAATACAAGTGGTGTTAATCGTTGAACTTTGCGTGTCGTGTTATTGCGTGTTCTATCTCGGTTTGCTATTTCGGTTGGATTCCGCACAACCGGAGTGGTTCGTATACAAGGATTAGGCGACTAGATCCTCCCCTAGCCGGACCTACAGGCCTCATCTATTCTTCATAAGTATCAGTGTTTGGGCCTCTCATCTTTCGTAGGAATTAGCATATTGTACGTTGATTTTTTTTAAACAAAAATCTCACAGTGAACTTCTCTATTTTTAGTTGGGCCTCTATTCTCACGAAAGACCCAACTGTGAGTATCATATGAGATTTGGGCCTTGTCACTTAACTATTATTCATCCATTGGGCTTTTAAGAGTTAGTGGGCTTTTGAGAGTATTTTGTTTTTCATTGGTTTGGGCACAGGAAATTTAAAGGTCCACGAAATACTCACATGGTTATTCGTCATCTAGCTCTTCGTGGGATATTATTCGTGGACTAATATTATTCGTGGAAATTAGTTTTTCTCAGAAGGTTCACAAGATTTTTTTAAGTGTTTCAAATTGGTTATTTTTAGTGTTAGGGGTATCGGATCAGAGTAGGCTCGAGCGGAAGCGGAACAAACACACACACACACTAGCAGAAAATAAAGAACACCAGAATTTAGGTTACGTGGTTCGGTCAAGGTGACCTACGTCCCCGGGTGCAACTAGGGTTTTACTTTTATTAGATGCTCACAACTGTTTTCAGAATGACACAGACTACAGTTACATAATAGGTACTTATAGAACAAGATTAGGGTTTCCTACTTGGTTAACAAGTTAACTACGTGGCCCTAATAACTAGGGCCGACTAACCCTAATTAGGGCCGGCTACCCTAAAGCCTACGAACCCAACATTTAGTCCACTATGAGTTCTGACTGGTGGGGTTGGAAACCTGATCCTAATGCGGATATGTATACGAGTAAATGTTCAGGTCCAGTCCCTTCATGGGCTCAAACTCCCACGTCTTCGTCATCAGTACAATCGAGTTCAATTATAGTAAATCAGTGGGTTTTTGCTACAAACCAAAACCAAAGTATTCAAAGTCTTCTTTTGAGCGAAAATGAAACCGGTAGTAACAACCGCCCGCCAAAGCTCATGCATATGAACGAGTATCCCAGATGGCAAGAGAGATTTCATACGTATATTCTTGGGCAAAACATTGTGGTTGTCTTTTACCAAGGAATTCGATCAAGCACTTGAAGAAGCCGGTTCAACTGCTGCGACATTTGCGGATCTTTCTGTCGATGATAAGAAGACATATGATTTAGAAAAGAAAGAATTCTCAATTCTAACTCAAGCCTTAAACAAAGATATTTATCATCAGTTTGTGGGATTCAAAACGACAAAATGTTTGTGGGATGCACTAAAGGCAAGAGGTCCGCAAACTGAGACATGATCTGCTCAAAAAGGAGTTCGACGGCTTCATGTGTATGGAAAGGGAGTCGCTGGGAGACATGACAAGTCGATTTTATCATCTGCTGAGTGAGATGGGTAATTTTAAGGTCACGGTAACTTCGGAAGAGGTTGTCACAAAGTTTGCCGACGCATTGCCAGCTCAATGGAATGGTTTCTTGGAAATTCTAAAGTATAATGGCACGCTAGTAACAACCACCATCCGTGATTTCATTCAACTCTTGGAGAACAAAATCAAGAGGAAATCAGGAAGGCAAAAAGAGTTCCGGTACCACAAAATCCCGAGATGTACTATGGAAATTGTGGAGGTACCAGCACGGTTGCAAGACCTGCTCAACTACAAACGACTTTGCCTCAGAGCAAAGCTATAAGTCTACTGGAGTACCATCATTTCTTGATCCAAACTACAAAGGTCAACAAGTTTGTTATGGAAACACTTCATCGACAGTCAATGTTGGTCAGTCAACTAATTCAAACACATTCGGCTAGATACTTCAAGTTTCTCGAAAGTAAGTGTTGAGGTGGCAAAGGAACATATGGAGCTTCTAAACACATTGATGAGCACATACTGTGGGTTGGTAGAAGGGCAAATTGGGAACATCAATTTGACTCAGGAAGATTATCAGCAAATCGATAAAGATGAAATGGATTTGATGGAAATCAAGTTGGCATTTGCTAGTGTAGTGAGGCGAGCAAAAGACTTCAAATTTAACCACAAAAAATTATCTGAGTTAGTGCTAAAGGACATAACTTGCACGGGTTTGCAAACATCGAGTACGTTTTCTGTAATTATTGAAGATAAAGGACACAGTTTGCAGTAAGTGACATACATAAAGGACGATTTTTGTAATTTACTCTTACTTTTATCACTATCCTTCAAACCAAGCCTTTCATTTCACATCTGACGTTTGGCCTAAGTGTCAGGATTAACAGCAGCACTACTTTTCCAATCACCCACAAAGAATGCATTTTCCACTATCGGCTTTTCTATCCACTTGCATGCCATTTGTTCAAAATCCATTTCATAAGCCTCGTACACATCTCGTGCAATACAACTCACCACATAGAGAGTTTTGCCCGAGTTTACGAACTCCGGGCGTAAGAGTCACTGTTCTAGGAAATTCTTCATTCCAAGTAGCGTCAAAGAGGTTGCATTGGTTGTCACTTCATATAAATGACAACTGCTGCTAATTGTATACATTTTTCCATTGAATGAATGTATATCAAGGATGGGGAAAGGTAAGTAAAGAACATTCCAGGTGGCTTGGTTACCAGATACAGAATGACCTCCAAGATTTGCAAACCACGCTGAATGAGAAGAGATGGACAAATACATTGGTTGTTTAGCCAAAATAAACTTATTCCAGTTAGAGACCGCAAGTGATCTCCTTGACTTACGGACATCACCAAAAGCAATAAAATCAACTAATCCCAAGCTCATCATAATTAAAAACAAGAGATCATGGTGAAGGTTTAACCATTCAGTGTCTGGTCATGCTTCTAGTATTTGGCCAGTCCTGCACTTGCAAAGGAACAATAATTATATGCAAAAAAAAGTCAACCCAGGACAAGTACATAAGGAAGCTACACTTGGCAAATCTAATCTAATCTTACAAAACTACTAACCAGCTCCAAAAAAGAAAGCTCGAGAAAATAATGCCATTTTGAGTGAAAAGTAAACTACAAATCTTTCATGTGAGAATCCCAAGTGTTGAATGAGTTAATTCATCATACAGATCACATCATCTCATTTTGCAAATTAAATAACAGCTTCAGTGTCTAAATTAACAAATCGTTACACGTAGAATCAATCAACTGTGACAAATCAAATCAAGTGAAAAAGCATTCAACGCAAAACAACTGACAAAAAAAAAAAAACAGATTTCTACACTAAAATTTAACAAAAAAATTTCAAATCTCATAACAATTAAAGTAACCAAGTTATACCTGCAAATCTAAAATCGCAATAATTAAAGTAGCCAAGTTATACCCGCAAATCTAAAATCGCAATAATTAAAGTAGCCAAGTTATACCTGCAAATCTACAAATCGGAAAGACGCGGCACCTGCGTTGAAGTAGAGTTGGGGTGGGCGACATACTCTAGGCAATTGTGACTAACGAGGAGGCACAAGAGAAATATAAGTGTTAAATGTGAAACGAATGCTAAAAGTAGTGTTATATTTGAATGAAAAACTACAATAATACCCCTTAAAAATGAATTGCAAGTGTGCATGACTTCACGCGTGATCATTTTGCATAATAATAAACTTTATCCTCTAAATCATGTAAGCACACATAAAACGGATTATCATATCCAAGGTAAAGCATACTTCTATAACACCTCAAACAACATTTCTTATAGAGTAGAAATTTGTTCGGACTATATAAGAAATGATCAAACAATGAAGTGGTCAATCAAATCCATCATGCTCCAATACAAATCAATAATCATAGAAGAGTTATATTATATATTTCCAAGCAAAGATCAAGATATAATAATTAAAGCTAAACGAGCAGAGAATCATTTGAAAGGGATTTCCACCAAGTACTTAACTAGATGTTATATAAATTAGTGGATTTAGCTCTATTAAATGTCTGTGGAGTGGTCCAAATGAGCAGGAATCTTGCTGTATTTATAGAAAACGACAGCACGCTGCACACGGCCCCGTGTTGGCTGGACACGGCCCCGTGTGCAGATGGAATCCTGACACATTTTGTCCGTATTCTAATAAAAATCAGAAAAGAATCTTTCAGTGGACACGGGGGCGTGTTGACCTGGACACGACCCCGTGTCTAGAAGCTGTCTTAAGGACTTTCTGGTTTCTAGGGAATTTAATTTGATCGGGCGGCTCCTTACTTGATGGGACAACCCCAAAGTGCCTAAGATACCTTAATTGCTCCGGACTAAGACAAGAACTCAAGAGGTTGTCGGTGAGGGTGATTCCTATGCTATATGTAGGTGGACAAGTCCAACCCTTTCCCGGGCTCTCGTTAAAAAAGGTGTATACCGAATCGCTCAGGTCTATGTATGCACTGAACGAAGTCGATGGAGAGTCCTTCACGGCACAATTGGCACAGGGACGTCTATCGATCAAGTCCTCGCTAGAGTTGGAGATATCATCGGGAATATTAGAGTTGTTTGAATGCGATCCCAACAATTCTTCTTTGGTGTCGTCTTGAGATGAGTCAATAAAATCCATCTCAAGTTCTTTTAACCAATTAAGAATTAGATCTTCTAGTTGAAATAGTTCACCAAGAAGCATTTCTCCTAGAATGTCCGGTTGGGCGCATTCGAGGGAGAGATAGGGATTATTTTACTTTCGCCCATCTTAAGGATACAGGAAAACAATGGGTCTATATAGTGGGGCTTATAATTCAGAAAGAAACATTTTAATTCTTCATGAGAGCCTCCACATATTTGACACCACGTACCATAAGAGTGCCGAAAGTAAAAAGTATCAGTATCACTCATGTTTGTGTCAGAAATTACCAACCGTTGGGATCTTACGGTTCTGTTTTCAGTAACTGAATCTTGGGCACGGGGGCGTGTTGAGTGGGCACGGCCCCGTGTTTAGCTTACTGTCTGACTTAAAACAAGATTGCCAGTTCCAATGATTGGGCACGGGGCGTGTTCAACGGGCACAGCCCGTGCTGAGTTCTGTAGAAGCTGAAAAATTACGAAAAATCCTAAAAACAAAAGAAAAATTTAGAAAAAACGATTAAACCGTTGATTCCTAACTTTCTTAAAATCCTTGTGTCCCCGGCAACGGCGCCAAAAACTTGATGCGTGTGAAGTGCTATATATATTAGGTGTATATTTTAAGCCCGTTTTACACTTTTTAGCCAAGTTTTAAATTTATAAAACACGTTATTTTCTAACACTAAACACACATATGGGCAAGTGCACCCATCATGGACGTAGTATAGTGTTGGTAAGATACCGAGGTCGTCCAAGGACCCAAGAGCTTTTAGTACTGGTGTATCCTCAACGTCTAATCAAATCAAAAGTTAGAAAAAAGGTTTTAAACTAGAAAAATAAAACTTACTAAAATGCTGAAAATAAAATAAAAGTAAAAACAGATAGACAAGATGAATCACTTGGATCCGACTCGTGTGTAGTGTAACCTTTGATTATTTCCGCACTTTTGCACATTTTAAGAGATTATCTTGGTTATTGTAGTAGGCCCCTCTTTTGAAGGCGACGTTACCCTCAACCCAGTAGTTTGAGTCAGCAAGGATACAATCCTAAAGGGTCGGATTATTGAAAGATAATTAATTAAGTTATTAATGCATAACGTGGTAGGCCCCTCTTCTGAAGGTGACGTTACCCTCGGCTAAGTAGTCTGAGTCAGCAGGGATACAGTCCTAAGTAGCCGGGTTAAAGTTTTAATAGTAGTTTAACTTATGAGGGGATCAAAGAGTTCGGACCCCCGCCATCCAATACCGGTGGGTATTGAAGGAGGTCCTACTAAATTTGACCCAGGTCCTTTGCAGGATCTATACACTGAACAATGGCAAGACTCTTACCAAACCGTTCCCTTAACCCCCGACCAGGTAGCCAACATATCTCTATATAGACCGTGGAGATATGAATGGTGAAAATCTTTTATTTTATATAGACAGTAAAATAATGCCAAGACATCATGGACAAACGATAAGGAAGAATCACCTTCAACATAAGAAACTAGTTATAAAAGTCATTAATACATAACCAAATAAAAAGTGTGAAAAGATTAAAAATAAAAGTATTACACTAAACACTTGTCTTCACCAAGTGATGTAAGAGACTTAGGCAAACATGGCCTTTGATTGTCAACAAACTCTTACGATCAATCTTGGATCCCGAGACGACTCACACACTCTATGATGGACAATGGATGATGGTGGTGGATGATGGTACTGTGATGGTGGTGGGTGGTGGGTGAAGTGTGAGAGAGGTGGTGTGCCAAGGGATGAGTTGCAAGTGAACCAAGCACTCCTATTTATAGGCTGAACAGAAGCTCGGGCACAGCCCCGTGTCCATCCTCCTCTCTTTCTTCATTAACTGCAGTTTGTCTGCATTAGTTGACCACGCCCCCGTGTCCGCTGAGCACGACCCCGTGTGCAGAAGCATATCTGTACTATCAAGATTTGCCTGGATTTCGCGAATCTTATAGTTGACCACGGCCCCGTGTCCGCTGAGCACGGCCCCGTGGTGGGCGATGGAAGCTTCTACAACTTTGTCTTTTCTGCTGACACTTGGGCACGCCCCCGTGCTCAGTGAGCACGGGGCGTGTTTAGTCTTCTGTTCTTTTGCTTTGCTTGGGAAGATGCTGTCAGGGGGTCGGGCATGTCACGTTTGTTCCTTTTCTTGTATTTGTGTTAGATTTAGCTGCCTTTTTGCTTCTTTTGTTTATTTGAGCTCATTTAATCCTGAAGATACAAAAGGAAGACAAAAACACACTTTTTCCAACATTAGTACTAGAAATGGTTAGTTTTATGCCACAATTGATGTAATTTATATGTTGCATTTTGTGCACATCAGTAATTAATGTAAGAACATGTCTAAGCATGTTCAACCCGACAATTTCCAGTTCTGACCCAATGTAGCATATTTTAGAAATGCCTTAGAGCTTTATTAGGACCAGGTTACATGTTAGTATAACCCTCTGTGATTATACAACTTGGTTCATTAGTTATCCGATTCATATGCATGTTTCCGTTATATGCCTAAATGTTGACCAATATGCCCTTTTGACCTTAAAACGTGAATTTTGAAAATGTGAAAAGACAATAACTTTTGCTACTGAATTATAAACATTTCCCTAAATTTTCACATCAGTTTGAGGTCTAGATTAGGAGCTTAATAGCGTAATTAGAAAGCTTTTTATTAATTAAACGACGTAATTAGCATATAGCCTATCTAAACCCAATTTTTTATATCAAAATTTTTACCTACTGATGTAAAATAATATTTTGGGATTTTTGAAGATTTTTATTTATTTTTAGGCTGAGCATAACATAGGGTTATAGCTTTGATTCGATAATTATCGGTTTTACCCTTTTCATGCATAAAATGAGTTTTACACAAAATTTTAATACCAAACCTTTTGCTACTGATTTTATATGATAAATAAAATATTTTATGCCTTCAAGAATGATAAAAATATCAGCTTTTCTTATAAAACCCGGAAATCGCTTAAAACCGCCTTTTTACGCGTTTTAAACGCATAGTATGAGTTAAAATCATTTTAAACATATAAGACTTGATACTTACTGATGTTTTAAGTACATTTTCATAATTAAACAGTAAGCAAAAGTTTTGAACTCAGAATGCTAATTTTGACCTTTAAAGCTTATGTGAAATTACCAAAATGCCCCTACGATGCATAGTTTGGTTATAAAAGATAAATTTCACATATATGTAATACCCTACTGTTATGACTTATAAAAATACATATTTTTACTGATTATATCATACCTGAAACTCATATTTATATTTAAACTCTTTAATAAGCTTTAAAATGACCAAAATACCCCTACGGGGCATAATTTGAGTTTAATTTCGTTTTGGGCATAATGGAAGGTATCCTACTGATACCACAACATATTTAAGGCATATTAACTTAGGAAACCTATTCGTGACTCTTTTGGTTACCCGTTACGCACTTTTCACGTTCGGCGCGGTTTATGTAACTAGTTTGCATAAATTAGCTGAAACGGGTCAAACCTTATCATTTTTATCTCAAAATTCAGAATGTGTTTAGTTTACCCATATTAAAAAAGTATACAAAATTGTCGGGTCTAAACCACATTCTAATCCGGTCTTCACTTAATCGTGCGTTTTGAACCGTATCTTCCTTTAAAACTAACCGGTCTAAGTTTAGGCTTAATTAAGACCCGTTAGGAATCGAATAGGTTATTAAAAACCTTCGTTCCAGATTAGGAGCCCGGTAAAAGCTACTTACACTCACTGTTTGTGATATATACTTGCTCAGGTAAATACTTTTAACTTATTTTCCGTTATACGGGCTTGGGATACGGTATTATAAAAATACCGCTTGGTCGGCTGTGTAATCATTTAAATCAGATTGTGATTAATGTATTTACATAACCCGTTTTAATCTCTATTATTTGGTGTATGGCCTTTGGGGGTTAATGACCATGTCCCGGATATCCTTGGCATCATTCATTAAAATGGCCACGACTTAAGCACGGGGTGTAGGCATACACCTGACAGTTGCATATGTAAAAACTGGTAACCCACTTTAAGGAATTAACCTTGTGGGCATTATACCTGTGGCGTGTCAGTTAATCTTGTCCGGCTCTTCTAACCGGCCATGACGGACGACAAATAAGTAAAACTGTATACAAGATTATTTTTAAATAATTGTCCCAAGTTATAAAAGAAATTTTGTGCCTTGTGCATTCAAATCAATTTTCTTTAACTCTTTTCAAAATGAGTCGGTTAATTGTATTAACAGTGTAAACTGACGTATTTTCCCAAAAAGGCTAAGTGCAGGTACTAAACGGAATAGGCTGGCTACTCCTAGCGTCACTAAAGAGTCTTGCAAGCTTAAGATGTTAAAGTCTGCTGAACAATGATCTTTTTATCTTTTGATCCGCCTATGGAACCTTTACAGTCCGTTTGTAATACTTTGATATTACTATTTATTCGGTTGTAATGTGATTCATCTTTTGCTTCCGATGTGCATTAAATTGTGTTGTTTGACTATGATGATATCAACTACGTCACGATACTCCCCACCGGGCCCACCGGTAATACGTGGAAATATAGGGGTGTGCCACCTCTGCATTGAACGAAGACCAGTTACCATTGTGACGAAGAATGAATATTGACGAAGAATGCATACTTTGGACGAAGACTTCACTCAACGAAGACTAAAGGAGTGTACGAAGACTTAAGGTGGACGGAGACTCCCCTTTGACGAACACCCATGCATGACGAAGACTCAACTGAACGAACACTCAATGATGTTGGACGAAGACTCAACTATTCATCGTATATGATATCGAAGACTAAGGGTTCGTCCAGTTTATGTGTGGCGAAGAATCAAGCAACAAAGACTCCACTCTTCGTGGCCTGGCCTGTTGAATGTCCGTGAGTCCGCTTCCTTTCTTCGTCGGACTTGTGGATAAGGTTGCTATAAAAAGCAAACTCACAAATAGATAAGGTTAGACATGAGAGAACACAGCAAACACAGGAGTGAGAACTCAGAGAGTTTGAGAGCATTTTCTAGCTTAATCTTTGAAAACAAACTTTCTGATAGTTATACATTGAGCTTTTTTAACGTTGAATCTTGTGTGTATTCGTGTTCTTGATCTCGGTTTTGTAGGTCCACCCGGAGGATCGAGTAACCTCTATTCCCTGTTTTCCGACAAACCCGTGAGTGCGGAATCCAAACGGGTAAGTTAAACCAAGTTACGAACACGTAAAACACAAAGATTCAACGATTAACACTCCATTGTATTAATGCGTATGAAACCGTTACAAAACAATGTTTACAAGATATCCTTATAAACTCTTAGTGTGTGTATGTTTACAGTGTTCGCTCTCAAATCTATTCAGACTTGCCTAGTTGTTTCTGTTCTGTGTCTGTGTATTTATACCAACATGACTGACGAAATCAAGTTCTGGACCAAAACCCATTGACGAAATCCAAGACCTGGACGAAATCACAGTGATTTCGTCACATGTGGATTTCGTCCTAAGTGTTTTCGTCCCATTTGGTTTTCACCATAAGGAGTTCTCACCACAAACAGACTAACACATAAACTCTAAACTAAACATGCATACTGCACACACGCAGTAGCAATTTCATACGTTACAAAGTAAGTATCATACCGAGTCAAGACAGGAGGTTGTCTTGACTACGGCCTTCACTTCGTAGCCGAGTCGAACTGAGCCGAGCCGTATCCACTTAATATGTATCAACAAACTCCCCCTTGGATGCCGCTCGCGAGGTTCGTAATCTCGTTCTCCATCTCATGATGGTCCTTTTTCTCGGAAAGGATCTTCAAAGTCTTCACGCGTCGTGAGTAGAAAGTGTATCAACAAACTCCCATTTTCATTTAGGAAGTGTATCAATAAACTCCCCCTTTGATTATGCGGTGCATCTTTTGATTTTCAATACTTGAGATCCTTGTGGTGTTGATGATTGATCAGCAGCAACTCGATCATATTTATCATTTGAGTGCCTTCACGTCGTGTCTTCATTCCGCACCTTGTCATCGAACATGTTCTCCTCTCCTTTAGCATCTGCACATGCAAGAAATCTAAACGCGTAATGAGAACAACTGCTTGGAATATAGTTAACATTAAACAAATAACACACATGTGACCATGTTTTCAACTACCGTCCGACAGTTAGTTTGAAAAGTTAATAGATTTTTCAATTTTGATTATTAACATTCAAAACTTGCAAACTCTGACCATTTATGAAGATTCAGTCATTTTGGTTTTCAATCAGATTTCAGGCAAACGAAGACTTGAGTTCCAACATCGGTTAATCAAAACTAAAGCAGAAATAAAATCTTTTTGACTTTTATAAAGTTTAAATTAAAACACACCTAAAATCTTTTTGGTATTTTGAATATTTCAAATGTAAAGACTGAAAGCAGTAAATAAATATATAAAGAGTTGCAGAAACTAAGAAAAGTAAATATATACAAACATTCTTTTTGCGAGTTTCGAGGGTAAGAGAATCATATCAGTGTACGGTCATGTCAAAACGTTCTTGTTGTTCATTTTGTTAACAATTAGATAAACATCCTATAACGATTATCGGTATTGTTGTCCACATAAGCTCAACTTATCATATGTAATCATGGTGAGGGGATACGATAAGGTATGATTTATACTTACCGACCGGTGTTCATCCACATCACGACACATTCCCGTATCAAGGTATGCACGAGAATTTCATCTTACTGGTGAGTATACCATTTATCATCTGTTTTGCCGTATAAAAAGATGTGAGTAACTCACTTATTTTGATTTGAAAATAAGCCCTATGTGATAGAATCACTTATGGATGAGGAACTTGATTTTCAGATGCATGAGGGCACAGGAGCAAGTCCGTGAACAGGTTAGTACTTTCATACAGCAAAGAGACGAACTTGACTCCCGGATAAATGTGATATATTATCACTTGTTTTGTGGACATGCGATTGTTGATCACTTATTGAGGTCGTATGCAGTATGTACACGTATGTATGGTATCATGGAAGATCTAGACTTCGTCTCCGTTTGTTTCGGTAAAAGAAACAACCATGATACCCAGATGATAAACAACATAAAGACCACATATCTCATAACCTCAGCAATCTCTCAAACGAAATTTCGGTACTAAGACCATATGCCAATGAGTGGTTCCGACCTGGTCTTCAGTCGATTTAAGTTTATATCACCCTGCACACTTTAAGATGATTGTGAGCCTACCGATACATCTTATATAGAGCTGCTTAACATTTTTCATTTAGCATTTTAGTTTAAAAAGGTTTGGACAGACCACTGATGTACTATCATTTTCTCTTTTGCTCGCCAGGAAACTCATTTTTGTTTTTCTATTGTTTTTGAGTTTTTGAATTTTCAAATTTTGGATTTACTCCCCCTAAAATCAACAAACTTACAATAATTTTAAAAACACAAAGATATTTACAAAAACGATTTTCCGATATCGAATTAACTCATGTTTGACCTTAATGCCGTTTACCAAAATTAAATTTTTGTCATAAATGATTTATCGAATTTTGGAAAAATCATTTGGCGTGTCGGTAATCGGTGCGGACCGTGACAACATTGATGGGTTTCATTGTGAAACAATCACGTGTGAGGTGATATTCGAGATCAACGTGTCTGGTCAAAGAGTGCTGTACGAGAGGATAATAATTCATAAAGCAGCTTAAATATCGACAAGTATATGAGAGATTAGAAATTTAAAATCGTATCCTGCAACTGCTTCGTGCATTGCTAGGAATCTGAGTGCTCTCCCAAACTAGATATCCACCCGGTGTGGACTTCAAAGTCGATTTTTGTAGCTACTGAAAAATCTCTTCACAGCAACAAGATCAAAAACCTCTAACAACCAAAACTTTGGAATGATCTTCATTTTGTCGAAGTGGTCAAATTCTTTCATCATCATTCTTCTTTTCTTTTTCTCTCTCTCTCCATCAATGGCAACAATATCTCCTAGATGTAACAATATTTCGGAGCCTTATGTCACCGATCTTGTGCATGGACGCTCCACAATCAACAATCCTAAGACTATCAATAGTTCCTCCTGGAACATCCTGCACACTCATTTAGAGATTAGTTGGAGAGAGGGACCCAAGCCTTCACAGACTTAGGTCGTCCGACATCATCGAGAATTGTGACATCCATTTCCCGATGATTTGGAATTGATGTAGCTCCCCCTGAAACAATTTCTGATTTTGGTTTCCAAATCTGTTTTTGTTTTTCATTTTTAACATCTGATTTAACAGATTTTGTTTGGACAACCTCCGGTTTTAAAACCTTTTCAACATTTTTCCGTTGTTTCTTTATCTGTTTCACTTCTTGTTGTTTAACAAGATGAGGGTCCTGTTTTGGTGAAACAGATCTCTTATGGTAACTATTACCATGGGGGGCATCAACCTTTGCCTTTCCTTTCGTGAGATATGGACAATTTCTGACAATGTGCCCATACTCACCAAATTCAAAGCATGATCTCCGCTCAACAAACCTCGAAGAATCATAACTGTAGGAGCTTGATGATGAACTTCGTGATCTTGAGGTACTTGGTCCTACATCACAACCGTTTGTGTGTTGTGTGTAATTGTTTTCACTGTTTCTTTTCAAAATTTTAACTTGTTTAACAAAATCTGTGTTGGATTTGTTTTTGAAAGTTTCAATTTTATCAGTCCCTCTGGATTTCACGAAGTTCACCTTCTGAATCTTTTTCTTGTTTTGGCTCTGTTTGCCTTTTCCATTTCCTTGGGCAGCGTGATTTTGCTTTCGTTGATTGTTTTGTTTTTGCAATTTTTGATTCCCATATTTCTTTCTATCTTCGGATTTTGGGATAGGAGCACACTGAGTTACTACAACTCCTGGGCTCGACTTTCCCAAAAACTTACTGGTAGAATCTTCGAAAACTTTATCAATCAAAGATTGATTGACATTCTTGATAGGGAAATCCTTGTCTGAATATATTTTATCAGATCCAATCAACGTGTAAAGCAAGCTCACGCTTTCACAACTTGCAGATGAGGATTCAACAGACTTGGCGGTAGCAGTCACAAACGGTTTTGCAAGTGGATCACAAAGAATGTGATTTTCGAGAGGTATGTTTTCCTCTTTTGTTACCGTTTCTGACTGTTTGGAGTGAGTATCCTCGGATTCATCATATGACACTTTCGCATCTGCTGACTCATCCGAATCAAAGGATACTTCCTTTTTGTAACCAAGCCCAGCTGTGAATTCCTCAAGGTTCAAAGAAACTGAGGGCTCAAAGTGAGGTTTATCTTCCTCTTCAGGCATCGAAGAATAATCGTGTTTAATAGGTGGTGGACATTTCTTATAGCCAATGCATGTGACATCAGTTTTCTTTTTCTGTATGTCAATGATGTGATCCAGCACATATCTAGAGTTTGAATAACTATTCAGCTTAAGCTGGATCACCTCACTTTCACACTTAGCACAGGCTAACTCTTTTTGCATGATCTCAAGACGATTGATGTAAAGGTTTATTTCAGCTTGTTTTCTTGAAACCATTTTCGTTAGCTCAGTCTTATATGCTTTTAATGTTTCAATTATCTTTTTAAATTCCTTTTCATAATTTTCACGAAACATGTTGGCCTCTGTGCATTTCGAAAGATCCACGGTCAAATGTTGATTGTGGATATATGTCACATCATATTTGCTTTTCAAATCGTCAAATTTGCTTTGCAAATCAGACAATTTAACATTTAATCCAACACACCTATCACAACTATCAGATTTTGATTCATTGACACGTACCTGACTGGAATCACTCTCAGATGTTGACCTATCAGCATCAGAATCAACAACCTCCCTTGATGATTTACATTCAGATCCATCCTCGCTTGAACTTGAACTTGAAGTTGTAACATCTTCAACTGAAGTTGAAACGTCTTCAACTGAGCTACTGTCATGTTCAGAAGATTCATCGTTTCGCGATGATTCACCATTGTTGGCATCTTTGACAATTTTAGCA
Source organism: Helianthus tuberosus (assembly GCA_030545235.1). Taxonomy (NCBI): domain Eukaryota; kingdom Viridiplantae; phylum Streptophyta; class Magnoliopsida; order Asterales; family Asteraceae; genus Helianthus; species Helianthus tuberosus. The sequence continues at coordinate 42,309,656 of CM060448.1, read as the reverse complement.
TAAAACGCCGTTTTTGTTTGACCACTGTTCCTTGGATCAAGAGATGATGGTGCTACAGTAGAACGATGGCGCTGTGAGGTAACTGGTGGTAGTGGATTTCCATACAAGTCTGTGGTTGGAGCTGGCTTTACAGGAACTTGTATCGGATTGACATACAAATCTGTTGTCATTTTCGGTTCACTTTGCTTTTGATTAGTAACTGACGCCCATTGTTCTGCCGTAATTCGACGTGGTGTGGGAGATTCGGCCCATGATGGCGATAATCTCGTGCTTCTATATTTGCTCTCTGCATTTGACGGAGTACCAGACCAAGCCGGATTCATTTTGAATGTATAATGACGAATACCTGCTCAAAACACTCAAATCAAACAGTTTAGAATGTTTTAAAAAGCTTCTCTTAATAAAATGAAAAGATATGTGATGAAAATAGGGGTTTTCGTCGCTGATATGTTTGATTTGGTCGCTGAAATGGTGATTTCGTTGCTGAAAGGGTGATTTCATCGCTGAAAGGGTGATTTCGTCAATGAAAGGGTGATTTCGTCGCTGAAAGGGTGATTTCGTGACTGAAAGGGTGATTTCGTCGCAAAAAGGTGATTTCGTCGCGAAAGGTGATTTCGTCGCTGAAAGGTGATTTCGTCGCGAAAAGTGATTTCGTCCAGAAACTTCTGATTTCGTCGCTGATGTTTAAGTAACGCTTCTGATTTCGTCAGGAAAAGTGATTTCGTCCAGAATTAGTTGACCAGCAAGTAATTTCGTCCAGAAGTGTGATTTCGCCAAGCATGTTTTCGTCCAACCCAAGGTGTTTTCGTCTGGATGCTGATTTCGTTGACAGGATGATATTGTTGACCAAAGTGATTTTGTTGAAATAAGATGAAGATATTTTTCAACAAAAAATAGATCTTATCTAAACCTGACACAAACCTGCCCAAGATGTCCAATTTTCAAACTTCACCTTACTCTTATCAGACTATTTTTCAACAAACACCATCATCATTTGAATGACACAATTTTCAAACAATTGTTTTTATAATCTAACACAATTTTCAAACAATTGTTTTTATAATCAATCAACAATTCATAACACAAATAAATTGAGTGTATGAAGATCAAACACAGAATCTTATGAAGAACCAACAAGAACAACTTGAAGATATTATGAACTTGATGAGTTTTTAGGTGACCGATAAATTTTCAAACAATATTTTTTGCTAAAACTTTCAATAAAAACCCCCCAATAACATACAAGCATGTAATATAACAAGGTTTCCACTAAAACAAGAAGCAAAACATACTGATTTTCAAGGTTCAAAAGCTGTTTTTCAGAAAGTGTATGTGATCTTTAAACTCCAAAATACAAGAAAAACACTTCAAAATCTTTAAAAATCACAAGAAAACAACTTGGTTTAAACAAGGAATCGAGCCAATGCTCTGATACCAATTGTAGGTCCACCCTGAGAATCGAGTAACCTCTATTCCCTGTTTTCCGACAAACCGGTGAGTGCGGAATCCAAACGGGTAAGTTAAACCAAGTTACGAACACGTAAAACACAAAGATTCAACGATTAACACTCCATTGTATTAATGCGTATGAAACCGTTACAAAGCAATGTTTACAAGATATCCTTATAAACTCTCAGTGTGTGTGTGTGTTTACAGTGTTCGTTCTCACACTTTTGGGCGTTTTCTCATGATCCCGTACATATATATATATATATATATGTAGGGGATCCTGTAAAAAGTGCCCAAAGTGTGAGAAGTGTGAGAAATGTATTATAACACTATATATAATACTATATAACACCATATAAACATCGTATAATAATATGTAACACCATATAATACCATATAACGCTATGTAACATTATATAACAAATATAACACTATAGGTTGTCTGATAGCATGTCTCTGATAGATGTATAGTGTTATATATTGTTAATAATGTTATATAGTGTTACATAGCGTTATATTGTGTTATATGGTGTTACATAGTGTTATACGGTGTTATATAGTATTATATATAGTATTATAATACACTTCTCACACTTTGGGCACTTTTTACAGGATCCTATATATATATATATATATATATATATATATATAGGGTTAGGTTAACGTACAAATGCTCTTATCCTACATTACGTACGTGATCATCTCAGCCGTCAGATCTTCATCCCACATTGAATTCGCATGTTGATTTTTTGTAACAATTTCGCATGTTGGTTTTTTAACATGCGATTTCATTAAAATTACCACATGAGAAATTGTTACAAAAAACCAACATGCAATTTCATCAAAAATATCACATGCGAAATTGTTACAAAAAAACAACATGCGAGTTCATCAAAAATTATCACATGCGATTTCATCCTGCTATTTTATAACATGCGAATTCACCATCGCATACATAGCGTACGTTATGCCATTTTGTACAATACACTTTCTTTCTCTCTCTCTCTCTCTCTATATATATATATATATATATATATATATAAGGTCAGGATTTAGAGAAAACGTGGGAAAGTGTGAGAACAGTGAGAACGATTATGGATCGTTAGATCAAAACAATCTATGGACTAGATTGGTGCGGTTGCGTTATTGTAAATAACACCAATTCTATTAAGTGGACACGCTTCATTAAGGGTAAAAGAGTCTTTTATCGCTCAAATTCAAAACGCCAACAAAAATGATAACACGCCATTCAAAACAAATAAAACGCCATTAAATACAAAACGCCAAAAGTTAGTGATAAAATGCGTTGGAGATTACAGGAAGAGGAAACAACACAGTAACTAAATTCAATTATTAACATTTATTAGAAGAAATTCCCTCCTAAATTACGCGCCAAAAACATCATTATATAAACGACGTTAAACATCGCTTCCATAATCACTTCAATCTATCATTCTGCAAAAACATCTTTTACCAAAACGTCAAAAATGGCAACCATCGTTTGGTGGAGATACACTCTGGCAATCAGACGATTCGTCCTACGTTTTGACAACAGAAGGAGGGTCTATGTTAGGACAATCAAAGCAATTTTTAAGATGGAAGAAGAGGTACAGAGGGGTATCCTATCGCTTGGCATCGCTCTGGATAACGAATGTCATGAAACATATAAGCTTATGAAAATATTAACAAGGAAATTTGGACCAATCAAAGTAGATGGAAAATCGGACCCAGTCATGACATCATGGCGTTTTGATGAGGAAACAGACATGGTGACCGTTATAAATAACAGCGGAGAGCAGGAAGACTATCTGCTTGAAAACATCAGGACAAAGCAGGGGATTGGGTTCATGGAAGAATTGCACAAGGCCACTTGTTTGTGTTGGTGCAGTTTTTGTGTCCGATGCTGTTCGAATAGATTAGAATTATTTTATGTTGATTATGTAATAGTTAGTGAAACGGTCAAACGAACGTGTATTGACCCGCTCGTTTGAAGTGGTCAAACGAGAGGGTTATGTGTTTGACCGTGTGTGTTTGCAAGACAAGGGTTGTGGCTATAAATACCACCACTTGTTCATTTGCAAAGTGAGAGAGTTGGCAGAGAGTGTGAGGAAGCTTTTAGGCTTTGGGGGGGAGATCACCACTTGGTGTCTCCCCGGATGTATACTCCTTTGGTATTGTTCGGTTATCTTGTAATCGGGCCGCTTTGTAATGTTATACTACCGGATTAATACAAAGAAGTTGTTTGTTTGTCTCCAATCTCTCCCGTTTTGAACATAATCACTCACTAATCACGGTTTCGGTCCGAAATCACGAACCTACAATTGGTGTCAGAGCCATGGTACCCGATTTAGTAAATCTAACCGTTTGCTAAATCACATGTGCTCTAGATCTGTGATTCTTGTGATTTTTGTTCAAGATGCAAAAAATGGTGAAAATAAGAAAAACCCAGATCTGGACCATAATATGCGGGTCTAGATGAAACAGGAGTTGGGTTTTATGTTTTACACCAAGTATTTCAAGTTTTCATCATCAAATACCATGTTTTGAAGGTTTTTCCTCAGATCTGGAAAAGAACAGTTGCTGTGTTCTTGATGCTTGGTGGCGGCTGTTAGAGAAGATAGGGTTTCTTCAGAAGTGAACCACGAAGAATCCCTGACGAAGACTCAACTGGCCGATGAAGACTTAAATGTTCGACGAAGGGTTAAGGGTTTGAAGAACAGTTAAGATGTTTAATGAAGGTTAAGGTGTTTGACGAAGGTTTAAGAGTTTGACGAACCCTTTGTTAGTTTGACGAAGAGTTAAGGGTTTGAGGAACCCTTTGTTTGTTTGACGAAGACTTAACTTGTTTGACTCAACAGCGACGAAGACCATGATGTCGCCGAAGAGTTAATCCACTGGCGAACACTCCACTGAACGAAGACTGAAGGTTCGGCAACGAAGAATGAAGGTTCGTCGGACTAAATATGTTGGACGAAGAGTCAAGCTTCATGAGTCTTCGTTGTAGAATCAAGTCTTCATGGGTTCTGGTTCTTCGTGTCATGTTCAGTGGATGATGATTCAGGTCGAAGACAGGTGTTGACGAAGGTGCACCGATGACTGATAATGGTCGAAGAATCTTCAGATCCGATATAATCAGGTGATGTCGGCTCTTGTTATTGTAAACATAGGTTAGAGAGAGTGAAATTGAGACGGAGTTTGGATTGTGGTGCTGTTATTTTTGAATCTGGGTGGGTTATGGATGAATCGGAATTAGAAAGGGGAATGGATCAAAGGTTATGATGAAGATGGCGGTGATTTACAGTTGATTGGTAATGGCCACCCATTTTTTAGGGGGGGGGTTGGAGGTGTATATCGCAGAGAGAGAGAGAGACTTGAAAGTGGGTGGAGCATGGATGCTTGTTTATCAAAGAGAAATAAAGAATACAAAGGCTGATTCAGTTTCGCAGCTAGGTCTTCTCTGTTTGGGCTCGCTTTTAATATTGGCGATGATATTGGCTGAACATTTGTGAATTTCTGCTTGGGCCAGCTATCAATGAAACACTTGGGCCTAGGTTATTAGTGGCATTGGATGAAAGACATCATTCGTGGACATTAGATTGGGCATAGTAGATTGTTCGTTGGTTCTGTGGGTAGGCATGATAAAAATAAATTTAAAAAAAAAACGTGGAGTCATGGACCCATTTCTATTCGTGAGTTGCAAAGTGGGGTCGGGTATTCGTGAAGTTGATTTGAATCGCGCTTCTAAATATCAAGGTCAAATTCGTACGAGTTCGGGGGCGTGCCAGATCAGTTTGAGGATGATGAAAACAAATGATTTATTTTGAAAAATGTGGGGTAGTCACGGTTACCGATGCAAACATCAAATTTGGTGACTAGACTACTATGGGCCAAAAACCAAAAACCGTATGTTTACTTTCGCACGTCAATGTTTATGTTGTTATCGGTTATTCGTAAATGTTCGAAAGCATTTTGTTTGTTGTCATATTCTCGCATTTGGAAACCATTGAATGAACCTAGAATGCCAATACCGGTCCTAACGAGTTCACAAAGTCTTTGGAGGAATACAAGTCGGATCCTACGGGGTGCTAGGGGACTTTCTTTATCAACTAGAATATGCAAAGAAGAAAGCATTTTGTTTATTGTCATATTCTCGCATTTGGTAACGATTGAATGAACCTGGAATGCCAATACCGGTCCTAACGAGTTCACAAAGTCTTTGGAGGGATACAAGTCGGATCCTACGGGGTGCTAGGGGACTTTCTTTTTCAACTAGAATATGCAAAGAAGAAAGCCGTTTTCGTGATTTTTCGAAAAACCAAGAACATTTGAAAGATTCTACTCAGTGGAGAGAATTTGTTCAGTAAAGATTGATGACAGTTCCGCTCAGTGTAGGGAATTGGTGAACATTTGAAGATTCTACTCAGTGGAGAGAATTTGTTCTGTTAAAATTGACGACAATTCCTTTGAAGTGGAGGGAATCTGTTAAGGTTTAGAGATCTTACCAAAGAAATGGGGGGATAAAAATCTTCATATGTTGAATTTCTTCGGTAAATTTCTAAATGCAATCACAAGTGGTGGATTTTGTGATTTTCTGGTGATACTAAAGGTTCTGCGTGGAATGTTTTGCACAGACACATATTTGAGGATTTTAATTAATTCTCTAGCCAGCGTGAAGGGTTTTGCACGGAAACATACAGGTATCTAAAGTCGACAGTAGCTTCAAAGCGCTTTTCACTGAAGACCTGGGGGAATCTTTACGAAAGCTGATAGTTCAAGGTTGAAGACCTGCAGGATTCGGTTTTTGGGTTTGATGCTTCTTTGGGATTTTACAGGGATCTGGGGGTAACTCAATTCATTGAGTTTGCAAACGATGTACTTGGTCAAGCTGACATCCTGAGTACTGATGCTGAAGATCCGTAGTGCTTTACTTGGTCAACTTTACAAAGGCGAGATAATGAGATCTGGATGTAGTTCAACTAAGCGTGCTGTTTGGTTGAGCTTGCAAGGGATATACTCGGTCTAGCTGACTTTCCTGAGTGTTGATGCTGAGGATTAAAGTGCATTACTTGGTCGATTCCACAAAGACGGTTTACAGAAGACAGTTCACCAGAAATCTCTACCAATGTAGTATGCTTGAATGAAGTAGAGTTCTTATGACAGATCAAGACTTGATGTAGTTCTTGAAGAATGGAACCCTTATCAAATTCCGGTTGGAGTATTAGAAGATCGGTTAATTGAGCCTTGTGAGGACATTGCACAACACCCAACACGGAAACGCGTACTTTGAGGGGGAAATACTATACGAGAAGCTTCAAGGGTTTGGTATTGTTAAGAAGACTCAAGTCAAGATACTACTTACCTGGATCATCGGTCAAGGGGGAATTTGTTAACACAGAGAAGATAACATCAACAAATACTTAACTAAAGATCGATTGCAGTTGCATTTTCAGCATTCGACAGCAACGGACAAGGGGGAATTTGTTGGTGCAGTTTTTGTTTCCGATGCTGTTCGAATAGATTAGAATTATTTTATGCGGATTATGTAATAGTTAGTGAAACGGTCAAACGAACGTGTATTGACCCGCTCGTTTGAAGTGGTCAAACGAGAGGGTTATGTGTTTAACAGTGTGTGTTTGCAAGACAAGGGTTGTGGCTATAAATACCACCACTTGTTCATTTGCAAAATGAGAGAGTTGGCAGAGAGTGTGAGGAAGCTTTTAGGCTTTGGGGGAGAGATCACCACTTGGTCTCTCCCCGGATGTATACTCCTTTGGTATTGTTCGGTTATCTTGTAATTGGGCCGCTTTGTAATGTTATACTACCCGATTAATACAAAGAAGTTGTTTGTTTGTCTCCAATCTCTCCCGTTTTGAACATAATCACTCACTAATCACGGTTTCGGTCCGAAATCACGAACCTAGAGTTTGAACACAGACATGGACTTAAAAATGGCGTTGATGCATGACATGTTCAAATGGATGCTTCAGAATCTTCAACAACAAGAAACCGATGAAAGTGAAACTGATGACATAGATGAAAGTCTAGATGAAGGCTTCGAGGAAGAAGAAGACGAAAGTGATGGATACTTCTCAGATAAAGTACCTTCTGACGAGGAGTTTTAATTTTTTTTTGTTGGTTTTCTTCCGTGTAATCCTTTTTTTTTTCTTAAGATAATTAAATGCTATATTTCTCCATTTAGTTTCAAACGCCAAGAAAATACCACAAAAAGTTATTGCTTACAAAACGCCAAAAATAATAAAAAATATTTTTCCTTTTTAATATTTTCTCTGTTATTGTATTTTGTCATCTTGGTCTACATAACGCCATTAAAAAAACGCCAAACATAGAAGATGGGATGTCTATCAACCTAAAACTGATAAAGCTGAACAAAACAGTAAACACACACAGTAACTTGAGAAGACGGTTACTTTAAACTATCATTTATTATAATAAAAATCCCGCCTAAACTACGCGCCAAAAAACTCCTCTAAGAGAGAGGTCTCTACACAATGAATTGATCACACCCAGAAAACAAACGCCATGTTTCCTAGAAACCACTCACTTTAAACGCCAAAAAAATAGTTTTAAAAAAGCCATAGATGGCAAAGCTTTCACTGAATGGATTCTTCTCTGAGGTGGGTATCTCTATAAGCTTTTGCTGAACGAGATGGACAAATATTCAAGAAAAAGAGACTGATGATAGTGATATGTTATCATGTGAGTTTTGTTCTTGATGACTATATGCATGGCATGAAGGGATCAATACCAGTGTAAAATGCTACTTTGGACTCCATTATTATAAATATCATTCAAGCAGGAGTTGATCTTCAATGACATGTCACCAAACAAGAATGTCACACCAAAAAACATGATGCCACTAACAAAGTTTCATCTAAAAAGACGGGCGTTATGTAGGAAAGTTGGCATCTAGCTAAGGTATTCAAAAGTTCAAAACGCCAAAACAAAATTCAAGGAGAAGAGGCTGATGACAGTGAAGATTTGGATGAGAAATTAGATTACCATTTTTTTTTCATTTTCTATTGTTTTGTTATCTAATTATCTGTTGTTTGTTATCTAATTCTCTACTAATAAAATACATTATTATATAAAACGCCAAAAACTACAAACACCAAAACACTAATAGTATGAAAACTGTGAGAACAGATGCTGGCAAAGCACCCTGTTAATGTATTAAACGCCAAAAAAATTGACTAAACGCCATAAAAAATATTTGGTCTTATTGTAATCTTATGAAAATATTAATGAATCATAATGAATTATTAACAACGCCATGAACGCCAAAAAATTGACCAGGGAAATGCTATAACGCCAAAAAAATTATCTGTGTGACACAAAAACAATTACTTCAACGTGATAGATCTAAGAAACAATAAAACACCAAGTAGTTAAAGAATATAATTAACGCCAAAATAATCTTAGACGCCAAAAATGAAGCAGCATGTTACGCAAAATTGGGAAATAAAAGAATATTGAAAAGACAAAAAAACCCCTCACTCCTTGATCATATCCAGTGCCACGTGTTGGGCCAGGATGCGTTCTCACCGTTCTCACACTTTAGGGCGTTTTCTCCTGATCCTGTTTATATATATATATCCCGCGCCAAGACTAGGGTTCCGTAACGGCTGTCGTGGTTCTGCCCGACGTAGTCGTTGGAATGCCGTCTCGGGGAAGGTATTACTAATGTTAAAATGGGTTATTATACTAACACGTGTGCATTTGTGTATTTAATAGATAATCACCAGGAAAACCCTAAAGGAAATTCTAAGACAGCAATGTGAGTAATCTCATTTTTGTAAATTGTTTTTACAAAACCTCACTTAATTAATTATATATTAAGCAGTTATTGAGTATTTGTAAGGATACAATTATCATCGGTATGTTGGGGTTTTGTATACAAAATTTGTTACTGCCTTGCGAGGGGTAACATTTCCACAAGTCGGGTTGACAGTACCATGGGTGGTAATTGATATGACTTGGAAACAAATGTAATTGCGAGACCACCCTCAATACTGTACAATGGTTTTTATTTAAACTTGATTAAACTGGGATTCACCCACCAGTATTTCCCACTGATAAAATGTGTTAAACGCATTTCAGGTAACAATATGTGAAAGCCAAGTAGAAGACAGCTGGACAGCACTCAAGGCTTGGAAAAGTGGCAATAAAGTTACCAGAAATAAAATAGATGTTTTTATTAAATATAATAGGATTTATTCGTATGAAAAAATGTGTGTACTTAAAACTTGGGTTCTATCTCATGTGTTTAATATTATGAAAGTGTGGTATTTTACTCTGATAAAATATTTCCTAACTACGGTCCTGATGTAATTTTCGTTGCCAAAATTGATAAAACAACAGAAACCACCGAAACTGGCCGCGGCCGCCCGTTCCCGAGTTGTTAGGGGACGGGGGTTGCGACAGATAGGATCTGTTTCGGGAACGTAGAATGTAAGAGAAATTCAAATGTTAGAACTACAGAACCTACACACACACACACACACACACACACATATATATATATATATATATAGGGGAAGGTTCATTTGAGAAGAGAATTTTATTAAGAAGAAAAAGAATAAAAGGGTATAATTGTAAAACATTAAATAGTTTTTTTTTCTCATCTCATTTATTATTATGTTTGACTAATTAATTAGTCATTAAGACTATAATCCTCCACACTAAATATTTTTGCCTACACACATCAAAAGTTATCCTACACATTTCGAAATTTATCCTACACATATTGAAATTTATCCTACACAACTCATAATTTATCCTACACGCCTCGTATTTATCCTACACTTTAAATGAATTTTTATTTTTATTTTTTGTGAAAAATACATATCTTAAAAATAAGTTACAAATTTAATATAGTTAGTTATTAAAGATGAAACTACCAATTAATAATGTGTGTAAGTTTACTAATATACCCTTATAGTTTCATTAAGTACAAATATTAAATGAAGTCTAATGAAGCATTCCTATTGGTTGAAATTTCTTCTTTTTTCTTCTTACAAAGAATTTCTTCTCATTTGAACCCTCCACTATATATATATATATATATATCATACATTACGGCTTAACGTACTTCACGTACGACAACGTGCGTGATTTGTTCTATAACATGCGCGATTAATGTTTTCAATATGCGTGATTTTGGATTTTTGAGTTATAACGTGCGTGATTTTAAAATGAACGTGCGTAATTACCTGTCATACGTGATGTACGTTAAGCCGTAATGTACGTTAACCTTCCTCTATATATATATATATATATATATATATAGTTCTTAAAAGCCATCGTATCTTGTGTCTAGGCCCATTTTGAAGAATGGAATTATTTTTCTAAGTATAATATATTTTAAATTTTTTCATTGTGCGCTTTTTTTCCTGAGGCCCTCCTCGCTATTTTGCGTTTTGCGTCTAGGCCCCAGGCGAGGCCTATGCGCCTTGAGTGCGCCTAGCGCCTTTAATAACTAGGATATATATATCTACACACTTGATTTGTGAGTCATTTTTGGACAATGATGCATTTTTTTGTAACTTTAGAACAATGAGGCAAATTTTTAAACCGGTTTATTTGATGCCTTTGTTATATTTCAAGTCAAGACGTATTTAGTTGTTTTCTTTAGTACATGAAGTACGATACTATTTTTTTCTTTGTTATTTTTGAAGTCAATTAATATTTTTTTTAAGTCAATATGTGCTAAAAAAGAGGCACCCGACATGATTTGGTTAGGGATGTCCTTTTTGACATATTCAGGTGCGCTGGTATTTCTGCTAAGAAAGAGGCACCCGTTAATTTCTTAACAGACCCGTTGGAAGGGAGATCTACCCTTCGACCAGCCGACATTCTGGTCTTTGGATGGGTAAGAGGAAAACACGCCTGTGTGGATCTAATAGGTGTTTCCCCGCTTATGGACTTAGGGAGTAGTGTTTTCACAGTGGGTCAGGCTGCTTTAAAGGCTGCTTGGGGTAAAGTGATCACGCATGAGAAAGCGTGCCTTGACAACCAGCACGTGTTTATCCCATTTGCTTTTGATACTTTTGGTTTCCTGGTGCCAGAGGCTGTGGACCTACTTAGTTGAGTTCAAAGGGTCATGCATAGTAATGTTATGACCCCGAGATCTATGGACGTAGTTTTTAAAAGGCTTAGTTTTGCTATTCAAAAAGGGGTAGCGGCGCAGCTTGTTGCCCGTTTACCAACTATCTCGATGTAAATTTTTATATAATATTAATAAAATCTTCTCCAATAAATATATGTTTTTCTTTTTAATTCAAGTCATGAAGCATGTTAATGTTATACTTCATGGTATTTTCTTTGTTCAAGTCATGGATTTCTTTGCTCTCGAGAAGGTTTATAACAATTATGACGTTTTTCTAAGCTTTGGTTTGAGATGTATTTAAGCCAATGGTAATGTTGTTTGGTGAAGATCACTGCCATCGGCTTTTGGTGACAGACCCTGGTTCCACCATTTGAGAAGGGGATCGCACCTATGCGCGCCAACGTGTCTACGTAAGACTGCAAAGGTAGCATCTAGGGTACCCTTATTTCGGCATTTGAAATCCCACTGAACCAGAACATGAAGATCCACCCACTTTCTTGCTCTAATCTGCAATAATATCTGGTGAAACAAACAGAACCCCTTGGTTGAACAAACAAAGCAGTACCATTCCCATAATATGCAAGGTATGATCTATTAGTTTTCAATCATTCATCATTCTATTAGATATGTTTGGTTCTTATCAAGTCAGAAAACAAGCATCAGACCTATTTTTGCATTAATATCTGATGAAACAAACAGAACCCCTTGGTTGAAAAAACAAAGCAGAACGGTTCCCATTTCAGGGTCGGATGTATGCAAGGTAACTGATCTATTTGTTTTCAATCATTGTATAGATATGATTGGTTTTATCTAGACAGGGAACAAGCATCGGACCTATTTGCATTCGTCTCTGATAGAGCTGATTCAAGATGGCAATTCTCCAAGAATTTCAAAGGGAAAGAGAGAGTTTTCGGATTAATTTCTCCAGTACATAATTTAAATACACAAAAAGAAAGTTAAATACATCCTAACATCTACGAATTCATGCATGCAGTAACAGAAATCATGGAAAACATAAACTTGTTCTCTTCTACAGACTAACTTTGACATGATCTTGACTGAGATGGACAACCCTTGTCACCCGACTTCCACTTGATTTGTGCTGTTGTCAATCTTCCAGCCTTGCGAGCCCACTGGTGGTAGGTGGCTCAGAGACGGTATAATGTTGGGCTGCATCAATATCCCAGGTACATATTAGTCATAGATATAGTAGCAGTGGTTTATTATATATATGTGTGTTGCTCAATTCCATCATACTAATTTTAAAAATGAAGAGAGAACTAACCGGACTCGTTACCAATCAAACAATCGTGTGGGAAGTACCACATTTTCTTTAAACATGTTCTGCTTTTCTTACTTTGCCCGTTCCCGTTGGAGTACATAAGTCTCTCGTACTGTGTCCAAGGGTATGCCCACGTATCTGGTTTAATAGCAGCAGCAGACTTGAAATTACATAAAAAAACTTTATACTCTCCTATTGTACTTTTCGAATCCACCCATTTCATTTCCCCAAAATCAACTTCAACAGACTCATTCACATCTCCTGATGCATTCACCACATAAAGGTTGTCACTTGAACTTACAAATTCCAGCACTGATGGATTCACCACATAAAGGTTGTCACTTGAACTTACAAAATGCAGCACATTATTGCGTGACAGCCATGGAAAATCCTTCATTTCGAGTACGGTCAAGGTGGGCTCTGGAGTAAGACTCAGTTCACATAAATCATTGTCCCAGTCTATCGTATATATCTTTCCCTTGAAAAAATGTAAATCATGGATATTGCCACTGGATATTACATAATACCACCCACCTTGTTCACCAGGTAAAGAGAAAGCTATTCTACGTGAAAATATGGGGTCGATTACCACAAGCACCCACCCGGACATTGATGGTGAAAAGACAAGAATACACCTGATATGTTTTGGAATAGGATACATATAAAAGGGGAATCCTCGGAAACAAAGTTCTTTCCTTGTGAAGGGATTCACAAGCCAAAAATCACAGGTTCTTGTCTCGAAAAAAATCAAGTAACCACAAGTTATCCCAACACAAATCATGTCATAGCTAGAATCGGGAATGGTGGTTTTCAGTTTTCTCCTTAGGTAGTCCTCTAAGTAAAACTTTTTCTCATTCAACTGAGAAGAGATGGACAAATACATGGGTTGTTTAGCCAACATAAATTTATTCCAGTTAGAGACCGCAAGTGATCTCCATGACTTGCAAACACCATCAAAAGCAATAAAATCAACTAATCCCAAGTGCATCATAATTAAAAACCAGAGATCAAGATCAAGGTTTGACCATACTGGACCATCTTTCTTCAGTTTTCTAGCATTGGCCATTCCTGCACTTGCAAAAGAACAATTACAATATGCAAAAAATGTCAACCAGGAACAAGTACATAAAGAAACTTCACTCCGCAAATCTATCAAATCTTACAAAAGGCATCAAGCTTATATTTGTAATTTTCTTTTGGGGGATGGGCGTTGATTTCTAACCAACTCCAAAAAAGAAAGCTAGAGAAAAACTGCCATTTACAGTGAAAACAAGTAAACTACTAAATCTTTCATGTGAGAATCCAGGTGTTAAATGAGTTGATTCATCCTACAGATCACAACATCTCATTTTGTAAATTAAATAACAGCTTCAGTATCTAAATTAACAGATCGTTACACGTAGAATCAATTAAGTGTAAAAATTCAAATCATGTCAGATTAGGTCACAAAAAAAAAGTCAAGACAAAAAATTGACAAAAAGAACAGATTTCTACACTAAATTTAACAAAAAAAAAAAATCAAATTTGGTAACAATTAAAGTAGCCATGTTATACCTGCAAATCTAAAATCGCAAAGGCACGGCACCGGCGTTGAGAGGGGAGTTGGGGTAGGCGATGTACTCGAGACAATTGTGACTAGCGAGGAGGCACAATAGAAATGAAATATTGTGTTAAATGGAAAATGGGTGCTAAAAGTAGTGTTATATTTGAATGAGAAATTACAACAATACCCCTTAAAAATGAAGTGCAAGCGCACGTGACTTCACATGTGATCATTGCGCCTCCGCTACACAGTCCATAAGGTATGTGTATGTTTAAATTCCTGTATGCATTTTGCATAACAATAAACGTTATCCAAGGTAAAGCATACTTCTACAACACCTCACACAACATTTTTATAGAGTAGAAATGAGTTCAGACTATATAAGAAATGATCAAACAATGAAGTGGTCAATCAAATCCTAAAGGCTCCAATACCAATCATATATAGAAGAGTTATATCATATATTTCCCAGCAAAGATCAAGATATAACAAGTACTTTATTATAATGAATCTAATGTGTATATAATGAACTGTCAAACTAGAATAGAATGTTTATGAATGTCAATATGATTTATTCAACTATCAAATATTTTATTATAACAAGTACTTAAGCATATGATATGCTAATATATCATAACATCTCAATAACAGATATGTACTGATCACGGCCCGACACAACGTGACCCGACCGGTTCTACCCGTGACTTTAGTCTCGCGGTTCACACAAGTCACGCGACTTAAGTTTGGTTATTTTTATTTATTTGTTTTCTTTATCTTGTTATTTAAATTTCAAATAAAAGTTTCATGCCTATCTTTTAGATAGGAGCCAGTTGTTTAAGTTTGGATTGCTGCTACATTTCTATCCAGTTTTTGGTTTGTTCATTTTTTTCAATTCAATAAGAACTTCGGATTTGAAGATCTTGGTTTCAACGTTATCGGAATTTTGATAACGGGTTTAAGTTTCATTCGCTTCCGGATCAAGTGGCATCAGAGCCATGGCAGAATTTTTTCGAGATCAGCGGGAACATCACCGTCGATACGCCGCAGGAGGCAACGGCGATAATCCACGTGATCCTCGAGATGACGAGATCGCAAGGCTGCACCAACGCATTCGGGATTTGGAGTTTCTGCACGATCAGAGGGATGACGAACGCACGGAGTCGGATTACCATGCCAGGCACAATGACTTTCATAACCCGTTTGGGGGCCGACGCCCTCGGTATCACTCACCGCCGCCGACAGATCCCATCCGTTCCTTGGGTATTCGGGTGGAAATTCCGGAATTCGAGGGACAGGTCCAACCTGACGATTTCATTGAATGGCTTCACACCGTCGAACGGGTCTTCGAGTTACGGGATATTCCAGATCATTTAATGGTAAAGCTTGTCGCTGTTAAGTTTCGAAAGCACGCGTCGTTGTGGTGGGAACATATCAGACGCAAACGGGTTCTCGAGGGCAAGCAGAAGGTGCAGTCGTGGGAGAAGATGAAGAAACTCCTCATAGCAAAGTTTCTTCCGGTACATCACAGGCAAGACTCGTATTTGGAATACCATAATTGTAAACAGGGATCCTCAACCGTTGCCGAGTTCGTCCTCAAATTCGAAAAACTACGCATGCGTTGCGGGTTAGACGAAGACGAAGAACAGGTAATCGCGCGTTTTCTTGGTGGCCTGCGCACCGATTTGTCCGACGCCGTTCAGCTACAACCATATTGGTCCTTTGATGACGTTTGTCGACTGGCTCAGCGGATCGAAAAACAACAACAAGCAAAAGCCAAATTCCCCGTCACCAGGCCAGCCCAAACCTCAAACACTCCAGCGAACCGTCCGGGCCCAATCAAAGCCGACGGTGCGCCTACTGCTCCACCAGGCCCAGCCCAGCAACCTCCGGCCACATCTCAGTCTGTACAGCGGTGTTATAAGTGTCAAGGAATCGGTCATTTCTGCCGTGAATGTCCGAACCGTCAAACCGTGGCACTTACCGAGGATATGGGGCCAGTTTATGACACCGACACCGAGGCCGACATCGAGCCCTCCGAGACATTATACCCCGATCAGGGTGAAGCTTTAATCGCTCAACGTGTCCTTAACTCGTCCGTAGCCACTGACGCCGACGAAACTTCGTGGTTACGGAATAATATTTTCCACACCAAATGTACGTCCAAAGGAAAAGTATGCACGATCATTATCGATGGGGGGAGTTGCGAAAACATGGTCTCGTCTATGATGGTTGAAAAACTGGGCCTCGACAAACAGGATCATCCCGATCCTTACCAGCTCTCGTGGCTAAAAAAGGGAAACATTGTTAAGGTGACACACCGGTGTTTGGTTCCGTTTTCCATCGGGAACAAGTATGTGGATGAAGTTTGGTGCGAAGTTATCCCGATGGATGCTTGCCACATTTTATTGGGACGCCCGTGGCAATACGATCGCCGGACGAAACACGATGGTTTTCGAAATACATATTCGTTTAAGAAGGATGGTGTCAACATAACGCTCGCACCCTTGGATCCGAGGCCCTCCCAAACCGCGGCCATGATCATCTCCCGGAGTGAGTTGATCGATTATTCACGGGTTACCGGCTCCATATTAATCCTCGGGTTAGTTATCGCCGAGGAGAACCCCGTCGCTCCCACACCACCATCCGAGATCCACCCATTGCTCGCCGAGTTCGCGGATGTTTTCCCGGATGAGATACCGAAAGGCCTTCCCCTCATGCGGGAAATCCAACATTGCATCGACTTTTTGCCCGGCTCGAGCATCCCAAACAAGTCGGCTTACCGTATGAACCCAAAGGAGTTTGATGAACTTCAAAAACAGGTGAGGGAGCTACTTGACAAGGGCCTAATCCGTGAGAGCATGAGCCCGTGCGCGGTACCCGCACTCCTCGTCCCTAAGCCAAACGGGGCGTATCGTATGTGCATCGACAGCCGCGCGGTTAACAAAATTACGGCCAAGTACCGTTTTCCGATACCACGTTTCGAAGACTTATTGGATCAATTGTGCGGGGCTACAATTTTTTCGAAAATAGATTTAAGAAGTGGTTATCATCAAATCCGCATGCGACAGGGAGACGAGTGGAAAACGGCTTTTAAAACACGGGATGGCTTATACGAATGGATGGTGATGCCGTTTGGCCTTTCTAACGCGCCGAGTACCTTCATGCGCCTTATGAACCATGTCTTCAAGCACTTGATCGGTAAATGCGTAGTTGTTTATTTTGATGACATTTTGATCTTTAGCAAAACCTTCTCTCAACATCGGGCCCATTTAAAATCTGTCTTTGAAATATTACGGGCACAAAAGCTTTATGCCAACAAACAAAAGTGCCATTTTCTTACAAAAGAAGTTATCTTTTTGGGATATCTTGTTTCGTCCCAAGGTGTATTCGCATGGATCAATCGAAGGTGAATGCTATCACTTCTTGGCCCATCCCTACAACTGTCCATGACATACGGAGTTTCCATGGTTTGGCATCATTTTATAGACGATTTATTCGCAATTTTAGTGCTATTGTCGGCCCAATAACGGATTGTTTGAAAGCTGCGAAATTCACATGGACAAAACAGGCCCAACAGTCGTTCGAATTCTTGAAGCAGGCTGTTACCGAAGCGCCAGTTTTGGCACTTCCGAATTTCGAACTTATTTTTCAGGTGGAGTGTGATGCGTCCGGGGCTGCTATCGGGGGTGTTTTATCACAAGAAAACCGGCCCGTTGCTTTTTTTAGTGAAAAACTAAACGATTGTCGCCGGAAATATAGCACCTACGACAAAGAGTTTTACGCCATAGTGCGTAGTCTTGAGCATTGGCGACATTACCTATTGCCAAACGACTTTGTTCTTTTTTCGGACCACCAAGCGTTGCGTTATATTCAAGGCCAAGCTAAATTAAACTCCCGACATGCTAAATGGGTCGAGTTCTTACAAGAATATTCGTTTGTCATCAAACACAAAGCGGGTCATGCTAATACCGTCGCCGACGCTCTGAGCCGCCGGCCTTGTCTCGCGGTCGTCTTACAAACTCACGTGGCTGGAATCGACTCAATCCGCGACCTATACCGCGACGATGCGGACTTTGGCCAGCCGTGGGCAACCTGCCAATCGGGCTCATTCAACGACTATCGGGTACGTGATGGTTTATTGTTTAAAGGTTCTAAATTGTGTGTTCCTAGATCGTCTTACAGGGATGCCATTATTCTTGAATGTCACCAAGGGGCCCTCGCGGGACACTTTGGAAGGGATAAAACAGTGAACCAAGTCAAGGAACATTTTTTTTGGCCAAAGCTTGATCGAGATGTCATGCGCATTATTCGTCGTTGCCGAACTTGCCATATTGCAAAAACTCACGGAACAAATCACGGCCTTTACACACCCTTACCCACCCCGTCAGCCCCATGGGAGGATGTTTCATTGGACTTCGTTTTGGGCCTCCCGAAAACTCAAAAGCAGAAAGACTCTATTATGGTTGTGGTGGACCGATTCTCAAAAATGGCCCATTTTGTCGCATGTTCGAAAACATTTGATGCGTCACAAGTGGCTCGGTTGTATTTCTCCGAGATCGTTCGTCTACATGGCATTCCAAAGACTATAACGTCTGACCGGGACGTTAAATTTGTGAGTCACTTTTGGAGAACCCTTTGGAAGCGTTTGGGTTCTAAGTTGCAGTTCAGCAGTTCACACCATCCACAGACGGATGGTCAAACGGAGGTTACTAATCGGTCACTGGGGAACCTCCTTCGAAGTTTGGTTGATAAAAACCCGAAGTTATGGGATACGGTTCTACCTCAGGCGGAGTTCGCGTATAATAGGTCACATCACAGTTCCACGGGTCTATCACCTTTTTTTGTGGTTTATGGACGAAATCCGTTCACGCCTATTGATTTGTTACCGTCCAATGATCCCACTAATTATTCCGCCGAGGGCGACGCACGTGCCGAACAAATTCAAAACTTACACAAACAGGTTCGGGAACAAATTGTACAACACAACTTGCAGTATCAAGCTAGGGCCAACAAACATAGAAAGAAGGTGGTTTTCAATGAAGGGGATCTTGTTTGGATTCATTTGTGCAAAGAACGATTCCCTCCGGGACGTTTTGGCAAGCTAAAACCAAGAGCCGACGGTCCTTTTCGAGTTGTCAAGCGAATCAACGACAATGCCTACCAAATCGATCTACCCGGACACTACAACGTTTCAGCCACATTCAATGTTTCTGATTTGATGCCATACGAGGGGGACGATGATTCAAGTGACGACTCGAGGACGAGTCTTCTTCAAGAGGGGGAGGATGATCACGGCCCGACACAACGTGACCCGAACGGTTCTACCCGTGACTTTAGTCTCGCGGTTCACACAAGTCACGCGACTTAAGTTTGGTTATTTTTATTTATTTGTTTTCTTTATCTTGTTATTTAAATTTCAAATAAAAGTTTCATGCCTATCTTTTAGATAGGAGCCAGTTGTTTAAGTTTGGATTGCTGCTACATTTCTATCCAATTTTTGGTTTGTTCATTTTTTTCAATTCAATAAGAACTTCGGATTTGAAGATCTTGGTTTCAACGTTATCGGAATTTTGATAACGGGTTTAATTTTCATTCGCTTCCGGATTAATGTACATTGAAAGAGGAAATCAGGATTAAGAAAAGTAGTCAACATTGTTAAAGATATTAGCATTCTCAGTTTTAATACTTTAGCTTTATAATTTTACATTAATTTTGCTTGTTTCGTTTGTTGCAAGGATATTTGGGCTTAGCTATATTTTTCTGCTTGGGCTGTAGCCGTTTGGGCCTGGCTTTGGGACATGCTGGAGCTGCGAAGGCCCTGCTAGGGTAATTGTGCATATATATTGATGTTTGGTTGGTGAGAGGTCATCATCTCTCATCTCATCTACTTTTTCTTACAAACTTTGTCTGCCCTTTTCTTGCAAGTTGTTCGTAAGAATTATTAGGGTTCTTATTTACTTCAGTTTATCATCTCTTTGATGATTTTGGTTCTTATCAGTCAATCTGTGATGACTGATTCTCTTGTACTTTGAGATTATTGATAATAAAGCTGTTGCTTCTGGAGTTAAAGTTCATATATTTTGAGGTTTCTGATATGAGCTCAAAGGGTGAATCGCATCTTCGTGGTGTTCTTCCGCTGTTGGTTATTGTTGATTAACAGTCTTTGTTAATCGATTCATCTTGAGCTCTTCAAATTAGGGTTTCTAGATCTATATTCAGATCTAGGGTTTGCGGTGGTTCTTGGTTCAGATCCGGTTCAAGAAGGGTTTATACTCCTCGTGAAGTATCGGATTGTCTTCTTTGCCTCACAGCTTGTAACCCTAAGTGAAGGTTTGTGAGTTTGTTTGTTTTTGGCGAACCCTAACTTGGGAAATCCCCTCGGTGAGATCTAATGTGTTTTATTTCGTAGTTATTGTGTTGTAGGTAAGAGGCTTCTACACTAAGACTTGCGCTGGCACCTATTGAGTGACGATCCAGTGTTCTGGAATATGGAATACTGGTGTAGTTTCGCCGGTTCTTGTTTTTTGATTTCTGGTTAATTTCTTGGTGTCTTGTTTGTTTTTCTTAGTTGTTTACTTGATTATTTTCTTGAATGTTCTCTGATTTGTTATTTGTTATTTGCTATTTTGATTGGTTAATTGTGTTTGGATACTATGGGTGATAAAATAGAAAAAGGCTGAGTCATCTGTTACTTTGGTTAGTAAACTTGATGCTAGTGATCCACTTTATTTGCATGCTAGTGATTCCCCACTGTTGTTAATATTAAGTTGAAAGGAACAGAAAATTATGTGATGTGGTCAAATGCTGCATGATACTTGCTTTAATGGATAAGAATAAATTAGGGTTTGTTGATGGTTCTTGTAAAAGGTCAACAAACAACCAATGAAGTCTTAGCTAGTCAGTGGAATAGGTGCAATTCCATTGTTTTAACTTGGATTCTGAACTCTGTTTCTGATGAACTGTATGTTGGTCAAGTTTATTCTAAACTTGCATCTGAGGTGTGGGATGATCTTAAGGAAACTTATGATAAAGTAGATGGTTCTGTTGTGTTTAGTTTATTTAAAAAATTAATTATGTTAGTCAAAATGGTTCTAGTGTTTCTGAATATTATCAGAGAATTAATACATCATTTAATTAAACTCATTCAATTCTTGGTGGGATTAGATG
This sequence comes from Helianthus tuberosus, assembly GCA_030545235.1. Lineage (NCBI taxonomy): Eukaryota > Viridiplantae > Streptophyta > Magnoliopsida > Asterales > Asteraceae > Helianthus > Helianthus tuberosus. Next base: position 42,288,089 of record CM060448.1, on the reverse strand, counting down.
ACACTTATCAGCCAGTTAGAACAAATCTTTTAACAAGAGATACTCTTTCATTTGTCAAAACTGCTTTTTCTGTAATATCAAGAAAGGAATCACATAGGGAATCAAATAGTTCTTCTAAGGTTCCAAATGTTGGTTTTGTGGCTAAAACAAATCAATTTAGTGACAATAAAAAACAATTTAACAAAGGTCCTAATCCCAACTTGAAGTGCACTCACTGTAATAAGATAGGGCATGTGTTGGATAAATGCTTTGAGCTTCATGGATATTCACGTGTGCGGGTGTGTATATATTTTTAGATATATTTTAGCTCTTTTTACTCACCGAACCAAGTTTTAAATTTATAAAATACGATATTCTACTATCACTTCTACACACACGTTAGGGCAAATGCACCCATCGCGGACGTAGTATAGTGACGGCAAGATGCCAAGGTCGTACAAGGATACAAGAGCTTTTAATATTGGCTTATCGTTAACTTCTAATCCAAACAAACTTTGATAAAAAGGTTTTTTAAAGCTATAAAAAGATAAACTAGAAAGCAAAAATAAAATATAAGAAAAAACAAATAGACAAGAAGGAATCACTTGGTTCCAACTCCTCTTTTATGTATCATTTTGATGATTTCCGCACTTTGGGTATTTTAAGAGATTATCTTAGTTATAGTGGTAGGCCCCTCTTGTGAAGGAGACGCTTGTGAAGGAGACGTTACCCTCAACCTATTGGTCTGAGTCACAGGGATATAGCCCCGCAAGGTCAGATTATTGAAAGATAATTAAGTAAGTTATTAATGCGAAAAGTGGTGGGCCCCCTTTCAGACAACGATCACCCTCAACCCTTTGGTCTGAGTCAGCAAGGATACAGTCCTCACAGGGTTGGTTTAAAGTTTTAATAGTAGTTTATAGATAAGGGATTCAAGCGGTTTGCACTTCTCCCGCGGGGGGTAATGCCAGTTCCGCTCGTGAAGTGTTACTAAGCTTGAACCAGGTTCTCGCAGGATTTATATACATTGAACGAGACATAAAATTTATCCAACCACCCTTCTAACCCTCTTCCTGGCAATTAACGCACTTTATATAGACCATAAAGACACGAATAGGTGAATCAACAACATATAAAGAATGATTAGATAAATTTGCCTTCAATATAAAAAACTAGTTATTAAAGTCATTAATACATACCCAATTAAAAAGCTGCCAAAGATTGGAAATCAAAAAGTAATACAGAAAAGATTTGTCTTCACCAAGTGATGTAAGAGTTTAGCCAAGCATGGCCTTTGTTTGACAAAGACTCTTACGATCGATCTTGGATCCCGAGACTACTACACACACTCTAAATAATGGAAGATAGACGATGGTGGTGGAGTGGTGGTTGATTGGTGGCAAGTGAGAGAGAAGTGGTTTGCCAAGGGATGGTTTGGAATAGAACCAAGCACCCCTATTTATAGCTGAAATCAGAAGCTTCACCACGGCCCGTGCCCGCCTGGCACGGCCCCCTGGTCATCTCTCTCTCTTCCTCATTACGTGTAGTGTCGGGACTTGTACTAACACGGCCCCGTGTGTCAATGGCACGGCCCATGACCAATGTACTTGTTGTACTATCTCAGATTTTGCAAATCTTAGAGTTGACCACGCCCCGGGTAGTCTTAGCATGGCCCCGTGTTGGTTGTCAGTTTTGTCCTTTGCTTTTGTCTTTTCTTCTGCAGAGATTCTGGTCTTGGACACGGCCCGAGTCTGGTGGACACGGCCACGTGTCAGGTCTTCTGATCTTGCTATTTTGTTGGTTTGGATGTGACTCGGGGCTTGGCGAGTTGCGTCAATCCTCCTTCTTTGTATTTATGTTGGTTTTTACTGTTATTTTGCTCCTTTTGCACATTTAAGCTCTTTTGACCCTGTAAATTAAAAAGGAACAAAGAAACAAGTTTTTGTAGGATCGTGTGATGACCCGAATGAGTCGTTCAGAGAAGTTCTTAATCTGTTTCAGGTGCGGAAAACAAGAAACAGACGTTGAAACAGCTTGCAGTTCACTTTAAACACACTTCTGATTGATTTTACACTGATTACATCCAAGAATCAAACCGGCAGCACCTCGGTATGATTTTCTAGAACCGTTACAAATGAGATCGCTTGAGAGGTATTTATAGGCCATGAGCTCTCGCTTGAAAGTGACCAGATACAGTTCAAGCGAACTAGCCTCCTTCAAGCGAAATCCCTAAAAACACATCTTAATCTCTCATATTTTCTCGTACAACGTGCCCTGATCTAACATATCTAGTACAAGACTCGATACAAGACGAAGTCGACAGATGTATGCACTAACAGACTCCCCCTCAGATGTTGACGAGTCTATCTTGTCGAGTCTTTACGTCTTCAGTCTTTATCAGTCTCTGGGCATTCAGAATCTCTCTCTAGCTCTTTCTTCCTGGATCTCGACCTGGCTCTTGAGCTCTTTTTTTCTTTTTCTCTAGCAGACTCCCCCTCAACTTGTGCTGGAATCCTAGACTTCTAATTCTCTTGATCAGATCTCTTGATTCCTTAAGTTCATCAGCATCAGCAGTTTTAGGATCGCAGCCTAGCTCACACTTTTCACAGGTTCAGAATCAAAATCTGGCTCTCTTAACACTCAAAGTCCTTAAGTATCGAAACCTGGCTAAACCTGCACATTCTCTACCCAAAAGTAAATTTTCTGATGACCACTTGTATATAAAATCTTAAAATGATTTTACATTTAGTTTCTAATTCTGATGAACCACTTACAAGATCAATTTCATAAAAACTTTTCAATCAAACACTGACTCCCCCTCTCAAAATACTTAAACTTTTCAAACACTTTTTCCCAAACCTGTTCGTCATGTTTAGCACTTGGAATTTTGAAAATCAGCTTTCCAACATCAGTTGTCTAAAATTTTTTTAGTTTTTTTTTAAATTTATGCTAAAACACACCAAAAATCTTTTTGGATTTTTAGAAAAGAAATGAAATGCAGTAAAGAAATATATACAAACAATATTTTTGTGAGTTTGTGCAAGAGGATCATATCAGTTTATAACAAGTCACCAGTACCGTTGAGGTTAGTTACACATTAAGAATTAAACAATTCACTTAGATTGCCAATATACTGATCCACTTAAATTCTCACACAAATTTCAACTAATTCAGGATATGAGTTAGGTGTTTTAAGAACTTAAACCCATTCATGTGTTCCACCTCTTGAATATACTCCCGTATCCAGATCCCAATATACAGTCTTACAAGTGAGTATACCACAGATGATATCTGTAAGGGAATAAATTATAGTACGAAACCGTGAGAGCTCAGGTCAGAACTTCCGTTCAGCAGAGAGATGACGGCTCGACTTTTGGTGTGTCCCCTTTAGAGGATCTTTTGAATTACAACAGCAATGACTATCAATTTTATTGTTTCATCAATTTGCTGACGGCAGCGCTATTTTTCAAGCATGCAGAAAGTATTATTCGAGGACTAGGTCAGAACTTCCATTCAGCAGAAGTCCAGGAATAATACCCCAGATATCACTGAGCATAAAGACCTAGTATTTCAGAAAGAGGGACCTTTCAAACGAGATTTCAGGGGTTACCTATATATCCAAGTAGTGTTCCCCACGAAATAAGCAAGTTTGAATTTAAGTTTATATCCCGAAAAAGTTTACTAAATGTATAAAAACCTATCGGCATATCATCAGTGAGACTGTTTAACGCTATTTAAACATTACATTTCTTTAGCATACTGTGACTGTCTACTGATGTACTATCATTTCCTCTTCTTTGACACAAAAACTCATTTTTGATTTTTATCATGTTTTTGACTTTTTCAAATTTTCAAATGTTTTTGGATTTTCAGAAATTCGTACTCCCCTAAAATGCAAACACATTCTAGGAAATTTGAAAATAAACTGTACAAGTAAGTTGACAACCGACATCAAATCACCTCAATTCGCCATCCACTAGGCATAAACAATCAGAACTCCCCCTTTCACAAAACTATTTTCTCATTATGATTTCAAAACACTTAAGTTTGTTTTAACAAAAATGATTTTTCCGGAAAATAAGTTTTGTTGATTTTATCACTTGTAGATTAAGGGTTTGGTTCATCACATTGTTCTTCTAATATCACTTGTAGGTTTGGTCATGACCTTGATTACCCACTTGTAGGAAAAACAAGTACAACTTAATGTCCTTGATTTACCACTTGTAAGAATTACACATCTACACAATAAAGATGCCGATTCCTGCTTCACACTTACCAACCTGGAAGCTCCGGCAAAGTCCTGATTTTCAAGGAAAGAGAATTTCCACCCAAGTCTTACCAACCTTGGGTGTTTTCAACTCTTGTTCAGTAGGGTTATAGGTGGCTTTCTTTGTTGCATAGAAATCTTTAACCCCTTTTACTTTCCCATCAATCATTTTCCCAAAAAATTTCTTAACATTCCCATTGAATGTTTTCTAAATATCAAATTCCTTTTGATCAGAAAAGAATTGATTTGAGATCTCAACCTTAACAACTTTTTTTTTTAATCTTCTCAAACTTCAGTGATGGAATGTTAACATCATCTTCAACTTGTGGCTCCTCTGATTTTGTGAAACCAGAATCATTGCCAACTTTCTCTTCAGACTTCTTAACAACCCACACTTGGTTGTTCTTGGCTTTCTTTTTGTAAAAATTCTTTTTAGAACACTCACCAACCTCATAAGTTAAGTTTTCAAAAATTCTGAATTTTTCGGTTGGTGGTTCAACATCAACAACTATTTCTTTCAGTTTTTCAGAAACTCCCTGTTTAGTATTAGCATTTTTCGGACAGTTCCATGCAATGTGACCAGCTTCATTGCATTTGAAACAGGTACGAGTATCCTTTAGATGAAAAACTCCAGTTCCTTTTCTCTTTTGTTCAGCAAGAAACTCCTTGTTTGATTGTTTCCAGAACGGTTTCTTCTATTCTTCTTCTGCACTTCCACCTGAAACAAATTTTGTATTTGTTTTAGAAATTTTATCATTTTTATAATTTTTAGGTGGAATAAAACCTAAACCGTTCTTTTTGTAGCTACCATTATGGTTTGGTTTCTTTTGAAAACCAGAACCAGAATTATAACCCTTTTTCTTATTTAATCGTTGTTGAACCCTTGAAGTGTATTTTTTAGGTTTTCCAGCAAGATTTAAATCTTTTATTTCAGAAATCTTAATTTCTGTCATTTTGAAAACCTTTTTGATCATATCAAATCTAACACTTCTTATTGGAAACTCTTTGTCAGAATATAATCTGTCAGAATCATTCAAAGTATATGCTACTTCGAATGTTTCATCATTCAAATTTGCTTTTGATAACAAAAACTCTTTACTGTATGCCCTTTTAACCATCGGTTTTGAACTGTTGACTGACGAACTTGACCCTCCAGACTCAGACTTTGACTCAGACTCCTCATCAGTATCCAACACCTGATCGACCACCTTTTTTATTAACTCAGACTCATGATCAGTGTCAGAAGATGTGAACGTGATGTCAATATTTTCTGGTAATTCATCAGTTGATTCGGTTTTTAACTTTATATTAACTGCTTTTTCAAGTTGCTCCTCATTTGGTTTTCTGGGAGAATAACCTTCCCAGATCGGAGGCGGACACTTGTTATAGCTAACACTCGGTTTCTTACCAGTATCTTTCTTCTTTGGCTTCTCGTCTTTAAAAGCTTCAAAACCTGCAACAGTTGGATAAATTCGATCAATAAGATAATCAGAACTAGAATAACTCTGTAATAATCGTCTAATCCTCTCATTTTCAATTTTCTCCTTTTCCAACTCTTGCTTCAGATCAGCATTTTCTTCAATGTAATGGTTAATAGCTTTCTGCTTCATCATCAATGTTGCATTCATCATTGTCAAAGCATTTTCTCTTTCAGAGCTTGTCTTTAGAAGACCAGTTACTGTTCTATTTAACACATCATACGACTCCTTCACGTAATTGAGATTGAACAGCAATTATTCCTTCATCTTCTCAAGCTCATCCAGCTTTTCATCCTTTGTTGTACAATCTTTGCAAGATTCAAAACACTTTGAGCAAGGCTTGATGACTTCCACAATCTTCTCTACTTCTATGATCTTTTCAATTTCAACAACTTTCTCAGCTTCAGTCACCTTTTCTGCTTCACTCACCTGCTCAACTTCAACAATCTTCTCAGCAACACTTTCAGACTTCATTTCTTTTTGTTCTTTTGCAACTCGTTTCTCCTTCAGTTTTTCCAAGCGATCTGCAAAATAAAAATGAAAACTTTCATAAGAGAGATGAGATTTTGCAATATTAATATGTTTTTCTTCCTCATCATCACTACTGTCATCAGTTGGTGATTGATCAAACTCAATTGACTTTTCAGCATTATCATCCGAAGAACCAGAATCAACTGGTGTTTGATCAAAAACAACTTCCTTTTCTGAACTTTCATCACTTTGTGAACTTTCATCTGAGCTCTGTGATCTTTCTTCAGATGCAACAAACTCTTCCTCCACATTATTCACAGTCTCACTAATAGACTTCATCCATGTGGTAAACGTATCTGGTTCTTTCACAATCTTAGCAATGAATGCTTTAAACTCTCCTTTTTCTTCCACAAACATATCCCAGCTAAAACCTTCAGGTAACCTTTCGTCATCTTGATTGATTAGGCATGCTTTGCTTTCTGGCGATATGTATTTGTTCCAGTTAAAATCCACCAAACATGCTCTCTTTGAATCCTCAATCACTTTTCTACCATGAGCCACCTATGGTTCTTGCTGTTGTTGCTGACCAACTTGCTGATATATGGCTTTCCGATAATAGTCATCTTTTCTGAACGGATTCTTTTCATCATTAGCTTCTCTGTTCTTGCATTCTCTCTTGAAATGACCTTTCTCCCTGCATCGAAAACAAGTAACTTTAGATTTGTCAAAACCCAAAGTAGAAACGTGTGCATCAAGAAAGTCATTTCTTCCAGTAATCAGCTTGAACTTTTCAGCTCTTCTAAGAACACTTGCTAGACACCATTTGATGTCCATTAGTTCCATTTCATCAGCGTCTATCTGATAGTAATCTTCTTTCGTGAGCATAGGATTGCCGATCCGCCCTGCAACTAAACCTTCATATGATAGTAGCACAGAACCAAGTAAAGCCATGTGATCTTTCGCAATCTCTTCAGAAAAACTTTGACCATCTGGAAGATTCAAGGCAATATTGCATTGTATCACAAAACCACTTCCACTTTTTGTACTTTGAGAACTGAAGCTTGAAGTTGGGCTCTTTGGATTAACGCTCGGGTATGAAGAGAAACCACTACTGCTTTTAGGACTTTGATCAACTTTTTCAGATGAATCTTGTAACACCTCGTAAAATCGTGTCCAATGGTGTGGTGACACGTGTAATGAACCCTAATAAAGTCAAACGTTGACTATGAGGGGCTAATTTCGTAAAAATCGAAAACCTTGATTTTAGAAGGACTGAAAGTGTCAACATGCCTAAACTAGGCCTCTGAGTGACCTTATACGATGTCCGTATTCTCAGACGAACCACTTGTTGGACGAGAGGAGCCGTTTGTGTAATTATGTGAAAGTTTGCGCGTCGAAGGGTTAAAAGTGTCAACATGTTAATTCTTACCTCTGAGTGACCTTTTAACAAACCGAGAGCTTCATTATGTTTCATCATATTCTCGGGAATGCCTAATATCGGCTATGCAAGGCTTTTATGCCAATAAGTGAAGTAACGCGCAAGTTTGAAACTTAGAGGGGTTAAAAGCGTCAACATGTTTAATTATACCTCTGGATGACCCTTTAACGAACCCGAAGCATCACGATGTATTATAATATTCTCAAGAATGCCTAGCATGGGCTGGATAAGGCTTCGATGCTATTAAACGATGATATGCGCAAGTTTGCGCATTAGAGGGACCAAAAGCGTCAACTTTTGAATCTACGCCTCTCGGGGACCTTTTAAGCGAACCGGAGCATTTTAATAATTGGACATACATTCAGGGATGCCCATTATGGGCTATAGAAGGCTTGGATATCATTAAACGACATTTCGCGCTACTTAGCGCAATTAAAGGACTAATTACGTCAAACTGCAAATGTAGGTCGAATCGTTTGATAACGGACCTTCTGGAATATGTCCATGAGTTAAAAATACCCTATTTATTCTTCTTATAGCTTAGATATAGGCTTAGAGGTGTTTGGTGCGCAGAAATAAACTTTTATGTCACACAGGGACTAAAAGTGTCAAAAAATGCACAAGTTTGCACTTTCGCGCATATCTCGCATTCTGAGTATCCCCGGACACCCAAAAATTTATGTAAGCACTAAAATATTTTATTTTAGTGTGTGGCATGATAAAATTCCACTCGTCGCGTGTTTCGGACCATTTTTAGAGTCCGATCGTGTTTCGTCGTAATTAAACGCATAACGCGACCGTACGGCCAAATGAACCGACATCCGAGATACTTTCGGGCATATTTTGAATCCTCTATACATTATTGACCTTGTGGAGCCTTAAACATGGCTTGGCGGGCCTCAGAAGTGTTAAAAATGGCAATTAGCGAGTGCAGGGACTGAAATGGCAATTCTGCCAAACTGTTTTTCTGAACCTGAACCCCCAGGCGGCCCGCATTAGACTGGGCTGTTCCTGAAGCGGGCCGCGAGCCACCTATCTGCAGATCTGAAATTTTTATTTTTTTTGTTTTGCTTGGTGACCACTCCAATCTCATCTTAAACAATCAAAACGATTTTCTTGGCCATCAAGACAATTATAACAGCTGTAAAAACAGGTGTTATGATCTGAATAACCCTCCTAACACTTGTCTTGATCAAAATCAATCCCAAAACCTATAAATACTTGAAGCTCTCATTCATTTCTACACACCAATTTCATTCTATCATTCTTACTCTCAATTCTGGAACTCATGAGCTGATGTGGGAACTTATCTTAGTAGAAAAGATAGCATGGACCCATTGTAAGTGTCCTAGCGCACCTTATAGTTTAGAATTATGTTTTAATAACCGAAAAGTCAAGTTATCGGATATTAACTTTGACTTTCGGATTAAACTCTCATGGTCCAGCCACTAACCAAATTAAAAGTGGGTATAAGACCATAGTTAGGTAGGTGATTAACCCCTGAAAGGGCACCTCCTAATTCCTTCATTTGCTTAGTTAATTGTCGGGTCAAACTAGTTTGACAAAAAGTCAAACTTGGCAGATTTGTGTATATTAATTAAAACCAAAGATGCAGAGGTTGTAAATTATATTTTAACACTCTAATAACTTAGTAATGACTATTAGAACATGTCTAAGCTGGTCTAACCCGACAATTCTAAGTTTAGGGTCAATTCACAACCAAAAGTCGCAAAAGCTTGACTTTGCTTTGACTTTTCAGTTCTGACCCGATTAAGCTTGATTCTTCCATGTTTTAAGCTTCCATTAGGACCATATTATTCAGTAGTATAACCCTCTGGAGTTATATTGCATGGTTCCTTGTGGTTTGAATTATACGCTAGTTTCCGTTATTATGCTTATAAACGCCCATTTTTCCCTTTTGACATATGAATGAGATTTTTAGAAATGTGAGAGGACAAAAACCTTTGTTACTGATATTTAATCTTGTGCCGAAAATTTGACATCAATTCTTGGTCCCAAATAGGAGTTATGCCCGATATCGTAATTAGAAGTTTTTAATTAAGTAAATTGGGATATCTTGCATAAGGCATGTTTAAAATTGAATTTTGACCCAAAACTCATTACCTACTGTTAAGATATTATTTTTAGGGATTGTTGGAATGTTTGATCAGATTATAATCTGACCGTATCATGGAGTTCTTAGGTAATTCGATAAATGACGATAATACCCTTTTCATGCATAAAATGAGATTAACGATTGATTTGAATGCCAAACCTTTTCCTACTAATTTCATACATTAAATAAATTATTTTGGGCATTCAAAACTGATCAAGATCTCAGGTTTCCATAAAACCCCTTAATTATCGTCAATTAGCGATTTTTACGCTATTTAGGCGCATAGTATGGTTTTAAACTATGATTAACACCTAAGACTTATTACCTACTGAGTTTTTAAACAAATTTTAATATTATTACAGTAGGTATAAGTCGTGAACTCAGACTTCCAAAAAAATGCCCGTAAAAGCATATGTGAAATGACCAAAATACCCTTTCGGGGCATAGTTTGGCCATGAATGGTAAACCTCACATATGTATGATATCTTATTGATGTAATGAGATAAAATAAATATTTTTACTGATTAGAAAGGACCAGAACTTCAGTTTGTTATAAAATCTCTTTTATAAGTATTAAAATGACCAAAATGCCCCTACGGGACTTAAAATGGTTTTAAATACTTTTTGGGCATATATTTTGACATCCTACTGATGTATTGACATATTCTAAGCATAATAACATATGGAACTTGTATATGATTCATTTGGTTACCCGTTACGCATTCTACGCGTTCGGATCGGTTTATGTAACTAGTTTACGTATGTTTGCCGAAACGGGTTTAACCTTATCGTTTTTATCTCAAAATCCGGAATGTGTTTAGTATACCCATATTATACATGTATACAAACTTGTTGGGTCTAAATAACATTCTATTCCGGTCATCGCTTAATCTAGCGTATCGTACCGCTCTAGATACTTTGAGCTAGCCGGTCTAAGTCTACGACTTAAATAAGACCATTAGCATTCTGAATTGGTTATATATTACCATCACTCCAGACTAGAGCCACCCGGTAAAAGCTACCTGCATTTAGATAGATTGGATACGACTGAGTTATTTTGCTGTAAATCAAGTATTAGCTCAGGTAAATACTTTTAACTTATTTTCCTTTATACGGGCTTGGGATACGGTAGATTAATACCGCTTGGTCGGGTGTGGATCAATCAAATGCCGGATTGTGGCTAGTAAATCCACAAAACCTGTTTTGATACTGTTCTGTTGATGACTTAAACATTGGGGGTTAACGACCATGTCCTGGATATATCCTTGGCTCATTCATTTGTAAATGGCCACGACTTATGCGCAGGGTGTAGGCATACACCGGAAAGATGCCAATAATAAATTATTAATTACCCACAAGTTGGGGATAACTCCTTTATGGGTTTTAAATGTGGTGTGTCGTTTAATCATGTCTCAGTCTCTGTACTGGGCCCCAGATGTACGGTAAACATGTAATTCAGTATACAAGATTTTTATTAAGAATTGTCCCAAGATATAAAAGGTTTTGTGCCTTGTGCACTTAAATCAATTTTCATAAACTCTTTTCAAATGAGTCGGTTAAATTGTATTTACCAGTGAAAACTGACGTATTTTCAAAAGGCTAAGTGGCAGGTACTACTCGTAATAGGCTGGGAGTTGCTCGGTGTCGAAAAAGAGGATCTTGCAAATCCTTAAGGATGCCTTAAAGTCTGCTGAACTTCATTTTATACATTCTGTAATGATCCTCCTGTGGATTTGATATTACAGACTCGTCTATAATAAATACTTTGATATTTTCAGACATTTGAGTTTGTAATAATATTTTATATTCCAAGACTTCCGCTGTGCTATTCTGTGTGTGTTTGACTATGATGATATCGACTACGTCACAATACCCCACCGGGCCCACCGGTGATATGTGGAAATATCGGGGTGTGACAGGTTGGTATCAGAGCCAACATTGAGTGAATTAAACACTAGTCTTTTGTGTTTAATCTCAATGACACAATAGCATATTCCTTAGACCTTTTGAGTCTAGACTTAACATAGGAATGCTCTCATCCCTATTCAGTAAACATTGTTTTCGATTTTATGTATTTTAAATAAGTCGCCAAGCAAGGAAGCCGTTGATGGAGATTTTCCTCATCCAAAGCCAAGGAATACCAGGCTTCACAATACGACTAGAATAAGCGTGCGACCGGTTTGGAGGAAGACCTTTATGGATTCGTTCCCAAAACCAAACCCATTTGATTTGGAATCAGACTTCAGAGTCCATACCGGAGGTCCCTGAGGCTCAAATTTTAAAGTCTGTACCAATGGAGTCCATACCAGGTGGTCCCTGAGACTCCCATTTTTGCTAATAACCCTTGCTTCTTACCTTCAAGTTTGGAATCCCAGACTTGGATCATATCAATCAAAATCCAATATGTGATCCATATCACCCTTTAAACATTGAATCCTTGAATTCTACTTCTGTAACGGATCCTGATTGGAATATCTACATTATTCACTGAGGTCTTTTGTACCTTCACCGTGTATGGTAAACACAGAAGAGAAACAATCGAATGGAGCAAGGAAGACATTAAAGAATCATTCCTTCATAATATTCTTTGTCTCTTAAGTCCTTATAAGGACCTATCTCTTCTATTTAGTCCCTGTGTGGACACACCTTTTGACTTAATACCCTATATGGGCATTTGCTATTCAGTCCTTTCATGGACATGTGATTTTATTAAAATCTCTTTTGTGGATACACTATCTTAAAATAGTCCTTCCATGGACTTGATGTTTCAATATAGCCCTCTCATGGACATTATATTTCTTTATAGTCCCTTCATGGGCATAGTATTTCATTAAAAGTCTTTTCATAGACATATTATTTTATCAGAGTTCCCTGGCGGACATAATAATTCATTGTAGTCCTTTCAAGGACATAATATTTCAATATAGTCCCTTTGTGGACAAGCTGATTCATTTAAGTCCCTTTAAGGGCATATTTGTTTCATTGATAAGTTCCATTGAGGACATATCTTTCAATATAAAGTCCCTGTGAGGACATCTGTACAGCAAAGCCCTTTTGTGTGCGCCCTGTACCAATATAGTCCTTTTATGGACATGTTATTTTATTAAAATCCCCTTGGGGATACGTTATTCGAAATAGTCCCTTTTGAGGACATTGATATTCCATTATAACCCTTATATAAATTTGTAATATTTTATAGTCCTTATACAGACTTATAATTTTTCATCTTAGTCCTCTGTGGACAAATATATTACTACAAGTCCTGATTAAGGCACTATTGTAAATTCCTAAATGATTTAGGACAGTTTTGAAAATTTCATATAGGTATTCATTTTGTCCTTTATTCCGCGATAGTTCCAAATTTTACTCGAACTTTATCGATCAGCTGAAAATTTCAAAAGATCCTCTTAATGGTATAACCTAGCCTATACGTTTATGAACATGGCTATGATGGTAAAACCCTCTTAAGATAATTAATCCTTGTTAACATCTAAGAACATGTTAACATTCCTGGCTGTGTGACTTGAGAGACCACACTAGCTTCCAAAAGGACTTGGACTTTTCCAAGCCACCTTCATAGCCTATATGATCAATACGAATCATGGCTATTAAACAACAGTATGGTGTATACATCCTAACATCCAATTAAGATGTATGCCTGTGGGCGAAGGTGTATACATGACAATGATAGTTTTATTTTATAAACTTCTTGTCAAAAGGCGATGAACTATGTTCGACCCTTAAAGATCACTAATCCAAGAGATCGTTGAGTTTGTTTTAAATTGTCCTTGTGACAAGGCCTTTTGTGCCATCTAACTGCCCTTCGAGACAAGCCTTGTGCTATATGAGGACGTCTCTATGACATAGACATTGTGATCTTTATGATCCCCTGTCCAAGGTAATGAGCTGTGCTCAAGCCTAATAGCCTACGTGGTCAATGCAATAATGACTAAAATCATCAATGCGATGATTAAATCTGACATCCTTAATGATGTTTGGCCTAAGGGCTATATTATATTGTCCATCTGAGACCAGGCAAATGTAATCTTTTGTGATTCTTTGCCAAAGGGGGTGAGCTATGCTCAAATCCCATAGTCTGTATGATCATTGCGATCCTGACTAGTATCATTAATATGATAATCATAATATTAACATCCCTTGTGATGAAATGCCTACGGGCTACACTTTACTCTATTGTCAATAAGACAAAGATAGTGGTGATCCTCAAAAATCTCCTATCCAAAGTGGTGGGTTATACCCAACCCTAACAGTCTATATGATCAGTGTGATCATGACTAACATCATCAAATGCAATGATGATATATGAACATCCCTTAGTGATGTCAAATAGTTTACCTTTGTGCTAATTAAGTCATTTTTAGAGACAATGACAGTTGTAGTTTATGACTCTTCGTCCAAAGGTGAAGAACTATGTTCAACCCTGGAAGCCCCTAATCCGATAAGATTGCGGCTTATAAATTAATGTCCTTGGTGACAAAACAATGAGATATGTTTTAAAGTCATCCATGACAAGTCAATGTACTATAGTTGACATTCGTGACAAGTTAGCATATTAAATGTTAACATTCCTAGTCACAGGCCTTTTTGTGCCAGCTTTGATAAATGTCCTCCGTGACAGGTTTTAGTGCCATATCTTATAACGTCATTATGACGAGGCCACTTTGAGCCATATCTAAATGTCCTTTGCGACAAGGACTTCGTGCCATATAGTCATTGTATCTTTAACATGACTAGGCTTTATGCAACATTTTTCTACGTCCCTCGCAACGGACTTCTATACCATATGTATATATATATATAATAAAAGTCATGTAAGGCTAGCCTTCGAGCTATTCATAATCGTCCTTGTGACAAAGACAGTAGTGACGTTATGATCCTCTGTCGAACAGGTAATAGAGTCGCTCTAAACCTTAAGTGCCATTAATGGTCCTTTGGTGACCTAGGCCAAATGTAACGAATATACATTCTGTAGGTCCGGCTAGGGGAGGATCTAGTCGCCTAATCCTTGTATACGAACCACTCCGGTTGTGTGGAATCCAACCGAAATAGCAAACCGAGATAGAACAAGCACAATGATAAACACACAAGACTCAACGATTAACACCACTTGTATTAATGCGTATGAAAGGTCCGTTACAAGCTCGATGTTTACAAATCAGTTTTGCAAACTCTCTCAGTGTGTGTGTTCTATCTATTTTCTGCTCTGAATGTTCTATATGTCTAACTATAGTCTGTCGAAATGAACACAACACACGGGTATTTATACCCAAAACAGCAGGTCTGGTCGAAGGATCAGATAGGATGATCGAAGGATCATCTATCGACTAGAAACAGCTCGAAGGATCCACATGTACCTCGAAGGATGTGATCTTTCGTGGTCCATGTATCGAATGCTATCTTTCGAGCTCATCATCATCGAAGGATCTAAGTTATCCTTCGATGACCATCCTTCGACCCAGCCATATTACAACAATTTTCTAACTGTTTTGCCAAGTCAAACCGGAGGATGGCTGACTTGGTCAAACGTATCAGAGCTTTGGCTCTTCTCCTTGTTAAAACCGAGCGTTTTCGGATTGTTTTTCGGGTTTTAAAAGCTTGTATTTTCTGGAAATTTTCTGCTTAAAACTTCGAAAATCAGCATGTTTTGCTGGAAGTTCCTATAAAAACCTTGTTGTTTATCTTTTTCACATGTTATAAGTGGCTTTAGAGTGAAGCTTCAAGCAAAAACGGGTTTCGGAAATTTTACGGTTCACCGGAAAACTCATTAGTCTACCGGAAACTCATATTTTCTGGGTTGTGTTCTTCATATCTTCATAACATCTTCATAGTGTTCTTGGTGTTTCAACTTTTTGATCCTATTGAAATTAACTGTTAAGTTGTTTGTGTTTGAAAATTGTGCCACAAGATTAAAATATTTATGTTGGTAAGATAACCATACTAGTTGGCAGACAAGGCATGGTGTAATTTTCGAAAATTGTGGGTGTGTGTCATAAGCTTTATTATTAAAAATATATATATATATATTTGTGTCTTGTGTCAGACATAGGTTAAAGAAATATTCTCACCAACTTGTTTGTGTTTGAAAGAGTTAAAGGATTAACATATTCAACCCATACGGTTTTGGTGGAAACTTGTTTGTGTGATTGGAAACTGGTATTTTATTAAAATATTACACCCAACAAGCAGCATGTGTTAGCAGAAAACATGGAGTGGTGTGTCAGTAGGAGATAAAGTTGAAAAAGCACCAACTTCTGTCACCTTTTTCGACGTATCAGACATACGACGAAACACAATTCATTTCGCCAAAAACATACTCAACGTAACAGACTTCTTCTCGTCAACAGTTGGGCTTAAACAATTCTGATTGGGCTTACAAGATTTGGGCCCTGTTTCGTCAAGTGGAATAAGGACCCAGTTTCGTCGGACATTCATTATTAAACATCGTACTGTGTTTCGTCGAGACACTTGTAATTTTAAACAGAAGGTTTGAAGAAGGGGTTTAACTGTTCGTTTGAGTTGTGTTTCTCAGGTGTTCATTCATAAACATAAAAAAAAAGAATCCGATTTGGGGTACTCCGATAAATACGGATATGTATTATGGAACTCCGTCTCCGGATACAGCTTCCTCAAGACCAACGGCGTTTGTCACAATCACAAATTGTTTTGGCACTCCAATCCAAGTTCCGGTCCATCCAAAAACAGACATGTATGGAAATCCGCTTGAACCAGTTCCTCAACAGCAACAGCAAAGCCAACGACCTCTCAGACCAACTGATATGTTCGGAAATCCATTACCTGTTCGATCTACCGGACCAACAGATCTGTACGGAAATCCGTTTCATAGCTTGTATGGCACTCCTCCTCCAACAACAGACATGTATGGAAATCCGCTTGACCCAGTTCCTCAACCAGTGCCTCAACAGCAAACCCAAAGGCCTCCTGTGACAACAGATCTACATGGCAATCCTATCCAAGCTCATGTTAAGCCAGCTCAGCATGGGAACCAGAACCCTTTCAGAAATCAAGGAGACCAGCAGAATCAGAACAGGAACAATGAGCGTACGTTGATACCTGTCAACAACCAAAGCCAAGCAGGACCATCAAATGCTAACCAGGCACTTGTTGTTCAAGTAAATGATTGCGGTGATTGGTCAATCCAGCTGAGTAGTGATGCTCCAGATGGAACAGCTTGTTTTGCTGAGATTGTCAAGGATTTAAATCACGCCAGTGGTGGAGAATCTTCCGCCAATAGTGATGAATCTTCTGAGGATGAAGACTCTTCTGGTTATAGTAGAAGTTCGGATGAAGAATCCTCGAGTTCAGGCGATGATCATTTGGATAACACATCAAGTACGTCAGTTGATGCAAATGTTGATGAGCTTTTGGAGGAAGCTGCAGCAGAAAATCATAGGAGATCTATATTGGTGGATCAAGCTGCTTACTCTTCTTCTTCTCTCCATTCAGCCATTATGGCTAATGTCGACAGTTCATCAAGTCAGGTATGTGTCGATGAACCCACTTCTGTTAGTTGTGATAACTGTGATAGATTGAGTGGAAAATGTGCTGATTTAGAAGCAAACATGTCTGAGTTGCAAGCCAAACATGATGCTTTACAAGCTAGTTTGTTTGACTTGCAAGACAAACATGTTTCATTGAATGATAAGTGGTGTGAGTTGCAAAGCAAACACGAGACTTTGCAAGAAAAGTATGATGTGACATTCATCCACAACCAGAAGTTAACCGTGGATCTTTCTAAGTGCACAGAAGCCAACATGTTTTATGAAAACCATGAAAAGGAATTTAAAACGATGATTGAGAAATTAAAGAAAGATAAAACCGAGCTGACAAAAATGGTTTCCAGAAAACAAACTGACATAAATTTGTATATCACACGTCTTGAGATAATGCAAAAGGAAATGGCTTGTGTTAAAACTGAAAGTGAGGCGATCCGACTCAAGTTAGACAGCTATTTAAGCTCTAGCTATGTGTTGGATCACATCATTGATGTACAGAAAGAGAAACGGGATGTCACATGCATAGGTTACAAGAAATGTCCACCACCTGTGAGACATAATTATGATGCCATGCCTGACGAGGAGGATAGAACTTTCTTTGAACCATCTGTTCCTCTAGACGTTAATGAATTTGCAACAGGACTCGGATACAAGAAGGAAGTATCATCAGATTCAGATGCGTCAGCAGATACATTTGTAACTGCTGAACTGAATCAGGATCCACCAGTTGTGATTGAGGATGCTGATTCATCTGATGATGAATCTGATGATACTGATTCAGCAAGGTCTGATGCGGTGATCAAAGAAGAGGACATACCTCTTGAGAATCACATTCTTTGTGATCCACCTGCAAAACCGTCTGTGATTGCTACAGCCAAGTCTGTTGAATCCTCGTCTGGAAGCTGTGAAAGCGTGAACTTGCTTTACACATTGATTGGATCTGATAAAATATATTCAGACAAGGACTTCCCTATCAAAAATGTCAATCAATCTTTGATTGATAAAGTTTTCGAAGATTCTACCAGTAAGTTTTTGGGAAAGTCGAGCCCAGGAGTTGTAATAACTCAGTGTGCTCCTATCCCAAAATCCGAAGTTAGAAAGAAATATGGGAATCAAAAATTGCAAAAACAAAACAATCAACGAAAGCAAAATCACGCTGCCCAAGGAAATGGAAAAGGCAAACAGAGCCAAAACAAGAAAAAGGACAAGAAGGTAAACTTTGTGAAATCAAAGGGAACGGACAAAATTGAAACGTTTGAAAACAAATCTAACTTAGATTTTGTTAAACAAGCAACAGTGTTGAAAAGAAATGAACCAAACTGTTCGAAACCTAGTACCTCGAGATCACAAAGTTCATCATCATCGGCAAGACGATCACATGATACTTCGGGGTTTGTTGAACGAAGATCATGTTTTGAATGTGGGACAATTGGTCATATAATTCGAAATTGTCCGTATATTCATAAATTAAAAGCCAAAGAAGATGATCCCCGTGAACGAAATTACCGAAAGAGATTTGTTTCACCAAAACAGGACCCTCGTCTTGTTAAACAACAAGAAGTGAAACAGAGAAAGAAACAACGGAAAAATGTTGAAAAGGTTTTAAAACCGGACGTTGTCCAAACAAAATCTGTTGAATCAAATGTTAAACTTGAAAACCAAAAACAGATTTGGAAACCAAAATTGGAAATTGTTTCAGGGGGAGCTACATCAATTCCGAATCATCGGGAAATGGATGTCACAATCCTCGATGATGACGGACGACCCAAGTCTGTGAAGGCTTGGGTCCCCCTCTCCAACTAATCTCTGAATGAGTGTGTAGGATGTTCCAGGAGGAACTATTAATAGTCTTAGAATTGTTGATAGTGGAGCGTCCATGCACAAGATCGGCGACATGCGGCTCCGAAATATTGTTACATTTAGGAGAATGTTGTTGCCCTTTGATGGAGAGAGGAGAAAAGAAGACAAAAAAGTCTGATGAAAGAATGTTGTTGAATGAAGTTGAAAAATTCGACCAGATGAAATATGTGCCAAAATTGGTTGTTATGGTTTTTGATCGGGTCCCCAGGATAGATTCAATCAAAATGTACGCACCTGCAGCACGTTTGAAGTTCAAAATCAACAAGATGAACGTGTAGGGTACTTTTCTCTACGGTGTGATTGAAGAAAATGTGTTTGTTGAACAAACCAACCGGGTGTGCGGATGCCTTGGCGTGGATTGAACAACCGCACACTACTTCTCAAAGAGAAAGATAAAGACCTTCGCTGGTGCAGTGTGGAAGACCAGCCGGACCCAGAGGTTTTTGATCTTGTTGCTGTGAAGGGATTTCAGTAGCTACAAAATCGACTTTGAAATTCACACCTGGTGGATATCCAGTTTGGGAGAGCACTCAGATTCCTGGCAATGCACGAAGCAGTTGCAGGATACGGTTTTAAATTTCTAATCTCTCCTATACTTGTCGATATTTAAGCTGCTTTATAAAGTGTTATCCTCTCGTAGCACTCCTTGACCTGACACGTTGATCTCGAATATCACCTCACACGTGATTGTTTCACTATGAAACTCATCAATGTTGTCATGGTCCACACCGATGACCAACGTGCCGACCTTTTTACCAAAGCTTTTGACAAATCAAGATTTGACTATTTATTATTGGTAAACGGCATTAAGGTCAAGCAAGAGTAAAACCAACATCGGAAAATCATTTTTGTAAATATCTTTGTGTTTTAAATTTGTCTTAGTTTATTGATTTTAGGGGGAGTAAATCCAAAATTAGTAAATCTAAAATTTGAAAATCCAAAAACATCGAAAAATTTCAAAAACACAAAAACAATAGAAAAACAAAAATGAGTTTCCTGGCGAGCAAAAGAGAAAATGACAGTACATCAGTGGTCTGTCTAAACCTCTTTAAATCTTAAATGAAAAAGCGATAAACAGCTCTATATAAGATGTATCGGTAGGCTCACAATCATTTTAAAGTGTGCAGGGTGATATAAACTTAAATCGACTGAAGACCAGGTGGGAACCATTCATTGGCATATGGTCTTAGTACCGAAATTTCGTTTGATAGATTGCCGAGGTTCTGAGATATTCGGTCTTTATGCTGCTTATCATCTGGGTATCATGGTTGTATCTTTTACCGAAAAATAACGGGGACGCAAGTCTAGATCTTCCATGATACTATACATACGTGTACATACTGCATACGACCTCAATAAGTGATCAACAATCACATGTCCAAATCAAATAAGTGATAATATATCACAGATTCTTTCCGGGAGTCAAGTTCGTCTCTCTGCTGTACGAAAGTACTGACCTGTTCACGGACTTGCTCCTGTGCCCTCATGCATATGAAAATCAAGTTCCTCATCAATAAGTGATTCTATCACATAGGGCTTGTTTTCAAATCAAAATAAGTGAGAATCTCACATCATATACGGTCAAACAGATGATAATCGGTATACTCACCGGTAAGATGAACCCTCGTGCATACCTTGATACGGGAATGTGTCGTGATGTGGATGAACACCGGTCGGTAAGTATAAATCATACCTTAACGTATCCCCTCGCCATGATTACAAATGATAAGTTGAGCTTATGTGGACAACAATACCGATAATTGTTATAGGATGCTTATCTTAATGTTAACTAATTGAACAACAAGAGCGTTTTGGCATGACCGTACACTGATATGATTCTCTTACCCTCGAAACTCGCAAAAAGAATGTCTGTAAATATTTATTTACTGCTTTAAATTTCCGCATCTTTGTATATATTTATTTACTGCTTTCAGTCTTTACATTTGAAATATTCAAAAAGCCAAAAAGATTTTATTTCTATCTTATTTTCGATCGTACGATGTTGGATCTCGAGTCTTCGTTACCTGAAACCTGAACGAAAACCGAAAACGACTAAATCTTCATAAACGGTCGAAATTTGCAAGTTTTGAAAGTTAAAGACTAAAATTGACAAACAAAAATTTCTAAACTTTCAAACTGTCGGACGGTGTTTGATTAAACAATGGTCACATGTGTGTCATTTTCTTATGATATTCCAAGCAGTTGTTCTCATTACGCGTTTAGATTTCTTGCATGTGCAGATTCTAAAGGCAAGGAGAACATGGTCGATGACAAGCTTCGGAATGAAGACACGACGTGAAGGCACTCAAAAGACGAAGATGATCGAGCTGCCGCTGACCATCATCAACACCACAAGGATCTCAATTCATAAAGAACAAGTATTTCACGAGCATAACTCAAGGGGGAGCTTATGTTAAGGGGGAGTTTGTCAACACACTTCCTTCATCAAACGGGGAGTTTGTTGATACACTTTCTGCTTTCAAGACGTGAAGACTTTGAAGATCCTCCGACATTGAAGATATGGAAGTTGAACCTCACGAGTAGCGTCCAAGGGGGAGTTTGTTGATACATATTATGTGGACGCGACTTGGTTCGGTTCAACTCGGTTCGGTTCGACCCGGTTAGGTTCGGCTCAAGCCAGACGTCACGACATTCCTCCGTCGTGCGTCCCAGAGTTCGACACGCGAAGCACGGAGAGCCGAGGATGTTTCCCGCTGCCACATCATCATGACATCATCATGATGATGTCATGATGATGTCATCATGTTGACTAAGTTGGCTAAACATCTCAAACCTTCAATCTGCATGTATTTTACGTATAGAAAGTTGTTGGGCCATTAACTTGGGCCTTTGACAAGCCAATTGCACAGGCCAAAGATCCTTCGATGAGCTCGTATCATAAACCTTCGATGGATGAGCTCGGAGGATAACTCGAAGGATATGACATCCTTCGAAGCTTATGTGGATCCTTCGATGGATGCATGATCGAAAGATGATGTTTCGATCAGTAATTCTGATCCTTCGAGTTGACGTGCTGTGATGGATATAAATATCCATGTAGTGTGTGAGAACCGTAGGCAGAGAAAACCAGAGAGAGAGTGTAGTGAGAGAAAGTTCCGGTGGGCTTTGTATTTGTCAAATATTGTACCGAAACTTTGTCGAAATCAATACACGTAACTGTTAATCGTTGATATCTTTACGTATTGTTCACTTTCTCGATCTCGGTTTGCATCTCCGGTTGGATTCCGCACAACCGGGTGTGTTCGTATACAAGGATTAGGCGACTAGATCCTCCTAGCCGGACCTACAAGATTTTTTTTTTTTTTTTGATATCAACGATTAACAGTTACGTGTATTGATTTCGACAAAGTTTCGGTACAATATTTGACAAATACAAAGCCCACCGGAACTTTCTCTCACTACACTCTCTCTCTGGTTTTCTCTGCCTACGGTTCTCACACACTACATGGATATTTATATCCATCACAGCACGTCAACTCGAAGGATCAGAATTACTGATCGAAACATCATCTTTCGATCATGCATCCATCGAAGGATCCACATAAGCTTCGAAGGATGTCATATCCTTCGAGTTATCCTTCGAGCTCATCCATCGAAGGTTTATGATACGAGCTCATCGAAGGATCTTTGGCCTGTGCAATTGGCTTGTCAAAGGCCCAAGTTAATGGCCCAACAACTTTCTATACGTAAAATACATGCAGATTGAAGGTTTGAGATGTTTAGCCAACTTAGTCAACATGATGACATCATCATGACATCATCATGATGATGTCATGATGATGTGGCAGCGGGAAACATCCTCGGCTCTCCGTGCTTCGCGTGTCGAACTCTGGGACGCACGACGGAGGAATGTCGTGACGTCTGGCTTGAGCCGAACCTAACCGGGTCGAACCGAACCGAGTTGAACCGAACCAAGTCGCGTCCACATAATATGTATCAACACATTCAAATAACATTCACTAGGAATGTTTGGAAAACAATAGCCCATACGGTTTATGGATGCCGTGGCTGATCTATGTCAGGTCATCAGGATGATGACTAACAAATTCCCTAGTACCAAATTTCGAGTATGGCAAACTCGAATGATGTGGATAGCAGTCGCGAGACTATTAAGGCGACAAAAGCTAATAATTCTATAAACGTAAGCCTCAATATTAATGGAGTTAATCTCCAAACTGCGATTGACGCAGCAGTTTGAAAGATCATGGAAAAAGGTCATGAAACAATTCAAAGAGCCGAATGCTTTTCGCTCTAAATTTCATTCAAAACCTCAATCAATTGCTCATGAAAAGAGCTTTGTTCACACTTCGATTGGGAAGGATGAACCAAGGAAGAAGGATAACTTCCAGAAATCTAGAAAAGAGCAATTACGGGCTTAATAAGAACTATCATAAGTTCAGCAAAAAGCCTGTATGTAAGAATTGATATAAAAGACACTGAGGACAGTGTCAAATAGATCAAAGACCAAAGCAGTGTGCAATTGCAAAGAAACTGGTCATCGTCCCATGAATGTAGGGACAAAAAGAATACAGTCTGTTACGACTGTGGTGAGAAAGGCCATATTAGAACTAAATGCCATAAAGCTGCCAAAGAGGCGCAGCTAAGTCTGGAAAGGCTAAGAAAGGAAATGCCTAAACTCACCTGATGAATGTCAAGAGAGAGTACATGATGTTATCCAGTACTTTTCTTATCATTTGGACAATGATAATTTCTGCCAAGTATCCTGTTTTAAATACAGGCAATAATAAGTCTTTCATAGACCAAAAGCTTGGCAAATTTATGATGGTATTCATAAGAACTCCAGATTCTTAGTCAGGTAGAACTTACCAATGAAACCTGAGAGACCGATTCTCCTATTATCGGCAATAATCTTTCTGTATAATCTATGAGTACTCTTTCTTTGAATAGAGTACGACAATATATGTTATTTTAATTATTTTCTTTTCTCGTTGATTTATATCAACTACGAGTGCCAACTATGCTTGACAAAAGCGCCATGTGAGGATTGGCATATCCCAATGCGTCCCATAGATTATGTCCATGCCTTATCAGTATGGAAGTTTAATGCATGGGGCCACTAAGATATACCAACGGTCATATTGTACTAAAGTCAGCTAGTGGTATTCAAAGAAGATATCCATAATAGAAAATGCCTAAGTAGGCGTCTCTACTTAAGGCATCCGTGCACTCGTAAAACAGATATGTCAGTTGCATGGCACAAGCGACGGTAAATAGGCCAAAGTCAAAGATTGAGCTACCTCTATCATATTTGGATAACTTGTTTTCTTCTCAGTAGAACTACCCTGTTTTACCTCTTGAGAGGCAAGATAGAATTAGGATTTACCTCCTATTAAGAGTTGTAATTGTTACAGAAATTCTATATCAGTCGGTATGGAAGAACTGAGGGCTACCCAGATAAGTTAGGAAAGAAGGGCTTGTACAGCCTAGCTCAGTGTATTCGGAGCCTCGACTATTATTATTGATAAAGGAAAGCACGATGCTATACGCTTGTGCTTGGGTTATTGCAACCTAACTAGGAAACGATTAAGAATCGTTATTAGCTGCCCAGGATCGTCGATTTGTTCGACTTACTATGAGGATAGATGATTCCTTAAGAGTGATGTAGGTAGTAGTTGGAATAACTACCTCACCCTGAATAAGTTCTTCTATAACCAATAGCATTATATAAGCATCAAGGTTACTCCTCTGGAGACCTTGTATGAGAGAAATAGCTAAACGCCCAATTGATGGGCAGGAAATTGGGAAAGCTCTTTTATCTGGATCTGAAAGTTGTCTTAAGAACGACGGATAGGATATTATGGATCCGTAATCATCTAAAAACTGCCAATAATTGGCAGAAGAGCAATGCGCGCAAGAGGCGCAAAACCCTTAAAGTTCTAAATGGGGAACAAGGCTCTATCGAAAATATCAAATATGAAGGAGTACAGTATGTTTCGATATATAGAGCAAGTTAAGCCTTGGATATATAAATCATTCGAGATCATCGAATGTGATGGCAGTATAGCTCATAAGCTAAACTTGCCTAGGGAGCTCAGTGGAATTCACGATGTGATCCACATTTCTAAACTTAAAGAAATGCCTAGCTGATAAATCGCTAGGAATGTCTCATAAAGACACATAGATAGGTGAAAGCCTAAGGTTTATGGAAAGACCTATATCGATCAAGGATCGACAGGTTAAGAAACTCCGAAAAGGAAGATGTACCTATGAAATAGGTCAACTGGAATACCCGTAAAGGTCCTTAAATTACTGTGGAAGTTAAGTTCATTACATGATAGAAAGTACTTCCATCTTTCTGAGCAAATCTCGGGGTCGAGATTTCTTTTAAGGGGGTGAGGATGTAACACCTCGTAAAATCGTGTCCAATGGTGTGGTGACACGTGTAATGAACCCTAATAAAGTCAAACGTTGACTATGAGGGGCTAATTTCGTAAAAATCGAAAACCTTGAATTTAGAAGGACTGAAAGTGTCAACATGCCTAAACTAGGCCTCTGAGTGACCTTATACGATGTCCGTATTCTCAGACGAACCACTTGTTGGACGAGAGGAGCCGTTTGTGTAATTATGTGAAAGTTTGCGCGTCGAAGGGTTAAAAGTGTCAACATATTAATTCTTACCTCTGAGTGACCTTTTAACAAACCGAGAGCTTCATTATGTTTCATCATATTCTCGGGAATGCCTAATATCGGCTATGCAAGGCTTTTATGCCAATAAGTGAAGTAACGCGCAAGTTTGAAACTTAGAGGGGTTAAAAGCGTCAACATGTTTAATTATACCTCTGGATGACCCTTTAACGAACCCGAAGCATCACGATGTATTATAATATTCTCAAGAATGCCTAGCATGGGCTGGATAAGGCTTCGATGCTATTAAACGATGATATGCGCAAGTTTGCGCATTAGAGGGACCAAAAGCGTCAACTTTTGAATCTACGCCTCTCGGGGACCTTTTAAGCGAACCGGAGCATTTTAATAATTGGACATACATTCAGGGATGCCCATTATGGGCTATAGAAGGCTTGGATATCATTAAACGGCATTTCGCGCTACTTAGCGCAATTAAAGGACTAATTACGTCAAACTGCAAATGTAGGTCGAATCATTTGATAACGGACCTTCTGGAATATGTCCATGAGTTAAACATACCCTATTTATTCTTCTTATAGCTTAGATATAGGCTTAGAGGTGTTTGGTGCGCAGAAATAAACTTTTATGTCACACAGGGACTAAAAGTGTCAAAAATGCACAAGTTTGCACTTTCGCGCATATCTCGCATTCTGAGTATCCCCGGACACCCAAAAATTTATGTAAGCACTAAAATATTTTATTTTAGTGTGTGGCATGATAAAATTCCACTCGTCGCGTGTTTCGGACCATTTTTAGAGTCCGATCGTGTTTCGTCGTAATTAAACGCAAACGCGACCGTACGGCCAAACGAACCGACATCCGAGATACTTTCGGGCATATTTTGAATCCTCTATACATTATTGACCTTGTGGAGCCTTAAACATGGCTTGGCGGGCCTCAGAAGTGTTAAAAATGGCAATTAGCGAGTGCAGGGACTGAAATGGCAATTCTGCCAAACTGTTTTTCTGAACCTGAACCCCCAGGCGGCCCGCATTAGACTGGGCTGTTCCTGAAGCGGGCCGCGAGCCACCTATCTGCAGATCTGAAATTTTTATTTTTTTTGTTTTGCTTGGTGACCACTCCAATCTCATCTTAAACAATCAAAACGATTTTCTTGGCCATCAAGACAATTATAACAGCTGTAACAACAGGTGTTATGATCTGAATAACCCTCCTAACACTTGTCTTGATCAAAATCATTCCCAAAACCTATAAATACTTGAAGCTCTCATTCATTTCTACACACCAATTTCATTCTATCATTCTTACTCTCAATTCTGGAACTCATGAGCTGATGTGGGAACTTATCTTAGTAGAAAAGATAGCATGGACCCATTGTAAGTGTCCTAGCCCACCTTATAGTTCAGAATTATGTTTTAATAACCGAAAAGTCAAGTTATCGGATATTAACTTTGACTTTCGGATTAAACTCTCATGGTCCAGCCACTAACCAAATTAAAAGTGGGTATAAGACCATAGTTAGGTAGGTGATTAACCCCTGAAAGGGCACCTCCTAATTCCTTCATTTGCTTAGTTAATTGTCGGGTCAAACTAGTTTGACAAAAAGTCAAACTTGGCAGATTTGTGTATATTAATTAAAACCATAGATGCAGAGGTTGTAAATTATATTTTAACACTCTAATAACTTAGAAATGACTATTAGAACATGTCTAAGCTGGCCTAACCCGACAATTCTAAGTTTAGGGTCAATTCACAACCAAAAGTCGCAAAAGCTTGACTTTGCTTTGACTTTTCAGTTCTGACCCGATTAAGCTTGATTCTTCCATGTTTTAAGCTTCCATTAGGACCATATTATTCAGTAGTATAACCCTCTGGAGTTATATTGCATGGTTCCTTGTGGTTTGAGTTATACGCTAGTTTCCGTTATTATGCTTATAAACGCCCATTTTGCCCTTTTGACATATGAATGAGATTTTTAGAAATGTGAGAGGACAAAAACCTTTGTTACTGATATTTAATCTTGTGCCGAAAATTTGACATCAATTCTTGGTCCCAAATAGGAGTTATGCCCGATATCGTAATTAGAAGTTTTTAATTAAGTAAATTGCGATATCTTGCATAAGGCATGTTTAAAATTGAATTTTGACCCAAAACTCATTACCTACTGTTAAGATATTATTTTTAGGGATTGTTGGAATGTTTGATCAGATTATAATCTGACCGTATCATGGAGTTCTTAGGTAATTCGATAAATGACGATAATACCCTTTTCATGCATAAAATGAGATTAACGATTGATTTGAATGCCAAAACTTTTCCTACTAATTTCATACATTAAATAAATTATTTTGGGCATTCAAAACTGATCAAGATCTCAGGTTTCCATAAAACCCCTTAATTATCGTCAATTAGCGATTTTTACGCTATTTAGGCGCATAGTATGGTTTTAAACTATGATTAACACCTAAGACTTATTACCTACTGAGTTTTTAAACAAATTTTAATATTATTACAGTAGGTATAAGTCGTGAACTCAGACTTCCAAAAAAATGCCCGTAAAAGCATATGTGAAATGACCAAAATACCCTTTCGGGGCATAGTTTGGCCATGAATGGTAAACCTCACATATGTATGATATCTTACTGATGTAATGAGATAAAATAAATATTTTTACTGATTAGAAAGGACCAGAACTTCAGTTTGTTATAAAATCTCTTTTATAAGTATTAAAATGACCAAAATGCCCCTACGGGACTTAAAATGGTTTTAAATACTTTTTGGGCATATATGTTGACATCCTACTGATGTATTGACATATTCTAAGCATAATAACATATGGAACTTGTATATGATTCATTTGGTTACCCGTTACGCATTCTACGCGTTCGGATCGGTTTATGTAACTAGTTTACGTATGTTTGCCGAAATGGGTTTAACCTTATCGTTTTTATCTCAAAATCCGGAATGTGTTTAGTATACCCATATTATAAAAGTATCCAAACTTGTTGGGTCTAAATAACATTCTATTCCGGTCATCGCTTAATCTAGCGTATCGTACCGCTCTAGATACTTTGAGCTAGCCGGTCTAAGTCTACGACTTAAATAAGACCATTAGCATTCTGAATTGGTTATATATTACCATCACTCCAGACTAGAGCCACCCGGTAAAAGCTACCTGCATTTAGATAGATTGGATACGACTGAGTTATTTTGCTGTAAATCAAGTATTAGCTCAGGTAAATACTTTTAACTTATTTTCCCTTATACGGGCTTGGGATACGGTAGATTAATACCGCTTGGTCGGGTGTGGATCAATCAAATGCCGGATTGTGGCTAGTAAATCCACAAAACCTGTTTTGATACTGTTCTGTTGATGACTTAAACATTGGGGGTTAACGACCATGTCCTGGATATATCCTTGGCTCATTCATTTGTAAATGGCCACGACTTATGCGCAAGGTGTAGGCATACACCGGAAAGATGCCAATAATAAATTATTAATTACCCACAAGTTGGGGATAACTCCTTTATGGGTTTTAAATGTGGTGTGTCGTTTAATCATGTCTCAGTCTCTGTACTGGGCCCCAGATGTACGGTAAACATGTAATTCAGTATACAAGATTTTTATTAAGAATTGTCCCAAGATATAAAAGGTTTTGTGCCTTGTGCACTTAAATCAATTTTCATAAACTCTTTTCAAATGAGTCGGTTAAATTGTATTTACCAGTGAAAACTGACGTATTTTCAAAAGGCTAAGTGGCAGGTACTACTCGTAATAGGCTGGGAGTTGCTCGGTGTCGAAAAAGAGGATCTTGCAAATCCTTAAGGATGCCTTAAAGTCTGCTGAACTTCATTTTATACATTCTGTAATGATCCTCCTGTGGATTTGATATTACAGACTCGTCTATAATAAATACTTTGATATTTTCAGACATTTGAGTTTGTAATAATATTTTATATTCCAAGACTTCCGCTGTGCTATTCTGTGTGTGTTTGACTATGATGATATCGACTACGTCACAATACCCCACCGGGCCCACCGGTGATATGTGGAAATATCGGGGTGTGACAAATCTCCAGCACTAAACGCAGTTTGGATTTTCGGGCTTCTTTCAACTTCTGGAACACTGCCTTTGTAGTACATTTTTACATCCTGTTGACCACTTGGACTGTTCATCCTTGCGACCTTCTGCTGTTCCAAATCTTGACCCTCAATCTTCTCGATAAACTGAGAAATCGTTAACCCATCATAAACCCCAGTGTTCTTTAGAATCATCAAGTAGGTACCCCATTCCTTTTGCGGTAAAGCGTCAGTTAACTTGTCTACCCATTCTTCATGATCTTTTGTTATACTCAGCATCGACATGGATCGCACCAAGTGGCAGTATCTTTCAATCAGCTTCTTTGTATCTTCCTCGGGAAAACTTGTAAACAGATCAAATTCTTTCTTGAGCAGTGCCTTCTTGCTCTTGATCATATTCTCACTACCCTCAAACTTGACTCTAAGAGCATCCCATATTTATTTTGATGTCTTGTCATGTTGTAGCAGTATAAAGATGTCTTCTTTGATTACTTGCTGAAGCAGACTGATCATCATCTTTTCAGCTCTATACATATCTCTTTCTTGGTCAGTAAACTCAGATATTGCTTTCTCAACTTGCAGATCAGTACGTGGTAATACATATTTCTTCATAATACACTCCCATGATCTAAGATGATTGGCTTGAACCCAGTTTTCGAAACGATCTTTCCATCCGTAATATTCTTCAATGCTCATTAGTTTCGGGGGTTTTGAGTTGTTCTGGTTTCATTTTCCAGATTCATGTTTTGAGCAATGGAATCCGGAGTAGTCGGGGATGTTGCAAACGCGTTGTAAAAGTCTTCACTCATGATTCGGAAACTTTTTCACAAAACAGCACTTTCAAGCGAGATAGGTTCTTCAAGCGAAGTAACCTGTTCAAGCGAAAACAACCTGCAAATAACTTCAAGCGAGATAAGTCTTTCAAGCGAAGTAACCTGTTTTCATTTGAATTTCAAGCGAAATGATAATTTGAAGCGAAAAGACCTAGTTCGCTTGATATGACTCAAGCGGACTATGATTTTTCAAGCGAACCTTCTATTTCAAGCGAAATGACGTAGTTCGCTTGAAATGCACACAATCTTTCAAGCGAAAAGACTTAGTTCGCTTGAAAAGAACACAAACTTTTAAGCGAAAACTGAAGGTATGTTCAAGCGGAAACACTTCGAAGATCCATTTTATCCATTTTTAGTCCGTATTTTAATGTGAAACTTTCAAGGATTTGTTAAAATGCACTTTTACACATTCTGTGAAAAATTTGTCTGATTTTAACTGTGAAATCTTGAAATTTTGAAAAAAGGTGTAGAAAAACAGAAGTTTGCAAGCTGAAATGTAAAGAACCCCTCCTCCTTGGCTCTAATACCAATTGTAGGATCGTGTGATGACCCGAATGTGTCGTTCAGAGAAGTTCTTAATCTGTTTCAGGTGCGGAAAACAAGAAACGGACGTTGAAACAGCTTGCAATTCACTTTAAACATACTTCTGATTGATTTTACACTGATTACATCCAAGAATCAAACCGGCAGCACCTCAGTATGATTTTCTAGAACCGTTACAAATGAGATCGCTTGAGAGGTATTTATAGGCCATGAGCTCTCGCTTGAAAGTGACAAGATACAGTTCAAGCGAACTACCATATGCTGGTTTCGCTTGAAACTGACAAGTGTCATTTCAAGCGAACTAGCCTCCTTCAAGCGAAATCCCTAAAAACACATCTTAATCTCTCATATTTTCTCGTACAACGTGCCCTGATCTAACATATCTAGTACAAGACTCGATACAAGACGAAGTCGACAGATGTATGCACTAACAGTTTTCTCCAACACTAATACCGAAAAAGGGTTGATTTTATGACGTATTTGATATAATTTATATAACAACTCTCGAAAAACGCCTAAGTATACCCCGTACACGCTATAGTAGACCCATATAACTTAGATTTCATAAAAAAAAAAAACAAAATCATTATTTTAGTTCACTCGTGGGCAACGACGGGGTGACCCCCGTGTTTCGCGGGGCGCGACCGAGCCATACCTGGCGGATAACCAACGTTCCACGTGCCACGTGCCACGTGGCACGATGCACGACGAACCTACACCAGTGACTAACCAGACCTAGCCCTAGCTAGGTCTGGCACGCGGAGCGCGAAGACACCAAGGAAAGGGCTCACGGGGCGCGAGAGACCCCTGATGCAGCCTATAAAAGGAGGCCTTCGGCCTCAGTCTCAGATCGTTCAATTCTTTTCTCTCTAAAGCCCCTATTATAGCTAAAAGCTGCTCGGTATTATACCCCTAAAATACGAAGCTCTACCTCGTTGTAACTATTTTAACCCCCGATCACTAGTTTGTTACCCTATCCGATTGATCTAGGACTCTGTAACGCATGTCGAGGCTCTGCCTGACTAAGTTCATTGGAGTTCTGTCTCGTGTTGTATGGCTAATGTGATTTGGGTTATCTTACTAACACGTGTGCATTGTTTATTTTTAATAGAAATTAACCACGAACAACAACAGGAAGCTGTAGAATTACCTAAGTCTATAGAGTAAGTCATTCTCTTTTTCTACCAAACTGTTTTACCAAAACCTCAAATTTTTTCAATTATACTTACAGTGATTGAGTCTTTGTATTCTACAATTGTTGCCGATATGTGTGGTTTGTATACAATACTAGTAAATACGTTACTATTGGACAACGAGTTAGCCAATGAGTAATATGACCACAGTCATGGAACATCCAACATGACAAATACTGAATGAGTATATTGGTAGATATAAACATTGTAATCGCTCTCAATACTGTAAAGTTATAAAAGCTTGTTTTGATTAAACTGGGATGCACTCGCCAGTATTTCTTGCTGATAAAATCTTTTTAAAATGCGTTTCAGGTAACTTAATGTGAAGCTAATAGGAGCCAGTCGTGGAGCACTGAAGGCTTAAAGAAGTGGCTATAAAAAGTTACCTAAATAAAAGTTTATGTTTTCAGCAACTAAACCCTACAAATGTATTATCAATGAAACATGGGTTTTATCCCATTTTTTTATTATAAAAGTTTGGTGTTTTGAAATTCTGAAACTATTTCCTAACTACGGTCCTGATGTGTCATTTTCGCTGCCAAATTAATAAACACCGATACCACCAGGGGTAGGGGTCGGGGGCTGCGACAGAAGGTGGTATCAGAGCCATGCCACTGGTTTAAGCCATTTAGGTGTTCTATTAATACCTAAATTTTAACCATTTGTGTTAGGAAATAGTTTATGTGATTCTGTGTAAATATGTATATTATTTTTTTGTGTTATTTGACAATTTCTAGTTTACACTATGAGTGAGCAAGGTACCTCCGACGCTTACCGTCAATTACCTCATTCCCTAAAGAATGAAGGAACCTCATCCCAGCCAACTTCAGGATACACCGCTGATTCTAAAGGAAGGATTTTTAATCTTTAAAGCCCAATCTGTGGAACCATTCCCACCTAAAAAAGAGAGGTTGGTTTAGTAGAGGAGCGCATGAAAGGAGGAAAAAAATGAAAAAACTCCAACAACAGCGAGCAATAGCAAAAGCTAATAGAGAAATGAATACCCAAAACCAGGAAGCTAGACCATCATGGGAGGAGGAACTTGATAGGCAACTAGCTGATTTCCACATGTTAGCAAATACAGCAGCAGACCCTAATCTTAACCAAGTAGCTGAACCACAACTTCTACCCTTATTCCCCAACCAACCCATGGAGCTAGAACCAAATCAGGAGAACCCATTCCCAATCCCAGCATTTGACCCCAATGAGATCCCTAGAATTCCCGCACCAAACCCGATAGAGCAGTATACAACACTGAACCCTTTAGACCCGTGGTGGTTTGATAATAGGTCAATTCAGGATATAGTAGACAACCCATACCCTTACGGAGAACCCATACCACGTTATCCTGAACCAGTGACAGCACCACTACCACCCATGAACCAAGAAAAAGTGGAAGAACTTTGCCAATATGGTGAAGAGTTAGTTGCAGAGGGAAATCGAATACGTCAGATAGGAGAGAAACTCGTCTGGAAGTATGACGAGCGTGAGATGCAGTTCTAGACAAGCCATAACATAACATAACATAACATAACATAACATAACATAACATAACATAACATAACATAACATAACATAACATAACATAACATAACATAACATAACATAACATAACATAACATAACAATACATAACATAACATAACATAACATAACATAACATAACATAACATAACATGTGTGTAATTTTGTACTTTGATAATATATATATATATATATATATATATATATATATATTAACTAGACTAGATAAACTAATATATATCGATGCATAGTTACTAGTATTTAAATTCCAGTTGTAATTTGTACTAGATGCATATATAGATATATATAAAAAGAGTAAGTAGCAATTCTCGACGTTTTTTATCAATCTGCTTGTGTAACTGTTTGTATAAATCTTATTCTGTAATATTAATACATGATAAATGTTTACAATTCAGATGGACAACGAAGTAAATTAGGAAAACCAGAATAATGATAATAATGGGAACCAAGTGAATAAAGGTGCCATCGAACATATCGTAGCACAAGGAATTATAGATGCTATGTCACACCCCGATATTTCCACGTATTACCGGTAGGCCCGGTGTGGAGTATTGTGACGTAGTTGATATCATCATAGTCAAACAACACAAATTTAAATGCACAGCGGAAGCAAAAGATAGATTTATTTCAACCGAATAAATTGTAATATTAAGTATCACACACAGTTGAAACAGATCCACAGGCGGATCGAATAAAAAAAGGAAACTTTGTTCAACAGACTTTATGCATCTAAGCTTGCAAGACTTCTATTTGATGCTAGGAGAGACCAGCCTATTCCGATTAGTACCTGCACTTAGCCTTTTTTCGGAAAATACGTCAGTTTACACTGGTAAATACAATTTAACTGACTCATTTTGAAAATGTTTAAAATTTGATTTGAATGCACATGGCACAAAAGATTTTATAACTTGGGATAATTATTTATATATAAACTTGTAAAAGAATTACATGTTTCTTATGCGTTCAGTAGCCCGGGCTGAACACCGGGTTAAAGATTAATTGACACACCACATGATATAGTCCCGCGGCGAGTTATTCTCGAAAACGGCGGTTATAACTTATTATTTATAAATGCACTGACGGGTGTACGCCTACACCCGCGTGCTAAGGTGGTGGCCATTTCTTTGAATGATGCCAAGGATATCTGGAACATGGTCATTAACCCCCCAAAGGCTTCAAGAAAACAAAACAATTTAAACGGGTCATCTCAATGAGTTTAACCTTCATACGATTAACAATTTAATGCCCGACCAAGCGGTATTTTATATACCGTACCCCAAGCCTGTATAAGAGAAAATAAGTTAAAAGTATTTACCTTTTTGCAAGTAATAATCACAACAAGCAAGTGCACGTAGCTTTTACCAGGTCTCCTATTCTGGAACGAAGGTTTATAATAACCTATTAGATTCCTAACGGGTGTTTAATTAAGCCTAAACTTAGACCGGTTAGTTTTAAAGAAAGATACGGTTCAAACGCATGAATAAGCGAAGACCGGAATAGAATGTGATTTAGACCCAACAAGTTTAAAGACTTGTATAATATGGGTAAACTAAACACATTCTAGATTTTGAGACAAAAATGATAAGGTTTAGCCCGTTTTGGTCAATTTATGCAAACTAGTCACATAAACCGAACCGAACGCGAATAATGCGTAACGGGTAACCATAAGAGTCATATACAGGTTTCCTAAGTTAATATGCATTAAATATGTTGTGATATCAGTAAGATATCTTCTATTATGCCCAAAACGATTTTAAACTCAAACTATGCCCCGTAGGGGCATTTTGGTCATTTTAAACGTTATAAAAGAGTTTAAATAGTAATCTGAGTTACAGGTCTGATTTAATCAGTAAATATATTTAACTTAATAAGTTATAACAATAGGGCATTAAATATATGTGAAATTTATCATTTATAACCAAACTATGTACCGTAGGGGTCTTTTGGTAATTTCACATAAGCCTAAAGGTCAAAACTGGAAATCTGAGTTTAAAATTTTTGCTTACTGTTAAATTATAAAAATTTACTGAAAATATCAGTAGGAATCAAACCTTATATGTTTAAAATGGTTTTAATACATATTATGCATTAAAAACGCTTAAAAAGGCGATCTTGGGCTAATTCCGGGTTTTATATAAAAAGCTGATATTTTTATTATTCCAGCAAGCTTAAAATATTCTATTTATCATATTGAATCAGTAGAAAAAGGTTTGGGGTCAAAAGGGTTTGTAAAACTTATTTTATAGCCAAAAAGGGTAAAACCAACAATAACCGAATCAAGCTTAGAACTCTAAGTTATGCTCAGCCTAAAAATAGATAAAAATCTTCAAAAATTCCAAAATATTATATTACATCAGTGGGTAAAAAGTTTGATATTAAAAATTGGGTTTAGGTAGGCTATATGCTAATTATGCCAATTAATTACTTAAAAGCTTCTTATTTACGCTAATGGGCATAACTCCTAATCTAGACCTCAAACTGATGTCAAATTTCAGGGACAAGTTTATAAATCAGTAATGAAGGTTTCTACTCTTTTACTTTTTCAAAAATCATGTTTTAAGGTGAAAAGGGCATAATAGTCAACATTTAAGCAATTAACGGAAACATGCATATGAATCGGGTAACTAATGAACCAAGTTGTAGAATCACAGAGGGTTATACTTATATGAAACCTGGTCCTAATAAGGCTCTAAGGCATTTCTAAACTATGCTTAAACGGGTCAGAACTGAAAGTCAAACCAGAAGTCAAATTATGCGACTTTGGGTTCCGAACCGGCTTAAACTGAAAATTGTCGGGTTGAACATGTTTAGACATGTTCTTACATTAATTACCAAGTTATATTAATGATAAAACAGGTTGCATGGATTTTACATTGCTAATTATGCATTAATTTGAAAATAAGCTTTCTGTTGACTTTTTAGGATTAACTTTGACCCGACATTTGACCTACTTAGAGCAGGAACCAGAGGGTGCCCTTTTAAGGGTTTATTACCCACATAATTACCAACTCATAGGTATTTTTAATTCGAGATTTGACTGGACAATTATTGATTAATCTTGAAGTCAAACCTTAATAACGACGGTTTGACTTTTAGCTAATTAACTAAGCTAAACTGAATTAAAGAAGGTTAAGGACACTTACAAAGGTCCTAAGCACGACTAGGCAACTTAATAGAAGTAGCTTGAGCTCCAGAAGCTTCAGAGAAAACCTTGAGGTGAGTTTGAAATGAGCAAACAAAATGGTTGCAACTCATCCTCTTTATATAGTGATCCTAAGTGTCCAAGATCATGCCAACATAGTCTACAAGTGTTCCATGTGATCCCCATGTGTCCCTATGCATGAAAATCTATTGGTCACACTCCTGTATTCGAATACCATGCAAATGAGGCGGTGTAACAGGCTGAATAGGAAGTTGTCCAATTTCTGCTGCCAACGACAGTCTTACAGACCGTAAGCAAGAAGCCCTGCGGTCCGTAAGCACCTCTTGCGGACCGTAATCTCTTGGCTTTGCGATCCGTAACCGACCTTCATCTGAGATGCCCAGTTACAAGACTTACGGACCGTAAGCCCTTGGTCTTGCGGTCTGTATCCGCTTTTTAATTATAATCGCCCAGCTCCGCCATCTTACGGACCGTAAGGTAATCCCTTTGCGGTCCGTAAGCCTTCATCAGAAGACAAAATCCATGCAAACTTTTAGGCTTGACCATGCATTCTTTTAGAGCTCGAATCTTCAGTCATTATTAGCAGGAGGGGACCATAGGGACAGGTTTTGCATGTCCTTGCATGTGTTGCTAAGCACATGAGTTTCTCTTGGACTTGTTAATGCACGCTTTTAATCGAAGAAAATTTTCAAGTGGGAATTTGTCGTAAGTACCTTGCATAGCCTATTATTTACAAATTTATTTATTTATCATCAGGGATAACCGGATTTGAGTCTAAAATCAGATGTTCTTATAATAGATCAAGGTTTGGGATTTATACATAAGTCGCTCAGAAGTTTAATTAACATGTCGAAAAAATTTTAAATCCTACCATACATCTTTTGATTTGATCCTGGTTCCAGACACGTTTATCTTACATGACACGTGTCTTTATTTTATTGGGTATGATTTTACGAGGTGTTACATCCTATGCCATATATTATCAAGACTATTAAAGAATCAGAAAATAATAATTCTGTAATTGGAAGTAAACGTCAAACCACTGAACCAAGTCACAGCGTGAACGAAAATCACGGACTTCTGATCCAAGCTCCAATCCCAAAAAGAAGAAGAACCATCTCATATGGTTGTTCTTATAAAGAATTGATAAAAAAAAAATTCAACTTTCAAATTGTTGTTGGTTGGTGTTTGTTTTAGAGTTGGTCTCATGTGTGTCGTTTGTTTATGTTGACTATATTCCAAGCGGTTGTTCTCATTACGCGTTTAGCTTTGTTGTATGTGCAGATGTGACACTCAAACCAGCTAAAGGCAAAGAGAACGTTTTAGAAGACAAGCTTTGGAATGAAGACACGACATGGATGCAATTAAAGGATCAAGAAGATCGAGTTGCAGCTGACCACTCATCAACACCACAAGGATCTGAAGATTTGAATATCAAAGTCTCACGAGCAACGTTCAAGGGGGAGTTTGTTGATGCACCTCCTTACAGTAACACGTGAAGACATATGAAGATCCGACAACATGTGAAGATCGAACCATCACGAGCAACATCCAAGGGGGAGTTTGTTGATGCACTTTGTGGATGCGGCTTGGTTCGGTTCGACTCGGTTCGGTTTGACTCGGTTTGGTTCGGTTCAAACCCGATGTCACGACATTCCTCCGTCGTGCGCCCCAGAGTTCGACACGCGAAGCACGAAGAGCCACGAGTTGACATCACCATGATGTCATGATGATGTCATCTTTTAATATAATGTGAATATGAAATGATCTTCAAAAGAACCTTAACTGTGCTAAAGTCAACGAAGACTAAGGTTCATTGGACACACATGTGACGAACTTTGATTAGTGAAGATTGTTCATCATGAACACTCATTGTTCGTGGTCCTCATGATTGTTCGCCAGTTGTGTTAATGAAGACTCTAGTCTTCGTGGGTCAGTTAAGTGTTCGTGGCCCAGTAACACTCTTCGTAGTGTTCCTGGGTATTGGGGCCTATATAAACAGAGATTTGTTTCACAGTTCAGTTAAGAGAGTCCTGTGAAAGTTTGTAAACACTGTGTGTATGTGTGTACTGATTCTCTTCACTTAATCAAAGTTGTGAATCTTTGGTTACTTTGTGTTTGTTCCTTTTTGCTTTGGTTTGCATACTTACGTGGATTCCGCACTCGTTAGTGTGTTATAAAAACAAGGAAGTAGGTTTAATCTTGATCCTCCAAGTGGAGCTACACTACAGAAATACAAACAAAAGCATTTAAATTTACGACGGATCGACTTACCGGAGCTTGAATGGAACTTCGCCGGAACCCTAGATGAACTCATTGGCAGCAAACGCCATCATCTGCCCCATCGTTCTTCTGGCCATGTGACAACCGCCTCGATCTCTTCTCCCCCTTTGATTTAGGGTTTTTGGTGTTCAACAACACAATTGCGGTTTCGATCTCCATTAGCCATCGCCATTGCCGGAATCCTTTTCTGATCCCTCTCTTCCATCTCTTATCTGATCTCTCTCTCCCCTCCGGACGACGTCTGTCTTCCTTCTCTTCTCCGATCTCTCTCTTTCCTTCGGCTCCCTCTCCATCTCCATTTTTGTTGATTCTGAAAAGTGTGAGCAGGTTTCAAGAATCTAGAGGTGGAATAGTGATTTGGTGTAGAGGTTTACAAATATGTGAGACATGTGGGATGGAAAAGATACGTGGCCAGGCCCAATAAACAGGTGCCACCAACTATATGACACTATTCATTCAGTTCTCCTATTAATATATGTTAATGCTTACCATAAGAGACAATCCATATGTTAAGTAACTTTTAGTGGTAATTTTTTTTCACCATGAATCATGAGACACCGACCTTCCCTCTTCCTCCCCCTTCGAAACCGTATCGCGTGCAGTCTATTTAAGTGTTTCTAATTGAAACCGTTAATTGACTGCACATTAAATACTCTATGTCTCACGAATAAATGCTCAGGCCGATGAATCCTCGGTTCTCCCCACACATATACCCGGCTTGTCTATTTGGACACTTTTGGTGCCCTAGACACCTCGTCTAGGCACTGAAATCAAGGGGCTCTGAGTGGGATGTCAGGCACAAAGTTTAAGGGGTCTAGACGCCTCGTCTAGGCCTAGACGAGGCATCTAGCATGTAGGTGTTTTTTTAGTTGAAAAATGGGTGTTTTGGTGGGGTAATTTGATTGTTTTTGGAGGATGATGTTTTTTTGAGTGAAAAAACGTGTGTTTTGGTGGGGTAATTTGTGTTGTTTTTAAAGAAAAGTTTTATTTTTTATATAAAAATATTTTACCGTTTTCAAGATCGGCCCTTTAAAAATATTCTATCGTTTAACTGTTACATTGTTTTTAACATTTTACTTTTTCAAATATTACCATACCATTAAAATATTATATTGTTTAAATGTTATACTGTTTTCAACATTTTAATAACCGAATTCAAATATTATATCGTTTAAATATTATTTAACGTTTTGAAAATTATATTGTTTCTGTATTATATTTCAATGTCTAGGTTTTATCATTTATTACGAAATATCGATTTAAGACAAACAATCATTATGTAACCGAATAACTGAAAACAAAGTTAAATATGACATATATAAGATAAGTTTGTACATCCATAACAAAATATAAACTACAACTGAATACTAAATACCAAAATATGCATATGCAGCTGGTCTATGCCTCCGGGTCTGAATTTTGATCTGGTTGTGTGGTGCTCGAGGTGGTGGGTACGGTATGGTAGGTAACCCCTCTCTCTCTTTCGTCTATCTTGCGCCTCCCAAACTAACCAACCCACCAAATCCATAAGCCGTCAACATCGGCTCGTAAACGCGGATCTTCTACAGCTCCCGGGGCATGACTTGGAATAATGTGTCGTTGAAAATTGGGCGCCCCGGGAGGTGGTGGTGGCTGTGGCATCTGCTCCGTCTAAATCCACCAGAGGGTCCTTCATGACCGCTGTAGGATCTGGCGGAGGAGTTGCTATGGTGCACATGGGTGGTGGACAATTAGCCTTACGACATCCGAATCCAGTATTAGGGTTTCAAGGCGGCGCAGACATTGATCGTTGGAGAAGACAAAATGGTGAAGGTTTTCGACTTTGTTTGATACATTTTTGGTGGCGGTGGTGGTCTCCCTTGAACCCTTCTTTTTCCTTGATCAGGTATTAAGGTTGCGTTTTAGGCGAAAGTGGTTGTCGGAAATGTAGGCGTTCATCATTTATCTCATGAAAATTTTGGTGCAGCAGTAATTTGAAATGTGAGTTGCCAAAATAATGGAATCGGTGGGTGTTGAGTGGTGGTGGATGAGAGAAAGAGGAATATATATTATATAGTTTTTAAATTAGCTTGGTAAAAAGACTAAACTACCCTTATCTACCAGACTACCTTATTTACCGGAAACCTTTAACAGAGTTAGTGCTAAAGGACAGATGGTGCAAGGTTTTTAATAGATAAAGGATGATTATTGTAATTTCAATAGGTAAAAGACATTCACTGGAATTTGGTATAAAGATAAAGGACAAAAAGTTGTAATTTACCCTCTTATCTATTTTAATCTATACTATATAATAAAAGAAACCACTTTTGGGACACTTGTCATCATATTAGGGCATCTCTTATAGATAATTATTATTTTAATTTAATATTTTCAAATTAATTGTAGATAACCCTCCTATTAAATATTATTTAGTTTAATATCTTATTGATAATTATTATTTAGTTTAATCTTCTTATGGATAATTATTATTCAGTTTAATCTTCTTCTCATTTGTAATATTATTTAAAGAAAATTACAATTTTTGTCACTGTAGTTATATCACTTTTACCCTTTTAGCCCAAAAAAGAATTTTTTAACATCTGAGCCCCCAACGTCTTCTTTCCTAACCCTTTTGGCCCCTAACACTAACCCCATCCATTAAATGTTAGGGGCCAAAAG
This sequence comes from Helianthus tuberosus, assembly GCA_030545235.1. Classification (NCBI taxonomy): domain Eukaryota; kingdom Viridiplantae; phylum Streptophyta; class Magnoliopsida; order Asterales; family Asteraceae; genus Helianthus; species Helianthus tuberosus. The sequence goes on along the minus strand of CM060448.1, from coordinate 42,246,017 downwards.
GGTTAAAAAAGACATTAGGGGCCAAAAATGTTAGAAAAAAAGACGTTGAAGGTTTAGATGTTAAAAAATTCTTTGGAGAAAATTACGATTTTGGCCCCTGTAATCATATCACTTTTACCCTTTTAGCCCAATTTTTTTTTTAACATCTGAGCCCCCAACGTCTTCTTTTCTAACCCTTTTGGCCCCTAACACTAACCCCATCCATTAAATGTTAGGCGCCAGAAGGGTTAAAAAAAAGACGTTAGGGGCCAAAAAGGTTAGAAAAAAAAATGTTGGGGGCTTAGATGTTAAAAAAAAAAATTTACGCTAAAAGGGTAAAAATGATATAACCAACGGGCCAAAATCGTAATTTTATTTTTTGATGTATAAAATTAGATTTATTCAATTCGTACAATACACGAGTTTCTTTAAGGATATATATTTTTTTTTATTTAGTACAGAAAATTATATTTATTCAAACCGTGTAATACGCATATTTTTAAAGATGTAATTTTTTTAGAAAATAAAAAAGACGTTGGGGGCTTAGATGTTAAAAAAATCTTTTTTGCGCTAAAAAGGTAAAAGTGATATAACCAAGGGGCCAAAATCGTAATTTTATTATTTGATGTATAAAATTAGATTTATTCAATTCGTACAATACATGGGTTTGTTTAAGGATCTATTTTTTTAATTATTTTGTACAGAAAATTATATTTATTCAATCCGTGTAATACACATATTTTTAAAGATGTAATTTTTTTATTATTTGGTATATAAAATTACATTTATTCAACCCATGTAATAAATGAGGTTTTCTAAAGATGTATTATTTTATTATTTGGTAAACAATATTACATTTATTCAACTCGTGTAAAACTCGTGGTTTTAAAGATATAACTTTTTTATTTTGTATATAAAATTACATTTATTCAACCTGTATAATATTGTTCTTATAGATATAACTTTTTATTATTTAATATATAAAATTATATTTATTCAACTTGTGCAATAAAGAAGGTTTTTAATGATATATTGTTTTATTATTTAGTATATAAAATTTATTTATTTAACCCGTGTAATATACGGGGTTATAACCTAGTGCTTTATAAATTAATCCATACTTGTTTTGGTTATATTTTGTTTGGTTACAATTATGTAAAAATATGACCAAATACTACTATCAACATCTCACTCGAACTTCAAATGAGCATATAGACCTATTCATCTAAAACAAAATTAATTGTAAAAGGTTATATTTTATTACTTATTAACCAGATGTGAGAATATTTGACACAAAAATTATTAGGTTTTGGTTGGACAAGTTAACATGTTTTGTAAACAAATCATGTTTTTGGTTGGGTTGGTGTGTATACATTTAATTAAGATGTACTTTCCTATATACTAAATGTGTGTAGAACATAATTTTACAAAAGGTCTGGAGCATGATGAAGTTGAATCCGATGATGATGGTACCCGCATATATGAAGTTGGATTGCACTAATATTCGTAGGGATGCCAAAGTCGTAATGGTAGATAATTATTTTGGGGTTTTAGTGTGTTAAAATTGAATTTGGTTTGATCTAATCTTCTTGGTCAAGCTTATTTGTTTGCTAGGGGTGGTGATATTGTTAGATGATGCGTTTGTTAATAGGAACACCATTCAGTTGTGTTTGGATGAAGGCCCTCATGATAAATATAAGGTTATAGGGGTGTGGTCAGAACCCTCATGACCACCATGATCCTTCACATAGATGTCATGTCACTCATTTCTAATCCATCATCTAAATCTACTACCCTAAGGGTGTGGTCATGATTGACATCGTTCTCCCCTTTATTTTTTTAATTTAATTTTGCCTTAAAATTATCAAATGGGAGGGCTGTGGTAAACCTGATTCATTCCACACGTAGTGGCGGACCCATAAATTTTTCCATGAGCGCGCGGAATATTTTTAAAAATTTTAGGCCACTAGGTATTTAAGTAAAAAATCAGTTCGTATGGGGTCGGTTCGGGTCGTGTTGGGTCAGGTCGAGTCATGTAAAACAAAAGAACATCAAACTAAATTTATATAACCATTAAAAACATGTCAAACCTTGTTACAAACATAATTAAAACGTCGTCCTACGGGTTTTCAGGTTTCTCCGGTGAAAATTTTCAAGGGGTCCTTACCGAACGAGAACAAAGCCTTCGTTTGCTGTGCGAGCAGGTGGCCGGATTTTAGGTTTCTCCGGCGAAAATTTTGAAGGGGTGCGGACGGGATTCTCGACGGATAATACCACTAATTTTTTTTTTCGGGGGTGCGTCCGCCCACCTTGGGCTGGGTGTATGTCCACCCCTATCCACGTGAACCACCATCAATCAAGGAGGGGGTGTATCATATGATTAATGGTCCTATGTGGCAAATAATGTCCCAACCCATGCCCTCACACCCTTAGCCTAATTATGAATGTTTGACTTTATCTGACCAAATAGTCAAACTAGAAAATTACTTGTGCTTTGAAAAGTAATAAAACTGTGTAATTGGTTAACACATGTTTAGACCCAACAAGCCAATCTACACAAAACGAACATTGTACAACTTCTTACAAACCGGATCATTCTAGTGGTATGGAAAACGACCCGATCCAATGTCGATCCCATACATAAGCAAGGGCAAAACCATAATCAAACTGGATATGCATGCATATATTAAGATGCTGACCCTTTAAACATAAGGTTAACTTTCTAAGGTCAAACCAAAGGACCAACAAATCCTTCCCTTCCTCATCCAACACAAGAATACAATGCAAAAAGACAACAAATGGCATATAAAAGAGATGTCAATAACATTTATGTTCGCCTAAACCGTAGGTTCGGAAACAAAGTCTTTAAACCATGACATACGGCGGTTCTCATAAAAAGTTCTAACAAACTACTGTAGGAGATTAGCATTAAAGCATTCATGTGGGAAGCACCACATGTTGGCAATCAAACACCTGCCTTTAATTTTACTTTTATCTCTATCCTTCAAACCAAGCCTTTCCTTTCGCATCTGACGTTTGGCCCAAGTGTCAGGATTAAGAGCTGCACTACTTTTCCAATCACCCACAAAGAATGCATTTTCCACTATCGGCTTTTCTATCCGCATGCATGCCATTTGTTCAAAATCCATTTCACTCGGTACACATCTCGTGGAATACAACTCACCACATAGAGAGTTTTGTCCGAGTTTACGAACTCCGGGCGTAAGAGTCCCCGTTCTGGGAAATTCTTCATTCCAAGTAGCGTCAAACAGGTTGCATCGAGTCTCACTTCATATAAATGACAACTGCTGCTAATTGTATACATTTTTCCATTAAAAGAATGTATGCATTGAGTCTCACTTCATATAATTTTACTTTTATCACTATCCTTCAAACCAAGCCCTTCATTTCGCATCTGACATTTGGCCCAAGTGTCAGGATTAACAGCAGCACTACTTTTCCAATCACCCACAAAGAATGCATTTTCCACTATCCGCTTTTCTATCCGCATGCATGCCATTTGTTCAAAATCCATTTCTTAAGCCTCGTACACATCTCGTGCAATACAACTCACCACATAGAGAGTTTTGCCTGAGTTTACAAACTCCGGGCGTAAGAGTCCCAGTTCTGGGAAATTCTTCATTCCAAGTAGCGTCAAACTGGTTGCATTGAGTGTCACTTCATATAAATGACAACTGCTGCTAATTGTATACATTTTTCCATTGAAAGGACGTATATCAAGGATGGGGAAAGGTAAGTAAAGAACATTCCAGGTGGCTTGGTTACCAGATACAGAATGACCTCCAAGATTTGCAAACCATGCTGAATGAGAAGAGATGGAAAAATACATTGGTTGTTTAGCCAACATAAACTTATTCCAGTTATAGACCGCAAGTGATCTCCATGACTTACGGACATCACCAAAAGCAATAAAATCAACTAATCCCAAGCGCATCATAATTAAAAACAAGAGATCATGGTCAAGGTTTAACCATTCAGTGTCTGGTCATGCTTCTAGTATTGGCCAGTCCTGCACTTGCAAAGGAACAATTATTATATGCAAAAAATGTCAACCCAGGACAAGTACATAAGGAAGCTACACTTGGCAAATCTAATCTAATCTTACAAAAGACATCAAGCCTATATTTATAACTTTCTTGTGGGGGACGAGTGTTGATTACTAACCAGCTCCAAAAAAGAAAGCTTGAGAAAATAATGCCATTTTGAGTGAAAAGTAGACTACAAATCTTTCATGTGAGAATCCCAAGTGTTGAATGAGTTAATTCATCATACAGATCACAACATCTCATTTTGCAAATTAAATAACAGCTTCGGTGTCTAAATTAACAAATCGTTACACGTAGAATCAATCAAGTGTGACAAATCAAATCAGGTGAAAAAGTATTCAACGCAAAACAGTCGACAGAAAAACAGATTTCTACACTGAAATCTAACAAAAAAAATTCAAATCTCGTAACAATTAAAGTAAACAAGTTATACCTGCGAATCTAAAATCGCAATAATTAAAGTAGCCAAAATATACCTGCAAATCTACAAATCGGAAAGACGCAGCACCGGCGTTGAAGTAGAGTTGGGGTGGGCGATGTACTCCAGACAACTGTGACTAGCGAGGAGGCACAAGAGAAATATAAGTGTTAAATGTGAAATGAATGCTAAAAGTAGTGTTATATTTGAATGAAAAACTACAATAATACCCCTTAAAAATGAATTGCAAGCGTGCATGACTTCACGTGTGATCATTTTGCATAATAATAAACTTTATCCTCTAAATCATGTAAGCACACATAAAACGGATTATCATATCCAAGGTAAAGCATACTTCTACAACACCTCAAACAACATTTCTTATAGAGTAGAAATTTGTTCAGACTACATAAGAAATGATCAAACAATGAAATGGTCAATCAAATCCAACAGGCTCCAATACAAATCAATAATCATAGAAGAGTTATATTATATATTGCCAAGCAAAGATCAAGATATAATAATTAAAACTAAGCGAGCAGAGAATCATTTGAAAGGGATTTCCACCAAGTACTTAACTAGATGTTCTATAAATTAGGGGATTTAGCTCTATTAAATGTTAAACCTTAATGTTTTTAAAGGTATCAAGCATATATAACATACACAAAGTTGTATTGAAAACCTAAATTTGTGGCACAAAAGTTACATGTCATTAAAAGTACGCCACTAAATGGATACCAATTCATTTTTCCAAACAGAACATGTAAACATTTCCCAAAATCGACACAAGTAACCTAAGCACCTTGTTAGTAAAAATTTGCAAGGAGAAAGAAAATAAATGTAAACATTTTCCCAAAATTAGTTAAGGTGACCTAAACACTTTGTGACTAGAAAATTATAGTTAGTTTTGTCAACAGAGGTAATATAAGCAATGGATATAAACTAAATTCCAACTGAAAACAACTTATTTAGACTCAACCAACTAATCAATGATAAACAATATATTTAGGATTCTTTTCAAACCAAGCATCATAATCATTCATCTATTAATCAATGAGAAAACATGTCATTCTTAAATTGTTGATTCCTTTTCGCATCATAAAAACAAAACCCACTAAATCCCAAAATCAGAAAAAGAAAAAACAACCAACAACGATTAGAGTATAAGTATAGATAGATGCATACCACGATCCCGCAATACCATATGGTTATTTTTAATATAAAGCTCAGAAAAACGTCGTGAATGCTACGAGTCGAAGCAATTGAAAGAGATTCACATATGATGAAATCGAACGACATGATGGTTTTTCAACCAACAGGACTAAGGGGGTGTTTGGCCTAGCTTTTTTAACAAAGCTTATAGCTTTTTTTAGCTTTTTTTTATAAAATAAGCTTAATTTGGTGTTTGGTTTAGCTTTTTAAGCTTATGCTTATTAGCTTATATAAGCTAATTTTAAGAAGCTTATTTGAAGATGGTTTTTTAGCTTATTTGAAGAAGCTTCTTTGTGCAAGGGCAAATGATATAAAATAAGCTATAAGCTAATCCAAACACTTAAAAAGAGCTTATCAAATGATAGAAAATAAGCTATAAACTACTTTAAAATATAAGCATAAGCCAAAAAATAAAAGCTAGGCCAAACACCCCCTAAGTTTCTATTTGAATATGCGTCTTCTATTCAAACCCTAGACGAAAGTGACGGCCACAGGGCTTTCTCATATATATACTAGGTTGTATCCGTGTATTACAAGATATATATATATATATATATATATTGTGTTTAAATTAAATATATGTCAAGAACCCCTCTTCTTCCGACTTTTTTTCCCTTTTTTCTTATTAGACCATGTGTAGTGGTAGTGGGTTATAATGCCCCCACCATGGGGCATTATCCGACACGTGGCGTCCTAGTCAGCGATGGGGCATTATAGCAAAAGTGGCGTAGTGGGGCATTATGCCAATAACCCCCCATTCAATCATTTCACAATCATTAAAAAAAAAAAAAAAGCAAAGAGATGGGATTGGCTTGTCTTGATTAAAAAAAAGAAAAAAGAAAATAAAAGTAAACTATATGTCAGAGTATGTTATTAGTCAAACTTACTTGTCTTGATCCCATTGGCCACATGCAAACCACTTCAGCCCACTTCAGCGTTTTAATTTAAACGCCCGGATGCAATTTTTTCAATTATAACGCCCCATAACGCCTAGTGTAATAGGGTGGGGGGCGTTATGGGGCGTTTTTTTTCAATTTTTTTTTAAAATCACGCCCCACTACGTATGGTCTTATATTTGAACCACATGTATAAGTATAAAAAATGTTAAACTCAAGCGTACCAACATCACATTTTACAAAATGTTTATAAAGCTAAGGGATTGTAAGTGATAATATTTAATTTTAAAGGGTAAAAAAAAAAAAAATTAAAAGATAAAAACCAAATGAAAAAGAAACATGATTTGACAACCTCTACAATGCAAAACCATTCTACAATTGTTATATACATGTAATCTATACAACATAATAAAAATCATACATAGGGAACACATGACATTCATATAGGGCTCCATTTTAGTGTTTTCCCGCTCAAATGCTATTTATTTCCCTTTGGTGATGGGTTATGCGGACCCGGTTAGGATATGGGTTATAATCTGTTGACCGTATAAATTGAATCTTACCTGACTTGCGCTTCACGTTTCCATCACACATTAGGGTTTCAGCGTCTTCACCAAACTTCGCATCTCCTTCTCAGACGATGACCGACAGGAAGTAATCCTAGGTTCGTATTTTCATCCACCATCCTTCAAAAGGTTTTATTTTGTATATTTAGATCAATATTGATTTCTTCTTATTTTCATACTAATTCTTTTTTATCCCTCTTTGCTTTCATGAAACGATCAGAACCTTCTCCTTACATTTGTGCAGATTTTATTTCATCTTAGGTATGATTCCTTCATCCATATCTGATTGTTGATTATGTTAATTGTAGTTTTTCATCCCATGTTTATATTTTCAGTCTGTTTTGTTATTTTGATTTAAACTACACGTTCAGATTTATATTTTCATTCTGATGTTTCCTATGGTTTAATTAGTTTATTTAGATTTTAGGGTTTCAATCTTAAAATGTTTTGTGTCTAAATCATGTTTGATAACTTTACATAAGAATTTAAATTGTTTCTTTGAATATGGTTTCATTATAACGTGGAACAACAAGGTAATCTTCCCTTTTGGATTTCTTTATTTTCGGATTGAACTCCGGCAAGTTCGTAAGTTTCCCTTTTGTATTTATTTCTTTTCTTGATGTTTCTAAACAATTAATTGTAAAGCTTCTAAGACAATGATAAGATCTAAGGATGAAAAAGATTAATTTGCTGGATTTAGGAATAAAAAGGCCTGATTCGAGATAGGCGGTCTCCAATACAAAGGTTCAAAAAACAATATTCAACAAGACAGATAAACTAGAAACATGAACAAAATATTTAAAGGCAACTCTGATGAAAATTTCAGCTTTTCAGCATCCCCACCCTACTATCTCCCTCATAATTACCAGACTTTACACCGTCCTTGCCCCTTTATCTCCTCATATTCTTGATCAGGTTTGAATATGTCAAACCAGCGCCCGTAAATAATGCAAAGCTGCTCCAGTGAGTTTCCTTGGGCTGACCCGACTCCATTTGAGTTTTTTCGCCTTGAATAAACTCTCATATGAACCGGGTATGTATCAATACTTCCCTCGCGGTACGACTTGTCCTCAAGTCGAAAATCTGGGAATTGGCCAGCCAACAAATCATAATCTTCCCAAGTAACTTCTTCAGTAGGACGAGTAGCCCAAGAGACAAGTAACTCCAAAGTTGGTGGTTTCATGGCATGAACCCAGCGATGAGCTAGGACTTGGGCCGGTTGCAGATCGATCTCCTAGTCTCTCGTAATCGGAAGTGGTGCAGCTGGTGTAGATGGGAATTGTCCATGAGCTGGTTTGAGAATAGACACATGGAAGACAGGGTGTATGCAAGAATCTGGTGGCAACTCCAGTTCATAAGCTACTGGTCCCACTTTCTTAGTAACTCGATAGGGACCAAAAAACCTGGGAGATAACTTCTCATAACGCCTTTTGGCCAAATCTTCTGCCGATAGGGTTGTATTCGAAGAAAGACTGCATCACCCACCTCAAAAGACAACTCCCGTCGTTTCAGATCAGCATGAGCCTTCATTCGATCTTGTGCCTTCTACAAGTTTGCTCGAAGAAGCTGTAACATATCATCATGGGTCATTAGCTGAGTTTCAAGGTCAGCATTTTTAGTATCCCCAATTACATATGGTTGCAATAGTGGTGGGTCCCGACCATAAACGGCTGCAAACGGTGTGGTGCGAGTGGAGGTATGATAGCTAGTGTTGTACGAATACTCGGCCCAAGGCAAAAAGGAACTCCATTTAGTTGGTTGTTAGTGGGTGATATAACGAAGATATGCCTCAAGACAGTGGTTAACTACCTCAGTTTGGCCATCTGTCACACCCCGATATTTCCACGTATTACCGGTGGGCCCGGTGGGGAGTATCGTGACGTGGTTGGTAACATTACAGTCAAACAACACAATATTTAAATGCACAGCGGAAGCAAAAGATAGATATATTTCAACCAAACAAATTGTAATATCAAGTATCACAATTAGTTGAAAGTAATCCACAGGTGGATCAAAATAAAATGGAAACATTGTTCAACAGTTTTGACATCCAAGCTTGCGAGACTTATTGTGGACGCTAGGAGAAAGCCAGCCTAGTTCGCGTAGTACTGGCGTGATTATCGTGGTCACGCAAATTTAATCCAAATAACAACTATGGATAGTGGTAAATGGGTATCGAACTCAGGGAGTATGTGGAAAATGTGTTGATTTTATAGCTTTGCACTTTAACTAAAATTAATCTAATTTGCAGAAAATAAATGTCAATAATTTGGATTGTTTGATTTTAAAACTAAAATTAACTAAATAACTTCAAATCAAAGGTTGGTTGTAAAGCAGATTAGGAAAACAATGACCATCTTAGGATTCAGTTTCTTTTAACAATTGTGTGAAATTCCAACTAGAAAGAGTTACATAGACATAACTCATGCATAAATAATCGAAGTGATAAAAGGGAACAAAGTACTCGGATTGTATAAACGCGAGGTTGCTTCCCGATAATCAATTAATCAATAACCAATCCTAACCCTTCCCGTGATATCTCGATTGCCAACGGCACCAAGAACGTACTATTGAGAATAGAAATTGCACTATCAATTAACAAGCTACAAACAATTATGCATACACCATGATAATCAAGCAAACACAAGTTATCATTCTAGAAATAACGGAACAAACACACAAGAGTTTAGAGAAACCTTCACCTAAGATGATCACCACAAGTTTAGCCGGACATTGTTTGGTTAATCATCATAACATTAAAAGTCAAGTTCATAAGAATCAAAAACAAGCACCCAACGTTTAGAATCGTTTCCAACCAACAAGAACTAGCCAAAATCGCCCCCAAAGTGCAGAGAAACTGTCCAATGATGAGATAATGTGAAAAGGCACCCAAAAACTGATTTAATGAGGGCAGTTACGGATTTCTACGCAGACTCCACCGTAACTTACGGTGTGGTCATCAAACATTTACGGTGACTGGAGCCTGAGTTACGGTGGGATTTGTTGATTTTTCAGGGCCACCGTAAATTACGGTGGCCACCGTAATTTATGGTGGAGCCCTGATTTGTGTGTTTTGTTTCTTCGTTCCTCCCACGCACGACCTGTTCATCTCCAAACCGTCCAAAGCTGCGTTTTAACCCTTTTTAGCTCCTGAACTGTACCTGAAACATAAGCATTCGTAGTTATCTAATTCAAGATAATTACAAGATCAAGTGAGGGAAAATTTCATCTTTTAACACCATTAAGGGTTGTCCTATGGACCACCCATCACATCCCTACACTTAACCGTTGCTTGTCCCAAGCAACTCATCAAACCGTTTTCAAAACAAGTGATCAATGTAAACCAAGCATAAACATGTAGTCCTTTTACTAACCCCTTTTTAACACCCAAAATAACGCACCCCTCGCTAAGTCTCTCCTCTCGGTAACAAGTAAGTACTAGCAATTGTAACCTAGACACACAAAGGCTAACGGGCGGTTGCACAACTATAGGCTTGTACCTAAATCGATCCTTCTCCTAACACGTGCCAAACATGAATGCAAATCAAAGGGACTTTAAAGGTTGTAACGTGGCTAGGTGTATGGGTAGGAAATGGAATATATATGAAGTAGCGAAAACTTAAGCCGGTCTTTTATTACACAAAGAAACAAACAAACAACTACCAGACTTAACTACTATATACAAGATAACTAAACATCACTTTTTTTTTCATTTTTCATTGCTTTTTCTCTTTTTTATTTTCTTTTCTTTCTGATTTTTTTTAGAGAAACATAACAACTTTCAACATAACATCAAATAAAATTACATACTACTAAATCAGTAACACTATAAGACCGGGTCAAGTCGGGTAAATTTTTAGGTAACTAGCTAAGGGGTAACAAACGATAGGCTTTTAGGCACAAAATTGGGCAACTAAATGTCCAAACCCCCGCCCCTCTCACAACCATGCTCATATGTATAATTTATGAGGTCCAACCCCCCAAATCCCACACTCACACACACTAAAGACGAGGCTCCCTAAATGCCCTTATCCTCTTCACATTCATATCCAACTAAGGACTCAAACCGTATCAAGGCACAAGTACTAATGCACCCCCACCCGTAGCCACTCTCATCAAAGACAAGTTTTATTTATTTACATGTGTGGCTTCAACTCTCACCAAGAATAAAAGGTATTAAGGGTTGCCGGTGCATCATTTGGGGTTAATCTAGGGTGTTCAAATTCTCACCTTTTTTCTCTTGATTTAAAAATTTTCAAAAACTTCAAAACTTCCCCCCCCCCCCCCCCCCCATCCCCACACTTGGGATACATTGACCCCAATGTATGGTTTTAGGAGGCTATGATCAATAAACATCTTTCACATCATCCAAAAGCTTAACACTCAAACCACAAATTTCTTTTTGGATTTTTCATTTTATATTTTTCTTATGTTTTTCTTCTTTTTAAAACATGACACCACCAACTCGCACCAACCCAAACATAACATCACAAACTAACACCACCCAACCGCCCAACCATAAACATATCAAACTAAATAAATATTCACAAAATATACAAAGAAGGAACACGACCTGATTAGTAATAGCGTGGCTGCGGAGGTCCAAAAATGGAAGACATCATGTCATTCCATTCTCCAAATGCAAATGAACCGCTACTACTCCCTCCTTGTTGAGGAGCTCCTTCTTGTTGGCGCGGGTCGATCCATTGTGAATGATGAAGCGGCGGGGTCGGATACGAAACACTACCATAATACAGTGGTAGAGACGCATAATCCACATGTTGTGGATCCACAACCACCGGCCGCCCGGCGTGCCAATCTGCATGCAATCTTCTTGCTTGATCATCATGGTATCGATTATTCATTTCCAATTCATGGGAATACGCGCGTGTGCGATTCCACGCCTCTTGAAGATCGAAGCTTTGTTTCAAAGACCGCTCCATGCTTGCACTCATCATCGTGTTTTGATCAAATAACGTCCGCTCCGAACCCGACCATGACTCAAAAATGGGTGCCGGAGGACGTTGGTTTTCGATAACTTCTTGCATCGTGCCATCATAAGCCCAATTTGGCACATAGGAACGCTCTGTATAATCGTAAAAGGCACCACTATAACCTCTACCATGGCCCCCTTGGCCCACATTCTCACCACCATGCGGCTCGTCCGCATAATCATCATCACCACTTGGAGCCTCCACATCACTTTCTGGCTCGTCTGCTTCTCCCGGAAGAAGATCCCTTGCACCTACCTTCAATGCTCTCCATCTCTGCCCCTCCGACTTGAGCTTATGATACCGTTCCGATTGCGTGTAAGTCCAACCAATCCCCAACTTGTCTAAAGTAAAAGGCTGATGCCTTTTTGGTGCCCCTTTATCTTCGGACGTGATTGCCTTTTGCTTCTTCATCAATCCCGTGATAATTCTTCAATACGGGATAATATCTCTTCCCAACTTGTTTCGGAAAATCCAGAGGTAGTTCATGATCAAATATCGGATTGGAAAACGCGAAGACCCATTGAGTAGAGAATAGAGAACGGGTACTTCCGGGTACCTCACTTGCTCCTTGTCCCCTCTTCTCGGAATGACATTTAAAATGCAGATTGCTAGCAGCAACTTTGCTTCTATCTTTAAATTCCTCCGGTACAAAATTCCACTATATGTACCGGGTAAAAACAGCGCTGCCAACATATCATTCCAACGAACATGCTTCTCTGGTTTAAGCAAAAGGTCATCAAGACTAGGTATCATGTAATCACCAGCCGATAGACTGTCGTGTTTTCCCAATTTCTTCAATGTGTTAAAAGACATCTCTACCGGAATCCCATTCACCACACCCGTTAACTTCATTTGTGACGGCTTTTCATATGTGTTGCACTTGAGGGTTGCCATCCATTCTTGAATTTCGGTCATGAACAAATTCTTGCTATCCTTATCATAGCAATTAAGCGCCCCCTCCCATCCTAGAGTGCGGAATTTAGCAAACACACCAAACGGGCTAAATTGAACCTCATTAACTACTCTCTCGCAAATAAATGCTGCAGCCCTGTTTTTCAATCGATTCATACTGTCGTGAAAGAGTGTCGGTTGCCAATGTTCCGGTTGGTCATCCAATGGACCCGACTCCCATCTTGGCTTTTCAGCCGGGTCTAACTCCATTTCTTCCTCGCTTTCACTTTCATCAACTCGACCCAAATATTGCCTTTTTCTCGGTTGTTGTTCCGGTTGCTTACCCTTGTCTTTAGACGAAGAAGATGAACTTGCTCCGGCCTTTTCCTTTGTTCGTACCATTTTTCCTACACACATTAAGGCAAACAACACAACCAAACACACAAAATTAGACCCTTTTCTCCAAGATATCCCCACACTTGCTTGTTACTATGGTTGTAGATGCTAGTGAACCAAGAGTTATAAATTTTTTCAAAAATTTTGGCATGGTGTCTTTACAATGTAGAAATTTCCCAAAAAGTTCACTACTTTACCATCAATCCTACATCTACAACCCATATCAATGTTCAAGTAACCATTTTCATAACAAAATCTAAGAACAAGCAAGTGGGTATGAACAACTAACACAAATAACCTTACTTTTCACAATGCATCATCAAAACATAATAAATAAACTTCCATACCTTTGCTTGAAGATGCTAGAATGCTTGTGAAACAAAAACTCTAAAAACCCCTAAAATTTTCGAACCTAGGGTTTGGAATTCGGACCCGAAAGCTTCGTTTTTTCACAAATCTCTTCTCAAAATCAGAAAATATGTGAAAAGTTAGCCAAAATGGACCTAAGTTTCACTTGATTTGGTTAAGAATTGAGAGAGATATGAAGAATTGGAGGTTGAAGAAGGTTATGGTGTTCTTGTGGATTTTGTGGGTCTTGGAAAGTGATGGATGAGAATAGAATAATTAAGTAGAATGAATGGATGGGGTTTAATTCACGTGACTGATCGTTTGTTGTTTATTATATATATATATAAATTTTTTATATACATGCAAAAATCGAATCGACCTACCAAGCTTCCAGGTCCACCGTAATTTACGGTATACACCGTAAAATATGGTGAAACCTGGAAGTAAATTTCTACCGTAACTTAGTGTAATTGCACCGTAAAGGACAAAAATCTTCACTAGCCACCGTAAATTACGGTGCCACCGTAAATTACGGTGGCACCTGGGCCTCTTTACTTCGCCAAAAAGTGTGATTTTTAGGTACATTTTTTATATTTTTTTTCAGTTTTTTTAATTTTTTGTGTTTTTAAAATTTTTCAAAAACATGTAAAAATTACCCTACCCCCTCGAAAATCCCGTGTTGTCCTCAACACAATGGTAGAGCAATTCGTGACCCGAATGTCCCTACACTTGTTTCAAACACAAGATTTAAGCGAGTACGGTAAATGGGCAAACTATACAAAACAAACAAAATGAAATGCTACTATTTACACTACTAAACCTGGGCCTCTCATGGTTGTTCCTCATCGACCGGGCGTAAGATGTAGCCCGCTTTGTCAAGCTCTAAGTTGTTGATGTCGTTCCCCTCCAAGTATGGCTTTAACCGGTGACCGTTCACCGTTTGTTGTTTCAGTGTTTGCTCATCTTGGATTTCTACATCTCCAAACCTCCCAACTCACCGAACGACATACGGGCCCATCCATTTGCTTTTAAGCTTGCCCGCAAACATCTTGAGTCTTGAATTGTACAACCAAACCTTTTGACCCACTTAAAAGGTTTTCTTCCTCAACTTCGCATCGTGTACTTTCTTGAGCTTGTCTTTATAAGCCGATGCACATTCATACGCCTCATCTCTAATCTCTTCTATCTCGCTCAATTGCAACTTTCTCATCTTTCCCGCCTCGTCATAATCCGCATTTACCGTCTTAATTGCCCAATGTGCCCGATGCGCTAACTCCATTGGCAAGTGACAACCCTTCCCATACACCATCCGGTAAGGTGTTGTGCCAATCGGAGTTTTGTAGGCCGTTCGATATGCCCACAATGCATCATCCAACTTGCTCGACCAATCCTTCCTATCTGTTCTAACCGTCTTTATGAGAATTTCCTTTATTTGACGGTTGGACACTTTGACTTGTCCACTCGTTTGCGGATGGTAAGGTGTGGCAATTCGGTGATTCATGCTATACCTCTTCAACAATTTCCCAAAATTGAAGTTCTTGAAATGCGAGCCTCCGTCACTTATGATAACCCTCGGAATACCAAAGCGAGAAAAGATGTTGGATTGAACAAATTTACAAACAACCGAGTGGTCGTTTGTGCGTGTTGCAATACCTTCAATCCACTTTGAGACGTAATCCACCGCTACCAAAATGTATAGAAAACCATTTGAATTCGGGAAGGAACCCATAAAATCTATACCCCATACATCAAATATCTCTACAACCAAGATTGGTTGTAATGGCATCTCATCCCTCTTCGATATACTTCCCATCTTTTGGCAGTTTACACAGTTTCTAGCGAACTCACATGCATCCTTGAAAATTGTGGGCCAATAAAACCCACATGAGAGAACCCGGTAACCCGTTTTATGCCCACTAAAGTGACCTCCACATGCGGATGAATGAGCATGGGTCAGAATTTCCAACACTTCCGTTTCGGGCACACACCTCCTAATAACTTGATCCGGCCCTATCTTGAAAAGATCCGGTTCATCCCAAATGTATTGCTTCACTTGGACCATAAATTGTTGTTGTCGCTTCTTGGTCCAATGACTTGGAATGGCACCCGTGGCTAAGTAATTTACATAAGGAGCATACCACGGTGCAACAAAGGTAGAAACGGCTAAGAGTTGCTCGTCGGGAAACGTTTCATTTATTTCACTAACATCGTCGATCCCTTCCACCGGAATCCGAGACAAGTGATCCGCCACTACGTTCTCACTTCCCTTTTTGTCTCGGATCTCTAAATCGAACTCTTGTAATAACAACACCCACCGAATTAAGCGGGGCTTCGCATCCTTTTTCTCCATCAAATATCGGACCGCACTATGATCCGAATAAACCACCACTTTGCTCCCCCAAATATAAGCACGAAACTTATCCAAAGCATACACCACCGCTAATAACTCCTTTTCAGTTGTGGTGTAATTGAGTTGCGCTTCGGATAAAGTCTTGCTTGCATAGTAAATCACCACCGGCTTTTTATCAACCCGTTGACCCAAAACTGCACCAATAGTAGTGTCGCTTGCGTCACACATTATCTCGAACGGCTTTGACCAATCCGGTGGTTGCAAGATAGGAGCTTTGACTAAATGTTCCTTCAAAACAGTGAAAGCTTGCATACACTCATTAGTAAAATCAAATGGGACATCTTTTAATAACAAATTGCATAAAGGTTTTGTTGGTACACTTTATGTGGACATGACTCGACTCGGTTCGATTCATTTCTGGTCGACTCGGTTAGGTCCGGCTCAAGCTAAACGTCATGACATTCCTCCGTCGTGCGCCCCAGAGTGCGACACGCGAAGCACGGAGCGCCGCAAGCCTTTCCCGCAAACACATCACCATGACATCACCTTAGTGATGTCATGATGATGTCACAACCTTTGACTTGGTGAAAGATGTAAACAGATTCATCAACTCCGGGCCGTAATTCTCACATGGGCCGAAGATTAGAGTTGGGCCTTTGACTTGTTTTGGGCTTCAACTACAATCGACGAAACAGATTATAGATTTAATATGTTTGTCGATGAAACAGAATGTGTTTCGTCGACTTTAGTGTTTCGTCGTGGCCTTTATGTGTTTCGTCATGTCTGTGTCTGTTTTAGTATAAATACCCCTCACAGTTTCTGTGTGAAACTGATGAGCACAGAGAGACTTAGTGAGAGTCCGTTAAAACGTTGTTTGTATATGTTTGTGGTTGTACTCATCCCTAATCAATAGATATTGAATCTTTGGTTACGCGTGTGTTTTATACACTTTGTTTGGTTTGCACCGTCACGGGGATTCCGCACCCGTTACCGTGTTTGTGATAAACAAGGATAGGTTTTCGCTATCGATCCTCACCGGACAAACGGGACCTACAATTCACAGGCACACCATTCACAAGGTTATTCTTCACCAAATGGTTCATTTTTCTCAAGTGAATGTGCCCCGTTCTTCTGTGCCAAGAAATAGACTCCTTCTCTGTGGCTTTTGAGACAAAACATGTTACTTGCGCAGATGACGTAATAGCTTGACTCATATCAAGAATATAAAGATCATTAATTCTTGGAGCCGATAAGAGAATCCATTCATCAGGAATCTTGAATCCAGGTTTAAGCACATAACAACCGGCATCATCAAAATGCACGGTGAACTTCTTATCGCAGATTTGCGACACACTGAGAAGATTATGATCAAGTTGACGAACATAATTGATCTTTTCGAAAAATACCACACCGTTTGAGATCATTCCTTCTCCGGTGATATATCCGCCTTTGTCTCCTGCGAACGCGACATAGCCTCCTTTAATATTTCCACCTTTGATGAAGAATCTGCAGCTGTTCAAATGTTATTTGATAGTGACAACGCTACCGGCTCGTCTTTAGTAAGACCAATTATTGTTAACCCACAAGATTCTAATTCAGTTAACAATACTGTTCAAAATGAGGTATTTGAAGATGCTACTGACTACAATGAGTCATCGGAAGATGATGAACATCATGATGCAACTGAAGGCACTTCTGCCCCGGTTGTTCCTGTTCATGGCACTTCTTTAGAAACTTCTCAAGTGCAGAATGTTGATACTGCTGAAGGGAATGCATCCACTTCTACGCACATTCCAGGTGTGGAATTGGTTGTCGATCTTAATATTAACAATTTGGGTGTTAATGCTCGTGTTCCTGAAAATCCTGAAATGAGGATACACGATACCCATCCTCAGCAGAATATCATAGGAGATGTCCAACAGGGAGTGCAGACGCGTAATCAGCTGAGAAATAACCAGAATGCTGGTTTATATTCAGCCATTAGAGAATCTGGTCTTCAAAACGATTGGTCCTTTGCGTGTTACGTTTCACAAGAAGAACCGAAGTCTTGGAAGGATGCTTTAAAAGATAATTCTTGGGTTGAAGAAATGCAGGACGAACTGCAGCAATTTCAAAAGCTTGGTGTTTGGAGACTTGTTGAAAAACCAGACAACTACAAGAAAATTGGCACACGTTGGGTTTACAAGTGCAAAAAGAATGATCGTGGAGTGGTCATTCGCAACAAGGCGAGATTGGTTGTTCAGGGCTTTCGTCAAATTGAAGGCATTGATTACAACGAGGTTTATGCACCAGTTGCACGTCTGGAGGCTATTCGGATCTTTCTAGCTTATGCATCTTTTAAAGGATTCAAAGTCTATCAGATGGACGTCAAAAGCGCATTCTTACATGGTATTGTTGAAGAAGAGGTGTATGTCGAACAACCTCCAGGTTTTGAAGATCCTATCCATCCCGATCGGGTTTGGTTGCTCAACAAAGCTCTCTACGGATTACATCAAGCACCGAGGGCTTGGTATGCAACCTTATCCACTTATCTGCTGGAGAACGGTTTTCACAGGGGTCTTATCGACTGTACTCTTTTCATCAAGGAACAGGATGGAGATCTTTTGCTCGTACAGGTATACGTTGATGATATCATATTTGGTTCTACTAACGATGCTTTGTGCAGGAAATTTGAAAAAGTTATGCAAGAAAAGTTCGAAATGAGCGAAATGGGAGAGATGAATTACTTTTTGGGCCTACAAGTTCAACAAACTGAGTCTGGGATATTCATCCATCAGACGAAATATGTTGGTGACATTTTGAGCCAATTCCAGATGTCTGACGCAACGCCCACTGGTACCCCACTTCCGACTAATCACGGGATTACTCCGGACTTGAAGGGAGAAAGTGTCAACTCTTCTTATTATCGCGCTATGATTGGATCTCTCATGTATCTCACAGCATCAAGGCCTGATATCATGTATCCAACGTGCCTGCTTGCAAGATACCAAGCCAATCCAAAAGCATCTCATCTTGTAGCTGTTAAAAGGATTTTTCGCTATCTGAAGGGTTGCCCGGACACCGGTCTCTGGTACCCTAGGGATGATAGTTTTGACTTGGTTGCTTTTAGTGATTCAGATTTTGGCGGATGCAAAATAGACGGGAAATCCACAACGGCTGGATGTCAATTCTTAGGAAGTCGCTTAGTCACTTGGCAGTGCAAGAAGCAAACTTGTGTTGCTACATCAACTTGTGAAGCTGAATACATTGTGGCTTCAAGTTGTTGCTCTCAGGTTCTATGGATCCAGCAACAAATGCGCGACTTCGGTTTTGAATTCCTATCTACCTCTATCTTTGTTGATAATAATGCTGCTTTGTCTATAACTAGAAATCCTGTTCAACACTCCAAGACCAAACACATCGATATTAAATATCACTTCATACGTGACTGTTTTGACAAAAGATTAATCGATGTTGTTAAAATTCACACTGATGAACAGCGTGCTGACCTGTTTACAAAAGCTTTTGACAAATCTCGTTTTGACTATCTTTTAATGGTCAATGGTATTAAGGTAAAACAAGAGTAAACTTCTGTCGGCTGATCGTTTTTGTAAATATTTTCTTACGTGTCAAAAATCCAAAAAGATTTTCTGTTTACTTATCTTTTCGCATTTTAGGGGGAGAAATTTCAGAAAATACAAAAACATGTGAAAAATTCAAAAATCCAAAAATATGTCGTTTGTTTTCTGTCTTTAAGTTTGAAAAATCAAAAATTCAAAAACAATAGAAAACCAAAAATGAGTTTCTTGGAGAAAAGAAGGGAAAGTGATGATATACACTTGTGTGGTCTGTCAATATGGTTAAAAGAAAAAGAAAAATTGAAAAATGATAAGTAGCTTTACTATCGATGTATCGGTAGGCTCACAATCAGACTAAAATGTGCAGGATGATATAAACCTAACAGACTTCAAGTCAGGTGGGAACCATTCATTGGCATATGGTCTTGGTACCGAAATTTCGTTTGAAAGATTGCCGATATCTGAGATATTCGGTCTTTATGCTGTCTTATCATCTGGGTATCATGGTTGTATCAAACCGTAAAAATAACGGAAACGAAGTCTAAGATCTTCCCTTATACTATACATACGTGTACATATTGCATTCGACCTCAATAAGTGATCAACAATCACATGTCCAAACAAAATAAGTGATTATATATCACAAATTCTTTGCGGGAGTCAAGTTCGTCTCTCTGCTGTACGGAAGTACTGACCTGTTCACGGACTTGCTCCTGTGCCCTCATGCATCTGAAAATCAAGTTCCTTATCAATAAATGATTCTATCACATAGGGCTTGTTTTCAATCAAATAAGTGAGTTTCTCACATCTTTTATACGGTCAAACGGATGATAAGCAGTATACTCACCGGTAAGATGAACTCTCGCGCATACCTTGATACGGGAATGTGTCGTGAGTGGATGAACACCGACAAGTAAGTATAACTCTTACCATAAATCATATCTCCTAATTATGATTACATCTGATAAGTTGAGCTTAGGTGGACAACAATACCGATAAGCGTGGTAGAATACTTATCTTATGCTTTAAACAGAAATCAGAAACCATTTTGACAAAGACCGTAAGCTGGTAATGATTCTCTTACCTTGAAACTCGCAAAAATATTGTTCTTTGTACAAATTCCGTTTTGTTATTGTCTTTCGCACTTTATTTTGTGTATTAGTGTAAATGATCGTGTTTTGATTAGCCGATGGTTTGTATCTCGAAGTTTTATGCCGGAAACCTGAAACCTACTTCATAAAACATCCTCGCTCTTGCAAACTAAATCAAAATGGAAATGTGTTCATTTTAATCAAAATTGCTCAGTCTGTAAAATCTTTCATGCTTCTGTGTGTTTGAAAAATTAAGTGTTGGCGAAACAAAACAGACGACGAAACAGATCCGTTTCGTCGAATATATGACGAAACAGATCTGTTTCGTCGAAGATATGACGAAACGCAACAGCCCAAATTTGTTTCGTCATGGGCTAAGTTTCAGGCCCAAGTCCAGCCCAACATGTTCTGTTTCATCGATCCAAATCCTGTTTCGTCGAAGAATCCGTTTCGTCGAAAGTAGGCGGTATTTAAAGGGTCCACAGGTCAATTATTTGATCAGTTTTCAAAACAATCCCTATTCATCATCTCCAAACACTAAAAAACCCCCATATCTTCGGTTACCCTCTAAATCGCTCAAAATCATCCATTTTTTCTCAAAATCCCACAACATTCAAAGGTGCAAACATGTTCATGCTCATGTTTCTCATATATTGCACCGTCGGTTTTTCATGAGAAACCCTCGGAGACCATCTGAGACCTTGTTTTCTTTGATACATTATGTTTTGATGTTGAACTTGTTATGGTTTCTATCTGTATCTGTTATATCTAGGGCTGTATATGTTTGGTTTGTCTTGATTTGGGGTTTTGGTTTAAATAACTTAAAATAGGGGATTGTTGTTTGTGGTGGGTTCAGGGTCCTAAAAGGATTTTTGACCGGAAATCACATCCCCATTGGATGTTGGGTATGTTTTCGACTTGGTTTGGGTTAAACAAGTCACAATGAGTAAAGGGTGATGATCTGTTCATGGTTTAAACCTCATACGGCGAAACGCCCAAATTCCAAAACCCTAACAACGGCGAAACAGACATGGCGAATCACAACAACGACGAAACACATCCGTTTTGTCGCACATATTCTGTTTCGTCGAAGTGTTTCTGTTTCGTCGTCCATGCCTTAGGAAATTTCACAGTTTGGCATTTGTTCACAGTAGACATGATTTGATAGGTTATCTGTCAAGTGGATACATGAACTTGTATCCATACATGTTTAAATGCATATGTAATGTGATTGTTGCTTATTCTGGACATTTTCATGTACAGATGGCACCGAAGGCACCGAAAGAAGGAAAACGCAAGAAGGAGACAAAGAAGGAAAATAAAACGGAAGAGGAGATTATGTCCAAGAAGCGTCATAATCAGGTTACCTATCTAGATCCAGATGAAAAGCTCACCGAACTGAAAGATATCACAAAGTGGATCAGGAAATCACGGATCAATTATGCGGTTACTTTTTCAACGCCCGTTTACAAATCACTTATCAAGGCTTTCTGGAATTCTGCTAGCGTTATGCAATTGGATGGAAAAGAAGTGATCAAAGGTCGTGTGAATGATTTGGATGTCATTGTCTCTCCGGATATCCTGAACGAGGTTCTACAATTACAAGATCATTCGGATGCTCCATATTCTATCCCAATCATGTGTACAAGAGGCTGTTTGCTAAGGATGAAGTGTAAAGGAGATATCTTCAGCAAACAAATCAACAAGGGTGATCTGCCTTTACGCTACAAGTTCCTATTACACATTCTTATTCAGTGTCTCAGTAATAGACGTGCTGGATACGATATGGTTGGTCCTGATCTAGTTGGCTTCATGGTGGCGTTAGTGCTAAACAAGCCGTTCAGCATATCAAAATACATCTTCAGCAACATGAAAGAAAATATGACGAGAACGGGAAGTAGAACAACCGGGAACAAGTTTTGGATGTATCCTCGGTTTCTTCAGATGATTATGAATGTTCAACACCCTGATCTTCCTAAAGCTGATGACGATATTCTGAAAATTGAAGCAATGAACCTCAACTCTTTAAGAATAATCAAGAATCTTGCCGCCAAAAGATACAAAGAAAGTGTTCCTCCAAGGAAGCTTATCGGCGCACTAGTAAATCCTGATTATGTTGCTCCAGTTGATGAAAATGGCGTCACAATGACAGCCAATCAGATGATGAAGAACCAGAGTTAAAGAGAAGATTTCTTGAAAAATTCGGTCCAGAGGATTCTGAATCGTCAGGCAGTGATAGTGATGACGAAGGCGATGAAGGTGGTGATGTAGGTGCTGTTGGTGCATCTAGCACAGGTGCAGCTGGTGGTACATCAGCTGGTGGTTCATCACCAGGTGGCGAAGATGAGTCTGACTCTAGTTCTAGTGATCATGTCATCGAACCTGGATTTGAAATGTATTTTGAATATGTTCCAGAGGATTGTACAAGAAGATGATCCTGAATATGTTCCAGAGGATCCTGAAGGAGAAAGAAGAACAAAAAGGAAAGCTGAGAAAGTCGCTATATATAAAAGGAAGAAAGCCAGAAGATACTTAGCTACTTCTGCAAGACAATCTGTTTCTCAAGAGCCATCATCTGTTCCTCAAGAGCCTTCATCTGCTCCTCAAGAACCTGTGCAAGAAACGCCTGTAGTTACATCAGCTCCGGAAACTCAAACTGTAACTCCTCAGGCCGTTCCTCAAAGATCCATGGCTTCAGCAATCAGAGCAACCACTTCGCAGCTGAGTTCTAAACGTCAAAGGATATTTTCAGGATATTCTCAAGACGAAAAGAACAAATACCTATTCTCTCAACTTGAAGCAGCTGCTGATCGTATTCAGAGGCAAACTCATTTCATTAATCTCACGAAGAATGATCAGATCAGCCAATTGGTGGAAATAAACAATTTGAAGTCCACTGTTGGTCAACAGCAAATGGTGATTGAGCGACAACAAGTTGAGATTGATTCTCTTAAAGCTGAGAATGCTTGGTTGAAGGCAGCTGAGGAAGAGAGAGAGAAATAACATTATACTTCAAAAGCGGGTTGATGCTTTGTGGAATTATCATTGTAAACAACAGGAAGTACTGCAGAAAAGGGATGAAGACCCTGAAGATCAAGGGAACCCTGACACTTCTGGTACATCACAGAAGCAGCCAACCGTTACATCTTCTGAAGTCGTTGCAGTTCAACCTCCAGTAGTTGAATCTACTCAAGGAACTTCTTCCGGAACAGCTCAACAGGTTGAAGGTACTGTTTCTGTTCCTAGCAGTGCTGATATCACTTTACAGGCTATTCATCCAGTCACAGGAGAGTTACTTGAAGAAGGAGGGATTATAGAGGATCTTTCTCAAGAGCAATTACTTGCTCTACAAGCTATGAGAGAGATTGATGATGCTGAAATCGAAAGAATGCCCAGTGAATCTGAGACTGAAAATGTTGATGAGATCGTATTTGAAGGCGAAGCAACAAAATCAACTTATGCTCGAAAAGATGGTACTGAATTCGCTCCATTTGATGAAGATTGGATGAAGGAGAATGCTGATGACATAGATGAACACTTAAGGAAGCGTGATACGTCAGAAAATGCTACAGATGCATTCTCTGAATGGCGAAAACGGTTCCTATCGAAAGTCTCAAAGCCTGTGCCTGAAAGTACTCAAGTCGACTACTTGCAGTTGGAAAAGGCGAAGCCAAGTGGAAAAATTCTATGCTGGATGTTTGTTAGAGATATACACTGCGTTGCCGTCAAACGTGAATACGGTATCCAGTACTTCAATTCATTACTGAGCATTTTATCTTTACCTTTTTACGATGTGGCAGCGTTGACAAAGCTTGAGCTTGTTAATCGTTCAAACTTTGAAGGCGCTACCTTATTCGAGCGATTGATAAAGATGAACAAGAAGTCAGGATAGAAGGATGAATCATACAAGCCTCAGTTCCCCATCTATCAACAGATAAAGTTTACGCTAGATCCTGCAACAAACACAGGGCGCTACAAGCTTGTATATCAACCACCACGAGTCGTAGATAAAATCCCATTAATGCCGATGCAATAGGATTTTCTCGAAAGTATGGCATTATGGTGCTATAACTCCGACACTCATGAAGCCGTGATTGTGTTTAGAGACGGTCGTGCAAATTTCCGGATGTTGGATCCGATGTGGATTGTCAACATGTCCGAGGCTGACATTAATCGATTATATCGTCACGACATTTTCTATGAAGATCAGGATGCACGTCAAGCTTTGAAATTTCAGCGAGTAGCGTGTTTTTGCTACTACCGGGGAATTCATTCGGGCAGTTCATGGTCCGAACAACACTGAGATGGAAGATTAAAAGACCGAAGACGAGTAATAGACAATGGGGAGTTTGTTGATGCATTTTTAGTGTCTGTAACTAGTCTTGTACTTAACGATGTATTTTGTACGGTCTTTATGGATTATCGAGTCTGTATTTGACGTCGACCAAGTCGGATATCCTCCTATCCGCTTGTGTCTGACTTATTTGTCTTCGTTTGATATGTAATGTAATATGAACAGTGCATGTTGCATGTTAAAGGGTAATATGGCCATTATGATGTTTATATGTTCTATCTGTTTGCTGTCTGTTCTCAGCAAACAGCACATCTGATACAGCCCTCGACGAAACACATCTGTTTTGTCGAACACCTCATGACGAAACAGAACAACAACCTTATGAATCTGTTACGTCGACATAAAGGACGAAACACATCTGTTTCGTCGTGTAATGGGCTGCTTCAAGCCCAATGTGTGGCCCATATGCTGTTTCGTCGATACACCTTGTGTTTCGCCGAGACTTGGGCCCAGGGACTATATAAACACCTCCTGCTTTCACTGTGAAAGTAGATGAGAGCATACCCTTAAAGAAACTCTGTCAAAATTCTGTCAAACTGTGTTTGTATCAGTTTGTTGTTGGTTCTCATCCCATTTGATCAATCGATTGTGTTTCATTGATTAATACTGTGTTGTTATTGCGTTATATGTTTGATTTGGCATAGTTACGTGGATTCCGCACACGTAACCATGTTTGCTATAAACAAGTGATTCGGTTCGTTTATCGATCCTCAGATATCGGGACCTACAGGTTTAGTGATAACACTAAAACCTTTTATGAAACGTCTATAGAACCCCGCATGTCCCAAAAATGACCTTACACCCTTAACATTTTTCGGAGGTGGCAAAGATGCTATTACCCTTATTTTTGCCTTATACACCTCCATTCCCCTTTCCGAAATTATGTGACCCAACACAAATCCCTCTTGCACCATGAAATGACTTTTCTCCCAACTAAGCACTAAATTTTTCTCATCACATCTTTTTAAAACTTTTTGCAATTCGTTGAGACAAGATTCAAAACTAGTACCAAAGATTGAAAAGTCATCCATATACACTTCAAGCGACTCTCCAACCATGTCCGAGAAGATACTCATCATACATCGTTGGAAAGTTGCCGGTGCATTGCACAAGCCAAATGGCATTCGCCGAAAGGCAAAGGTGCCATATGGACAAGTGAAGGTGGTCTTGTGTTGGTCATCCGGGTGTATTGCTATTTGATTGTAACCCGAATACCCATCCAAAAAACAGTAATATTTTTGACCCGATAATTTTTCAATAATTTGGTCAATAAAAGGTAGCGGGAAATGGTCCTTAGAAGTGGCGGCATTCAATTTTCGATAGTCAATACATACACGCCACCCGGTGACCGGTCGGGTGGCAATTTGTTCACCATTTTCATCTTTGACTACTTGAATTCCGGCCTTCTTAGGCACAACTTGGGTGGGATTCACCCAAGCACTATCCGAAATCGGATAAATAATTCCCGCGTCCAACCATTTGATTACCTCTTTTTTTACTACCTCCCTTAGGTTCGGATTCAATCGCCTTTGAGCTTCTCATGTTGGTTTTGCATCTTCGGTGGTGATTATCTTGTGCATGACGATTGATGGACTAATTCCTTTGAGATCGGCAATCGTCCATCCGATAGCTCCCTTGTTTTCTTTCAAGACTTCTAACAATGCTTGCTCTTGTGCCAACTCTAAATTAGAGGCAATAATGACCGGTAAAGTGTCATTATCCCCTAAGAACGCATACTTCAAGTGGCTCGGCAAGTCTTTAAGTTCCAACTTTGGCGGTTCCTCTAACGATGGCTTAGTACCCGAATTTATTTCTGCCGGTAAGCCTTCGAATTGATGAGTCCATGGCGGTCGACCTTCTTTCAAGGCCATGGCATCCTGTTTTTCCTCTTCAACCCGTAGTGCATAAGCATGTACCTGTTCAGAAAAATCACACAAGCAAACATCCATACCATCCTCCTCATACTCATGCGGGTTGCATCCGTCAACTAAATCTGCATGAAACACTCATCAACACCATCAGCATTAGAATTGTTAGTAAAAACATTCAAGCGCATTTTTCGATTTCCAAAAGTCATATCGACTGTACCAAATCTACAATCGATCACAGCATGCGCGGTGCTCAAAAATGGCCGACCCAAAATTACGTTTTGTTGTTGTTTTGGGTCCGCGGACGAGTAGTCCAAGACTAGAAAGTCAACCAGGTAATAAAACTCATCAATTTTAACAATCACATTTTGAACCATCCCCCGGGGTAACTTATGAGACAAATCGGCTAAAACAACCGTTGTCTCCACCCTAGCTAACGAACCAAAGTCATATTGGTCATATAAGCCCCCCGGTAAAATACTAACTCCTGCTCCAAGATCTAGTAACGCCTTCGCAATTTGAAAATTACCAACTTGAATGTTAATTAATGGCGTGCCCGGATCTTAGAGCTTAGGAGGAAGCTCCCCATTCAAAACCGCACTCACTTGCCCGGTTAAGTCCACCCGCTTAGGCATTTTCTTCTTTTGTTGCCTCTTTTGTGTACATAATTCTTTTAAAAATTTTGCATAGGCGGGTACTTGTTTTATTACATCAAGGAGTGGAAGGTTAATTTTAACTTGTTTAAACATGTCCCACAACTCTTCTTTTTGGGGACCTCTTGATGCAATAAAATTTTTCTTTCTCGGGTCAAGTAAAGCCGATGGAAACGGAACTTGACTCGGTTCACCCTCAACTTTTTGACTTTTTTCATTTTCTTTATTTTCACCCAACCCCGGTCTTTTAACATTTGATTCTTTAGGTTTAACCGGTGAAACTTCATCATCACTATCATTACCCGTGATGTCCTCAACTACCCCCTCAACCAATTCAGGTGACAAATTGGCTTTAAATTCTTTTCCACTTCTTAAAACACTAACATGATAAACATTAACATTACCTCGTGATGAACCGTGTGAAGGATTTACCTTGGTGTCGCTAGGAAGTTGACCCTTGTTTTTCTTCAATTCCGCCACATCGGTTGCCAATTGACCCATTTGGGTTGTTAGTGATTGGATGCTCTTGTCACGAACCTCATCCTTTTGCATTCGAACTTCATCGAGTTGGTTTCGTTTTTGCATTTCCGTTTGCATACTTTTTAACATTTCCATCATCTCATTTCCACCCGAAGACCCCCCTGTTCTTGACCCGTTTGATATTGCTTTTGATACCCTTGGTTGTTCCCACCTCGATATCCACTTTGGTTGTTGTAAAGTTGGCGCGAACCAAAGTTACCTTGGCTACCTTGAAAGTTCGGGTTAGCTTGATTTGAAGGGTTCCCATACCGAAAATTTGGGTGGTTCCTCAACCCGGGGTGGTAAGTATTAGAATTCATGTTGTAGTTTCTACCACCCCCTCCTTGACCTTGAATCGCATGAACTTCTTCATATTGCCCTTCCACCATTCCTTGGCAATTTTCAGCCGCATGACCTATTTCATTACACAATGCACAAACATCATAAATTTGGTTAGTGGTTTGAACATTACCATCATCTATTGCGTGTACTTGAGGTCGGGCAATGGCCGGTCGTGCTCTCCTCGATGCTTGAGCTTTCCTCTTTGAAGTAATTGCCATTTGCTCCAAAAACTCCCAATCGTCATTCTCGTAGTTTGTGCCAAAAGTCCCACCGGTAATAGACATTAAGTCGCGAGCATCTTCGGCACTCAACCCCTCATGAAAGGCATTCATCAACTCCCAAAGTTCAATTCCATGATGAGGGCAATTCTTGATCATCATGTTGAAACGCTCAAAGGCTTCATGAAACATTTCGCCTTGTTGTTGTTGAAAACTCCTCAACCCCTTCCTAGCATCGTTGGTCTTTTGAGCGGTGCAAAATTCGTCTAGGAAAATTTGTTGCATCTCCGCCCAAGTATAAATAGATGCTGAAGGCAAAGTGTAGAACCACTTCTTTGCCTTGTCCTCCAAAGAAATTTGAAACAGGACTAACTTGACATCATCAGCCGAAAAACCTTAACTCCCAAGAGTATTGCAAATTGAGTCATAGGCCTCCAAATGAAAATACGGTTCCTCTGTTGCTAGCCCTTTATAATTCTGCAAACTTTGCAAAGAATTTGTTCTCACTTCAAAGGTCCTCCCTTGATCATTGTGAGGAATAACTACTGGTGAGGGATTTTGAGTGATTACCGGCCTAAAATGCGCTTCAATTCCTCTCGCATGTTCTCTAAGATGCCTTCTTGGCACCCCAACCTAACCCTTGGTCGAACAGGACCCATTGGCCTTGGTATATGCCCTTGTGGTGCGAATGGTTGTTGAAATTGATGTTGTGGCATCGGTTGGTGTTGAATCGGCCTTTGGAATTGTAGTTGTACATTTTGTGGGCGAACTTGTTGCAATGGTGTAGGACGTTGCACTTGTAGCCCTTGTGGTCTTGGCCGAATATGTTGTGGTATGAGCTGTTGTTGTTGTGGCATTCCACATACACTTGCCATCCCTTGAGATTGGCCTTGCACATAACCGAACTCTCCTTGATCACCATAACCCCCATAAGCATACCCGTCCTCATCATAACCCTCAAAATCTTCATACCCTTCCTCATATCCATCTCCCCCTATACCCGAAGATTGCCCAAATGGAAGGGTAGAGTATTGAAAGCCCGATTGGTTCGATGATCTGAATGTTGAAGTAGCATGGACAATGGTGGAATTTGGTGGTATTGAATAGTGGGAAGATGATTAACCTGTAGATGGAGGAAAGAAGTGTGATAATGGTGGGATTGTGGCTGAAGGACTAAAGGTAAGATTGGGTTCAACTTGAGTAGTAATCGGTTGTGTGGTGTTGGTTGGTGTAGTGTCAGGAGGTGGAGTTGGAATTGTAGTGGAGTTTGGTATAGTGGTGTTTGGTGATGGTTGTGTGGAAGTAGGCATGAATGATGAGGTCGTTTGACCCGTTGTGGGTGGTATTTAAGATTCCTGCATGATGTTTCGTGGTGTGATGGGTGAAGTAGGTGAACCAATGATTCTGTTTTCTCTTAGTAAAACTCTGTTTTGCCTTAGTGTTCTTTCGATCTCCGGATCAAATGACAATGGTGACGACTTATGAGAGCCTCTAGTATGCATGCACCTGTAGAACCTGCACACTAAACACACCAGTGTAAACCCGAAAATAACAAAGCAAAACTAACAAACTGACACACGTTGCGCACAACTCCCCGGCAACAGCGCCAAAATTTGACGTGATTATCGTGGTCACGCAAATTTAATCCAAATAACAACTATAGATAGTGGTAAATGGGTATCGAACTCAGGGAGTATGTGGAAAATGTGTTGATTTTATAGCTTTGCACTTTACCTAAAATTAATCTAATTTGCAGAAAATAAATGTCAATAATTTGGATTGTTTGATTTTAAAACTAAAATTAACTAAATAACTTCAAATCAAAAGTTGGTTGTAAAGCAGATTAGGAAAACAATGACCATCTTAGGATTCAGTTTCTTTTAACAATTGTGTGAAATTCCAACTAGAAAGAGTTACATAGACATAACTCATGCATAAATAATCGAAGTGATAAAAGGGAACAAAGTACTCGGATTATATAAACGCGAGGTTGCTTCCCGATGATCAATTAATCAATAACGAACCCTAACACTTCCCGTAATATCTCGATTGCCAACAGCACCAAGAACGTACGATTGAGACTAGAAATTGCACTATCAATTAACAAGCTACAAACAATTATGCATACACCATGATAATCAAGCAAACACAAGTTATCATTCTAGAAATAACGGAACAAACACTCAAGAGTTTAGAGAAACTTTCACCTATGATGATCACCACAAGTTTAGCCGGACATTGTTCGGTTAATCATCATAACATTAAAAGTCAAGTTCATAAGAATAAAAAACAAGCACCCAATGTTTAGAATCGTTTCCAACCAACAAGAACTAGCCAAAATCGCCCCCAAAGTGCAGAGAAACTGTCCAATGATGAGATAATGTGAAAAGGCACCCAAAAACTGATTTAATGAGGGCAGTTACGGATTTCTGCGCAGAACCCACCGTAACTTACGGTGCCACCGTAAGTTACGGTGGTCATCAAACATTTACGGTGACTAGAGCCTGAGTTACGGTGGGATTTGTTGATTTTTCAGGGCCACCGTAAATTACGGTGGCCACCATAATTTACGGTCGAGCCCTGATTTGTGTGTTTTGTTTCTTCGTTCCTCCCACGCATGACCTGTTCATCTCCAAACCGTCCAAAGCTGCGTTTTAACCCTTTTTAGCTCCTGAACTATACCTGAAACATAAGCATTCGTAGTTATCTAATTCAAGATAATTACACGATCAAGTGAGGGAAAATTTCATCTTTTAACACCATTAAGGGTTGTCCTATGGACCACCCGTCAAATACCTGCACTTAACCTTTTTGGGAAAACACGTCAGTTTACACTGGTAAATACAATTAACTGACTCATTTTAAAAGGTTTAATAAAATTGATTTGAATGCACGTGGCACAAACTTTTATAACTTGGGATAATTATTTGAATATAATCTTGTAAAAGAATTACATGTTCCTTATGCGTTCAGTAGCCCAATCCGTAGACCGGGTTAAAGATCAATAGACACACCACATAATTTATTTATGCACTGATGGGCGTACGCCTACACCCCGTGCTCAGGTCGTGGCCATCTCGTAAGATGATGCCAAGGATATCCGGGACATGGTCATTAACCCCCCAAAGGCTTTAAGCAAACAAAACATTTCAAAATGGAGCATATCAATGGTTTAACCTATTAGAATCCTAACGGTTCTTTAATTAAGCCTAAACTCAGACCGGTTAGTTTTTAAAGAAAGATACGGTTCAAACGCACGATTAAGCGAAGACCGGAATAGAATGTGTTTTAGTCCCGAAAATTTTGAAGACTTGTATAATATGGGTAAACTAAACACCTTCTGGATTTTGAGATAAAAATGATAAGGTTTGACCCGTTTCGGCTAATTTATGTAAACTAGTTACATAAACCGAACCGAACGCGAATAACGCATGACGGGTAACCGAAAGTGTCATGAACAGGTTTCCTAAGTTAATATGCTTTAAATATGTTGTGATATCAGTAGGATACCTTCCATTATGCCCAAAACGAGTTTAATCTCAATTTAAGCCCCGTAGGGGTATTTTGGTCATTTTAAAGATTATAAAAGAGATTAAATGAAATTCTGAGATTCGGGTCTGAATAAATCAGTAAAATAACTTAATTTATCAGGTTATATCAGTTGGTGATAAGTCTTATGTGACAAAATGGTTTTAAACCCATACCAGGTGTTTAATACGCGTAAAAAGCCATTTTAAGCGATTTCCGGGTTATACAGGAAATCTGAGTTTTCTGATCAGGTTAAAAAGTTCAAAATACTTTATTTATTATGTAAAATCAGTAGCAATTGGATTGGTGTCAAAATATTATGTAGAACTCATTTTATGACCGAAAAGGGTATAATCTGTATTACCGAATCAAGGCCATAACCTTAGGTTATGAGCAGGTTAAAAATAATTAAAAATCTTTAAAAATCTCAAAATATTATATTACATCAGTGGGTAAAAGTTTTGGTGTCAAAAATTGGGTTTAGATAGGCTTTATGCTAATGACGCCGTTTAATTACTAAAAAGCGTTATAATTACGTCATTGAGCATAACTCCTAATCTAGACCTCAAACTGATGTGAAAATTTAGGGACATGTTTATAAATTAGTAACAAAGATTTTTGTTCTCTCACATTTCGAAAATTCTCGTTTTATGGTCAAAAGGGCATTATGGTCAACATTAAGCAATTAACGGAAACGTGTAAACGAATGGGCAATCAACGAACCAATCACAGAGGGTTATACCAACATGTAACCTGGTCCTAAGGAAGTCCTAAGGCAATTCTAAACTCTACTAAAATGGTTCAGAACTGAAGTCAAAGCAAAAGTCAAAGTTTTGCGACTTTCGGTTCCGAACCGGGTCTAAACAGAAAATTGTCGGATCAAACAAGCTTAGACTAGTTCTTATACTTATTACCAAGTTATATGAGTGATAAAATAGGTTACACGCCTTCTACATTGCTAATTATGCGTTAATTCGAAAATTAAGCTTCTGTTGACTTTTTATAAACAACTTTGACCCAACAAAAGTCCTAGTTAGAGTGGGAACCAGAGGGTGCCCTTTTAAGGGTTTATTGCCACATAATTACCAACTTATAACTACCTTCAATTCGACTAATCACTGGACCATTTATGATTAATCACTAAGTCAAACGTTAATTACGACGGTTTGACTTTTAGGCTAATAACTAAGCAAAACTTAATCAAGGAAGGTCAAGTATACTTACAAAAGTCCTATGCACGATTAGTGATCCTTAGAAAGTGGCCTTGAGCTCCAAAATTGATCAGAAGTTGAGTGGTGATGGTATGATCAAAAGTTGTAAATAATGGACCTTTATATATTGCTTTAATCTCACTAGATTATTGACAACCTAGTCTACCACTGATCATGGATCATCCACAACTGTCCCTAGTGCCTAGGAACTATTAGGGGTCGCCCATGGAGTGGAAAATATCTTTTTGAGTCGGTTACAAGGCTGAACAGGCTGCTGCCTGTATTTTTCTGCATCTGGGGATCGCAAACGGCCATGATAAGGTTCTGGTAAGCCTTACGCGGCCCGCCTGAGGCCTGCTGTCAGATTAAAAACTTTTTAGTTATTGCATCCTTGGCTCTTGGTCCTTCGAAAGGTCATTCCCCTTTATATCTTGCATTATGAGCCCTTAAAATATACTTATAAGGGCTTCAAGACTTATACCCACTTTGTTAAGTCCTTGGTCACTTTATGTTTACCCGAAAGGTCATAATTTTCAACGTTGACGCTTTAACCCGTCGTAGACGAATTTTATCATAACTTTCTCATACGATAACGAAACTTGGTGAAATTTTTATCATGTATTCTAGTGAGCATAATTAATCGTTACAAAGCTTCGGGTTTGCTAAAAGGTCACTCAGAGGTATAACTTAAACATGTTGACACATTTGACCCCTGTAGTTTGTATTCTCTCACTTTCTTTCACAGTTAGCTTCGTATGATCTATGATTCATTCGTTTAAGGGTATAAGCATCATGTAGGGTTATTGTAAAGTATATTATCCATTGTTGACATTTTGAACCCTTATATTCACATACTTTCCATGTTTGTCAACTTTAGTCCCTCTAGAGTATTCTTTCACACGTTAAAGCTTATGACACGTGTCAACACATTATAGGACGTGAATTTTCAAGGTGTTACATCCTCACCCCCTTAAAAGAAATCTCTACCTCGAGATTTACTGAAACAAATGAGGGTACTTTTCTTTCATTGTGGACTCTACCTCCCACGTGTACTCAGGACTTCTACGGGCATCCCATTTAACCTTTACGATCGGTACATGCTTCCTTCGAAGCTTCTTAACCTGTCGATCCTCGATCGGCACAGGTTTTTCAACAAACCTCAAGCTCTCTTCTCTGTACACATCTGTATGTGGCATGACTAGTGATTCATCAGTGAAACACTTCTTCAGATTACAGATGTGGAATACATTGTGAATCCCACTGAGCTCTTCAGGTAATTTTAACTTATAAGTAACTGATCCGACACATTCGATGACCTCGAATGGTCCTATGTATCTCGGTCTTAACTTACCTTTCTTACCAAATCGCATCACTCCCTTCCAGGGTGATACTTTAAGCAACACTTTATCACCTACCTCGAATTTCAGAGGTTTACGCTTTAGATCTGCGTAGTTTTTCTGCCTATCCCTGGCAGCTTTCAGGCGGTCATGAATCTGGACAATCTTCTCCGTCGTTTCAAAGACTATTTCCGGTCCTGTCAGTTGGACATCTCCAACTTCCGCCCAACAAACGGGCGTTCTGCACTTTCTACCGTACAAGGCCTCGAACGGCGCAACCTTGATGCTCGTATGATAGCTATTGTTGTACGAGAACTCGATTAATGGCAGGTGGTTATCCCAACTACCACCTAAGTCAATCACACATGCACGAAGCATGTCTTCCAAGGTTTGGATTGTACGCTCACTCTGGCCGTCCGTCTGAGGATGGTAAGCCGTACTAAAATTTAAGCGCGTGCCCAAAGATTGTTGGAAACTCTTCCAAAAATGTGACGTGTATCTAGTATCTCTGTCAGAGATAATAGACACTGGTATGCCATGCAGAGATACAATCTTATCTACGTACAATTGGGCTAACATGTCGGAGCTATAGGTCTCCTTAATGGGTAGGAAATGTACTGACTTAGTCAGTCTATCTACTATCACCCATATCGTATCATTTCCTTTCCTTGTCTTTGGCAACTTGGTGATGAAATCCATCGTTACCATTTCCCACTTCCACGTGGGAAGTTCAGGTTGTTGTAGCAAACCTGACGGCTTCTGATGTTCAGCTTTGACTTGTGCACACGTCAAACATTTAGCTACATAGGTAGCTATAGACTTCTTCAAGCCTATCCACCAGAAGTTGGCTTTCAAATCCTGGTACATCTTGTCAGCTCTAGGATGAACGGAATATTTAGAACTGTGGGCTTCCTGGAGGATAACATCTCCAAGTCCTCCAAAAATTGGAACCCATATTCGTCCATTTAGCCTCAAGATTCCGTCCTTGCCATAGGATAACTGTTCTTCAGTTACTCCTAGCTTTTCATTAGGATAGTTAGCTTCCAATACAGTTTCCTTCTGTGCACCTAACAACCTTTCGACCAAACCATTCTTTGTCTCAATGCTCTTGGCATTGATTCTTATGGGCTTCACCCTTTCCTTTCGACTTAAGGCATCGGCGACTACATTTGCTTTGCCAGGATGGTATCTTATTTCACAATCATAATCATTAAAAGTTTCCATCCAACGTCGCTGCCTCATGTTCAAGTCCTTCTGATTGAACAGGTGTTGAAGGCTCTTGTGATCAGAATAGATCACACACTACAAGAAATTTGGTTCTTTACCAACATAAAATATATGTGGGAAAAAGCATATAATGCGTTGTTAGTTTTCTTTACCTACACATAAAACAAGTGTAATGATGTGTAGGCTCATGACTGTGGATGTAGGTCATTATCCACACATAAGTTATATGTAGGCATATAGCAAGCTATACCTACACATATATGTGTGGCTAAAAGCCATTTATATGTGTGGTTAAAAGTACAACAATTTGTTTAGAAGACATCTGACGTGGCAGCTGACTTGGCAGATGACATGGCATCCGACGTGGCATCTGACGTGGCAGTTGACGTGGCATCCGACATGGCAGTTGACGTGGCATGAATATATGTGTGGGTAAAAGTAATCTTATGTGTAGGTAAAGGTAATATTATGTGCAGGTAAATGTTGAAGATGTGTAGGTATTGATCTCAATTTGTTTTGAAAAAAAACCTTGATGTGTTGGTAAATATATTTTAAAGTGTAGACATTAACCACACTATATGTAGATAAAAATGTTCAATATGTACAAACAAATACCAAAGCATTATGGAAACATACGTGAACAAATTAAGATTCTTAATTAAACTAATAAACATTAATCTTACAAACAACCAAATAAAAGTACTAGTTATAGAAATTTAAATACTAAAACAACTAAAACAACCAAAACTAAAAGTGTTTGTAAGTTACTAGCGAGTTAGAGAATCTACTAAATTGCCTTCACTCATCAATGTTTTCAACTCCCTCTAATCTATCACATTGAGATTGTTCCAGTGTGCTTGATGGACGAGGCATGATGTTATTCTCAATCAACGCTTGTTCCATAATTGCACATTTACCTTTTACCGTTCCAAGTTCTTCCACTAGATTATCGTAAGCATCCACCAGCTCTTCATAAGGAAGACGCTTTGATTTTTTAGTAGCACCCATTGTGCTACTAGAAGTAACTGGATCACGTCCCCACCCGTGCAAACGAACAGAGCTTCTTCCAAGTACAGTCTCAATAATCGACTTATCGCTCATTGATTCCACAGGATGCTCATTTCTCAGCTTCATCATTTTTTCCTTTAGAAAGAAAAAAAAAATTAGAAGGAATGTACACTAAATTAATTAGGGGTGTTCACGGTCCGATTTTCATGCTTTTAAGGTCAAAGCTTAACCGAACCGTTAGTTAACGGTTTTTTATTTGTGTAAACCAAAACGAAACCATAAAACTCTTAAACCGAACCATTAACGGTTTGGGCTCTTTGGAATTTTATAAAAGATGACCAAAATATATGATATATACAAATAAAGTTGTCCAGAATTTTATAAAAGATGACCAAAATATAATATATAAGCAACACAATTTGTTTGAAATTTGTAAAAAAAAAAAAAAAAAAACAAGCTGCCATATAAAAGTTGCCCAGAACTTAAAATCAGCAACTAATGTAAGAAAATAAGGGGCTGTTTGTTTCATTCAGATTTGACCAGTCAGATCTGATTGATTCAGACCCAATTTTAACCATTCGTAAGAAAATAAGGGGCTAATTGTTTCATTCAGATTTGACCAGTCAGATATGATTGATTCAGACCCAATTTTAACCATTCGTAAGAAAATAAGGGGCTGATTGTTTCATTCAGATTTGACCAGCAGATGTTTTTTTTTTTTTGAACCAAACAGCCTCAAGTCTGACTGAATCAGATGTTTCCCTCTTAATGGTTCAGTTCAGATGCAAACAAACAGCCCCTAACTCTAATTTTTGACTAATTTTTATATGATTGGAATATTGGAAATTAACGCAGCTTCTTATACGCAATTTTGTTGCGCACATAACGACTACTTTGACAAACTGGACATGTTATGGCATCTTTGTTGTCCCCGTAGAATATAGCACAATCATATTGACACACATCAATAAGCTCGTAACCTAAACCAGCTTCACAAAGCAGCATTCTAATATCATAATAGCTCTCTGGACAATTATTACCAGCAGGAAGTACCCCATGCAACATCCTCAGTAACATCTCAAAAGAATTATCAGTCCATTTGTTCATCACTTTCAAATTCATCAACTTCACAACAAATGTCAAAGTTGAAGAACTCGTGCATCCTTCATACAAGGGATTATTTAGCGCTTCATGCAGTTTCTGATAACGATTATTTCCATCAACTGGTTGTTGATTTCCAATTAAATCATTGGTAGTGCCAATATCAAAGAATGGATGACCAGTCGCATCCTCTAACCCCGCTCTTAAGCCAGCAGATTCCTCATTAACAAATTCATCAGGTCCCTCATCCTCTTCATCCTCACCGTGGTACACCCAGCATGTATACGACTTATCAATTCCTACATTAATCAAATGGGCAGCAATGACATCTATCTTTTGCAGTCTCGTATTGAGGCAATTAGCACATGGGCATAAAGTTAATCCGTTGGAGTTCAAAGT
Source organism: Helianthus tuberosus (assembly GCA_030545235.1). NCBI lineage: Eukaryota > Viridiplantae > Streptophyta > Magnoliopsida > Asterales > Asteraceae > Helianthus > Helianthus tuberosus. Next base: position 42,207,487 of record CM060448.1, on the reverse strand, counting down.
TTGTCGGGCAAAATTTAGGTGTTGTTTGTTTTTTCAGATGTAAAATGTCTGTAGTCTGCGAACCACATCTGCAGGCATCTGCAAGAGAAGATGTGGCCCAAATGTCTGCAGTCTGCAAGGAGAAGAGGGTTTGTTTTTTTCCTTCAAAAACAACTTCACACACACACACAACACACACAAGCTCTCTCTCTCTGCTCTCTCTCTCTAGAAACTCTCTCTCTCTCTACAACCACCACCACCACCGCACCACCTCCGCCATCACCGCCGCCGGAACCACCATCACGGAACCGCCGTCACGAAACCACCACCGCCGGAACTTGTTCTGGTCGCCGCGATTCTTCATCACCACCGCCGGTCCTTGTTCTGGTCGCCGCGATTCTTCATCACCACCGGTCTCTCTCCCTCACAGCTCTCTCTCTCTCAGCTCTCTCTCTCTCTCTCACAGATCTCTCTCTCTCTCTCGCCCAATCTCTCACAGCCCTAAATTGGTGGTGGGTTTTGACGATGGTGGAGGTGGTGGCGGAGGTGGTGCGGTGGTGGTGGCGGAGGTGGTGCGGTGGTGGTGGCGGAGGTGGTGGTGGCAGGAAGAAGAAGAAGGGTTGGTGGTGTGTGAAGATGGTGTGTGAAGATGTGTGTGAAGATCTTGAAGCAATGATTCATAGCTTTTTTTTTAAGCAAACAAAAGCTATTTTAAGATCTTTTTTTTTTTAAACAAACCGTCTTCAAGAGCTTATATAGCTTTTTTTTTAAGCAAACAAAAGCTATTTTAAGATCTTCTTTTTTTTTAAACAAACCGTCTTCAAGAGCTTATGTCTGCCCGCCCGCAGACATAAGCTCTTTTCAGCCAATATAAGCAAAAACAAACAGCACCTTAGAAATTCTTTTACCCCATCTACATACTCGGTCGATACCCGGTTCCCATTCTTTACCCACTGATGACCCATATCTATATATAAATAAGATGCGAGAATATCAAATGCAATTTAAAATTAGAAATTAATAAACAACTTAATACTTATTTGGATTCACACTTCAAAATCAATAACATAGGGGATCGTAGCCTCCCAATCACTTCTTGAAACTTAATATTTAATAAATAAACTATACACATTTATCTTTGATATTGTTAAACACTTGCATCATAATATCCAAATTCCACATTATCACAAAAAGCCAACATAAACTAAGAAAAGTGCAATACTAATTACCTTCAAGGCATCCGTAAGTGTGGCAGAACCTGTGTGGTCGTGTGTGTTAGTGTGGTAAATCACTAACCCTAATTTGTTTTTGAGTAAAAAAAGAATAAAAAAAACGCAAATAAAAATCAGAAAAAAGAGTTAACCAGACTCGAACTCAAGACCTCAAAATATTACAAGGTTACCTTACAAAATATTAAAGGGTTCCTTAAATATTTTCTATATAACTTAACACTATAACTTACGAACCGAACGGGTTTCTATGAACCCCTTCTTGGCTCTAGATCCGCCCCTGTCCTTTACTCAAGTCTTATTCGATTCTTTGGAAAAACATAAACGGGTGGATATTGTTTTTGGGTTAAGGCTAATCCTTATTAATAAAAGGCTGCTGTTGTGTTTGTGTTTTTTTTTTTTTTTTTTTTTGATTGATTTCGCTTGATAATAAAACGTAAAAGGGTAATTTTAATTTTAATTAAACTAGGCTTATACCCCTGCGCGCGTTGCGGCACGCCAAGGCGACTCCGATGAAGGTTTGCATGTTTCCAAGTGAGACCTCCAGCTCGATAGTTTAACAAACCAATGATGATTACTTTTATACATTTTTCTAAAGACTTTTGGAACAATTCAAGATAACACAAAATATTTTCTAGCATCTATAGGTAAAATCATGTACAACATAAACATCACCGTAGAAACATACCCCAAATAATATAAATATATATGGCCATATTTATTGTCCATTCAAGTCAATTTATGAATTATTGACTTAAATAAGAACAAACAATAAATTACCTGCTACATACTTGAACAAGAAAAACTCAAAACTACAAATGAACATCAACATACACCAAGCACTCACTTTAGTGCTTGATGTCCATATCATCTGGTACCCAAACAAATGTCCGGTAATACAACATACACATTGGTAGTTACAAAGTAATGACACACCATCCGACAGACAACATTACTAAAGAATATTGTAATAATTATTGAGAAAACATCTCAGCAATTCGGTTGCAACTTGATGCGCTAAATAACTCATGTATATACAAGCATCCATCAGCAGCTGTTTATATGATCTTGTTGACTTCCATTTGACTTGAAAAATATCTTAATTGGCTTTTGTCAGTTGTGAAACCTTGCTATTTGAGCTCCCAACACCTTTCCATGTTTTGCCTGTCCATATCACCAACGTGTTTTGGACGCAATGGGTGTGGATGAGGGCAAAATGTTGTGATCCACGATACGAGTCCAAACCTGAACTGGAAAGTGACGACTGAGTTGGCAACTAGATTCGACTAGCCAAAGTAGATACCTGCATAAATATGACCAACACCTCAAAAACTTCACACACCATTGCTTGCATATCACATTTTGAAGCACTGAATGCCTTCACCAACTACGATTCGCGGACAAGGATATTAACTGCACAAATTAGAAATGTAATCGTTAAGTTTAGTTTAAATTTGAAATGAAAAAAAAAAAACTTATTGACAAGTTAGATGGAAATCACACCCGTTGGCCCCAAAATGTTGGAGATTCTATACTTCAATCTAATTGTAGTCATTAAATGGATTGAATGTTAAGTCTATCTAGTTCTGACCATAAAACGGATTGTGCACCAGGCAATCAGAGGACAAGACTTGAGGCCCGAAACTATACTGGTCAAAATATGCTATTCTTATCACACAAATTTATAAGAATCCCAGCAATGAACATTATGGTGCATCTGATCATCGATTCTAAAACATATGACTTACTTTAAGGGGTGAATAACTTCAATTATGGTGTTGAAAGAAATTTGGTGAAGAGAAAACTAACCTGGCAAGCAATGTCCATCATGTTTTGGCTATCGCTAGATGAATCTTCAATCAGATCAGGCTTCTTGTTTTCATGGTTACAACTGTTTCCATGAGAAGAATAGTTCTCAGATTTAGATGATAAAACCTTCTTATGCCGCCTGCTGAACGTATATGTCAGACACCTGTTGTTATATGTATTACAAGCAACTCCATCAGATTCTTTTGCAGCACTTTCATGTTTTTCAACCAGTGAATCACTCGCTACGTTGGTGTCCTCCGACTTGGTTTCTTCAAACTTCACACCGTCGTTGACCAAGTGTTTCTTGCAATGGGAAAGTGAGGCACGTGACTTGAACAATGAAGATATTTCATCCCAACACCTAACTTTCCTTTTTCTAATGCTTCTACGGAGAGTACTTGCACTATTTTCACTAGTTTCTGTCAGTTTTGCATCGTTACCGCTATATTTATCTTTGAGATTCAACTTCTCACGACCAAAGCAAGAAAGTTTGTGGCTTGATTGCACATACCCAACACTCTTTGGAAGTCTTTTAACAGTTTGATCTTTGGAAACATCAATTCCAGTAGAACACGCAACCTAAATTAAGCTTCATTTCAACTCGCATAAACAATCAAACAACGAAACACATCATAATCACGTTCACAAACACAAATCTCAGTACAACACTGAACCTAAATCTCTAATTTCAGATCAGAAACAAACAATTAAGCTTCAATTAGTGCTTTCATACTCAATTATTACAAAAAAAAAAGTAAACAAATCTCTTTTCAGAAACAGAAATTCCAGTAGAACACATAACCTAAATTTATGTTTTTGATTAGAAACAAACAATTGAGCTTCATTTCATATCATATAAACAAGCAAAAACAATGAATCAGATCATAATCACGTCCGATTCACGTTCACAAACACAAAACTTCAATAGAACACATGAGAAACAGATCATAATCACGCTCAATTCACGTTCAGAACATCAATTCCAGTAGAACACGTAACCTAAATTTCTGTTTTCTGATAAAAAACAAGCAATTAAACTTCATTTCAACTCGTGTAAATAAGCAAACAAAGAAACACATCAGTCACGTCCAATTCACGTTCACAAACACAAATCTCAGTACCATACTCAACTTAAATCTTTGTTTTCGGATCAGAAACAAACAATTAAGCTTCATTACGCTCGATTCACCTTCAAAAACAGAAACTACAGCACATGTAACCCTAGCTTGCGTTTTCTAACCAGAAACAAACAATTGAGCTTCAATTACAGCTTTCATACTCGATTATTACAAAAAAAAAAATAATAATAATAAACAAACTACTCACATAAACAATCAAAACAAAGAATCATCACAAATTTACGTACAATTCACCTTCAAAAACAGAAATCCCAGTACAGCACGTAAGCCTAACTTGTGTTTTCTAACCAAAAGCAAACAATTGAGCATCAACTAGTGCTTATCACACTTGATTATTACAAAAAAAAAAAGTAAACAAATCGAAGATTAACGGAGAAAAACCTGTCGACGAGAGGAGATAACCCTAGACATCGATACCGCACCCCAGATCTCCTACCATGCTTTTGTAACCATCGCCACTGATCTCTGTATCCCTGGAACATATACATCAAGTTTAAAAATCGTCGGTGTTCTCTGTGGAGAGATGAAATCTAACAAAAACACCCTAGGTCTGGTCGGAATCTAAAAAGACACCGGTGGGAATATATATTTAGGCGATGGTGGCGAGCAGAATCGATGAACCGAAAGATGAAAGAATTCGTTGTGTGAGAGAGAGAAAGACGAAGAACAATGAGATAGAGAATTGAGAGAGTTTCTTTCCCCATGTGTGATAAATTTGAAAATTAGAAACCTGTGTGAATGGACGGGGGATGAGATGTTTGGGATTGGTATCTGTGTGCTTTGTTTGCCAATGATCTCTAGAACAAGTGGTGGAGGACTTGTATTTTTTTTTAGAAATGTAGGTTCGACTGTCACTTGGTGCAGAGTGAGATACTGGTGGGCAGTGATAGGAGGCCCAAGGAAACTTAGGTTGGATCCTTGAGCCAAACGGGTTTTACCGGTAATTTCACCGTCATGCCTACGGGCGGGTGGGTTACCGGGTTTTCCCCGGAATTGGTGGTGGACTCGGGTTACTCTCGGAGTACTCCGTTTGTCCAGTGGATGCCCCGAGAGTGCTCGGGATTGAGTTTGTTGGCCGTTCAAAAAAAAAAAAGAAACTTGTGTGAAGGGAGAATGATAGCTGTCTAATTGTGATTTGAATGGACGGTGGATGAGATGTTTGGGATTGGTATCCGTGTGCTTTGTTTTCTGGCTGAGTTATGTTGATGGGAGTTGCACCAAAAGCTTTATGTATAAATGTGCATAATGAGTTTGAGTTTGTACATTATGCGTTAAGGGGCTGTTTGGTAGCCTCTTAATGACCATTCAGATGCTACCCCTTAAGGCTGGAGGGTATGGAGAGCCTCATCCCCAAGGGGATGGGCCGCCACATCACCGCCACGTAGGAGGGGCTTGAAGGGGATGGACCTAGGGGTGGGGGATGAACCCCCCTTTATATGTATGTATGTATGTATGTATAGGTATATGTGAGAGAAGGGAGGCACGACGAGACCGGCGAGTGGGAGCCGAAAAGGACTAGCCGGGCCGAGGGGGCGGTGTGGGGGACCGGCGCTGGGCCTAAGCCGGCCCCCATACCGTCTGGTCTAATGGTTTAAAACTTCTGAATGAATAAGAGGTAACCTCAAGTCTGAATTGTTAAGAGGTAACCTCTGAATGGTAAATCATCACATGTCACATTCTTCTACCTTCTCATTGGTAAAATTCTTAATGATTCCATTAAGAGATAGCATCTTAATGAGTTCTAAGGGAAGTAAATGACCTAAATTGCCCTTCTAATATGTATATTATATATAGTATATAGTATAGATATATAAAAGTTTGAAAAATATATAATTATAATTAATATAAATTAAGAAATCAAGTAGGAGCCAAGTCGAAGCCTAGCTTGAAAATTTACCAACAAACCAAGCTTAAGCTTTAGATGAAGCTTGGAGCCTTCATAAGTTATTTTATATGTATCCAATGTCAATACATATTGTACATTTCTAAATATGTGTAGGTATTTGTTTTGCCACATCACCTTATAAAAAAGAGTTAAATATGTATTTTATATGCATTCAATATCTACACATATTGTACATTTCTAAATACGTGTAGATATTTGTTTTGCCACGTCATAAAAAAATATATATTTACTTATTTTATATATATCCAATACCTACACATATTGTACATTTAAACATGTGTAGGCATTTAATTTGCCACGTCATTTAAAAAAAATACATATTAACTTAGTTTATCTACATATTTTTTTTTAAATTATGTGTTGGCAAATATAATCATTTACCTACACATATATTTGTTTTTTACATATGTGTAGATAATTTACCTACACATGAAGAAAATTTGTCACATGTGTAGGTAATTTAATATTTAATCGATTGTCAATTTTGGGGGGAAATTTTCCCACCAACACCAAGTGTGGCTAAAATCCATTACCAACACATATTAAGTGTTAATCATTATGAAAATATATTATCAACCATTACCCACACATATACAAACATGTGTAGGTAAATACCCACACATTTACATGTGTAGGTAAATTATGTGTGGGTAAACACCCTATTTTCTTGTAGTGACACACTTGATTCCATATAAATAGTGCCTCCATAGCTTTAGTTCAAATGCAATGGCACCCAGCTCCAAGTCATGGGTGGTGTAGTTCTTTTCATGCACCTTTAGCTGACGTGAAGCATAGGCAATAACCTTACCTTTCTGCATAAGCACACACCCCATGCCAGTGTGTGATGCGTCGCAATAAACCACGAATTCTTCGGTACCTTCAGGCAGTGTCAGTACAGGAGCGTTGCTCAACTTCTGCTTCAAAATATCGAAAGATTCTTGCTGCTTGGGTCCCCAGTTGAACTTAATATCCTTCCTAGTCAAGGAAGTTAGGGGTGCAGCAATCCTTGAAAAATTTTCAATAAAGCGCCTGTAGTATCCTGCCAATCCCAAGAAACTGCGAATTTCTGTAGGCGTCTTCGGCTCTTGCCAATTCATGACAGCTTCAACCTTAGCGGGATCTACTTGGATTCCGCTTTCACTAACCATATGTCCAAGAAATTAGACTTCACGAAGCCAAAATTCACACTTAGAGAATTTGGCGTAGAGCTTCTCCTGCTCTAGTAGTGAAAGAATACATCGAAGATGTTTCTCGTGGTCGGCCTGATTCTTTGAATAAATCAGAATGTCGTCAATGAAGATGATAACAAATTTGTCTAAGTATGGTTTGCAGACACGGTTCATGAGGTCCATGAATGCCGCTGGTGCATTAGTGAGCCCAAAAGGCATCACTAGGAACTCATAATGACCATAACGAGTCCTAAATGCAGTCTTGTGTACGTCTTCATCTCTAACCTTCAGTTGGTGATAGCCTGACCATAAGTCAATCTTAGAGAAGTAACTTTCCCCCTGAAGTTGATCGAACAGATCGTCGATCCTGGGTAAAGGATACCTATTCTTGATAGTGACCTTATTAAGCTCACGGTAATCGATGCACAGACGCATCGATCTATCCTTCTTCTTGACAAATAAGATTGGTGCTCCCCAAGGAAACGAACTAGGTCTAATGAAACCCTTGGCTAGCAATTCATCTAGTTATGTTCTCAATTCCTTCATCTCTGTTGGTGCCAACCTATAAGGCGCCCTTGCTATTGGTGCTGCTCCAGGGATGTTGTCAATTCTGAATTCTACTTGCCTATATGGTGGTAAACCAGGTAGCTCTTCAGGAAAAACTTCGGGGTATTCAGAAATGACGGGAATATCCTCAATCTTGGGCTTCGGCTCATCCATAGTCACTTGTGCCATATAGATGACACAACCCTTCTTCAAACACCTAGAGGCCTTGAGCATAGTCACTTGCTCAGGCAGTCCATACTGGGTATCCCCCCGAATGGTAAGTGATTCACCAGACGGAGTCTTGATCACTACTTGCTTCTTATTGCAGACAATCTGGGCCTGGTTATGAGATAACCAGTCCATACCTAAAATGATGTCAAAACCGGCTAACTTCAAAGGAAGTAGGGACAAAGGAAAAGAGTGGTTCTTAGTGGATATGAAACATCCATCTAATATGGTTGAGGCGGTTTCTAAGGTGCCATCTGCTAATGCCACCTCATACTTCACACTTAGGGTTTTAACAGGTAAATTCAGTAACTTACAAAACTTATTATCTACAAATGATTTATCAGCTCCTGAATCAAATAGCGCTCTCCCATAAACATTATTTATAAGGAAGGTACATGTGATCACATTGTCGTCCTGCACAACTTCCTTTGCATCCATCCTGAAGACCCTAGCATTGGTCTTCTTTCCTTCATCAGCTTTCTTTGCATATTTTGGGCAATTTGTCTTAATGTGCCCTTTTTCGTTGCAACTGTAGCACGTCGCGTCCTTCAGTTTCTTGCACTCTAGGGTCTTATGTTCCGAAGATTTGCAAATCCCACAAGGCCTCGGCTGAGATTGGGATTTTGAGTCAAGTCTGCACCTCCCAAAGTGGTGCTTCTGACAAATCTTACACTTGGGCTTATCTCCAGATTGATGCCCATCCTTCTTATAACCAGACCCCTTCTTGTGGTCATTGTTTCCCATGAGCTTCTTATCTGACCGTCGTGAATTGTCATCTTCACGCTTCCTTTTCTCGGCATCCGTGTTCCTCAGCGATCTCTGTCTGACCGCGTCCAGTGTGAGGGACAAGGATATATCAGCTACAGACCTGAATGTAGCTGGCCGAGAGGCTTTTACACTTGCCTTTATCTCTGGGGCTAAACCCCCAATAAAACGAGCTATTCTTTTGGGTTCTGGGTTCACCAGATAAGGAACCAATCTTGACATTGTGTTGAAGCTTGTAAGGTAAGCTTGGCAATCTAGATTTTTCATAACCAAGGATAAGAAATCAGATTCAATCTTTTCAACCTCATGCTGAGGGCAGTAGTTTTCCCTGATGAGGGTAATAAATTGTTCCCATGTCATATTATACAATGGGATTTTCCCTGTAGCTTGGATCAAAGACCTCCACCAAGCTAAGGCCTCACCTTTGAACGATTGAGACACAAACTTTACCACATCCTTCTCAGCGCATCCGCTGATATCAACCACGGTGTCCATCTCATCCAACCATGTCATGCAATCTATAGCTCCTTTCTCCCCAGTGAAATCCCTGGGTTTGCATGGGACAAAATACTTGTAGGAGCAACCCTTTTCACGGGGTCCTTGATTCAGTACGATCCTTTGAGATGCAACGCTTTGCTGATTCAAAGATTGACGATCATCATCGTCCTTCTTTGGTTCTTCCTTCTTGGAGGGTGGCTTGTTGTGAGCCTCAGAATGAGTCTTAGGCTTGGAATGGGGTACTGATTGGGCTTTTCTTCGAGTACCGCTTGGCTCACTATACTGCCTATCCAAGGTTTTGGTAACAACATTATCAATTAATGCTTGGAGCTCTACGCCAGTCACATTGATTCTGGTGGCGTCATTATTCTCCCTTGGCCGACTGTTGATTTCATCCGAGTCAACCATTGTTCGAACTGTTACATAAGATATTGACAATAATTTATTTGGGAGTTTATTATGGAATTGTCTTTTATGGAAATTCATTAACCATGGTAAACATAGACCATATTTGGTTAATTTGTTAGTCATATCTATTTAGGATTTCTATTATAATTTATCCTAATTATAAAACAATAACAGTATTATTAGCACAAAAGGCCTAGTCACAAGGACATTTTTATATCATAATCCATGATTTCAGAGAATCAAGGCATTAAGGTTTGAACATAGTTCTTTACCTTTTTCTGATAGGGAGTCGTAGACTACTACTGTCTTTCGTCTCATATTACAATGAGCAGGGCCCGTAGGCACTATATTACCAATGGATGGTCAATATATGATCATCTAAATTGATGATTTAAACCCATGATTTATAGATCATTAAGTTGGGTTAGGAAATCTTTTGAAGAATCCTAATATAAGAATGACGTGTGTGATTTTAACGAATCACGTCTGCCGAGAGCGTTAACATGTTTTCAGATGTTAACAGGGATCCGAATCTTTTAAACAGGTCTTACCATCTTGGCCAAGTCTTATAATGACATGCAGGCTAGGTTATACCTTTAAGATTGTTATTTAATATTTAAATAGGCAGATATATTTTTAAAAGGAATTATTTTTGATTTATTTATTTCATGTATAATATATTTATGCATATAATGGCAAAAATGAAATTTAAAAACTTAACATTCCATTAACATTTGAGAAGTACACATTGCCCTAAACGGGACTTTTAACAGAACAACTTACCCTCGCAGGGGCCAAACTGAAATACAAGTCCACGCAGGGACCAATACTTAATTAGATGTCCACGCAGGGACTAAAAAAAACGAGTCCACGCAGGGACTAATTACACAGATAAATGTCCACGTAGGGACTTGATTGAAATAGTAAATACATCAATACATATAGGGATTTAATGATCCCTCTTCTTCTTCCCCTTTAGCAAGCTCGCTAGGCCCTTGAGGAAACCCCTGTTGTTCCTGCGTTCTTCTTGAAATTCATGCTCCACCCGACTCAGTCTTTGGAGGATTTCCTCCTGTTCCGGTGGGGAAAATCGTGGTGGCTACGACTGTTGCCGAATCGGTGGTCGTGCAGGTACTTGATACCCATGAGTTGGGTATCCCATTCCCCAAGGGGTTCCATATGGTCCTTCAGGATGAAGGGCGAGGTAGTTTGATGCCACTTGGTAAGGGTCTTCAGCATAGTTATACTTTGTGTGAGCCGGCTGCTCAAACGGGTTGTATGCTATTGACCCAGCGTACGTAGGAATCGGGTTACCAAAACCCATTGGTGGCGGTGGCGGTGGCGGTGGCGGTGCAACTGGTGCAGAACTCACCTCTGGAATTGGGTTTGAGGGCCCACCCATCTGTGGGTCTTCATGCAGTGGCGGGTAGTGACTGCCACTTGAGTGATGGGGGGTGCTGAAGTGAAAATCCCCTCCCCGCGCAGATATATGTGCGCTCGTTCACCTACGCCTTGGTGGTTCTGGAGGTGCTTGATGAACTGGCGGCGGTGGAGGCGGTGGCGTGACAGCCATGAAACGTGAATCCCTAAAGGGATCCTACTGCTGCTGCTACTGCTGGTGAGGCGATGAATGGTGAGAAGGTGTGAAGTACCATTCATGTTGGTTAAACCTTGCTTGGAAACTGTCTGGACCACCGTAGGGTGATCCGTGGAAGGATGAACCATCAGAGACCTCAATAGGGTGTGTGGGGGTTCCAGTCGGTGGTTCCATAGGGTCGGTGTCCTCATCCATATCCATGGCGTGATCGCCAAAAAAGTGATCCTCCGGTCCCAATGGGTTAAAACCCACTGGTTCTTGAATATAGTTTGCCGGGTTAAACCGGCCCTGAAAGACAGGAGTGGGGTTGCCAAAGGAATTGTGCGAAAGGGATCGCTGGAGAGGTATGTATGAAGGCTATGGCTTATCGGGCTCGTTCTCCGAATGCGACCCAAAGGATTGACGATAGGGAGGTGTTGAGCTATGCGAGACAGACCGTCTAGCGGGCTCTGTATAGGTCCTCCAGGCTCCTTGCGGATCGGCACTCGCAGTAGTAGAAGGAGCTCGCCGGTGCGAAGGCCGGTGGGCCATGTGGGGAGTATCATGACGTATTACCGGTGGGCCCGGTGAGGAGTATCGTGACGTATTACCGGTGGGCCCTATATAGGTCCTCCAACCTGTCACACCCTGATATTTCCACGTATTACCGGTGGGCCCGGTGGGGAGTATCGTGACGTGGTTGGTAACATTACAGTCAAACAACACAATATTTAAATGCACAGCGGAAGCAAAAGATAGATATATTTCAACCAAACAAATTGTATTATCAAGTATCACAATTAGTTGAAAGTAATCCACAGGTGGATCAAAATAAAATGAAACATTGTTCAACAGTTTTGACATCCAAGCTTGCGAGACTTATTGTGGACGCTAGGAGAAAGCCAGCCTAGTTCGCGTAGTACCTGCACTTAACCTTTTTGGGAAAATACGTTAGTTTACACTGGTAAATACAATTAACTGACTCATTTTAAAAGGTTTAATAAAATTGATTTGAATGCACGTGGCACAAACTTTTATAACTTGGGATAATTATTTGAATATAATCTTGTAAAAGAATTACATGTTCCTTATGCATTCAGTAGCCCGATCCATAGACCGGGTTAAAGATCAATAGACACACCACATAATTTATTTATGCACTGACGGGCGTACGCCTACACCCCGTGCTCAGGTCGTGGCCATCTCGTAAGATGATGCCAAGGATATCCGGGACATGGTCATTAACCCCCCAAAGGCTTTAAGCAAACAAAACATTTCAAAACGGAGCATATCAATGGTTTAACCTCTATTCGATTAAAGATTCATTGCCCGACCAAGCGGTATTTTATATACCGTACCCCAAGCCCGTATAAGGGAAAATAAGTTAAAAGTATTTACCTGAGCTAAATATATATTCAATCCCAGCCGTATCAAATCAGCAAGTACAGATAGCTTTTACTGGGCTCCTATTCTGGAACGAAGGTTTATAATAACCTATTAGAATCCTAACGGGTCTTTAATTAAGCCTAAACTTAGACCGGTTAGATTTTAAAGAAAGATACGGTTCAAACGCACGATTAAGCGAAGACCGGAATAGAATGTGTTTTAGTCCTGATAAGTTTGAAGACTTGTATAATATGGGTAAACTAAACACCTTCTGGATTTTGAGATAAAAATGATAAGGTTTGACCCGTTTCGGCTAATTTATGTAAACTAGTTACATAAACCGAACCGAACGCGAATAACGCATGACGGGTAACCGAAATAGCCACGAACAGGTTTCCTAAGTTAATATGCTTTAAATATGTTGTGATATCAGTATGACACCTTCTGTTATGCCCAAAACGAGTTTAATCTCAATTTAAGCCCCGTAGGGGTATTTTGGTCATTTTAAAGATTATAAAAGAGATTAAATGAAATTCTAAGATTCGGGTCTGAATAAATCAGTAAAATAACTTAATTTATCAGGTTATATCAGTTGGTGATAAGTCTTATGTGGCAAAATGGTTTTAAACCCATACTAGGTGTTTAATACGCGTAAAAAGCCATTTTAAGCGATTTCCGGGTTATACAGAAAATCTGAGTTTTCTGATTAGGTTATAAAGTTCAAAATACTTTATTTATTATATAAAATTAGTAGCAATTGGATAGGTGTCAAAATATTATGTAGAACTCATTTTATGACCGAAAAGGGTATAATCGGTATTACCGAATCAAGGCCATAACCTTAGGTTATGAGCAGGTTAAAAATAATTAAAAATCTTTAAAAATCTTAAAATATTATATTACATCAGTGGGTAAAAGGTTTGGTGTCAAAAATTCGGTTTAGATAGGCTTTATGCTAATGACGCCGTTTAATTACTAAAAAGCGTTATAATTACGTCATTGAGCATAACTCCTAATCTAGACCTCAAACTGATGTGAAAATTTAGGGACATGTTTATAAATCAGTAACAAAGATTTTTGTTCTCTCACATTTCGAAAATTCTGGTTTTATGGTCAAAAGGGCATTATGGTCAACATTAAGCAATTAACGGACACGTGTAAACGAATGGGCAATCAACGAACCAATCACAGAGGGTTATACCAACATGTAACCTAGTCCTAAGGAAGTCCTAAGGCAATTCTAAACTCTACTAAAATGGGTCAGAACTAAAGTCAAAGCAAAAGTCAAAGTTTTGCGACTTTCGGTTCCGAATCGGGTCTAAACAGAAAATTGTCGGATCAAACAAGCTTAGACCAGTTCTTATACTTATTACCAAGTTACATGAGTGATAAAATAGGTTACACGCCTTCTACATTGCTAATTATGCGTTAATTCGAAAATTAAGCTTCTGTTGACTTTTTATAAACAATTTTGACCCGACAAAAGTCCTAGTTAGAGTGGGAATCGGAGGGTGCCCTTTTAAGGGTTTATTGCCCACATAATTACCAACTTATAACTACCTTCAATTCAACTAATCACTGGACCATTTATGATTAATCACTAAGTTAAATGTTAATTACGACGGTTTGACTTTTAGGCTAATAACTAACCAAAACTTAATCAAGGAAGGTCAAGTATACTTACAAAAGTCCTATGCACGATTAGTGATCCTTAGAAAGTGGCCTTGAGCTCCAGAATTGATCAGAAGTTGAGTGGTGATGGTATGATCAAAAGTTGTAAATAATGGACCTTTATATAGTGCTTTAATCTCACTAGATTATTGACAACCAAGTCTACCACTGATCATGGATCATCCACAACTGTCCCTAGTGCCTAGGAACTATTAGGGGTCGCCCATGGAGTGGAAAATATCTTATTGAGTCGGTTACAAGGCTGAACAGGCTGCTGCCTGTATTTTTCTATATCTGGGGATCGCAAACGGCCCGCGTAAGGTTCTAGTAAGCCTTACGCGGCCCGCCTGAGGCCTGCTGTCAGATTAAAAACTTTTTAGTTATTGCATCCTTGGCTCTTGGTCCTTCGAAAGGTCATTCCCCTTTATATCTTGCATTATGAGCCCTTCAAATTTACTTATAAGGGCTTCAAGACTTATACCCACTTTGTTAAGTCCTTGGTCACTTTATGTTTACCCGAAAGGTCATAATTTTCAACGTTGACACTTTAACCCCTCGTATACGAATTTTATCATAACTTTCTCATACGATAACAAAACTTGGTGAAAATTTTATCATGTATTCTAGTGAGTATAATTAATTGTTACAAAGCTTCGGGTTTGCTAAAAGGTTACTCAGAGGTATAACTTAAACATGTTGACACATTTGACCCCTGTAGTTTGTATTCTCTCACTTTCTTTCACAGTTAGCTTCGTATGATCCATGATTCATTCGTTTAAGGGTATAAGCATCATGTAGGGTTATTGTAAAGTATATTATCCATTGTTGACATTTTGAACCCTTATATTCACATACTTTCCATGTTTGTCAACTTTAGTCCCTCTAGAGTATTCTTTCACACGTTCAAGCTTATGACATATCTCAACACATTATAGGACGTGAATTTTCGAGGTGTTACACCATCCGTCTGAGGGTGGTAGCTTGTACTCATTTCAAAGAGGTATGACCGAGATGAAATAAATCCTGCCAAAAATTGCTTAGAAAGATGACGTTTCTATCAGATACAATGGACCGGGGATATCCATGAAGTCGAACACAGTCTCCTTACAGAATAGTGATGCAACTCCCTTAGCTGAAAATGGATGTGCAAGCGGTAAAAAGTGTGCATATTCACTCAACCTGTTAACCACAACAAATATGGTATCAAACCGATTAGATGTAGGTAATCCTACGATAAAATCAAGTGAGATGTCCTCCCAAATCTGGGTGGGAAATGGTAATGGCTGTAGTAAACCCGCGGGTGAAAGGGCCTCATATTTGTGTTGTTGACATATTAGACATTGTTGAACAAACTACCGAATGTCTTTTTTCAAATTGGGCCAGAAGTATTGGGCTGTTACCCATTTGTACGTTTTTAGGAACCCCCCGTGGCCCGCCATAGGTGTGTCGTGAGCCTCTTGTAAAATGGTGTTACGAAGTGTCAGGTCATCGGGTACCACCACCCGCCCTTTGTACAATAACGTTTGGCCCACTAATGCAAAGTTTGGTACAGAAGACAGATCACTCTTCAATTTCTGAATGATCTCCCATGTATAAGGATCTTTTTTGAGCCCCTCTTGAATCTCAGTTAAAGTCAAGCAGTGTGGTAGTACTAAAGTATAGAGTTCAGCATTCGAGGGCTTGCAAGAGAGGGCATCAGCTCCTCGATTCTCTTTACCAGACCTGTACACAATAGAAAAATCATAAGGCACTAGCTTCAAAAGAAGCCTTTGTTGTTCGATAGTCGTGACCCGCTGCTCGAGTAAAAACTTGAGGGTATAATGATCATCTGATAAAAAAAATGCCTACCAAGAAGGTAATGGCTCCACTTTTGCACAGCTAAAACCAAGGCAAGTAATTCTCGATCTTATGTTGACTTTAAATGATTATTCAGAGAGAACCCTTTGCTGAAATAAGCAACCGGGTGGTCCTCTTGAATAAGGATTGCACCCAACCCTTCTTCTGATGATGCATCACATTCAACAATGAACAGTTTTGAGAAGTCGGGTAGCCTAAGAACTGGGGCTGTCATGAGGGCCTGCTTCAACTTATTAAACGCCAAAGTAGCTTCCTCGGACCACTTAAAACCCTCCCTCTTGGTAAGGATTGTAAGGGGTCACGCGATCAGACCATAGTGCTTGACAAATCTGCGATAGTACCCAGTTAGCCCCAAGAATCAATGTACTTCTCTGACATTAGTAGGTACTGGCCATGAATGAACAGCTGATATCTTGTCTTGGTCAACTTGTACGCCCGCTGCTGAAATAATGTGCCCCAAAATAATACCTTAGATTGACCAAAACAACACTTTGAAAGTTTTGTGTAAAACTGCTGATTAGATAGCAGCTCTAGGACTGTTTTCAAGTGATTAAAGTGTTGTTTCATAGTTGGGCTATAAATAAGAATGTCATCAGAAAACACCAACACAAAACGGCGTAAATATGGTCTAAAGAGGTCATTCATGGCTGCTTGAAATGTAGAAGGGCGTTAGTGAGGCCGAAAGGCATGACATTAAACTCATAATGACTAGAATGAGTTCAAAAAGCAGTTTTCTCAATATCGGGTGGGTTGACTAGAATTTGGTAGTAACCAGAACGCAAGTCAATCTTTGAGAAAACGGTGTCCCCATAAAGTTCATCTAATAACTCATCAATGTTGGGAATAGGGTACTTATCTGCAATGGTGATTTTGTTTAAGGCTCGGTAGTCAACACACAATCTCCACGTCTCATCTTTCTTTTTTTACCAATAATATCGGGCTGGAAAAAGGGCTTTTACTTGGTTGTATGATATCAGCCGCCAACAAATCATCAACTTTTCTTTCAATCTCGGTTTTTTGGGCATGGGGGTATCGATAGGGTCGGATGTTGGGGGGAGTAGAGTTTGGGATAAGAGGGATGGAATGAAAATGGGTTCGAAAGGGTTGTTGGGTTGAAGGTTCCCGAAATAAAGGTGTAAAGGTGGTGATCAGGGGTTGTAGTATGTTGGGTATAGGAGTTGTGGTATCCGGTTCAAGACAAATATGTTGAAATTCAGCAGATTTTTGTGGACCTGAATCATGAACATTTCTTTCCAATTGGCTTGAACTGTATTCAATGTAGCCAACCATTGAATACCCAAGACCAAATCAGCCCCTCCAATTGTAAACGGATAAAAATCATGAACAATTTTGAGATCGGAAACTTGTAACGAGAGATCTCGGAAAACTCGGCAGAGCCGGGGCCCTGAGAATTCGTGTGCCCTGTTCGAGCTCCAAAAATCGTGCCCTTAGGCCTTAACGAAATTGGGTATTGGGCTCAGTAAAGGTCTAAACCTAATGTCAATGGGCTAATAACTAATCTAAAGCATGAGAATAGTTTTGTAAGTGAGCCTGTGTTGGTGTTTGTATAGGTATACCCTATTTAAAAATAATCTTTTACTTATACATATCGAGTTTTTTCTAAAAATATCGTGCCCTCCGAAATGTCGGGCCCTGGCTGGTGGTCCTCCCCGCCCACCCCGAGGGCAGGCCCTGAAACTCGGCTACACTGGATAATGTCCCCATTTCCGATTTGGACACCAAAGGGTGTCACGAGTTAGGTGGTGAGTTTCAACTCGTTCACAAGGACGTCAGAGATAAAATTATGAGTTGATCCTCTATCAATCAAAATGAGTATTTCGGTGGAATTAAGCATACCGTAAACCTTCATGGTAGTTGGTTTCGAGTTGCCCAAAATCGCATGTAGGCTGATCTCAGCAACATTATTCTAAATTGTATCAGTGTTAGTGATTTCATTACTTGGCTGCTCTTCAGAAAATTCATCAGCTTCTAACACCTTCAAAGTGCCGGTTTTACAACGATGACCAGGGCCATATTTATCTCCACACCTGAAACACTTTCCTTTAAGATAACGGGTCTGTTTTTCAGCATCGCTGATACGAAGGGGAGTTTTTGGCTGGGTCGAATTCAGGGATGTGGGTGTTGGTACGGGTTTCGAATCAGAATTGGCAGACTTAGGGTTAGAGGTCCAACTGGAACTCTTCCCAGAGCATTGGTGTGTGGTTTTGAATTTGAACTCCATCGCAAGACTCATAGGATTGTAAACTGTACGGGGTTTGTGAATTCGTACATCAGATTTTAATTCGTCTTTAAGTCCGTTTAGAAATACCCCCAATAGGCAATGGTCGGGCCAGTTTGAAAGACAAGATAAACTTTTAGCGAATTCTTGCCTATATTCTTGGACCTACCCCATCTGTTTGATAATACAAAGAAACTCGTCTGGGTTTTGAAACTCAGCAGGACCAAAATTGGTTGTAAAGGCTTGAACCAATTCCTCCCAGAAAGTAATCGGACGGTCTGCTGATAACCACGAATAGAGATCTAAAGCGTCCCCTTCTAAATGCATTGAAGCTATCTCCACTTGTTCATCATCAGGTATTTGGTAGTACCTAAAGTACTTCTCGGCTTTCAAAAGCCAGCCTCGTGGATCTCTGCCACTGAAAGTAGGAAATTCAATTTTGGTATAGGGCTTGAAGGGTTGTCGATTGCGCCATGAACTTCTCCTTCATCATATCTGCTTTCTTTGGATTTATCGCTGGCTTTAAGGGCTGCAATGTCTTCCTTCATCATGTCAATTGACTCTAATTTTGCAACAATGGCTGCTAATTGAGCAGCAATTTGATCAGGGTTTGTGCCGCTGCTGTCACTACTCCGGGTATTCACCATCTTCTTCGTTTCCCGGCAATGGAACCAATGATAAGATCTAAGGATGAAAAAGATTAATTTGTTGGATTTAGGAATAAAAAGGCCTGATTCGAGATAGGCATTCTCCAATACAAAGGTTCAAAAAATAATATTCAACAAGACAGCCAAACTATAAACATGAACAAAATATTTAACGGCAACTCTGATGAACCAACTTTTCAGCATCCCCACCCTACTATCTCCCTTGTAATTAGCAGACTTTACACCATCCTTGCCCCTTTATCTCCTCATATTCTTGATCAGGTTTTAATGGGTCAAACCGGGGCCCGTAAATAATGCAAAGCTGCTTGATTTTTTTCTCCTTGAATAAACTCTCATAGGAACCGGGTATGTATCACTTTACATAAGAAGTTAAATTGTTTCCTTGAATATGGTTTCATTATAAAGTGGAACAACAAGGTAATCTTCGTTTTTGGATTTCTTTATTTTTGGATCGAACTCCGGCAAGTTCGTAAGTTTCCCTTTTCTATTTATTTCTTTTCCTGATGTTTCTAAACAAGTTATTGTAAAGCTTCTAAGACAAAGTCTTATCGATTTGCAATTTTTTTACTGTTTTCCTATACGACCACCAGCTTCGATGAAATTCTCCAACGAGTAAATTTTAGGCTTTTATTTTTTTTAATCTTTTTTGTGTTTTTCTTCAACATAACATGTTCGGCAATGGATTCGTAGCCGGTAATATGATATAAATTGAAGCCGTAAAATGACCATGATTAGTAAATATGGAGTTGAAAATGCCACTGAACACTTCATAAATTTCAACACTATCTGTCATTTACTCAAGTAAGTGCTCTGCGAAAATTAATTGTGTGGGCCTATTCACAAGTAAAAGGGCTTTGAAACTGTCACCTTTATGATCTTTATTTTTTATATAATTTCATTTTTTAGGAGCGACAAGATGCTATGTACAAATTAGTAGATGAAAAAATGGATCTTATGTTAGTTGTTGGTGGGTGGAAGTCGCAATACTTCACATCTACAAGAGATTCCTGAGGAACACGGTATTCCATCTTATTGGATCATAGTGTAGTGATTGTGGGTCCCGGAAACTTTATAACCTATAAGACAATGGTAAAAACACTTTTAACCATGCAATTACTTTACTCTTTATGATTTTTTTTACTATATTTTAATTGTCTCATTCTTAACAGCATGGTGAATCAGTTGAAAAAGAAAATTTGCTACCAAACGGTCATGTATTGGTATCACATCTGGTGCATCTACTCCTGACAAGGTAAATATTATTTAGAAATTAGGATCTTTAATTTCAAATTTGTCTATTTTTAGAACATATAATGTCTGTAGATATGTGGTTTTCATTCATTGAAATTGAACTGTGTGTAGGCTGTTGAAGATGTTTTTATGAGGGTGTTTGAGATCAAACACGAAGAATCACTTTAGGTCAAATAGGTTAGTGGTTTATTTAACAAGATAATCGAATACCATACCTAAGTTCATCTGTTGAACCATATATTGGCATATTATTAAGTTGTGGTTCCTCTTTATGTTGTATCAAAGATGGCAAAAATTGTCGACTTGCCGTAACCATTTGAAAACAAAAGTTGCAATATAGTTCGCTTTTTTTCTTTTAATACTCTTTAAGGCCGAAAATATGGTTCATAGACTAGAAATGTTAAGATCTTGCGAAAAATCAAATACCAAAGTACCTCTAGCTATCCAGTGCAGCAGCCACTGGCGGTGCTGCTATTGTAGCCACCACCACAGGGCATATCAGCATCGCCGCAAAAAGTAGCAACGAAGAAAACCGATGACACTTTCCTCCATGTCTGAATACACTTCACTTTCTTATTCAACTTTGTCTTCTTGGCCTGTAACTTTTCAAGCATCATCATTTGTTGTCTATAAACCGAATAGAATTTTTTTATAAAATTCCTTAGTAAACGGGTCACCCACATCATTAAAACTCTTCAAATCTTCAAGAGTTTTCTCATACCTATTCTCCACACCTTCATCTTCATCAAAATGTTGTAAAGCTACAAGAATCAACAATTGGCTGCCTCGAACCCGTTAAAAACATTTATCTAACGCGGAACAGATATCTACGGTTTGCATGGTGTCACGGCCCCCGACCCGGTTTGACCCGTTTCAGGAGCCGCGGGACAGAAAATACTGCGGTATTTAATTGATTAAGTTTAACAGCGGAAGTTTTCATCAGGATCGTTTAAAGCTAAAATTTTCCCCCGATTATTTTATTTCGCAATTCGGGGTAAAACCCCGATAATTTACAATATTATGTTTTTACTATGAAATCGTGATATTACAAAACTTATTTCTTTATTTTATAATGAGCCACTATCTTAAGCTTGAAATGCTCCCCAGCACTTTTCCTGAATTACAACAGATCACCTGAAACATGTTTGAAAAAGGTTTTGTCAGCGGGAAATACTGAGTGAATCATTCTATTTACTAAAATGACACATTTGTTATAATTAACAGTATTAAGAGTGATTACAATGTTTCTAATATCAAACCAACTACCCACGGTATTTGTCACTCGACCGAATCTGTGACTATGGTCATATCCCCCAATTGGCTGCCCCAATGGTGACGATTATCAAGTAATGTATACAAAACCCCACATACTGGCTGTAACTTGGTGATTACAAAGACTTAATCCCCGTAATTATAACTTTGAAAATAAACATGATTTTGTAAATAGATTTGATAAAAAGAGAGAATGACTCACTTTGCTGATTTACTACGGACAGAGTTTAGTCTATGATTTAGCCTTGTTAACCTATTTTAAATAACAATGCACATAAAACTGGGTTAGTAATCAATCCAGCAATTACGATAACTCACGAGATCAAATGCTCACAATGAACGACAAAGTGCAATACTTCATCCATCGAATTAACGATGATCCGTCAATTTAATGACGAACGACAAAGTATAATACTTCATCCATCGAATTAACGATGATCCGTCAAATTAATGACGAACGATAAAGTATAACCCTAATGTGGGCGGCACTTAAACATTCATTGGATATATTGATCGTCGGAAAAAGAATCGTAGCAGCGATTGTGTTAATACCCTGTTTTATGGCAGAATTTCGATACCCGTGTGTGGATTTAGAGTATACTGTTCGTATCTCAGTGAATATTGCGAATTTTTACGTCGTTGTTTTTCCAGATTTCAAGTGCCACAGTCCTTTATTTATAGGTAAAATTTTACCCTGAGGCGGCCCGCGTTAGTTTTGGCTTATCCTCACGCGGGCCGCGTGAGACCTATTTTTAGCTATAGGGTTGCCACGGTTGGGACTAGCCTTGCTGAGTTGACAGTTTTCGTAAATTCCTTGTTGCTAACGTTTTAAGTGGATAATCGTCAATAGGGTTTAACCCCCCCTGAGTTTTAGGGGCCCTAATCCTGATTCTGAAAATTATGAAAATTTTAGGGTTTGTTCAGAATCACTTGGGTGTCTCAATTAGGGTTTCCTTTTGGACTAATTATTTAAATAATTATGACTTTTGATGAGAGTTGTTACATTCTCCCCACCTTAATAAAAATCTCGTCCTCGAGATTTACTGAAATAATTGAGGATACTTTTTCTTCATTTCTGATTCTAACTCCCAAGTATATTCAGGTCCTCTTCTTGAATCCCACTTTACTTTAACTAGTACTAGTCGTTTATGCTTGAGAAACTTCACTTTCCTGTCTTCTATCTGAAGAGGTTTCTCCACAAATTTTAACTTTTCATTACCTCTATATCTTGAAGAGGTACTACCAGAGATTCATCTGCTAAACATTTCTTGAGATTGGATACATAAAATACATCATGTACTCCTGCTAATTCTTCGGGTAGCTGTAAACGATAAGCTACTGGTCCTATACGTTGGATCACTGGAAATGGTCCTACGTATCTTGGACTTAGCTTTCCTTTCTTACCGAATCTAACAACTCCTTTCCAAGGAGAAACTTTCAATAATACCTTGTCTCCAACTTGGAATTCTAGCGGCTTACTTCTATTGTCTGCATAACTCTTCTGGCGATCTCGAGCCGTCTTCAGTCTTTCCTTGATTTGAGTAATCTTATCAGTCGTTTCTTGCACTATTTCAGGACCTGATAATTGACTTTCTCCTATTTCTGCCCAACAAACTGGAGTTCTGCACTTTCTTCCATATAGTGCTTCAAATGGAGCAGTTTCAATGCTTGAGTGATAACTATTGTTATAGGAGAATTCAATTAATGGTAAGTGATCATCCCAACTTCCACCAAAGTCTATCACACATGCTCGGAGCATGTCTTCTAGAGTTTGGATCGTTCTTTCACTTTGCCCATCTGTTTGCCCATCCCAACTTCCACCAAAGTCTATCACACATGCTCGGAGCATGTCTTCTAGAGTTTGGATCGTTCTTTCACTTTGCCCATCTGTTTGGGGATGATATGCAGTGCTCAAATTTAGTCGAGGTCCCATAGCTTGCTGGAAACTTTTCCAGAAATGGGAAGTAAAACGACTATCTCTATCCGAAACAATGGAGAGTGGAACGCCATGTAAGGATACAACTTCATCTACATATAATTTAGCCAGTCTTTCCATGTTAAAGGTTTCTTTCATAGGTAGAAAGTGAGCAGATTTGGTTAGTCGATCCACAATTACCCAAATCGCATCATTCCCTTTTCTGGTTTTGGGTAACTTAGTAACAAAATCCATTGTTATAAGTTCCCATTTCCATACTGGCATCTCTAACTGTTGTAGTAGTCCTGAAGGTTTCTGATGTTCTGCCTTAATTTGTGAACAAGTAAGACATTTAGAAACATATTGTGCTATATCCTTTTTCATTCCTATCCACCAAAAGTTCTTTCTTAAATCTTGGTACATCTTATTGTTTCCTGGGTGCATAGTGTACCTAGATTTATGAGCTTCTTCTAAAATCTTAGGTCTTAAGTCTCCCTGCTTAGGTACCCAAATTCTACTTTTGTGGAATCTCCAAATTCCATCTGCTCCTTGTTCTAATTCCTTGATTCGTCCTTCCATTCCTTCAGCATCATCCTTGATTGCTGTAGTTTGAACATTCTTCAATTGTTCCATTAAATCTATTTGTAGATTTAATCTGAGAGCACGAACCCGTTGTTGTTTCTCATAATACTTACGACTTAAGGCATCTGCAACTACATTTGCCTTTCCCTCATGATATTGAATATCACAGTCGTAGTCACTTAGGATTTCCATCCATCTCCTTTGCCTCATGTTTAACTCTTTTTGCCCAAATATATATCTTAAACTCTTATGATCTGTATAGATAGTAAATTTACTTCCGTACAGATAATGTCTCCAAATCTTAAGAGCAAAAATTACGGCTCCTAATTCTAAATCATGAGTCGTATAGTTTTCTTCGTGCTTTTTCAATTGCCTTGATGCGTACGCAATTACCTTCTTGCGTTGCCTAAGCACACATCCAAATCCTAATTTTGAAGCATCACAATATACTTCAAAATCTTCAGTTCCTTCTGGTAAGGCTAAGATTGGTGCATGGGTTAGTTTCTGTTTCAGAAGTCTAAAAGCTTCTTCTTGTTTAGGTCCCCATTCGAACTTATTAGCTTTACAGGTTAGCTTAGTTAATGGTACAGCTATCTTGGAAAAATCCTTAATAAACCGTCTATAATACCCAGCTAATCCTATAAAACTTCTTATTTCCATTGCTGTTTGTGGAACCTTCCATTTGGTAATTGCTTCTATCTTAGCAGGATCTACGTGAATACCTTCGTGATTCACCATGTGTCCTAAGAATTGCACTTCCTTTAGCCAAAATTCGCATTTCGAGAATTTGGCGTACAACTTTTCTTTTCTTAACAAAGTTAAGAGTGCATGAAGATGTTCACAATGCTCTGTCTGACTTTTGGAATAAATAAGTATATCATCTATGAAGACAATTACAAATTTATCCAAGTACGGTTTACAGATCCTATTCATCATGTCCATAAATGCTGCAGGTGCATTTGTTAATCCAAAGGGCATGACTGTAAACTCGTAATGACCATACCTAGTTCTGAAAGCAGTCTTAGGTATATCTTCTTCTTGTACCTTCAATTGATGATATCCGGAGCGTAAATCTATCTTAGAAAAATATCTAGCCCCCTGAAGTTGATCAAAAAGATCATCAATCCAAGGTAATGGATATCGATTCTTAATTGTAACTTTATTCAATTCCCTATAATCGATACACATTCTCATTGAACCATCTTTTTTCTTCACAAACAACACTGGCGCTCCCCAAGGGGATGAGCTAGGTTGTATGAATCCTTTACTTAATAATTCATCTAATTGCTTTTTTAGTTCTAACATTTCTGTGGGTGCTAACCGATAAGGTGCTTTGGCTATCGGTGTAGTTCCTGGAATTAGATGAATCCTAAATTCTACTTCCCTATCTGGAGGTAATCCTGGTAAATCTTCTGGAAATACATCAGGATATTCTGAGACTACTGGTATTTCCTTAAGATCTTTATCCTTAGTGCTAATGATTACCGAAATCATATACACTATTCCTTGTTTTCGTTCATAATTAGCAACTTTCATTACTGATATGAACTTCATGGGCTTACGTGGTTTATCTCCTGTAATCCTAATCATTTCTTCGATGGGTGATTGAATTTCTATGGTATTTTGATCACAAAGGATTCTAGCATGGTTGGCTACTAACCAATCCATTCCTAATACAACATCAAATTCAGCCAAATTCATTGGCAACAGTTTTGCAGAGAATTTATGTCCTAAAAGTTCTATGTTTCCTTCTTGCAAAACTTTATCTATTTTAACTGAATTTCCGTCTGCTGTTTCAACTGTAAAAATCTGCCTAATATTGGTTAAAGGTAAACTAAGAGCTTGGCAGAATGAAGTATTGATAAAACTTTGGTTTGCACCAGAGTCAAATAATACTTTTGCATACACGTTGTGAACTAAGAACGTACCCGCTATCACATCCGGAATGAGTTCTGCTTCTTGAGTGGTCAGCTGAAATGCCCTGGCATTCTTCTTAGTAGTTCCTTCAGTCGCCTTGGGTTTGTTATCTACTGGCTTGATCAACTTAGGACATTCTGTTTTATAATGCCCTGCTTCTCCACAGTTAAAACAGATTACTGTTTTCTTTTTGCAGTTTTCTTCACGATGTACTACAGTTTTGCAAAAATTGCAAGTGATATCGCATCTTCCATAATGCTTCTTTTTGCATTTCCTACAGAATGACGGAGCTGGAGATTGCCCTGTTCCTTTTCTTTTGAAATTATTGCTATTACCCGCCCGAAATCCTTGGGTAATCTTCTGAGCTAGTTCCTTTTTCCTATCTTCCTCTCTTGTGCACACTAGTTCATCGGTTAGAGTATTGGCTAATTCTACCGAATCATCAATAGTGCGAGGTCTCGCAGCTTTAACAATATTGCGGATTTCACTAATTAGTCCCCAAATATAACGAGAAATGAGTACCGGTTCTGGAGAAGCCAGTGTTGGTACCACTCTTGCATATTCAAAGAATGTCGAGGTATACCCACGACAATCCACACCCATCATCCGATGATTTAGAAACTTATTCGCCATCTGTTCTTTTTCATACTCAGGACAGAATTTTCTTTCCACCAGACCTTTAAATTCTTCCCAAGTCATAGCATAAGCTTTTATTCTTCATTTTGATTGTAACACCGTGTTCCACCATTCGAGTGCTCCTTCTTTGAAGAGATTTGATGCATACATGACCTGATCATCTTTACCACATTTACTTATTGCAATGACTGCTTCGGTTTTCTCTAACCAACGCAGTGATGCAGTTGCTCCTTCATTGCCTGCAAATTCAGTGGGTTTACAAGCAAGGAATTCTTTGAAAGTGCAACCAGGCGTTGCAGTTTTCATTTTCTTGGGGAATGGAGCTTGATGTGGTTCCTTATTATGATTAACATGATTATTGCCTCTATTTACACTATTACTGAAGTTATCTTCAGTAGTCTGTTTACTAGGGACAATTTGTTGCGGTTCGATTGGATTCTTTATAGCAGCGACGAATGCTGGAATAGCATTGGCTATCCCTTGAGCAACAATGTTTTCGATATCTTGCCGAGTCATATATTGATCTCTTGAATGTTGTTCAGATTGATTAACTTCATTTATAGGTTCATTACCACTGTTTGCCATCTGATAATATATATATATAAATTTTATTAGTATCTGCTAAATAACAATTATATATAAATAATCAGAAATTTTACAATACAATTATAGTCAAAACAATCGATTTCTCGATTTCATTTTATATCTAGTATAGTATGCATCATTACTCGCAAATATCTTACAGAGTTTTATTCGTTATTTACAGACTAACTTTACTATTACTATTATACAAATACCATTTAACCATCCTACTATCTCTCGTCACTTGCCGTTCTAAAAACGCAGTTCCCTCTCATCGTACTTCCAAGCAATCTGCCCCCCTATTTCCCTGATTCTAGTTCCAGCATCAAACAACTCTTCACCAAAGTGGCGAAGTTCAGCCATGTTTTCATTACTCATGGGTGGATTAGGTAGGGGTTCTGGATCGAATTGTGGAAGAAAAGAGTAAGGATCGTTGACAATATTTTGAAATTGCCAATCGTTTGTCCACCATTCGTCCATTCCTATGGGTTGGAAGTGGACTATTGGGTCTGGAATTGCTGGTTCCCAATTCATAGGGAGTTGGTTTTCAAGAGGATAATTAAAAATATTATTATTATTAGTATTATTATTATTATTATTATTATTATTATTATTATTATTATTATTGACAGGCTGAATTGTTTCACAGCTTGCCAATAGAAAATCTATCTCTTCTTGAAAGGTCCTTCCCTGGTTTTGATTGGAGCTCTCTCCGATTTCTATCTGAGTTGGTCTAGAGCCTTGCCCAACTTCCATTTCTATGTCCTTAGAGTATTCCTCAAATTGCCTTTCCATTTGTCTAGAAACTTCTTTAGCTTCCGTCTCCATCTCTTGGAGTCTAAAACTTTTCCTGGTTACAATTTCTTTTGTACCTTCCTCCATCTGTATTCCTATCTCCTTAACCTCCTCCTTGTCTTCAATTTCCATTTCCGGTTGTTTGGAACTTTCTCCGGTTATAATTCCTTTTCCCTTTTTCAAAGGATTGTTTATTTTGCGAAGTTTTGGAGCTGGCTTTTTCTTACGTATTTTCCTCCATCCTACATAACTTCTTTTCTTTCGTTTTGGCTTGTTCACAGGTGGAACTTTGAATTCTACCGGTTGTTCTATATCAAGAAAGTAGCTAGTATATTCTTTGGAAGCTTCGATATTCACTGGGTAAAGATTAAGGTTCTGAAAGGCTTCAGATATCTCACTCATGCTGATGTAGCATATATGCAAAATGCATAAAATACTAAGTTAAAATAAATAACCTTTTAATTTATTACATACTGTATACTTATTGATTACAAAGATAACTGGAAAACATACTTTAAAATTTTTTATTTATTTTACAGGGTTTCTAGATTATAAGGGTAAAGTGCTAAAACTTTAAAGTATTTAAAGATTTATATTTTCTGCTACTGTGGCTAGCATATATAAGTTTGCCCATTTCTCATCTAGCTTATTTTCCCAAGGTGATTTATCAATTAATTTCTGAGTTTCCCGTTTAATCTTCTTTTCTCGAATTTTCTCTTTACTTTTCTTAATAATCATCTCCCTCCTTCTAGGAGAAAGTGATTCCTCGTATTGTGCCTTTCGCACAAATATTCCTTCTTCAGGAATTTCGGCCTGATTTGAGGATTTGGTTCGGGATGAACTTCCCTTCTCATTGAATGATCTATCTAATTTAAGATAGATACTTGCTAGCTTTTGTTTACCCATACTGTAATTAACAAATAATCAGTTAATAACACACATAATCACATAATAGTAATCAGGAAAAATTAAGTATTTCTAAATACTTAATTAGCTTAACCCAGTGGCTCTGATACCACCTTTTTCTGTCACGGCCCCCGACCCGGTTTGACCCGTTTCAGGAGCCGCGGGACAGAAAATACTGCGGTATTTAATTGATTAAGTTTAACAGCGGAAGTTTTCATCAGGATCGTTTAAAGCTAAAATTTCCCCCCGATTATTTTATTTCGCAATTCGGGGTAAAACCCCGATAATTTACAATATTATGTTTTTACTATGAAATCGTGATATTACAAAACTTATTTCTTTATTTTATAATGAGCCACTATCTTAAGCTTGAAATGCTCCCCAACACTTTTCCTGAATTACAACAGATCACCTGAAACATGTTTGAAAAAGGTTTTGTCAGCGGGAAATACTGAGTGAATCATTCTATTTACTAAAATGACACATTTGTTATAATTAACAGTATTAAGAGTGATTACAATGTTTCTAATATCAAACCAACCACCCACGGTATTTGTCACTCGACCGAATCTGTGACTATGGTCATATCCCCCAATTAGCTGCCCCAATGGTGACGATTATCAAGTAATGTATACAAAACCCCACATACCGGCTGTAACTTGGTGATTACAAAGACTTAATCCCCGTAATTATAACTTTGAAAATAAACATGATTTTGTAAATAGATTTGATAAAAAGAGAGAATGACTCACTTTGCTGATTTACTACGGACAGAGTTTAGTCTATGATTTAGCCTTGTTAACCTATTTTAAATAACAATGCACATAAAACTGGGTTAGTAATCAATCCAGCAATTACGATAACTCACGAGATCAAATGCTCACAATGAAGGACAAAGTGCAATACTTCATCCATCGAATTAACGATGATCCGTCAATTTAATGACGAACGACAAAGTATAATACTTCATCCATCGAATTAACGATGATCCGTCAAATTAATGACGAACGATAAAGTATAACCCTAATGTGGGCGGCACTTAAACATTCATTGGATATATTGATCGTCGGAAAAAGAATCGTAGCAGCGATTGTGTTAATACCCTGTTTTATGGTAGAATTTCGATACCCGTGTGTGGATTTAGAGTATACTGTTCGTATCTCAGTGAATATTGCGAATTTTTACGTCGTTGTTTTTCCAGATTTCAAGTGCCACAGTCCTCTATTTATAGGTAAAATTTTACCCTGAGGCGGCCCGCGTTAGTTTTGGCTTATCCTCACGCGGGCCGCGTGAGACCTATTTTTAGCTATAGGGTTGCCACGGTTGGGACTAGCCTTGCTGAGTTGACAGTTTTCGTAAATTCCTTGTTGCTAACGTTTTAAGTGGATAATCGTCAATAGGGTTTAACCCCCCCTGAGTTTTAGGGGCCCTAATCCTGATTCTGAAAATTATGAAAATTTTAGGGTTTGTTCAGAATCACTTGGGTGTCTCAATTAGGGTTTCCTTTTGGACTAATTATTTAAATAATTATGACTTTTGATGAGAGTTGTTACACATGGTATTCTCAAAATACTCTTCCACCAATTCAAACAGAGCAGATCATAAACTGAGCTCTTAGATCATACATTGATAGCCATAAACAATATAAAATGGAAACAAACTTTCACACACAATCAAACAGGAGAAATGCTTTCAACACACAAGTTTATCATTAAACCGAATGATTGAATTTATTTCAAACTTCAATTACAATTGCATGCATGTATCACAAACTCCCCCTCAGCCTGAGCTCACAACAATTTTCTCGTACAGAATGACAAGTGATGAAAGAGCTAATAGAACAGTACAGGGTACTGTTCTATTTATAGGCACAAGCAAACCACTGTGGCATCTTTGCTGACGTCACCAATGATAGTGACATCTAACCTCCTAACAAACTCTAACTACTGACCTATTACAACCACTGATAGCAAACAACTTATTACAATATATTACCAAGAGATAAACTAAACTACTGATTCTTTATTCCACTGCTTAGGCTCCAGCAGTGCTTTAGTCTTCAGTAGTACTTGAGGCAAGGCAGTTGTTTGAGCATCAGCACATAGTCTTCATCAGTCTTTTGGGTCAGCAGTAGTTAGGAAGGACAATACTTTGAATTCATCAGATGTTAGAGCTACTTTCAAAGTGGAGAGATTGAATACAAACATCTGCTTATTCTGGATCCACTGCTCTGATCCGGTTTTGGCTTTAATCAACTGTTCCTTTGTAAGGTTCAATCCCAACAATCTCCCCCTGGAACAGATGATGCCAAAACCCTTCATTATTGTGAATCTTTATTGCCTCATCAATAGTTCTCTGACTTATCCTTTGAATTGTAGTTCAAAGTCCAAATAATCTGTATCATCCTCATCCCTGCACAGTGTAAGATCAAGGAGATCTTGCAGATCTTCAACACCTAGGCCCAGTGCTTTTTCCCTTGTTATTTTCTTCACTTCACCACTGGATTTGATCAGAGTCAATACATGGGTCTGTTTGTCAGATTTCCACTTTAGTATTTTTGAATCCAGTGGATTTCTTGGGAGAGGTTTTATTGCAGATGAGTTTGGAGATGGTGGCCTGGTGATAACTGGCTGAGCAGTATTTGTAGTTTGTGTCAATTCAAGTTTTTCTGCTATCATCTGCTTAAGCCCTATTTTTACAAGGTAATCCCGTGCTGCTTTATCTGCTGCTGTTTCTTTATCCATCTACTTTTGTTTCTATCTTTGGTAAAGGATGGCAGCATGTGGAGCAGTGGATCTCTTGATTTGTAGCTTTTGTGGCTCAGTTGGAACCACTGCTTCAGGATAGTCAGGCTTTTGTGGTACACCTGGATTTTTCTTTCTTATTTCTTCCAACTTTTTTTAGCTGGCTATGACCTTATCTTCTTTCCACCTTGTCACCTGATTCCTTGACCCAAAATCAGCAGTAATGAGTTCTTCTTTCATTCTCTTCAGCCTTAACACCTTGTCTGGTATATTTTTTATATATTTTGACCAGACAGGTGGAGTCTGCTTCACCTTGTTTTTTATCATATCTGCTTCAATTTCCAGCTCACTGATGGTCTAATCTTTGTACTGGTACCTTTCTCCCTTGTACTTTTTCTAAGCCATGATATTATCAAGATAGTCTTTCCTCAAGGTTTCATCAGCTCTTTCTGATAATTGCTGACAGAGATTTTTTGAAAACTGCTCCAAAGTTTTGACTTGGGTCAGCAGATATTGGTAGTATCTTTGAATCTCTCTGTCAGATTTTCCTTCTGTATTTCTTTTGGAGATATCCTCTGCTTGTTGAGCCTTTAACTTCAAGTATTCTTCAATGTTATTAGGGCTTGGATATCCTTGAACAGATGGCAAGTTCCTTTTAGCAGGGTCATCTTCAGAGTAGAAGGATTTGATCTCCTCTCTAACTGCTGGAAGATCTAATGGATACTGGACTCATGCAGGAACAATGGCAGTGTTTGGATTTGAGACTTGTGCTAAAGAGAGTGGGACAAGATTTGGAAAAGGTACAAGGGGCAGTGGTTGTGTGGATGTTTGTGGTGGTGGAGAGTCATCATCTAGGATAACATTGGTTACCCTTCTCTTTTTAGGTTTAGGAGAGGTTGGTGGTGTTTTGGTGGGTTGAGTGGTGGTGATTTGAGTAGTAGGTTGCTGACTAACAGTTGTTGAAACCACAGGTGTTTCAACCATTGTTGTCATTACAACAGATGATGTGTCATCTGAAGTCTTCTGCTTTTTGGCAGGTGGTGTTGATGGTAAAGAGGATGTTTTTAGTGGTGATGTGATTTTTGGTGGTGATGGTAAGGCAGTGGATGTAGTGTGTGTTGAAGTAGTAGTGGTGGCAGTTGTTTGGGTAACAGATGTTGAAACCACTGAAGTACCAACAGCTGTTGATACAACAGGTGTTTTAACATCTTTTGGTTCGGAAGGTTGATGAGTGGAGCTTTTGGAAGTTTGGGGAGTGTGTTTTGTAGGTCTGGATGCTATGGATTTGGGTTGCCTCACTTTTCTAGTGGGCTGTTTTCTTTTTGGCTCAGGATTTTCTTCATCCTTAGGCTCAGAAGTACCCTGCTCATCCTTTTCCATAAAAACTCTTTTCTCCTGTTCAAACCTTGTTTTATCCTTTGCCTCCATATCCCTTTTTACCTTTTTAGTACCATCTGACTTAGGGATGTCTGCAAGCATACTTGAATTATCAGGTGCAATGTACAGACCATCTTCATATCCCTTTTTCTTCAACTGCCTCATTTTCTCCCCCTTTTTAGCATCATTGGGTGGAGGATTATCATCAAATATTATTGTGGGAGGAGCAGTGCCAGTGGTGTTCAGCAGATGGGCCTTGATTGCCTTGATGTCTGCTTGTGTATCTTTAAACCTTGCTTCCATTATATTAATGATCTTTTGAACTTTTATCTCATGTTGCTGATCAGCATATTCCCTTTGTTGTTGAAGCAGAGGTTGAAATAAACTCCAAAGCTCAGTGGGAGTAGGAGCAGATGATGGAGCAGATGTTGCAGCTGGTGCAGCAGTGGGTGGTGCCTTTTGTGCTTTTAACAACTGTTGCAGCGTGTCTTTGATTTCTGCAACAGATGTATCAAGTTTGTATACCCTCTCCGTCAATTCTCGGTACATCAAACCATCACCTAAGTTAATGGGATCATCTGATTTCCCACTGACAATGGTTGTATCAGTGGTTGCCTTAGGAAAAGTATCCCAAAAGTCATCCACTGATGCCCCTTGTTCTTGGTACTGGGGACTTCTTTCCTCAGCAATTGACATCCTTTTAATAGAACTAGTGGTTGGAACAAACACACCAGCGGATACCAGAGTTGCTAGAGAGGAAATTGCCTTCAAGGGAGTCTTATTGATGAAACAACTGGCCAGGTGCAGATCAGTGGATCTAACACCTGTAGTTGCTGCTCCACTTGAACTGCTGACAGGAAGTACTTGTACTTCCTGCAGTGTAACCTCCTCAGTTGTTGGTGGGTTAGCAATGATTGAGACACCAGACCCAGTCACTTGTTGGGGTATATATAATCTCATTAACAGGTATTTGAGAAGAACTGGTTTGTGTCTGGGCTAAATCAAGAGCATCCAACAAAAGTTTTGTTTGTGGGGAATTTGAGAAGTGAGGATAGGTGTAGAAAGCGAATTTGCCCCGGGCAGTGGGCTGTGGATGATGGAATCAAGTGATTCCAGAGCATCATAATTTGGTGTCCCTGTTCTTACAACCTGTTCTTTTTTAGAAGAAGCAGGAGGAGTTTGAGGCTCAGGTTGAGATCCTTCTACCAACTGCTGTGAGGAAGTAGCAGCAGTGGTTTCTGGTGACTTTTGTGTTGTCACTGGCAGTTGCTCTGGGATCTCATCTTCAAGAGTTGCCTTTGTTTTGGGTTTGGGGGGCTTTTGTGATTTTTTCTATTTTGGTTTTCTGGTGGTTTTCGGTGTGGGTTTCACAGCAGTTGTTTTGCTACTATTATTACCTTGAGCAGTGGGCTAAACAGCAGGTGCCTGAGGAGCAGTGGTAGCTGCTGAAGTCTGCTCAGGAACCTTTGCTTGTGTTTTGGAATTTTTTGACAGCCTTGTAAATGTTTCAGGAGTTAGGCTGTTTATTTGACAAGGTTCACCTTGGATAAGCACATGAGCATTATCCTTTGAAAATTTCTTTTGAAAATAATAACTTAAAAACCTTGGAAATAGCAAAAATGCCTTTTTATTAACATTTTTAACCAGATCATTGAAGATCTCATGGGAATAGTTAAAATTTTCACCATTTAAAATAGCATAACCCAAGTATTAAATCTTCAATGGGATTTCATTGAAAGTAGTTGTAGGATCATTGTAAGACCTTAACGAGTCGTTCAGAAGAGTTTTTTTTATCAAAACGAGAGGCGAAAACAGACGTTTTGATGATGAATCAGCTTGTAATGCACATAGAATCACTTAAACTGTCTCTTGTATTGATATGAAAGCTTTACACGACCTGAAGACACTTCGGCAGAGCTTCGCTACCGGAATCCAAAGTTACAAATGAAATGGTCAAGTCCTCTATATATAGGCATTCCATTTCGCACGAAATGGACACAAGTCCATTTCCCACGAAATGGTCCATTTCGTGTGAACATGCCATTTCGTGTAAAACTGCCATTTCGTGTGAAACTGCCATTTCGCATGAACTGGCCAATCAGCACTAAAACCCTATTTCTTTGACTACCAAGCTCTGGTTTATCCTATCTAGACACAAGACTCGATACAAGATGAAGTCGACAGACATATGCACCAACAGACTCCCCCTTGGATGTTGACGAAGTCTTCGATGTCGAGTCTTCAGTTTAACGAGTCTTCAGTCTTGATCAGTCTTCATGCTCTTTCCAAAGTGTCTGACAATGTAAACATCCTCAATCTTCTCTCTTCTCTTTATCAGCTTCTGCAGTTAACCTCCCCCTTGGATGTTGATCTAATAAATTCTTTAGGATCAGCAGCAGGCTCGGACAGCAGGATTTGAAACTGGCTCTACTATCTTCAGACTCCCCCTTAAATTGTTCCGGGATCGCAATCTGACATAGCACTTTCACAGGTTCAAGAACGATTCCTGGCTCTTCGTAGCAACAGGATCAAACACGGGGATCTGCACAAATCTCTACCCAAAACATAAGTTTTTACAATTATTAAAATTTAACAATTTTAATCTCTACTAACCACTTGTAATTGAAACATACAAATTTGATATTTCATTAAAATCATTTCACATTTCAAACACACTCTCCCAACCCAGTTTTCGTCATGTTTAGCACTCGGAATTTTGAAAATCAGCTTTTCAACATCAGTTGTCGAAAATAAGATGAAATAAAATCTTTTTGGATTTTTCAAAATTTTATGCTAAACCACACTTAAAATCTTTTTGGATTTTGAAAAGTAATAAAGAAATATTTACAGACAATATTTTTGTGAGTTTGAGTAAGAGGATCATATCAGTTTATGAGACAAATCACTAACACCGTTAAGCTTTAAACATTTTAAGTTCTAAACAATTCACTTAGATTGTCAGCATACTGATCCACTTAATTTTTCACACAAAGTTCAATTGTTTCGAGATACAAGATTAATGTTTTAATGGACTTAAACTTATTCGCGTGTCCCACCTCAGAATATACTCCTGTGTCCAGACTTCTATATTCAGTCTTACAGGTGAATGTACACTAATGATATCTGTAAACGGGTAATGCGAGACCATGAGAGCTCAGGTTAGAACTTCCGTTTAGACAAAGAGATGATGGCTTGTCTTTCGGTGTGTCCCATTTGGGGATCTTTTCTTCAACAACACATGATTAGCATTTTTCAATGTTTCATTATTTTTTATACTGAGGGTGAGCTTAAAGATTTAAGCAATGCAAAGTATTATACGAGGACTAGGCTATTGCTTCCGCAAAATCAGAAGTCTAGGTATAATACCCCAGATATCATCACGCACAAAGACCTAGTATGTCAGAAATAGGAAGTCTTTCAAACAAGATTTCGGGGGTTACCCATATATCCGAGAGATGTTCCCCACAAAATAAGTAAGTTATGATATTTAGGTTTATATCTCGAAAACAATCTACTGAATGAGTAAAAACCTACTGGCATATCCGCAGTGAGATCGTTTATTACATTTGACTTTCCAATTCTTTAGCATGCTGTGATAGTCCACTGATGTACTATCGTTTCCTCTTTTTCACAACAAAACTCATTTTGAATTTTTCAATGTTTTTGGATTTTTAAAATTTATCATGTTTTTGGATTTTTCAAATTTTCTAATGTTTTTGGATTTTCTGAAATTTCTTACTCCCCCTAAAATGCAAAACCATTTAAAGAAAATTTGACAAACTGATTTGAATTGCTTCAATTCACCATCCACTTGGCATAAACAAGCAGAACTCCCCCTGACAACAAACTATTTTCCCATTATGATTTCAAAATACTTAAGTTTGTTTTAATCAAAATGGTTTTTCCGGAAAATTAGTTTTGTTGAAATTCACCAACCACTTGTAGGTTAGGGGATATGTTAATCACTTTGTTTCTTTTCTCTTTACAATGAATGAAACCCCAATTTTTTAACCACTTGTGTGATAGTTAAACCAAGTTCAATTTAATGACCTTGATTAATCACTTGCATGAACAATCACTTGTATGTAAACTTCTCAATAATACCATTTGTAAGTTGAAATATGACAATTTTCAATTTTACCACTTGTAGGCTTTTCAAACAAACATTTTTCAAGAATGATGCCGATTCCTGCTCTACGATTACCAACTTGGGAGCTCCGGCAAGTCCGGTTTTTAAGCAAAGAATACAGACACCCAAGCCTGACCAGTTTTGGGTGTGACCTTCTCAACTTCACTCGGGGTTTGAACATTTCTTTTTTCTTCATAAAATTGTTTTACCCCTTTAGCCCTTCCATCGACCATTTTCCCCAAAATATATATCACTTTGCCATTGAAAACCTTTTCGACATCAAATTCTTTCTTTTCAAAATAGAATTGATTCGAAATTTCCACTTTACCAACTTTTGATTTTAAATTTTCAGCCCGCAATGGTGGAAAGTTAACATCATCCATTGGCGGCACTGAATGTTCACTCTTAACCTCAACTTGTGGCTCCTCTGACTTTGACGAGTCAGATTCATCGCCAGATTTCACATCTGATTTCTTAACAACCCACATTTGGTTGTCAAGATTTACCCTTCTTTTGTAAAACCTTTTTGAGCATTCACCAACTTCATATTTAGAATTTTTAAACACTTTAAATTGTTTAGTTGGTGGTTCAGTTTTATCAACAATCTTTTCTTTAAGTTTAGAAACAACTTCCTGTTTTGTGTTGGTAGCCATTGGACAATTCCAGGCGATGTGACCAACTTCTTGACATCGATAGCAAGTTCTTGTTTACTTTTTCTGATTAGTTCCATTCTTCTCAAACTTTTGTTTTTCTTCTTCAGAACTTGACCCTGAAACAAATACTGTTTTTGTTTTAGAAATTTTCTCATTTTTAAGATTTTCGGGTGGAATGAAACCTAATCCTTTCTTTTTGAAATTACTATTATGGTTTGGTTTCTTTTGAAAACCCGAACCAAAACTGTAACCCTTTTTCTTGTTCAATCTTTGTTGAACTCTTGAAGTGTATTTTTTAGGTTTTTCAGTAAGATTTACATCTTTTATTTCAGAAATATTAATTTCTGTTAATTTGAAAACCTTTTTAATCTTTTCAATTTGAACACTTCTTATTGGAAATTTCTCATCAGAATATAACTTGTCTGAATCATTCAAAGTATATGCCACTTTCGTGCATTGTTACTACTCGATATACTCGTTACGCCTAGCACCAGAGATTCGGATCATAATGTAACTATATCGCAAACATCGCTATTTGAAGGATAATCGCATATTTTCACAATACATTATCACTACACCACATCACAAACACTAACACTCACGATGGCATTGAGTGAGGACCTATTCTACCCTCCTTGGTGGCCGTGATGTGTCGAACGCAGACAATTAACGCTAACAAAGACTATCGGGTGAGTGCATAGCTCCAGTCATCGTGACGATGATGACAATACGAGTGGGTGGTACCCCGTCGGTCATTGTGGCACAACACACAATAACGTTTCCGATGACATCGAGAAAGGACCTATACTACCCTCCTTGATGGCCGTGAAACGTCGCTAATAATCGCACACTCTGTTGGTACACTTTATGTGGACGTGACTCGATTCGGTTCGACTCGGTTAGGTCCGGCTCAAGCCCGACGTAGCGACATTCCTCCGTCGTACGTCCCAGAGTTTGACACGCGAAGCACGGAGAGACGCGGCCATTCCCGTAGACACATCATCCATGACATCACCTTAGTGATGTCATGATGATGTCAATGGAAGACTTCATGAAATATATTGGACGAAATCTCTGTGTGATTTCGTCAAAATCATCATGGCGAAATCCCTTTTAGTTTTTGTCATATATGTGTGTGGCGAAATCACTGATTTTGTCACACATGTTTTCGTCCAAAGGGTTTTCGTCAAAGGTCAGTATAAATAGCTGGTTATGTTTCACAGTTTAGTTCATGAGAGCATAGTGAAACCAGAGAGTTTATCGTCAAACATTGTGTGTGTATGTTTGTGAATGTTCTCGTCCTTTTAATCCAAGTGAATCTTTGATTATCTGTTGTGTTATCCATTTTACATTGTTTGGTTTGCACCTTCACGGGGATTCCGGACCCGCGATAGTGTTTGTGATAAACAAGGATAGGTTACGTATCAGATCCACCGAGAAAAACGGACCTACACACTCGAAACGAAAACCGATTGTTATATCGAAACTTTGAAGTATGGATACGTAAATACGACCCCTAGTGATATATATATACACATATAATAATAATATAAACTAACTATGGAAAGCGCGTACTCCAAAACTATCGCAACGCTCGAAAAACGGAGAATTTCCCCACGCCGGAGTGGCCATTCGAACGGACCGGCCATCCGACCCAACATCTTTTCAGCCTTCTCTGTTGCCTACAAATAGCACGTCACATCACTTAAACAGTGATGTGACAGCTCCCACTCGACCAAGCACGCTCTAGGACGCTTTTCTCTCTATTCCTCGCGATTCCGGTAAGATTTCAACCTAAAAACTTGTACTTCTACGATCTACACTCAATTCTACATCATTCTGCCTTTCAAAACTCGATTTCTAACCGTGAAATCTACTTATTTGAGGTGTTTTAAGGTGATGTCACCAAGAGTTCATATGAACTTCATGTTGTGAACTCATCCCACAATAAACGACTCAGATCTGGGTGATTTCCACATGTTTTGATAACAAATCTCACCTAAATCTATGTACTTAACTAAGGGACTGTGCGATTTCGAGTTAAACATGAGAAAACGTCAAGAACGGCCAAATCTGCTGGAACGGGGTGATTCCCGGCCGTTAGAACGGGTCGGAACTGATGGAATTTCATTTGTTAACACGAAATCACACCGTCCCAGTAAAACCGCACGTATTCCTACCTAAAACACTCAAAAACGACTGATCGGGACGATAAACAGACGTGTCATCCGACTGGATAACATGTCATCCGAACGGACCACATGTCATCCGACCGGATCACATGTCATCCGATCGGATAGCATGTCACCCGATCGGATAACATGTCATCCGACCAGATGACTGTCATCCGACTCAATCACCATGCCATCCGATCCATTAAACTAGTCATCCGATCGGAGATGGTCTCATCCGATCGGACAGTCTCATCCGACCGGATATCCTCATCCGACCAAGAATGGTCATCCGACTGGATCAGCTCATCCAACCGGATTGACATCCGATCGAATCACCGTTAGGCCAATCATTTGACTCCTCGCGTTTAGCACACTTACGATATCATCCGATGTCCAGGCTAACTCGGACGCACTCGCAACCGAACCAATCAAGTTGTGTTCTCACCAAATACGCACTGTGAGTATACTTGAACCCCTTTTAATCGCATTTTGGGTGTAACATACGTTTCTAACATATCGAAATTATCAAACAAATTATTCTATCAATCGAATCATTACTTGCGAATAACTGTTATGCATAGATATACGTGATGCTAGTTGCATATGTGCTAGGGCTTATACTCGCGACGTCCCACCATGACTAGTATAGTACTATTGCGCCCGTCGGGGTCTAGTTTGCCATCGCATATTCGAGCATCGAGTACTCAGTTGGTAGTATCAGTCTTGTGAGTATATATGTCGTGTGTTACGTTTATGCATGTGGAAGTTCGCAACACTTTTTATCTATTACGCTATACATATCAAACCTGTATACTCGCCAATACTTTTGTATTGACAAATATTTTAACGTATGTTGCAGGTTAGATCGTAGGCTATTTCAAATCAAGCTAGGAAGTCTAGAAACTCAACTAAAATCTAGGTTGTCGGATTTGTATTGTTCGAGAGGGCAAGAAATCTTTGATAACTTATGTGATTGTATTATTTGTTAGTATGGGATAACGAATGTATTAAATATTATCGCAACTTAGTTGTTATGGATTCTCTTGAGCAATCTGATTCGCCTAGTGCCGCGCCCCGATGATTCCGCCATCGGTTGGGGTGTGACAAATTGGTATCAGAGCCATAACTATAGGGAATTAGGCAAAGACTCGAACTAGTCCGGGTCGACGTCTTAGAAATTAACCTAGTCGATAGTCTAAGTACCAACAGGCCGACTCGAACGAATCCAGTAGGATTGTATCGGGCCTACTTGATACTCTCGATCGAAATTGCTAAAAGCTACAACTTTCTGTGAACACCGCGTACTACAGCTTCACACGAAGGAGCCTTCCCTAAGGCCAGAATACTACTTAGCCTTTCCTAAGGCTGACACAATACACGTGTTTTCAAAAATACTCGCATAACGAAACCGAGTGATCCTGTCGAGACCAGGTGTGAAAACCAAGAACTCTCGATGAGATCGCTCACTCAGCGCATTTTCTAGCACGAGAACCTTTCATCGAGTTAGGAGTGACATCCACATCTCGACGAAAGTCTCCATTTCGAAATCTAGTGGAACTCACGAATTTATTCGAAGAGCATAACCACAATTAGGAACAAAGTTGTTAAGTCAGGGGTGAAACCCGTACCTTAATAAGTCGTTCCACTCTCTAAATTGGTTTTCAAAAAGCTCTCACCAAGGACTCGACTATCACGATAACTCGAGCCACGCGATGACTAGGAAGACGAATGCCATGAGTTGCATCGCAGCGGAAGCATGGAGTCTTCTAGGTCAACGCGAGTGCACGAACTTGTTAAATATGGTTGGGTTACCTTGGGTAGTCGACGCCTAAACACCCAAGCGACTCTATCATACGACCCGCCGATCTTACGAATGGTTGGAACCTATTTACGTTTTGAAACTTTACGCTTTATCGATTTCTCGATTTAACGATTTTCACTCCCTGCTTT
The DNA here is from genome assembly GCA_030545235.1 of Helianthus tuberosus. Classification (NCBI taxonomy): domain Eukaryota; kingdom Viridiplantae; phylum Streptophyta; class Magnoliopsida; order Asterales; family Asteraceae; genus Helianthus; species Helianthus tuberosus. Next base: position 42,165,531 of record CM060448.1, on the reverse strand, counting down.
ATAAACGTATAATTCGCACAGCCGTCGCAATCTAAAACAAAATCCGAATGTTCGCAACAAAACTAATGCATAAACTATCGCCTTCGTTCTCGCTTTCTCTCCTCAACTCGTCCTCGCATATTCTAAATCGACCTGTATGTGTATGATTGCAAACTACATCTATATAAAGATACATATATACGTATAAATAACAAGTCATTGTGTAAGAACTTAGGAATTTCGTGTCTCCTATGTGATTCGAATTACTATTATACTATTGCATCAAGTTTTGAACGCGCTCAATCGCGTCACAAAACTCAAAAATCATTATGATCGAATCTCACTCCAAGTCTCTTCCTGTCTAGATGCCTTCCCACAACTCTACTTCGAGGATGACAGCAAGGAGACGAGCCAAACGAAGGGACGAGAAGAGGATCGCCTCCCTTGTGGTCAAGGGAATGGCAAAAATGATTCCCCAGATCGTCGCTCAAGTGCACTCTCTTAGCAACCCTCGAGCTTCGGAAGACGTAAAGACAAAAGAGCCGCAATCTACCTTTCTCTACAAACACTTAAAAGCCTGTGACCCAATGGAATTCACGGGTGAAGGAGGTGTATCTCAACTACTCCAGTGGTTCGACTCTATCGAAGTTACCCTTCTTCAAAGTGGGTGTCCCGATAGTTTCCGTACGACTTGCGCTAATGGAGTATTTCAATCGCAAGCAATCGACTTGTGGACCGCCGAACGAAACAAGCATGGTACCTCTGCAGCTTACGCTCTCTCTTGGGATGAGCTGAAAGAGCTCATGAAGAAAGAGTACTGTCCCCCTCACGAAATTCAGAAGCTAGAAGACGAATTCTGGAAAATCAAGCAAGTCGAAAGTGACAACGCTGGCTACACCGCAAGGTTCAAACAGCTTAGCATAATCTGCCCAAGTCAAGTCAACACTTCAGAAAAAGCCATTTCGAAGTACATTCGCAGCTTGCCTGAGTGTGTGGGTGATTTTGTCGAAGCTGCAAGACCAGCTACCATCGAAGAAACCTACCGCTTAGCCGCAGAAATCAACAACAAACGACTCATGGAAGGGTTTTCCTCCAAGAATCCTGTCAAGCAAGCTTATCAAGCAATCGCCATAAATTCTTCAGACGATCCTGTCGACGATTCTCCTGATGAATCTGCTGACGATTCTTCTGACGAATCTGCTAACGATTCTTCTGACGAATCTGCTGCCGATTCTTCTGACAAATCTGCCGACGGATCTTCCGACAACTCGGCCAAAGATTCTGCAAGTGAGTCCTCAGACGAATCCTCCAATGACGACACCACTTCGCAAGACACCGACAAACCCAGCCGCAAACGAAAGATCTCAAGCCCGAGCTCATCAACAACCGAACTGCTGCAACCGAAACCTCTTCAAGCAGTTCCGGTGTTTCCAAAACAAGCTTACACTGGAGCTCATCCCCAGTGTTACTCATGTACCTATCATCATCCAATTGGGGCTGACTGTCGCTATTGCAATAACTGCAACCGTTACGGACACTTCACCCGCAACTGCCGCATCGAACCGCGAACTTGAGTACAACAACAACGGCTCCAGCAAAAGTCTTCAGCATCAAACATCTAGCAAGCGTAGGATAAAGTTGTAATTATACGATTTTCGACGTTAATTTCTAAGTTTTGAACCTACTCTATTACTCGATGTTGCCACTATGCGTAACCTTAACTCTCGCTTTCGTTTTCTCTTTCACTTTCTAGTCGTCGCACCTAGCCTAGATTCACACACATACTATATATACTATATCACGAAATAATGTATTTTACCCTCACTACACTCTTAGAACGAGGTACGATAAACGTGCAAGGAACGACTAATCATGGGTGCACACGGGATTATTTGGGTCAGTGCACGGAGATCGTAGTAAATTCTAAGGTGCCATAAGCGTTACGACGAAGTATGACACCAAACCACGGGATCTAAGTAGTAGGGGTCAAGCAAGGTGCGCTTTATCATACTACCGAAGTTCCGTGAAGAAAGTGCCATGTGGAGTTGAATGTTACTAGACCTATTATACTATTGTGATTATTTTCAACACACTACACTCAATCGCAAGGCGTAACAAACGACATCATCGCGAGACTTGTCGTAAGTCTGCAAACGCAGTGCAGTCGCCTCCTCGATGGACTCTGGAGAGTCTACCTTGCAGGGAAATTGCATTGACGCAAGACTGGTCGTAAGTCTGTTGCAACGAATCTCATCTAGTACATAAACGCTCATGATATTTTTGAGTGAGGACCTATTCTACCCTCCTCGATAACCATGATGCGACGCAACGTAACGTTAAGCTTATTCGAAACAAAACTCGTCAAATCGCAATCGCTTATCATGTGTATCTCGCAATATCTATCGCTTATTATATGAATCTATATCGCTTGCTGTGTATCAATCCATCGCTATCGCCTACCGTTATCTGAGTGTTTATGTTAAGTTAGCACACATGACCTCGCTTCACGAGATGAAGCTCATATGGATAAAGCAAGGTGTTTTAGTCATATCAGCGAGCTTTCGTGGAAAAAGGCCATGTGGGGTCTGATGTTAGTTAAACTCTGTGGTGTAATCAATTAAATCGAACCGCATAAATCGCGCATACCTCCATCGCTTGCAATGCAACAACTGCCGCTTATCGTAATTCGTTTGTCATCGCCGTCATTGTTGGTGTTGTGTTATTCGCTTAATCACCTAATCGCTTATCGCTTATCGTGTATAGTCTACCGCTTATTCGCTCGTTTGGTGTTCATTGCAGTCTGTGTGGTATTAGTACGCATGACATCGCTTCACGAGGCAAAACTAACCTGGTTAAACGTGGTGTTTCACCATGTTAGCAAACTCTCGTGGAAACGTGCCATGTGGGTTCAAAGTGGGATATAATCGAAAACGCGCTATTCGCTTATCGCTCGACGCCTACCCAGACACGACACATAAGTGTTATGGTGTCGTCAGGCTACTTGCGCACGCTGTTGTAGCTACGTTCGCAATTCAACTCGCCGGCTTAACCTATTCGATTCTATCTTATACTCGGTCTGACTTTCTATCGATTGGGCCGAGTAGGCGCAATTCTATCCATGTCGTATCGCCACACATGACACCGCCTCACGAAACGGAAGTAATATGGGCAAAACACGGTGGATACGCCGCTGGTACTTCCTATATATAAGTGTATTAATCATATTAACGAACTTCTGTGGGAAGGTGCCAAGTGGGGCTTGATGCTAAATTGTCTTTTTCAAACGGTTAAAACTGATTTTTATAAAACTTTTATTAAAAAAACCATGGGACAAGTGAAATTCCTCACAATGTGGAGGTAACATCGAATCAACTTAACTCCATGACCAATGGGAGCTTTCATGAGTCCAATTTTTCCTTAAAACCTTTTTGCAATATAAAAAACAAGACTTTCTTTAGACGTTGGTTCAACATCGAGTTCAGCTGAACCCATGTCGTAGGAGAGTTTTCGTAGCCCCAGTTTTCAACTTCGAATTCCTTAAAATGTGTAAAACCTAAACTTCCTTGCAACGTTGGTTAACATCGACTCAGTTGGCCATACGTAAAAGGAAATTTTTCGAGATTTCCATCCAAAATTCCTTTTGAATATCTAAAAACGAACGCTTCTTGTAATGTTGTGTGACGATCGACTCAGTTAATTCTACGTCATGAGAAACCTTTCAAATTCTTTAAAATTTCAATCGCATCGAACTAACGAATTCTCCGCGACACGAGGTACTTTGGAACGCCAACTCGTGGGATATTACTTTTTTTTTTACGTCGCCTTCTCGCTATCGCAATCGATCTCTCTTATTCGAAACACTCTCGCTTGTCAACCCACGGTCAAATCACTTGCTGTATCGCTACTTATGCAGGATCAACTCTCAAAAGTCTACCTGTTGGATTAATTTCGGGACGAAATTTCCTAAACCAGGGGAGACTGTAACAACCCGCACTTTCGTGCGTTGTTACTACTCGATATACTCGTTACGCCTAGCACCAGAGATTCGGATCATAATGTAACTATATCGCATACATCGCTATTCGAAGGATAATCGCATATTTTCGCAATACATTATCACTACACCACATCACAAACACTAACACTCACGATGGCATTGAGTGAGGACCTATTCTACCCTCCTCGGTGGCCGTGATGTGTCGAACGCAGACAATTAATGCTAACAAAGACTCTCGGGTGAGTGCTATAGCTCCAGTCGTCGTGACGATGATGACAATATGAGTGAGTGGTACCCCGTCGGTCATTGTGGCACAACGCACAATAACGTTTCCGATGACATCGAGAAAGGACCTATACTACCCTCCTTGATGTCCGTGAAACGTCGCTCATAATCGCACACTCGAAACGAAAACCGATTGTTATATCGAAACTTTGAAGTATGGATACGTAAATACGACCCCTAGTGATATATATATACACATATAATAATAATATAAACTAACTATAGAAAGCGCGTACTCTAAAACTATCGCAACGCTCGAAAAACGGAGAATTTCACCGCGCCGGAGTGGCCATCCGAATGGACCGACAATCCGAACGGATGGGCCATCCGACCCAACATCTTTTCAGCCTTCTCTGTTGCCTATAAATAGCACGTCACATCACTTAAACAGTGATGTGATAGCTCCCACTCTACCAAGCACGCTCTAGGACCCTTTTCTCTCGATTCCTCGCGATTCCGGTAATATTTCAACCTAAAAACTTGTACTTCTACGATCTACACTCAATTCTACATCATTCTGTCTTTCAAAACTCGATTTCTAACCGTGAAATCTACTGATTTGAGGTGTTTTAAGGTGATGTCACCAAGAGCTCATTTGAACTTCAAGTTGTAACCTCATCCCACCATAAACGACTCAGATCTGGGTGATTTCCACATGTTTTGATAACAAATCTCACCTAAATCTATGTACTTAACCAAGGGACTGTGCGATTTCGAGTTAAACATGAGAAAACGTCAAGAACGGCCAAATCTGATGGAACGGGGTGATTCCCGGCCGTTAGAACGGGTTGGAACTGATGGAATTTCATTTGTTAACACAAAATCACACCGTCCCAGTAAAACCGCACGTATTCCTACCTAAAACACTCAAAAATGACTGATCGGGACGATAAAACAGACGTGTCATCCGACTGGATAACATGTCATCCGAACGGACCACATGTCATCCGACCGGATCACATGTCATCCGATCGGATAGCATGTCATCCGATCGGATAGCATGTAACCCGATCGGATAGCATGTCATCCGACCGAATGACTGTCATCCAACTCAATCACCACGCCATCCGATCCATTAAACTAGTCATCCGATCGGAGATGGTCTCATCCGATCGGACAGTCTCATCCGACCGGATATCCTCATCCGACCAGGAATGGTCATCCGACTGGATAAGCTCATCCGACTGGATTGATATCCGATCGAATCACCGTTAGGCCGATTGTTTGACTCCTCGCGTTTAGCACACTTACGATATCATCCGATGTCCAGGCTGACTCGGACGCACTCGCAACCGATCCCATCAAGTTGTGTTCTCGCCAAATACGCACTATGAGTATACTTGAACCCTTATTAATTGCATTTTGGGTGTAACATACGTTTCTAACAAATCGAAACTATCAAGCAAATTATTCTATCAATCGAATCATCACTTGCGAATAACTGTTTTGCATAGATATACATGATGCTAGTTGCATATGTGCTAGGGCTTATACTCGCGACGTCCCACCACGACTAGTATAGTACTATTGCGCCCGACGGGGTCTAGTTTGCCATCGCATATTCGAGCATCGAGGACTTAGTTGGTAGTATCAGTCTTGTGAGTATATATGTCCTGTGTTACGTTTATGCATGTGGAAGTTCGCAACACTTTTTATCTATTACGCTATACATATCAAACCTGTATACTCGCCAATACTTTTGTATTGACAAATATTTTAACGTATGTTGCAGGTTAGATCGCAGGCTATTTCAAATCAAGCTAGGAAGTCTAGAAACTCAACTAAAATCTAGGTTGTCGGATTTGTGTTGTTCGAGAGGGCAAGAAATCTGTGATAACTTATGTGATTGTATTATTTTTTAGTATGGGATAACGAATGTATTAAATATTATCGCAACTTAGTTGTTATGGATTCTCTTGAGCAATCTGATTCGCCTAGTGCCGCGCCCCGATGATTCCGCCATCGGTTGGGGTGTGACAGATTGGTTCGTCATTCAAATTATTTTTTGATAACAGGAATTCGTTATTGTAAACCCTTTTGACCGACAATTTTGGACTATCGACTGACGAACTCGAACTCTCAGATTCAGACCTTGACTCTGACTCCTCATCTTTATCCAACACCTGATCGACCACTTTCTTTATTAACTCAGACTCATGATCAGTGTCAGACGATGTGAACGTTACATCAATGTTTTTTGGTAACTCATCAGTTGTTTCGGACTTTAACTTTATATTGATTGCCTTTTTGACTTGTTCCTCATTCGGTTTTCTGGGAGAATAACCTTCCCAAATCGGAGGCGGACACTTGTTATAACTGACACTTTGTTTCTTACCAGTATCCTTCTCTTCCATCTTGATGTTCTGAAAGACTTCAAAACCTGCAACAGTTGGATAAATTCTATCAATCAAATAATCAGAACTTGAATAACTTTGCAATAATCGTCTGGTTCTTTCATTTTCTACCTTTTCAGTTTCCAACTCTTGCTTCAGCTTTGCACACTCCTCAATATAGTGATTGATAGCCTTCTGCTAGACATCATCACTGCATTCATCAAGATCAAAGCATCTTCCCTTTCTGAGTTCGTCTTTTGCAGACTGTTCAGAGTTCTGTTCAACACATCATACGACTCTTTCACATACTTGACATCGAACAATAATTTTTCTTTCATCTTGTCAAGCTCACTATACTTCTTATCGTTTTCTTTACAATGTTTGCAAGGTTCTAAACATTTTAGACATGGCTTTGTGACCTCAACAACTTTTTCAATTTCAATAATCTTTTCAACTTCGACTATCTTTTCAACTTCAACTATCTTTTCAACTTCAATCACCTTCTCAGCAACTTCAACTTCTTCAATCTGTTCAGACTTCTTTTCCTGAGCAACATTCTCGCATTTTACCTTTTTCTTTTCTTTTGCTGCTCGCCTTTCCTTTAGCTTCTCCAATTTATCTGCAAAATAAAATTTGAAACTTTTAGGAGATAAATGAATTTTGCCAATGTTTATTTGATTAATTTCCTCATCATCATCACTGTTATCAGATGATGATGATTGATCAAAATCTGGTGTCTTTTCTGAGCTATCTGAAGAAATAGACTCTTCATCTTGACTTTTTCCATCATCAGCAAACACTTTCATCCATTATTTCATCAACTCTGGCTCTTGAATGATCTGTGTAATGAATGCTCCAAGATTTGAATCAGCTGGAATGTATTTGTCCCAGCTACAACCTTCTGCCACTTTTTCATCATCTTGGTTGACCAGATAAGCTTTCTTCTTTCCATCTTCAATCTGTTTAGTATTAGATGATGATGGTTGTTGTTGATTCGGTTGTTGAGCAACTTGAAGATAAATTGCTTTTTGATAATAATCATTGTTGCCGAACGGATTCCTAGCTCCACCTACTTCTCGATTGGTACATTCCCTCTTGAAATGTCCTTTTTCCCTGCATCGAAAACAAGTAACTTTATCAAAACCTAGAGTAGAAACATTTGCATCACGAAAGTCATCTCTTCCTGTAATCTGCTTAAATTTCTCAGCTCTCCTCAACACACTCGCTAAACACCACTTAATGTCCATAAGCTCCAATTCCTCAGCATCGATCTGATCGTAATCCTCTTTTGACAACATAGGATTTCCGATCCTTCCTGCAACTAAACCCTCATATGATTCTAACACTGTAGCTAGTAATGCCATATGACCTTTAGCAACTTCTTCAGTGAAATTTTGACCATTCTGAAGATGCAACGCGATGTTGCAGTGTAACACATGACCATTACTGTTATTAGAGTTTTGAACACTTGGATTGACACTTGGATTGACACTTGGATATGAAGAAAAACCACTAGTGTTGTTTGAGCTTTGATTGACTGATCCAGATGAGTTTTCTGCGCTGAAAGCAGTTTGGATCTTTGGAATTGTTTCAACATTTTGAACATTGCCTTTGTAGTACATCTTGAGGTCTTGTTGACCGCTTGAATTATTCATTCTGGCAATCTTTTGTTGCTCAAGATCTTGTCCCGAAAGTTTCTCAATGAATTGTGCAATCGACAGTCTACTATACTCTCCGGAATTCTTCAAAATCATGAGGTATATACCCCATTCCTTTTGAGGTAACGCATCTGCTAATTTCTCAACCCATTCCTCTGGAGTTTTAGTAATTTCCAATCGAGACATTGAGGGCACTAGACGACAATATCTCTCAATGAGAGTCTTCGTAGTTTCACCTGGTACACTTGTAAACAATTCAAATTTCTTTCTTTAATAATGATTTTTTACTCTTGATCATCTCTGCACTTCCCTCGAATTTTTTATTCAGTTTATCCCAAATTGAATAAGCACTATTATCATGTTGAACTAATATGAAAATATCTTCTTTCACAGCTTGTTGCAATAAGCTGACCATCATTTTTCTACCTTGTAACTATCTCTCTCTTTATCGGAAAATTCTGAGATAATCTTTGCAACTCCCAAATCAGACGGTGGTCTAGCATACTTAGTTTCAATACTTTCCCAAGACCTTAGATGATTTGCTTGAACCCAATTCTCGAAACGTTCTTTCCAACTATGAAATTCTTCAATACACATCAGTTTCGGAGGCTTCTGTAACGTTCCGGTTTCATTTTCCATTGTCACACTCTGAGCAATGGTAACAGGAGTACTCGGGGCGGTAGCAATCGCATTGTAAAATTCAGAATCCATGCTTCAGTTTTGAATATTCACACAACAAGCTTTCAAACGAACTGATTCACCTCGTGAAACACCTGGAGACACAAATACACAAGATTAGTTCAAACAGTTATCAATTGACTGAATCAAACTGGTACTCGAACTGGTGAATATTCTGTGCGAACTGAGGTTCAAGTTGTCAAACCATGCGGACAGCTATGACCTAAATCAAATTCAAACGACCTGATTTATTTCAAAACAATCTTGACCCTTTTCACACGACCTGATCTGGTACGGTCTTTTAATTGAACAAAAAAATACACCACTTTATCACATGAACCTCAACCTTTCAAGAGCTAATACGAGTTCAATACATTGCGAGTTGATCTATTTCAAACATCTGACCACTTGATTGTAAGCACTATACGACAAAAACAACTTGATTACCTACAACAACACCACATGGGCCGACAACAACAGTTTATAATACGATTCTATTGGGCCGCAATAAAAAACAATCTCATGGGCCGATATAATTGACTGTTAAAGAAATATGATTGGGCCGTGATTTAGTGGACAGGCAACAATTAATAGCTGACAACTTTAAAGCACACCACACTCCTATTCGGCTGATGAAATGAACTCAGATTACTTTCTATTATAATTGGACCAAAAATACCACTCAACTGACAACTTCAAATGTTTCAAAAACAAATCTGATGGTGCCGCTTAAAAATGGATCAGACAAATTCAATTGGACCTTTATAAACTTTGTGTATCTGACACTAATCCAAGTCACATGGGCCGTCAGTTTCAATATTCAAACTTTGAAAATGGCCAACAATCTCAATTCTCATTGGGCCGTTTCATGTTTCAATCACATGGGCCTTCAAACTAAACATCTTTGATTGGACCTTCAATACTTGGACGATAACCTCAAACACTTGGGCTGGTGACTGTGATTGGACTGGTGAATGTGATTGGGCCGATAACAATCTATGGACAGTATTATATTTCAAGTTATTTCTATTGGGCCTTCACGAAAAATGCCTGTAACATGCAATCTTTGATAACAACAAATGTATTAAGTAGCCGACAAACTTGGTATTATTCAATAACTATTGTTTCACGTGGACTGATGCAAACTGAGATAAACTCCTCAAACGAAATGATAGTGCAATTCGTACGAAATGATGACAAACGAAATGAAAGCACACTCAAACGAAATGGGATATTATAAACGAAATGATATGCTCATTGACCAAACTGCGCGAAATGGACTCAAATTCAAACGAAATGAAAGTATCTCGTACGAAATGGAGTCAACTCATGCCAATCCGTGCGAAATGGAGGTAACAATTCATACGAAATGGTGATGATGTCATACTATCGAAAAGATTTTGATAAAAATTGAACAATTTTTAAGCCGATTTTAGATCTGATTCTTTCAAGGATTGATTAACACAGTGTTTTGCACATAATATGTGAAAATCAAGACATTTTGACCGTGAAATCTCGGTTAATTTTGAAAAATATGTGAAGAAAGTGAGTAGTAGTGAGATATTTGGATGAAATCAAGCTGAATCGGTAAGAACTCTTCCTCCTGAGCTCTGATACCACTTGTAGGAGAGTTGTGCGACCTTAACGAGTCGTTCAGAAGAGTTTTTTTATCAAAACGAGAGGCGGAAACAGACGTTTTAATGATGAATCAACTTGTAATGCACATAGAATCACTTAAATTGTCTCTTGTATTGATATGAAAGCTTTACACGACCTGAAGACACTTCGGCAGAGCTTCGCTACCGGAATCCAAAGTTACAAATGAAATGGTCAAGTCCTCCATATATAGGCATTCCATTTCGCATGAAATGGACACAAGTCCATTTCGCACGAAATGGTCCATTTCGTGTAAACATGCCATTTCTTGTGAAACTGCCATTTCGTGTGAAATGGCCATTTCGCATGAACTGGCCAATCTGCACTAAAACCCTATTTCTTTGACTACCGAGCTTTGGTTTATCCTATCTAGATATAAGACTCGATACAAGACGGAGTCTACATACATATGCACCAACAAAAACCTTGTGGCAGGGGGAAAGCTGCCTTTTTGTAAAGTGTCTTTTTTCATTTGTTCTTCATACCCCCTTTCAATGAAATCCATTTGATACTCTGCTTGTGAGAAAGAAGTTTTACCTTGAAGATCATTGAGTTCAAATACCTCTGAGATGGATTGAGGGGTTATTTTGACTGGAACACCCTTTATAGAAGAATTGATGGCAACGGGCTTTTTATCCGTAGTTTCTAATGTAGCATTTTTCCAGAATTCTTGCTGGGTTGCCAGATAAACTGTAGCATCATCAGTCAACAAAGTTTTGTACTTTGAAGATGAAAGAGTATCTATGATGGAATCGAAGGTTTCGGTGTTACTTGGTTTTGTAAGTAGACCCAAGTAATTGTGAGGAGCTTTGAATGGAAGAGCCATGGCGATTTAAGTATGATTAGGAGAGGAAGAAGACGGTGAAGGAGATGAGTGATTTTGAGAGAAATGGATGGTAACTGCTTTGAGAAAGGAATTTTGAATTCGATTCGACAGTAAAAACCCTGTTTGGGTTTTTGATCAGGGTTTTATAAGGGAAAAAGTGAATGTTGACGTAGCAGCGGTTACAAAAGATCTAATCGCTATGTACTGTCCACGTGCCACCCTCTGATGAATAATGGAAGACAGTTGTTTTATGAAACCACTGATGAAGCAAGATCAGTGGTTGCAACGGTTATAATGGAAACAGTGGGTTACTCTAAGCTATCAGTGGATAGCCATCAATGGGTTAAAATAATGATTTTGAACAACAGTGATTACCAAGGAAATGAGAGAACCGGGGTTGACTTTCAACAGTGGACAATATTAACAGAATAGATGTTTGAACAAAAACAGTGGTTATGGTAGACTTTTAAGGATTTAATGAAAATTTCATTTTTAGCTATTTTTAAGGATGGATTTTTGATTTTTTTGAAAACATTTTAATGCTTTTATTCATAGAAAAACAAGATTTTGTCTGTTATTCCATGTTCAGCATGCCAATCCTAGAGATCAAGCTTTCAAAGGTAGATGTGTCTAATGCTTTTGTTAGCACATCTGCTAGCAGATCCTTAGTTGGAACATGATGCAGAGAAATCAAACCTTTTTTATAGCAATCCCTCAAAGTGATGTCTGATGTCAATGTGCTTGGTGGTTGAATGTGAAACTGAATTTTTGATGATATTTTCTGCTGCCTGACTGTCCAGTATGAGTGGTGTCTATAGGGCAGTGATACCAAAATCCAGCAGTTGATTTTGAAGCCAAAGCAGTTAGGCTGGACAGCTTGCAGCTGCTATATACTCTGCCTCAGCAGTGGATGTTGAAACAGCTACTTGCTTTTTGCTTTGCCAAGATACTAAGCAATCACCTAGAAATTGGCACCTTCCTGAAGTGGGCTTCCTTGTTGTGTTGCATCCAGCAAAGTCACTATCTGATAAACCTGAAAGCTTGATATTCCCATTAGCTGGATACCAGATACCAAGTGTGGGAGCACCATTGAGGTATCTGAATATCCTTTTTACAGAAATGAGGTAATACTTTTTAGGGGCTCATTGGGATCTTGCACAGACACATGTTGCAAACATGATGTCTGGCCTAGATGCAGTTAGGTACAATAAAGACCCAATCATGCTTCTATATAGTGTTTGATCCACCAAATCATCCTTATCGTCAGACATGACTATTTTTGTGGTTGCAATGGGTGTACTGCATGTTTACAATCGTCCATCTCAAATTTCTTTAAAAGTTCTTTGGCATACTTGCCTTGATGGATAAAAGTACCATTTTGCAGTTGCCTTACTTCGAGACCAAGAAAGCACTGGAGTTCACCCATTGCACTCATCTCAAACTCAGCTGTCATGAGTTGTCTGAACTCTTCACACATTTTAGTACATGTGCTTCCAAAAATAATGTCATCCACATAAATCTAGAAAATCATCAAATCTTTCCCTCTCCATTTTAAAAACAGTGTTTTGTCTATTTTACCTCTTGTGAAACTAATAGAGAGAAGAAAGGTGGAAAGAGTTTCATATCAGGCTCTAGGTGCTTGTTTCAAGCCATACAAAGCTTTATTTATCTTGTAGACATGATTTGGATAAAATGGATCGTCAAAACCAGGAGGTTGACAAACATATACCTCTTCTTCAATCTTACCATAGAGGAAAGCACGTTTGATATCCATTTGAAACACCTTTATGTTGTGGTTGATAGCAAAGGCCAGGAACAGTCTAATAGCTTCCAATCTTGCTACAGGGGCAAAAGTTTCATCATAGTCAATGCCCTCTTCCTATCTAAAACCTTGAACCACTAGCCTTACTTTATTCTTGACAGCAATGCCCCTTTCATCGGTTTTATTTTTAAAGACCCACTTTGTGCCAATAGGACTCACATCCTCTGGCAGTGGTACAAGCTCCCATACTTGTTGTCTTTTAAACTGTTGGAGCTCCTCTTGCATGGCCTCTACCCAGCTGTTGTCTTTCAGTGCCTCTTGGTACTTGACTGGCTGATGGAGAGATTGAAAACCAGCAAAAAGACAGATGTTTTGGGATTGACTTCTTGTGAGCACCCCTTCACTGATGTTGCCAATGATTTGGTCAGGTGGATGAGACTTCAAGAAGATAAGATCTCCTTTGTATGGAACAATGGCATTAAGTGGTGAGGGCAGCAGATGTGAATCATCTGAGCTAACCACTGCTGGTGACTTTGATGATCCAGCAATGGCTTCAAATGGAGGTGGAATAGGAGGTAGTGGTGTGGACACATGCTAACTTTTATCCACTGTTTGAGGACTTTTATCGACGGTGTTTGATGATGTGGAAGCAGGGGTTAATGGGCTACTTTGGTCAACAACTGTTGAGGCAGTAGTGGTTGAGCTTTGAGAACTGTTTTGAACACCTGTTGCTCTACCATTTGATGCAGACTTTTGTTGTGTAATGATGACTTCATATCCATAGTCTGATGGTGAACTTTGTGATGGACCTGCACTATTAGTCTCGATAGAAACATTTTCAAAAGTAATTTATCAAGATCAAACAATTCTGCAGGGTTTGCAGGGATTTTCATTGAAGAAAATTCATTGAACTTTACATTCAAAGTCTCTTCCACTGTTTTGGTCCTTGTTGTAAGGACTCTCAAAATTATCCTAAAAATACTCGTAAGTATAAACCCGGACCCCTGAAACCTTATCCTACATTAAAAAGCAAGAAAAACAAAATTCTAGGTTTCAGGCAGGCCGCGTAAAAGACAAGTTAGGTCTTACGCGGGCCGCGTCAAACTTATGTTGACCGGATAAGTGTTCCGAATCCACCTAGCGACCACCTGGCTAGCCTACTCGTGACTGGTCAAGCCTATTCGTAGACTGGGCGGCCACGCGGGCCACGTAAGGTTGAGCTAAGGATTTACGCGGGCCACGACAGACCTTAATTTTACCTATAAATAGCCCGTCACTTGCCCAATCCACTGGTGTCAAAATCTTTTCGTAAAAACGAATTGATAGCACTCTGAAGTCGAAAATAGCAATTAAATTAGTGAGGCGTTGCTCCGATACCGGGTATTAACTCGATCGCTGCTACGATTCAATGTCCGATCAATTAAACTATCCAATGGATGTTTAAGTGCTGCCCACATTAGGGTTATTGCTTTGTCATTCGTTGTTAATTCAATGGATGTTTAAGTATCGCACTTTGTCATTCGATGTGAGGGTTTAATCTCGTGAGTTATCGTAAATGCTGTATTAAGTTACTAACCGAGTTGTGTGCATGTTATTAAATTTAGGTTAAAAGGCTAATCAGTAGGCTAGGCTCTGCTCAAATAAATCTGCAATGTGAGTCATTCTCTTTTTATCAAATTTGTTTACAAAAGCATGTTTATTTTCAAGGTTATAATTACGGGGATTAAGTCTTTGGAATCACCAAACGTACAGCCGGTATGTGGGGTTTTGTATACATTACTTGATAATCTTCACCATTGGGGCAACCAAGGGGTGATATGACCATAGTCACAGACACCATTGGACAACGGGAGGGCCAATGGGTCGAGTGACAAAATACCGTGGGTAGTTGCTTTGATATCAGAAACATTGTAATCGCTCTTAATACTGTAAATTATAACAATGTGTCGTTTTAGTAAAAAGAATGATACACCAGTATTTCCCGCTGATAAAACCTTTTTCAAACATGTTTCAGGTGATCTGTTATGATCCAAGAAAAGTGTCGTGAAGCACTACAAGCTTAAGGAAGTGGCTCAATATAAAATAAAGAAACATGTTTTGTAAAATAAAGATTTCTTCGTGAAATCTTATGATTGTAAATTACCGGGTTTTTATCCCGAGTTGTGAAATAAAATAATTGGGAAATTGCAGTTTTAAAAAGATCCTGATAAAAACTTCCGCTGTTAAATAAATACCACGGGATTTTCTGTCCCGCGGCTCCTGAAACGGGTCAAACCGGGTCGGGGGCCGTGACAGAAAAAGGTGGTATCAGAGCCACTGATTTAAGCCAATTAAGTATTTAGAAAATACTTAATTTTTCTACTTGTCATTTTGTGATTATATGTTTTCTTATTTGAATATTTGTGTAAAGTATGGGTAAACAAATGCTGTCAAACATCTATCTTAAATTAGATAGGTCATCCAACGAGAAGGGAAGTTCATCCCAAAACAAATCCTCAAATTACTCTGAAATTCCTGAAGAAGGAATATTTGTGCGAAAAGCACAATATGAGGAACCACTTTCTCCTAATAAAAGAAGTTTGATTTTTAAGAAAAGTCAGTAGAAAATAAAGAAATTCCGAGAAAAGAAGATTAAACAGGAAACCCAGGAATTAACCAGTAAATCACCTTGGGAAGACAAGTTAGATGAAAAATGGGCAGATCTCTACATGCTAGCCACTGTAGCAGTAAATGCTAATCTTTAAATATTTTGACTCAAGTTTTAGCAACCTTATTACCTACAACCCAGAAACCATATCTAGTAAATAAATAAATCTACAGTAACTCTAGTGTGTTTTAAAATTTCAGTGTTTTGTAGTCACATGGTATGCAATAATATTTTAAGGTTTTCTATGAAATTTTGTTATAAAATTTTAACTTAGTAATTGTGTGTATTTTGCATAACAGCATGAGTGACTTGTCTGATGCCCTTCAGAATTTAAATCTCTATCAGGTAAACATAGAGGTTTCCAGAGATTTCAATAGGTATATACCAGATATAGAAGAACCTATGGAATTCAATGCTCCACCTCCAGAGAAACCCAAGCCTAAGAAAAGGAGAAGATTCGTGGGATGGAGGCGTGTGCGTAGGAGGAAACCTGTCACTAGAAAGATTCCTAAAATAGAAAATCCCTTAGACAAAGGGAAAGGAATTGAAGTCGGGGAAGAATCTAGGCAGATGGGAATACAGTTTGAAGAATATTCTAAGCAAATAGAAATGGAGATTGGAGGAGGTTCTAAACAAACCCAGATAGAAATTGGAGAAAGCTCTAAGCAAAATCAGGAAATGACATTCCAGGAGGAGTTAGATTTTATATTGGCAAGCTGTGATACTATTAAGCCTGTCAATACAAATGCTTTTACTCATCCTATTGAAACCCAACTTCCAATGAATTTGGAACCAGCAATCCTAGAACCTATAATTCACACCCAGCCTTTAGGAATGGACGAATGGTGGACGAATGATTGGCAATTCCAAAACCTACTCAATAGCCCTTATTCCTTTCTTCCGCAATTTGACCCAGAACCTATACCTAATCCACCTATGAGCAATGAGAATTTAGCTGAACTCCGCCACTTTGGTGAGGAGTTAATGGATGCAGGAAATAGGATCAGGGAAGTAGGAGAACAGATCTCCTGGAAGTACGATGAGAGGGAACGCCATTACTGAAATAACAACTGACGAGGGATGAAGGGTTTATGAGACTGTGGTTGTATAATAGCAATAATAATCTAATCTTGTGAAATAACCTAAAATAAAACTTTGTAAGATAATGGTGTGTATTGATGCATACTATTAAATATAAATGGAAATCGAGAAATTGATAGTTTTGGCTATATGTGTGTATTTGAAATTTGTATGATTGTTTGTGTATAATTGATATTTAATCAATACTAATAAATTATATATATATATTATCAGATGGAAAACGCTAATAACGAACCAGTTAATGAGGTTAATCAATCTGAGCAACAACCAGGGGATCAATATATGACTAAGCAAGATATAGAAAATATCGTTGCTCAAGGGATAGCCAATGCTATTCCAGCAATCGTTGCTGCAGTTAGAAATCCAATCGAACCGCAACAAATCGTTCCTAGCAAACGTATTTCTGAAGATAACTTCAGTAATAGCGTAAACGGAGGCAATAATCATACTAATCATGATAATGAACCACGACAAGCTCCGCTTGCTAAGAAAATGAAAGCTGCAACACCTGGTTGCACTTATAAAGAATTTCTTGCTTGTAAACCATCTGAGTTTGCAGACAATGAAGGAGCAACTGTGGTACTGCGTTGGTTAGAGAAAACCGAGGCAGTTATTACAATAAGTAAATGTACCAAAGAAGATCAGGTCATGTACGTGTCAAATCTTTTCAAAGAAGGGGCGCTAGAATGGTGGAACACGGTGTTACAAGCTAAAGGAAGAAATAGGACTTATGCCATGAACTGGGAAGAATTTAAAGGTCTTATAGAAAGAAAATTATGTCCCGAAAATGAAAAAGATCAAATGGCAAATAAGTTCCTAAACCATCGAATGACGGGTGTAGATTGTCGCGGTTATACTTCGACATTCTTTGAATATGCTAGAGTGGTACCAACACTGGCTTCGCCAGAACCGGTACTCATTTCTCGCTATATTTGGGGATTAATTGGTGAAATCCGCAATATCATTAAAGCTGCGAGACCTCACACGATTGACGATGCAGTGGAATTAGCCAACACCCTAACTAATGAACTGGTGCGCACAAGAGATGATAACAGGAAAAAGGAACTGGCTCAGAAAATTACCCAAGGATTTCGTACGGGTAATAACAGCAGTTTCAGGAGAAGAGGAACATGGCAATCCTCAAATCCGCCTTACTGCAAGAATTGCAAAAGGAAACATTTTGGAAAATGTAATATAACCTGCAATTTTTGCAAAGTTGTAGGACATCGGGAAGAAAACTGCAGGAAGAAATCCACAATTTGTTTCAATTGTGGAGAAGCGGGGCATTTCAAAACAGAATGTCCTAAATTGGTCAAACCAGCAGACAACAAAGCCAAGACAGCTGATGGAGCTACTAAAAAGAATGTCAGAGCATTCCAGCTCACTACTCAAGAAGCAGAACTCATTCCAGATGTGATAGCTGGTACGTTCTTAGTTCACAACATTTACACAAAAGTATTATTTGACTTTGGTGCAAACCAAAGTTTTATAAATACTTCATTCTGCCAAGCTCTTAATTTACCATTAACCAACCTTAGGCAAATCTTTACAGTCGAAACGGCAGACGGAAATTCTGTCAAAATAGATAAGGTTTTGCAAAAAGAAAATATAGAACTTTCAGGTCATAAATTTCATGCAAACCTATTGCCAATGAAGTTAAATGGATTCGATGTCGAATTAGGAATGGATTGGTTAGTAGCCAACCATGCTCGAATCCTTTGTGATAAGAATTATGTAGAAATTCAGGCACCTACTGGTGAAATAATTATGATTACAGGAGATAAATCACGTAAGCCCATGAAGTTCATATCAGTAATGAAAGTTGCTAGTTATGAACGAAAACAAGGAATAGTGTATATGATTTCGGTAATCATTAACACTAAGGGTAAAGAACTTAAGGAAATACCAGTAGTCTCAGAATACCCAGATATATTCCCAGAAGAGTTACCAGGATTACCACCAGATAGGGAGGTATAATTTAGAACTCATTTAATTCCCGGAACTATACCAATAGCCAAGGCACCTTATCGGTTAGCACCCACAGAAATGTTAGAACTGAAAAAGCAATTAGATGAATTATTAAGTAAAGGTTTCATACAACCTAGTTCATCTCCGTGGGGAGCACCA
Organism: Helianthus tuberosus; assembly: GCA_030545235.1. Classification (NCBI taxonomy): domain Eukaryota; kingdom Viridiplantae; phylum Streptophyta; class Magnoliopsida; order Asterales; family Asteraceae; genus Helianthus; species Helianthus tuberosus. The sequence goes on along the minus strand of CM060448.1, from coordinate 42,146,482 downwards.
GTGTTGTTTGTAAAGAAGAAGGATGGTTTGATGAGAATGTGTATTGATTATAGAGAATTGAATAAAGTTACAATTAAGAATCGATACCCATTACCTAGGATTGATGATCTTTTCGATCAACTTCAAGGAGCTAGATACTTTTCTAAGATCGATTTACGCTCTGGATATCATCAATTGAAGGTACAAGAAGAAGACATACCTAAAACTGCTTTCAGAACTAGGTATGGTCATTACGAGTTTACAGTCATGCCCTTTGGATTGACGAATGCACCAGCCGCATTCATGGACATGATGAATAGAATCTGTAAACCGTATTTGGATAAATTTGTAATTGTTTTTATCGACGATATACTTATTTATTCAAAAAGTCAGAACGAGCATTGGAGCATTTGTATGCACTCTTAACTTTGTTAAGAAAAGAAAAGTTGTACGCCAAATTTTCGAAGTGTGAATTTTGGTTACAAGAAGTGCAATTCTTAGGTCACATGGTGAATCATGAAGGTATTCATGTAGATCCTGCTAAGACAGAGGCAATTACCAAATGGAAGGTTCCACAATCCGCAATGGAAATTAGAAGTTTTATAGGTTTAGCTGGATACTATAGACGGTTTATTAAGGATTTTTCCAAGATAGCTGTACCATTAACTAAGCTAACCTGTAAAGCAGTTAAGTTTGAATGGGGACCTAAACAAGAAGAAGCCTTTAGGATCTTGAAACAGAAATTAACCAATGCTCCAATCCTAGCCTTACCAGAAGGAACAGAAGACTTTGAAGTTTACTGTGATGCTTCAAAACTAGGATTTGGTTGTGTGCTAATGCAACGCAAGAAGGTAATTGCGTATGCTTCAAGACAATTGAAAAAGCACGAAGAAAACTATACGACTCATGACTTAGAATTTGGAGCCGTAATTTTTGCCCTGAAGATATGGAGACATTATTTATACGGAAGTAAGTTTACTGTCTATACAGATCATAAAAGTTTAAGATATATATTCGGGCAAAAAGAGTTAAACATGAGGCAAAGGAGATGGATGGAAATCCTAAGTGACTACGACTGTGATATCCAGTATCACGAAGGAAAGGCGAATGTAGTTGCAGATGCCTTGAGTCGTAAGTATCATGAGAAACAACGACGAATTCGTGCTCTTAGATTAAATCTACAATTAGATTTAATGGAACAATTGAAATATGTTCAGGAAACAGCAATCAAGGATGATGCTGAAGGAATGAAAGGACGAATAAAAGAATTAGAGCAAGGAGATGATGGAATTTGGAGATTCCACAAAAGAAGAATTTGGGTACCTAATCAAGGAGAATTAAGAAATAAGATTTTAGAAGAAGCCCATAAATCTAGGTATACCATGCATCCAGGAAACAATAAGATGTACCAAGATTTAAGAAATAATTTCTGGTGGATAGGCATGAAAAAGGATATAGCTCGATATGTTTCTAAGTGTCTTACTTGTTCACAAGTTAAAGCAGAACACCAGAAACCTTCAGGTCTACTACAACAATTAGAAATGCCTATATGTAAATGGGAACTCATAACAATGGATTTTGTTACTAAGTTACCAAAAACCAGAAAAGGTAATAATGCGATTTGGGTAATTGTGGATCGATTGACCAAATCAGCTCACTTTCTACCAATGAAAGAAACCTTTAGCATGGAAAGATTGGCAAAGTTGTATGTAGATGAAGTTGTATCTTTACATGGAGTTCCACTCTCCATTGTATTAGATAGAGATAGTCGTTTCAATTCTCATTTCTGGACTAGTTTCAAAGAAGCAATGGGAACTCGACTAAATCTGAGTACTGCATATCATCCACAAACAGACGGGCAAAGTGAAAGGACGATACAAACTCTAGAAGTCATGCTCAGAGCATGTGTAATAGATTTTGGTGGAAACTGGGATGATCACTTACCGTTAATTGAATTCTCCTATAACAATAGTTATCATTCAAGTATTGAAACTGCCCCATTCGAAGCACTGTATGGAAGAAAGTGCAGAACTCCAGTTTGTTGGGCAGAAATAGGAGAAAGTCAATTGTCAGGTCCTGAGATAGTGCAAGAAACGACCGACAAGATTAATCAAATCAAGGAAAGACTGAAGACGGCTCGAGATCACCAAAAGAGTTATGCAGACAATAGAAGGAAGCCATTGGAGTTTCAAGTTGGAGACAAAGTACTATTGAAAGTTTCTCGTTTGAAAGGAATAGTTCAGTTCGGTAAGAAAGGAAAGCTAAGTCCAAGATATGTAGGACCATTTCCAGTGATCCAACGTATAGGACCAGTTGCTTATCGTTTACAATTACCAGAAGAACTAGCTGGAGTACATGATGTATTTCATGTATCCAACCTCAAGAAATGCTTATCAGATGAATATTTGGTAGTACCTCTCCAAGATATAGAGATAAACGAAAAGTTAAAATTTGTTAAGAAACCTCTTCAAATAGAAGATAAAAAGGTGAAGTTTCTCAAACACAAACGGTTAGTACTTGTCAAGATCAAGTGGGATTCAAAGAGAGGACCTGAATACACTTGGGAGCTGGAATCAGAGATGAAGCGAAAGTATCCTCACTTATTCCAGTGAATCTTGAGGACGAGATTTTAAATAACGTGGGGAGGATGTAAGGACTCTCAAAATTATCCTAAAAGTACTCGTAAGTATAAACCCGGACCCCTGAAACCTTATCCTACATTAAAAAGCAAGAAAAACAAAATTCTAGGTTTCAGGCGGGCCGCGTAAAAGACAAGTTAGGTCTTACACGGGCCGCGTCAAACCTGTGTTGACCGGATAAGTGTTCCGAATCCACGTAGCGACCACCTGGCTAGCCTACTCGTGACTGGTCAAGCCTATTCGTAGACTGGGCGGCCACGCGGGCCGCGTAAGGTTGAGCTAAGGATTTACGCGGGCCGCGACAGACGTTAATTTTACCTATAAATAGCCCGTCACTTGCACAATCCACTGGTGTCAAAATCTTTTTGTAAAAACGAATTGATAGCACTCTGAAGTCGAAAATAGCAATAAAATTAGTGAGGCGTTGCTCCGATACCGGGTATTAACTCGATCGCTGCTACGATTCAATGTCCGATCGATTAAACTATCCAATGGATGTTTAAGTGCTGCCCACATTAGGGTTATTGCTTTGTCATTCGTTGTTAATTCAATGGATGTTTAAGTATCGCACTTTGTCATTCGATGTGAGGGTTTAATCTCGTGAGTTTTCGTAAATGCTGTATTAAGTTACTAACCGAGTTGTGTGCATGATATTAAATTTAGGTTAAAAGGCTAATCAGTAGGCTAGGCTCTGCTCAAATAAATCTGCAATGTGAGTCATTCTCTTTTTATCAAATTTGTTTACAAAAGCATGTTTATTTTCAAGGTTATAATTACGGGGATTAAGTCTTTGTAATCACCAAACGTACAGCCGGTATGTGGGGTTTTGTATACATTACTTGATAATCTTCACCATTGGGGCAGCCAAGGGGTGATATGACCATAGTCACAGACACCATTGGACAACGGGAGGGCCAATGGGTCGAGTGATAAAATACCGTGGGTAGTTGGTTTGATATCAGAAACATTGTAATCGCTCTTAATACTGTAAATTATAACAATGTGTCGTTTTAGTAAAAAGAATGATTCACCAGTATTTCCCGCTGACAAAACCTTTTTCAAACATGTTTCAGGTGATCTGTTATGATCCAAGAAAAGTGCCGTGAAGCACTACAAGCTTAAGGAAGTGGCTCAATATAAAATAAAGAAACATGTTTTGTAAAATAAAGATTTCTCCGTGAAATCTTATGATTGTAAGTTACTGGGTTTTTATCCCGAGTTGTGAAATAAAATAATTGGGAAATTGCAGTTTTAAAAAGATCCTGATAAAAACTTCCGCTGTTAAATAAATACCACCGGATTTTCTGTCCCGCGGCTCCTGAAACGGGTCAAACCGGGTCGGGGGCCGTGACACTTGTGTTAAACACTTTGTAGGCCTTAGCAGTGGTTGAGTATCCCATATGATATCCACTGTCTACTTTGGCTGTAAATTTTGAAATTGAGTCTTTTAAATTCAAAATAAAGCATGGGCAGCCAAATACTTTAAAATATGAGATCAGTGGATTGATCTTGTACAACAGTTCATAGGCAGTCTTTTGATGCCTGGGGTTGATTAAAATTCTATTCTGGACATAGCAAGCAGTGTTTACTGCCTCTGCCAAGAAAGTTAATGGCAAACCTGAATCAACAAGCATGGTTCTGGCATCCTCAATCAAAGTCCTGTTCTTTCTTTTAATAACCCCATTTTGTTCTGGTGTCCTTGGAATAATGTTCTGCCTTACAATAACTTTTGACACACAAAACTCATCTAGCCCCTATTTTTGAACTCTATGCCATTGTCACTCCTGAAGACTTTTACTTGCAAAATGCCTGCAGTCATCTTTGGAATGTAAGAAATAAGTCCATGTAAACCTAGAAAAGTCATCTACAATCACCAAACAATATCTTTTCCTTTTGAGACTCATGACTTTAACTGGGCCAAACAGATCCATGTGCAGCATTTGCAGACACTTGGTTGTTTTGGGCTCTTCAATGGACTTAAATGAGCTTTTATGTTGTTTTCCTTTTAAGCAGGAAACACAATGCTCAGGACAGGTGAACAGTTTTTGAGGTAAACCTCTTACTAACCCCTGTTTAGACAAAGTAGTGATGGTCTTGAGATTTGTGTGACCCAACCTTCTGTGCCATAATTCTGTCTCTTTGTTAGAGGCAGCTGAGAACAGACATGCATCAATCCAGGGGCTCTCTTTTGAAAGATCAACTACATAAACATTTCCACTCCTTTGAGAAACAAGTTGGGTTTTTCCATTTTTTATTATTTCTTCAATCTTTTTAACCATTTCTGGTCCAACAATCCTACAACAATCTTTAGTGAAGAATGAGCCATAGCCCTTATCACTCATTTGTGAGACACTAAGAAGGTTGAATTTTAGATTGTTTATTAGATTGACATTTTCAAACTTAACATTACCAGACCCCATCACCTTCCCTTTACTATTATTCCCAAAGGATATATCACCCCCTCCATGAGTTTTGAAATCTTTGAGTAGGGCTTTACATCTTGTCATGTGCCTGGAGCCTCCACTATCTACATACCAAAGACTATCTAAGCATGCAGAAGCTCCTTGCACATGAAGTAAAAGGTTAGTTCATTAGGGTCTCCAAAGCCAATAAGGCTTTTGATGGTGTCTCAACAGTGTGTGTGTTAAGTTCAGGTGGATGGACAGTGGTTAGCTCAGGGGTTTGAACATTTTTGGGAATGTTTCTCTAACCACTGTTGGGGGTCTTGCCATGTCATCTGCTGATAACCAAAATGATGCCAGTTCACTCTTGGTTTAGAAGGTTTTTTGTAAACCTCATAAACATGTGGGATCCTTTGGTATGGTGGTTGACCTTTATCTCTTCGGTATTGGTTAGTAGGGGGTGCATCAGTCACCTGAACATCTCTTTTAACAGAGGTTTGGTTCAGCTGTTTTGTAACAGCTGTTTGAACTGGCACAAACAGTGGTTGATTCTTGGTGAACTTGACAGATGAATTTGATGAACTCATTGGTGTTTTAGACATGTACTCTTCCTTTTTTACCTCAAAAGATTTCAAGTACACACACTGCTGAGTAGGATGGTTGTTTTTACCACATATGGTGCAGCTCTGTGAAGGCTCAATGGTACTTGTTTTGTTAAGATCATAAGCTTTTAAATGAAAACAATCCTTGGTCAAGTGATTTTTCTTTTCACAAAAGTCACAAAACAAGTTTTTAATCTTTTCTCTTTTCTTACTCTTTTCAGACTCCTTTGCAACAAAGTTTTGAACCACTATTGGGATGTCCTTAAGAGGGATGACTTTGGCCTTAGGAGCTTTTACACCATCAGTGGTTGTGAAGTCCATTGGTTTGAAATTCTCAAGGATGTCACCCTCATCATACCATGTGGGTTTAAATTGGTATTTCTAAATTTCCTCAAAAGTTGAGGACCCCACAGATCTTTCCAGAGTGATCATGTTACCAAGTTTATCAGTTATTTTAACTTCATGGCCATCATTGTTTGTGGGTATGATTTCGACAGTGTTTTCTATTTCATCATGTTTTTTAAAGCCAACACCAAATTTCACATTGCTTTTGATCTGTTTTTCAAGCATGACCTCATAACCTTTGCAGGATTCCACCCATTTTTCACAAGTGATTTGGGTGGATTCAAACTCCTTTTTGCAGGCTTGATATTTTTCTATCATAGTCTGGAGTTGGTCCTTGGTTATGCTATGCTCTTGTTTAAGACTGCAGATTTCATTATCTTTTTCAGTCAATTCGATTTTCAGTTCTTTTAATGACCTTTCAAATTGAACTTCATCATTTAAAATTCTATCCCTATAGTTTTCATTCACCTCTTTAATATTAGCAAATGCTATGAGGCATTTGTCTGAACACAGATTTTGGAGAACCTGAGATGATACCTTAGCTGCAGCCATCATGGCACAATCACAAACATGCTCTTTCTCATCAGCCACCTTCTCTTCCTTTTCACCATGCTTCTTCTCTTCATCTTCAGACCAGGAGTCAGACAGTGGTTCCAACAGGGGTTCTGAACTTTCTCCCAGCAGTATTTCAGCAACAGCAGTAACCACTGCTTCAACAATTTCATCCACTGTTTTAGCACTTGACTGCCCTTCTTCAGTTTCGAGCCCTTCTGGTATTGACTCTAATACCATAAAAAAAATTCATCATTAGAAGCATTATTAGTAGCATAGAGTGAAAAATTTTCATCACCTAGCTCATCAGGTAAGTTGCTCCAGTCAACAAAGCCTTGGGTGAAAAAGCTTTGCTGATCTGGTTGAACCACTGCTGGTGGTGCAGCTTGTTGTGGTGCAACTGGTTGCACTTGAACCTGTGGGACAGGAGCTTAAACATACTGAATTTGTGGGATAGTGGTTTGAACATAATGCAAAGGAACAGGGTTTGCATAATGAGTAGTGTTTACATGGGCAGCAGGGGTATAATGGGAATACTGCACAGTGCTTTGGTTATTTTGTGGTCTTGGACTAGGGTGAGTGATAATAGGTCCATTTATTTGACTCCTACATTGCCTAGCAAAGTGACCTAACCTGTTGCACTTGTAGCATTTGATTTTAGATTTATCCAACCCTACTTTTAAATTCCCATGCAACCCTGGGAATTTTCTCCCTGTCCTTTTGTAAAACTTGCTGGTTCTAACACTCAGCAATGCAAGTTGGTGCAAAATGTCCATTTCCTCTAAATCAACTGGATCAAAATGCTGAAGGTCATTGAGTTCAAAGCACAGATTGTCAGAGTTCTGGCTTTCTACATTTGCTGTGAAAGCATAATTGGATGAGTGAGGATCAGAGTTGAAGTTACCACCAGCAGTTATGTCAATAAAATGATCAAAACTCTGATCCTTACTACTGCCAGACTCTTCCTGACCCAAAAGAGGTGTGTTGCCAAATGAGTAGTCATCTACAACTTTGCCAGGCTCTTGCAACTTCTTTTTCTGGTTTAACTCCCTTTCATAGGTCAGGAGTCTACCATGAAGCTGGGTCAGTGTCAGATCTTTAAACTCAACAGAGTTTCTGGTTACAAAAGCAATTGTATCCCATTTTCAGGGAGTGACCTAAGGAACCTGCTATTTTGTGCTGATTTAGTAAATTCAACATTAACAAGTTTTAGTTCACTCATGAGACAGCTAAATTGCTCAAACTGTTGTGTAAATGATTCACCCTTAATGTGACAAAATGTTTCATACTGTTGGTTCAAAATTTCCCTGTTGTTTTCAAGCACTTCATCAGTCACCCCAAATTGTTCCTTAAGTGTATCCCATAATTCCTTGGCACTGTTACAGTGTAACAGTCCATCATAAATTTCATTGGGCAAAGCAGATGCAACGATGCTAAATACCTTGGCATCCAGTTCAAATTTCTGATAATCCAAATCAGTAAAGTTCTCAACATTCTCAGGTTCGAACTTCTTTGGATCCTCAGCACTCGGCACCATTGGAACATGTGGTCCAAAGACAACCGATCTCCAACATCCGGTGTTCTGTTGAGCAACAATGTGACCCATCCTTCTCTCCCAGATGTTGTACTCATTTCGCTTCAACATGGGTGGTTTGAAAAGTGAACCGATGTTATTGTTAACATCTTGTGATTGTGACCTCATCCTGGTTGTTTTACAGGTATTGATTAATCAACTTTGTTCGTGATTAAACCTTACTCTGTTTTTCAACGAAACAAACAATTCAAAGAATCAACTATTATGAGCTGAACTTTTTACGTCAAAATGATTGTTAGATCAAATTTGACTGTCCTAGCTCTGATACCAATTGTTAGGATCTGAGTTTCTTATGATTTTGTTTTCGTTTGATAATAATGAAAATGAACAAGAACAATTGCAGCAGAATATAAATGGAAACAAACTTTCACACACAATCAAACAGGAGAAATGCTTTCAACACACAAGTTTATCATTGAACCGAATGATTGAATTTATTTCAAACTTCAATTACTAATGCATGCATGTATCACAAACTCCCCCTCAGCCTGAGCTCACAACAATTTGCTCGTACAGAAGGACAAGTGATGAAAGAGCTAATAGAACAATATTGGGTACTGTTCTATTTATAGGCACGAGCAAACCACTGTGGCATCTTTACTGACGTCACCAATGATAATGACATCTAACCTCCTAACAAACTCTAACTACTGACCTATTATAACCACTGATAGCAAACAACTGATTACAATATATTACCAAGAGATAAACTAAACTACTGATTCTTCATTCCACTGCTCAGGCTCCAGCAGTGCTTTAGTCTTCAGCAGTACTTGAGGCAAGGCAGTTGTTTGAGCATCAGCACATAGTCTTCATCAGTCTTTTGGGTCAGCAGTAGTTAGGAAGGACAATACTTTGAATTCATCAGATGTTAGAGCCACTTTCAAAGGGGAGAGATTGAATACAAACATCTGCTTATTCTGGATCTACTGCTCTGATCCGGTTTTGGCTTTAATCAACTGTTCCTTTGTAAGGTTCAATCCCAACAATCTCCCCCTGGAACAGATGATTCCAAAACCCTTCATTATTGTGAATCTTTATTGCCTCATCAACAGTTCTCTGACTTGTCCTTTGAATTGTAGTTCAAAGTCCAAAGAATCTGTATCATCCTCATCCCTGCACAGTGTAAGATCAAGGAGATCTTGCAGATCTTCAACACCTAGGCCCAGTGCTTTTTCCCTTGTTATTTTCTTCATTTCACCACTGGATTTGATCAAAGTTAATACGTGGGTCTGTTTGTCAGATTTCCACTTTAGTATTTTTGAATCCAGTGGGTTTCTTGGGAGAGGTTTTATTGCAGATGAGTTTGGAGATGGTGGCTTAGTGATAACTGGCTGAGCAGTATTTGTAGTTTGTGTCAATTCAAGTTTTTCTGCTATCATCTGCTTAAGCCCTATTTATACAAGGTAATCCCTGTTGGTGCACTGATGTCTGTTAACTTCGTCTTTAACTTCGTCTTGTATTGTATGTATTAGATCAGGGCACGAAAAACGAGGAAACATGATTTATAGGTAATTCCGCTTGAAATGGTTTTGATATATTTCAAACGGAATTAACAGATTCACACGGAATTACTAATTCCACACGGAATTAAGTAATTCCGTATGAACAAGTGATTCCGCTTCAATTGGTTTCAAGCGGAATTACATGCCTATAAATACTGAACTTGTCATGTTCATTACACACGGAATTACGGTGTTGAGAGCTGAGGTGCTGCCGGATTTTTGGCAGAATTGTTTGTAATAGCTCAGGATATCAATAATAGATAAAGATTGAAAAGGAACAAGTTGTGTTGACATCTTTTACATTGATTCCGCCTTTGTATCTGATGATGAACTACTCAGAATGACTGTTTAGGGTCACCGGTCGATCCAACAAGTGGTATCAGAGCTCAGGATGAGGAGTTCATACCAATTCAGCTTGATTATAGCCGATTTTCTTACTCCTACTCATTCTTTTCTGATTTGAACTAGATTTCACGGTTGAAATGGCCTGATTTTCACATATATCAAGCGAAACATACTTTTAACCAATCCTTGAAAGTATTGGACTTAAAATTGATCAAAATTGGACAAAATTGCTAATTCCGCTTGAAATTTTGTTTGAAAATGCTGACGTCATAGTAATACCGTTTGAAATGGATCACTAATTCCGCACGGAATTAGCTATATTGCTTTAATTTCGCTTGAAAATTCACAAGTGACTTAATTCCGTTTGAAAGAAAACTAATTCCGCACGGAATTAGTTCTTGATTGATAATCTCGCTTGAAAGTAATCTAATTTCGCACGAAATTAGACTTGTTTTGTAATTTCGCTCGGAATCATAATTCCGCGTGAAGTAATTTCGCATAAAACTTCTGTTTTTCAAAACCAAAAATTTTCTAAGTGTTTGTTGACTGTTTCAGGTACTTGAAAGATGGATGATTTGTTCATGAATCCATTTGGTGACGTGTTTGCATTTACGGGTAGTTCGGAAGACGGTACTTCAGATAGCATGAAGGAAACTACACCAACACCAAGTGCGAAGAAAATTATGTCGGATGCTATGAGTGTTGATAGTGCATACGGAACATACAACAAGCCGCCAAAGTTGATGGCAATTGAAGACTACAACAGGTGGGCTACCAGATTTGAGGAATCGCTCAAGGCGTTTGCTTATCTTTGTTGGAGAAGTTTGAAAAATGGCTTTGATATGGGGAGAGATGATTTTGAGAATTTAGAGGAAAATCAGATTGAAAGATACGTAGCTGAACAAAAGTGAATCGCTCTGCTTCACCAATCTGTTCGAGATGACATTATTGCATTGATCGAGTACAAAGATTCGAAAGACCTTTGGAAAAAATTAAGAGTAAAATGTATTGGTAGTGCTGAAATAGTTAAGAACAACAAGAAACTGTTACGCAAAGAGTTTGATTTTTTTGGTTGTTTAAAGAACGAGTCGGTTTCCAAGATGATTGAGAGATTTGGGCATCTAATGATGGAGCTTGCTAGACATGACATCATTTACTCTCAAGAAGAGCTAGTAGACAAATTGTTTAATGCTTTACCGAATGAGCAAGACTGGCAGTACTTTGCTTTGATGTTGAAAAACACCATTAAGCCGCCATAAGTTCTGACAGTGGATCTGCTTATTGAAAGACTGGAAAGCCATGAGTTAGAGATAAAGAAAGCCAGCAAAGTCAACAATTCAACTTATCAGCAGAATGTGGATTTGTATTATAGAAGCAGTGTGATCCCAAAGACTGCATCACCAAAAACAGCTTTTTCTGGTGAGAGTTCAAACTCAGTGAATCATGAAACTCCAAGCAGTGGCTATCATATGGGTTCTTCGTCAAATACTTCAAACCAGTCGGCTTCAAAGAATCTATTTCAATGCAATATCGCTGTGGATTTGAAGAATGGTCAGAATTTCAGTGAAGAATCTACGAAACAACAGATGGTGTTTTTAGCGTCTGTGTTGGAATCGTACGAAAGTCTCGTTGCAGGAAAGATAGGCAACACCAACCTAACAAAGGAAGACTACGATCAAATAGATCCTGAGGAGATAGAATTGATTGACATAAGGTGGTGTATGGCCAGTTGTAACGCCCTGCAATTTTGTACCTCCTATATTTGGAAACCTTTGTTTATAATCCTATTTTTGGAAAATTTGCGTTCTTGTAATCGTCGCTTCGATGTAACCTTTGTAGAATCCAAGACTTGAATCACAATGAAATTCTCGTTTGAACGAAATATTATTCAAGGATTCTTTATTTATCGACACTTGATACTCTTTAAACTAGTTAAAACTCTTAAAATAATGAGATTCAGAAGCTTCGTGAAATAAATAACCGTTCTAAGGTTTTTATCCTAATTTAAAGTCGTTCATAAATACGGTTATTTATCGATCCTATTTTATTTATTTAATTAATATTATTATATAAAAAGTTTATCTTATAATACCTAGTTAGTCTCGTTAGATATTAAAGTTAGTAAACTAACCTAGTTAGTTTGTAATATAAAATTAGTTCCTTAAAAACATTATAACTTGGTTATCTAATAGTTCAGGGGTGATTAATGCAATTTCTGAAAGTATAAAGTTGCAGGGACTGTTTGAGTAATTAACTGAAAGTATATAATAGGGGCTGAAAGTATAATATATCAAAATTTTGTTTTAAAAAAATATATGCTGGAGACAGGACTCGAACCCAGGTCAACAGCTTCCCAAACGCGCGCCCAAACCACTCCACCATGGCCTTCACATCTGACAAACCCAGCTGCTTAAATCATTTAACAACTCGTTCGATCGCACCCTGGCAGCCGCGACCAGAAGCCTTCCAGCTCGTGTTTTAGCGCATTTTTTGGTGTTTATTTGATTTTTAAACTCATTTTTAACATTAATTATCAAACTACAACCTAACCTAACACTTCCCTATAAATCCCACACCAAATCAAAGCTTTTGACACTTTGGAAATCATTCTAAACTCTCTCAAGACACCTCTCAATCAACTGCAAATTCGAAATTCGTCCAGATTCATACCATGTTCTTAAAACAAGCATATCTCACTCATTTCTTATCCGATTCACTCAATTCTTTTTCCTACTTCTTTGGATTGATCTTAGCTACGTTTCCAGAGGTTTTCCCTGGAAAACCAGAGCCTGGAACGTCGCCAAAAGGACTCCAAAGTAGGTTGTTTGTTTCTGTTTTCATTTAATCTTTGCTAAACTTGTGTAAACTTGAGTCTAACTCATCTCGCACCTATGTCCTTATGCTTACAACCTATCTTATGGTTGGTTAGGCTTAAAAACAAGGTTGAGACATACAACATTAGAGGATAAACCTCAAATACTTTCGGTTTTAATTAGGGTTTTTAACCCACAAGTCATGTTCAAGCTTCAAGCTTGATGAAGGTGAGATTAAGGGTCAACTTGGGTTGCCCAACATAGAATTCCCACATGCCCTGATGATTTCTCATAGTATAGTGATTCTTATTCTTGTATTGTTGTTAGTTCATGACCCTCCTTGGTTGTTTTTACATCAAGTGTAGTGGTGAACACTTAAGAGGTACCTAAATGGAAGCTTGTTCTTCCTACCTCCTACATGATTTCTATGACATTAGAGGTACCTAAATGAAGATGTTAATCTTCTACCTCATTCTTGAACTATTAATCTTTTGGACTTATTAATATATCTATATAACCTATACGATACAAAACCACATAATCCAAATAATCGAATCTTAGATGATGATCTAGTGTTCATATGTCAAGTACTAGATTACATCATCCTATAGTATGATAACTTGTTACGATTCTAATAGAACCTTGTTCCATGAAACCATATAAACTCCTTGGAGTTACATAGTGTCAAGAACAAGTATCATATGTATTAGATGATCATTTTCACATGTTATTCTCATATGTTATTTTATGTTGTTTTAAATACCGAATCTCGACTCTAAACATACTTGAACTTTAACCCTTACACATTCAACCTTCTAACCTCATCAACTTCGTCACATTGGATAATCGGAAAGCATATGCAATATTGTGAGTATACTTGAACCCCTTTTTCGTTTACCACTTTTTGGGGTGTAACATGTTGTTTATAAACTTACACACAAACTTTATCATAATACATAAACATTCCTATTACACGCATGCTTATTTGATTACTTGATACTTTAAACTTGGGTTGAGGACATTATGTGTTAGACTTATCATTAACTTCGTACGAGCCAAACCATGACATATGTAGCGCTATAGGATTAACGACCCGCCCGTAGACTTGTGGTTATGTCATGAGCATATTTCGTTTCATTATTGGTTTGATATGTTTGACACATGTCAATTTTATAGTTTATCTCGTATCAAGAGCTTGCCACATGGAATTGTTTAAACTTATCTTTTGATACGTATGTACCAAACTTGTATACTCGCCTTTGCTTTTGCATTGAACTTTATTTTAAACATGTTACAGGTTGAGGATGATGATGCTATGAAATGAAGTAGCGTTGATGCCTAGATACACATATAGACGTTTAGGTTTAATCGTTATATCAATTTTTTATTATGTTGTATGGTATTTCCCTTGAACTTGATGTTATTTGATTTCTTTGTAATGTTGACAAGTAAATTATGAAATGAAATCGGTTTATTAAATATTGTCGCAAATAGCGTTATGATGTCTCTAGCAATCTTCACACTTCGTCTCATCCCGATGTTTCCGCCATTGGTTGGGGTGTGACACCAGTGCAGTGAGAAGAGCGCAGCGATTCATGGAAATTACAGGAAGACAGTCTATTGGTGGACCTTCTACCAAGTTAGGCTTTGACCAGTCAAAAGTGACGTGTTTCAAATGTAAACAGAAAGGTCACTTTAAACGTGAGTGCAGAAATGCTTACACTGATGATACTGTAAATCCTTTTCGAGAGGATTATTACAAAAAAGGCAATTTATCATCAGAATAAAGCAGAACCTCCCAGGATGAAGCAGATCGAGGAGGCACCCAAAGAGAAATCCAGGGCACTTGCAGTTTTTCATGACGATGAAGGTTATGACTGGAGTGACGTTTTGCCTGAGGAAGACGCAGTTGGTTATGCCTTCACAGCAGCAAAGATTGTTCCGTTTAAAGATAAAAGAACTGAAGAAGTGAAGTATGTGAACAGGAGAGAAACAACTCAATTCATGAAAAACAAAATCTATCGTACCTAGATGGAAGCAAAGAAAGCAAGATGATGGGATCCTGATAGAGAGTGTTATCTTGATCCAAATGGAAATATAGCTGTGGATCCAGATACTGTTGATGTTGAAGTTCTAACCAATCAAATTGCTGATGAAGAAGAAGCTAGACAGAGAGAATGGTGGGGAGGAGGAGAATCTGATAAGAAAGAGAAAGAGACAGCAAAAGAACTGCAGCAAAAGAAGATTGACGATGGAATCATTGATACATCACAAGAACTCAATGCTGAAAACTTGAAGAAGATGGCTGACAAGGTTCTAGCTGCGAAAGAACTAGAGGTAGTTTCTGGTTCTGGAACTGAGTCCAAAAACGAGGTCAGTTCAAATGAAACACATGAGTCAGGTAAGAATGGTAAATTTGAGAACAACTGCAAAAATTGCATGAAAGGGTGCAAAGTTTGTAGTACAAATGCTTATCTCAGTGGTAAAAAAGTTGAAGATTTGACTAGTAGAGTCAGAAGCGTTGAAGATCTTAAACCGTGATAAGTTGTTAAAAGCTTCAAATGAAAAATTAAAAGAATTAACTGAGAAAATCGAAAACGATAAAAATGACGTAGAAAGAATTAGGAGAGAAAATGAAAAATTGATTCTTGAAAAACGTTAAATCTCAGAAAATTTTGAGAAGCTTAAACGAACGGTTAAAGATTGTGATGAAAGAAATGGTAAGACAGACAAAGAAAATCTTCAGCTGACAGGTGTTCTTAGAGTGAAAGAGGAGTTAATTAATCAACAGTTGGATGAAATTGCCAAGTTGAAGCTTCAATTCCAAGAAGCTAAAATTGAAAATGAACGTATCCAGCTGAAATTAACCAGTTACAACTCCGCAAGCTTTGTTTTACAACACATTGTTCCCAAACCCATAGGGAAAAACAAAGCAGGTGAAGATGTCTTTTCGGATGGAACAGGGGTGGGGTATCATCAAGTTCCACCACCAGTTTTAAACAATTATTCAAAGAAAAAGTCAGGGCTGGTTAATGATGAAGATGAAACAAATGATATAAAACTTCCAGAATCAATTGATGTTACATTTTCTTCATCATCATCCGATGAGAGTGTTCAAACTGAGATTGTGAAAAGCACAGCTGAAAGTGTTTTGAGGTCTGAGAGTGATACAGCTGAGGATGATAAGTGTTTTCTGAACAATTACATTCCGAAACCAAAAACCAAAGACAACTTAAATGAAGAGCCTGCTCTTGTCATGTACAAGATGTCGGGATCGGATAAGTTGTATTCGGATTCTGAGTTTCCACTGGAGAATGTTAATGTTGCTAAATTGACAAACGTGTTCAAAATGATTGAAATTGATCTGTCTGAAGTGAAAAGTTTGAATCAAACAAAGAGGCAAATGAATTTTGAAAAAAATAAAGCTTACAACAAGAAGCCTGTTGTTCCACCATGTTTTTATAACAACAATCGAAACAGATGGTCGGGTGGTTACCAGGGTGGTAAAAATTATCAAAGGAAAAATGTTCAAAACAGAAGGTTTGCTGAGAAAAAGGTGTTTGTGAATGGTTCAAGTTCACTTTCTGATGAAGAAACTAAGATCTTTTCAAAATCAAACAAAGAGTTCTTTGAGAAAAAGGCTTCACAGCCTCAGTCTGAAGGTACGAGTCGGGTAATTGACACTCGAACATGCTTCAGATGCAATCAAGTTGGACATATTGCACGAAAGTGTACAAACTTGAAGCCTAAGATTGAAGTTGTGATGAACCAAAGAAAGAAAGATGATGTGAAGGAAAAAGCACCATTGTTTGTTGAGAAAAAGGTTTTGAAAAATGAAAACATTAAAGTCAAAACTGAACCTGCTAAAAAGGTGGTAACTAAAAATGACAAATTTTACAAGCGAGTTGCGTCACCTCAACAAACATGGAAGCCAAAAGTGGTTGAGAAGAAATCAAGTTTTCAAAAACCAAAGGTTTCGGAGATTGAAAAACAATCATCTTCTACCACATCGGTAAAGATGAATGTTCCTTTGGATTATTATGAGAAACTTGAAAAAAAAAATTCCAAGGTTTCTGAGAAGAAGATTGTTTCAAAGTCAGACCAATCATCTGGTCAACCTCAGAAAAATGATTTCTTTTTATACAAGAAGGTTGAGATTGGATCTGAGGAGAGTTTGAAAATGAACGACAAAAATTTTCCACCATTATTTACAACAAAAACTCACATTAACATCAAGTTACCTGAGTCGAAGGAGGCTTGGGTGGCATCAAAAACTAACTAAGTTTGGTTGAAATGTGCAGGAGCTTCCAAGATCCATCTCACGCTGGATTATGGATAGTGGAGCTTCTCGGCACATGACAGGGAAAACAGCCCTGTTGTAAGATGTTAGAAATTTCAATGGAGGTTATGTGGATTCGCCGGAAATCAAGGAGGTAGAATTATTGGTGAAGGAACGCTATCCAATGGCATTGTATTGTTTGAAAGAGTTAACTACATTGCTGAGCTGGAGAATAATCTTCTGAGCATTTCGCAAATCTGTGATAGGGTGTACACCACTCACTTCACAGACAAAAAATGTTTGATCTTGAAACCAGGATTTGTTGTCCCCGAGGAGTGGATTATCATGAGAGCACCCAGGGTGATGATCTGTACGTGTTGGGTATGAGTGTAGCTACTACTACCACGGGTCAGGCACACTGCTTTATGTCAAGAGAAAATGAGAAGGAGTCGAGATTGTGGCACCGGAAAATGGGTCATATACATTTGAGAAAAATGAATCACCTGGTGCATAACGATTTAGTTACTGGTGTTCATGTTAAAGGTTTTCATCTTGAAGGAGAGTGCATTAGTTGCATGAAAGGAAAGCAAAAGAAGAAGTCACACCCGAAAAAGAAAGTCAATTCAGTCTCAAGACCTCTGGAAAGATTCACATGGATTTGTTTGGTCCTGTGAATGTCAAAAGCATTACAGGAGATCTTTATTTTCTTGTGGTGACTGATGATTATTCAAGATTTTCGTGGGTATCATTCTTGAAGTCAAAAGATGAAATGTTTGAAAGTTTGATGGTTTTGTTTAGAAAAGTTGAAAAATCTGTACCAGACACGGATAAGAAGAATCAGGAGTGATAATGGTACTGAATTCAAGATGGAAGAATTTTGTGAAGAAAGAGGTATATTGCATGAGTTTAGTGCTCCGTACACTCCACAACAGAATGGAGTCGCAGAACGCAAAAACCGGACACTAATCAAAATGGCTAGAACAATACTTGCAGATTCAAAGTTACCGATAAATTTTTGGGCTGTAGCTGTTGCTGTCGCGTGCTATACGCTCAACAGAGTTCTCACTATCAAGAAATTCAACAAAACATGCTTGGAGTTGATTAATAACCGCAAACCAAATTTGAAGTATCTTGAACCGTTTGGGTCACCCTGTACTATTCTAGAGCCTTTTGGAAAGTTTGGTCTGAAAAGTATTGAGGGAATATTCGTTGTGTATTCAAGTCCATTACGACGAGTGTTCGTTCCTAGTTTGAAGCGGATTATTGAAGCTCATAATGTTGAATGTCAAAGTTATACTATGCCACCACAGAATCCTGGAGATTCATGGCGTTTTAACTACGACACTTTGTGGGATTCGTTTGACATGAAAGAAGAGGAAGAAGAAGAAGATTTCTTTGACGAGTTGGATATTTTAAGAGAGTATGAGTCTTTGCAGGAAAGGTTTCCAGCGGAGTATTCTAGGCGACTAGGCAAACTTCGAATGATGATAAAGCCGGTCCAAGCAATACTGGAGAACATGATGATATTCAACAAAATGAAGTTGCTCATGATAATCAGACATCAGTCAATGATAATCAGGAATCTGAGAACATACCAGTATTTGATCATGGTGATTCAGATTCTAAGGGGGAGCAGATTCAGTTTTCAAGTCAAACAAACCCAGTTAGTGAACAAGGTGCAAATCAGAATATTACTAATCTGGAAGGCGAGGTAGATGTTCCAAGCAAAGTGATGCTAAGAACTCTTTCATACCATCCAGGGGAGTTGATCATTGGAGAATTACAATCAGGCGTTCGCACTAGACGTCAAATTGACCAAGGCCTTACATGTTTTTATTCCTTAGTAGCACCTTTACTAACTGAATTTTCATTAAGTTGCTTTATTTCGCAGATTGAACCGTGAACATACAAAGAGGCGCTAACTGAAGATTCTTGGGTCAATGCTATGCAAGAAGAGTTAAGTCAATTTGAGAAGTTAGGAGTGTGGAAGTTGGTAGATTTGCCAGATGGTCATAGGAAGATCAACACAAAATGGGTATTTAAATGCAAGAGAGACGATCGAGGGGTTGTTGTACATAACAAAGCTCGACTCGTTGTCCAGGGCTTTAGTCAGTAGGAGGGGATAGATTTTACTGAAGTGTATGCTCCTGTAGCTAGACTTGAAGCAATTAGGATCTTCTTAGCATTTGCTTCATGGAAAGATTTTAAAGTTTATCAGTTAGATGTTAAATCGGCTTTTCTATATGGGAAGGTAAAAGAGGAGGTATATGTTGGACAGCCACCGGGCTTTTCTGATCCAATCCACAAAGACAAGGTCTACTTGCTAGACAAAGCGCTGTATGGTTTACACCAGGCCCCGAGAGCTTGGTACGAGACGTTGTCTCAACACCTGCTTGCCAACAGCTTTATTCGTGGAAAAGTGGATGCCACTCTCTTCACCAATTTAGGCGATGGTCATCTTCTGATAGTTCAGATATACGTGGACAACATCATATTTGGGTTAACAAATGAGAATCTGTGCAAAGATTTTGAAGAAGTTATGAAGCAAAAGTTTGAAATTTCATCAATGGGTGAGATGAAATTCTTTTTAGGTCTTCAGGTGGAACAACTACCCAAAGGAATTTTCATATATCAGACGAAGTATGTTCATGATATCTTAGAAAAATTTCGGATGTCAAGTTCTACTCCAGCCTCCACCCCATTAGCAACGAACCATGGGATAAACCCTGATCTCACCGGAGAGAAGGCAGACGAAACAATGTATCGTTCAATGATCGGTTCGCTAATGTATCTGACTGCTTCAAGACCCGATATCATGTATCCAACGTGCCTCGCAGCAAGATATCAATCTAACCCGAGAGCTTCGCATTTGGTGATTGTGAAGAGGATATTACGCTACCTGAAAGGAACTCCATCATTGGGGTTGTGGTATCCTAAAGAAGGCGACTTTACGCTCGAAGGGTATTCCGATTCAGATTTCGGATGCTGCAAAGTTAATGCAAAATCAACAACGTCGGGTTGTCAGTTTTTCGGACCTCGCTTGGTCACCTGGCAGTGTAAGAAGCAAACTTCTGTGGCTCTATCCACATGTGAAGCGGAGTATGTATCTGCTAGCAGTTGCTGCTCTCAGATCTTGTGGATCCAGCAACGGATGCACAACAATGGTTTGCAATTTCTTACTACTCCTATCTTTGTTGATAATGAGGCAATGATTAATATCACGAAAAATCCTGTTCATCACGCTAAAACGAAAAACATAGAAATTCGTCATCGCTTCATCCGAGATTGCTTCGAGAAGAAGTTGATACGAATTGAGAAAATCCACACTGACGAACAGAAAGCTGATTTACATACCAAAGCTTTTGATAAAACATGTTTTAAATATCTTTTAAAATTGAACGGTATGAAGCTTTTATCGGTGTCGGAGGAAATTCTTGGCGTTAATGAGGGAGATACTGTTGAAGATGCTGAAAAGCAATCGGCAATGGTTTGTCGATTTTTTTTTGTTTTGGTATTTAGGGGGAGTTAGTATACTTTCAGAAAATACAAAAACAGTAAAAAATTTCAAAATCCAAAAACAATAGAAAACTGAAAAAGAGTTTGTGTAAAAGGGGAAAATGATAGTACATCGGCTAGACAGTTACAGTATGCTAAAGATTTGTAATGTTTAAAAGTTTTTAAACAGTCTCGCTGATGATATGCCGATAGGTTTTTACACATTCAGTAAATCTTGTTTGGGATATAAACCTAAATTTCAAACTTGCTTATTTTGTGGGGAACACTACTTGGATATATAGGTAACCCCTGAAATCTCGTTTGAAATATCCCTCTTTCTGAGATACTAGGTCTTTATACTCAGTGATATCTGGGGTATTATTCCTGGACTTCTGATTTTGCGGAAGCAATGGCCTAGTCCCCGTATAATACTTTTCGCTTGCTTGAAAAATAGCTCACCCCCAGCATAAAAAATGATGAAACATTGCAAAATGCTAATCATGTGCTGTTGTAAAAAAGATTCTCTAAAGGGAACACACCAAAAGTCGAACCGTCATCTCTTTGCTGAACGGAAGTTCTAACCTGAGCTCTCACGGTTTCTGTGACAACTCGTAGTTTAGAACCCGTCATTGCATCTTGATGTAACATACTTAAACGTTATGTGACTAATTGACTTGTTGGTTTGATGAATGATATAAGTGAATTTATGTGATTATGTGTTGTGCTTGTATGTATGCGTGTATTATATGACCCGAGCCACAAGGACCCGACTCGAGACCATGCAGTCTTGAGTGAACAGGAAACAGTTGGGCCGGTTGGGCCGTGCACCTCATTTAATCCATCCGAAACCCATTAGGGTGCATTAACTTGAAGCTAGTATATAACCTTGTTGTTAGCCAACATTACCATCTTTGGGCAACTTACACACACTCTCCTACACACACACTCCTACCTTCTCACTCACTAAAACCCTAAAGATCAAACATCACCTCTCCTCTCCTTCCCTCTCGGACCAAACCGGTGACAACAAGGGTTCTCGGATTAGCTTGTGCACACCAAGTGAAGCTTCCTCCTTCACTAATACTTCTCGAACCGGTTAGTGATTCATGATTTGGTGTTTTGTCAAATGATGTTTTGATTTATATGATTTTATACATGGATTAGTAAACAATACATGATGAGTTAGTGTTCAAGTAATCGATTCATAAGTGTTTCATATTGTGTATTTATATTTCGGTTGATGATGATGTAAGATGAAGATTATTTGATAATATGTTGCTTGTTGAGCTTTATGCATGATAAGTACATCATTCTTGAATGAATGGTATTAAGATTGTTGGTAGATGATGATATAATGCCGGCTTGGTATAGATAAAATGCGATTGATCATGAATATGAGTAATCGGCTCTATATGGGTTAAATCCGAGTAGCTTGGTTATGTTTAAGAGGTTTATTGCTTATGAGGTAGGATTTGCATATGTGTATTAGATGATGTGCATGGTTATAACATATGATAGGATAAGATGGTTTGATTTATCATATTTCAAAATATGGAAAACCCTAACACGATGAACAAGTTTGAAGGTTATTATGAATTTTTGAATATGAGATGAACATGCTATGAACATTTGAAAAATGCTTGTTTGATCCATTTTAGTAAATTGTTAGACAAGAAAACATGTTTATATGGATAGTACATAAGGTTGCATGAAATGGAAATTCTATTGGTTAGTACACTTTGTCGAATCAGCAGGTGCTGGGAGTCGAGACCTCTGGTTTCGACTCGAGACCATCTAGAAGCCAGCTCGAGATCAGCGGTTGCGAGTCGAGAACCTCTAGTCTCGACTCGAGACCACAGCTCCCTCACACAAAACAGCATGACTCGAGACCATGGTTGCGAGTCTTGTTGCGACTCGAGACATGGCCCGAGACCTCCTTGTTGCGACTCGAGACCTCTAGGACTTCAACTCGAGACCACGCCATCTCGACTCGAGATCCTTAGTCTCGACTCGAGACCACATAAACGCACCTTCTGGTTGGACTTGCATACCGTTACAGGACAAGTTATTGGGCCGGGCCTTTGGGTTTTGTTTATTTGTATGCATGATACTGTTTAACTCGTATGTATTGTTGAAAACCGCCATGCCATGAATAATACCTGCATGCAACTTGCTAGTATATGTGTAGAAAATGTATGTGCATCACTTGGTTGTATCTAACTTGCGTGGTAACCATACTAGGACGTGGTTGACCACAACTAGCTTGATTGACTTTTCTGTGTATCTGCCGAGCAAATCAAGGTGAGTTCACTCCCTCTACAAAGCATGGGATTCCCAGGGGTTAGGAATGGGATTAAGGAACAGGGATTCCTCGTCCTTTCTTGGGTAGGACAGTATTGGTTCAGGAATATAATTCCTCATCCTCATGGACAGATAACTCGTACTAGACCAAAACTCTATCACGAAGTCCCTCCTTTTTATATCGACTTACTCGCCGGGCCAATGGCGAGCGGGTCATTAGTTAGATAGCGCTATTTAGGTTTGACAAGCCTCACACCGTGCCGCAGAGGATGGGCGTGAACTAATGGACTACTGGCACGTCAATGATGATAGACATTGACAGTTCAGGGCACATAAACATGACTACAGTCAGCAGTCGATATGGTAACGAGTCTAGTGTATACATGGGGTAGCCCCCACGGCCGAAATGCCAGATAACTAACATGGGGTAGCCCCCACGGCTGTATTGCCAGAGTAAATGGGTAAACAAATCACGTTTTCAACGATGGGGTAACCCCCACGGCAGGATGCCAGTTAAAGGAAACTGTTTTCGGAACAACTTAAAATGAACACCCAACCGTGAACTCACGCAACTTGTTGTTGACTCGTTACTACATGCTTTGCAGGTCTTTAGGTACTTAGCTGGAGCTTGCATGGAGGAGGGTCATTGTGGGACATGGACAGCTGTGTGCCATGTTAAACTTTGAAACAATTAAACTTATGTTTTGATTTTAAACTTTATGCTTCCGCTTGCAACTTAAACTATGTTTTGTTTGGACACCAATTGTATTGGTTGGATTTTATATATTACTTACATGCTTGTTCAATATGATTGGTGGCTGGATCCTGGTCAGTCACGCCTCCAAGCGGTAGTATTCCACAGGTGGATTTTTTTGGGGGTGTGACAGATTGGTATCAGAGCCATTGGTTATAGTGAACTTGGTTTTAATAAAGGGGAAAACGTTTTTGTTAAAACCAGACTATAACCTGTACAGTGCTCAACGGTCCACAACGACGCTTCACTCCACATGCAAGGCTCAACATTCTAGGTGATATGATCTGTGTATATATTGCCTACTTGTTAGTTACATAGTACATTGCTCATGGTATGCTTGGTTAGTATAACTACTGTTGCTTGAACACGTGTGTGCTTACTCTCTTCCGCTATCGCACTTTCACGAACCTCTCTCACTCATGTTTCCCTCTTATATGAAGATCATGAGTGGACGCGTTAACATGACTCAAGCCCAGTTGACGGCTCTGATTAACGAACGAGTTGCTGCGACACTTGCAGCTGCACACGCAGGAGGTATATCCTGCAGTCCAAACTCATCCCAGGATCTTTAGATCCTACACTCGTGAACCAACTTTTGTGTTAAACTCTGTCTTTTCTTTCACCCACAATAGGTCAACATGCTCAGCCACCTGTGTGCACCTTTAAAACTTTTATGGACTGCCGACCCACTACTTTTAGCGGCACTGAAGGAGCTGTAGGCCTCCTCCACTGGTTTGAAAAGCTCGAGTCAGTCTTCGAAATGTGTGAATGCCCTGAGGCGCGCAGGGTGAAGTATGCTACCAGTACTCTCGAGGGTTTAGCCCTCACATGGTGGAACGCTCAGGTCCAAATGCTGGGGTTGGCTGCTGCCAACGCCACCCCATGGGAAACTTTTAAGGAGATGATCAAGGAAGAATACTGCAGTCGTGATGACATTCATAAGTTGGAAGTCGAGTTCTACAACCTCAAGATGACGGGGTCAGAAATTGAGGCGTATACTAAGAGATCGAATGAGCTTGCCTTACTGTGTCCTACTATGGTGGACCCTCCAATTAAGCGAATTGAACTCTTTCTCAAGGGCTTGGTGCCAGAGATCCAAAGTCATGTGACTTCAGCGAACCTCGCTACTATCCAGCAGGTTGTTCAGTTGGCTCACCGTCTTACTGACCAGGCGGTGGAGCAGAACAGGTTACCCAAGCGCATAAGTGCTACAGCTACTTCGGATGGTCCTAGTGACAACAAGAGAAAATGGGATGGAGCTTCAAGTAAGGGTTCGACTTCTGTGCAATCTCAGTCTCAGCAGAGAAAGACTGATGACTACAAGAGCCCCAGTCAGCAATCATCTGGTGGTCAAAGTCATGGTGGGTACAAGGGGAATCACCCAAAATGCAATCGCTGCAACCTGCACCACAGCGGGCCATGCACCAGGGGTAATTGTCATCGGTGCAACAAGCCAGGTCACGCCGCCAAGGATTGCAGAAGCTTGTACCCCGCAAACCAGAATCGTCAACAACAAGCCCCTCAGAACCAGCGACAACAGTAGCAGCAGGGTAACAACAAAGGGTGCTTTCAGTGTAGAGCTGAAGGCCACTTCAAGAAAGATTGTCCCCAATTGAACAGGAACCAGAACAACAACAACAATAATCAGGAAATGGTAACAATGGGAACAACAACAACAATGGAGCTAGGGGGCGAGTGTTCGTGATTGGTCAAGGCGAAGCTAGGAACGATCCCAACGTGGTGACGGGTAAGTTCCTTCTCGACGACTTTTATGTTACAGTGTTATTTGATCCGGGTGCCGATACTAGCTACGTGTCACTAGAAGTTAGTCGAATGCTTAAGCGTATTCCAACACCCTTGAAATAACAAGCACACAGTAGAGCTAGCAAATGGTAAGAGTTTAGAGGCTGCACACGTAGTCAAGGGTTGTAAACTTATTCTCGCTGACCAGGCCTTCTCTATCGACCTTATTCCTATCGTCTTGGGTAGTTTCGATGTTGTCATTGGGATGGATTGGTTATCCCAACACCGAGCAGAGATTCTTTGCAACGAGAAGGTGGTCCGTATTCCAGGTTCCGGTAGTGAACCTCTCATGATTCGTGGCGACAAAAGGAGTGCTGTTGAGAACGTCATCTCTTTCCTTAAGGCCCAGAAGTGCTTGCGAAAGGGCCACACTGCCATTTTGGCTCTCGTTACTGACACCTCGGAGAAAGAGAAGAAGATAGAAGATTTTCCAATTGTACGCGACTATCCTGAGGTATTTCCTGAGGAATTACCTGGTCTTCCACCTCATCGCCAAGTCGAGTTTCAGATTGAACTAGCTCCTGGAGCTGAGCCTATAGCTCGTGCAACTTATCGTTTAGCTCCATCAGAGTTGGAAGAACTCTCTATGCAACTACAAGAACTCTTGGATAAGGGTTTCATTCGTCCTAGCTCATCGCCCAGGGGAGCTCCAGTGCTATTCGTGAAAAAGAAAGACGGTACCTTCAGAATGTGCATCGACTACCGGGAACTCAACAAGGTGATGGTGAAGAATCGTTATCCTCTACCACGTATTGACGACCTGTTCGACCAGCTGCAAGGATCGAGCTACTACTCCAAGATTGATTTGAGATCGGGATATCACCAGCTGAGAGTCCGAGAAGAGGACGTCTCCAAAACGGCTTTTAGAACTCGTTATGGGCACTATGAGTTTTTGGTCATGCCTTTTGGGCTGACAAATACACCTGCGGTTTTCATGGACTTGATGAATCGAGTGTGCAAGCCTTACCTGGACAAGTTCGTTATAGTCTTCATCGACGACATCCTGATCTATTCTAAGAGTCAGGAGGAACACGAGCAGCATCTACGACTTATTTTGGAACTCCTTCGAACGGAACAACTTTACGCGAAGTTCTCAAAATGCGACTTCTGGCTTCGTGAGGTCCATTTCCTAGGCCATGTGATAAACAAGGATGGGATTCATGTTGATCCATCCAAGGTAGACTCGATTAAGAACTGGCCTGCACCTCGTACACCAAAGGAAATTCGCCAATTCTTGGGTTTGGCAGGTTACTACAGGAGGTTCATTAAGGATTTTTCCAAGATTGCACAGCCTCTCACCTCACTAACGCAGAAGGGCGTTGTTTATCAATGGGGAAATGCACAGGAATTAGCATTTTAGCATCTAAAGGATAGACTTTGCAGCGCACCTATCCTTTCCTTGCCAGAGGGCACAGACGATTTCGTGGTCTACTGCGACGCATCAATTCAGGGTCTTGGTTGTGTATTGATGCAACAGGATAAGGTTATAGCCTACGCCTCACGCCAACTTAAAGTTCATGAAAGAAACTACACTACGCACGACTTAGAGCTGGGAGCTGTTGTTTTTGCACTTAAGATATGGCGACATTACCTGTACGGTACCAAGTGCGCCATCTACACCGACCACAGGAGCCTCAAGCATATCTTCAAACAGAAGGAACTGAATATGCGACAACGACGATGGGTCGAACTACTGAATGACTACGAATGCTCGATCAGGTATCACCCGGGCAAGGCCAATGTCGTGGCTGACGCCCTCAGTCGAAAGGACACCGCGCCTAAGCGCGTGCGAGCGTTGCAACTCACCATACATTCTAGTCTTCCTTCCCAGATACGAGACGCTCAGGTGGAAGCATTGAAACCAGAAAACGTTAGGGCTGAAGCCCTACGCGGCTCAAGGCAACGCTTAGAACAGAAGGAAGACGGTGCTTACTACGTAACGGGACGCATTTGGGTCCCACTCTATGGCAACCTACGGGAACTTGTGATGGATGAGGCACACAAGTCTCGCTACTCGGTACACCCTGGTTCGGATAAGATTTACCACGATATCAAAACTACGTACTGGTGGCCTAACATGAAGGCCCACATAGCAACTTACGTCAGCAAGTGTTTGACTTGTGCAAGAGTCAAGACGGAATACCAGAAACCCTCAGGCCTACTCCAACAACCAGAGATACCACAATGGAAATGGGAGCAAATTTCCATGGATTTCGTTACTGGCCTGCCCAGATCCCAGCGCGGAAACGATACTATTTGGGTGATCGTGGATCGGCTCACAAAATCTGCACACTTCTTGGCTATCAAGGAGATGGATAAATTCTCCACTCTTGCAGAAGTATACCTCAAGGAAGTTGTTTCGAGGCACGGGGTGCCCACCTCTATTATCTCAGATCGAGATGCACGATTTACTTCAGAACTGTGGCAAGCAATGCACAAATCCTTTGGCTCACGATTAGACATGAGCACAGCGTATCACCCCCAGACGGACGGGCAGTCCGAGCGCACTATTCAAACCTTAGAAGACATGCTTCGTGCATGTGTAATCGACTTTGGCAACAGCTGGGAAAAGCATCTGCCACTTGTGGAATTCTCGTACAATAACAGCTACCACACCAGCATTAAAGCTGCTACGTTTGAGGCATTGTACGGACGTAAATGCCGGTCGCCTCTTTGTTGGGCAGAGGTGGGGGATAGTCAGATCACTGGTCCAGAACATGTGGTAGACACAACCGAACGAATTGCCCAAATACGACAACACATGGCGGTAGCTCGTGACCGTCAGAAAGTCTACGCCGATAAGGGCAGGAAACCACTTGAGCTCCAGGTTGGGGAGCGGGTACTGCTCAAAGTTTCACCCTGGAAGGGTGTGGTTCGTTTTGGTAAACGGGGCAAACTTAACCCACGATACGTTGGACCTTTCGAAATCATCGAGAAAATAGGCAGGGTGGCCTACAGACTGAACTTACCAGCAGAACTCAGTGCAGTTCACAACGTTTTCCACGTGTCGAATCTGAAGAAGTGTCTGTCAGATGAGACCCACGTAGTTCCTCTGAAGGAACTCACTATCGACGAGCAGTTACGATTCGTCGAGGAACCAGTTGAAATCACGGACCGGGATGTTAAGGTCCTCAAGAGCACTAGGATACCTCTCGTTCGAGTTCGTTGGAACTCACGTCGCGGCCCAGAGTTCACCTGGGAACGCGAAGATCGGATGAAACAAAAGTATCCCCAACTGTTCGCAAACGGTACAACCACTACTGAGGCTGAAGCTACGGAATTTCAGGACGAAATTCCAGATCAAAGGGGGGGGGGGATGTGACACCCCAGGAAAACCAGTAAAAACCATACAACATAACTAGCTTCCTCAGTGAGTGCTTACCAAATTTCGGGATGAAATTTCTTTCAACTTGGGGATAATGTGACAACTCGTAGTTTAGAACCCGTCATTGCATCTTGATGTAACATACTTAAACGTTATGTGACTAATTGACTTGTTGGTTTGATGAATGATATAAGTGAATTTATGTGATTATGTGTTGTGCTTGTATGTATGCGTGTATTATATGACCCGAGGCACAAGGACCCGACTCGAGACCATGCAGTCTTGAGTAAACAGGAAACAGTTGGGCCGGTTGGGCCGTGCACCTCATTTAATCCATCTGAAACCCATTAGGGTGCATTAACTTGAAGCTAGTATATAACCTTGTTGTTAGCCAACATTACCATCTTTGGGCAACTTACACACACTCTCCTACACACACACTCCTACCTTCTCTCTCACTAAAACCCTAAAGATCAAACATCACCTCTCCTCTCCTTCCCTCTCGGACCAAACCGGTGACAACAAGGGTTCTCGGATTAGCTTGTGCACACCAAGTGAAGCTTCCTCCTTCACTAATACTTCTCGAACCGGTTAGTGATTTATATGATTTTATACATGGATTAGTAAACAATACATGATGAGTTAGTGTTCAAGTAATCGAGACCTCTAGGACTTCAACTCGAGACCACGCCATCTCGACTCGAGATCCTTAGTCTCGACTCGAGACCACATAAACGCACCTTCTGGTTGGACTTGCATACCGTTACAGGCCAAGTTATTGGGCCGGGCCTTTGGGTTTTGTTTATTTGTATGCATGATACTGTTTAACTCGTATGTATTGTTGAAAACCGCCATGCCATGAATAATACCTGCATGCAACTTGCTAGTATACGTGTAGAAAATGTATGTGCATCACTTGGTTGTATCTAACTTGTGTGGTAACCATACTAGGACGTGGTTGACCACAACTAGCTTGATTGACTTTTCTGTGTATCTGCCGAGCAAATCAAGGTGTGTTCACACCCTCTACAAAGCATGGGATTCACAGGGGTTGGGAATGGGATTAAGGAACAGGGATTCCTCGTCCTTTCTTGGGTAGGACAGTATTGGTTCAGGAATATAATTCCTCGTCCTCATGGACAGATAACTCGTACTAGACCAAAACTCTATCACGAAGTCCCTCCTTTTTATATCGACTTAATCGCCGGGCCAATGGCGAGCGGGTCATTAGTTAGATAGCGCTATTTAGGTTTGACAATCCTCACACCGTGCCGCAGAGGACGGGCGTGAACTAATGGACTACTGGCACGTCAATGATGATAGACATTGACAGTTCAGGGCACATAAACATGACTACAGTCAGCAGTCGATATGGTAACGAGTCTAGTGTATACATGGGGTAGCCCCCACGGCCGAAATGCCAGATAACTAACATGGGGTAGCCCCCACGGCTGTATTGCCAGAGTAAATGGGAAAACAAATCACGTTTTCAACGATGGGGTAACCCCCACGGCAGGATGCCAGTTAAAGGAAACTGTTTTCGGAACAACTTAAAATGAACACCCAACCGTGAACTCACTCAACTTGTTGTTGACTCGTTACTACATGCTTTGCAGGTCTTTAGGTACTTAGCTGGAGCTTGCATGGAGGAGGGTCATTGTGGGACATGGACAGCTGTGTGCCATGTTAAACTTTGAAACAATTAAACTTATGTTTTGATTTTAAACTTTATGCTTCCGCTTGCAACTTAAACTATGTTTTGTTTGGACACCAATTGTATTGGTTGGATTTTATATATTACTTACATGCTTGTTCAATATGATTGGTGGCTGGATCCTGGTCAGTCACGCCTCCAAGCGGTAGTATTCCGCAGGTGGATTTTTTTGGGGGTGTGACAGTTTCGTATTTAACCCTTTACAGATATCATCTGTGGTATACTCACCTGTAAGACTGAATATTGGGATCTGGATACGGGAGTATATTCAAAAGGTGGGACACGCGAATAAGTTTAAGTCTCTAAAATACTAAATTCGTATCCTGAACAGATTGAAATTTGTGTGAAAATTTAAAGTGGATCAGTATATCGACAATCTAAGCGAATTGTTTAAATTCTGAGTATGTTATTGAAGCTTAACGGTACTTGTGACTTGTCTGATAGCTGATATGATTCCCTAACACGCTCAACCAAAAATATGTTTGTAAATAGTCTACTTTTACTGCATTTTATTTCTGTTTCTAAAATTAAAAAAAAACTCAAAAAGATTTTATTGCTTTCTAGTTTAGAATCTTTATCAAAATCCAAAAAGATTTTTCATTTCTGCTTTATTTTCCGACAAACCAAAGTAGAAAGCTGATCTACAGATTCGCAATCAGGAGCAGATGCAGGAAGATTCTAGCTGGATGTTTGTACTGAAAAATTAAAAGTTGATGCAAGTTCATTAAATTGAAACTTGTAATTTTCAGAGAATGTTTTGAAAATGTTTTGAACAAAATCAGTTAATTGAGTAATCAGGGTCATTAATTTGGATCTGAATACTTAAGTGGATTTCTAAAACTGACGAACTAATAACAGAAGTCTAAGATTGTATAGATTGTAATGTTATATGGTTAAGTAACAGGAAACAGGAATCAAAATCTCCGCGGTAATTAAAATATCAAAGGTTGAGCCAGATCACAATCCTAGATCCCAGCTAATCGAGAGGGGGAGTCATCGAAAGGGGGAGTCTAGATTCTGGATCAACATTCAAAGGGGAGTTTGAGGATTAGAGTTTAAAGATAGAAGATTGAAGGATGCTTTTACAAGTTCAAGACAATTCAGAGCAGAGATTGTTACATCAAGACTAAAGACTGAAGACAGGATGCTAAAGACTTCGTCAACATTCAAGGGGGAGTCTGTTGGTGCACTGATGTCTGTTAACTTCGTCTTTAATGAGTCTTGTATTGTATGTATTAGATCAAGGCATGAAAAACGAGGAAGCAGGATTTATAGGTAATTCTGCTTAAAATGGTTTTGATGTATTTCAAACGGAATTAAGAAATTCCGCATGAACAAGTGATTCCGCTTCAATTGGTTTCAAGCGGAATTACATGCCTATAAATACTGAACTTGTCATGTTCATTACACACGGAATTACGGTGTTGAGAGCTGAGGTGCTGTCGGATTTTTGTCAGAATTGTTTGTAATAGCTCAGGAAATCAGTAATAGATAAAGATTGAAAAGGAACAAGCTGTGTTGACATCTTTTACATTGATTCCGCCTTTGTATCTGATGATGAACTACTCAGAATGACTGTTTAGGGTCGCCGGTCGATCCAACAATCCCCTGCTGCTTTATCTGTTGCTGTTTCTTTATCCATCTGCTTTTGTTTCCTTCTTTGGTAAAGGATGGCAGCAGGTGGAGCAGTGGATCTCCTGATTTGTAGCTTTTGTGGCTCAGTTGGAACCACTGCTTCAGGATAGTCAGGCTTTTGTGGTACATTTGTATTTTTCTTTCTTAAGTCTTCCAACTTTTTGTAGCTGGCTATGACCTTATCTTCTTTCCACCTTGTCACCTGATTCCTTGACCCAAAATCAGCAGTAATGAGTTCTTCTTTCATTCTCTTCAGCCTTAACACCTTGTCTGGTACATTTTTCATGTATTTTGACCAGATAGGTGGAGTCTGCTTCACCTTGTTTTTGATCATATCTTGAATTCTGGCTGCTTCACTTTCTAGCTCAATGATGGTCCAATCTTTGTACTGGTACGTTTCTCCCTTGTACTTTTTGTAAGCCATGATATTATCAAGATAGTCTTTCCTCAAGGTTTCATCAGCTCTTTCTGATAATTGCTGATAGAGATTTTTTGAAAACTGCTCCAAAGTTTTGACTTGGGTCAGCAGATATTGGTAGTATCTTTGAATCTCTCTGACAGATTTTCCTTATGTATTTCTTTTGGAGATATCCTCTGCTTGTTGAGCCTTTAACTTCAAGTATTCTTCAATGTTATTAGGGCTTTGATATCCTTGAACAGATGGCAAGTTCCTTTTAGGAGGGTCATTTTCAGAGTAGAAGGATTTGATCTCCTCTCTAACTACTGGAAGATCTAATGGATACTGAACTCCTACAGGAACAATGGCAGTGTTTGGATTTGAGACTTGTGCTGAAGAGAGTGGGACAGGATTTAGAATAGGTACAAGGGGCAGTGGTTATGTGGATGTTTGTGGTGGTGAAGAGTCATCATCTAGGACAACATTGGTTACCCTTCTCCTTTTAGGTTTAGGAGAGGTTGGTGGTGTTTTGGTGGGTTGAGTGGTGGTGATTTGAGTAGTAGGTTGCTGACTAACAGTTGTTGAAACCACAGGTGTTTCAACCACTGTTGTCATTACAACAGATGATGTGTCATCTGAAGTCTTCTGCTTTTTGGTAGGTGGTGTTGATGGTAAAGTGGATGTTTTTGGTGGTGATGGTAAGGCAGTGGATGTAGTGTGTGTTGAAGTAGTAGTGGTGGCAGTTGTTTGGGTAACAGATGTTGAAACCACTGAAGTACCAACAGCTGTTGATACAACAGGTGTTTTAACATCTTTTGGTTTGGAAGGTTGATGAGTGGAGCTTTTGGAAGTTTGGGGAGTGTGTTTTGTAGGTCTGGATGGTATGGATTTGGGTTGCCTCACTTTTCTAGTGGGCTGTTTTCTTTTTGGCTCAGGATTTTCTTCATCCTTAGGCTCAGAAGTACCCTGCTCATCCTTTTCCATAAAAACTCTTTTCTCCTGTTCAAACCTTGCTTTATCCTTTGCCTCCTTATCCCTTTTTACCTTTGCTTTTGCATCAGCAATGACATTTGTGGTTACATCAACCTTTTTAGTACCATCTGGCTTAGGGATGTCTGCAAGCATACTTGAATTATCTGGTGCAATGTACAGACCATCTTCATATCCCTTTTTCTTCAACTGCCTCATTTTCTCCAAATTTTTGGCATCATTGGGTGGAGGACTATCAACAAATATTATTGTGGGAGGAGCAGTGCCAGTGGTGTTCAGCAGATGGGCCTTGATTGCCTTGATGTCTTCTTGTGTATCTTTAAACCTTGCTTCTATTATATTTCTGATCTTTTGAACTTTTATCTCATGTTGCTAATCAGCATATTCCCTTTGTTATTGAAGCAGAGGTTGAAATAAACTCCAAAGCTCAGTGGGAGTAGGAGCAGATGATGGAGCAGATGTTGCAGCTGGTGCAGCAGTGGGTGGTGCCTTTTGTGCTTTTAACAACTATTGCAGCATGTCTTTGATTTCTGGAAGAGATGTATCAAGTTTGTCTACCCTCTCCGTCAATTATCGGTATATTAAACCATCACCCAAGTTAATGGGATCATCTAATTTCCCACTGACAGTGGTTGTATCAGTGGTTGCCTTAGGAAAACTATCCCAAAAGTCATCCACTGATGCCCCTTGTTCTTGGTACTGGGGACTTTTTTCCTCAACAATTGACATCGTTTTAATAGAACCAGTGGTTGGAACAAACACACCAGTGGATATCAGAGTTGCTGGAGAGGAAATTGCCTTCAAGGGAGTCTTATTGATGAAACAACTGGCCAGGCGTAGATCAGTGGATCCAACACCTGTAGTTGCTGCTCCACTTGAACTGCTGACAGGAAGTACTTGTACTTCCTGTAGTGTAACCTCCTCAGTTGTTGGTGGGTTAGCAATGATTGAGACACCAGACCCAGTCACTTATTGGGGTATATTCTCATTAACAGGTGTTTGAGAAGAACTGGTTTGTGTCTGGGCTAAATCAAGAGCATCCAACAAAAGTTTTGTTTGTGCTGGAATTTGAGAAGTGAGGATAGGTGTAGAAAGCGAATTTGCCCCGGGCAATGGGCTGTGGATGATGGAATCAAGTGATTCCAGAGCATCATAATTTTGGTGTCCCTGTTCTTACAACCTGTTCTTTTTAATCAACTTTGTTCATGATTAAACCTTACTCTGTTTTTCAACGAAACGAAAAATTCAAAGTATCAACTATTATGAGCTGAACTTTTTACGTCAAAATTATTGTTAGATCAAATTTGATTGTCCTAGCTCTGATACCAATTGTTAGGATCTGAGTTTCTTATGATTGTGTTTTCATTTTCGTTTGATAATAATGAAAATAAACAAGAACTATTGCAACGGAATATAAATGGAAACTAACTTTCACACACAATCAAACAGGAGAAATGCTTTCAACACACAAGTTTATCATTGAACTGAATGATTGAATTTATTTCAAACTTCAATTACAATTGCATGCATGTATTACATACAAACTCCCCCTCAGCCTGAGCTCACAACAATTTGCTCGTACAGAATGAGAAGTGATGAAAGAGCTAATAGAACAGTACAGGGTACCGTTCTATTTATAGGCACGAGCAAACCACTATGGCATCTTTGCTGACGTCACCAATGATAGTGACATCTAATCTCCTAACAAACTCTAACTACTGACCTATTACAACTACTGATAGCAAACAACTAATTACAATATATTACCAAGAGATAAACTAAACTACTGATTCTTCATTCCACTGCTTAGGCTCCAGCAGTGCTTTAGTCTTCAGCAGTACTTGAGGCAAGGCAGTTGTTTGAGCATCAGCACATAGTCTTCATCAGTCTTTTGGGTCAGCAGCAGTTAGGAAGGACATTACTTTGAATTCATCAGATGTTAGAGCCACTTTCCAAGGGGAGAGATTGAGTACAAACATCTGCTTATTCTGGATCCACTTCTCTGATCCAGTTTTGGCTTTAATCAACTGTTCCTTTGTAGGGTTCAATCCCAATAACCATTCTTCATGGATGTTGTTCTTCGTCCAATGATGTATGGTTCTTCATCTATCTAGTTTTTCATGGATGGGCTGCACATATGTTGACTTGCAGATACAATATTAACAGCAGCAAACAGCAAACAGGTTGCACATATGCGTCTGTTTACAACACGTAAAAAGTTGAATACGTTCGGAGTCACGACGGAGGATATTGTGTTTCGGTGTTCACTTCGTAACGCGGGCGAACCGAAACAAGCCGTATCCACATAAAGTGCATCAACAAACTCCCCCTTGGATGCTGCTCGTGAAGGTTCGTTCTTCACATTGTTGTCAGATCTTTAAAGTCTTCACGTGTCACAGACAGGGAGTGTTTCAGCAAGCTCCCCCTTGAACGTTGCTCGTGAAACACTGATCTTCAAATTTTCAGATCCTTGCGGAGTTGATGAATGGTCATCTGCAACTCGTTCACCTTGATCCTTTGATTGCATACATGTCGTGTCTTCATTCCGAAGCTTATCATAGAACACGTTCTCTTCGCTTGGAATATAATCAAATGAATGGTCATCTGCAACTCGATGACCTTGATCCTTCGAATGTCGCATCTCCACATACAAGAAAGCTAAACATGTAATGAGAACAATCGCTTGGAATATAATCAAACGACACACATGTGACCAACTCTCAATCAACTACCGACCGACGACAGTTTGAAAGTTTAAAAATTTGATTAATTTTAGATTTTAACTTTCAAAACTTGTTAACTTCGACCGTTTATGAAGATGCAATTGTTTTAGCTTTCAATTAGGTTTCAGGAGGAAAAAACTCGAGATCCAACATCGGGCAATCAAAAAGAAATTAGAAATAAAATATTGGCTTTTATAAAGTTTATATTAAAACACACCTAAAATCTTTTTGGTATTTTTGAATATATCAAATTTAAAGACCGAAAGGAGTAAATAAATATATACAAAGATGCAAAAACGAAAAGCAAAAATAAATATTTACAGGCATTCTTTTTGCGAGTTTCAAGGGTAAGAGAATCATATCAGTGTATGGTCACGCCAAAACGCTCTTGTAGTTCAATTAGTTAACATTTAAGTAAGCATCCTGTAATGATTATTGGTATTGTTGTCCACTTAAGCTCAACTTATCATATGTACTCGCGGTTAGGGGATACGTTAGGGTATGATTTATACTTACCGACCGGTATTCTTCCACACACGACACACTCCCGTATCAAGGTATGAACGAGAGTTCATCTTACTGGTGAGTATACCATTTATCATCTGTTTTCAACGTATATGATGTGAGATACTCACTTATTTTTGGATGAAAACAAGCCCTATGTGATAAAATCACTTATTAAAGAGGAACGTGATATTCGATGCATGCAGAGCACAAGATCATGTCCGTGAAAAGGTTAGTACCATCGTACCGACAAAACGAACTTGACTCCCAGATAGAAGCTGTGATATATTATCACTTATTGATCGGGACATGTGATTGTTTATCACTTATTGAGGTCGTATGCATCATGTATTATATACATGTTTGAATGATATTTACACATATGTATGGTGTCATGGAAGCTCTTGACTTGCGTCCCCGTTGTTTTCGGTAAAAGAAACAACCATGATACCCAGATGATAAACAACATAAAGACCACGTATCTCAGAACCTTGGCAATCTATCAAACGAAATTTCGGTACCAAGTCTATCTGCCAATGAGCGGTTCCCACACAGTCTTCAGTCAATTTAAGTTTATATCACCCTGCACACTTTAAAATGATTGTGAGCCTACCGATACATCTTATATAGAGCTACTTATCATTTTTCATTTTAAGTTTTAAAGAAGTTTCGACAGACCACTGATGTACTATCATGTTCTCTTTTTCTCGCCAGGAAACTCATTTTTGTTTTTCTATTGTTTTTGTGTTTTTGAAATTTTTCGATGTTTTTGTATTTTTGAAGTTTTTTAATGTTTTAGTATTTTTCGTTTTTACTCCCCCTAAAATGCAAAAAGTACGAGAAATTAAGAAAACACAAATAAATATTTACAAAAATGATTTTCCGATGTTGGTTTTACTCTAGCTTGACCTTAATGCCGTTTACCATTAGTAAATAGTCAAATCGTGATTTGTCAAAAGCCTTGGTAAAAAGATCGGCACGTTGGTCATTGGTGTGGACCTTAACAACATCGATAAGTCTTTTATCAAAACAATCACGTATGAAGTGATATTTGATCTCGATGTGTTTGGTCTTTGAATGTTGCACAGGATTTCTAGTGATCTGTAAGGCAGCAGAATTATAAACGAAAATACGAGTAGATGGGAATTCAAAACCGTAGTCGCGCATTTGTTGTTGGATCCACAGGACTTGATACCACTTGTAGGTCCCGATACGGATTATCGGAATAAGATGATTTCTTGTTTCGGGTGCCGTAACCAGTGCGGAATCCTCGTTGCGACACAAACCGAGCGAGAGAGTAAGATACAATACAAAGATTCAATGATTAAAGGAAAATGTATTGATTGAGAAGAAGAGTTTGGTACAAAAATGATACAATAAAGTGCTCTCAAACTCTACTGTTTTCTCTCTCAAAACTCTCTGCTCTCACACTGTGTTCTCTGTCATCTGTCTTTGCTGCAACATGCCTTATATAGCAAACCTTATCCACATGCTATGAAAGATAGAGCTGGGCCTGATCCAAAGCCCACGAAGAACCTGACTTCCACGAAAGACTATGGTCTTTCGTTCAAGGAGTTCTTCGTATGTGTAATTTGCATGGTTCTTCGTGAAGATTAACATGCACACAAGGTTCTTCGTCTATTGTTGGTTCTTCGTATGAAGACCATTCTTCGTGGATGTTGTTCTTTGTCCAATGATGTATGGTTCTTCATCTATCTAGTTTTTCGTGGATGGGCTGCACGTATGTTGACTTGCAGATACAATATTAACACCAGCAAACAACAAACAGGTTGCCATGGGAAAAATCGGTCGCAAATTTTGCTATGAAATAGCTACGGGTAAGCTACGGACACATTTCGCTACCATTTTGCTACTGATATTCCGTCGCAAATAAAATCCGTAGCAAAATCCGCAGCAAATCCGTAGCGAAACTAAGGAAATAAATATTAAAAAAAATAACGTAGCAAAATCCGTAGCAAATTGATAGCAGGAACATGAAAATCAATATTTGGAAATTAATTAAAAAAAAGTTAAATAAGATCCATAGCAAAATCTGTAGCAAAGTTGAGAATCTGAATATTTAAAAAATAATTAAATAAAATGCCTACTAAAATTCGTAGCAAAATCTAGAAAAAATATCTAAAACCAAACGTTGAAAAACATGTAGCAACATCCATAGCAAAACCGAGGAAATAAATATATCTAAATAAATAACGTAGCAAAATCGATAGCAAAACCATGAAAACAAATATTTAGAAATTAACGAAAAAGAGTTAAATAAAATCCGTAGCAAAGTTTGTAGCAAGTTGAGAGTACAAGTATTTAAGAAATAATGAGAGTATAAGTATTTAAGAAATAATTAAATAAAATGCCTAGCAAAATGGTAGCTAAATGTGTAAGGATTATTGCGACTAAAAAAACCGGTAGCAAAAACAAGAAATAAAATATTTAAAAAAATACTTTAGCAAAGTCCATAGTAAAATCGAGAAAGTAATATTATAAAACCATAACTAAATTAATTGGATAAAAGGCGTAGCAAAACTCGTAGCAAGATTAAGAGAAAAAATATTATAAAATGATTAAATAAATTAGATAGCAAAATTTGTAGCAATACCGACAAAAGAAATATTCAATAAAGACTAGCTAAACTAGTTGATGTCCGCCCGCGTTGCGGGACGATGACCGAATAATTCTCAACCAATTAAAAAAACACTACTATATTTTTGCTAGAAAAAAAACTAAAACGATTACAAGACCGAAACTTTGAGCTCAGGGCAAAACTATAATTTGTCAGGACTAATGAGCGAGTGTTAGACAGCTCCTTGACAAATAAAATAATAAATGGAGTCAACCAATTGAAACAAAACACTTTTATAGCGAGTGTTAGACAACCCTCAGTAATTTTGAGGTGGGGGCAAAAGTATAATTTTACTTTGAACTGAGAGCAAAATTGTAATTTTAAACTGGTGATAAAATCGTAATTTTGAATGTGGTGGACAAAATCGTAATTTTTAGCTGGGGGTAAAAGCATAATTTTATTTTGAACTGGGGGCAAAAACATAATTTTAAATCATAAACTGGGGGCAAAAACGTAATTTTAAACTAAGGGCAAATAGTGTTTGCGTTGTGTGTCGATTGTGATTTGAATAAGTAACGTATGTAACACCCAAAAGTGCATAAAGCAAAAAGGGATCGAGTATACTCACAGATTGTGTTTAACAAGTAAACACCCTCTTGGATTGAAGGGAGCGCTAAGAGAGATTAGCCAGAACAGTTAACGATAGCATAAGCGAAGAACGGTGCGTAAAACGGTGCAAAAGGACCAAGTGTGGAACAGTAATCCGATCGGAGAACAGTAATCCGATCGGATGGCGATCCGATCGGATGGTCATTCGATCGGATGTCTATCCGTTCGGATGGTCATCCGATCGGATGGCCATTCGGTCGGATTGACATTCGTTTGGTAAGAATGTGGTTGTGTATGATGGCTTTGAAGTTTTCGTTGTAGCATTTTGAAAACAGAGAAGTATCTCTACCTTCCAGGTCGTTCGATTGAACGGCAGTTCGATCGGATGGCGATCCGTCCGGCGATGTATTTCTCAGAGAACAAGTTCACAGCAGGATTATCATCCAATCGGATGGTCTACCGATCGGGTGGCAATCCGTTGGAATTGAACATGTTGAAAATTGTTTAAAGTGTTGAACCTCAAGTGCAATCCGATCGGATTGCGGTTCGATCAGATGGCAATTCGATCGGATGGCAATCCGATCGAACGGTAATCCGTCCTGCGATCTGATCTTTTTGCAACCTGGAGATTTGTTAAGATTGGAAGTTTACGGTTTGCTCGAATCGATATGATAACGTATTAAACAACACAACCTCGTCAAATCCCAAGTTGTCCGATCGAACAGGAATCACCCAAGTCCGATCAGTTTGCTGGTTTGTGACGGTTGTTCATCTTTAACCCGGAATCAATTGTCTCTTAGATAAAAATCAGATCTTGAACCAACACATCACTAAGAAAGAGTAGAGGATCAGAACAAGCTCCGATTCTATCGGTTTTGAGTGCATTGAGTGTAAAAGAGTTGAAAGAAAGTTGGAAAACCATCTTTCAATCCTTTTCACCATGGAAATGTTATGATCTATGCAAGATCGTTGTTTATTCATGTGGAAATCGTTCAGATCTAAGTTGTTCTTGGTGGAATGAAGCCAAATCTTGAAGTTCATAAGAACTCCATGATGACATCATCCTAGAACACCTCAAATCCGCTGATTTCATGGTTAAAAGTTAAGATTCAAAGGTGAAAAAGATGAAGAAGTGTGTGTAGATCATAGAAATACAAGATTTGAGTTGAAAACTTACAAGAAACGCGAGAAATCGAGAGAAAGAAGGCTTGAGTGCGGCTGGTTGTGACAACTCGAGTTTCCAAGATTCCATCTTCGCATTAATTGCACGTTAATTGTTTAAGTTGTTTGTTTATTGTTTAGTTGTTTGTTTACACGACTTGTTTGCTTTGTAACCGTACACGTTTGTGATATGTTAAAACGTATTGTGATTATTGTGTTATATGTTTGGTGATTTAAACTAGTAACCTGTTAACCTGTTTAGAAGTTAGAATCTTAAAATGTTGCACCCCGAACAACCTCGACGAAACGTGAGTTTCGTCGCTAACCATCTCAACGTAACAAAGGGTGTGTTTTGTCACACACAACTCGACGAAACAGAGTGTTTCACCGGCCCGGGTTTCTCCGAAGCCCAGTTAGGGCCCAACACATTACAACTACATATTTAACGAAGTAGGGTTATGTAAAAGTCTTAGTAATCAGTTTTCAACCCTAGAACTCTCTTTGTACGATGGCAACCTTGAGTCCTTGAAGCCCTCTAGATCAATCAAGTTATTGTTCCTTCTTTTGCGGTTAGTGTTTAAACCTTACTTGATTGTTTGATTTAAATCATCACCGATTGTATCTTAGAGATCATTATAAGTTTCGTCTAGGTAATGCTTGGATCTTGATCGGATGATGATTTTTGATAATAACAGATTCATATGATTATCAGTTATATGCCTGAGTGATGTTCGTGTAAATTAGGGTTTGATATCCTGTTGCTAAACTATTGGACTCGATTTAATGTTGTGACTGTATTCATCCATGATTTACTGCTCAAAACTTATGTTTCGTGTTTGATGTTTGCATATGTGTGTTATCCGTTGTTCATGTATGATTAGAGTAGAGAATCGGTGTTTTTAATATGTGATAATGATAATCCAGTAACCTAGGGTTCATGACTAGGGTTGACTTGTTTGATCCGTTTTGGGAATGTGGAGGTTGTTTGCCAGAATTACGGGAGCAGATAAATAGGGTAACTGTTATGTTTACGACGTAACTGGTATGTCGACGAAACTGATGATGACGTAACAGCTGCCTGTCAACGAAGCACACGTCGACGAATCCGGAGTGTTTCGTCGATGGGGCTTACGACGAAACAGGGGAGTTTCGCCGGAAGTAATCACGACGAAACCAGGGGGTTTCGCCGAAGGGGTTCACGACGAAACAAATGTGTTTCATCGAGTTATTAATCAAGCACAGTAACTCGGTTAATTCTGTTAGTAGTTAACTGGGTTAGTGAAGACTATGTTAACTGATAAGGGTAGTACTAGTAACTGTTAATTGTAATGCATGGTTACATGAGCTTGTATAACTGATAAATGCTATGTGTTAGTTGTTACTTGCATGTACGTGATGATCTTGACTGATAGTCAAACATTGTGAATATAAACTGATTGTGTGTACGTGCAAACTATAGGCTTTGATTGAATTAATTGTGCACAAGTAATTAAGCATACCGAGCAAACCGAGGTGAGTTCACACTTTCTACAAGGCATGGGATTCCCAAGGGTTGGGAATGGGTTAATAAACTAAAACGGAAACTACATATCCTCCTTGGGTAGGATATGTACGGCCATCCTCCTTGGGTAGGATGCCACTATAACTCCTGCGTATTCTCCTTGGGTAGAACTACGTACGTTCGTCCTCCTTGGGGTAGGACAACAACCTTAAACTTACTAGACAAAACTCTATCATGAAGTCCCTCCTCTTTATATCGACTTAATCGCCGAGGCCGATGGCGAACGGGTCATTAGTTAATAGCGCTATTAGGTTTAACAAACCTCACACCGTGTCATTCGAACGGGCGTGTACTAATGGACAATGGCAAACTGTCAGTGATGATAGACACTGATGTAGGGCACAACTTATATTTCGTTAGTAGTCAATATGGTATGGTCTAGTGGTTCACAGGGGAAGCCCCCCACAGATTATGGTTATGGTTTGGGAAACAAAAGTACTGGTTAACTCGTGGTTTACGAAACAACATATGATTTCAAAACAAACTGGTAAAACTGAACAACCAACTGTGAACTCGCTCAACTTTGTTGTTGACTCGTTGTTACATGCCTTGCAGGTCGTTAGGTACTCCTGGAGATTTCAAGAGGAGACGTGGACGTTGTGGGGCATGGATAGTCGTATGCCATGTTAAACAATTGTTACATTTTGAACTTATACTTTGGTTTTAAACATTATGCTTCCGCTTACAACTTAAACTATGTTTTGTTTGGACACCAATTATATTGTGGTTGGGTTTTACATTTATTTATATGCTATGTTCAATATGATTGGTGGCTTGATCCTGGTCAGTCACGCCTCCAAGCGGTGATACTCCGCATGTGGATTTTGGGGGTGTGACAGATTGGTATCAAAGCCATTGGTTATAGTGAACTTGGTTTTAAAAAGGGGAAAAGTTTTTGTTAAAACCAGACTATAACCTGTACAGTGCTCAACGATCCACAACGACGCTTCGCTCCACGTGCAAGGCTCAACATTATAGGTGATATGATTTATGTTTATGTTGCCTACTTACTTGTTACATAGAACTTTGCTTATGGTATGCTTAGATGAACGTAACAACTATTGTTTGAAAACACATGTGTGCTTACTCTCTTCTGTCATCGCACTTTCGCGAACCTCTCTCACTCATGTTTCCTTTGGTATGAAG
Source organism: Helianthus tuberosus (assembly GCA_030545235.1). Classification (NCBI taxonomy): domain Eukaryota; kingdom Viridiplantae; phylum Streptophyta; class Magnoliopsida; order Asterales; family Asteraceae; genus Helianthus; species Helianthus tuberosus. Next base: position 42,102,731 of record CM060448.1, on the reverse strand, counting down.
ATCATGAGTGGACGCGTTAATCTAACTCAAGCCCAGCTAATGGCTCTAATCAATGAACAAGTTACTGCAGCACTAGCAGCCGCTCAGGCAGGAAGTATAACCTGCCATTGCAACTTACTCTAGGATCTTTAGATCCTACTCTCGTAAACCAACACTTGTGCTTAACTTTGTCACTTCTTGCACACATGACAGGTCAACATGCTTAGCCTCCTGCATGTACCTTCAAAACTTTTATGGACTGCCGACCTATTACTTTCAGTGGCACTGAAGGAGCGGTAAGCCTCCTCCATTGGTTCGAGAAGCTCGTGTCTGTTTTCGAGATGTGTGAATGCCCTGAGGCTCGTAGGGTGAAGTATACTACTGGTACTCTTGAAGGTATAGCGCTCACGTGGTGGAACGCTCAGGTTCAAATGTTGGGGATTGTTGCTGCTAACGCCACCCCATGGAATAATTTCAAGGAACTGATCAAGGAAGAGTATTGTAGTCGCGACGACATCCACAAGCTAGAGGTGGAGTTTTTCAACTTAAAGATGACGGGGTCAGAAATCGAAGCGTATACGAAAAGGTCAAATGAGCTGGCAATCTTGTGTCCTACTATGGTAGACCCTCCCATCAAACGTATCGAGCTGTATCTCAAGGGTCTTGTGCCAAAAATTCAGAGTCATGTGACCGCGGCTAATCTTGGTACCATCCAGCAAGTCACTCGACTCGCTCATCGTCTCACTGATCAGGCGGTGGAACAGAACAAACTGCCCAAGCGTATTGGTACTACTGCTACAGTCACTACTACTTCTGATGCCCCCAGCGAAAACAAGCGCAAATGGGATGGAGTCTCAAGTAAGGGTTCAACATCGGCTCAGTCTCAGTCTCAGCAGCGAAAGACTGATGACTACCAGAGTCCTGGTTAGCAATCGTCTGGTAGTCAAGGGCAGGGTGGATACAGGGGAAACCACCCCAAGTGTAACCGATACAACAGGCATCACAGTGGGCAGTGCAACAAGGGTCGTTGTCTGAGGTGTAACAAGTTTGGTCATGAGGCAAAGGATTGCAGGAGTGCACGACCTGTGAATCAGAATCGTCAACAGCAACAGCAAACACCACAGAATCAGCCGCAGCAGCAGCAGGGTAACAGGGGATGCTTTCAGTGTGGTGCTGAGGGTCACTTCAAGAGAAATTATCCTCAGTTGAATCAGAATCAGAATAACAACAACAATAATCATGGAAATGGGAACGACAATGGGAATAACAACGGGGGAAACAATGGAAACAATGGCGCCCGGGGCCGTGCGTTTGTGATTGGTCAGGGTGATGCAAGGAATGATCCCAACGTCGTGATGGGTAAGTTTCTACTGGATGACTTTTATGTTAATGTTTTATTTGATTCGGGTGCCGATACCAGTTATGTGTCTCTAAAAGTTAGTCAAATGTTAAAGCGTGTCCCAACACTTTTGAACACCAAGCACATGGTAGAGCTAGCAAACGGTAAAAGTCTTGAGGCCACACACATAGTTAGGGGTTGTAATCTTATCTTAGCTGGTCAGACCTTCTCTATCGACCTCATTCCTATCGTATTGGGTAGTTTCAACATTGTTATTGGTATGGATTGGCTATCTCAACATCGAGCAGAGATCCTCTGTCAGGAGAAGATCGTCGGCATTCCTCGTCCAGATGGAGAACCTTTAGTAATTCATGGCGACAAGAGTGGTGCCGTGGTGGGCATCATTTCTTTTCTTAAGGCCCAAAAGTGTTTACGAAAGGGCCAGACTACTATTTTAGCCCTCGTTACTAACACCTCGAAGAAAGAGAAGAAGATAGAAGATATCCCGATTGTACGTGACTATCCTGAGGTATTCCCTGAGGAATTACCTGGTCTACCGCCTCATCGGCAAGTTGAGTTTCAAATCGAGCTAGCTCCTGGAGCAGCGCCAATAGCTCGAGCACCTTATCGTTTAGCTCCATCAGAACTTGAAGAACTGTCCACGCAACTACAAGAGCTCTTGGATAAGGGCTTTATTCATCCTAGCTCTTCGCCTTGGGGAGCTCCAGTATTATTTGTGAAGAAGAAAGACGGTACCTTCAGAATGTGTATCGACTACCGCGAACTCAACAAGGTGACTGTGAAGAACCGATATCCACTTCCACGCATCGATGACTTGTTCGATCAGCTGCAAGGGTCGAGCTACTATTCAAAAATTGACCTGAGGTCAGGTTATCACCAACTGAGAGTTCGAGATGAGGATATCTCTAAGACAGCATTCAGGACTCGCTATGGGCATTATGAGTTCTTGGTTATGCCTTTTGGGTTGACAAACGCGCCTGCAGTCTTCATGGATCTTATGAACAGAGTATGCAAGCCCTACCTGGATAAGTTGGTCATTCTTTTCATCGACGACATCCTGATCTATTCTAAGAGTCAGGAGGAACACGAGCAACACCTGAGACTTATTTTGGAACTCCTCCGAACAGAACAGTTGTACGCTAAGTTTTCGAAATGCGACTTTTGGCTTCGTGAAGTCCACTTTCTAGGCCACGTGGTAAACAAGGATGGGATTCATGTTGATCCATCCAAGGTAGACTCGATAAAAAACTGGCCTGCACCTCGCATACCAACGGAAATTCGCCAGTTCTTGGGTTTGGCAGGCTACTACAGAAGGTTCATCTAGAATTTCTCCAGGATTGCGCAACCTCTCACCTCACTAACGCAGAAGGGCGTAACCTATCGTTGGGGTAATGCACATGAAGCAGCATTTCAACACTTAAAAGATAGACTTTGTAGCGCACCGATTCTTTCATTGCCAGAAGGCGCGGACGATTTTGTGGTTTATTGTGACGCATCAATTCAGGGTCTTGGTTGTGTATTGATGCAACTGGATAAAGTCATTGCTTATGCGTCGCGCCAACTCAAAGTTCATGAAAGGAATTACACTACACACGATCTGGAGCTGGGAGCTGTTTTTTTGCGGTTAAGATATGGAGACATTACCTGTACGGTACCAAGTGCACCATTTACACCGATCATAGGAGTCTCGAGCATATCTTCAAGCAGAAGGAGTTGAACATGCGTCAACGTCGATGGGTCGAGTTACTGAATGATTACGAATGCGCGATCAAGTACCATCCGGGCAAAGCCAATGTGGTGGCCGATGCCCTCAGTCGAAAGGAGACTACACCTAAACGCGTGCGTGCGTTACAACTCACCATCCAATCTAGCCTTCCTGCTCAGATACGAGAAGCTCAGGTTGAAGCATTGAAACCAGAAAACGTCTGGGCTGAGGCCCTACGCGGATCAAGGAAACGGTTAGAACAAAGGGAAGACGGCGCTTACTATGTAACGGGGCGTATCTGGGTCCCACTTTATGGAAACTTACGCGAGCTAGTGATGGATGAAGCGCATAAGTCTCGCTACTCGGTACATCCTGGTTCGGATAAGATGTACCATGACATAAAGACTACATACTGGTGGCCTAGTATGAAAGCCCACATAGCAACCTACGTTGGCAAATGTTTGACTTGTGCGAGAGTCAAGACTGAATACCAGAAACCATTAGGCCTACTTCAACAACCAAAGATACCACAATGGAAATGGGAGCAAATTTCCATGGAATTCGTTACTGGCCTGCCTAGATCTCAACGCGGAAACAACACTATTTGGGTGATAGTGGATCGATTGACTAAGTCCGCACACTTCTTGGCTATCAAAGAAACAGACAATTTCTCTACTCTAGCAGACATTTATTTAAAGGAAGTAGTTTCGAGGCACGGGGTGCCAACCTCCATTATATCTGATCGTGATGCACGTTTTACTTCTGAACTGTGGAAAGCAATGCACAAGTCTTTTGGCTCACGTTTAGACATGAGCACCGCTTATCATCCACAGACGGATGGGCAGTCTGAGCGCACTATTCAAACCCTTGAAGACATGCTTAGAGCATGTGTGATTGATTTTGGCAATGGCTGGGAAAAACACCTCCCGCTAGTGGAGTTTTCGTATAACAACAGTTACCACACCAGTATTCAGGTCGCTCCATTTGAGGCATTGTACAGGCGTAAATGCCGATCACCTCTTTGTTGGGCAGAGGTGGGTGATAGTCAGATCACGGGTCCAGAACTTGTAGTAGACACAACGGAAAGGATTGCTCAGATACGACAACGTATGGCAGCAGCTCGTGACCGTCAGAAAAGCTACACTGATAAGCGTAGGAAACCACTCGAGTTCCAGGTTGGGGATCGAATGCTACTCAACGTCTCACCGTGGAAAGGTGTGGTTCGTTTTGGCAAACGAGGTAAACTTAACCCACGTTACGTTGGACCGTTCGAAATCATCAAGAAAATAGGCAAGGTGGCCTACAAGTTGAACCTACCCGCAGAACTCAGTGGAGTTCACAACGTATTTCACGTGTCAAATCTGAAGAAATGTCTGTCAGATGAGACCCTCATAGTTCCTTTTAAGGAGCTCACCATAGACGACCAGTTGCGATTCGTCGAGGAACCAGTAGAGATTACTGACCGAGAGGTGAAAGTTCTCAAGCACACCAGAATACCTCTTGTTCGAGTTCGTTGGAACTCCTGTCGTGGCCTAGAGTTCACCTGGGAACGAGAAGACCAAATGAAACTCAAGTATCCCAGTTGTTCGGGAACAATGCAACTACCACTGAGGCCGAAGCTACTGCGGAATTTCGGGACGAAATTCCAAATCAACGGGGGGATGATGTGACACCCCAAGAAACACCCCAGGAAAACCAGTAAACAACGCAACTTAACTAGCTTCCTCAGTAATCGCATGCTAAATTTCGGGACGAAATTTCTTTCAAGTTGGGGATAATGTGAAAACTCGAGTTTCCAAGATTCCATCTTCGCATTAATTGCACGTTAATTGTTTAAGTTGTTTGTTTATTGTTAAGTTGTTTGTTTACATGACTTGTTTGCTTTGTAATGGTACACGTTTGTGATATGTTAAAACGTATTGTGATTATTGTGTTATATGTTTGGTGATTTAAACTGGTAACCTGTTAACCTGTTTAGAAGTTAGAATCTTAAAATGTTGCACCCCGAACAACCTCGATGAAACGTGAGTTTCGCAGCTAACCATCTCAACGAAACAAAGGGTGTGTTTTGTCACACACAACTCGACGAAACAGAGTGTTTCACCGGCCCGGGTTTCTCCGAAGCCCAGTTAGGGCCCAACACGTTACAACTACATATTTAACGAAGTAGGGTTATGTAAAAGTCTTAGTAATCAGTTTTCAACCCTAGAACTCTCTTTGTACGATGGCAACCTTGAGTCCTTGAAGCCCTCTAGATCAATTAAGTTATTGTTCCTTCTTTTGCGGTTAGTGTTTAAACCTTACTTAATTGTTTGATTTAAATTATCACCGATTGTATCTTAGAGATCATTATAAGTTTCGTCTAGGTAATGCTTGGATCTTGATCGGATGATGATTTTTTATAATAACAGATTCATATGATTATCAGTTATATGCCTGAGTGATGTTTGTGTAAATTAGGGTTTGATATCCTGTTGCTAAACTATTGGACTCGATCTAATGTTGTGACTGTATTCATCCATGATTTACTGCTCAAAACTTATGTTTCCTGTTTCCTGTTTGATGTTTGCATATGTGTGTTATCCGTTGTTCATGTATGATTAGATTAGAGAATAGGTGTTTTGAATATGTGATAATGATAATCCAGTAACCTAGGGTTCATGACTAGGGTTGACTTGTTTCATCCGTTTTGGGAATGTGGAGGTTGTTTGCCAGAATTACGGGAGCAGATAAATAGGGTAACTGTTATGTTTACGACGTAACTGATATGTCGATGAAACTGATGATGACGTAACGGCTGCCTGTCGACGAAGCACACGTCGACGAATCCGGAGTGTTTCGTTGATTGGCCTTACGACGAAACAGGGGATTTTCGCCGGAAAAAATCACGACGAAACCAGGGGGTTTCGCCGAAGGGGTTCGCGACGAAACAAATGTGTTTCGTCGAGTTATTAATCAAGCACAGTAACTCGGTTAATTCTGTTAGTAGTTAACTTGGTTAGTGAAGACTATGTTAACTGATAAGGGTAGTACTAGTAACTGTTAATTGTAATGCATGGTTACATGAGCTTGTATAACAGATAAATGCTATGTGTTAGTTGTTACTTGCATGTGCGTGATGATCTTGACTGATAGTCGAACATTTTGAATATAAACTGATTGTGTGTACGTGCAAACTATAGGCTTTGATTGAATTAATTGTGCACAAGTAATTAAGCATACCGAGCAAACCGAGGTGAGTTCACACTTTCTACAAGGCATGGGATTCCCAAGGGTTGGGAATGGGTTAATAAACTAAAACGGAAACTATATATTCTCCTTGGGTAGGATATGTACGGCCATCCTCCTTGGGTAGGATGCCACTATAACTCCTGCATATTCTCCTTGGGTAGAACTACGTACGTTCATCCTCCTTGGGTAGGACAACAACCTTATACTAACTAGACAAAACTCTATCATGAAGTCCCTCCTCTTTATATCGACTTAATCGCCGAGGCCGATGGCGAACGAGTCATTAGTTAATAGCGCTATTAGGTTTAACAAACCTCACACCGTGTCGTTCGAACGGGCGTGTACTATTGGACTATGCAAACTGTTAGTGATGATAGACACTGATGTAGGGCACAACTTATATTTCGTTAGTAGTCGATATGGTATGGTCTAGTGGTTCACAGGGGAAGCCCCCCACAGATTATGGTTATGGTTTGGGAAACAAAAGGACTGGTTAACTCGTGGTTTACGAAACAACTTATGATTTCAAAACAAACTGGTAAAACTGAACAACCAACTGTGAACTCGCTCAACTTTGTTGTTGACTCGTTGTTACATGCCTTGCAGGTCGTTAGGTACTCCTGGAGATTGCACGAGGAGACGTGGACGTTGTGGGACATGGATAGTCGTATGCCATGTTAAACAATTGTTACATTTTGAACTTATACTTTGGTTTTAAACATTATGCTTCCGCTTACAACTTAAACTATGTTTTGTTTAGACACCAATTATATTGTGGTTGGGTTTTACATTTATTTATATGCTATGTTCAAGATGATTGGTGGCTTGATCTTGGTCAGTCACGCCTCCAAGCGGTGATACTCCGCATGTGGATTTTGGGGGTGTGACACTGGTCGAGTGGAGGAGCTGTCACATCACAAATGATGTGACAGGAGAGTATTTATAGGGTTTCCAAAAGAGGAAAGTGTACAAGGGTCGGATTGGTCACTGATCGGATGGCGCTCCGATCGGATGGCCACTCGATCGGTTGGCCACTCGATCGGTTGGCCATTCGATCCGATGTGTTGAGTTTTGTCGTTTCAATTCACGTGTTGAGCGTTGTGATGCGTGTCGAGCGAGTGATGCGATAGATTAATAATAAATACTAAATCTAACATACAATCACTATAAATAACTTGCGTTTAGCGTTTGCGATTCAATTGCGTTGCGATAGAGTTGCGATTGCGTTTCGATTAATCACCACAAAACATAAAGTAAACATGCACAAGTAACACATAAATAGTACACACACGTAAAACAATATCCAGAACGCATAATTCGAGTTGCGAATGCGATTGCGATGTGATAAGCGTTAAAGCGATAAAACATGCGATAAACATCGATTAACCCTTCATCGCGTCAACGACGCTCGTGACAAGTGCTAGCTCTTCCTCGTGTGTCCAAGAGGCCATCGATCAAGTGTGTGTGGGTAGCAGGTTCCAGTAGGTGGAGTGACTTGGGTTGGGGTAGCGATGGGCGGTGGCGTTGGGGGTTTTGTAGCGATGTGGACAGGCGGGGGAGTTGGGTGAACCGTTTGGCTTGGCCAAAGGTTATATTTTAAAATTTAAACATAGACCGCTATGCCCTAGCCAACAAGCCAATAAGAGCCGGCCACATAGGACTGCTAGGCATGCCCAACGCCCGGGTTGAATCCCCTGCCCAAGGGGCCACGCCGAAACCCAAGCCCACCCGGGGTGGTGACTTGGGCGTTTTCACCCAACCCCCGCCCCATACCCATAGTCTTAGGATGACTTGTTTTACAATGATTTAACTACCGATATTGGTTGCAGTACAACCTACTAATATACATTTAACATATTATAGCTTATTACGAACTAAGACAACTAGCTACATCTCATTCTAACCATTGTTTTGTTTTTTTCTTTCCTCTTAGCCAAATTACGATTTTTGTCCTCAGCTCAAATTTACAGCATTGCCATCGTTTTTGTTTTTTTCCCTGTCAAGTTACGATTTTTCCCTCAATGTAAAATCATAGTTATGCCATCGTTTTAGTTATTTTTCTTTTTTGACAAAACTATGGTAGTGTCTTGTTTTAATTGGTTGGATCGTGTTAGGGGTGTTTGTTAGTGCATTTACGTCTATCGCCTTCGTCAATCTGAGCCGTAGCGAGAAACTTTTTAATTCTAGCTTTATATTGTAATATCTAGTCAAAAGGCAAGGTGGCAATCTTGTAATTAATGAGAAGTTTCATTAAAAGCCTTGGCCTATAAATAGGGATGTTATGTCATAGTTTAGGGACTTTTGCTCATTTGGCTTTTTAGAGAGCTCTAGATCTAGAGAGAGAATCTAGAGAGAGAAAGTGATTCAAGGTTGTAGGTCCCGTTTTTCCGGTGGATCGATAATGAAAACCTATCCTTGTTTATCACAAACACGGTAACGGGTGCGGAATCCCCGTGACGGTGCAAACCAAACAAAGTGTAAAACACACGGAATAATCAATGAAACACAATCTATCGACTAAACGGGATGAGAACCGAGAACAACTGATACACACATAGTTTTACAGTATAAATCTCAGGGTATATGCTCTCATCTAATTCCAAAGTGAAACCAGAAAGCTGTTTATATAGTAGCCTGGGCCTTTACTACGACGAAACACACATGGGCTCAACGAAGCAATATTGGCCAGTCATTGGGCCTGAAGAAGCCCAATCACACGACGAAACAATGGGTGTTTCGTCGTGTTTCGTCATGTAGTGTGATGAAACACTTGTGTTTCACCGTGGCTTTGTCCTTTATGGAAGAAACACATTGTGTTTCTTCATGTTTTTGTCTTTTATAGAAGAAACACTTTGTGTTTCGTCATGTGCAGGAAGTTCACTTTGGGTCATGTTTGGGCCCAAGTGAATGTTTAGCCCAGTGAAGGATTAGCCCAGCCTACTAACTAAACACACAAATAAATACAACCCTAAATGCAACATGCATTGTTTGTTTATACATTACAATTTAAACGGAACAAACTTGTCGGACCCAAGTGGGATAGGAGGATATCCGACTTGGTCTTCATTCCGATAAAGGATCGAACCGAACGTGCCACGTCCACACAAAAGTGTATCAACAAACTCCCCCTTGGACGCTGCTGTGATGGTTCGACTTCCATGTCTTTCATGTCGGAGGATCTTCAAAGTCTTCACATGACATAATCAGGGAGTATATCAACAAACTCCCCCTTGAATGATGCTCGTGAATCTTTTGAACTTCAAAACTTTAGATCCTTGTGGTGTTGAAATGTAATCAACTGCAATCCGATCATCTTGATCTTCTGATTGCATCAACGTCGTGTCTTCACTTTATGGCTTGTCATCTGACACGTTCTCTTCACCTTTAGCTGATTCTGATGTCGCATCTGCACATACAAGAAAGCTAAACACGTAATGAGAACAACCGCTTGGAATATAGACAAATTAAACAAACGACACATGTGAGATCAAATCTCAATCAAACACCGACCGACAACAGTTTGAAAGTTTAGAAAATGATCAATTTTAATCCTTTAACTTTCAAAACTTGTTAACTTCGACCATTTATGAAGGTGCAAATGTTTTCCGGCTTACGATCAGGATTTTGGGTAGGATAGACTCGAGTTCCAACATCAGTCAATCAAAAAATAAACTAGAAACAAAATCTTTTTGGCTTTTATAAAGTTTAAATTAAAACAAACCTAAAATATTTTTGGAATTTTTCATTTTTCAAATGTAATGACGGAAAACAATAAATAAATATATACAAAGATGCAGAAACGAAAGCAGTAAACAAATATTTACAGACATTCTTTTTGCGAGTTTCAAGGGTAAGAGAATCATATCAGTGTACGGTCATGCCAAAACGCTCATTTTGTTCTTTTAGTTAACATTTTGATAAACAACCTATAACAATTATCGGTATTGTTATCCACATAAGCTCAACTTATCAGATGTAATCATGTTTAGGGGATACGTTAAGGTATGATTTATACTTATCGACCGGTGTTCATCCACAGACGACACATTCCCGTATCAAGGTATGCACGAGAGTTCATCTTACCGGTGAGTATACCGATTATCATCTGTTTGGCCATATAAAAGATGTGAGAAACTCACTTATTTTGATTGAAAACAAGCCCTATGTGATAGAATCACTTATTGATGAGGAACTTGATTTTCAGATGCATGAGGGCACAGGAGCAAGTCCATGAACAGGTCAGTACTTTCGTACAGCAAAGAGACGAACTTGACTCCCGCAAAGAATCTGTGATATATTATCACTTATTTTGTTTGGACATGTGATTGTTGATCACTTATTGAGGTCGAATGCAATATGTACACGTATGTATAGTATCATGGAAGATCTTAGACTTCGTCTCCGTTATTTTTACAGTTTGATACAACCATGATACCCAGATGATAAGACAGCATAAAGACCGAATATCTCAGAACCTCGGCAATCAATCAAACGAAATTTCGGTACTAAGACCATATGCCAATGTGTGGTTCCCACCTAGTCTTCAGTTGATTAATGTTTATATCACCCTGCACACTTTAAAATGATTGTGAGCCTACCGATACATCTTATATAGAGCTTCTTAACATTTTTTTCATTTTCAAGTTCATTTCGAAGAGGTTTCGACAGACCACTGATCTACTATCATATTCTCTTTTGCTCGCCAGGAAACTCATTTTTGATTTTCTATGTTTTTGAGTTTTGAAATTTTTCGATATTTTTGAATTTTCAAATTTGGATTTACTCCCCCAAAATCAACAAACTAAGATAAATTTAAAAAAACACAAAGGTATTTAAAAAAACGATTTTCCGATGTTGGTTAACTCATGTTTTACCTCGATGTCGTTTACCAAAATTAATTTTGAATCAGAAATGATTTATCGAATTTTAGAAAAATCAGTTGGCACGTCGGTAAGCGGTGTGGACCATGACAACATTGACGAGTTTCATAGTGAAACAATCACGTGTGAGGTGATATTCGAGATCAACGTGTCTGGTCAAAGAGTGCTGTACGAGAGGATAACAATTTATAAAGCAGCTTAAATATCGACAAGTATAGGAGAGATTAGAAATTTAAAACCGTATACTGCAACTGCTTCGTGCATTGCAATGAATCTGAGTGCTCTCCCAAACTGGATATCCACCCGGTGTGGATTTCAAAGTCGATTTTTGTAGCTACTGAGAAATCTCTTCACAGTAACAAGAGCAAAAACCTTTGGGTCCGGCTGGTCTTCCATATTGCACCAGCGAAGGTCTTTGTCTTTCTCTTTCAGAAGTAGTGTGCGGTTGTTCAATCCACACCAAAGCATCCGCACACCTGGTTGGTTTGTTCAGCAAACACATTCTCTTCAATCACACCGCGAAGAAATGTACACTGCACGTTCATCTTGTTGATTTTAAACTTCAGACGTGCTACAGGTGCGTACATTTTGTTTGAATCTATCCCGGTGACCCGATTAGAGCCTTGAACAATCAAACTTTGGAATGATTTTCAATTTGTCGAAGCTTTTCAATTTCTTTCGATAGACAATTCTGTCTTCTTTTCTTTTTCTCTCCATCAAAGGCAACAATTTCTTTTGTCGCCGATCTTGTGCATGGACACTCCACTATCAGCAATCCAATGACTATCGATAGTTCCTCCTGGAACGTCCTGCACACTCACTCAGAGATTAGTTGGAGAGGGGGACCCAAGCCTTCATAGACTTGGGTTGCCCCTGAGAATCAAGAAATGTAATTTCAATTTCTTGATGATTTGGAAATTTCACGCCTCCCCCTGAACCTTCACCCGTTTTAGGTTTCCAAAACTGCTTCTGTTTACCAGATTGTGTATCATTTACAGATTTAGAAATCTCCGGTTTTAATGGTTGCGACAAAATTGGTTTCCTTTTAACAGTTTCTGGTTTTAAAGCCTTTTCGATCACCTTCACATTTTGACGTCGTTGTTTTGTTTCTTGTTCTTTAATCGTACGTTTGTCATTTTTGGGTGAAACAGGACGGCGTTGTTGGTGACCTTGTTCAGAAGGGGCTCTTTCTACAAAATTTGGTTTTGGAGAGTTTGTGCAATTTCTGATAATGTGGCCAAACTCCCCGCATTTAAAGCATGATCTCCTTTCAACAAAATTAGGAGATTCTGTTCGATGACTTGACGTTGAATTTGTAGACCCTGAGGTACTAGCTTCACACCCATTTGTGTGTTGGGTGTAATTGTTATCACTATTACGTTTCAAAATGTTGACTTTTTGAACAAAATCGGTATTTGACTTATTTTCAAAAGTCTCCACTTTATCAGTACCTTTGGAGGCCACAAACTTAACGTCTTTGCATTTCTTCTTGTAACAAGCTCCTTTTGTTTCAGCCTTTGGTTGTGTAACCTTAGGCTTTTGAGCTCGTTGTTGTTGTTTACCCTTAAAAGCGATAGGTTGTTGCTTCGTTGGTGATTTTTTATTTCCAAATTTTCTTCTAACTTCAGCTTTTGGAATCGGATCACACTGAGTTACTGAAACTCTCGGGATCCCCTTTTCCAAAAACTTACTGGCAGTATCTTCAAACACTTTATCAATCAAAGATTGATTGACGTTTTTAATTGGAAAAGCTGTGTTTGAATAAATTTTGTCATCACCGACTAAACTGTACAACACGTTATCACTTTTAACAGTAGACATTGTCTTAGTGATAGGATCTATCTCTTGTTTAGCACCAGTTGATTGCATAGCAGGAGTAGGAGGATCACACAGAATATGATTCTCAATTGGAATTTTTACTCCTTTCGTCTCATCAAGTGATTCATCCTGGTCATTCACATCTGATTCATCATCTGAAGAATCATAGTCCTCAATGGTTGGAGAACTTTGATTTGAAGCACATGATGACTTTTCTTTCCGATCAGATGAGCCCTCCGATGAATTGTCCGGTTTGGACCCTAGGCCAGTAGTAACTTCCTCATAATCAAGAGGCACACTGGGTTCATACCGACGCATATACTCTTCATCGGGCGACTTGGTATAGTCGTGTCTCAAAGGGGGTGGACACTTCCTATAACCAACGCCTTTAACGTTTCCCTTTAGTTTCTGAACGTCAATGATGTGATCAAGCACATATCAGGAGTTAGAATAACTCTCCAATTTGAGCTTGATCACTTCATATTCACACTTGGCCGTGGCTAGCTCTTTCTTGGTTTCCTCAATGATATTAATGTAGTTATTAATACCAATTTGTTTGTTGAAAACAGTTTTTGTTAATTCGGAAACACTTTTCTTTTGGGTTTCAATAACTGTTTTAAATTCCTTTTCATTGCGAGCTAAGGCCATGTTTGCCTCTTTGCACTTTGACAGTTCAACAACTAAACTCTGATTGTGGCTATGAATCGTATCACATTCAAGTTTCACTCTATCACATTCATGTTTCATATCAGCACAATCACTACATATGCTAGGAGTCTCAGATTTTACCTGACTTGTCGAGGCTGAGACATTTGCCATAAAGGCAGTCTGATAAGAAAAAGATCCATCTTCAGAATTATAATCTCCCGCATTCGAGCTTTCTTCATCTGAACTCCCGTTGTATCCCGAACTATCATCTGATTCAGAAAATTCTTCTTTGTGCACATGCTTGATGTGACTGATGATCTTCGCATACCATGCATTTCCTCCTCCTAATTGTACGGACCAATCACATCCTTCATCAGCTTGAACTATCAATGCTTGGTTGGGGTTTGAAGGCCCTGACTGGTTGGTTTGGTTGTTAGCAGCTACTATCCCTCTTTCGTTGTTAGCTTGATTTGAAGTACTTGTTTGATTTTGGAAGGGATTTTGGTTGCCTTGTTGGTTGCCTTGTTTGCTCGGTCGCGTGCATTCACGTTTGAAGTGACCCTTTTCACCGCAATTAAAGCATGTAACAGCACCCTTGTCAAACCCGTACTTGGTATCCCTTTTGCTTTCCAAGCTGGTTCTCCCCGTTCTGCTCATATAATCCTTTGCCCTTCTCACAGCGCTAGCAAACGCCCACTTGATATCCATTAACTCCATTTCATCCCTGTCTATCTGCTGATAGTCTTCGTTTGTCAAATTAATGTTGCCAATTGGACTTGCGACTAATCCGCTGTAGGCATTAACCATAGTGGTAAGAATTTCAATGTGATCCCGTGCAGCTTCTACACTCACTTTGGAAAGATTTGAAGTATCAGGTTTGTTACCATAGAAGGCTTGTTGTGGTTGGGCTTGTGGTAGGGGTTTAGAAAAATAGGTAGTTGGATCAAATTGGGGTTGAGGTGTGGCAACTTGAGGTTTCGAAAGATAGGCATTTATGTCAAATTGGGGTTGAGGTGTGGCTACTTGAGGTTTAGAAAAATAGGCAGCTGGATCAAATTGGGGTTGGGGTGGTGCAACTTGTGGTTTCGGAAGATAGGCATTTATGTCAAATTGGGGTTGAGGTGTGGCTACTCCTCCAAAATAGGATCTTGGGTCGAAAGCATTTGACACATAAACTGTTTGTATCTTTGTTTGCTGGCTTGTACTAGCAGCAGGAGCAAACCCTCCAAAGTACATCTCTGGATTTTGAGGGACATGAATTAGTTTAGCTTTTCTGATTTCTTCTGCATCCTTGTTCTCCAGCTTTTGAACAAACTCATAGATACTGACAGTATCAATACACCTGTATGCTTTAACAACTCAATGAATGGGCTCCACTTTGGTGGTAGAGCATCAGCAAACCGTGCGACTATTTCCTGTGAAGATACAACAACCTTGTAAGAAATCATTTCATAATTAAATGATAAAAACGAGTTGTCATCTCATTCAATGTTTCAGTCTGCAAAAACATAAACCCTTCAAACTCCTTCTTTAGTAAATCCTGAAGCGTCTTCCGTGTGGCCGCATTTCCTTCTCCTCTCGCTACCAATGCATCCCATAAACCTTTCGTGTTCTTACAATAAGAGAATTGATGAAAGATGTCTTTGTGAAGTGCTTGAGTGAGAAAAGCATACGCCTTCTTCTCCAGATCATATGCCTTTTTGTCGGCTTCTTGCATATTATTGAAAGTTGTCGCATTTGATCCTGCTTCTTCAAGAGCTTCACTAAATGCAGAGGAGAAGCACGTCCATAATTCTGTGTTTTGCCCTTGAACGTAATTATGGAAACGACCCTTCCATGATGGATAGTCGTTCATGTGATTCAGCTTTGGCGGGCGATTGTTGCTACCCGTCTCATTCTCACTAAGCAAAATATTTTGATTGCTCTGATTCTGATTCGACACCATTGCCCAGTGACTTGAACTTATTGACTGTTGTTGTTTAGGTATGGTACTCGTCATATATTCGGCCATCGACATCTGTTTTTAAGCTGGTTGTGGATCCGTACTCCAATCCCAAGGGCTAGTACAACTCATATTTGATGTATGTGAAAAACGGATCACACTCTTGAAAACAGACTGTTATCACACTTTTGCAAACCTTCTGTTTAAAAATGATAACAAACTCGACGAAACGCTATCGACGAAAGTGAATGATATGTTGATCGACGAAACTGTTGTGATAAATGGTTGATGAAACAGAAATATATTGTTATGCGATGAAACTGATCCTATCTCATGTGCGACGAAACAGGTTGAAATTTGATTGAATTCGACGAAACTGATTGATGATGTGTACTTCGACGAAACAGATTTATGACAAACGACAAAACTGAATTATATTCGACGAAAATGATTGGTTAAATTTGAGTTCGACAAAACACTTGATTTAATTGGATAATGCTCGATGAAATATAATATTATATTAAATGTCGACGAAACAGATTGTATATCTGATGTTCGACGAAACTGCTTTTGATCTTATCTTTTGGTGAGATATTTTCAACAAGCCTTATCTCTTACTAACACTATTTTCAACACACCAGCCATCATTTGCAGGACACAAATTTCAAACAAGTATATTATAATCTATAACACTTTAATCAAATTCCAAACAAAGATCAAACAATATAAATTTTCAAGAACAGTTTGAAGACAACTGAAGAACACGATGAATATTTGAAGATTCCGGTCACCGAATAATTTTCCGAAACACGATTTTGCTTAAAACTTTCAACAAAAACCAAATCCTAATTTGTAAACACTCAAACAAACAAGGTTTTTGAACAAACTTTTAGCACAACAACAATATAAACACTGATTTTAGTGACTTTTTCGGGAAAAAAAATATAAACTTTCAAGAACACTTTTTCAGAAAATCATAAACAAACAGTTACAAACTTGATAAAAACCCAAATATGTATGGTTTTAAACAAGGATTAGAGCCAAAGCTCTGATACCACTTGTAGGTCCTGTTTTTCCGGTGGATCGGTAACGAAAACCTATCCTTGTTTATCACAAACACGGTAACGGGTGCGGAATCCCCGTGACGGTGCAAACCAAACAAAGTGTAAAACACATGGAATAATCAATGAAACACAATCTATCGATTAAACGGGATGAGAACCGAGAACAACTGATACACACACAGTTTTACAGTATAACTCTCAGGGTATATGCTCTCATCTAGTTCCAAAGTGAAACCAGAAAGCTGTTTATATAGTAGCCTGGGCCTTTACTATGACGAAACACACATTGGCTCGATGAAACAATATTGGCCAGTCATTGGGCCTGAAGAAGCCCAATCACACGACGAAACAAAGGGTGTTTCGTCGTGTTTCGTCATGTAGTGTGATGAAACACTTGTGTTTCACCGTGGCTTTGTCCTTTATGGAAGAAACACATTGTGTTTCTTCATGTTTTTGTCTTTTATGGAAGAAACACTTTGTGTTTCGTCATGTGCAGGAAGTTCACTTGGGGTCATGTTTGGGCCCAAGTGAATGTTTAGCCCAGTGAAGGATTAGCCCAGCCTACTAACTAAACATACAAATAAATACAACCCTAAATGCAACATGCATTGTTTGTTTATACATTACAATTTAAACGGAACAAACTTGTCGGACCCAAGTGGGATAGGAGGATATCCGACTTGGTCTTCATTCCGATAAAGGCTCGAACCGAACGTGCCGCGTCCACACAAAAGTGTATCAACAAAGGTGCATGTACATGTCATATTTCTAATCGAATCACTATTATATTACGTCTTGTGTGTTAGGTCACGTTCGTGTACGGATTCCGCATGTCACACGTTCGTTTCGCAATCATTTCGGAGTCAAAACCGGTCCTACAGGTGGTATCAGAGCAGGAGCTCAATTGCACAGATCAAACGCACAATATCGATCAAGTTTTCATCGATTTCAGATCCGAATTACATCAGATTTCATCTATTTCTTCATCTTCTTCATTTTTTCACGTTTTTCATTGAATTTTTCAAAATTGGACGGGTTTTTACGGTCCAAATTACATGATTTTCTGATATGTTGTGCGAAAACACCTGATCTACAATCCTACCAAGTTTCAGATCTTAATTCGAAGCCGTTTGGGAGAAATCAAAGTTTTTCGGTTCGAAATCGCGTGACGTCAGATCAATTTCGCACGAAATACAACCTATTCGTGTTATTTCGCACGAAATAAACATAATTTCGTTTGAATATACCTATTTCGTTTGAAAAATCCATAATTTCGTGTGAAATACACCTATTTCGTTTGAAAAATCCTTAATTTCATGCGAAATACACCTATTTCGCTTGAAAAGTCCTTAATTTC
Organism: Helianthus tuberosus; assembly: GCA_030545235.1. Lineage (NCBI taxonomy): Eukaryota > Viridiplantae > Streptophyta > Magnoliopsida > Asterales > Asteraceae > Helianthus > Helianthus tuberosus. The sequence goes on along the minus strand of CM060448.1, from coordinate 42,084,747 downwards.
GTGCGAAATACTCTATTTCGTTTGAAGTGCTTTATTTCGTGTGAAAGTGTCCTCTATTTTGTGTGAATGTGTTTTCGTGTGAATGTATTTCGTGTGAAATAGTTTCAGGTCACGTGAAATCTGATTTGAGAATTAAAGTTGTCGGCAATTATAGAATTCATGTGATCAAAAGAAACCAGTCCAATCAAGAGTTGAGAGGAATTAAAGTTTGTTGGTTTAATGGACATTGTGGTCCAATCAAACTGAATGTTTCGTGATATTGCAGCCCTTTAAAACAGTCGGCCCAATGAATTAAAAACAACAATCCACTAATTTTTGGTCCAATCAAAGTGAATTAGATTGTCGGGCATTTATAACATTTCATCAGATTTCATCATATTGATCAAATATCAAGGCCCATGAGTGTGTTCATATCCACTAATTGATCGGTCCAATAGAATTAGATTCTTATAAATGTTGTCGGTTAAGTGGATATTGAAGCCTAATAAAATTGAACGGTCCAATAAGATTTTTGTGCGGCCCAATGAAATTTTAGTGTGAATTAGATTTGTGAGCATTGATTGTTGTGTGTGTCGACTAAGTGGAATAACTGGCCAAATGAATCTTGAATTTAAATAATAGTTGTCGGCCACAATTGCTTCGATCCATGTGATTATGTTTTAAAAAGTCATTGACCCAACATACATTGATTGTCAGATGGCCCAATCATCAGACATTGGCATCTGAAACATTAAAAGCAATCAATGTACATGTGTTAAAATCTCGGCCCAATCATCAGACATTGGCATGTGATAATAATTGGTAACAATCCACTAATTCAGAAGGCCCAGTAGGAAAGAAGTCCGATCAACAAGGCTAAGCCAATACTTTTTCTCTCTAGATCAGCCGGAACCCTAGCTTGCTCGACGATGAACATGGTAACGGATTAGTGCGCAGGGTTTAATCGTCTCTCTCTCTTGAGTGCTTCTTGATATAACCTTGCTCCCTAATTGGTTCTCCGTTTTTGTCCATTCACGGCTGGGGCCTTGCCGGTGTTGGTCGGTTTGCTCCTCTTCTCCTTTTCTTGGTCTTGGTTCCTATGGCTTCGGGTATCATACAGTTCTACGTGGCCAACATCCCGGACGGTTGCAGACCATGGGATCTGGCTACTCTTCTCAACTCCTATGGTAACCTTGTCGGCTCGTATATCGCTAGGAAAAGGAGAAAAGACGGGCTCAAGTTCGGATTTGTTAGCTTTAAAGGTGTTAATGACTGGAAAGATCTTGAAATGAGGCTTCAGGGTTTAAACTTTGGTGGGTTTAAACTTAAGATTAATCGTTCTAAGTTTGCTAAAGAGAACGGTAGGCTCCTCCAGCTACGAAACATCAGGGTCCTCAGTTGGTAGGGGATGTTCCCAGCCACATCAAGGATGATACCTTCACCACGAACGGTCGTTCGTACAGTTCGGACCTCTCGAACTCTTTGGGGGATTCTAGGGGCAAACCGGTGGTTGCGGAGGAAGCCGATAGAGAGGTATCAGTTCACGACGAGACCAACGCTTTTTTCGATCTTCAGGGTATGGCGGTTGTTGGTAGAGTCAAGGACTTGGAGTCGCTGATCAGTTTGAAGGAGAATCTTAGGTTGGCGGGAATCACCGGTTTTAAACTCCATTACCTTGGAGGCTTTAATCTGCTGTTGTCTTTTGAAGATGATATCGATGCCTCTGATCTTATATTCAGCATTAATCTCTGGAAGGACTGCTTTGTGTCCTTAGACCTTTGGTCGGGTCAATCCTTGGCCTTTGAGAGGATTGCCTGGATTAAGTTTCTCGGTGTTCCGTTGAACTTGGCAGAAAACAAGGTTTTTGATGATGCGGCCGCTCTCTTTGGAAAAGTGGTGAAGGGTTCAAATCTGACTCTAAATGACTGGGACTTATCCTCAAATGTGGTTGGCATTCTGGTCGATGGTGGCGCCAGAATTTCTGGTTCAGTTACCCTCAAGTGGAAGAATAAAAAATTCAGAGTCTGGGTTATGGAAGAGTTGGATGATTAGGTGCCGGATTGCCTGTTCGAAGAAGTTTGGCCGGAAAGGGTTTCCGGTGAAGGAGAAGGGAATAACGAGCCGGCTCCGTCTGTTGGGGAATCGAAATGTTCGGAAGCTGGAAAGTCTGCGTCTGACTTGGGGCTGCATGAAACCTCGGAATACGTAGGGTTGGATGATAACGAGGTAAATTTTAATGCTTTGGAAGATTCCCCCCAAGTTCCTAGGGATTCTAACACTATCCACGGAGATAATGCAAACGTGGTCCCCCCCGGGCATTCAGAATTTTTTTCTAAGGTCCCTATCATTGGGCTTCCTTTCTCTTCTGTTGGTGTTTGCTCCAGGCCCAAAAGAAGAAAGGCTGTTCTCAGGCCCAGAAGAGATAGATCCAAAATGGCAGCTGGGAGCCCTTTGTCTTCGGAAAGGCCCAACAAAAGATCTAGGTCGGACCTAGAAGACTCTGACCCCTTTTATTTGAACAGATTTCTTAATTTGGGGGTTTTTAAGTCTAAGGAAGCTGGTCTTTTGCCCAATGATGGTCCAGTTCAGGATAAAGTGGCATCGGTCAGTCATGGTAGCAGTGATTATTGTGGATTTCTGGATCTTAATGCTAGCTTCCACCCTCCGGATCCCATTGATGTCGGCTCTAATTCAATAGCCGATGCCGCTGTGGATGTTGTATCAGACGCTGCTGCAGATATTCATCGCGATGAAGAGGTAGAAGCCACCATTGCTTTGGGCGCAGCGATCGGAGTCCAGCTAGAGAACCATGGCGATTTGGTCAAGGAGGTTATCAGGATCGAAGGTATTAATGGTGTTCATCAATGAATGTTCTTTCTCTAAACATTAGGGGTATTGCTGGGGGTCATAAAGCAAACTGGGTTAGGGATTTAAGACAGAGTCTTCAATCTTCGGTCATTTCGTTACAAGAAACCAAACTGGATTCTTTGTATGATTCTATGCTGGTTAACTTCTGGGTAAACGGGCACTTTGAATCAGATTACGTTGGTTCGGTGGGCTTATCTGGCGGTCTTGTCTGGATGTGGGATCCAAAGGTTCTAAAAGTGGATAGTGTCTTCAAAGATAGATTCTTTCTCATCATCTCTGGCTCTCTGGTTGGAAGCGGAGATCTGATCAGTTTGGTCAATGTCTATGCCCCCTAGGGGTCTGCTGAAAAAAGGAGGTTATGGGATGCCCTAGCGGGCAAGCTTTCTGGCTCCGTTGGTCTATGGGTTTTGTGTGGCGATTTCAACACTGTAAGATCTGTTCTGGAGCGTAAAAACTCCAAATTCAAACCGTCTTGCGCTAAGTTCTTCAATGAGTTTATTTATAATCATGGTCTGTTCTAATATCCGATGCATGGGAAAATTTTCACTTGTGTTCGCGACAACGGCAAAAAACATAGTAAAATTGACCGGTTCCTCATAAACCATGAATTCTTTTCTAGATGGCCCGATGCTTGCATCCGAGCTCTCCCGTATCACCACTCGGACCACAGCCCCATCTCCCTCTCGGTTGTCAATTCTAACTTCGGAGCCCGTCGTTTCCGGATCTTCAGCTCCTGGTTTGGCAGAAGGGGCTTTGAAGAAGCTGTCTTTGCGGCTGTAGAGGGTTTTCAGGCTTCGGGTCCCCCGGACTCTGTTCTGAACCTTAAACTCTGGAGAATTAGGCAGTTTCTCAAATCTTGGAGAGACGACTTCCTCCGTAAAGAGAACGAGGAGATTTTAGAAGTTGTTTCGGATCTCGAGCGTCTGGAACTTGAATTAGAATCAAGGGATCTCAGCGAAGAAGAGGAATGGATTCGTTGTGAGTCGAAGAAAATCATCAACGACGCTGAGGCCTGGAAATCTGAGGATCTTAAACAGCGGTCGAGAATTAGATGGGCCATTGACGGAGACGAAAACTCCAAATGTTTTCACTCGATGATTAATAACCGGAAAGCTTCTAACAGAATTCACGGCTTTTCCTTGAATGGGTCTTGGGTCACTAAACCTTCCAAAGTCAAGCACCACGTGTTCTTTTTCTTCCGCAACAAGTTTAAGGAAGCTTGTCCTTTCCGCCCCTCTCCCCTTGCTTGACAACTTGACTCAGCTTAAAGAAGAGGATAAATCCTTCCTTACTCAACATTTTTATAAAATGGAAATTAAAGAGGCTGTTATCGACTGCAGAAGTGAGCGGGCCCCGGGGCCAGATGGCCTTAATTTCAAGTTCATCAAACATTTTTGGCCTATTTTTGAAGACGATTTTCTGCATATCCTTAATCGGTTCCACGATAACGGCTGCCTTAGCCGCGATTGCTCCTCGTCTTTCATCACGCTTGTCCCTAAAGTCAAGGACCCGGTATCTTTAAGCAACTACAGACAAATTAACCTTGTCGGCGTGATTAGCAAGGTAGTCTCCAAAGTGATTGCTAACAGAATTCAGAAAGTTATTGGCAACGTGATCTCCGATTCCCAGACGGCCTTTCTAAAAGGTAAATTTATTTTGGATGGGCCCTTTATTATTAACGAGGTTATGACCTGGGTTAAGAAAACGAAGCAAAAAGCGGCCCTATTCAAGATTGATTTCGAAAAGGCCTTTGATAACGTTAATTGGATGTTCGTGGACAGTATTCTTCATCAAATGGGCTTCCCGGGCCGTTGGTGCTCTTGGATTCGTGGTATTCTTCGCTCGGCTAGGTCCTCCGTCTTGGTCAACGGATCTCCCACTTTCTAGTTTGGTTGCGAGAAAGGGTTAAGGCAGGGCGACCCCTATCCCCTTTTTTGTTTTTGACTGTTATGGAGGCTCTCTCCTGTATGGTTCGCAAGGCTACCACAGCGGGTGTTTTCAAAGGTATTTCTTCTCCTGATGGGGGACCGGTTATAACTCATCTCCTTTTCGCGGACGACGCCATTTTCTTGGGTGAGTGGTCAAATGTCGAAATCAGTAATATGCTTAGAATTTTACGTTGCTTCCACATCTGTTCTGGGTTGAAGATCAATATCGAGAAGTCTAATCTTTATGGGATCGGAGTTAATTGGGAGGAAGTTAAAGACGTTGCTTCAGTTATGGGTTGCAAGCCCGACACCCCTTCGTTCAAATATCTCGGTGTTCTTGTTGGGGCCAACATGAACCGTATTTGTAACTGGCAACCGGTGTATGATGTTTGAAGCTTAGCATTCACAAATACACCTAAACTCCATTGCTCTCTCCCCCACAGAATTCAAGATTCGTTTGTATTAGATAATAATCTTTCAATCACCTTGTAAACCATTTTGTTTCAAAGTGATATAAACTTGATAATTCTGTAGGTCTTGTTTCTTGAAAGTCTGATTTCCATTTCCGCACATCTTTTTCACATCTACTGAAATCACTTGCCATATTACGTGAAAAGAATTTGTTTTGAGCCTGAACTGGGTCTAACAATTGGTATCAGAGCAGATTGAATAAACTATTTTCAAACGATCAATCGCTCATCTTCTTTTCTCTAAATATGGCCAGCTTTCAATCCTGGAATAATGCTTTTAACATTGGTTCTATGTCTAAACCTCCGACTCTGGTCAGAGAGGAATACCCCCAGTGGAAAATCAGGATGGTCAATTTCCTTAATGGTCATGACCGAGCTCTGTTTCAATCCATTAAAAGGGGTCCACATATACCAATGACTGAAATACCTGCTATTCCAGCAACTGACCAATCACCTGCTATCCCTGCCTCCCGAGCTCCCAAAAGTGAAATACTTTGGAGGGAGGAAGATAAGGAAAAGGTGGCTGGGGATGAAAGGGCAAAGTCACTTTTAATAATGGCCATCGCCAATGACATATTTTCACATGTTGATGCATGTGCATCAGCTAAGGAAATATGGGATCAGTTGGAAAATCTTTGTGAAGGAGGAGAAAGGATGAGAAGGAACAAAAGAACAAATAATGTCTCATCTTATAAAAGGTTTAAAAGTTTGCCAAATGAAAGGTTAAATGATACATATCAAAGATTTACTAAACTTTTAAACGAGCTAAAGAAATTTGGTATAACAAAATCAAACGATGAAAGAAACATAAAATTTCTTGATGCCCTTCCTAGAGAATGGAGAAGTCTAACCATGACTTTATCATCAACCTTAGAACTAGGAAACATGAGTCTTCATGACTTATACAGCATCTTGATCCCCAGAGAGGAAGAAATATTTGAAGAAACCATTCAAAGAGGGGGATCTTTAGCTCTAATCTCTAACTCACGAAGATCAACAACAACAAATGATCCACAACCATCAACCAGTCAAAATCTTGAAACTTCTGATGCATCATCAGACTTTTCAGCTTTTGCTGAAGCAATAGCACTGCTCACCAAAACATTTGAGCAGAGGTTGAGGGGAGGTAACCGGAGATACCAGAGGAGTGACAAAGAAAGAATGGATGGTAGATCTAAAGAAGAGTTTAGATCTAAGGATAAAGGGAAGGCTGAAGTTGTGTGTTACAAGTGCAAGCAGAGAGGTCATTATGCATCAGAATGCAAGACCAAAAAGCTGAAGGATGTTGCCTATTATGAGAAAAAGCTTGAAGAAGCAAAGAAGCAGCAACAAGTAAGCTTAATTGCTGGAACAGATACATGGTTATCTGATGATTCTTCTGATGATGAAGAAGAAGAATTGGCAAATTTTTGCCTCATGGCACTCTCTGAAGGACTACCAGAAACATCAGAACAAAAGGTAAATTTAGACAATCTTGATCTTGAAAACAATTTAAACAAGCTCATGTCAGATTTTCTGAATCTGTAAGAAAAACATCAATCAGATATTAGAAAATCTGATGAGTTGCAAAGGACTTTGAATAAAATCATTCTTGAAAACCAACATCTTATTGAGGACAGTTTAGATCAAAGAGCAAAAATTGAGTTTTATGAAAATGAAAGAAAAGATCTTTACAAGAAAATAAATGACAAAGAAATCAATGTAAGAGGTTTTCAACAGGCTAAAGAGTTTATAATTTTTATTGAGTCCACACCTAAGAACAAAGGAGAGGGTTTAGGCTATACAAGTACTACAAGATCAAATAGAAATAAACCCACTATCTTTGTAAAAGCAACTCATCAGATTTCTGATAATTTACTATCAGAATCTGAATCTGAATCTGAATCTTGCAAATCAATCTGTTCTGAATATTCTTTTGACAAACCAAACTTCAAAACAAACAAGAGTGAATGCAGTCAAGAATCTGTAAAAACTCCAGAAGCAGTTCACTCATCTTTTCAAAATTATCCAATCATTCCATCACAAGAGGAACTATCAGAAAATTCTGATAACTCTTGTATGTGTGTTGACATACTGAAGCTTGTTCAACACCATCTTCAAAAGAAAAATGTAAAATCTGTTAATGGCTCAGCATATAACAGAGTTTCTGATGCAAAACCAAGAAGAAATAAAAATAAATTGTTTCAAGTTTCATCAGAAACAGTACCCAAGCATGCCTGGGTACCAAAAACCCTCTAATCATGTCATTTCAGGACCATCATGTGCAGCAGATCTGGTACTGCGACTCAGGAAGCTCCAAGCACATGACTTGGGACAGGAGCTTACTCAGCAACTTTGTCTCAAAGCTGGGTAGAATGGTAAACTTTGGAAATGGTGTGAAAGGAAGGATCATGGGATATGGTTGCATAAAATATGGATGTTTGACCATAGAGAAAGTAGCCTATGTTGAAGGCTTAAAGTATAATTTGTTGAGTTGTGGTCAATTCTGTGACAAAGGTTTTCAGGTAACTTTTTTACCAGAAAAATGCTTGTTAATAGGTATAGATGATAACAAAATTTATTTAAGTGGGAAAAGGATAAGAAAATCAATCTACTATTTTGACTTCAAAGAAGAAAGTGAACATCCAAAACTATGTTTATTTTCAAAACTTAACAAAGGTAGTAGTTGGTTATGGCACAAAAGGCTTGCTCATTTAAATTTCAAAAACCTAAGCAAATTAGCAAGCAAAGGTCTGGTAAAAGGATTACCTTTGATATCCTCAAAGAAGGATAAAATTTGTGAAGCATGTGAAATGGGAAAATCCAAAAGAAGCTCACATAAATCAATTTCTGAGTCTTCTATTTCACAAAATTTGGAACTTTTACACATGGATTTGTGTGGACCCATAAGTACAGAAAGTTTTTCTGGAAAGAAATACATACTAGTAATAGTGGATGATTTCTCCAGGTACACATGGGTAGAATTTTTGAGAAAGAAAAGTGAAACTCCTGATCTGATCATTAATTTTATTAAGAAAATTGAAAATCTGTTAAAACTAACAGTGAGAAGGATCAGATCAGACAATGGAACAGAATTTAAAAATGCAAAAATTGAGAGTTTCTTAGTAACTAAAGGAATTTCTCATGATTTTTCTGCGCCAAGAACACCCCAACAAAATGGTGTGGTTGAAAGAAGGAATAGGACCTTGGTAGAAGCTGCCAGAACCATGCTCGCTTATGCTAAATTGCCCACTCACTTTTGGGCAGAAGCTATAGCAAATGCATGTTTTACTCAAAACAGATCCATAATCAACAAAAGGCACAACAAGACACCTTCCAACATTATAAATGGAAGAATACCAAGTATAAAATTTTTGCATACATTTGGTTGTAGATGTTTTGTTTTTAATGATTTTGAAAGCCTTGAAAAATTTGACAAAAAAGCAGAAAAAGGCATTTTTCTTGGTTACTCTTTGTCCTCAAAAGCATACAGAGTTTTTATTCTCAACATCAGGACCATCAGAGAAAGTTTGTATGTGTCATTTGATGACTCATCAGAAACAGAGGTTTCTGATGAGTACATAAAAGAAATAAACTTTTCTGACAAACAAGAAAATTATGAACATCTCTTTGAAATGTTAAATGAAGATTTCCTAGAACATGATAATGCCTACAAAAATAAATCAAACGATTATTCATGCTCTAACCCTGCAGAACAAGTATGTAGTACATCAGAAATCCAGATGACTGATACTTTTCAGACAAATGTAGCACCTGATCAGGGGGAAACTTCAAATCCATCAGAACCAACAACATTTCACAACAAGTTAAGATGGATCAAAGGACATGTTCATTCTGACATCATAGGCAATCCTACAGATGGTGTCAGAACAAGATCTGCCACTGCACATGAGTGTGCATTCTCTGGGTTCTTAAGCAAGGTAGAACCCAAATCTGTCAAGGAAGCTCTAAATGATCCAGACTGGATTCAAGCCATGCAAGAAGAGCTTGATCAATTTGAAAGGAGCAAGGTATGGGATCTAATACCCAAGCCAAATGACAAATCTGTCATAGGCTCAAAATGGGTGTTCAGAAACAAATCTGATGAGAACGGCATAATCACCAGGAACAAAGCAAGGTTAGTGGTCAAGGGTTACTGTCAACAAGAAGGTATTGATTATGACGAAACCTTTGCACCAGTAGCTAGGTTAGAAGCTGTAAGAATTTTTCTTGCTTATGCTGCATCTAAGGATTTAAAAGTTTATCAAATGGATGTAAATCAGCTTTTCTGAATGGTAAAATTGAGGAAGAAGTTTATGTGCATCAACCAGAAGGCTTTGTTGATCCAAAATTTCAAAATCATGTTTATAGATTAAACAAAGCCTTGTATGGGTTGAAGCAAGCTCCTAGAGCCTGGTATGAAACTTTATCAAACTTCATACTCAATTCTGGGTTTACCAAAGGAACTATTGACACCACTCTTTTTTCTCAAAACACACAAAGGTCACACTTTGCTGGTCCAGATATATGTTGATGACATTATATTTGGATCAACAAATGAAAAATTTTGTGACAAATTTCAAAAATTGATGACCAGCCACTTTGAAATGAGTATGATGGGTGAGTTAACCTTTTTCTTAGGGTTACAGGTAAAACAAAGAATTGATGGAATATTTTTAAGTCAATCAAAATATGTGAAAACAATTCTACAAAAATACTCACTTGAAAACTGCTCTGTTTCAAAAACTCCCATGGCAACAGGGAACAAGTTAGATTCTGATAAAAATGGTATAAGTGTTGATATTAAAACCTATAGAGGGATGATAGGATCACTGCTTTATTTAACTGCAAGCAGACCAGATATCATGTTTGCAACATGTTTTCTGGCCAGATATCAATGTGATCCTAAAGAATCCCATCTGAAAGCTGTAAAAAGGGTGTTTAAATATCTCAAAGGCACATCAGAAATTGGTCTCTGGTATTCAAAGGATACAAACCTTGAATTAATTGCATACACAGATGCAGATTATGCAAGGTGCAAAATTGACAGGAAAAGCACATATGGTGCATGTCAACTTTTGGGAGAAAAATTGGTATGTTGGGCAAGCAAGAAACAAAACTGTGTTGCCACATCAACACTAGAATCAGAATATCTAGCAGCAGCAAGTTGCTGTTCACAAGTGCTGTGGATTCAAACTCAACTGAAAGATTATGGAGTAACTCTGACAAGAATTCCAATTCTATGTGACTCAAAGAGTGCCATTGTAATAACTGAAAATCCTGTTCATCACTCAAGAACCAAACACATAGATGTCAGATACCACTTCATAAAAGATCATGTGGAGAAAGGTAACATTGAAATGTATTTTGTTCCAACTGAAAATCAAATTGCTGATATCTTTACAAAACCTCTTGATGAAAAGAGGCACAATTTTTTAATCAGCAAACTAGGCATGGTTAATCTAAATGATGAAGAGTTCTCAGGAAAATCAAAAACACAAATTGAAAACCAACTTGTTGAAAATCAAAATTCTGATATTCATAGAACAAATCAACTAGCTTCTAATAACACAACCCATCAATCTGATGGAACACAAGAAAATCTGATGAACTATCCATAAATGACAGTTTATCAGATATTCTGAAGAAATATCAGAAAATCTGGTAAAAGCACCAAAAGTTCTGATATAAAATCAGAAATTATGTATGAAACATCAGGATAATCTGTAAAAATACATCCTCATGCACATTCCATATTTTGTAATTATTTTTTTTTTTTTTTGTGTATTTTTTTGTTTTGTTTTTTAAATTAAAAAAAACAAAAAGGGGGAAAAGTAACATGCAGACTGATGGAATTTCATACAGCTGTAATAATCAACCGTCTCATTTTCTTTTCAGTTTATTGAATTTCATTTTTTTTGCATGCAACGTCATTTCTTCATAAGGAACTCAAATGTGACACGTAGGCACTTGAATTATTAGGAGCTATGAAATTAGATGCCTAGTCATTAAATGCTTACTCACACATGGGGCTTAATAGACTGTCAAAAACACTGTTACACTCACTGTTACATTCACTGGGATATATATCTTCTTAATTGAAGAGAAAAAGGTTGGCTGATAACATCACTTTCGCCTATAAATGTTAACAACCTGAAAAGAACATTTTGTAACAAAAACCAGTTCTTCAAAAGCCTTACAATAGTTTTTCCTTATCAAAAATGGGTCGCCCAAAATTGATGAAAGCCACTCAATTCCCTATTCCGTTTCATAGACTTCATAATCTTAGATTAAGATCCAACTTGGAAGGACCTGCATGGGAGGACTGCAGGTGTGTGTACAATATGATCATGCGAAGTCCTCTAGGCTTTGCTGTATCATCACATGTCACCATATATCCAGAACTTCTCCAAGAGTTCTGGTGGAACTCTCAAATCATTTTTGGTGGTACTTCTATGTGGATTGAAAGTGAGGTCATGGGAGTAAAAATTACTCTAAAAGAAGAAACAATCAGAAATGTCCTCAAACTGGGTGATGATCATGAAATCCAACTTCCGGAAAAATCAAATGTGCAACAAACCTTGACTGAAATGGGCTATCACACACTCAACTCGTCAAGGGCCATTAGCAAGTCTGGTTTTATACCACCTTTCCAGTTTTTGGTAACACAGCTAAGTGTCTATTTTTCCAAGAAAATTGGACACTTCAATGAGCTGTCGAATAGGTTGATGGAAGTGGTGCATGCTGTGATACAAGAAAAACCTTTCAACTATGCTAAGTTTCTAATGAGAGACCTAGAAGCAAACATCCACGACCTTCAACCCTTTCTGATTTACCCTCGATTTGTTACCAAGGTGACCACTAGTCAGCTGGGCTTTAGAGGAGTGAGAAGCTGCTACTCAAGAACTGAACTGGTACTTCAAGAAAACATTAGTGAAGCCACCTTGACGCCATCAACAAATCACACCGGACGAATAACCAGTCTTTGGTTATATGTGAAGTGCATGTTCAATATGTTAGAGGAGGAGGAGGAGTAGTTTTTCTTTGTTTTATGTTTTGTTTTCGATCAACATGTTTGTGTTATTTTTTTTTACAGGTTTGCTTTAATTTTTTTTTGGGTAAATAGATCTAGGGGGAACAAACACAACTTATCTGATAAAATCAAAGAAAATCTGGTGGATTACACATGAAAACTGACACAGGTTAGTAGAACTCAAGATCTGATGATTAATCAGAAAAATTGATCATTCACCAGAAAACTGTGAAAATTCTGATAACAAATCAGAAAATCATATTTTTTTTTTGAAAAACCAGAAAGTTTAACATATCATCAGAAAAACAATTCTTTTAATCAAATTGAATTGATGAAAATCCAAATTTTTAAGAAAAAGTTTTTTTTTAATTTTTTTCTGAGGACTGGAACAAGCTATATAAAAATATACCTCTGGTATATCAGAACAAAGGTGTGGAGTTCAGAATTGCAAGACTACAATGTAAGTAAGATCCCAGAACTCTACTTATTCCCTCTCATCTCAAAAAAAAAATTGATGATATATATATATCATTATGAGAAATATCTGGGGAGACACACAAAGGGTTTCTATTGGACCTTTTAGACAGGGGTCCCACAAAGAGAAAATGTGCAAGTTGAAAACTAGTGTTTATCTGCAAAATCTTTGAAATCTCTAAGTATCCTTAAAAAGATATACATTAAATTAGAGATAAATCAAAGGACTTTCAAAAACGGTTGTCTCCTTAAAGGATTAAAACATCATAAAGGTGTCATTAATCCTCTTAAACAACCCACGACAAACACTCAAAAATCTCTGTCTACACACCCTATAAATACCTCATTCAAAACAGAGTCTTCCATCTTCAACCTTCAAATTCAAAACCCTAAAACCCTTTTCCAAACACAAAACCCAAATTCTCAATGGCTGTTGTCAACATCAACAAACCTCAAGTTAAACACTCAGTTCCTTTCATCACTGAAGATGAATTTCTTCCATTAAAGAGCAACAATGAAGCAATGAATGATAACATCGAAGTGTATGATACGAAGTGTCAAATTCTCATTGAATTTCTAACAAGATACCCGTTAGCTCAAGCTCTTACAAAGACCAGAGAGGTGCCACAAGAACTCATACAACAAGTTGTAAAAACTCTCAAAATCTCAAGTCAAACTGAGCTAACAGCACATGTATAGGGAAATATCTTCATCAAAATTTCACCAGAAAAGATAAGGGAATGTTTGGAACTACCCTTACATCAGAACTTTGAAAAGTCACCAGAAAGAGAAGATATGTTTTCACAACTTGATGCTGTGATGGGATACAAAGCAAAGATTTCGACAATCAATAAATTCAAGAGAAACAAGCTACCTGCCTTCTGGCAAGTTTTAATGGAAAATCTGAGCAAGTGTTTATCGTCAAAAATTGGGGGTACTTATCAGATAAATATGAACATTCTAACAATCATGTTCAGTCTAATTAACGGATTGAACATTGATTATGGAGCAGAAATATTTATTCTGATCAGAAGATCAATTCTGACCAGAGATGGAAGAATAGATTCACATCTACCCTTTCCAAGATTTCTATCAGTTATAATTTCTGATGCTTTTCTGAAAAGAAACATGGAAATCCCAACATCAGAAAATATGTGGAAGACAGAAATTATGAAACCTTGGAATGCTGTAGGGTCTTGGAAGTCAGATTATGATGTACCTGCTCTGACAGAAAAAGTGATGAGTATGATACCAGAAGAATCACCATACAGAGCAGAATACCTGAAAATGTTGAACAAGAAGTCACAGACCAAAGGAGTTTTTGAACAAGTGTCCCCTATGAAGCATGATGCACAGGAGTCTAGCACACCAAGAATGGAACAGCATGATGAATCTGATCCTTATCTAGCTGATAAAGATGTAAACATGAGTCCTGTGGCTGAAGGACATCATGCTGAAGACACACACATTGGAGAAACAGGTGCACAACAGTCTAAAATAAACATATTTTATGATTCTGAGAATGATTCTGATGAATCAATTTAAGGAAAACATGAAATCTTAATTAGAGAAACTATTTCTTCAAAACAAGATGTGAGTAAAACAAAAGACTCATTTTCTGAATCAGATTCTGAGGAGGAAAATGTAGTAACAACAGGTGGAGATCAGCATGCTGATCAAAGAAACCTGACTGAGAAAACAAAAAGTTTCTCAACAACTCATGGAGAACCTGAAAAGGTTCAAGGATATGAGGAAACCCAGAACTTGAATTTGTTTCAATTTTCTGGTGAGGATATAGGGAATTTGGATTCGTCCAATCCTTTTAACCTTAAAACAGCAGAGAATGTGTTTTCTGCTGGTGGTAGAAGAGAAACATCTGTTGTTTTTCCAATTTCCCAAGAACATCAATCTTTGTCACCTACACAACTTCAAAAAGAACCTGAAGATAAAGCTGCTACTGTGAAAACAGCAACAGAAGAAAAACTCGATCTAACTGAAGACAATACTGCAGTCAGAGATCAAGTTCTTGTCAGAAACTGTCAAAGCTGTGCAGAAGCTAACTGAAGACAATACTGCAGTCCTCAACAAATTGCAAAAATCATCAGAAAACAAAGAAAGCTCATCAGAAATTAAGAAAGCTATCAAGGAACTGAATGATATCAAGAAAAAGATGGCTGAGGGTGCAACTGCAGGAGAAAGCTCAAGTTCAGGGAAGCTTCTTGAAGAAATACAGTTCCTCAGAGCCAACAACAACAGCATGACTGAGGCTTTTGAGAAACTGTTGATGGAATTAGCTGCACAAAGAAATCAAGAAAATCAGGAGTTACAGAATATGAAGAAACAAGAGGAAACAAATACTCAAGCTCTTACTAATGTTCATCTGTTAGTTAAGAGATTGCAGTATAATGTTGCCAGACTGGCAAATATTGATCTTCATGAACTGAAAGCTCCAATTCCACAAGAAAGACAAGCAAGAAGATCAGAAAGTCCTCAACAACAACCAGAAATTGTTCAACAAGATCAAACCAAACCAACAGAAACCTCAACAGCTCAAAAACAGAAGCAACCCATGGGTCCACCTCAAGATAAACAAAAGATACCCATGGGTCCTCCACCAAATGTCTCAAAGCCAGACACTTCAAGGTTACAAACAAAAGATCATGTTCCAGTACAACCAGTTTCTACAACCATCACAGGAGAAACAGAGTTGAGCATACTAATGGATACAAAAGAAAAGAAAAGAGAAGAATGGAACATGAAGTGACTTCCTCAAAAAGGCCAAGAAAAGAAATGATAGAAGATTCAGAAGGGAACATCAGAGAAATGGAAGTACTAAAAGGTGATTTACACACTATTATGTACCCTGAAGAACATCTAAAGAATTACTATTGGAAAGGTCCAGAAGACAACCCAAAGAGATCACTCTCCCCAATAAGCAAAGGTATTGTTGAAAACAGAAACAATGGAGGTTGGGTAATTTTGCACAAGCACTTGACCAATCCAATAGTATCAATTGAAAGAATTGATACAATGACCACTGGAGGAGGCATCCTAGGAAATGAAGCACAAAACAAATATACCTTGATCAGAAAAGACAACAGTCAACAAAAGGTTACTGATGCAGATCTGGCTGATGATATTCACCCATTGGGAATAGTCAAAATGAAGAATATCATTGATGAAATGAAAGGTAATTCAGTTATAATCAGAAGAGCCCTTGAAAGTCTCAAAAGTGCAGGAGCAAAGTTATACAAAAGGGCTGCACTGGCAGACTTTGATCTTTGTATCAATTTTGAGTACAGCAACAAAGTGCTAATACCACCTCTAAACACTTCAATTCCAGCTGAAATTGCTTCTAAACCATTAAGAACTGGAGCAATCTTTGATCAACCAGAAATGAGTGTAGTCTTCAAAGATGCTAATAAAGAGAAAGCTCTGTTCAGAATCAGTGATATATGCAGGTATTCAAATCAAACTCTGAAATATATAAAAAATTGCATGAATGAAAAACAAGAGCAGCTCAAAGAGAAGGGAAAGAACAATGAAAAGCTGAGAAAAACAATTGAAGAGTGCATTGATAATTGGATGGAAGCAAGAGGATGGTATAAAGAAATGTACAAAGAAACTCAAAAGGCAATTGACTACAAGAAAAGGCTGAAACCTGGAGACAAATACAGAGGTGGAGCAATCTTTGATCAATTAAATGAATTGATAAGATGAAATTCCTGTTTTTGAACAAAGTTTTAAATTTATCTGATGTATGGATGGTTTGACTATGTTTTATGTTTCTGAATTTAGTTGTTTTTGAATTTCTTTTACAAAGAAAGTTGTTTATGTTTGACATAGAGGTAGTTCTTTTTCTTAGAATACTTAGGGGGAAACTGTTAGGAAACTTTATTTGTAAGTATTGAAGAAAAACATAATCAACTGTGTCTATGAAGAGATCACAGTCCTAAAGATCATGAACTAGAAAAAGAAGATCAGATGTGACAACTGGAAAGCACAGCATCTACTTCAAAGAATAACAAGTTGATCAAGAGCTGAATTGGATTATCAGAAGAGGTCATTTCTGATAGATCTGATGATATTTCTGATGAAATATCATCAGTATCTGACGATTCTGATCATCAAAGATTTTCTGATGATTTGTTCATCAGAATTTCTGATGAAGTGGTTTATCAGAATTTCTGATGAAACAACCCACTTGTCTGAAATTGGCTCTGTCCTGCCACACTTACCGAAGCAAGTTGACATTAAATGATATCATGATGAAAAAGGCAACTTGAACGTTGGAATCAATGAATATGTCAATTGGCTACTTTTTGCAGGAATTATTGTATGAATAAACTATTGTTTATTCATACAAGCCATCTATAAATAGAAGGCTAAACCAGGAGATAAAAAGTGAGTTTGAAGCTTAGCATTCACAAATACACCTAAACTCCATTGCTCTCTCCCCCACAGAATTCAAGATTCGTTTGTATTAGATAATAATCTTTCAATCACCTTGTAAACCATTTTGTTTCAAAGTGATATAAACTTGATAATTCTATAGGTCTTGTTTCTTGAAAGTCTGATTTCCATTTCCGCACATCTTTTTCACATCTACTGAAATCACTTGCCATATTACGTGAAAAGAAGTTGTTTTGAGCCTGAACTGGGCCTAACAACCTTCCTAGACCGAATAGCAATAACCTTGGAAATCGCCTTGCTAATAACCCCCACGAGATTTATTGGCCGATAGTTGTTCAAAGAAACCGGATCAGTAACCTTAGGAACTAAGGAAATAAACGATGACCCACTATCTCTGGATATGGCACCATCAATATGAAACCACTCAAAGATTATGATAAAATCATCTTTAAACAGATCCCAAAAGCGCTTAATGAAATTAAAAGTCATACCATCCGGGTCGGGATCCCTATCATCCCCACATTCGAAAACCGCAGCTTTAGTTTCTTCAATTGTAAAAGGCTCAATAAGCGAACAACTATCCGCTTCCGAAATCCTCCTGATGTTTTCACACAACAAAAAAGGCTTGATCGTAACCGGATCTTTGAATCTTTTCCGGAAAAACAAGAAAATCTCTTTCTTCACTAAAGAAGGCTTATCACACCAAATACCATTAATGTTTAGGCCATGAATCGAGTTCGACGCTTTCTTGTTATTAACCGAAGCATGGAAAAACTTCAAGTTTTCATCCCCCTCAATCGCCCATTTCAGGCGAGCTCTTTGTTTGAGATCCAAATTTTTTCTAAGATCAATGGCTTTAATGATTTTCCTATTTTCCGCCATAACCCACTCTTCTTCTTCCGAGAGGTCCCTTGATTCCATATCTATCTCCAGTTGCTCCAATTCAGAAATAGCCGATGATTCACTTTCTCTTTCTTTAAGCAAAAAATCGTCCCTCCATGATTTAATACCTTCTCTGGCCCACGCGAATTTAAAAGTTAACCATTTATCCGGGGGATCAAAAGGGACAAGACCATCAACAACCTTCAATACCGCTTCCTCAAAACCCGGCATCCCGATCCAAGAGTTGAAAACCCGAAAAGGTCGCGGACCATAGTTTAAATTCACTAACTCGAGGACAATCGGACAATGATCGGAAGACCTGGATGGCAAAGCCCTCACACAAGCAGAGGGCCATTTGTTGAAAAAACCCGGACACACCAAAAACCGATCCAAATTGCTCAATTTCCTACTGTTGTCCCTAACACAAGTGAACTTCCTTCCCTGCATAGGATATTCAAGCATCCCCAAATTGAAAATAAAATTATTAAAATTATTGGCGCAAACGGGTTTGAACTTAGATCTTTTCCTCTCATCAGCGGATCTAACCGCGTTGAAGTCGCCTGCGAGCACCCACAACACATCCTCCGTATCTATGTGAGTGGACAAAACAGACCATAAAGCCGACTTAGCCACGGAGCTCTGCGGAGCAAAAACATTAACCAAACTGATCTGCACCCCACTACCAATCAAAGACCCTTTTATAATGAGAAACGACCTGTTCTTAATCACAGAATCAACTTTCAGGACCTTCGGGTCCGAAATCCATATTAAACCTCCCGAGAGACCCTCCGAACCAACACTGACAGAATCAAAATTCTTATTTCCCCAGAAAATAGCTAGAAGAGACGACGAAACTGACTCTACCTTGGATTCCTGAAGAGCGATAATACTAACCTTGTACACTTTCCTAAGCTCCTTCACCCACGAAGCTTTAGAGCCCCCCAAAACACCTCTGATGTTCAGCGAGAGAACATTCATGATTCCACAACATTAGTTCCTTGGTTCCTGATAACATCTCTGATAAACTCACTGTGGTTATCCAGCTTAGCTCCCACCAGATTCCCGATGTGCAACGTCGCCACCACCTCTTCTTCCACAAGAAATTTAGAGGGGTCATTAGTTCCAACAGGCAGGGGACCGCCATGACTGGGTAAAGGCCCAACCTCGGCCTGAGTGTCGGCGATAACCGTTTCCCCACCATCTGAATCGAACTCTTCGAGTCCTTCTTCCTTCGAAAATCCATTACTACCAGAAAGCGAATCCTGATTAGGTGAGGAATCAGAAGCCTAAATGTTGAGATCGAACCGAAACTCCCCCTGCTCCCTATTTCTTTTTTTAGGTCTTTCCTCAGAGCCTGGGCTTACAGCTCCAAAAGGGGCTGATCTGGTCCTCCTGGGCCGAATTCTAGAGGATCTTTTACTAGGCCTGGGCTGAGCATCTGCTGATTTAAAAAAATAAACATTATTTCCAACATTACCTAGATCCCCACCTTCACCTAGGGCCCCATCGACCAGCCTTTTCGGCGCATGATCATCCTTGGCAGATGAACCAACGTCTGGGGAACATATACCGTTGGAAAAATTGGTATCGGGAATACCCCCTTCCTTGACACCTTGTGGCTCTTCGATTCTAACTACCGGTTCCCCTTCCCGGCCATCCGGTTGAACCGACACCAGAATACTCTCTGTCGCCTCCGCAATAACAACCTCACCGACTCCATCCGGCACCCACTCTCTAGTCTCCTCCTCAACCCAAAC
This sequence comes from Helianthus tuberosus, assembly GCA_030545235.1. Classification (NCBI taxonomy): domain Eukaryota; kingdom Viridiplantae; phylum Streptophyta; class Magnoliopsida; order Asterales; family Asteraceae; genus Helianthus; species Helianthus tuberosus. Next base: position 42,064,964 of record CM060448.1, on the reverse strand, counting down.
CCTAAACTGCATCTTCTTCCAACGAAGAGTAATGTGATCAAGAATACGATTACCCTCCCCTACCAAGATACCCATCAAACTTACGGATAGGTTACCATCCTCCACCAAGACCTGAGACTCGTGAACGAGCTTGCTGAACTGCCCAGCAATGGAGTTGAAAACTTCGTTCACTGCCAAGTGAACCGGGACTCCAAAAACCCGAACCCATGCGAGTCTCTCAAACGGGAAAGAGTGACCACTCCATGGATCCAAAGACGTAAACCACGAGCCCCAACACTCATGGTTCAGAAAAAATCATTACAAACTTCTTCTTCTGCGAACTTGATCAGCATTGACAGACCACCGAGGTAACTGAGGGAGACGCCCGGGATCTTGGCATCAGCAATGAGAGCGTTGAGATTCCTGATGGTCAAAAGATCCATGCATCTCCCAATGAGGGATTTACCCATAATATCTTTAAAAGCAAAAGTATCTTCTGGAATGTTTAAGGAAATTCCCACCTTCACATCCGAAGGAGAAGCATAATCAGCAGCACCTGGCTCAATTAACAGGGTATGTGAATTTTAGATGGCCCAATCACGTGAAAGTATAGTCAACCCATGTGATCATCATTACAATCGGCCCAATTTATTTGCATGTGATTCAGTGGTATGTGTGTAAGCATTTAATAATTGTCAGAGATTTGATTCATCAGTTTGCATATGAGTATAGTTTGAAAGTCAAGTTCATTGTTTGAGGTCAAAGTATCAACAGATTCGTTGTATATTCAATTTTGTCATGTAGTGTCACAAAGTCACCCGATTGGACAAAGTCATTATATTTCATTAAAAAGTTTGACCCTGTTGACCCACCCGATCGGGTCACAATTTGATTCAAGGGATTTACATGTTCAAAAGTTTGAAGTGCAACAAATCGAGTGGCAATCCGAACGGATTACCACCCAACCCTAATCATTTCATTTGTTGTTGTGATTCAGGTCAAAGCATCGGATACTCGTCCGAATGGATTTTCACCCGATTCGCTGTCATCCTATCTTTGTTGACTTTTGTTGACTCACTCGATCGGATAACTGTCGATTTAGTTGATTGTTAGTGATTGAACTAATCTTGTTGTTTGATGGTTTAAGGTGATTCAAGAAGAAAACATCATGGCTGAAATCAAGGTGAAAACCAGAGAAGAGATTCTGAGTGAAAAAACATACTGAGAAAGAAACATGGCTTGGAACAGAATGGATGAAATGCAAGAAGAGTATGAGCGTGCTGTCATTAATAAGAGATGGGATAAGAAGCGAGAATGCTATGTCAACAGAAATGGTGAACCTGTTGTTCCCAAAAAGGACATAGTTTTTGATGATGTTCTTTTATAAATCCCTCGATCCGTCGAATACTAGACAAATGTTGGAAAAGATAAAATGTATGTAAAAAGGTTTGAAAAACTCCTTAGAGATGTTATGACTTCAAGTCTGAGAAAGAGGGATGAAGAGAGAGTGAAGAAGAATGTTGATGAGATGGTGAATGATTTGAAAAAGATAGCTGAAGAAGTTAAAGTTGAAAATGTGAAGATTGCTGAGCAAGAGAAAGTAGAAGAAAAAGTTGTTGAAAAAGAAACTGTTACTGAAGAACAGCAGGTTGAAGAAGTTGAAAAGTTCGGTTGAAGTGAAGGTTGAAAGTTCAGCTGATGTTGTTGGTGATGTTGGTACTGGTGAAGAAAAGAAGAGTGACAATGATCAGAAGCAGACAGAAGTAAACACCGAGGTGCCAATCACTAAGGTAAATTCTAATTCTGAAATCTTAAATGAAATTGTTGAACAATGCAAGAGTTGCATGGAAACGTGTAGAGCTTGTATTGAAAAAGACGAAAAGTTTAGAACAAGAGATCATGAATTCACCAAATTCGAAGAAGTGTTCAAAAATAAATGCAAATAAATGTTAGAAAACGAAAAAGTTTTAAAAGATAATGAGGAAAAACTTTTAGAAAAATGTAAAAAATTAGAAAATGAAAATGAAGTTTTGAAAGAAAATGCTTTGAAAATGACAGAAGAATGTTCTCAAAAAGAAAATGTTTGTCAAGAAATGAAAAAAGAATATGATTCAATAAAATTGGCTTATCACATTACTAAAAAGTCATATGAAGATGTGAAGAGTCAAATGAAACTTGTTCAATCGAGATTGAATTACTGTTCTTAAACAACTGATATGTTTAAGCGACAATATGAAATAAAGCAACAAGTTGTAAATTCTTACATTGAGGATGTTGCTAAGCTTAAGCGTCAGATTGCTGATTTAGAACAGGATAATAACAAGTTAAAAAGTTATCATGCGTCATCATATGTGCTTGAACGTATTTTCAATATAAAACCGGGAGATGGTGATTCTGAGAAAAACAAAAAGGGCATTGGTTCAGAATTTCATCAAGTTCCACCACCGGAAAAGTTTGCATTTTATGATGATGAAAAGGTCGAAAAAGCTTTCAACATGGCAGATCAATTGCCAGATAACATTGACGTAACCTATTCCAAATCTGATGATTCTAGTGATTCAGAGGTGGTAGGTAAGGTCGTTGAAAGTGTGTTGAAAGAAGAGTCGGTTGAAAAAGGTAAATCTGAATCACAGGATGGAAATGAAGGTAGTTTTCATGAAGAATATCTGAAAAACTCAAAATCTGAGAAAAATTTGAATGATTATTCAAAAGGATTGGTTTATACCATGATTGGATCGGAAAAATTATTCTTAGATATTGTATTCCCGATTCAGAATGTGATTTCAGAAAAGATTGACAAAGTTTTCAAAATGGTTGAAATTGAAAAAACTGAAATTCCAAAGTTAGTTAGAAAAGGTCACAAAACTTTTTATAACAAACCTGGTTTCAAGAAGAAAAACATGAAGGCTGGGTTGTGTTATAAGAAGAAACGAAGTTGGAAAAGAAATGAAACGCCAAATTATCGGGCAAAGATGAATTTTGGTCACGGAACAAGTTCGGAAGAAGAGAAAGAACTCCAATTTAGGCGTCAGTCTAATGAAGAGTTCTATGCTCAAAAGAAAAAGCAACAACCACAGGTCAAAGATGTGTCCAAAAGAACATGTTTCAAATGTGATCAAACAGGACATCGTGCACGCAAGTGTCCAAATCTGAAACCTGTTGATGTTGAATCGAAAAAGAAGTCTGAAAATGTTGAGAACCAAAAATCTGAGGATGTGAAACAAAGGTCAACCAGATTTGATTCCAAACAAACTTGGAGGTACAACACAAACAAGTTTGCTTGGAATCAAAATTGGAAATCAAACCTGAACAGGTTCGATTCAAGACAGACCTGGAATTCTCACACACCCAGATTAAGAACAACACAAAGTTGGAGAACATCAGTTGATATGACAAAACCCCAACAGTTTTGGAAACCAGATGTTGTTCAAAATCAAAATGTACAAAAAGATTCACATTTTTACAAATGAGGTACTCCTAAAGGTCAAACATGGAGTGTTAACAAACAAATGACTTCGGCAAATGATGAAAAAGTTGAAGTGAAAATTGAAAAAGTCTTTGTACAAAATGACAAAGACTTTCCGAAGTTAAATGATGCATATTGTGTTGAAATGCCTAAGGTCCAACAGACCTGGGCTAAATTGTTCAAGTAATTGAATTAAGCTGAATGTGCAGGTGCTTCTGAAGAAATTTGAATGTCAATAAGAAGAGTGTCGGAGCAGCCTGGCACAAGAAGAGGAGGCTGCTGAACCCTGTGATGGTTAAACAGGGAGTTTATTTGATTTATGTACAATAAATAAACAATATTTCAAAAACCCTAAAAATTGAAAAAATTAAAAACCAAAAATATGTTTTTATTTTGTAAAAAATATGAAAAATAAAAAATATGTTTTTTTTAAATTTGTAAAAAATCCAAAAATTAAAAAAAAATTGTTACTTGCATACGCCGAAACCCTCACGGCTGAACAAACATGATTAATTTCACAAGATTGAAAAACGGTTTTCAAACTCTAAAAGATCAATGTGTTGTAAATCATGGGGGTACGTTATACTTTCTGTAAAACAGAGCATGTGACGCAGAAAATGGATGGCGAGACAAAGCTATCAGTGTCGGTTTGTTAAATTTTCTTTAAATGGTTTTGCATTTTAGGGGGAGTAAGGAATTTTCAGAAAATACAAAAACATTTGAAAATTTGAAAAAGCCAAAAACATGATAAAATTCGAAAAAGAGTTTTTGTGTAAAAAGAGGAAATGATAGTACATCAGTAGACAATCACAGTACACTAAAGAAATGGAATGTTTTAATGTGATAAACGGTCTCACTGATGATATGCCAGTAGGTTTTTACACGCTTAGTAGATTGTTTTCGAGATATAATCCTAAATATCAAATACTTTACTTATCTCGTGGGGAACATCTCTCGGATATATGGGTAACCCCCGAAATCTTGTTTGAGAGGTTGCCTGATTCTGAGATACTAGGTCTTTATACTGTTTGATATCTGGGGTATTATACCTGGTCTTCTGATTTTGCGGAAGCAATGGCCTAGACCTCGTATAATACTTTACGCGCTTTTAAAGCTCACCCTCTGCACAAAAATTGAAAAATATCGAAAGATATGAATCAATTGCAGTTGAAGAAAAGATTCCCTAAAGGGAACACACCTAAAGTCGAGCCTTCATCTCTTTGACTGAACGGAAGTTCATACCTGAGCTCTCAAGGTCTCGCACTAACCCAGATACAGATATCAAATTGGTATATTCAGCTGTAAGACTGAATATAGGAGTCTGGATACGGGAGTATATTATGAGGTGGGACACGCGAATAAGTTAAGTCCTTAAAACACTAAATCCGTATCTCGAAACAGTTGAACTTTGTGTGAAAATTTAAGTGGATCAGTATACTAACAATCTAAGTGAATCGTTTAGAACTGAAAGTGTTTAAAGCTCAACGGTACTAGTGATTTGTCAAAAACTGATATGATCCTCTGACTCGAACTCAAACAAAAATATTGTCTGTAAATATGTTTGTAAGTATTTCTTTACTGCTTTATATTTCAGAAAATCCAAAAAGATTTTGATTTCACTTTATTTTCGACAACCGATGTCTGAGTGCTGAGTTTCAAAATCTAAGTATGCTGATCGTGTTTCTGAAAATAAAACAAGTTCATTAATTTGAAACTTGAAGTTTTAAAATCAAAAATCCAAAACAGTTTGTGAGATCTCCAAGGTCATTAATTTGGACTTGGATGATTAACCGTGAAGGATTTGGATTCTTATATTGTTAAAATTTGTAAAAGAGCCAGTTTCCGATCAATGAAGATTGTTGATAGGGGGAGAGTATCAAGTATTTCTGGATGTATTCATATTATTATATCTTAAAGCCATGATCTTGATTTAGAAAGTTTAATTGAGCCAGGTTACAATTCCTGGACAATTGAATGTTCAAAATGTTTTACTTATAAGTGTATGAGTGTTGCAGATGTTGTACCAGACTACGATCCCGACAGCCGAGTCTAAGGGGGAGTCTGAAGACGAGCTCAACGCAAGAGGAAGCGTGGATTCAAGAAGCCATGTAACTATCCTAGAAGAGCTTGTATACGAAAGCAAGGTGTCGATCCTAAAAGCACGGAAGCTTGACGAAAGGGGGAGCCTGATGAAGAAAAGAGTCTACAGAAAGGGGGAGCTGAAGCTGAAGACAGATCCACGGGGATTCTATTCAAACAAGAGGGAGTTTACGTTGATGAAAACGTGTTAAAGCTTCAAGAAGACTCAAAGAGAGAGAGAAATACAAGATGCTACGAGATTGACTGCGGCAATATCCAAGGGGGAGTCTGTTAGTGCATTTATGTCTATCGCCTTCGTCAATCCGAGCCGTAGCGAGAAACTATTTAATTCTAGCTTTATATTGTAATATCTAGTCAAAAGGCAAGGTGGCAATCTTGTAATTAATAAGAAGTTTCATTAAAAGCCTTGGCCTATAAATAGGGATGTTATGTCATAGTTTAGTGTCGCAACCCCCGATCCCTGATCCCCGGGAACGGGCGGACGCGATCACAGAGTTTCGGTGGTATCAGGTTTATTTAATCTTGCAGCGGAATTTACATCAGGACCGTAGTTAGGAAATGTTTATCAAAGAAAAACCAACTCATTTAATATTAATAATCACATGGGTAAAACCCAAGTTTCTTATTACAATACATTTATAGGGATGAACCCTATTTTATTTAAATTTAAAACACCGTTTATTTGGTAACTTTTATAGCCACATTATCCCCAAGCCTTCAGTGCTCTCCAGCTGGCTTTTTATTAATTGGTTGTCACATTGGGTTACCTGAAACGTGTTTTAAAAACATTTGTCAGTCGGAAATACTGGTGAGTGAATCCCAGTTTAATCAAGTTTAAATAAAAAGTCACAGTGAACAGTATTGAGAGCGATCACATTGTTTATGTCTACACAATTACTCCATTAGTATTGTCAACCCTGACTTGTGGGTCATATTACCCATTGGCTAACTCATTGTCCAATGGTAACGTATTGTCATCCTCGACTTACTACTCACAGTGTAGTACATTTTGTATACAAAACCCCAACATACCGGCAGTAATTGAAGAACTACAAAGACTCAATCACTGCTAAATTTCATAGTAAAATATTTAAGGTTTGGTAAAACATTACCAAAAAGTTTAGCAAAAAGAGGATAAACTCACATTGCTATCTTAGGCTTCTTGTAAGGGTTTCCTGGATATAATCTATAATTTATACAAATGTACATTGATTAGTATCATAACCCTTTGAAATTATTAATGATACCCTCCCCGAGATGGCATTCCAACAACTACGTCGGGCAGAACCACGACAGTTGTTACGGAACCCTAAATCAATCGGGCAGCGTAACTATTACGAAACTGGGGTTATAATACTTACAACGAAGCAGAACTTCGCTAATTAGGGGTATAATACCCGACTATAATATGCCTTCTACAGAAATTGTGATTTAGAATTGAAATGTGAGCGACGTAAAACGAAAACTGATGCATTCTATTTATAGTGTTGGATTCTGGTCTCCACGCGGCCCGCGTAAAACACAGGCCAGGGTTACGCGGCCCGCGTCAACCCTGGTCAACACAATAGCTTAGCCCGGTCACCAAGTAGACTCGACACGATGTCGACACGTGTCAGCTCAGGATGCATCCGCGTTTCACGATCTCTCGCGGCCCGCGTCAACTGTCTAGAACTCTCACGCGGCCCGCCTGAACTAAAGGTTTCAACGATATCAGGTTTAAACCCTGATACCGCCCGCGTGAACTATAGAGGTGGGTTTACGCGGGCCGCCTCAATTCCATTTTTCTTGTTTTTAATTTATTTTATATGTTATAATCTATTTCGGGCTCGGTTTTCACATAAGGGGTGTAATATAAGACATATTAGAATATTTTAAGATATAATAGGGTGTCGAAAAATGAAAGTGTTGATTTTACCGAGGGTTGTTACATCCTCCCCACCTTATTTTAGAGCTCGTCCTCGAGATCTATTGAAATAAATGCTGATGTTTCCTTTGCATTTCTGATTCGAGCTCCCAGGTGTACTCTTGAGACTTGTTATCCAGGAACTTGTTCAGAAATACCGTAATGAAAGGAAGATAGGAGTTTTTCGCTAGGTATTTGACCAAATAAGATCGTCCAGTTCCTATAGAACCTATCACTAAAATACCCCTAGAGAGTCCTCTTTTGGAGTCCCACTTCACTTTGACTAGAACTAGTCTCTTGTGTTTGAGATTCTTGACTTTCCTATCTTCAATCTGTAGAGGTCTTTCTACAAATTTTAGTTATTCATTTACCTCTATATCCTTAAGAGGTACTATCAGTGATTCGTCAGCTAAACACTTTTTAAGATTTGATACATGAAATACATCATGTATACCTGCTATTTCTCTGGCAGTTGTAGTTGATAGGCTACAGCTCCTATTCTTCTAATAATCTTAAAAGGTCCAACATACCTGGGACTTAACTTTCCTCGTTTGATGAATCTTACTACTCCTTTCCAAGGAGAGACTTTCAACAATACTTTATCTCCTATTTGAAATTCCAATGGCTTGCGTCGGTTATTAGCATAACTCTTTTGTCGATCACGTGCTGCTTTCAGTCGTTCCTTGACTTGAATAATCTTATCGGTTGTCTCTTGCACTATCTCAGGTCCAGATAGTTGATTTTCCCCAATTTCTGCCCAACAGACTGGGGTTCGACACTTTCGTCCATAAAGTGCTTCGAATGGTGCAGCATTTATACTTGTGTGGTAACTATTATTATAAGAAAATTCTATTAAAGGTAAGTGATCGTCCTAATTACCTCCGAAATCTATTACACAAGCTCTAAGCATGTCCTCCATTGTCTAGATTCTCCTTTCGCTTTGTCCATCCGTTTGAGGATGATAAGTTGTGCTCAATTTTAACTTGGTTCCCATTGCCTTTTGGAAACTTAACCAAAAATTAGAGGTAAATCGACTATCCCTATCAGAAACAATTGATAAAGGAATACCATGTAAAGAAACAATTTCATTTACATACAATTTAGATAATTGTTCCATACTAATTGTTTCCTTCATTCGTAAGAAATGAGCTAACTTAGTTAGTCTATCTACAATCACCCAGATTGTGTCATTTCCTTTCTTGGTTTTGGGTAATTTAGTAACAAAATCCATTGTTATCAATTCCCATTTCCACACTGGCATTTCTAATTGTTGTAACAAACTTGAGGGTTTCTGGTGTTCAGCTTTAACTCGTGAACAAGTTAAACATTTAGAAACATAGACTGCTATGTCTTTCTTCATTCCTATCCACCAGAAATTTTTCCTTAAATCCTGGTACGTTTTATCACTTCCTGGATGCATTGTATACTTAGATTTATGGGCTTCTTCTAGTATACGGTGACGTAGGTTTCCTAATTTAGGTATCCACATTCTCTTTTCATGGAATCTCCAAATTCCATCTGTTCCTTGTTTTAATTCCTTTAATATACCTTTTAATTTTTCAGAATCATCCTGGATTACTGATTCTTATGCTTCTCTTATTTGCTCATTTAAATCTACTTGTAGATTTAATTTAAGAGAACGTACCCTTCTTGGCTTTTCATGATACTTTCGACTTAAAGCATCTGCCACTACATTTGTTTTTCCTTCATGATTCTGGATATCACAATCATAATCACTGAGCATCTCCATCCAGCGTCTTTGTCTCATATTCAACTCCTGTTGCTTGAAGATATACCTTAAACTTTTATGATCAGTGAATATGGTAAACTTACTACCATAAAGGTAATGTCTCCAAATCTTAAGAGCAAAAATTATAGCTCCTAATTCTAAATCATGGGTTGAATAATTCTCTTCATGATTTTTAAGTTGTCTAGATGCATAAGCTATAACCTTTTGGCGTTGCATCAATACACATCCATAACCTAATCTAGAAGCATCACAATAGACTACAAAGTTTTCAGCTCCTTCTGGTAATGCTAGTATGGGTGTATGGGTCAATCTTTGCTTAAGAAATCTAAAGGCTTCTTCTTGTTTTAATCCACATTCAAACTTAACAGATTTACAGGTTAACTTAGTTAAGGGAATGGCTATTCTAGAGAAATCTTGAATAAATCTTCTATAATAACCGGCCAATCCTAAGAAACTTCTAACCTCGGTTGGTGTTTCAGGGGTTTTCCATTTAGTAATTGCTTCAATCTTTGTTGGATCTACATGAATTCCTTCATGATTAACTAGGTGTCCAAGGAATTGCATCTGTTCTAACCAAAATTCGCACTTAGAAAACTTAGCATAAAGTTTTTCCTTTCTTAACAGACTTAAAAGTGCGTGCAAATGTTTTGCATGATCCTCTTTACTCTTAGAGTAAATTAGAATATCATCTATGAAAACGATTATGAATTTATCCAAATATGGTTTACATATTCGGTTCATTATGTCCATAAATGCAGCTGGGGCATTGGTTAAACCAACTGGCATGACAGTAAATTCATAATGGCCATACCTCGTTCTGAATGCGGTTTTAGGAATGTCCTCTTCTTGTACCTTTAATTGATGATATCCTGACCTTAAATCGATTTTAGAGAAAGATCGAGCTCCTTGCAGTTGATCAAACAGATCATCGATTCTCAGTAATGGGTACCGATTCTTAATCGTAACCTTGTTTAATTCACGGTAATCAATGCACATACGCATTGATCCATCCTTCTTTTTAACAAACAGTATCGGCACTCCCCATGGCGATGAACTTGGCTGAATAAATCCTTTTTCTAACAATTCATCTAATTGTTTCTTCAATTCTTGCATTTCTGCAGGTGCCAAACGGTAAGGTGCTTAGGCAATTGGTGATGTTCCTGGTAGCAGGTGAATTCTGAATTCAACTTCTCTGTTTGGAGGTAGTCCTGGTAATTCTTCTGGAAAGATATCTGAAAACTGTGACACTACTGGAATATCTTTTAGTTCTTTTCCTTTAGTGTTAGTGATTATAGAAATCAAATACACTATAGAACCTTTTCTTATACAACTTGCAGTTTTCATAACAGAGATGAGCTTAGTGGACCTAGAAAGCTTATCTCCTTTAATTGTGATCGTTTTACCTTTTGGTGAATTTACTTGAATTGACTTTTGATCACATACAATATTGGCTTTATTGGCTATTAACCAATCCATTCCTAAAACAGCATCGAATCCTGCCAGATTCATGGGATATAGATTTGCTATAAATTTCTGATTTAAAATTTCTACGCTTGCTCCCTGCAAGATTTCAGAAATCCTAACAGTTTCTCCATTAGCTGTTTCTACTAGACATTCTAGTGGTAGTTTAGTTAATGACTGATTTAGAAATTTGCAAAACGATGTATTAATAAAACTTTGGTTTGCACTAGAGTCAAATAATACTTTAGCAAAGACATCATTAACTAAAAATGTACCAGCTATGACATCTGGAATCATCTTGGCTTCTTCTTCAGTCAGAACAAATGCTCTAGCATTTTTAGTATTCATGTTTTCTGTAGCTGGGGTCAATTTCGGACAGTTTGGCCTGATATGACCTTTTTCTCCACAGTTGTAGCACAATCCACTACTTGATTTCTTCCTGCAATTTTCTTCCTTGTGTCCTGGCATCTTGCAATAATTGTAGAGAATGGGGCATTTTCCCGAATGCTTTTTCTTGTAGACCTTGCAGTATGGTGCAGAGGTAGAACCCATATTCCTACGATTGAAATTTCCAGAACGAAATTCTTGAGTAAGCCTTTGGGTTAAGTTCCTCCTCTAATCTTCTTCTCTAGTACAGATTAATTCATCAGTCAAGGTATTGGCTAGTTCTACAGCTTCTTCTATAGTTTGAGGTCTAGCTGCCTTTACTACGTGTCTAATCTCTCCAATTAATCCCCAAATATAACGGGAGATTAACACTGGTTCTGGTGAAGCAAGAGTTGGCACTATTCTGGCATATTCAAAGAATATTTGAGTGTATCCCTTACTATCCACACCAGTCATCCTAAGGTTTAGGAATTTGTTTGCTATCTGTTCTTTTTCATTGGGTGGGCAGAATTTCCTTTCTACTTTGTTTTTAAATTCTACCCATTCCATATTGTAGGTTTGATCACTTCCTCTTGTCTGGATGATAGTGTTCCACCATTCTAATGCTACATTCTTAAACAGATTAGAAGCAAACAGTATTTTATCTTCTTCAGCACACTTGCTTATCCTTAAGACTTCCTCAGTCTTTTCTATCCAACGTAAGGTAGCAATGGCCCCTTCGTTGCCCGAGAATTCCATTGGTTTACAAGACCAAAATTCTTTATAAGAACAACCATAAGGCATGGTTCTTCTTCTTTTGGGAATAGCCAATTGAAGTATAGGTCCATTGTTCACACTGTTTTCTGGTTCAACGGGTCGCTTACTGCTATGCTTACTTTTATTATCAGCATCCTTAACAGTTTGAAGAATAAATGGCATTGCATCTATAATTCCCTGTGCCACTATATGTTGGATAGCACTATTATCCACTTGGTTTCAATTGTTATTGATGCTCGGATTTTCATTAACCACGTTAATATTACTCTGGTTATCGTTATTCAGATTTTCTTGATTTCCTTCTTCGGCCATCTGAATTTTAAACATTTATCCCATATTAATATCACAATTTATATCTAATATAGTTAATCACATGACACACAATCTAGTCAAAAACGTAGATCAATGCTACTATACTCTTTTCATATACTTATGCGTCTATTACATACTAGTACTGAAATGAAATTACAATACCAACAGAAATAGAATCATAGTAATATGCCTCCGTACACACATATATTTTATTATTATTATTATTACTACTACCATTTCCTCCATTCACACATTCACGGATATGGATTTATCCAAAAATCCATATTGCGCTCATCGTATTTCCATACGAGACGCTCTCCCACCTGACACATTCTCTCACTGCTCTCCAAAATTTCCTCCCCAAAAGTCCTAAGTTCTTGAACGTTTTCTGCACTCATTGGGGGTGCAGGTTCTCGGACTGGGTTTGGAATCTGGGGTGCGTTTTCCTGATATGGGGGTGACAGTTCATGAAATTGGTAAGGATCCTCTAATATCTCCCTAATATAATCATCTTGGTAATAGGGATCTAAAGGGTCCATACCTGGGTAGACTTCTATGTTCGGTATGGGTGGATAATCCTGGATAGGGAAACATTGCACAAAGTTCCTATTATCGTCCCACCAGGGGTCATAATTCGGGTCTAGGGGGTTTGGTGCAGGTACCCTAGGGATTTCTTCTGGGTTAAAGTCGTGCATCTCCACTTGGTTTTCCTGATTTTCTATCTCCATAGGTTGTTCTGGGTTTTGTGGTTGTGGGCTACTAGTTGTTCCAGACTTGGGTCAGAGCAGTTGTAGCTAGGATATGGAAATTAGCTAGGCTTCTATTTAGCATATCTTGAGTATGGGCATCTGTCTCTCGCTTAATAGCTGCTAAAGCCCTTTGCTGTTGCAATTTTCGCATTCTCTTCCTACGAGCAAAAGCTTCTTTACTGAACCATCCTCGTTTCTTATTAGGAAATGGTTCTTCAGATTGAGCTCTAAAAGCAAACACTCCTTCCTCCTGATCAACAGAATACCCTAAAAGGGCAAGCTGTGATGATGTACCCTCACTTCGAGGTGAATCAGATAACTGACGATTTACGTCTGATGGTCCTTGATCACTCATACTGAAAACTAACAAATAGTCAAATAACACATAACACATAATTACAGTTATACACGTATTTCCGTAATTTATTTCCTAACACAAAATATAGAATTTAAGTGTCAGCAGAACACTTCTTTGGCTCAGACCAGTGGCTAGGCTCTGATACCACCTTCTGTCGCAACCGCCGATCCCTGATCCCCGGGAACGGGCGGACGCGATCACAGAGTTTCGGTGGTATCAGGTTTATTTAATCTTGCAGCGGAATTTACATCAGGACCGTAGTTAGGAAATGTTTATCAGAGAAAAACCACAATACATTTATAGGGATGAACCCTATTTTATTTAAATTTAAAACACCGTTTATTTGGTAACTTTTATAGCCACATTATCCCCAAGCCTTCAGTGCTCTCCAGCTGGCTTTTTATTAATTGGCTGTCACATTGGGTTACCTGAAACGTGTTTTAAAAACATTTGTCAGTCGGAAATACTGGTGAGTGAATCCCAGTTTAATCAAGTTTAAATAAAAAGTCACAGTGAACAGTATTGAGAGCGATCACATTGTTTATGTCTACACAATTACTCCATTGGTATTGTCAACCCTGACTTGTGGGTCATATTACCCATTGGCTAACTCATTGTCCAATGGTAACGTATTGTCATCCTCGACTTACTACTCACAGTGTAGTACATTTTGTATACAAAACCCCAACATACCGGAAGTAATTGAAGAACTACAAAGACACAATCACTGCTAAATTTCATAGTAAAATATTTAAGGTTTGGTAAAACATTACCAAAAAGTTTAGCAAAAAGAGGATAAACTCACATTGCTATCTTAGGCTTCTTGTAAGGGTTTCCTGGATATAATCTATAATTTATACAAATGTACATTGATTAGTATCATAACCCTTTGAAATTATTAATGATACCCTCCCCGAGACGGCATTCCAACAACTACGTCGGGCAGAACCACGACAATTGTTACGGAACCCTAAATCAATCGGGCAGCGTAACTATTACGAAACTGGGGTTATAATACTTACAACGAAGCAGAACTTCGCTAATTAGGGGTATAATACCCGACTATAATATGCCTTCTACAGAAATTGTGATTTAGAATTGAAATGTGAGCGACGTAAAACGAAAACTGATGCATTCTATTTATAGTGCTGGATTCTGGTCTCCATGCGGCCCGCGTAAAACACAGGCCAGGGTTACGCGGCCCACGTCAACCCTGGTCAACACAATAGCTTAGCCCGGTCACCAAGTAGACTCGACACGATGTCGACACGTGTCAACTCAGGATGCATCCGCGTTTCACGATCTCTCGCGGCCCGCGTCAACTGTCTAGAACTCTCAAGCGGCCCGCCTGAACTAAAGGTTTCAACGATATCAGGTTTAAACCCTGATACCACCCGCGTGAACTATAGGACATATTAGAATATTTTAAGATATAATAGGGTGTCGAAAAATGAAAGTGTTGATTTTACCGAGGGTTGGTACATTTAGGGACTTTTGCTCATTTGGTATTTTAGAGAGCTCTAGATCTAGAGAGAGAATCTAGAGAGAGAAAGTTATTCAAGGTGCATGTTGTCACGACCCCCGACCCACCCTGGACGGAATCGGGAGTCGCGAACAGCCCAGTGGTACCGGTGATTATTTTAAAAATATTGCAGCGGAAATTTTATCAGGACCGTGAGTTAGGAAAAATATCAGAGTTTAGAAAACACCGGATTTTATTTATTAAATAAATGGGATAAACCCATGTTTTACAAAGGTAGCTTTAATAAATTTGATTACATAAAACAATATTTCTTAATTTGATTTAATTAATAAAATAAGCCACTTCTTGAAGTCTTTCAGTGCCGTATCTATCTCTTAATCCAATCTACTGTAATTACCTGAAACATGTTTGAAAAGGTTTTGTCAGCAGGAAATACTGGTGAATCATTCATTTTGCTAAAACAACACGTTTGTTATAATTTACAGTATTAAGAGAAATTACAATGTTTCAGATATCAAACCAAATACCCACAGTATTTTGTCACTCGACCCATTGGCCCATTCGTCCAATGGTGTCTGTGACTATGGTCATATCACCCCTTGGCTGCCCCAATGGTGAAGATTATCAAGTAATGTATACAAAACCCCACATACCGGCTGTAATTTGGTGACTACATAAACTTAATCCCTGTAATTATAACTTCGAAAATAAACATGCTTTTGAAATTAAACTTGATAAAAAGAGTATGACTCACTTTATAATCATGCAGATTCATACGGCAAAGTTTAGTCTACAGATAAGCCTTGATATATTGCAGATTTATACAGGCAGAGCTTAGCCTTGTAACCTAGTGCACACGAACTAGGTAACTATCTAATACAACATTTACGATAACTCACGAGATTAAAACCTTCACAACGAATGACAAAGTGCAATCACTTAAACATCCATCGGATTCACAACGAATGACAGAGTATTCCCCGAATTCGGGTGGTACTCAAACATCCGGTCGGAATCACGACTAATGACAAAGGATAACGCTTAAACATCCATCGGATAGTTTAAATCGATCGGACATTGAATCGTAGCAGCGATCGAGTTAATACCCGGTATTGTAGCAGCACCCCGCTATACTATTTAGTGATTTTGAGACTGTTTTTGCTATATCTCAACGTATAATTGGAATTTGATCGTCGATCGAACGCACAGTATCAAGTCCCAGACTCTGCTATTTATACACAAAATTTGACTCGCTTGCGCACTTTAAGCCTCAACCCTTACGGTGCGCAAGGGACACAAAGTGGTCATAGGCTTGCCAAGTGTGTTTGGAGTTCAGGTGAGTCGACGGTTTCTTGAAATTTAATTTAGACAGCGAGATATATGGATAATCGTCGAGTAGGAAATACCCCCCCTGAGTTTTAGGGGCCCTGATTCTGATTCTGATTGTTCTGAAATTTGTAGGGTTTGTGCAGGATTACTTAGGGGTCTTAACTAGGGTTTCCTTGTGAACAAAATATAAAAATAAATAATAATTTTGGTGAGAGTTGTTATGGTTTGGAACAAAAAGGGAATAAAATGGTGAGAAAAGATAATGGACCCACTTTATAACTTTAGGGTTCAACTAGAAAGATTCCTTGTATAAATTTTGGGTATAACTTTTGAGCTATTTTAAAATATATATTGCACTCGTGGTAAGTATAGTACCCATCATTCAACCTTGTCCCGATGTCCCGAGACCGAATCCCATCAACTTAGTCGGGCAGAGCCCTGACATACGTTATGAGGCTCAGATCAATCGGAAAGGGTAGCGGTGATCGGGAGTTAAAACACTTAAAATGGGCATAGCTTCATTATTGGGTGAAAATAAAATAAAAATCTAGAAGTATAGTTTTGAGGGATATGGCGACAGAAAAAGGCACTAAACAATTTGAGAGTGTTGATCTCTATTCCATTTTATAGGAGTTTCAAAAATGGACACGTCCCTCATTTTAATTTGTAGATTTATTAGTTTCTTTCTTTTTATGACACGTATAGATTGAATGGATAGAATTCAAGATTCCTTGAACACGTATAATAAATTTCTTGATTTTAGTTATTAATATTATTTTATTCTTTCTAATTATTTCGATCATATGCATATAGATCCCTAATTCAAATATTAAATTTTATTTTATTATAAACGTATCTTTTGATTATTTATATATATATATATATATATATATAGGATAATGCTAGATAAAAAACCCTCAAATTCTTAGAAAACTCTGGAAACCCAAAAGGGAAACCATTTTTACCCAACCTCCCGACATTTTTTTTTTTTGAAAAAAATTACACATGTTATATACATGTTTTAGAGTGTTTTGGGCCAAAAAAATCAAAAAAGCGCCGAAGGGATATTTTTAAAAAAAATAAACAAATTTCAGCAATGTCCGGTCGCCTAACATGTGTTAGTCAAAAATGCCAGAATTTGCTGAAATTTTTTTTTTTTTTTTAAAAAGATCCCTTCGGCGCTTTTTTGATTTTTTTGGCCCAAAACTCTTAAAAACATGTATATAACATGTGTTATTTTTTTCAAAAAAAAAAAATGTCGGGAGGTTGGGTTTTCTAAGGTTTTTCATATAGATAGGGTTTTCTATCTAACCATCCCCTATATATATATATATATATATATATATTAATTATTTTAACTGCTTTACTTATTTGACGCTTATAACTTCCAAAATACAACGTTCTAGAAAATAATAAATATGTCATTAGAATGAGAATATTTTTGTCTACATTTGGGTCTAAGTTTCATTAAAAACGGGGTAGGTTCAAAATACAATGTATTTTTATAATTTAATTATTATATGGTTCTTTGGCCCATCTAGGAACTTCATATTTCTTACGGTCAACCTACCCGTAAGTTACCTGTCTAATAACATAAGTTTTTATAGACTTTTATTTTATTAGAAAAGTCACCCATATACAGGCCAATTAAAAATAATATTTCAACCAACTATATATAAAATAGTGTTTAAAACTATTTGGGTTGAATATTTATAATAAAAATAAACTTGTTACTAGTTACTAGTGGGTAAACTTATAATTCTTATATGATAAAAATAGGAATGTTAAATTATCCCCACCTTGTTTTAAACTCGTTCTCGAGATTTGGGTTACGATATTTCTTTTAGACTTATGTCATATTTTAGTCAATAAAAACAATATTAAGGTAGATGACACAGAATTAAAATATCAAATTTTGTGAATAAGAGTTATACAATAAGTAAATTTCAATGGTTCAACTGAATTAGTTCAAGAAATTGATGACAAATGAATGAGATGAAATGATATAATTTCCAAGGTGACTAGGTTCAAGCAAAAAGATATATGATCAATAGATATTTAAAATGAATGTGAATGATTTTTAGAATTAATAAAATTCTTTGTCAAAAGGAAGCTTACTTTGATTGGCATTTGAGGAAGACTTAGAATTAACAGGTTCAAAATGAAATAAAGGCATAAAAATGATTTGTCAAATATTAAATTATGATATGAGAAAATCAATGTGCTGAGATGAGTGAATTGCAAGGATACATGAAAAAGACAATAGAGTTAGTGTATCATTGTTTAGAGTTCCAAGTTGTTTTAATTGTGAAACAATGTGATAGCATACTATTAGTGACCTTATTTTTCATACTATGTCCTAGAGATCAAAATATAATAAGAACAAGTTGTTTTGGCATGACCAACCATTATATTATATTTGTAAAGCAAAATGTAATATATATTATTTGTTATGCATTTTTACTATATGTAAATGGTCACTCCTTTTAAATAAATGTTATTTTAGTATTTTACTATACTATGTAAAATAACTTATATTTATTATGTAATATATATTACAAAAACAAGGCAATGAAGTTATTATATTACATAATATTTTAGTATTATTATTTTGTAAAATAAATCATTATTATTTATAACGTTAAATGAAAGTGTAAAAATATTTATTGTACAAAAGTATTTGTAAATATATAACACTTTAATGGTTCGATTCTATGTGATTACTTAGTTTTATTTTGAAACCATATAATGTTGTGAATGTATTTACAAATGTTGTAAATAAGTGAAAATGGGAACTATTCTTATATTTTACAATGTTCCCCTAACCCAACGTAGTTGATGACTACCATATTATTCTTATATGGTCATTTTCTTGCTAGAGTGTTTACGGTACATAGTTACCACAAAACATGTGATAAACAATTATTTATATAAGTGTATTCGTCCCTCTAATTCTTATATTATTTTATGAAAATATGTCTTCTCCTTACAGTACAAAGTAAAATATTTTTATATATAATTAAAATTTTCTAAATAAGTATGATGACTTAATTTATATATATATATTACTAGTCATTATCATGGTTGGATATTGGTTAGTGCTGCCTTGTCTAAGCATAGGTGGCCAGTCCATGCCTAACTAAGGCTAGGCTATCCAATACCTGCCCTTGACAATAACCCTAGTACTTAAAAATAATACTAACATTTTTTTGTTATTAATTTATTACTAATAATAAAATTATTAATAATAAATAACTTAAACATAAACATAAATGAGAATATATCTCAATATAATTTTTATATATATATAAAATATAAATTCTTTACCTCAATGGTTTAACAAAATTCATTGACTTGATATCAAAGAGTTATCGTTTTGTAATAATGCGGTTCATAGTGCAAAAAGCAGAATGATATTTGAGTTTGAATAAAATAACAAATCGGAATGAAGCCCTCCAGTGGTCTTCATAAATCAAACGAACCACATGCGTAATAAACAGTGTATGTGTAATGTGTGAATTTATCAGGAAATGAAACAGATCAATATTTACTACTATGAAAGAAATCCTTATGGTATGATGACCATTAAAGGAAGTAGAAACACGAAAGTCAACTTTTTATATGCAAAAGTCAGAATTTCAATGAAAAGAAATATAAGAATTTTATCTGAAATTTCGTGTAATTTAAGTGACATTATCAGGGAATGTCGAATAAAATGAAATAGGGGATTTGCAAAGGTATGTGACTCTTTTTGCAGGGATAATAATTATGACTCTGATTAGACTGTGCATCGATGGTTGTGAAATCTTTGTTCTAACGTACCTCAGCGAGATTCATGTCGTTTGTAGGATCATGTGGCCAAGTGCTGCTTTTTAATTAGTAGTTCTTCCACTGACAGGATTCGTATTGGTGTCGTCGTGCCCAATTATATTTTCCAAAGGACTTGCCTTGGAAATCGTGTGTGCTATACTTTGACGTCTGTGGACGTATAATTTAAGTTTCATGTGTTTTCTTGTGCACTTAGCACAACTTTTCATTCTTCTTACTTGCGTTAATAGTTTATAGTAACGCATTGGAAATTTTTATACTTTTGATAGTGTCCCAACTTAAAGGGTTCTCATTGTACGAGTTACGAGGTAAATGATCACATGAAATAATGTTTGATATTAAAAGAGATTCTTAATAAAGAAATCTAGACACAGATGCTTGTGCTTTATTCCAAATTGACTTTTGGAATTTCTTATAGCTATACATATCTATATAATCACATATTTTACATGCTGAAATAAACATACCATCTATCAGGTCAATGTATTTAACAGATTCATATTTCCAAAAACCAGTCAGATATCTGATCATGATACTATTTAGGGAAATCTTGTCACTTGTTTGACATATTACATACCCTGTCTTATCCGGTTCGCGCCGGAGAGGTAACCTCAGTATATCCGGACAAACTAGAGAGTCTGCTACACCATACCCAGTCTTGCCGGAGAAAATTTCCTATTTCCCATAAATAGTGTCTTTTCAAGATTTTAAAAGTGCCTTTTTCATTAGGGCTTTTATCTAGAATCAAGGAAATCTGTATTCCCGTAACATATCTTATTCTAGACCAAGTAATATCAATAAACAATAATTTACTATTAATTCTTGCTTATTTATCATATCTTGCAATATTCTAATTACCATTCTTATGGTATATTAAAAACCCATCATAATTTATTCACATAAGTACTTAGCTTATCTTGAAGTTTATACTAAGGCATCTTTTCTTAAGTTCAAGTCTAAATGCTATCATGTGTGCTACCAGTTAACAGCAATCTCCAAACTCTTTTATACAAACATAGGTATTATTATCACAACACCTATAGGCTTAAAGCAGTGGCTCTGATACCACCTTCTGTCACGACCCCCGACCCACCCTGGACGGAATCGGGAGTCGCGAACAGCCCAGTGGTACTGGTGATTATTTTAAAAATATTGCAGCGGAAATTTCATCAGGACCGTGAGTTAGGAAAAATATCAGAGTTTAGAAAAACACCGGATTTTATTTATTAAATAAATGGGATAAACCCATGTTTTACAAAGGTAGCTTTAATAAATTTGATTACATAAAACAATATTTTTTAATTTGATTTAATTAATAAAATAAGCCACTTCTTGAAGTCTTTCAGTGCCGTATCCATCTCTTAATCCAATCTACTGTAATTACCTGAAACATGTTTGAAAAGGTTTTGTCAGCAGGAAATACTGGTGAATCATTCATTTTGCTAAAACGACACGTTTGTTATAATTTACAGTATTAAGAGAGATTACAATGTTTCAGATATCAAACCAAATACCCACAGTATTTTATTTTGTCACTCGACCCATTGGCCCATTCGTCCAATGGTGTCTGTGACTATGGTCATATCACCCCTTGGCTGCCCCAATGGTGAAGATTATCAAGTAATGTATACAAAACCCCACATACCGGCTGTAATTTGGTGACTACATAAACTTAATCCCTGTAATTATAACTTTGAAAATAAACATGCTTTTGAAATTAAATTTGATAAAAAGAGAATGACTCACTTTATAATCATGCAGATTCATACGGCAAAGTTTAGTCTACAGATAAGCCTTGATATATTGCAGATTTATACAGGCAGAGCTTAGCCTATTAATTAGCCTTGTAACCTAGTGCACACGAACTACGTAAGTAACTAATACAGCATTTACGATAACTCACGAGATTAAAACCTTCACAACGAATGACAAAGTGCAATCACTTAAACATCCATCGGATTCACAACGAATGACAGAGTATTCCCCGAATTCGGGTGGTACTCAAACATCCGGTCGGAATCACGACTAATGACAAAGGATAGCGCTTAAACATCCATCGGATAGTTTAAATCGATCGGACATTGAATCGTAGCAGCGATCTAGTTAATACCCGGTATTGTAGCAGCACCCCGCTATACTAATTAGTGATTTTGAGACTGTTTCTGCTATATCTCAACGTATAATTGGAATTTGATCGTCGAACGAACGCACAGTATCAAGTCCCAGACTCTGCTATTTATACACAAAATTTGACTCGCTTGCGCACTGTAAGCCTCAACCCTTACGGTGCGCAAGGGACACAAAGTGGTCATAGGCTTGCCACGTGTGTTTGGAGTTCAGGTGAGTCGACGGTTTCTCGAAATTTAATTTAGACAGCGAGATATATGGATAATCGTCGAGTAGGAAATACCCCCCACCCTGAGTTTTAGGGGTCCTGATTCTGATTCTGATTGTTCTGAAATTTGTAGGGTTTGTGCAGGATTACTTAGGGGTCTTAACTAGGGTTTCCTTGTGAACAAAATATAAAAATAAATAATAATTTTGGTGAGAGTTGTTATGGTTTGGAACAAAAAGGGAATAAAATGGTGAGAAAAGATAATGGACCCACTTTATAACTTTAGGGTTCAACTAGAAAGATTCCTGGTATAAATTTGGGTATAACTTTTGAGTTATTTTAAAATATATATTGCACTCGTGGTAAGTATAGTACCCCTCATTCAACCTTGTCCCGATGTCCCGAGACCGAATCCCAACAACTTAATCGGGCAGAGCCCTGACATACGTTATGAGGCTCAGATCAATCGGAAAGGGTAGCGGTGATTGAGAGTTAAAACACTTAAAATGGGCAAAGCTTTATTATTGGGTGAAAATAAAATAAAAATCTATAAGTATAGTTTTGAGGGATATGGCGACAGAAAAAGGCACTGAACAATTTGAGAGTGTTGATCTCTATTCCATTTTATAGGAGTTTCAAAAATGGACACGTCCCTCGTTTTAATTTGTAGATTTATTAGTTTCTTTCTTTTTTCTTTTTATGACACGTATAGATTGAATGGATAGAATTCAAGATTCCTTGAACACGTATAATAAATTTCTTGATTTTAGTTATTATTATTATTTTATTCTTTCTAAATATTTCGATCATATGCATATAGATCCCTAATTCAAATGTTAAATTTTATTTTATTATAAACGTATATTTTGATTATTTATATATATATATATATATATATATATTAATTTAACTGCTTTACTTATTTGGCGCTTATAACTTCCAAAATACAACGTTAAAGAAAATAATAAATATGTCATTAGAATGAGAATATTTTTGTCTACATTTGGGTCTAAGTTTCATTAAAAACGGAGTAGGTTCAAAATACAATGTATTTTTATAATTTAATTATTATATGGTTCTTAGGCCCATCTAGGAACTTCATATTTCTTACGGTCAACCTATCCGTAAGTTACATGTCTAATAACATAAGTTTTTATAGACTTTTATTTTATTAGAAAAGTCACCCATATACAGGCCAATTAAAAATAATATTTCAACCAACTATATATAAAATAGTGTTTAAAACTATTTTGGTTGAATATTTATAATAAAAATAAACTAGTTACTAGTGGGTAAACTTATAATTCTTATATGATTGGATTATCCGAAATTTTTGAAATTCATATCCGAATCCGAAAATTCGGATTATCCGATTTTCGGATATCCGAAATTTCGGATATTTCGGATACGGATTTTCGGATATTTCGAATTCGGTTTCGGATCCGGATTGGACAAATGAGCATGTGTAAGGCAGCCGCCTGGCACGAATAAAAATTACACGAGCAATTTTACCTACCCGTAAGTTACCTGTCTAATAACATAAGTTTATAGACTTTTATTTTATTAGAAAAGTCACCCATATACAGGCCAATTAAAAATAATATTTCAACCAACTATATATAAAATAGTGTTTAAAACTATTTGGGTTGAATATTTATAATAAAAATAAACTAGTTACTAGTGGGTAAACTTATAATTCTTATATGATTGGATTATCCGAAATTTTTGAAATTCATATCCGAATCCGAAAATTCGGATTATCCGATTTTCGGATATCCGAAATTTCGGATTATCCGATTTTCGGATATCCGAAATTTCGGATATTTCGGATACGGATTTTCTGATATTTCGAATTCGGTTTCGGATCCGGATTGGACAAATGAGCATGTGTTAGGCAGCCGCCTGGCACGAATAAAAATTACACGAGCAATTTTACCTACCCGTAAGTTACCTGTCTAATAACATAAGTTTTTATAGACTTTTATTTTATTAGAAAAGTCACCCATATACAGGCCAATTAAAAATAATATTTCAACCAACTATATATAAAATAGTGTTTAAAACTATTTGGGTTGAATATTTATAATAAAAATAAACTAGTTACTAGTGGGTAAACTTATAATTCTTATATGATTGGATTATCCGAAATTTTTGAAATTCATATCCGAATCCGAAAATTCGGATTATCCGATTTTCGGATATCCGAAATTTCGGATATTTCGGATACGGATTTTCGGATATTTCGAATTCGGTTTCGGATCCAGATTGGACAAATGAGCATGTGTTAGGCAGCCGCCTGGCACGAATAAAAATTACACGAGCAATTTTACCTACCCGTAAGTTACCTGTCTAATAACATAAGTTTTTTTAGACTTTTATTTTATTAGAAAAGTCACCCATATACAGGCCAATTAAAAATAATATTTCAACCAACTATATATAAAATAGTGTTTAAAACTATTTGGGTTGAATATTTATAATAAAAATAAACTAGTTACTAGTGGGTAAACTTATAATTCTTATATGATTGGATTATCCGAAATTTTTGAAATTCATATCCGAATCCGAAAATTCGGATTATCCGATTTTCGGATATCCGAAATTTCGGATATTTCGGATACGGATTTTCGGATATTTCGAATTCGGTTTCGGATCCAGATTGGACAAATGAGCATGTGTTAGGCAGCCGCCTGGCACGAATAAAAATTACACGAGCAATTTTACCTACCCGTAAGTTACCTGTCTAATAACATAAGTTTTTATAGACTTTTATTTTATTAGAAAAATCACCCATATACAGGCCAATTAAAAATAATATTTCAACCAACTATATATAAAATAGTGTTTAAAACTATTTGGGTTGAATATTTATAATAAAAATAAACTAGTTACTAGTGGGTAAACTTATAATTCTTATATGATTGGATTATCCGAAATTTTTGAAATTCATATCCGAATCCGAAAATTCGGATTATCCGATTTTCGGATATCCGAAATTTCGGATATTTCGGATACGGATTTTCGGATATTTCGAATTCGGTTTCGGATCCGGATTGGACAAATGAGCATGTGTTAGGCAGCCGCCTGGCACGAATAAAAATTACACGAGCAATTTTACCTACCCGTAAGTTACGTGTCTAATAACATAAGTTTTTATAGACTTTTATTTTATTAGAAAAGTCACCCATATACAGGCCAATTAAAAATAATATTTCAATCAACTATATATAAAATAGTGTTTAAAACTATTTGGGTTGAATATTTATAATAAAAATAAACTAGTTACTAGTGGGTAAACTTATAATTCTTATATGATTGGATTATCCGAAATTTTTGAAATTCATATCCGAATCCGAAAATTCGGATTATCCGATTTTCGGATATCCGAAATTTCGGATATTTCGGATACGGATTTTCGGATATTTTGAATTCGGTTTCGGATCCAGATTGGACAAATGAGCATGTGTTAGGCAGCCGCCTGGCACGAATAAAAATTACACGAGCAATTTTACCTACCCGTAAGTTACCTGTCTAATAACATAAGTTTTTATAGACTTTTATTTTATTAGAAAAGTCACCCATATACAGGCCAATTAAAAATAATATTTCAACTAACTATATATAAAATAGTGTTTAAAACTATTTGGGTTGAATATTTATAATAAAAATAAACTAGTTACTAGTGGGTAAACTTATAATTCTTATATGATTGGATTATCCGAAATTTTTGAAATTCATATCCGAATCCGAAAATTCGGATTATCCGATTTTCGGATATCCGAAATTTCGGATATTTCGGATACGGATTTTCGGATATTTCGAATTCGGTTTCGGATCCGGATTGGACAAATGAGCATGTGTAAGGCAGCCGCCTGGCACGAATAAAAATTACACGAGCAATTTTACCTACCCGTAAGTTACCTGTCTAATAACATAAGTTTTTATAGACTTTTATTTTATTAGAAAAGTCACTCATATACAGGCCAATTAAAAATAATATTTCAACCAACTATATATAAAATAGTGTTTAAAACTATTTGGGTTGAATATTTATAATAAAAATAAACTAGTTACTAGTGGGTAAACTTATAATTCTTATATGATTGGATTATCCGAAATTTTTGAAATTCATATCCGAATCCGAAAATTCGGATTATCCGATTTTCGGATATCCGAAATTTCGGATATTTCGGATACGGATTTTCGGATATTTCGAATTCGGTTTCGGATCCGGATTGGACAAATGAGCATGTGTTAGGCAGCCGCCTGGCACGAATAAAAATTACACGAGCAATTTTACCTACCCGTAAGTTACCTGTCTAATAACATAAGTTTTTATAGACTTTTATTTTATTAGAAAAGTCACCCATATACAGGCCAATTAAAAATAATATTTCAACCAACTATATATAAAATAGTGTTTAAAACTATTTGGGTTGAATATTTATAATAAAAATAAACTAGTTACTAGTGGGTAAACTTATAATTCTTATATGATTGGATTATCCGAAATTTTTGAAATTCATATCCGAATCCGAAAATTCGGATTATCCGATTTTCGGATATCCGAAATTTCGGATATTTCGGATACGGATTTTCGGATATTTCGAATTCGGTTTCGGATCCAGATTGGACAAATGAGCATGTGTTAGGCAGCCGCCTGGCACGAATAAAAATTACACGAGCAATTTTACCTACCCGTAAGTTACCTGTCTAATAACATAAGTTTTTATAGACTTTTATTTTATTAGAAAAGTCACCCATATACAGGCCAATTAAAAAGAATATTTCAACCAACTATATATAAAATAGTGTTTAAAACTATTTGGGTTGAATATTTATAATAAAAATAAACTAGTTACTAGTGGGTAAACTTATAATTCTTATATGATTGGATTATCCGAAATTTTTGAAATTCATATCCGAATCCGAAAATTCGGATTATCCGATTTTCGGATATCCGAAATTTCGGATATTTCGGATACGGATATTTCGAATTCGGTTTCGGTTCCGGATTGGACAAATGAGCATGTGTTAGGCAGCCGCCTGGCACGAATAAAAATTACACGAGCAATTTTTATTCGTGCCAGGCGGCTGCCTAACACATGCTCATTTGTCCAAAAAAAAAATTACAATTTTGTCCCCAATTTAAAAATATAGTCTTTCTATCATTTTAGATTTTTTTTAGCAAAAGTATGGTAGTGTTTTGTTTTAATTGGTTGACTCGATGTAATTTTTTTAGATTGTACAAGTAACCGAAAACAAAGGTACATGTTATGAGAGAAAAATATTCAGTTTAGTGTCCCGCAACGTTGGCGGGGCAAAAACTAATTTATTTACATAATTAATTTAAAGTAAAAAATTAAAATTCCCTCCCCGTAAACTCCCTCCCTCCTTCCCCGCCTAATTAAAACAATTCATTTAAAGTAAAAAGTTAAAATCCCCGCCCTGTAAACTCCTTCCCTCCTTCCACGCCTAATTAAAATAAGATTCCCACCCCATAAACTGCCTCGTTCCCTTGGTTTCATTTAAAAGTTTCATCCCCAAAACTGATTCCTCGTTCAAAGTGCATTTCTACTCCGGGGTATGTGATCCTTTCAATTTCTTTAATCTCCTTTCATAGTTGATCACTGCCACTAATATGTGTTCATTTAAAGTCCAAATTGACTATGTATCACTTTGGTATAAATCTTATTAAGATATGTTTTTCGTTATCTCTCGTGTATTTGCTCTCAAGGATTTGTACAAGATGATTATAAGATTAAGATGGTTCTGAATGCTTTCCTGGCTCATAGATACTCAGATACAGTTTCTCCAGTACGTTATTTTTCATGTTCAAGTCTGAATCATTTACTTCTCATAGTTTATGTGTTCCAACTTTTTCAGGTGCAGTTAAAGAATTAATCAATGCTCAAAACGCACACATTGATCATTATAAGAAAAACATTAAAGTTGTGAAACGCCAGCGAAAAATGTTCACAAATCTTGCCTTGAAACAAGGTATACTTTCACATTTCTTCATTCTCTGCTGTATGTTCTTGTTAATTAGTTTTTATGAGGCAAACTTTAATGGTAATTTGCTCGGACTTATAATTTGTTTGAATCATTTGATCAGAAAAGATGGCAATGAAGGCTGCTTTATTCACAATGAAGATCAAGAGAACCGTGTTGTTTGTACACATATTGTATTTTGTGATGCTTGCATATGAAGCTATGTTCTAGATGGGATGGAGTAGTGTTGTTTTCTTCATTCGGGATATAGAAAGTTTGGAAACAATAGTCATTTGTATAATTTTATAATATTTCATTGCATTATACTTTATAATTTTTCTTATCTTACTTTATAATTTTCTTATCTATTTGTAGAACCTCTGATTTTTATTTGTCGTTGTAAAGCTTTATGTGATTTTGGATATATATATATATATATCTATGTAAAAAAAAACAAAAAAAAAAATTTGAATTGCAAATAAGGGGAATACCAAAAATTTATGAGTAGCAAAATTCATAGCAAAGTTAATTGTATTTGCATATAAATTTTGTAGCAAACTTTATGTGGTACAATATGTAGCAAAATCCGTAGCTAAAAATTCATAGCTAAAATTTTGTAGCAAAATTCGTAGCTAAATACTTGTAGCAAAAAACGTAGCTAAAATTTTGTAGCAAAAACCGTAGCTAAAAATTTATAGCAAAAAGCATAGCTAAAAGGTCATAGAAAATTTTGTAGCAAACATTTCTGTAGCAAAATTCATAGCTAAAATAGCGACGCCTATTTTTGTAGCTAATACCGTAGCAAAATATGACTTCGTAGCTAAAAGTCGTAGCGAATAAATTAGCGACGATACTTGTATCTACGAACCAAATTCGTAGCAATTTGGTAGCAAAATGGGTGTTTGCTACAGATTTGCTATAGATTCGGCCGTAGCGGAAACCAATTGTAGTGAACTCATACAAAGTTGAATACGTTCCGAGTCACGATGGAGGATATCGTGTTTCGGTGTTCACTTCGTAACGCGGCAAACCGAAGCGGGTCGTATCCACATAAAGTGCATCAACAATCTTTTCTACTACCACTCTGTTATGTTTTTAAATCTAAATCGCTCTGTTATTTAAATTATGAAGGTTCTTGCTTAAATAGATTATTTAAATTATGCAAGTTCTTGCTCATTTCAATTTTGGACCTCCGACTGTATGTTTGTAAGTAAATTACTTGGATACATTCCTTGCTATTCATGAATTGCCTGTGAGTGTATTTATTAATTTGTCAAAATATTTTCAATTATTTCATAAAAATGAGTCAATTAATATATGCTTTTTGGCGACACTAAGCAAAAGCATGGATGATGCAGTTGTTGCTGGCTGTTGAATGTCTAAAATACCACTTACGTTAGATTTGCAGATGAAGATACTATTTTGACTAAGGATGTTGACTTTCTTTGTGGGGTCAAAGTAAATTTGACTATCGGATCAACTCAAATATATATTATACACATTATTGTAACTTTTTACATTTTATTGTACTTTAATTTTTCTATCATTGTTAACAAAACTGATTAATAAAATACGTATTTATATTTAGGTTCAATCCCTTCCTCTATTCCTAACTCAATTTTGTAAATTGTCATATATTCATCAAATTCGATTTCGTAAGTTGGGTTTTATCAAACAAATTTTCATATGTGACATGATTAGGTTAAAACTATTAATCTTAGATAATGATACGATGGAAAATTTTCAAAAAGAACTTCAAACTTACTAAAAATATTAACAAATTTATAAATTATATTGAGTAAGTTTTCTATCATCAGTTTAAACGTAATTTTTTTTTCAAAAAAATGAAAAACATATCATTTTTCAACACCGCGGAATTCGCGGGTATTAGTACTAGTTTATAACAAAATAAAAATAAGCACAAAAACGTATCATGCTTAGTTGGTTTGAAAAGAATCGTAAATATATTGTTTCTCAGTGATTAGTTGGTTGAATGGTAGAACACAAGCAGCAAACATCTACCCAGTTAAATCTTTCTTCTAATTAACTTGTCATTCATAGGCTCAAGCGGCGCAACGCCACCAACACACATGCATAACCATATAAACACACAAAACATAAAATAGTAAACGATACACGACACAAGATTTTACATGGTTCGGACCTAGTTGGGACCTACGTCCACGGGTTGCAACTAAGGTTTTCTCAACACAATTTAGGAACCTAACTGGCCCCCTAAATAAAACCGGCCCAAAAATCCTTCACACCCAACAATCTCCCACTTGAAGGCCTTGCGATAAACGCCAGCCCGTCATCCAAGCAAATATTAACCTAGTCATCTAATGACTCCAGTCATTTCTAATAGAAGTCATTCAAGCCTCTAGTTCCTAAGAACAACCTAGACTTCAAACAAATCACCTGGTTGTAGGGCCCTTCTCATCTGTTACCTAAAGGCCCATTAAAGCTCCAGATAGCTTCAATACGGTCATCACATACCCAGTCTTAGAAAACTAGCCAATGATTTATCCTCAATCTCCACCGGCTCCCACTTACTCGTATCACTGGCTCTAGAGACTCCAGAGGAACACCATTCTCCAAAATTAGCAGACTATTCCCATGAGAGATTTTCACATTCAGATTCCCGGTCTACGGTCTTCTGAACACAACGTCGCTTTGGAACTGAACCTTGAACACTGCTCGTGCTCCCACTATTACCAAAACCCCGACCATGTTCATACCTCTGAATATGCTCAAGCTGACATCTCGTGATTCTAGGCTTCTTGTCTGCAAACTGAAACCCCTTTGCTCTACCCGACTCAGCGAGCCAAGAGTTTACTATGCAGAAGTTAGTGCACTATTTCCGGCGATACATAAACCTGTACCTTCACAAAGTCTAACAAAAGATTCGCCATTGCTTTTTTGAAGTGGGTAACAAGAAAAAAAAGCAAACTAGAATCTAGAACCCAAGAGTCTTCACTGGCTTCCATTGACTCCCAATGTATCAAACACAGACACATTCTCAAACAGAATTTCACTATCTTCAAACATCGACCCTAAAAATGTCCACATATCCATGCAGCTCCAACAAGTCAACTATGCCCAGTTCCCATTGCCCTTGTTATCCCAACCCATGCAAAAACCAAAACTCATGAGTCGAATATTCACTCGTACTTTCCTAACGAAAACCTTCACCAAGTACAAGTTC
This sequence comes from Helianthus tuberosus, assembly GCA_030545235.1. Taxonomy (NCBI): domain Eukaryota; kingdom Viridiplantae; phylum Streptophyta; class Magnoliopsida; order Asterales; family Asteraceae; genus Helianthus; species Helianthus tuberosus. The sequence continues at coordinate 42,033,572 of CM060448.1, read as the reverse complement.
CCAGATCCACTCAAATGTCGTATCACTGATCGCCACCGAACGAGAATAGCTTCACAATTCCAGACTAGCTAACAAGCAAAAGATTATAATAGCAGCCGAGCTTTTATGGAAAACAAGTGGTACCAAAGATTCTATGATTGTACACACGATCCGTTAACACAAACCCTAACCGAAAGATCATCCAAAGAAGCAATAGTTCACATTACTAGCCCCAACCAATTTTTCACATTACAATGTGAGGATATGGGCTCAGAATTTCACCCATAACAACTCTCATGTGACGTAAGCCTATTCCGTTACTTATACTCTCGAGACTAATGAATTTGTCCAAACTTAGATTTAAAATTTTGTTTTTAAATCTTTACGATCGTTACACACATAATGTCGTCAATTTACCCAGTTTCTCCCCGAAACCAGTATGATACTTTTTACACTCGTTTTTCTTGAAAACAGTTAAAGTTATACATCTTTTTGAGTTCATAAAACATATTACGGTACTCTAAAAATCGTATTTTCAATGAAAATACATTTTTAGATAATTTAAAAGCATATTTTTACATGAAAACATATACTTTTCTTTTAACGACATGTTTGTCTCTGTAAACATTATGTAAGATAGTAAAATGACATTTTAGTGAATTCTCAATAAAATACATTTAACTGAAATCATGTTTTATATGAAAACATATATTCATTCTTTTTAAAGAAGAGTTCTTCACCCCGAAAACAATATACAAAATAGTAAAAAGTGGGGTATTCGTGACACTCACTATAACACATTTACTCAAAAGTATGTTTTATACTAAAACATTTAATTACCCTTTTTAAAGGCGTGTTCTTCCCCCAAAATAGTGTATAAAACAGTAAAAAGTGGGGCGTAATGATGCTCACCTTTGGGTGCGTTTTTAAATATCGCAATCCCTCGGATCAAATCCACATATCCTAATTTAGATAGGAATAATCTATTAACTAATTGTTCTAAAACAATCAACTTTCTCTGTTACTTAGGATTTTCACATATCTTTGAGGTTTTTAAAAAAAGTCTTTATTTTTAATTATGTTGGCATTTATATATATGTATTTCCATATACATATACATATTAAGATTTTTGCGATCTGAACGATTTTATTGATGACTCTTTATCATGCCTACTTATTCGCAATATATATCTACGAGTTGCGCTTCGTAACATATATGCATAAGTATGGACATATTAGGTATATATATATATAGGGTCAGGATTTAGAGAAAACGGGGGAAACTGTGAGAACGGTGAGAACGTTTATGGATTGTCAGATCAAAACAATCCATTGACTAGATTGCGCGGTGGCGTTTTAGTAAATAACATCAATTTATTATCTAGGATGCGCTTCATTAAGGGTAAAAGGGTCTTTTACCGCTCAAATTCAAAACGCCAACAAAAATGATAACACGCCATTCAAAAAAATAACACGCCATTCAAAAAAATAAAACGCCATTAAATACAAAACGCCAAAAATTAGTGATAAAACGCGTTGGAGATTACAGGAAGAGGAAACAACACAGTAACTGAAATTCAGTTATTAACATTTATTGGAAGAAATTCCATCTAAAATTACGTGCCAAAAAATTATTATATAAACGACGTAAAACATCGCTTCCATAATCACTTCAATCTATCATTTCTACAAAAACATCTTTAACCAAAAACGCCAATTTAACCAAAACACCAGAAATGGCAACCATCGTTTGGTGGAGATACACTCTGGCAATCAAGTGATTCGTCCTGCGTTTTGGCAACAGAAGGAGGGTGTATGTTAGGACGATCAAGGAAATTTTAAAGATGGAAGAAGGGGTACAGAGGGGTATCCTATCTCTTGGCATCACTCTGGATAACTAATGCCATGAAACACATATGCTTATCAAAGCATTAACAAGGAAATTTGGACCAATTAAAGCAGATGTAAAGTCGGACCCTGTCATGACTTCATGGCGTTTTAATGATGAAACAGACATGGTGGCCGTTATATACGACAGTGGAGAACAAGAAGACTACTGGTTTGAAAGCATCATGACAAAGCAGGGGCTTGGGTTCATGGAAGAATTGCATAACGCCACTTGTTTGGACACAGAAATGGACTCAAAATGGCGTTAATGCAAGACATGTTCAAATGGAGGCTTCAGAATCTTCAAGAACAAGAAGCCGATGAAAGTGAAGGTGATGACATGGATAAAGGTCTAGATGAAGACTCCGAGGAAAAAGATGACGCAAGTGATGGATACTTCTCGGATAAAGTACCTTCTGACGAATAGTTTTAATTTTTTTGTTAGTTTTCTTATGTGTAATCTTCTTTTTTTAAGATAATTAAATGATATATATTTCTCTATTTATTTGCAAAACACCAAAAAAATACTACAAAAAGTTATTGCTTACAAAACGCCAAAAATAACAAAAAATATTTTTCCTGCTTAATATTTTCTCCGTTATTGTATTTTGTCATCTTGGTCTACATAACACCATTTAAAAAAACGCCAAACTTGGAAGATGGGACGTCTATCATCTTAGAAACTGATAAAACTGAACAAAATATTAAATACACACAGTAACTGAAATGACGGTTACTTTATTACTATCATTTATTTTCGTTTTCTATTGTTTTGTTATCTAATTATCTGTTGTTTGTTATCTAATTCTCTACTAGTAAAATACATTATTGTTGGTGCACTTGTGTCTGTACTTTGTCTGTATTTTGTCTTGTTACTGAACGATGTCTTTGTTAGTCTGTAAGTTTGACCAAGTCAACCATCCTCTAGTTTGACTTGGCCAAACAGTCAACATTATGTTTGTAATTTGTTTGGTTCGAAGGATGTGTCATCGAAGGATCACTTATATCCTTCGATGATGAGCTCGATAGATAGCTTTCGATAGATAGACCACGAAAGATCCCATCTTTCGTGGTACATGTTGATCATTCGAGCTGTTCCTGGTCGAAAGATGATCTTTCGACCGGTCTGCATGATCCTTCGACCGGACCTGCTGTGTTTGGGTATAAATACCCGTGTGTTGTGTTCATTTCGGTAGATGACAGTTAGCAGAGAACACACACACACTTAGAGAGTTTACAGGACTGATTTGTAAACATTGAGCTGTAACCGGACCTTTCATACGTTTAATACAAGTGGTGTTAATCGTTGAGTCTTGTGTGTTGATTATTTGCGTGTTCTATCTCGGTTTGCTATCTCGGTTGGATTCCGCACAACCGGGTTGGTTTGTACACAAGGATTAGGCGACTAGATCCTCCCCTAGCCGGACCTACAAGTGGTATCAGAGCCTTGGCTCTTATCCTTGTTAAAACCGAGGTGTTCTTGCTGTTTTTCGGGTTTGAAAAGTTCACTATTTTCTGGAAAAGCTTGTTAAAATCGGGTTTAAGTTTGTGTTTTGCTTTTTGTTTTGTTAAAAACCGTGTTAAGCACATGTCTTCATGATAAATATTGGTTTTGATTAAACATTTCAAGCAAAAACGCGTTTCGGAAAGTTGTCGGGACACCGGAAAACTCAGATATTTGGGCTGTGTTCTTGACATATTCAAGTGTTCTTCATATTATTACACATTTGATCTTAAAAATTTTGAATTACCAAGTGTTTGTGTGTTGGAAGTTGTATTTTGTTTAAAATATTGGAATCATTATCTGTTTGGTGAAAACCTGCATGTTCAGACCTGAAGGATATGGTCTGAACATACTTTCTGCAGAAAGTTCTCACCAACCCGTCAACTTTTCACCAACCTGTCACCCATTGTCAACTGTGTCAGAGCAAGTTCGAAAGATATCTTTCGAAGTCGAAAGATCATCTTTCGATCAAAGGAGGTTAGACAGATAGTCATCCTTCGAGCATCCTTCGAAGTGTGAGACTTATCTTTCGGTCCAAGGAATATCCTCGAAACATACATCTTTCGGTCTACTGCTCTTTCTCGAAAGACTAGGATCCTTCGATTGGGGAGTCTTTCGAAGTCATCTTTCGTATTCATCTTTCGGTCTACAGTACTTTTTCGAAGGATAAGGATCCTTCGGTTGGAGAATCTTTCGAAAACAATTGTTCGAAACTCAACAGTGATCTTTCGAACACTGTTGATCCTTCGAACAGGTGTTGATCTTTCGATCATTAGTCTGTTTGTGCTTAACAGTTTGTGTTTTTTTTTTCAAGTCTCTCGACAGGTATCCTTCGGCTGGTGTAACATTTTGTTTCTTGATCAAAAATGAATTCTATGTGGGGTGTTCCTGTAAATACAGAGATGTATTTTGGTACTCCGGCTCCAGATTCGGGTTCGCAAGCTAATGCTACAACTACCGGTCAATGGGCATTCGTATCAAATCAAGCTCCCAGTGTTCAAAGCATTTTGCTAAGCGAAAGTGAAACGGGAAGTTTGAATAGGCCTCCAAAGTTGATGCATTTAAGTGAATATCCGGGATGGTTTGGTAGATTTCATACATACGTCCTTGGTTAAAATACAGAATTGTGGTTGAGATTCATCACAGATTTCGATCAAACAATAGAGGTTGCTGCATCATCTGCTGCTACGTTTGCAGATCTTACAGAAGATCAAAAGAAGATCTATGATTTGGAAAAGAAGGCATACGCCATTCTTACTCAGGCATTGAGCAAAGATATTTACCATCAATTTGTCAGTCACAAGACGACGAAGAGGTTGTGGGACGCATTGAAAACAAGGGGCGTGGGAAATGAAGCGACACGTCAACTGAGAAAAGAATTGCTGAAGAAAGAGTTCGATGGTTTTACTTGTATGCAGAATGAATCTTTAGGAGACTTGACAAGTCGATATACTCATCTGCTGACTGAATTGGTAAATATTGGGGTTGTAACAACTTCAGCAGAGATAGTGAAGAAGTTTGCAGATGCACTGCCACCTCAATGGAATAATTTCTTAGAAATTCTGAAGTACAATGGCACTTTGGATACAACAAACTTTGGTGACTTTGCTCAACTCCTGGAAAACAAGAATCAGGAAGAAACTCTCAAAGCTAAAAGAGTTGCAGTGCCACAAAATCCTGAAATGTATTATGGAGTTTCTAGCACTTCTGCAAAACCGTCTTCACACGCTCCACTTCAAACAGCATTTGTGTCTAGCACTAGCTTGTATGGCACCCCTCCTCCAACAACAGACATATATGGAAATCCGCTTAATCCAGTTCCCCAACCAGTACCACAACAGCAAAGCCAACAACCTATCAGAGCAACTGATATATTCGGAAATCCACTTCCTCCTCAACAACAACAGCAAGCTTGTTATGGAAGTACATCATCTGCTGGTCAACAATCAAAGCCAAATACAGTACGGCTCGACACCTCAAGTTTTTCTAAAGTTAGTGTGGAAGTAGCAAAAGAACATATGGAGCTGCTCAACACTGTGGTGAGCGCCTACTGTGGATTAGTGGAAGGTCAGATTGGCAACATTAATCTGACACAAGAAGACTATCAGCAGATAGATAAAGAGGAGATGGAGATGATGGATATTAAGTGGGCCTTTGCCAGTGCTGTTAGGCGAGCAAAGGATTTTATGGAGAGAACTGGGAGAACCAGCTTGGAGAGCAAGAAAGACACCAAATATGGGTTTGATAAGCAGGCTGTCAAGTGTTTCAATTGTGGTGAACATGGTCATTTTAAAAGGGAATGTACAAGGCCATCTCAGCATGGGAACCAGAATCCCTTCAGAGGTCAAGGAAACAGGGCTAATCAGAACCAAGCGAGGAACAACGAACGAACACTGGTGCCTGTCAACAACCAGAGCCAAGCAGGACCATCAAATGCCAACCAGGCACTTGTGGTTCAAGTAGATGAAGGTTGTGATTGGTCTATTCAGTTGGGAAATGATGCTCCGGATGGAACGACGTGTTTTGCTGAGATTGTCAAGGATCTTAATCACACCAGTGGTGGAGAATCTTCCGCCAATGGTGGTGACTCTTCTGAGGATGAAGACTCTTCTGGTTACAGCAGAAGTTCGGATGAAGAATCCTCGAGCTCAGGTGATGATAATGTGGATGACACATCAAGTGCGTCAGTCGATGCAAATATTGATGAGCTATTGGAGGAAGCTGCAGCAGGAATTCAAAGAAGATCTATTTTGGTGGATCAAGCTGCTTATTCTTCGTCTTCTCTCCATTCAGCCTTTATGGCTAATGTCGACAGTTCATCAAGTCAGGTATGTGTCGATGAACCCACTTCTGTTAGCTATGATAATTGTGATAGTTTGAATGTTAGATGTGCTGATTTGGAAGCAAACATGTCTGAGTTGCAAGGCAAACACGATGCTTTACAAGCTAGTATGTTTGAATTGCAAGACAAACATGTTTTAGTGAATGACAAGTGGTGTGAATTGCAAAGCAAGCATGAGGCTTTGCAAGAAAAGTATGATGTGACATTCATCCACAACCAGAAGTTAACCGTGGATCTTTCTAAGTGCACAGAGGCCAATATGTTTTATGAAAACCATGAAAAGGAATATAAGTCAATGATTGAAACATTAAAGAAAGATAAAACAGAGTTGACTAAAATGGTTTCCAGAAAACAAACTGACATTAATTTGTATATAACTCGTCTTGAGGTAATGCAAAAGGAAATGGCTTGTGTTAAAACTGAAAGTGAGGCGATCCGACTCAAGTTAGACAGTTATTTGAGTTCTAGCTATGTGTTGGATCACATCATTGATGTTCAGAAAGAGAAAAAGGATGTCACATGCATAGGTTATAAGAAATGTCCACCGCCCGTGAGAAACAATTATGATGCCATGCCTGATGAGGAAGATAGAGTTTTCTTTGAACCATCTGTTCCTCTAGATGTTAAGGAGTTTGCAGGACTCGGATACAAGAAGGAAGTATCGTCAGATTCAGATGTGTCAGCAGATACCTTTGTAACTGCTGAACAGAATCAGGATTCTCCAGTTGTGATTGAGGATGCTGATTCCTCTGATGATGAATCTGATGATACTAATTCAGCAAAGTCTGATGCGGTGATAAAAGAAGAGGACATACCTCTTGAGAATCACATTCTGTGTGATCCTCTTGCAAAGCCCGCTAAGACTGTTGCAATCGAGTCTGTGTCTGCAAAAGAGTCGGAGAGTGTGGATTTGCTGTACACTCTTGTTGGTGATGATAAAATTTACTCAGACAAAGATTTTCCTATTAAAAATGTTAATCAATCTTTAATCAGTAAAGTCTTTGAAAATTCGACAAGTAAGTTTTTGGGAAAGACAGGACCACATGTTACAGTCACACAATGTCCTCCTATCCCAAAGGCTGAAGTTAGAAAACAATTTGGGAACAAGAAATTACCAACAGTGGAAAAACAGCAAAATCATACCAAATCCAAAGGTAAGACACCGGCTCAAGGTCAAAGGAAGCCGAATCAGAAGAAGAAAAAGAATGTGAACTTTGTGAAGTCCAAGGGAACGGACAAAATTGCAACTTTTGAAAATCAATCTAACTTAGATTTTGTCAAAAAGGCAACAGTGATGAAAAGGAATGAACCAAGTAGTTCAACACCAAGTACCTCGGGGTCACAAAGTTCATCATCATCGGCCAGACGACCACATGATACTTCGGGGTTTGTTGAACGAAGATCATGTTTTGAATGTGGTACAATTGGGCATATCATTCGAAATTGCCCGTATCTTCATAAGTTGAAAGCCAAAGAAGATGCTCCCCGTGAACACAATCACCAAAAGCGATCTGTTTCTGTAAAACAAGATCCCCGACTTGTAAAAGAAAGGGAAAAGAAACAGAAACGCCAACAAGTTAAAGTGATTGAAAAGGTTCTTAAAACTGATGTGGTTCAAAAACAAACGGTTCCAGTTAAACCAGAAAGTTCAAAATTTTCAAAAACTTCAAACAATCACGAAGTTAAACTTTCAAACAATCAAACTGGTAAATTTCAACAGACATGGAAACCTAAAATAACCACAAATTCAGGGGGACCATCACAATTTTCAAATCATCAAAGAATAGAGGTTATTGTCATTGATGAAAATGGAAGACCCATGACCACAATGGCTTGGGTCCCCATCTCCAACTAATTATGTGAGTTCATGTGCAGGGTGTTCCAGGAGGAACTGTCAGTAGTCATTGGATTGTTGATAGTGGGGCATCCAGGCACATGACAGGCGACATGAAGCTTCTCTACGACGTCAAATCTATTAGAGGAGGTTATGTTGCTTTTGCTGGAGATAAGGGCGGATATATAACGGGTGAAGGAATGATTTCCAACGGGGTTGTTAGCTTTGATAAGATCAACTTTGTGCAACAACTTGATCACAATCTTCTTAGCGTTTCTCAAATTTGTGATAAGCAGTTTTCAGTACACTTTGATGCTAATGGATGTTATGTGCTGAAACCCGGCTTCAAAGTTCCAAAAGAATGGATTCTCTTGTCGGCTCCAAGGATAAATGATTTGTATGTCCTTGATATGAGCCAAGCTATCACAACGTCTGCACAAGCAACTTGTTTCGTTTCCAAAGCCACAGAAAAAGACACAATCTCTTGGCACAGGCGAATGGGTCACATTCACTTACGCAAAATGAATCATTTGGTGTCAAATGAATTGGTGAATGGTGTTCCTCTTAAAAATTTCCATCTTCAAGACGTCTGTGTCTCGTGCCAGAAAGGAAAACAAACGAAGAAGCGACATCCTACAAAGAAAGTCAACACGGTGGCTGTTCCTCTTGAACGTTTGCACATGGATTTGTTCGGTCCTGTCAAGCACAAAAGCATTAGGAATGATCAATATTGCCTCGTGATAACTGATGATTATTCAAGATTTTCTTGGGTGGCGTTCATGGCACACAAGAGTGAAACCTTCGGTATTATCAAAAACTTGATCATTCAGATTGAGAATCTTTATAAATTGAAGGTTAGGCGGATACGTAGCGACAATGGCACTGAATTCAAAAATCAGGCCATGGCGGAGTTTTGCACTTCAAAAGGTATTCTTCACGAATTTAGTGCAGCTTATACTCCTCAACAGAATGGTGTCGCTGAACGTAAAAACCGCACATTGATCGAGACTGCTAGGACAATGTTGGTAGAGTCACAGTTACCGATTCCCTTCTGGACTGAAGCTGTGTCTTCTGCATGCTATACGTTGAACCGAGTCCTTACAGTCAAAAGGCACAACAAGACCTGCTTTGAGCTTATCAACAAACGGAAACCAGATTTGTCATATCTTGAACCGTTTGGAGCTCCTTGCACAATTATCGATCCTAATGGAAAGTTTGGGGCAAGAGCAATTGAGGGATACTTTCTTGGGTATTCCACCCCGAACTTAAGAGTCTGGAATCTAGAGACTAAAAGGGTCGAGGAATGGTCTGAAGTCAGAGTACAAAGGCACACTTTACCGGTTAGAAATCCTGGTCAGCCTTGGATGTTCGAGTACGATGACTTTTTCAATTCGATCAATGTTGAAGCCGTTGAAGAAAATGCTGCGGCAAGGATGTTTTTCGAGAGTGACAACGCAACAGATTCACCGTTGGTTCGTCCCATTATTGTCAATCAAGAACAATCCTCAGTGAACAATAATGCTCTCGACAATGAGGATTTTCAAGATGCTTCCGAATTGAACGAATCTTCAGAGGATGATGAATTTCTCGATACAGATCAAGAAGCTCCAGCAACGGCAGTACATGGTACTTCAGAAGGTACACCTCCAGTGGATGTCCCTAGAACAGCTGAAACTTCTGCATCATCCTCTTCGTCAATTCCGGGCCTTGAATTGATTGTTGATCTGAATCTCAACAATCTGGGTACAAATATTCCAATTCAAGATAATCCAGAAACAAGGATTCATAATACCCATCCTCAACAAAACATCATAGGAAATGTACAAAGTGGCGTTCAAACAAGAAACATGTTGCGAAACAACAACAATGCAGGCTTGTATGCAACTATCCGAGAATCTGGTCAACAGAATGATTGGTCTTTCGCGTGTTATGTCTCACAGGAAGAACCAAGAACTTGGAAAGATGCATTGAAAGATAGCTCATGGGTTGAAGCGATGCAGGAAGAACTGCAGCAATTCCAGAAGCTTGGTGTCTGGAAACTCGTAGAGAAACCTGCTGGTTACAAGAAGATTGGTACCCGTTGGGTGTTTAAATGCAAAAAGGATGACCGTGGGATCGTTATCCGAAACAAAGCAAGGCTAGTCGTTCAAGGTTTTCGTCAGATTGAAGGAATCGACTACAACGAAGTCTATGCACCTGTTGCACGTCTAGAAGCCATTCGGATCTTTCTGGCTTATGCCTCATTCAAAGGTTTCAAGGTATACCAGATGGACGTGAAGAGTGCTTTCTTACATGGTGTGGTGGAAGAAGAAGTGTACGTCGAACAGCCTCCAGGTTTTGAAGATCCTATCCATCCCGATCGGGTTTGGTTGCTCAACAAAGCTCTATATGGTCTACATCAAGCACCGCGAGCTTGGTACGCAACCTTATCTAATTATCTGCTGGAGAACGGTTTTCGCAGAGGTCTTATCGACTGCACTCTTTTCATCAAAGAACAAGATGGAGATCTTCTACTGGTACAGGTATACGTTGATGATATTATATTCGGTTCTACTAATGATGTTTTGTGTAGGGATTTCGAGCGTGTAATGCAGGATAAATTCGAGATGAGTGCTATGGGGGAAATGACTTTCTTTTTGGGCCTACAAGTACAACAAACAGAGTCTGGGATATTCATCCATCAGACTAAATATGTTGGTGACATCTTGAGCCGGTTCCAGATGTCTGATGCAACGCCCATCGGTACCCCATTGCCACAAAATCACGGAATTACTCCAGACTTGAAGGGTCAAGATGTTAGCCCCTCATTCTACCGCGCGATGATCGGATCTCTTATGTACCTCATAGCATCAAGACCAGATATAATGTACCCAACGTGCCTGCTTGCCAGATATCAAGTGAACCCGAAGGCCTCACATCTTGCAGCTGTAAAAAGGATTTTTCGTTATTTGAAGGGTTACCCTGACACCGGTCTGTGGTACCCTAGGGATAATAACTTTGACTTGATCGCATTCAGTGATTCTGATTTTGGCGGATGCAAAATCGACGGCAAATCCACAACGGCTGGATGTCAGTTTTTGGGAAATCGCCTAGTCACATGGCAGTGCAAGAAGCAGACGTGCGTCGCTACATCAACATGCGAAGCTGAATACATTGCTGCCTCAAGTTGTTGCTCCCAAGTCCTATGGATCCAACAACAAATGCGTGATTACGGTTTTGAATTCCTAACTACTCCTATTTACGTTGATAATTCTGCTGCCTTACAGATCACTAAAAATCCTGTGCAGCATTCAAAGACTAAGCACATCGACATTAAGTATCACTTCATACGTGATTGCTTTGAGAAAAGGCTAATCGATGTTGCTTACGTCCACACCGATGACCAACGTGCCGACCTTTTTACCAAAGCTTTTGACAAATCAAGATTTGACTACTTATTATTGGTAAACGGCATTAAGGTCAAGCAAGAGTAAAACCAACATCGGAAAATCATTTTTGTAAATACCTTTATGTTTTAAATTTGTCTTAGTTTATTGATTCTAGGGGGAGTAAATCCAAAATTTGAAAATCCAAAAACATCGAAAAATTTCAAAAACACAAAAACAATAGAAAAACAAAAATGAGTTTCCTGGCGAGCAAAAGAGAAAATGATAGTACATCGGTGGTCTGTCTAAACCTCTTTAAACCTTAAATGAAAAACGATAAGCAGCTCTATATAAGATGTATCGGTAGGCTCACAATCATTTTAAAGTGTGCAGGGTGATATAAACCTTAAATCGACTAAAGACCAGGTGGGAACCATTCATTGGCATATGGTCTTAGTACCGAAATTTCGTTTGAGAGATTGCCGAGGTTCTGAAATATTCGGTCTTTATGCTGCTTATCATCTGGGTATCATGGTTGTATCTTTTACCGAAAAATAACGGGGACGCAAGTCTAGATCTTCCATGATACTATACATACGTGTACATATTGCATACGACCTCAATAAGTGATCAACAATCACATGTCCAAACAAATAAGTGATAATATATCACAAATTCTTTCCGGGAGTCAAGTTCGTCTCTCTGCTGTACGAAAGTACTGACCTGTTCACGGACTTGCTCCTGTGCCCTCATGCATATGAAAATCAAGTTCCTCATCAATAAGTGATTATATCACATAGGGCTTGTTTTCAAATCAAAATAAGTGAGAATCTCACATCATATACGGTCAAACAGATGATAATCGGTATACTCACCGGTAAGATGAACCCTCGTGCATACCTTGATACGGGAATGTGTCGTGATGTGGATGAACACCGGTCGGTAAGTATAAATCATACCTTAACGTATCCCCTCGCCATGATTACATCTGATAAGTTGAGCTTATGTGGACAACAATACCGATAATTGTTATAGGATGCTTATCTTAATGTTAACTAATTGACCAACAAGAGCGTTTTGGCATGACCGTACACTGATATGATTCTCTTACCCTCGAAACTCGCAAAAAGAATGTCTGTAAATATTTATTTACTGCTTTAAATTTCCGCATCTCTGTATATATTTATTTACTGCTTTCAGTCTTTACTTTTGAAAAATTCAAAATACCAAAAAGATTTTATTTCTATTTTATTTTCGATCGTACGATGTTGGAACTCGAGTCTTCGTTACCTGAGACCTGAACGAAAACCGAAAATGACTAAATCTTCATAAACGGTCGTAATTTGAAAGTTTTGAAAGTTAAAATTGAAATCGATAAAATATTTTAAACTTTCAAACTGTCGGACGATGTTTGTTTAAACAATGGTCACATGTGTGTCGTTTGCTTATGATATTCCAAGCGGTTGTTCTCATTACGCGTTTAGATTTCTTGCATGTGCAGATTCTAAAGGCTAGGAGAGCATGGTCGATGACAAGCTTCGGAATGAAGACACGATGTGAAGGCACTCAAATGATGAAGATGATCGAGTTGCTGCTGACCATCATCAACACCACAAGGATCTCACTTCATAAAGATCAAGACTTTCACGAGCATAACTCAAGGGGGAGCTTATGTTAAGGGGGAGTTTGTCAACACACTTCCTACATAAAACGGGGAGTTTGTTGGTACACTTTCTGCTTTCAAGACGTGAAGACTTTAAAGATCCTCTGACATTGAAGACGTGAAGAGACGTCAAAGACTTGAAGACACGAAGGACCTACAAGAATGAAGATCAAGACAAAACTATCTCGAAGATCGAGACAAAGCTACAGCCAAGGGGGAGTTTGTTGGTGCACTTGTGTCTGTACTTTGTCTGTATTTTGTCTTGTTACTGAACGATGTCTTTGTTAGTCTGTAAGTTTGACCAAGTCAACCATCCTCTAGTTTGACTTGGCCAAACAGTCAACATTATGTTTGTAATTTGTTTGGTTCGAAGGATGTGTCATCGAAGGATCACTTATATCCTTCGATGATGAGCTCGATAGATAGCTTTCGATAGATAGACCACGAAAGATCCCATCTTTCGTGGTACATGTTGATCATTCGAGCTGTTCCTGGTCGAAAGATGATCTTTCGACCGGTCTGCATGATCCTTCGACCGGACCTGCTGTGTTTGGGTATAAATACCCGTGTGTTGTGTTCATTTCGGTAGATGACAGTTAGCAGAGAACACACACACACTTAGAGAGTTTACAGGACTGATTTGTAAACATTGAGCTGTAACCGGACCTTTCATACGTTTAATACAAGTGGTGTTAATCGTTGAGTCTTGTGTGTTGATTATTTGCGTGTTCTATCTCGGTTTGCTATCTCGGTTGGATTCCGCACAACCGGGTTGGTTTGTACACAAGGATTAGGCGACTAGATCCTCCCCTAGCCGGACATACAATTATTATATAAACGCTAAAAACTACAAACACTAAAACACTAATAGCATGAAAACTGTGAGAACGGATGCTGGCAAAGCACCTTGTTAATGTATTAAATGCCAAAAAATGACTAAACGCCATAAAAAACATTTGGTCTTATTGTAATCTTATGAAAATATTAATGAATCGTAATGAATTATTAACAACGCCACGAACGCCAAAAAATTGACCAGGGAAACGCTATAATGCCAAAAAAAAATATCTGTGTGACACAAAAACAATTAATTCAACGTGACAGATCTAAGAATCAATAAAACGCCAAGTAGTTAATGAATATAATTAACGCCAAAATACTCTTAGACGCCAAAAATGAAGCAGCATGTTACGCAAAATGGGGAAATAAAAGAATATTGAAAAGACAAAAAAACCCCTCACGCCCTGATCATATCCTGCGCCACGTGTTAGGCAAGGATGTGTTTGGTAATTTTTTATGTATTTTCTTTTATTTTATTATTTTGGTTTTTTATAATACTTGTCCAAAGTAATTTTATTATGGTTTGGTAATTTTTGTGGCGTTTTATGGCATGCTGGCGTTTTGACAAGCATTTGGCTTTTTGGCGTTTTTATTAGATATGGCGTTGTTATTATATAACAATCAAATAAATATTGATCTTCCAAATCTTCACTGTCACCGGTCTCTTTCTTCTTTTGAAGCATCTTCGCTGGCTGTTTCGACTTTGGTATGATTTTTTTTTTTTTTTTTTGAAGTAGTTTTTTTTGTCGCCGTGTGGAAGCACAAAGTCTGAAATCAGCCTCTTTTTCTATAATGTTTGCCCATCTCATGCAGCAAAATGTTATTGAGTTTACACCCTTTCATCCAAAATGTTATCTTTTTTGGCGTTTTACCGAGAAAAAGAACCCCACTAAATAAACCATCTTAAAACGATAAATTTGATCATGCTAAAATCAATAAAGTGTTGTTGTATGGTGATGGATGATCGGAGTGTCGCGCTCCGGTCAAAGATAAGATTTATAGTCCCAAATTACCCTTAACAAATAGTTAGTGGTAGCAAGGGGTCGAACCACGAAGAGTCTGTGGTTTGCGAATGGACTTTGAATGAATTGTAAAAGATGTCACACTTATGAAGCTTGTTATGATATATTTTTGTATTTTTGTTTAATTGAGAGATGTGAATTAAAATTACTAAGTGATTGGTTTGATTGATTACGCACAATTAACAATTGCAAAAATGTAATTAGAAGTTTAAACAATATAGAGAAAACAAGGCTCACACCCGGTTCGGTGATTGCAATCCTAGGGTTCTTACACGTTTTAAATTTGATTCACTTGAATATGTTATTAACGGAATTCTATCATCAAAGCTTAGGTGCCAATTGCTATCAACGCCGTGAAGGACGGACCACAATGCACTTCGTTACTTCGGACAAGTAAAACCTATTGAAAGACAAGGCATAATTGCACAAACTTGTTTCTCAAAGTCAAATTTCATAACTCACTCGACAATTCACAAATATAGTTCAAATGCAAGACAATTGTCAATCAATTCAAATACAAATCAAGTTGTCACAAAACCAAACTAAAACATTGTTCAAACCCTAGACTTACAATAACCTACACCGGGGTGAAACCTCCAAGAAATTAGCCGAGCATGATCGAAGAAACTTGATCACCGGATGTAGAAAGCTTGAATTGGATCATCATGAAGCTTGAAGGTGGATGAATGGATGAATGGTTAGGGTTATGGAAGTGATGATGATGAATGGATGAATGGATTGATGGATTGATGGAGCTAGGGTTTGGAATCAAGATTAAGATGTGATTTCGTTCTTGATTCGGGTTGTAGAGATGATAAGATGGTGAATGGTAGGTGATAGTGGGATGATAATGGCTCCAAGATGTATTTCAAACCTCCAATATTGTGTAACCCCCGAAATTGAATGATAACATCCCCTTTTGATTCGTTCCAAGACCAATGGAAACCAAAATTCACGACAACAACATTGAAGGGCCATCGCCGACGACCTGAAGCCCCGTCGGCGATGGTGCATGCTTTTGCAAAACTTGGCCGACGATTAAACCTGCTGTCTACGGATGAACAAGCGACGGAGGAATACATCAACCGTCGGCGACGGCCCAATTGGTCATCGGCGACGGTGCCCAGAAGTTTAACTTTCTGTTTTTCTCGTTTCTGGAGTCCGGTTGACCCGTTTCGCATCCCGGTGGTTCCGTTTTCACTCTGGTGACCCGAAAAGCTCCTTAAACTCTGTTAGACCTGCAAAACAAGTATCTAATCAAAAGTAGGCTATTCGAAATTAAAACTTGCGTAAAAACAACAAATTAAACAATTACAAGCACCGGTTTTCGACCACGTATCACATCCCCACACTTGTCTTTTGCTTGCCCTCAAGCAAATCTGTTTTTCACTTTCACGTAGGTCGAACAACGAATACACTCCCCATTCCCGAGACGAAGGTTAAGATCCAATGTCATGCTAAAGTTCAAACGCTTTACAATTTTCAACATATTTAACGGTAAAATGATTTCACATACAAAAATGGTTACCCAAGATTAACCCGCCCATGAAACCAACAATTCATGCACATCCCTCACAATGTTCTCTCCACTCGGCTTGTAAATTGGCTAATGTTTATAATGTATTAGCACTTCAAAGAATATTCACTCAAAACTGATTAGAACACATACCCGCATAAGCTTGCAACTCAATCATTCTCCACCATTGATCACGAACACTAAGCACAAGTCATAAGGTCTTTGTAAGGGTTGTAACGGGGCTAGGCTAAGGGTAGGAATTAGGATATTTTAAAGTGGCTAAGGTGATGAAAATTCGATTTTTTTTATTACAACAACTACTTTAAACAACACTAACTATAAACACCAATTATGAGGCAACAACTTTTCGCCTTTTATTCAACAACTACTAACACTTCTTTCTGTGTTTTTCTCAATGCTTTTTCAATTCTTTTTCATAACATTTTCTGAATTTTATTTTTTTTTTCAAACAATCAAAAACAACTATACAAATACGACTCCTATAATCGAATTTTCATCACACGGGTTTAAAAGAAAAGGTTTAACAGTTATGGGCTATAGGGTGATCAAACGAAAGGTTTAGGCTCAAAGTGGGCTACTGGGGGATTTATTTGGGTAAGGATGGATAAATGGTTTAAAAAAAAGGTTTACCTAATGCCTTAATCATTCTGGTGCTTGTATTCGGTCTATGGTCTCAAACGTATCAAAAG
This sequence comes from Helianthus tuberosus, assembly GCA_030545235.1. Taxonomy (NCBI): domain Eukaryota; kingdom Viridiplantae; phylum Streptophyta; class Magnoliopsida; order Asterales; family Asteraceae; genus Helianthus; species Helianthus tuberosus. The sequence continues at coordinate 42,016,410 of CM060448.1, read as the reverse complement.
TTGCAAGTTCTACAATATATGACTAATGATCCACTCAAACAAAGAAACATAGGTATGTAATCTATGATATAAAAGTGGCTCAAAACCTCACATATCTAAAGGGTATGGTATGTGACACTCATAAAATACTAGTTTCTTAGGCGGATTATTCCCAAATAACCACCCGTAATTTGAACTTGACCATGAAAAAAGACCAAATGGATTGTGACATCCCTTGTTGACTTAGTTACTTGTGCTTTTAAGATCGCTTTTGAAACAAGATATTTTTGAAAATTTTTTGAAATTTTCCCCCATCCCCACACTTGAGGTAAACATTGTCCTCAATGTGTAGTGTTTAAATGAACGAGTCAAAAACGAAAATTTTTACTACTCCCCCATCCCCACACTTGAAGTACATATTGTCCTCAATGTGTAAGAACTAGAGTATTAAACGCACAAGGGATGTGACACGGCTAATTCCCCAAAATTTCACCCCGAAAAATAATGTACAATTTACAATCCACTTATTTACTAATCTAAAGATCAAAAGTAAAAGTAAACGTATGCACCTGGTTTTTTAGCTCATTTCTCATGTGCTCCTCTCCTCTTCATGAAAGCGGTTGTCCCACGAACCCATTGTACCTACAAATCTTAACCCTTGTGTAGAAGCATGCTTCTCACAACCATCAAAATTTGTTAGTTACCTAGTTCTACCACTTTTATGAAAATATTACCAAGCTATACGATATTTCACTTTGATTTATGTGGAAAATAATTTACAACAACAACAAACCTAACTCACTTTCGTAGGAATCACGGTTGCATTTAGCTTATGCAACAAGCCCTTTTAAACCCCCCAATAGCTTGGGAGGACGAGAGGTCTCATGAGGGTTATATAGGGAACACACCCACAACGTTCATTTAACTAGGCAAAAGTAAATAAAACGAAATAAAAATAACGAAAACAAAATAATATACAACAACAACACAACATACCTTGCCTCTACCGCTGATATCTCTCGTTAGGGTTCACAGGCGGGTTTGGCTGGTATTGATAACCAGTGAGGGCCTCAAACATCTCCCTATAGTTATCGAGTGGACTCTGCTCCCCTTGAGGCGGTGGTTGGTAAGGGATCAGGATGAAGCTAGAGCCGACTGCCTCGGGCCAATGAGGGGTTGGATCGGATGGGCCTTGTGGATGGGGAAGGTTCGGGTAATTGGTCCACCCCGAGTGTTCGGCATATGGGAGACCGGCTTGATAGTCTCTTTGATGTCGCTCCTGATCATGGAGCACCTTGGCGTTATTAATCGCCATTTGGTTAGAGACAGCCAAAGCTCTCCATCGGCGTTGCTCCAATTCCCTTTGTGCATTTTGACGCCTTGCCTCATCTTCCTCCCATGCCCGTCTTTGGGTCCTTTCTTCCTCTTGCAACTGTAACAAGCGTTCCATTTGTGACCGTTGTAACGCTTGTTGCAATTGTTGTTTCTCCATTTGTTTTTCCATCCTCTCGCGAAAGGATGCTTGGAAAGCCCATTGTTATTGCGAGTACGCCCCTTGCGCCGCTTCCCAAGCCTTCCTGCTCGCATGGTATTCTCTCCTTTCACCAATGCCTGCCAATACATTATCGTAAACCGCATGTTGCCCGCGGCTCCACAACCGGTACGACGATATCTGCCTTTGGTTCACAAAGTCTGCTACATTGGCAGAAATCTCCCGATGCTTCCTCCTATATCTTTGTCTTGGTCCCCGTGGACCGGAAGGATCCGTCTCCTCCTCAACATCAGGCATCTCCTCATCTTCTTCCTCTTCATCACCCTCTCTCGGTTCGGTGAATCGGTAACTATCTCCTTGTTCATCTTCAACCGTGTGAAGATGACCAAAAGTCTTCACCGTTATCTTCCAATGTCGCCTCATGGAGGAGAAGTTGAACTGATCGATGGGTTTAGACACCCACAATGACTCCTGAGGCAATGCATTCTCTTGCAAAATCATTGCACTAATCAATCTCACATAAGGGATCATCTTTCGCTTGAATGATTCCCTTGTATCCCACGTATTGATCATCACAATTTGGCGCCATGATAGCCTTGGCGTCCCATACAACAACGAATGTAAAACCCGACAATCGAGTGCCTTCACTTTACCGCGGTCCCCATACCGCACCAAAACATTCTCCAACGAAATGCCTTGTAGTATTTTGCCCTCCAAAGACAAGTCGTTTCTCGAATCCCCTGCACCCCCGGAACCTGGCAATACGGATGCTAGCATTCGCGCCAGATCAGCGTCGTTTCTTTTATTATCCAAACACCGATCATAGCCGTAGTAGTCATAAGCTTCAATCCCAAGCGAATCAAATCTTGCAATAGCATTCATATGCTCAAATGACATGATCATTTGGTTTTTGCCAATATTACCGATCAACTGCCACGTAGGAGCCGGCCCATCAAAATGTTTAAAACGGAGAGTAGACAACCATTCACAAACAGCCCCCAAATACACTCGGGTGGTGATATCCTCGCACCAGTCAATCACTCGTTCCCACCCAATCTTTTCAAACCTTTGAACTATGCCGATTTTTCGGAACTCATCGACATTCAACGTACGCTCACATACTGCCCTCTTGGGTACGGGCTTTGAAATACCCGTGACCATCTTCATTTTCCACATCTTCGCCTCTAGTTTCTTGTTTCGGTACTTAGAAAGAGCCTTCAGTTTATCATCTTTCCATACCGAAGCCGACCTACTATTCTTCGCCTCCTCCCAATCTTGTCTATAGAGTTGCCCATCATCTTCTTCCACGTTGCTTAATTGTTCCCAACGCCTTTGATATTGCCCCGAGCCTGAACCGGCTCCCGAAGATGAACCTTGTCCGGAGGTTTTTGCTTTCTTGCTTCCTCTAAACATAGCTACAATCAAAAGACAATAGAGAACAATTAGCACACCCCAAATCTTCCAACAATCTCAAACTTTGAACATAATATGCAATGTTGAATTTCAATCAATAATTAGATGTAAAATCGCCTTTTTAAACTTCCAAAGTCGCTCATTTTAACATCTACATATCAATTTAGCATGTTTATTCAAAAGATTTCTCAAAATTTCATGGTTTCAACAATATTCAACATCACAACTATGGTCAACCATGCAACAATCTAGTGTAATCACATCACCAAGACTAAAGCATGCTCAAATTCCACCCAAATCAAGTGATCATCCATAAATTCATGCTAAAACATCATACATTATGATAAACAATCTACTCTTAAACACTAAGCTTAAAATTTCGAAAGAAATCAACAATTTATATGATAATCATGCATAAATTTACTGAAATTTCATACCTTTGACGTTAGATAACAAGAAGAACTAAGAAAAAGTGCAAAGCAAGAGACTTGGATGAACACTCTTCAAAACCCTAAAAACTCACGCCCAGAAATCTTGCAAACGAGCAAGAATTGATGGAAACCGTTAAGGGGGTTTTGTTCCTCTAAAAAAACTACACAATTTAGGCTCAAGAACCACTGGATTTGGGTGAGAATCGAAGGAGCTATGAGAAGTTGAAGATTAGGGTTCTTAGAGAAAAGGTTGAGGGAGATGGAGATGCAAGAGAGAATAAGAAACGTAGGGCCTGAATGACTGGGATTGAATGAAAGTAATTGGTATGAGGTACAGTTTTCGGGTGTTATGTGTGGTTAATACTGAGTTCGGGTTGAGTTTAAATGGCTACACAAAGCTTTGAGTTCGATCTTGGGCATTTGACACAATTCAGCGTCGGCTGAATTTAGAAGAGCCGTCAGCGACATACCCTTTGGTCGTCGGCGACGGTATGTGTAAATGGTCAGCATGGGTGACGGCTAAAGTTGCTGTCTACGGCAATTTGTGGGCGACGGACAATTTGGGGGAACCGTAGGCGACGCAGAACACCACCGTCGCGACGGTGTGTATATATCAGTTTTTTTTAATTTTTAATTTTAATTTTTTTTTTGAATAATAGAAGAAAATTTATGCACTTTTTCTAAAGGGGCTATATACATACAAAAATCCTAAAGATTATTAAAAATCTTTTTGTAAATTTTTATAAGTTAAAATTTTAAAAACGCGGAAACCGTTACGGCCCTACCACCCCCCGAAAAGTCGTTTATTGTCCCTAATACACACAAATAAGTCTAAAAACATACCTTTTGTCTTCAAGACCCGTTTATGATGTCCGGACTTCACACAATTACAACGGTTAGTATAGAAATGAGAGCGATTAATCACAAAAATACTCAAACAATTAAATAGAATGTACATAACTTTACAAAATCCATTACCGGTCCTTTCAGTTGACCTCATAAATTGGCACACTTACCACGAAGTTCACTAACTCCACATTCTCATCCTTTTTCTCATTGTTACCATCAAGGAACGGTTTAAGGCGATGCCCATTAACCGTTTGCTTCGACCCATCCTTCGGGTCCTTGATTGTAACATCTCCAAGCTTTCCGACCCGTGTAATCACGTACGGGCCCATCCATTTGCTTTTGAGCTTACCGGGGAAGTATTTAATCCGTGAATTTTATAGCCAAACCTTTTGACCCACTTAAAATTCCTTTGGCTTCAACTTCGCGTCATGTGCCCTCTTCATATCATCCTTGTACTTCGAGGCGCATTCATACGCTTCTTCCCTAAGCTCCTCCAATTCGCAAAGCTTTAATTTTTGCTCTTTCCCTGCATCGTCGTATTTCATGTTAACTTCTTTAATAGCCCACCAAGCACGATGCACAAGTTCAACCGGTAAATGACAATTTCGTCCATAAACTAAGCGATAAGGTGTAGTTCCAATAGGTGTTTTATGAGCCGTTCTATAGGCCCATAAAGCATCATTCAACTTCGTCGACCAATCCTTTCGGTCGGGTCGAACGGTCTTTTGCAAAATTTCTTTTATTTGCCTATTGGAAACCTCCACTTGACCGCTTGTTTGTCGGTGTTAAGGGGTAGCGATTCGATGGTCAACACCATACCGTTTCAAAAGTTTGCCAAAGTTAAAATTCTTAAAATGAGTCCCCCCATCACTAATAATTACCCCGGGAATCCCAAATCTAGAAATTATATTTGTTTGTACAAAATTGCAAACAACGGTATGGTCATTCGTCTTGGTGGCAATCGCTTCCACTTGGATACATAATCGACCGCCACCAAGATGTATAGGTTGCCATGCGAATTAGGGAATGCGCCCATGAAATCGACCCCCCACACATAAAAAATATCTACAATGAGGATCGGTTGCATGGGCATTTCATCCCTTTTTAAAATACCCCCTAACTTTTGACATTCAACACATTTTTTAGCGAAATTAAAAGCATACTTGAAAATAGTCGGCCAATAAAGACCGGTATTGAGCACTTTGTGCCCGATTTTGTGACCACTGAAATGGCCCCCACAAGCAAATGAATGCAAGTCCATCAAGACGCTAGGAATCTCCTCGTCGGGTATGCATCTTCGAACGACTTGATCCGGATAAAACTTGAATAAGTCCGGTTCTTCCAACGTGTAGTACTTGATTTGAGATAGGAAGTGCAACCTCTTCCTTCTATCCCAATGAGCCGGTAAATCACCTGTAACCAAATAATTAACGATATTAGCATACCATGGTAATATTCCAACTTTTAAAATGTGCTCATCTGGGAACTTCTCGTTAATCTCTTCACGGGAAGAATCCTCCTCTATAACCAACCGAGACAAGTGGTCCGCAACCACATTCTCACTCCCTTTCTTGTCTCGAATCTCCAAGTCAAACTCTTGTAACAAGAGCACCCGTCGGATTAATCTCGGCTTCGCATCCTTTTTGTCCATGAGATACCTAACTGCAGAATGGTCAGAATATACAATGACCTTAGTACCCCATATATAAGCACGAAATTTATCCAACGCATATACCACCGCAAGTAGCTCTTTCTCGGTAGTTGTATAATTTAATTGTGCATCCGAGAGAGTCTTACTTGCGTAGTAAATGGCAACCGGTTTCTTGTCTATCATTTGACCCAATACGGCCCCCACCGCATAATCACTTGCATCACACATAATTTCGAATGGTAACGACCAATTCGGTGATCGCAAGACCGGGGCCTCAACCAACTTTTTCTTCAAAATGTTAAAGGCATTTTGGCAATTCTTATCAAAATCAAATGTTTTATCTTTTAACAAGAGATTACATAAGGGTTTAGTTATATCACTAAAACTTTTTATAAACCTCCTATAAAACCCCGCGTGTCCTAAGAATGACCGAATACCCTTAACACTTGTGGGATAAGGTAAAGTGGATATGACTTGCACTTTTGCTCTATCCACCTCAATCCCATGACTCGAAACAACATGCCCTAACACAATCCCTTCTTGAACCATGAAATGACTCTTTTCCCAACTCAAAACAAGATTTTTCTCAACACATCTTTTTAAAACTTTTTCAAGTTGGTCAAGGCATGTATCAAATGATGACCCAAATATTGAGAAATCATCCATGAAGATTTCCAAAGACTCCCCCACCATATCTGAAAAGATACTCATCATACACCTTTGGAAGGTGGCGGGGGCATTACAAAGTCCAAATGGCAATCGCCTAAATGCGAAGGTACCGTACGGACAAGTAAAGGTAGTCTTTGCTTGGTCTTCTGGATGTATGGAAATTTGATTGTATCCTAAATAACCATCAAGGAAACAAAAAAAATTTTGTCCGGCCAATTTCTCAACAATTTGATCAATAAATGGCAAAAGGAAATGATCTTTGGAAGTTGCAGCATTTAACTTCATATAATCAATACAAATACGCCACCCGGTTACCGGCCGAGTGGCGACCTCTTCACCTGCGTCATTTGTGATGACTTGAAGACCCGCCTTTTTCGGAACTGTTTGTGTCGGGCTCACCCATTGGCTATCCGAGATAGGGTATATAATACCTGCATCTAGCCACTTCAACACTTCTTTCTTCACTACTTCTCGCATGTTCGAATTTAGTCTCCGTTGTGTGTCTCGAGAAGGACTCATACCATCTTCCGTGATGATCTTGTGCATCACCACCGAGGGACTAATTCCCTTTAAATCCGCAAGGGTCCACCCAATAGCAGCTCTATTGGTGACCAATACTCTCATCAACTTTTCTTCTTGCTCCCCGGTCAAGTTAGATGCAATAATTACCGGGAGCGTGCTACCTTCACCCACATAAGCATACTTAAGATGCTTGGGTAGCACCTTCAACTCTAGCACCGGAGGCTCTTCCAATGACGGCTTCAACTTTGTGTTGATGCTTTCCAGAAGACTTTCCACTTGATGTGTCCAAGTGGGCCTTCCTTCCTTTGCCGCCATAACCTCCAACTCTTTTACCTCTTCATCCATGCTCCGATTCGTTTCTCCTTGTAACCTGTCAAACATGAAACATTCTTCTATTGCGTTTTCCTCTTCGACACTAATGTCGCATAGAGGTATAGACTCGTCAACGATGTCCGCCATATAGCATTCATCACCGACTAGAGGATCCGTCAATCCTGAAAAAACATTTAACCGCAACCGACGGTTACCAAAAGTCATGTCGACCGTACCCGATTTGCAAATAATTTGAGCATTCGATGTTGCCAAAAATGGTCGACCGAGGATCACCGTTGGTTGCTTGGTTCGGTCCAAAGAGACATAATCTAATACAAGAAAGTCCACCGGATAGTAAAAGTCCTCGAGCTTGACTATTAAATCCGTGACTATCCCACGGGGTAGTTTAGGGGTCAAGTCGGCTAACACCACGGTGGTGTTAAACACTTGAAGTGGACCAAAATCATATTGGTCATATAAACTACCCGGCAAGATACTCACACTTGCCCCAAGATCCAAAAGTGCCCGAGTCATTTTAAATTCCCCGACTTGTATTGAAATAATGGGCGCCCCCGGATCTTGAAGTTTTGGTGGAAGTGGACCCGAAAGAATCGAACTCACATTTTCGGTTAAATCAAGTTTCTTAGGAAACTTGTGAGTCCGCTTTTGGGTGCATAAATCTTTCAAGTATTTAGCATATGAAGGTACTTGCTTGATTGCATCTAAGAGTGGTAAATTGATTTTTACTTGTATAAAAATTTCCCACATCTCTTCTTGTTGTGGGCCCTGTTTGTTTACCACTTTCATAGATGGTCCCAACAAAGCTTCGGGATAAGGGGCGGTATTAACCTCCACACCCGTTTCCTTAGCCTTTGGGACGGGAACGGTCACAACGGGAGTGTTATTGTTAATTTCGAAATCATTTTTCTTTTGACCCGTTTGACCGTTTTTGCCTTCATCATCACTCGCATCTTCCACCACCCCTTCGACAAACTTGGGTGATGGTGGCTCAACACCACTATCTATGACTCGACCACTACGTAAAGAAATTTTATTTATTGGTACCTCACGTGTGTTCCTCGAGTTCGACCCTTGATGCTTAGGGTTCACCGTGGTGTCACTTGGAAGTCCTCCTCCACTTCCACGAATTTGAGCCATCTCTTGAGCTAGTTGCCCCACTTGCTTCTCTAATGCCTTTTGAGATTTATCCTTCACTTCAAACTCTTTCTTTACTTCGGCTTTGAACTCTTGGTATGAATTAGTAAGAGCTTGTTGTGAATTGGTAAGAGCTTGTTGTGAGTTGGTAAGATTACTCACGGCATTCATGATGACATCAAATTTCGAACTTATCGAATCATCACCTTGGGATTTTGATGCACCACCCCCATTTCCACCTTGGTTGTAACGCCGTTGATAGTTGCTTTCGCGACTTTGATGTCCTTGGTTACCCCCTTGATTGTAATTCCTTTGGTAACCCCCTTGGTTACCACATTGACGATTCTTATACGAAGACCCACCTAGACCACCTCGATTACCCGATTGAAAATTCGGGTTCATTTGATTCGAAGAATTACCATACCGGAAGTTAGGGTGATTTCTCAAACCCGGATGGTAAGTGTTGGAGTTCATATCATATTGCTTTCGATCCCCATACCCTTGGTTTACTTCCTCGGTGTAGTCACTCGACCCCGTTGGACATTGCTCGGTTCTATGCCCAATATCTCCACACTCTTCACACTCTTCACACACCGCAAATTGTACCGCGTTCACCTCCTTCTTCTTCATACGAGCCATTTCCCGCTCTAAGGTAGAAATTCGATCTTTAGAATCAAGATCGGGAAGTGACCGGGAAATGGGATGTTTCTTAGCTCGATCGGCCGATTCCTTCTCTTTTGACCGTTTGCTCATCCGCTCCAAAAACTCCCAATCATCATCTTCATGATTGCTCAAGAGAGTCCCGTTGCTTGTTGATTCAAGGCGGTTCCAAGTATTGTCGTCTAGACCCCGTACAAAACACTTGACTAACTCCCACTTCTCTATTTGATGATGTGGGCACTTTCGCATCAACTCCTTAAATCGTGTGAATGCTTCATGTAACGGCTCACCCGATAGTTGGCGAAAAGACCTTATTTCATCACGAGCATCATCGGTCTTTGCCATCGAATAGTATTCATCGAGAAAATCTTGTTGCATTTGTCCCCATGTTCGAATACTATTTGCCGGAAGTGTAAGGAACCATTGCTTCGCCTTGTCTTTTAACGAAAATTGAAATAGTCGAAGCTTGACTTCCTCCAATGCAAAATTGTGCCCCCCAATTGTGTTACATATAGATGAGAATTCCGCCAGATGCGTGTATGGTTCATCATTCGACCTTCCATTGAAGTGAGGAAGTATGTTGATGTAATGAGGTTTACAATCAAACATCCTTCTTTCACAAACAATTGGTGAGTCATTCTCGGTGACCACCGGCCTAAAACGGTCATTCACTCCCCATGGAGGTTGTTGACGATGATGTGGACCGTTAACTTCTTGATCAACCGGTCTTCGGTTGTCCCTTCGATCACCCCTTCTATCCCCGCCTTGATTTCTACCTTGATTACCTCTTTGATTGCCACCTCCCACAAAACGAGGAATCCGGTTATGGTTAGCATTGTTGTTATTGTTGTAAAATCCATCATTCCGGTTCCGTTGATAATTGTTTCATGGTTGACGGTTGTTCTCGTAACCATCATTTCTTCCATCCCCATACCCGTAATCATCATCCCCAACATAGTTGGCGTTTTGGTAGCCAAATTCCTCATCTTCATACTGTGACACCTGGGTCACTGCGACCATCAAACAAATACCAAGCCAATGAAATGTTGTATTTCATACTTGGGATCTGTATAAATATGTGTATCTTTTGCACATATCAACTCTTGTTCGATTTCAAGCTCTAAATCGCTTTCTAGAAGGTTATATGCGCGCTGATGCGTAAATATAACCAGTTTAATTCAACGAACACTCCGGAATAGTGAAATAGGCTAAATATACCTTAAATAACCTTTACATAACTTAGAAATAAGCTTTTAGGGGTTCGCTGTGCTAAAATAAACTTTTGGGTCATTCAGGGACTAAAAGCGTCAAAAAGTGCACAAGTTTGCACTTTCGCGCATAACTTACGTTCTGAATACATCCGGACATCCAAAAATTTATGCAAGCACTAAAATATTTTATTTTAGTGTTTGGCATAAGAAAAATCTATTCGTCGCGTCATTTGGATCGTTTTTCGCGCTTATGCGCATTCCGTCGTAATTAACTGAACAACGCAATTGTACAGCCAAACGAACCGACATTTGAGATATTTTTGAACACATTTTAAGTTCCCTATACTTTAACTTCATTTTAGAGCTTTGAAATGGGGTTAACAGGGCTTAAACGTGTCGGAAATGAGCTTATTACACAACAGGGACCAAATCTGCCATTCTGCCAAAGTTGTAGGCTTGCGCACCGCAAGCAATCCCCTTACGGTGCGCAAGCAGTCCCCAGACCAGATTCAATATTCCAAACAGGCTGTTAACAGCTGTTTACCATTCCTAATCCCTTGCACATGGTATTTCTCAATACTAGGGGCTCACATGGTATTGTAAAACCACTATCTTGAGGTGTATGGCGAAGATCAAAGCACGGTTTCCAAGAAACGATCCTAACGGTTCGAGAAACACTATAAATACCCAACCCCCCTTCCATTCAAAACCCACCAAATCTGATCTAAATGCTCTAAGTTGAGTCCTTTGCTTCATACCTGAGCTATTCGATCACGATTTGCTTGCGGGGACCCTTTGTATGTATTCCTTCGTTCTTTTATTGCTTTTCGAGTCCGAAAGTCAAACTTTGTTTGACTTTCTGCATTGACCAGTTTATGGTCAATGCGAAGTTCGTTTGAACTTCGCAGCGTGATTGTAATCACGATGGTTATAGTCCCTTGTGACAATGCCTACTGATTACCACGTTGTCTAGGGTCGTAAGGGTAAGCAATCTAATAAATCGCTTATACCTTCGAACCCGACCCATTTGGTCGATCATTAGGATCCGACCAAACACATTAGGTGACCATAGTATATAGGGAATAACCTTCCGAGGTTATACCTTATGGTCGCTTCGTTTAAGTAGTTGTATGATAGGTAGTTTATATGCCTTAGGTAAATTACCAAAATGCCCTTTTTACGCCAAAATTCATTTTAAGCATATGTAACATAACTTTTGGTATCTAAACTTGTTTGGTAACAATATTAGACATGTTAAGGCATATTTTACTTATCATAGGACTAGTTAGGCTTTCCGAACGCGTTTCACGCGAACGACGCGTTAAAGTAGCATAAGCTACCTAAACGGGTCGTAATGGGTCGTAAGCACTTAGGTTAAGTTTCATTTAGTATGTAGGCTTTGTTAAACCATACTACATGAGTTCCCATACTCATTTGGTTTACGAGCCCTCCTCTGATATAGGTCCGGTTTATTAACATAGTTACCTATATTAGGTGCCGTTTGATTCCGTGATCTCTAGCATTGCTTGGTGGTTATCTTAGGACTTCTGAGCAATCTCAAGTGAGTACATAGACCCCTCTTTTACTGTTTTCCAAACATTTTGGGGTGAAACACATGTGCCTACTTGTTACTTTCATGCTTTCCTGTTTTCACATCATATACTTGCTATGTTTATTAGTACATTTATAGTACATGATTTCAATACATTTTATGCTATGTATGCCCATTGTGTGCATACTTAGTACATCACTTTACAATACATTTTATGCTATGTATGCCCATTATGTGCATACTTAGTACATCACTTTACAATACATTTTATGCTATGTATGCCCATTGTGTGCATACTTAGTACATCACTTTACAATACAATACAATACATTTCATGCTATGTACGCCCAATGTGTGCATACTTAGTACATTGTTTTACATTGCATTTCTGTTGCATATGCTCATCCAGCATATGAACAACTTATACTACATTTTGAACCGTTGTAACCATTTGACTATGTGAACCGTCGTAACCCTTTGATTATATGAACCGTTTGTAACTATTGAACCGTGTGAACCAGTTGTATCTGTTGACATGATTTACATTTGACAATAGACATTTGACTATACATAAACATTTCTACAATTGTTAAACATTTCATCTTGGTGGTTTGGTTTGAGTAAGTGATTTAAGTAACGAGGCGTATGTAATATGATACAAGCACGGTGGATACGCCGCTGGTACTTCCTATATATAAGTGTTTGTATGGTATCACATATTGTAGCGTTATTTGAATCATTTCAATTTGAGACATATAACATTTTATACAAATAACATACTTTTCACAAGACATTGATTTACAAACAACTTATCTTATACAAACTCATTTTACATGGTTATTCATTTAACCATACATTATTCTCTTATTTATACATATCATCTGATCTTATCGTTTTTCAAATGATTTACAAGACAAAGCAAATTACAAGGTTCATAACTAAACATTTTCTCAAACATAAGTCATGAATTCTGTTTCACAAAACCTATGTATCTCACAGGCATTTTTATGCTGGCGTACCTATTTTCACATGTGTTTTCAGGAGATGATGCATAGGACTTATCAAGACATACTTAGGCGGACCTGTGCCTTAGTGACTTAAAACGAGACAAGAGCTAGTCAATTTATGTTATGTACTCTTTGGTTCTTGTTTAAAACAATGTAAACTTTCATGTTTGATTAATAAAACGAAACTTCAATTGCCATGGATTTGAAACAATTAATTCTGTTACAACACTCCACGATGTTTCCGCCACATTTCGTTGTCTCACGTGGTCGGGGTATGACACATACCCTCTTGCATTGTAGCCATTACCCCGATTCACGTACCCCCAATCTTCATCATCATTTGCCCGATCATCATAGTATCCTCCATCGTCTGAATTTTCCGTGTGAACACTCACGTGCTCCGGCGATTGATAACCGGGAACACTATATGGTTTGTCATCGGGGATGGCGTTCCTCAAATCGTCTATGTTGAAGAATGAGTCTTCGTTCGCGGGATTGCCACGATCTCGGTTGCCTCGACGGTCGGAATTGACATTCCGGTCATCAAGGTTTAGGGGTAAGGATTGTTGTTGACGAAGGTTTTGGTGTTGGGGTGTTCTTTGGGTGTTATTGGGATTTTGGTTTTGAAAAGGTGGTGTGGGTGGTCCATTGTTATTGTTACCACCCGGTCGTTCTTGAGGTATAGGTTGAACATTTTGGGCGAGATTGAAGTTGCTTCGGTATTGATATTGGTTTGAGTTTTGATTTTGGTTGAGGTTTTGGTTTGAGCCTTGGTTTGCCATTGAATTGGTTTCAATGGTTGGTGTGAGCGGTGGTGTTGTGGTGGTTTGATTAGAAGCAAGTGTTGCCTCTAACCGACCTGCTAAATTTCTCCTTGCAACTCTTTCAATTTCCGGTTCGTAGACTAAAGGTGAAGTCCTCCCAGAGTTCCGCGTATGCATGCACTACCTGTAACCTGCACAAGTAAACACCCCGCGTAACAAGGAAAAAGACAAAGTACAAGAAAAGAAATTATGCAAATTAAACAGATAATCATAAAAATTCAAAGAATATCCAAACACAAAGCGCACGCACTCCCCGGCAACGGCGCCAAAATTTGATCGGAGTGTCGCGCTCCGGTCAAAGATAAGATTTATAGTCCCAAATTACCCTTAACAAATAGTTAGTGGTAGCAAGGGGTCGAACCACGAAGAGTCTGTGGTTTGCGAATGGACTTTGAATGAATTGTAAAAGATGTCACACTTATGAAGCTTGCTATGATATATTTTTTGTATTTTTGTTTAATTGAGAGATGTGAATTAAAATTACTAAGTGATTGGTTTGATTGATTACGCACAATTAACAATTGCAAAAATGTAATTCGAAGTTTAAACAATATAGAGAAAACAAGGCTCACACCCGGTTCGGTAATTGCAATCCTAGGGTTCTTACACGTTTTAAATTTGATTCACTTGAATATGTTATTAACGGAATTCTATCATCAAAGCTTAGGTGCCAATTGCTATCAACGTCGTGAAGGACGGACCGCAATGCACTTCGTTACTTCGGACAAGTAAAACATATTGAAAGACAAGGCATAATTGCACAAACTTGTTTCGCAAAGTCAAATTTCATAACTCACTCGACAATTCACAAATATAGTTCAAATTATCTTATTATACAAAAAGCAACATGGGTTGCGTTGTACATTTAAACCGTCGCACCCACCAATTCACCAAAAATAGCTGACGCACCCACCAAAACCAACCGACACATTTACATTCAAAACATAACCCTACAGTCACAGATCACTCGGATTGCCGCACTTATCCAATAACCGTCACAAAAACAGCGGTTGCATCCCCTCCGACTTCCGATCGGGAAACCGTCGTGAATATGAACAGTCAACCATCATATCCCTTCACATTCATATATAAATAAACTTACATGCAAATTTTCAAACAAAGAAATTGGGATATACATAACTTGCGGCAAAGAAGAAACCAAACCGTCTTCATAACGAATTCGCGAAGAAGATTATCGTTTTCAGGCGATAGAACACCGTCCTTTTCCGTCATTTGCATTCCAGTCTCCGAACATCCTCATCGTTTCTAGCCATGGGAGTAAAACCCGCAACTATGTCTCTATCGGCGCTTTTTGCAAACACATGTTGATCACCAACACTAGAAGCGGCCAACCCTAGATCTGATGGATTTTTGTGTGCGGAGCAAATAAATGGCGACGGGTTTGGTAGACATCTACCAGCGGGTATAACCGTACAACTATCATGGGTTTTGACGTTTTGTTTTTTTGTCGAAAAAAAAAAAACGTCATTTGACCAGAAAACAACGACTTTGAGGGGTTCTTCTATGACTTTGTTTTTGTGCGTGGTGGCGAAGAGGTTAGTGTTGGTGTTGGCGGTCTTGAGAGAGTTTTGATTTTTGAGAGATGGAGAAAGGCTATGATATCGTTGAAGGGAGTGATTTTCTATGGGTGGTTCATTGTTGTGGGTATTGTCTTTAGTTTAAGCATTATACTTTTCATCCGTCATATGTCAGTCTGATCCTTTTGTTGAAAAAAATTACATATCATTGCCATTAATGCATTATATACTTTTTACGTAACATTGGGTTTCGTCATCGTCGGTCCCTTTGCATCGAAGAGTTGCGTCGCCTTGGTGTTCTTTACGTCGTATCAATATGAATCGTGTTGCCTGACTGCTTCCCATACGGCGTTAACCGGAAGTTTCATATTGTATGACATTGTTTTCCTTAGTTTTTATTAGAATTACGTGAGGAAATAGAGGATGGATGAATATTAATGTTGCCGACTCCGACTTCGAGTATAATGTGACGGTTAATGATTAATGGGTGTTGGCTTTCCTGTCGATGAAACGCTGTGACGGTTAGCCGGAAGTCTACATTTTGAAAGTGCGATTATGAAACGGGGTTAATATTTGGAAGGGATAGAGGCGTTAATGTTGCTAATCATATTTACAGGACGCGATGTTTAAACGACTATATTGATTTTTGTATTAATAGAAATTATATTGATAGTTGATAATATATTGCCGTAAAAATAAATGATAGAAGGGATTGGAGAGATTCGAAGTTTATTAAATTTCGCCATTACGGCCTATGGGTGTCAGTTTACGGGAAGTGTCCTAAATCAAGTGGCAACTGACATTTCATGTGAGACGTGTGTAATGTGTTATGTTGCATATTAATTTATTTATTATAAGTATTATTTTTCTTTATAATTATTTATAAAAATAGTTTATAGTTTCGTTTTATTATAGACTTGAAAACAAATTGAATTGCTTATAAATTGGTAGTTTTCCTGCACAAATAAATAAGTCCAATCTTTCAAAATAAAACCAAAAACAAGTGTGTTAAGGGGAAACAAATATGTATATTATGAGACTAGGATATAATCACTAAAATATTTTAACCGGCAAACATGAAAGAAAGATTTAAAGATTGAACACTCAAGCAACACATGAGTTTTAATCATATGCAAATAACACAAGTGACTTGAACCGTAAGTTGTAAAGAATTTCTTGCATTAAGCGACTTGAACCGTAATTTGTAAAGATTTTCTTGCATTAATAGACTGGAAGTCATTAAAATGATGATTTCAATCCTTTAATCTTTGCTAAAAGACACATATACATCAATTTAGTATTTAATTGTAGTAATAGCTATCACATCAATGAAGGAAAATGTGGCTATAAGAAATTTTGCCAATAAATCCACTCTTACACTTCTTGCATAACCATTTATTCTAATGATAGGAACACCTCAACCATTTATTCTAATGATAGGAACATCTCAACTGGGATCTACATACGTAAAAACGGTTACTATGCAAAATTCGTTAAATTATATTCCAACTTTCAATAGAGGCCTTTTGGTTTGAGGCTAACATATAAGAAATTATAGACAACTTCCCGCTGCAACGCGCGGGTTAGCGTAAACTCGTGCAAGACAATTGTCAATCAATTCAAATACAAATCAAGTTATCATAAAACCAAACTAAAACATTGTTCAAACCCTAGACTTACAATAACCTACACCGGGGTGAAACCTCCAAGAAATTAGCCGAGCATGATCGAAGAAACTTGATCACCGGATGTAGAAAGCTTGAATTGGATCATCATGAAGCTTGAAGGTGGATGAATGGATGAATGGTTAGGGTTATGGAAGTGATGATGATGAATGGATGAATGGATTGATGGATTGATGGAGCTAGGGTTTGGAATCAAGATTAAGATGTGATTTCGTTCTTGATTCGGGTTGTAGAGATGATAAGATGGTGAATGGTAGGTGATCGTGGGATGATAATGGCTCCAAGATGTATTTCAAACCTCCAATATTGTGTAACCCCCGAAATTGAATGATAACATCCCCTTTTGATTCGTTCCAAGACCAATGGAAACCAAAATTCGCGACAGCAACATTGAGGGGCTGTCGCCGACGGCCTAAAGGTGTCTATGGATGAACAAGCGACGGAGGAATACATTAACCGTCGGCGACGACCAAATTAGGCGTCGGCGACGGTGCCCAGAAGTTTAACTTTCTGTTTTTCTCGTTTCTGGAGTCCGGTTGACCCGTTTCGCATCCCGGCGGTTCCTTTTTCACTACGGTGACCCGTAAAGCTCCCGAAAACCTCCTTAAACTCTGTTAGACCTGCAAAACAAGTATCTAATCAAAAGTAAGCTATTAGAAATTAAAACTTGCGTAAAAACATCAAACTAAACAATTACAAGCACCGGTTTTCGACCACGTATCAATGGACAACATTGTTAATCCTCAGTTAAGAAAGATAACTGACAATGTTGTCCACCCATACAGCTAAACTTTATTGACAACAAACCTCAGTAATGTTTTTGTATGTTTTGGCGTTATAAAATGGATGGAAGTTGAGGATAGGTCAATAAGATTTTACTCAATGAAATGGATAATATCTTTACTTAATGATTTTGTCCATTACATTGAGCGAAAGCTTACAGACAACCAAACTGAATTTCTAATAAACGTTTTGGGTTAGAAGATATTTGATGTTTGGGTTTTCTGGCATTTATCAGACGAATGGTATATATTAAATATGGCGTTTGGGGTTTTGTGTGTGTTTTTAATTGAAGGTCTGAGTTGTTGTATATATAGGATTTTTTTGGCGGTTTTTTCAGGCGGGATTTTATTATAATTAAGTTTGGCATTTTATATCTAATGACGTTTTTAGTTAGAATGGTGTGTGATTTTTGTTTGGCGTTTTATTTTCATGAGATGGCGTTTCGTTTGGAGTAGTCAAAAGACGCTTTTACCCTTAATGAAGCGCGTCCACGTAATAAAATTGATGTTATTTACGAAAACGCCACCGCGCCAATCTAGTCCATAGATTGTTTTGATCCGACGATCCATAAGCGTTCTCACCGTTCTCACACTTTCCACCGTTTTCTCTAAATCCTGACCCTATATATATATAGTGGAGGGTTCAAATGAGAAGAAATTCTTTGTAAGAAGAAAAAAGAAGAAATTTCAACCAATAGGAATGCTTCATTAGACTTCATTTAATATTTGTACTTAATGTAACTAAATTTTTTTTTTCATTAGACTTCATTTAAAATAGCTAAAAATCACACAATTTTTTTTTTAATATTTTTTTATAAAAATCGCTACTTTTCGAAGCAAAAAAAAATTAAATAATTTTTTTTGCCACTAAAAGTAGCGATTTGAGCATAAAAAATATTAAAAAAAATTTTAGATTTTCTTTTTATTTTTTTAGATTTTTTTTAGGTTTTTTGGGGGATTAGTTTTTAGCATTTTAGCTTGGGGGGGGGGGGGTTTAGGTTTTTGGGGAGGGGGGGGGGGGGGTGGGGGTTAGGTTTTTGGAGGTTTTTTTTAGGTTCTTTTAGCTATTTTAGGTTGTGTTCACATTGGTTCTCGCGGTTCTCACAATAAGGGTGGTTCTCGCATGAGCTCCTCCATATATATATATATATATATATAGGATAATGCTAGATAAAAAACCCTCAAATTCTTAGAAAACTCTGGAAACCCAAAAGGGAACCCATTTTTACCCAACCTCCCGACATTTTTTTTTTTTGAAAAAAATTACACATGTTATATACATGTTTTAGAGTGTTTTGGGCCAAAAAAATCAAAAAAGCGCCGAAGGGATATTTTTAAAAAAAATAAACAAATTTCAGCAATGTCCGGTCGCCTAACATGTGTTAGTCAAAAATGCCAGAATTTGCTGAAATTTTTTTTTTTTTTAAAAAAGATCCCTTCGGCGCTTTTTTGATTTTTTTGGCCCAAAACTCTTAAAAACATGTATATTACATGTGTTATTTTTTTCAAAAAAAAAAAATGTCGGGAGGTTGGGTTTTCTAAGGTTTTTCATATAGATAGGGTTTTCTATCTAACCATCCCCTATATATATATATATATATATATATATATATATATATATTATAGTTCTTAAAAGCCATCGTATCTTGTGTCTAGGCCCATTTTGAAGAATAGTATTATTTTTCTAAACATAATATATTTAAAAAAATTTCATTGTACGCTTTTTTTTTCCTGAGGCCCTCCTCGCTATTTTGCGCTTTGCGTCTAGGCCCTAGGCGAGGCCTATGCTCCTTGAGTGCGCCTAGCGCCTTTAATAACTAGGATATATATATACACACACACTTGATTTGTGAGTCATTTTTGGACAATGATGCATTTTTTTGTAACTTTAGAACAATGAGGCAAATTTTTAAACCGGTTTAGTTGATGCCTTTGTTATATTTCAAGTCAAGACGTATTTAGTTGTTTTCTTTAGTACAAGAAGTACATACTATTTTTTCTTTGTTATTTTTGAAGTCAATATTTTTTTTAAGTCAATATGTTTTTTTTTTTTTTTTAATTCAAGTCATGAAGCATGTTAATGTTATACTTCATGGTATT
The DNA here is from genome assembly GCA_030545235.1 of Helianthus tuberosus. Lineage (NCBI taxonomy): Eukaryota > Viridiplantae > Streptophyta > Magnoliopsida > Asterales > Asteraceae > Helianthus > Helianthus tuberosus. The sequence continues at coordinate 41,996,578 of CM060448.1, read as the reverse complement.
TTCTTTGTTCAAGTCATGGATTTCTTTGCTCTCGAGAAGGTTTATCACAATTATGACCCTTTTCTAAGCTTTGGTTTGAGATGTATTTAAGCCAATGGTAATGTTGTTTGGTGAAGATCACTGCCATCGGCTTTTGGTGACATACCCTGGTTCCACCATTTGAGAAGGGGATCGCACCTATGCGCGCCAACGTGTCTACGTAAGACTGCAAAGGTAACATCTAGGGTACCCTCTTTTCTGCATTTGAAATCCCACTGAACCAGAACGTGAAGATCCACCCACTTTCTTGCTCTAATCTGCAAAAATATCTGGTGAAACAAACAGAACCCCTTGGTTGAACAAACAAAGCAGTACCATTCCCATAATATGCAAGGTATGATCTATTAGTTTTCAATCATTCATCGTTCTATTAGATATGTTTGGTTCTTATCTAGTCAGAAAACAAGCATCAGACCTATTTTTGCATTAATATCTGATTAAACAAACAGAACCCCTTGGTTGAAAAAACAAAGCAGAACGGTTCCCATTACGGGGTCGGATGTATGCAAGGTAACTGATCTATTTGTTTTCAATCATTGTATAGATATGATTGGTTTTATCTAGTCAGGGAACAAGCATCAGACCTATTTGCATTCGTCTGTGATAGAGCTGATTCAAGATGGCAATTCTCCAAGAATTTCAAAGGGAAAGAGAGTTTTCGGATTAATTTCTCCAGTACATAATTTAAATACACAAAAAGAAAGTTAACTACATCCTAACATCTACGAATTCATGCATGCAGTAACAGAAATCATGGAAAACATAGACTTGTTCTCTTCTACAGACTAACTTTGACATGATCTTGACTGAGATGGACAACCCTTGTCACCCGACTTCCACTTGATTTGTGCTGTTGTCAATCTTCCAGACTTGCGAGCCCACTGGTGGTAGGTGGCTCAGAGACGGTATAATGTTGGGCTGCATCAATATCCCAGGTACATATTAGTCATAGATATAGTAGCAGTGGTTTATTATATATGTGTGTTGCTCAATTCCATCATACTAATTTTAAAAATGAAGAGAGAACTAACCGGACTCGTTACCAATCAAGCAATCGTGTGGGAAGTACCACATTTTCTTTAAACATGTTCTGCTTTTCTTACTTTGCCCGTTCCCGTTGGAGTACATAAGTCTCTCGTACTGTGTCCAAGGGTACGCCCACGTATCTGGTTTAATAGCAGCAGCAGACTTGAAATTACATAAAAAAACTGTATACTCTCCTATTGTACTTTTCGAATCCACCCATTTCATTTCCCCAAAATCAACTTCAAAAGACTCATTCACATCTCCTGATGCATTCACCACATAAAGGTTGTCACTTGAACTTACAAATTCCAGCACTGATGGATTCACCACATAAAGGTCGTCACTTGAACTTACAAAATCCAGCACATTATTGCGTGACATCCATGGAAAATCCTTCATTTCGAGTATGGTCAAGGTGGGCTCTGGAGTAAGACTCAGTTCACATAAATCATTGTCCCAGTCTATCGTATATATCTTTCCCTTGAAAAAATGTAAATCATGGATATTGCAACTGGATATTACATAATACCACCCACCTTGTTCACCAGGTAAAGAGAAAGCTATTCTACGTGAAAATATGGGGTCGATTACCACAAGCACCCACCCGGACATTGATGGTGAAAAGACAAGAATACACCTGATATGTTTTGGAATAGGATACATATAAAAGGGGAATCCTCGGAAACGAAGTTCTTTCCTTGTGAAGGGATTCACAAGCCAAAAATCACAGGTTCTTGTCTCGAAAAAAATCAAGTAACCACAAGTTATCCCAACACAAATCATGTCATAGTTAGAATCGGGAATGGTGGTTTTCAGTTTTCTCCTTAGGTAGTCCTCTAAGTAAAACTTTTTCTCATTCAAATGAGAAGAGATGGACAAATACATGGGTTGTTTAGCCAACATAAATTTATTCCAGTTAGAGACCGCAAGTGATCTCCATGACTTGCAAACACCACCAAAAGCAATAAAATCAACTAATCCCAAGTGCATCATAATTAAAAACCAGAGATCCAGATCAAGGTTTGACCATACTGGACCATCTTTCTTCAGTTTTCTAGCATTGGCCATTCCTGCACTTGCAAAAGAACAATTATAATATGCAAAAAATGTCAACCAGGAACAAGTACATAAAGAAACTTCACTCCACAAATCTATCAAATCTTACAAAAGGCATCAAGCCTATATTTGTAATTTTCTTTTGGGGGATGGACGTTGATTTCTAACCAACTCCAAAAAAGAAAGCTAGAGAAAAACTGCCATTTACAGTGAAAACAGGTAAACTACTAAATCTTTCATGTGAGAATCCAGGTGTTAAATGAGTTGATTCATCCTACAGATCACAACATCTCATTTTGTAAATTAAATAACAGCTTCAGTATCTAAATTAACAGATCGTTACACGTAGAATCAATTAAGTGTAAAAATTCAAATCATGTCAGATTAGGTCACAAAAAAAAAAAGTCAAGGCAAAAAATTGACAAAAAGAACAGATTTCTACACTAAATTTAACAAAAAAAAAAAAAACATCAAATTTGGTAACAATTAAAGTAGCCATGTTATACCTGCAAATCTAAAATCGCAAAGGCACGGCACCGGCGTTGAGAGGGTATGAGAATTTGATAATAGTTAAATGTGTGTATTGGTTTCTGTGTCTTTTACAACTAATTTACAGCAAATATATATAAAGGAAAATACATCTATACATTTAATACATAGGAGGGAATTGTGGAAATAAAAAGAGTAGTAATGTTGACTACATGATTTGCTCCTTGAGATTGGGTAACGTATTGACTGCATGATTTGCTCTTTGAGATTGGGTAACAGCTTGACTATATCAATTATGATCTACGTTCCTTATACGCCCCCGCAAGATGGAGGATCCGTCGGATACGCCAATCTTGGATCTATTACGAAGAAATGGTGCTCTCGTTAGTGGTTTAGTGAGCATATCCGCTAATTGATCTTGAGAGCTAACATGAAGCACCCGTAGCTGCCCGGCCGCAATTTGTTCTCTAACAAAGTGATAATCAAGTGCTACATGTTTCATCCTCGAATGATATACTGGATTGGCGCAAAGATAGGTAGCACCGGAGTTGTCACAAAACAAGGTTGGAGTTGCCTTTGTAGTAAGACCGAGTTCATGCAATAAATTCTTAGTCCATGTGATTTCCGCTGCGGCGTTGGCTAGAGCTTTATATTCAGCTTCGGTTGAGGAGCGTGAAACTGACTTTTGACGACTAGACTTCCACGAAATAATATTAGTGCCTAGGTAAAGCATGTAGGCAGTAGTAGACCGACCAGCATCATGTACACCGCCCCAATCCGAATCTGAGAAAGCCGAGAGATCGAGCGAGGAATTTCGGGTTAGGAAGAGACCATGATGAATTGTGCCTTTAAGATAACGCAGAACACGTTTTAGAGCTTGCCAATGTGTTTGACGTGGGTGATGCATAAATCGGGAGAGTAGTGTTGTTAATATGATGAGAATTGTAATATTTCGGATTCGGTTTGCGAATTCTTTGTGGGCGAGAGGGAGCAGGAGAAGAAGAATTGGTTTCGGTTGTGGAAGTAGCGGTTGTAGAGGGTGATGGTTGGCTATCAGCTGGGGTTTGATTGTAATCCGCTGGAGTAAGATTGGATAAAGATTGGATGTCGGCATTTGGTAAGGAATTGGTTGGGATGGAATTCGATGAAGATTGGGTGTCGGCATGAAGGGGAGGAGAGTCGGGTGGTGACGTGGTAGTATCAGCTGGCGTTCTGCTACTCCATTTTGTTCCGGGGTGTGGGGAGGGGTAGTGAAGTGAGAAATGCCATTTCGTTGAAGATAAGAAGCAAGTCCTACATATTCGCCTCCATTATCCGAAAAAATTGACACTAGTGGTGTACGGAAAAATTTTTCAACCAGTGTTTTAAATTGTGGAAACAATATAGAAACATCTGATTTCTTTTTAATTGGGTAAAGCCAATTGTACTTAGAGTAAAAATCAACAAAAAGTACATAGTAGGAATAACCATCATTTGAAGTTTGAACCGGTCCCCAAACATCCGTATAAACAAGTTCAAGAGGTTTGGACGCAATAAAAGAGTTTTCACCGAAAGGTAATTTATGACTTTTATTCAACGAACATGCATCACAATGAAAAGAACTAGCGGACGTATTATTGTAAACAAGTCCTAATTTATTTAGAAGACGCTTTAGAACTTGAATGGATGGGTGTCCAAATATGTGATGCCACGAAAGGAGAGAGGTAGGTGTCTTGATGCTTGAATGAACTTGTATAGGAGGATGTTGAGGATTGGATGTTGCATAGTAGACATCATTAACGTTCGCTCCCCGCATTAGGTGCGCCCCCGTGCGAAGATCCTTAACCAAAAAATGAAATGGAAAGAATTCAACAGAAACTTGGTTAGTTTTGCAAAGTTTAGCAACCGAAATAAGACGATTACGTAGTTTTGGAACGAGCAGTACATTTTGAAGTAGTAAAGAACGAGATGATGTAGGAATAGAAGAGTGACCAATGTGAGAAATGGAAAGGGTATTACCGTTACCTAGGACGATCTCATCGGGGCCCCCGTATTCGGAGAGGTTGTGCATGAAGGCTTGGTTGGGTGCGGCATGATCGGTGGCGCCGGTATCAAACATTAGTGAGGATGAAGAGCTTGCCATAGATGAGTTTACTTGAGGATTTGAAGACGATGCCGATGCAATGGTGATATTGTTGTTCTGTAAAAAACGTGCTAACTTCCTGCACTCTTTAGTATCATGACCGGGAATATTGCAATATTGACAAAAAAACGAGTTACGGTTACCGCGCGAAAAGTTGTTTGGTCCACCGGTTTGTCCTTGGGCCTTGTTGTACCTTGATCCATAGTTATTGGGCCTGTTAGAAACTCTGGCTTCATTACCAGACCTGAAAGAGTGCCGCCCTCCTTGCCTCTGTGTTTGATTCACGGTAGAAATGGCAGGAGTTGGGTGGGAGGAAAACAAGGTCCTTTCATGATCTACTAACTTGTCGTACATATCAGTAAAAGTCATTGGTGTGTCTCGCATCTTGGCGGCAGCAGTGATGTCTTTTGCACATATCAACTCTTGTTCGATTTCAAGCTCTAAATCGCTTTCTAGAAGGTTATATGCGCGCTGATGCGTAAATATAACCAGTTTAATTCAACGAACACTCCGGAATAGTGAAATAGGCTAAATATACCTTAAATAACCTTTACATAACTTAGAAATAAGCTTTTAGGGGTTCGCTGTGCTAAAATAAACTTTTGGGTCATTCAGGGACTAAAAGCGTCAAAAAGTGCACAAGTTTGCACTTTCGCGCATAACTTACGTTCTGAATACATCCGGACATCCAAAAATTTATGCAAGCACTAAAATATTTTATTTTAGTGTTTGGCATAAGAAAAATCTATTCGTCGCGTCATTTGGATCGTTTTTCGCGCTTATGCGCATTCCGTCGTAATTAACTGAACAACGCAATTGTACAGCCAAACGAACCGACATCTGAGATATTTTTGAACACATTTTAAGTTCCCTATACTTTAACTTCATTTTAGAGCTTTGAAATGGGGTTAACAGGGCTTAAACGTGTCGGAAATGAGCTTATTACACAACAGGGACCAAATCTGCCATTCTGCCAAAGTTGTAGGCTTGCGCACCGCAAGCAATCCCCTTACGGTGCGCAAGCAGTCCCCAGACCAGATTCAATATTCCAAACAGGCTGTTAACAGCTGTTTACCATTCCTAATCCCTTGCACATGGTATTTCTCAATACTAGGGGCTCACATGGTATTGTAAAACCACTATCTTGAGGTGTATGGCGAAGATCAAAGCACGGTTTCCAAGAAACGATCCTAACGGTTCGAGAAACACTATAAATACCCAACCCCCCTTCCATTCAAAACCCACCAAATCTGATCTAAATGCTCTAAGTTGAGTCCTTTGCTTCATACCTGAGCTATTCGATCACGATTTGCTTGCGGGGACCCTTTGTATGTATTCCTTCATTCTTTTATTGCTTTTCGAGTCCGAAAGTCAAACTTTGTTTGACTTTCTGCATTGACCAGTTTATGGTCAATGCGAAGTTCGTTTGAACTTCGCAGCGTGATTGTAATCACGATGGTTATAGTCCCTTGTGACAATGCCTACTGATTACCACGTTGTCTAGGGTCGTAAGGGTAAGCGATCTAATAAATCGCTTATACCTTCGAACCCGACCCATTTGGTCGATCATTAGGATCCGACCAAACACATTAGGTGACCATAGTATATAGGGAATAACCTTCCGAGGTTATACCTTATGGTCGCTTCGTTTAAGTAGTTGTATGATAGGTAGTTTATATGCCTTAGGTAAATTACCAAAATGCCCTTTTTACGCCAAAATTCATTTTAAGCATATGTAACATAACTTTTGGTATCTAAACTTGTTTGGTAACAATATTAGACATGTTAAGGCATATTTTACTTATCATAGGACTAGTTAGGCTTTCCGAACGCGTTTCACGCGAACGACGCGTTAAAGTAGCATAAGCTACCTAAACGGGTCGTAAGCACTTAGGTTAAGTTTCATTTAGTATGTAGGCTTTGTTAAACCATACTACATGAGTTCCCATACTCATTTGGTTTACGAGCCCTCCTCTGATATAGGTCCGGTTTATTAACATAGTTACCTATATTAGGTGCCGTTTGATTCCGTGATCTCTAGCATTGCTTGGTGGTTATCTTAGGACTTCTGAGCAATCTCAAGTGAGTACATAGACCCCTCTTTTACTGTTTTCCAAACATTTTGGGGTGAAACACATGTGCCTACTTGTTACTTTCATGCTTTCCTGTTTTCACATCATATACTTGCTATGTTTATTAGTACATTTATAGTACATGATTTTAATACATTTTATGCTATGTATGCCCATTGTGTGCATACTTAGTACATCACTTTACAATACATTTTATGCTATGTATGCCCATTATGTGCATACTTAGTACATCACTTTACAATACATTTTATGCTATGTATGCCCATTGTGTGCATACTTAGTACATCACTTTACAATACAATACAATACATTTCATGCTATGTACGCCCAATGTGTGCATACTTAGTACATTGTTTTACATTGCATTTCTGTTGCATATGCTCATCCAGCATATGAACAACTTATACTACATTTTGAACCGTTGTAACCATTTGACTATGTGAACCGTCGTAACCCTTTGATTATATGAACCGTTTGTAACTATTGAACCGTGTGAACCAGTTGTATCTGTTGACATGATTTACATTTGACAATAGACATTTGACTATACATAAACATTTCTACAATTGTTAAACATTTCATCTTGGTGGTTTGGTTTGAGTAAGTGATTTAAGTAACGAGGCGTATGTAATATGATACAAGCACGGTGGATACGCCGCTGGTACTTCCTATATATAAGTGTTTGTATGGTATCACATATTGTAGCGTTATTTGAATCATTTCAATTTGAGACATATAACATTTTATACAAATAACATACTTTTCACAAGACATTGATTTACAAACAACTTATCTTATACAAACTCATTTTACATGGTTATTCATTTAACCATACATTATTCTCTTATTTATACATATCATCTGATCTTATCGTTTTTCAAATGATTTACAAGACAAAGCAAATTACAAGGTTCATAACTAAACATTTTCTCAAACATAAGTCATGAATTCTGTTTCACAAAACCTATGTATCTCACAGGCATTTTTATGCTGGCGTACCTATTTTCACATGTGTTTTCAGGAGATGATGCATAGGACTTATCAAGACATACTTAGGCGGACCTGTGCCTTAGTGACTTAAAACGAGACAAGAGCTAGTCAATTTATGTTATGTACTCTTTGGTTCTTGTTTAAAACAATGTAAACTTTCATGTTTGATTAATAAAACGAAACTTCAATTGCCATGGATTTGAAACAATTAATTCTGTTACAACACTCCACGATGTTTCCGCCACATTTCGTTGTCTCACGTGGTCGGGGTATGACACATACCCTCTTGCATTGTAGCCATTACCCCGATTCACGTACCCCCAATCTTCATCATCATTTGCCCGATCATCATAGTATCCTCCATCGTCTGAATTTTCCGTGTGAACACTCACGTGCTCCGGCGATTGATAACCGGGAACACTATATGGTTTGTCATCGGGGATGGCGTTCCTCAAATCGTCTATGTTGAAGAATGAGTCTTCGTTCGCGGGATTGCCACGATCTCGGTTGCCTCGACGGTCGGAATTGACATTCCGGTCATCAAGGTTTAGGGGTAAGGATTGTTGTTGACGAAGGTTTTGGTGTTGGGGTGTTCTTTGGGTGTTATTGGGATTTTGGTTTTGAAAAGGTGGTGTGGGTGGTCCATTGTTATTGTTACCACCCGGTCGTTCTTGAGGTATAGGTTGAACATTTTGGGCGAGATTGAAGTTGCTTCGGTATTGATATTGGTTTGAGTTTTGATTTTGGTTGAGGTTTTGGTTTGAGCCTTGGTTTGCCATTGAATTGGTTTCAATGGTTGGTGTGAGCGGTGGTGTTGTGGTGGTTTGATTAGAAGCAAGTGTTGCCTCTAACCGACCTGCTAAATTTCTCCTTGCAACTCTTTCAATTTCCGGTTCGTAGACTAAAGGTGAAGTCCTCCCAGAGTTCCGCGTATGCATGCACTACCTGTAACCTGCACAAGTAAACACCCCGCGTAACAAGGAAAAAGACAAAGTACAAGAAAAGAAATTATGCAAATTAAACAGATAATCATAAAAATTCAAAGAATATCCAAACACAAAGCGCACGCACTCCCCGGCAACGGCGCCAAAATTTGATCGGAGTGTCGCGCTCCGGTCAAAGATAAGATTTATAGTCCCAAATTACCCTTAACAAATAGTTAGTGGTAGCAAGGGGTCGAACCACGAAGAGTCTGTGGTTTGCGAATGGACTTTGAATGAATTGTAAAAGATGTCACACTTATGAAGCTTGCTACGATATATTTTTTGTATTTTTGTTTAATTGAGAGATGTGAATTAAAATTACTAAGTGATTGGTTTGATTGATTACGCACAATTAACAATTGCAAAAATGTAATTCGAAGTTTAAACAATATAGAGAAAACAAGGCTCACACCCGGTTCGGTAATTGCAATCCTAGGGTTCTTACACGTTTTAAATTTGATTCACTTGAATATGTTATTAACGGAATTCTATCATCAAAGCTTAGGTGCCAATTGCTATCAACGTCGTGAAGGACGGACCGCAATGCACTTCGTTACTTCGGACAAGTAAAACATATTGAAAGACAAGGCATAATTGCACAAACTTGTTTCGCAAAGTCAAATTTCATAACTCACTTGACAATTCACAAATATAGTTCAAATTATCTTATTATACAAAAAGCAACATGGGTTGCGTTGTACATTTAAACCGTCGCACCCACCAATTCACCAAAAATAGCTGACGCACCCACCAAAACCAACCGACACATTTACATTCAAAACATAACCCTACAGTCACAGATCACTCGGATTGCCGCACTTATCCAATAACCGTCACAAAAACAGCGGTTGCATCCCCTCCGACTTCCGATCGGGAAACCGTCGTGAATATGAACAGTCAACCATCATATCCCTTCACATTCATATATAAATAAACTTACATGCAAATTTTCAAACAAAGAAATTGGGATATACATAACTTGCGGCAAAGAAGAAACCAAACCGTCTTCATAACGAATTCGCGAAGAAGATTATCGTTTTCAGGCGATAGAACACCGTCCTTTTCCGTCATTTGCATTCCAGTCTCCGAACATCCTCATCGTTTCTAGCCATGGGAGTAAAACCCGCAACTATGTCTCTATCGGCGCTTTTTGCAAACACATGTTGATCACCAACACTAGAAGCGGCCAACCCTAGATCTGATGGATTTTTGTGTGCGGAGCAAATAAATGGCGACGGGTTTGGTAGACATCTACCAGCGGGTATAACCGTACAACTATCATGGGTTTTGACGTTTTGTTTTTTTGTCGAAAAAAAAAAAACGTCATTTGACCAGAAAACAACGACTTTGAGGGGTTCTTCTATGACTTTGTTTTTGTGCGTGGTGGCGAAGAGGTTAGTGTTGGTGTTGGCGGTCTTGAGAGAGTTTTGATTTTTGAGAGATGGAGAAAGGCTATGATATCGTTGAAGGGAGTGATTTTCTATGGGTGGTTCATTGTTGTGGGTATTGTCTTTAGTTTAAGCATTATACTTTTCATCCGTCATATGTCAGTCTGATCCTTTTGTTGAAAAAAATTACATATCATTGCCATTAATGCATTATATACTTTTTACGTAACATTGGGTTTCGTCATCGTCGGTCCCTTTGCATCGAAGAGTTGCGTCGCCTTGGTGTTCTTTACGTCGTATCAATATGAATCGTGTTGCCTGACTGCTTCCCATACGGCGTTAACCGGAAGTTTCATATTGTATGACATTGTTTTCCTTAGTTTTTATTAGAATTACGTGAGGAAATAGAGGATGGATGAATATTAATGTTGCCGACTCCGACTTCGAGTATAATGTGACGGTTAATGATTAATGGGTGTTGGCTTTCCTGTCGATGAAACGCTGTGACGGTTAGCCGGAAGTCTACATTTTGAAAGTGCGATTATGAAACGGGGTTAATATTTGGAAGGGATAGAGGCGTTAATGTTGCTAATCATATTTACAGGACGCGATGTTTAAACGACTATATTGATTTTTGTATTAATAGAAATTATATTGATAGTTGATAATATATTGCCGTAAAAATAAATGATAGAAGGGATTGGAGAGATTCGAAGTTTATTAAATTTCGCCATTACGGCCTATGGGTGTCAGTTTACGGGAAGTGTCCTAAATCAAGTGGCAACTGACATTTCATGTGAGACGTGTGTAATGTGTTATGTTGCATATTAATTTATTTATTATAAGTATTATTTTTCTTTATAATTATTTATAAAAATAGTTTATAGTTTCGTTTTATTATAGACTTGAAAACAAATTGAATTGCTTATAAATTGGTAGTTTTCCTGCACAAATAAATAAGTCCAATCTTTCAAAATAAAACCAAAAACAAGTGTGTTAAGGGGAAACAAATATGTATATTATGAGACTAGGATATAATCACTAAAATATTTTAACCGGCAAACATGAAAGAAAGATTTAAAGATTGAACACTCAAGCAACACATGAGTTTTAATCATATGCAAATAACACAAGTGACTTGAACCGTAAGTTGTAAAGAATTTCTTGCATTAAGCGACTTGAACCGTAATTTGTAAAGATTTTCTTGCATTAATAGACTGGAAGTCATTAAAATGATGATTTCAATCCTTTAATCTTTGCTAAAAGACACATATACATCAATTTAGTATTTAATTGTAGTAATAGCTATCACATCAATGAAGGAAAATGTGGCTATAAGAAATTTTGCCAATAAATCCACTCTTACACTTCTTGCATAACCATTTATTCTAATGATAGGAACACCTCAACCATTTATTCTAATGATAGGAACATCTCAACTGGGATCTACATACGTAAAAACGGTTACTATGCAAAATTCGTTAAATTATATTCCAACTTTCAATAGAGGCCTTTTGGTTTGAGGCTAACATATAAGAAATTATAGACAACTTCCCGCTGCAACGCGCGGGTTAGCGTAAACTCGTGCAAGACAATTGTCAATCAATTCAAATACAAATCAAGTTATCATAAAACCAAACTAAAACATTGTTCAAACCCTAGACTTACAATAACCTACACCGGGGTGAAACCTCCAAGAAATTAGCCGAGCATGATCGAAGAAACTTGATCACCGGATGTAGAAAGCTTGAATTGGATCATCATGAAGCTTGAAGGTGGATGAATGGATGAATGGTTAGGGTTATGGAAGTGATGATGATGAATGGATGAATGGATTGATGGATTGATGGAGCTAGGGTTTGGAATCAAGATTAAGATGTGATTTCGTTCTTGATTCGGGTTGTAGAGATGATAAGATGGTGAATGGTAGGTGATCGTGGGATGATAATGGCTCCAAGATGTATTTCAAACCTCCAATATTGTGTAACCCCCGAAATTGAATGATAACATCCCCTTTTGATTCGTTCCAAGACCAATGGAAACCAAAATTCGCGACAGCAACATTGAGGGGCTGTCGCCGACGGCCTAAAGGTGTCTATGGATGAACAAGCGACGGAGGAATACATTAACCGTCGGCGACGACCAAATTAGGCGTCGGCGACGGTGCCCAGAAGTTTAACTTTCTGTTTTTCTCGTTTCTGGAGTCCGGTTGACCCGTTTCGCATCCCGGCGGTTCCTTTTTCACTACGGTGACCCGTAAAGCTCCCGAAAACCTCCTTAAACTCTGTTAGACCTGCAAAACAAGTATCTAATCAAAAGTAAGCTATTAGAAATTAAAACTTGCGTAAAAACATCAAACTAAACAATTACAAGCACCGGTTTTCGACCACGTATCAATGGACAACATTGTTAATCCTCAGTTAAGAAAGATAACTGACAATGTTGTCCACCCATACAGCTAAACTTTATTGACAACAAACCTCAGTAATGTTTTTGTATGTTTTGGCGTTATAAAATGGATGGAAGTTGAGGATAGGTCAATAAGATTTTACTCAATGAAATGGATAATATCTTTACTTAATGATTTTGTCCATTACATTGAGCGAAAGCTTACAGACAACCAAACTGAATTTCTAATAAACGTTTTGGGTTAGAAGATATTTGATGTTTGGGTTTTCTGGCATTTATCAGACGAATGGTATATATTAAATATGGCGTTTGGGGTTTTGTGTGTGTTTTTAATTGAAGGTCTGAGTTGTTGTATATATAGGATTTTTTTGGCGGTTTTTTCAGGCGGGATTTTATTATAATTAAGTTTGGCATTTTATATCTAATGACGTTTTTAGTTAGAATGGTGTGTGATTTTTGTTTGGCGTTTTATTTTCATGAGATGGCGTTTCGTTTGGAGTAGTCAAAAGACGCTTTTACCCTTAATGAAGCGCGTCCACGTAATAAAATTGATGTTATTTACGAAAACGCCACCGCGCCAATCTAGTCCATAGATTGTTTTGATCCGACGATCCATAAGCGTTCTCACCGTTCTCACACTTTCCACCGTTTTCTCTAAATCCTGACCCTATATATATATAGTGGAGGGTTCAAATGAGAAGAAATTCTTTGTAAGAAGAAAAAAGAAGAAATTTCAACCAATAGGAATGCTTCATTAGACTTCATTTAATATTTGTACTTAATGTAACTAAATTTTTTTTTTCATTAGACTTCATTTAAAATAGCTAAAAATCACACAATTTTTTTTTTAATATTTTTTTATAAAAATCGCTACTTTTCGAAGCCAAAAAAAATTAAATAATTTTTTTTGCCACTAAAAGTAGCGATTTGAGCATAAAAAATATTAAAAAAAATTTTAGATTTTCTTTTTATTTTTTTAGATTTTTTTTAGGTTTTTTGGGGGATTAGTTTTTAGCATTTTAGCTTGGGGGGGGGGGGGTTTAGGTTTTTGGGGAGGGGGGGGGGGTGGGGGTTAGGTTTTTGGAGGTTTTTTTTAGGTTCTTTTAGCTATTTTAGGTTGTGTTCACATTGGTTCTCGCGGTTCTCACAATAAGGGTGGTTCTCGCATGAGCTCCTCCATATATATATATATATATATATATATATATATATATATATATATTATAGTTCTTAAAAGCCATCGTATCTTGTGTCTAGGCCCATTTTGAAGAATAGTATTATTTTTCTAAACATAATATATTTAAAAAAATTTCATTGTACGCTTTTTTTTTCCTGAGGCCCTCCTCGCTATTTTGCGCTTTGCGTCTAGGCCCTAGGCGAGGCCTATGCTCCTTGAGTGCGCCTAGCGCCTTTAATAACTAGGATATATATATACACACACACTTGATTTGTGAGTCATTTTTGGACAATGATGCATTTTTTTGTAACTTTAGAACAATGAGGCAAATTTTTAAACCGGTTTAGTTGATGCCTTTGTTATATTTCAAGTCAAGACGTATTTAGTTGTTTTCTTTAGTACAAGAAGTACATACTATTTTTTCTTTGTTATTTTTGAAGTCAATATTTTTTTTAAGTCAATATGTTTTTTTTTTTTTTTTAATTCAAGTCATGAAGCATGTTAATGTTATACTTCATGGTATTTTCTTTGTTCAAGTCATGGATTTCTTTGCTCTCGAGAAGGTTTATCACAATTATGACCCTTTTCTAAGCTTTGGTTTGAGATGTATTTAAGCCAATGGTAATGTTGTTTGGTGAAGATCACTGCCATCGGCTTTTGGTGACATACCCTGGTTCCACCATTTGAGAAGGGGATCGCACCTATGCGCGCCAACGTGTCTACGTAAGACTGCAAAGGTAACATCTAGGGTACCCTCTTTTCTGCATTTGAAATCCCACTGAACCAGAACGTGAAGATCCACCCACTTTCTTGCTCTAATCTGCAAAAATATCTGGTGAAACAAACAGAACCCCTTGGTTGAACAAACAAAGCAGTACCATTCCCATAATATGCAAGGTATGATCTATTAGTTTTCAATCATTCATCGTTCTATTAGATATGTTTGGTTCTTATCTAGTCAGAAAACAAGCATCAGACCTATTTTTGCATTAATATCTGATTAAACAAACAGAACCCCTTGGTTGAAAAAACAAAGCAGAACGGTTCCCATTACGGGGTCGGATGTATGCAAGGTAACTGATCTATTTGTTTTCAATCATTGTATAGATATGATTGGTTTTATCTAGTCAGGGAACAAGCATCAGACCTATTTGCATTCGTCTGTGATAGAGCTGATTCAAGATGGCAATTCTCCAAGAATTTCAAAGGGAAAGAGAGTTTTCGGATTAATTTCTCCAGTACATAATTTAAATACACAAAAAGAAAGTTAACTACATCCTAACATCTACGAATTCATGCATGCAGTAACAGAAATCATGGAAAACATAGACTTGTTCTCTTCTACAGACTAACTTTGACATGATCTTGACTGAGATGGACAACCCTTGTCACCCGACTTCCACTTGATTTGTGCTGTTGTCAATCTTCCAGACTTGCGAGCCCACTGGTGGTAGGTGGCTCAGAGACGGTATAATGTTGGGCTGCATCAATATCCCAGGTACATATTAGTCATAGATATAGTAGCAGTGGTTTATTATATATGTGTGTTGCTCAATTCCATCATACTAATTTTAAAAATGAAGAGAGAACTAACCGGACTCGTTACCAATCAAGCAATCGTGTGGGAAGTACCACATTTTCTTTAAACATGTTCTGCTTTTCTTACTTTGCCCGTTCCCGTTGGAGTACATAAGTCTCTCGTACTGTGTCCAAGGGTACGCCCACGTATCTGGTTTAATAGCAGCAGCAGACTTGAAATTACATAAAAAAACTGTATACTCTCCTATTGTACTTTTCGAATCCACCCATTTCATTTCCCCAAAATCAACTTCAAAAGACTCATTCACATCTCCTGATGCATTCACCACATAAAGGTTGTCACTTGAACTTACAAATTCCAGCACTGATGGATTCACCACATAAAGGTCGTCACTTGAACTTACAAAATCCAGCACATTATTGCGTGACATCCATGGAAAATCCTTCATTTCGAGTATGGTCAAGGTGGGCTCTGGAGTAAGACTCAGTTCACATAAATCATTGTCCCAGTCTATCGTATATATCTTTCCCTTGAAAAAATGTAAATCATGGATATTGCAACTGGATATTACATAATACCACCCACCTTGTTCACCAGGTAAAGAGAAAGCTATTCTACGTGAAAATATGGGGTCGATTACCACAAGCACCCACCCGGACATTGATGGTGAAAAGACAAGAATACACCTGATATGTTTTGGAATAGGATACATATAAAAGGGGAATCCTCGGAAACGAAGTTCTTTCCTTGTGAAGGGATTCACAAGCCAAAAATCACAGGTTCTTGTCTCGAAAAAAATCAAGTAACCACAAGTTATCCCAACACAAATCATGTCATAGTTAGAATCGGGAATGGTGGTTTTCAGTTTTCTCCTTAGGTAGTCCTCTAAGTAAAACTTTTTCTCATTCAAATGAGAAGAGATGGACAAATACATGGGTTGTTTAGCCAACATAAATTTATTCCAGTTAGAGACCGCAAGTGATCTCCATGACTTGCAAACACCACCAAAAGCAATAAAATCAACTAATCCCAAGTGCATCATAATTAAAAACCAGAGATCCAGATCAAGGTTTGACCATACTGGACCATCTTTCTTCAGTTTTCTAGCATTGGCCATTCCTGCACTTGCAAAAGAACAATTATAATATGCAAAAAATGTCAACCAGGAACAAGTACATAAAGAAACTTCACTCCACAAATCTATCAAATCTTACAAAAGGCATCAAGCCTATATTTGTAATTTTCTTTTGGGGGATGGACGTTGATTTCTAACCAACTCCAAAAAAGAAAGCTAGAGAAAAACTGCCATTTACAGTGAAAACAGGTAAACTACTAAATCTTTCATGTGAGAATCCAGGTGTTAAATGAGTTGATTCATCCTACAGATCACAACATCTCATTTTGTAAATTAAATAACAGCTTCAGTATCTAAATTAACAGATCGTTACACGTAGAATCAATTAAGTGTAAAAATTCAAATCATGTCAGATTAGGTCACAAAAAAAAAAAGTCAAGGCAAAAAATTGACAAAAAGAACAGATTTCTACACTAAATTTAACAAAAAAAAAAAACATCAAATTTGGTAACAATTAAAGTAGCCATGTTATACCTGCAAATCTAAAATCGCAAAGGCACGGCACCGGCGTTGAGAGGGTATGAGAATTTGATAATAGTTAAATGTGTGTATTGGTTTCTGTGTCTTTTACAACTAATTTACAGCAAATATATATAAAGGAAAATACATCTATACATTTAATACATAGGAGGGAATTGTGGAAATAAAAAGAGTAGTAATGTTGACTACATGATTTGCTCCTTGAGATTGGGTAACGTATTGACTGCATGATTTGCTCTTTGAGATTGGGTAACAGCTTGACTATATCAATTATGATCTACGTTCCTTATACGCCCCCGCAAGATGGAGGATCCGTCGGATACGCCAATCTTGGATCTATTACGAAGAAATGGTGCTCTCGTTAGTGGTTTAGTGAGCATATCCGCTAATTGATCTTGAGAGCTAACATGAAGCACCCGTAGCTGCCCGGCCGCAATTTGTTCTCTAACAAAGTGATAATCAAGTGCTACATGTTTCATCCTCGAATGATATACTGGATTGGCGCAAAGATAGGTAGCACCGGAGTTGTCACAAAACAAGGTTGGAGTTGCCTTTGTAGTAAGACCGAGTTCATGCAATAAATTCTTAGTCCATGTGATTTCCGCTGCGGCGTTGGCTAGAGCTTTATATTCAGCTTCGGTTGAGGAGCGTGAAACTGACTTTTGACGACTAGACTTCCACGAAATAATATTAGTGCCTAGGTAAAGCATGTAGGCAGTAGTAGACCGACCAGCATCATGTACACCGCCCCAATCCGAATCTGAGAAAGCCGAGAGATCGAGCGAGGAATTTCGGGTTAGGAAGAGACCATGATGAATTGTGCCTTTAAGATAACGCAGAACACGTTTTAGAGCTTGCCAATGTGTTTGACGTGGGTGATGCATAAATCGGGAGAGTAGTGTTGTTAATATGATGAGAATTGTAATATTTCGGATTCGGTTTGCGAATTCTTTGTGGGCGAGAGGGAGCAGGAGAAGAAGAATTGGTTTCGGTTGTGGAAGTAGCGGTTGTAGAGGGTGATGGTTGGCTATCAGCTGGGGTTTGATTGTAATCCGCTGGAGTAAGATTGGATAAAGATTGGATGTCGGCATTTGGTAAGGAATTGGTTGGGATGGAATTCGATGAAGATTGGGTGTCGGCATGAAGGGGAGGAGAGTCGGGTGGTGACGTGGTAGTATCAGCTGGCGTTCTGCTACTCCATTTTGTTCCGGGGTGTGGGGAGGGGTAGTGAAGTGAGAAATGCCATTTCGTTGAAGATAAGAAGCAAGTCCTACATATTCGCCTCCATTATCCGAAAAAATTGACACTAGTGGTGTACGGAAAAATTTTTCAACCAGTGTTTTAAATTGTGGAAACAATATAGAAACATCTGATTTCTTTTTAATTGGGTAAAGCCAATTGTACTTAGAGTAAAAATCAACAAAAAGTACATAGTAGGAATAACCATCATTTGAAGTTTGAACCGGTCCCCAAACATCCGTATAAACAAGTTCAAGAGGTTTGGACGCAATAAAAGAGTTTTCACCGAAAGGTAATTTATGACTTTTATTCAACGAACATGCATCACAATGAAAAGAACTAGCGGACGTATTATTGTAAACAAGTCCTAATTTATTTAGAAGACGCTTTAGAACTTGAATGGATGGGTGTCCAAATATGTGATGCCACGAAAGGAGAGAGGTAGGTGTCTTGATGCTTGAATGAACTTGTATAGGAGGATGTTGAGGATTGGATGTTGCATAGTAGACATCATTAACGTTCGCTCCCCGCATTAGGTGCGCCCCCGTGCGAAGATCCTTAACCAAAAAATGAAATGGAAAGAATTCAACAGAAACTTGATTAGTTTTGCAAAGTTTAGCAACCGAAATAAGACGATTACGTAGTTTTGGAACGAGCAGTACATTTTGAAGTAGTAAAGAACGAGATGATGTAGGAATAGAAGAGTGACCAATGTGAGAAATGGAAAGGGTATTACCGTTACCTAGGACGATCTCATCGGGGCCCCCGTATTCGGAGAGGTTGTGCATGAAGGCTTGGTTGGGTGCGGCATGATCGGTGGCGCCGGTATCAAACATTAGTGAGGATGAAGAGCTTGCCATAGATGAGTTTACTTGAGGATTTGAAGACGATGCCGATGCAATGGTGATATTGTTGTTCTGTAAAAAACGTGCTAACTTCCTGCACTCTTTAGTATCATGACCGGGAATATTGCAATATTGACAAAAAAACGAGTTACGGTTACCGCGCGAAAAGTTGTTTGGTCCACCGGTTTGTCCTTGGGCCTTGTTGTACCTTGATCCATAGTTATTGGGCCTGTTAGAAACTCTGGCTTCATTACCAGACCTGAAAGAGTGCCGCCCTCCTTGCCTCTGTGTTTGATTCACGGTAGAAATGGCAGGAGTTGGGTGGGAGGAAAACAAGGTCCTTTCATGATCTACTAACTTGTCGTACATATCAGTAAAAGTCATTGGTGTGTCTCGCATCTTGGCGGCAGCAGTGATGTGTTTATAGTCATCTCCTAGGTGGGCAATGATGTGAACAATTAAGTCTTCGTCTTTGATGGGGTTCTGAGCAAACGCCAATTCGTCTGCAATTGCTTTCATCTCGTTAAGGAACTGAGCAATCGGTTTATCACCTTTGCTGTGGGTGGCGAGTTGTGTTTTTAGGGAGATTACCCGTGACCTGGATGTACTGGCGTAGGTTTCAGTGAGCCGCTTAAAGAATTCATGAGAGGTGCTGGCGGAGGAGACAATCGGCTGGACAAGATCGGAGCAACTGCCAAGAAGGGCTCCGAGAAGTATCTGGTCTTGCCGGTGCCAGAGACGGTAGGCTGGATTTGTTTTGCCTTCTAATTCTTTCGGTGGTGATGAGGTGAGTCCGTCAACAAACTGATCGAGGTCAAGTCCAACCAGTGTGGACATAACCTGTTTACGCCATGTCGGGAAGTTGTTTCCGGTGAGTTTAATCGGAAAATTTGTGGCTGTGGATAGTGGGATGACTGTGTTGGATGTTGTCATTAGAGCAGGTTTCGAAAAAAAAAAAAGAGGGAAAAAATGATGACAGGATCGAAATTCTCAGAGGAGAGTGTGAGCTCTTGATACCATATGAGAATTTGATAATAGTTAAATGTGTGTATTGGTTTCTGTGTCTTTTACAACTAATTTACAGCAAATATATATAAAGGAAAATACATCTATACATTTAATACATAGGAGGGAATTGTGGAAATAAAAAGAGTAGTAATGTTGACTACATGATTTGCTCCTTGAGATTGGGTAACGTATTGACTGCATGATTTGCTCTTTGAGATTGGGTAACAGCTTGACTATATCAATTATGATCTACGTTCCTTATACGCCCCCGCAAGATGGAGGATCCGTCGGATACGCCAATCTTGGATCTATTACGAAGAAATGGTGCTCTCGTTAGTGGTTTAGTGAGCATATCCGCTAATTGATCTTGAGAGCTAACATGAAGCACCCGTAGCTGCCCGGCCGCAATTTGTTCTCTAACAAAGTGATAATCAAGTGCTACATGTTTCATCCTCGAATGATATACTGGATTGGCGCAAAGATAGGTAGCACCGGAGTTGTCACAAAACAAGGTTGGAGTTGCCTTTGTAGTAAGACCGAGTTCATGCAATAAATTCTTAGTCCATGTGATTTCCGCTGCGGCGTTGGCTAGAGCTTTATATTCAGCTTCGGTTGAGGAGCGTGAAACTGACTTTTGACGACTAGACTTCCACGAAATAATATTAGTGCCTAGGTAAAGCATGTAGGCAGTAGTAGACCGACCAGCATCATGTACACCGCCCCAATCCGAATCTGAGAAAGCCGAGAGATCGAGCGAGGAATTTCGGGTTAGGAAGAGACCATGATGAATTGTGCCTTTAAGATAACGCAGAACACGTTTTAGAGCTTGCCAATGTGTTTGACGTGGGTGATGCATAAATCGGGAGAGTAGTGTTGTTAATATGATGAGAATTGTAATATTTCGGATTCGGTTTGCGAATTCTTTGTGGGCGAGAGGGAGCAGGAGAAGAAGAATTGGTTTCGGTTGTGGAAGTAGCGGTTGTAGAGGGTGATGGTTGGCTATCAGCTGGGGTTTGATTGTAATCCGCTGGAGTAAGATTGGATAAAGATTGGATGTCGGCATTTGGTAAGGAATTGGTTGGGATGGAATTCGATGAAGATTGGGTGTCGGCATGAAGGGGAGGAGAGTCGGGTGGTGACGTGGTAGTATCAGCTGGCGTTCTGCTACTCCATTTTGTTCCGGGGTGTGGGGAGGGGTAGTGAAGTGAGAAATGCCATTTCGTTGAAGATAAGAAGCAAGTCCTACATATTCGCCTCCATTATCCGAAAAAATTGACACTAGTGGTGTACGGAAAAATTTTTCAACCAGTGTTTTAAATTGTGGAAACAATATAGAAACATCTGATTTCTTTTTAATTGGGTAAAGCCAATTGTACTTAGAGTAAAAATCAACAAAAAGTACATAGTAGGAATAACCATCATTTGAAGTTTGAACCGGTCCCCAAACATCCGTATAAACAAGTTCAAGAGGTTTGGACGCAATAAAAGAGTTTTCACCGAAAGGTAATTTATGACTTTTATTCAACGAACATGCATCACAATGAAAAGAACTAGCGGACGTATTATTGTAAACAAGTCCTAATTTATTTAGAAGACGCTTTAGAACTTGAATGGATGGGTGTCCAAATATGTGATGCCACGAAAGGAGAGAGGTAGGTGTCTTGATGCTTGAATGAACTTGTATAGGAGGATGTTGAGGATTGGATGTTGCATAGTAGACATCATTAACGTTCGCTCCCCGCATTAGGTGCGCCCCCGTGCGAAGATCCTTAACCAAAAAATGAAATGGAAAGAATTCAACAGAAACTTGATTAGTTTTGCAAAGTTTAGCAACCGAAATAAGACGATTACGTAGTTTTGGAACGAGCAGTACATTTTGAAGTAGTAAAGAACGAGATGATGTAGGAATAGAAGAGTGACCAATGTGAGAAATGGAAAGGGTATTACCGTTACCTAGGACGATCTCATCGGGGCCCCCGTATTCGGAGAGGTTGTGCATGAAGGCTTGGTTGGGTGCGGCATGATCGGTGGCGCCGGTATCAAACATTAGTGAGGATGAAGAGCTTGCCATAGATGAGTTTACTTGAGGATTTGAAGACGATGCCGATGCAATGGTGATATTGTTGTTCTGTAAAAAACGTGCTAACTTCCTGCACTCTTTAGTATCATGACCGGGAATATTGCAATATTGACAAAAAAACGAGTTACGGTTACCGCGCGAAAAGTTGTTTGGTCCACCGGTTTGTCCTTGGGCCTTGTTGTACCTTGATCCATAGTTATTGGGCCTGTTAGAAACTCTGGCTTCATTACCAGACCTGAAAGAGTGCCGCCCTCCTTGCCTCTGTGTTTGATTCACGGTAGAAATGGCAGGAGTTGGGTGGGAGGAAAACAAGGTCCTTTCATGATCTACTAACTTGTCGTACATATCAGTAAAAGTCATTGGTGTGTCTCGCATCTTGGCGGCAGCAGTGATGTGTTTATAGTCATCTCCTAGGTGGGCAATGATGTGAACAATTAAGTCTTCGTCTTTGATGGGGTTCTGAGCAAACGCCAATTCGTCTGCAATTGCTTTCATCTCGTTAAGGAACTGAGCAATCGGTTTATCACCTTTGCTGTGGGTGGCGAGTTGTGTTTTTAGGGAGATTACCCGTGACCTGGATGTACTGGCGTAGGTTTCAGTGAGCCGCTTAAAGAATTCATGAGAGGTGCTGGCGGAGGAGACAATCGGCTGGACAAGATCGGAGCAACTGCCAAGAAGGGCTCCGAGAAGTATCTGGTCTTGCCGGTGCCAGAGACGGTAGGCTGGATTTGTTTTGCCTTCTAATTCTTTCGGTGGTGATGAGGTGAGTCCGTCAACAAACTGATCGAGGTCAAGTCCAACCAGTGTGGACATAACCTGTTTACGCCATGTCGGGAAGTTGTTTCCGGTGAGTTTAATCGGAAAATTTGTGGCTGTGGATAGTGGGATGACTGTGTTGGATGTTGTCATTAGAGCAGGTTTCGAAAAAAAAAAAAAGAGGGAAAAAATGATGACAGGATCGAAATTCTCAGAGGAGAGTGTGAGCTCTTGATACCATATGAGAATTTGATAATAGTTAAATGTGTGTATTGGTTTCTGTGTCTTTTACAACTAATTTACAGCAAATATATATAAAGGAAAATACATCTATACATTTTGTTGATACACTTTCTGCTTACGACATGTGAAGACTTTAAAGATCCTCCGACGTGGAAGACATCGAAGTTGAATCTCGCGAATAGCGTTGAACCTCACGAGTAGCGTCCAAGGGGGAGTTTGTTGATGCATATTTTGTGGACACGACTCGGCTCGGTTCAACTCGGCTCAGTTCGACTTGGTCTCGACTCGAAGACACGAAGATCAAGACAAAGCTGCTTGTGTCTGTACTTTGTCTGTAATGTGTCATGATACAAAACGATGTCTTGTGTTAGATTTGTTTATATGTGCGTTCGATGTAAGTTTGACCAGTCAACCATCCTCCGGTTTGACTTGGCCAAACAGTTAGCACATTTGGTTGAAACATGCTGATGTCGAAGGATGTCATCGAAGGATGGTTTGTATCCTTCGATGACCTCGAAAGATGATGTCTTTCGATAGATGCAGATGGACCTCGAAGGATATCATCCTTCGAGGTATGTTTGGATCTTTCGGTAGAACTCTGGTCGATAGATGATCCTTCGACCAGACTTCCTGATCCTTCGACCATAGCTGCTGTGTCGGGTATAAATACCCAAGTGTTGTGTTTATTTCAGCAGAACACACAAGGGAGAAAGGAGAGAACACTTAGCAACACTCTGCCGAAATCACACACACACGAGAGAGTGAGTTTATAGAATACTTCTGTAAACATTGAGCTTGTAACCGGACCCTTCATTCGTATTAATACATGTGGTGTTAATCGGTGAACTTTGTGTGTCGTGCTTTTGCGTGTTCTAACTCGGTTTGCATGCTAGCTTGGATTCCGCACTCGCTAGTGTGTCGATATAACAAGGATAAGGTTTGACCTCGTCACGAGAGAGGGACCTACAAGTGGTATCAGAGCCTTGGCTCTTTTCCTTGTTAAAACCGAGTGTTTTTAGAGTGTTTCGGGTTTTTGGAGTTTATATTTTCTAAAATTTTTCTGTTTTAAAACTTCAAAAATCATTGCTTGTTGCTGAAAGTTGTTATAAAAACCTTGTTGTTATCATTTTCACATTGTTAAAAGTTGGTTTTTATTGAAATTTCAGCCAAAACCCGTGTTCGGAAGTGTCGGTTTTCTGGAAAATTCAAATTTTCTGGACTTGTTCTTGGTATCTTCATCAAACATTCAAGTGTTCTTCAAAATTTTATATATTTTGATCTTGTTTGACTATTTTCGGAAGTTGTTGTGCATTGGGAAGGTACCCAAATCTGATTTTGGCAGAAAAGAAGGGTCTGAACATACCTTCTGCCGAAAGTTGCGCACCAACCCGTCACCTTTCTCACCAACCTGTCAACTTTGTGTCAGTTGTGTCAGTTGCAATCGAAGGATATCTTTCGACATCGAAAGATCATCTTACGATCAAGGAAGGCTCGATAGATAGTCATCTTTCGACCCATCATTCGAATTCAGAGACATATCCTTCGATCAAGGATTCGAAAGATAAGGATATACATTCGAAAGATAAGGATCTTTCAAACTGTGAATCTTTCGAGTTAGTGAATCTTTCGAAACCATTGTTCGAGACTCAACAGTGATCTTTCGAACACTGTTGATCTTTCGAACAGGTGTCTGTCTTTCGAACCTGTGTCTGTCTTTCGAACAAGTGTGCATCTTTCGATCCTAATCTGTTTAAGCTTAACAGTTTGTGTTTTTCAGATCTTTCGAACAGGAATCCTTCGGCTGGTGTTATCATTCGAAATTTTAATATAGTTTGTAAAAATTAATTTTATCTTAAATCAATTTTCACTTAATATATTAATTTTTTATAAAATGGGAACAAACGGTGAATGGTGGACTCAATTAACTTCGACTCCACAATCATCAGCTAAACAACCTGAGCCAGAGTTCGACAAAACTGCATGGATGCGAGCTTGTGCCCTACCTCAAGCTGCAATGATAACTGCAAATCAATGGGCTTTGGTCACAAATCAAAGCAACAGCATTCAATCTATGATGCAGAACGACAGTGAAACTGGTACAAGCACAAAACCGCCAAAGCTAAATCACATCAATGATTGGGGATGGTGGAAAGAAAGGCTGAAAACTTATGTTCAAGGGCAAGGTCAAGATCTATGGATGTGCTTCTTCACCGCTTTTGACAATGAGTTGGAAATTGCAGGATCTAATCCACAAACTTACAGCACTCTGTCTGATGAAGAGAAGAAGAAAATTGAGCTAGAAAAGAAAGCATTCATGATTCTCACACAAGCTCTTCACAAAGACATTTACCATCAGTTTGTTTACTGCACGACCACTAAAAGCTTGTGGGATATGCTCACGTTACGATGTGAAGGAAATGCTCAATCAAGAAAGATCAAGCAAGATCTTCTGAAGAAAGAGTTTGAAGGATTCACATGTATGGAGAATGAGACTTTGGGAGAGTTATCTACAAGGTTCCATCACTTGATGAGCGAGATGTTTGCTTTTAAAGTCAATGCCACTCCACAAGAAATAGTGAAGAGATTTGCTGATAGCTTACCAGCAAAGTGGAGCAGTTACCTTGAAATTCTCAAAGAAACTGGTGTTTTAGACACAATCACCATTTATGATTTAATTCAAAAATTGGAGAACAAGGATGTGGAAGAAAAGCTTAAGGCAAAAAGAACTCTAACTCCTCAAAGTCCAGAAATGTATTTTGGGATTGCAGGAGGCATCAGTGGAGAAAAACCAGCTTCTCAACACGCGAAGCTTCAAACAGCTTTTGTCTCAAACACTGAACCATCAACAACAGAACAGTTTGATCCTTCAGCATACTTGATGTATCCAAGACCAGATGTGAAACCGACAGCTCCTCAGCAGCAACAACCGCAACAGCAAGGGTTCTATGGAAGCTCTTCAAACATTCATGCCACTTCCAATCCAAACACTGTCAGATTAGACACTTCAAATTTTTCCAAAGTCAGTGTCGAAATAGCCAAGGAGCATATGGAGATGTTGAATACCTTGGTTAGTGCTTATTGTGGATTGATCGCAGGTCAGATTGGGAATATCAATCTAACCAATGAAGATTATCAGCAAGTGGATAGAGATGAGTTTGAAATGATGGATATTAAATGGGCTCTTGCTAGTGCCATTCGAAGAGCGAAGGAGTATATGGAAAGGACCGGGAGAACCAACTTGGAAAGCAAGAAAGACACCAAGTATGGGTTCGACAAGCAAGCTGTAACATGCTTTAACTGTGGTGATCGTGGTCATTTCAAACGGGAATGCACAAGACCAGCTCAGCATGGAAACCAAAACCCCTTCAGAAATCAAGGCAACCAGCAGAACCAAAACAGGAACAATGTTCGTACGTTGATACCTGTCAACAACCAAGGCCAAGCCGGGTCGTCAAATGCCAACCGGGGACTCGTGGTTCAAATGGATGAAGGTTGTGATTGGTCGCTTCAGCTTGGAGAAGGAGGAAATGGTGGAACAGCATGTTTTGCTGAAGTTGTAAAGGATTTAAAGCACGCCAGTGGTGGAGAATCTTCCACCAATGGTGCTGCATCTTCTGAAGATGAAGACAGTTCTGGTTATAGTGGAAGCTCAGATGAAGAATCTTCCACTTCAGGCAATGATCATGTGGACGAGCCACCAAGTGCGTCAGTCGATGCAAATATTGATGAGCTTTTGGAAGAAGCTGCAGCAGGAACTGAAAGAAGATCAAATTTGGTGGATCAAGCTGCTTACACTTCGTCTTCTTTCCATTCAGCCTTTAAGGCTAATGTCGACAGTTCATCAGGTCAGGTAAGTGTCGATGAACCCACTGTAGTTAGCTGTGAAAATTGTGATAGTTTAAAGGTTAAATATGCTGAACAGGAAAGTAAATTTGAAATCACACACAAACACAATCAAGAATTGATTGTTGATCTTTCTAAAGCAACTGAAGCTAACTTGTTTTTAACCAGAAATGAAAAGGAGTTTAAAGCAACAATTGCGTCATTAAAACATGATGTTTCTGAATTACAAAGGGCTGTTTTGAGAAAACAACATGTTAACAATGATTTAATTGACACAATTGAAAAACAAATGGTAGAGTTAGCAACAGCTAGATGTGAATGTGAGACAATTAAGCAGAAATTGGAAAGCTATTCCAATTCCCGCTATGTTTTGGATCACATTATTGATGTTCAGAAGAAAAAGGGGGATAGGAAGTGTAATGGATTCAAATCATGTCCTCCCCCAATGAATCACAATTACTCCAAATCGCCTGATGACGAGGATATGCCCCGTTTTGAACCTACTGTGCCACTCAATCTAGATGATTTTGCAGCAGGCCTCGGGTTCACAACTGGTACATCATCCTCAGGTCAATCAGAATCTGAGTCTGAGAATGTGACAGATTCATCGTGTGTTAAGGAACAGAGTCCTCCCACTGTTGAGGATATTGATTCTTCGGATGATGAATCTGATGATGAATCTGTAGAGATGGTGAAACAACAGTCTAACTCGGTTACAACAGATATTCCAATTGAGAATCACATCTTGTGTGATCCACCAGTGGAACCGAGTAAGACTAAAATGTCAAAAGGAATGGATTCCCTTGTATCTAGTTTTGAAGGGAATAACTTGTTGTATACGCTCAAAGGAGATGACAAAATCTACTCTAACAAAGATTTTCCAATTAAAAATGTAAATCAAGATTTAATTGAGCAAATTTTTGAAGGATGTATTGAAAAGTTTTTGGGGAACAAAAGTGGCAAAGTTACTGTCACTCAATGTGATCCAATTCCGTGTGAACAAATTAGAAAACAATACGGAAACCAAAAACAACCAATTGAGCGAAAACAACAAGTCAATTCTGGAAAAGGTAAAGCACAGGGAAAGAAGGCTCAGAACAAGAATGTTCAAGCACCTAAAGTTCAGCAGAAAAAGGTGCAAAACAAAAGAGCTCCCGTTAAGAAAAGAGATCAGAAGGTGAACTTTGTTGGATCAAAGGGTACAGATACACTTGAAACATTTCAGGGTAAATCTAACATTGATTTTATAAAACAAGTTAGAATTTTAAAACGAAATGATCAGAATAATTACACCCAACATACCAAAGGATGTGATTTAGGTCCAAGTACATCTAGATCACAAAGTTCATTGTCTGGTTCTCAGTCTGGTCATCAACACGTCTCTCCGAGGTTTGTAGAGCGGAGAATGTGTTTTGAGTGTGGCACAATTGGGCATATTGTAAGATACTGCCCATACCTGCAAAAGTTGAAGGCTCCCCTAGAAACCAATTACCAAAAACGATCAGTTTCCCCGAAACAAGACCCGCGTGTCTTGAAAGAAAGGGAAAAGAAGTTGAAACAAAAGAATGAAAAGGTAATTGAGAAGGCTTTAAAGTCAGAGGTTAAAGAAGAAAAACCTGTTCAAACAAAACCTAAAACGGTAAAACCAGTAAATGCAAAAACAAATTCAAATACTGGTAAAGAACAAACTGTTTGGAAACAAAAACAGGTAATTAAATCAGGGGGAGCACCGCAGGTTCTGTTTCCTAATCATCAGGAGATTGAAATCACTTTCCTTGATGATCTAGGACGACCCAAGTCCACAAAGGCTTGGGTCCCACTCTCCGTCTAATCTTTGATTGAGTGTGTAGGATATTCCAGGAGGAACTTTCGATAGTCATAAGATTGTTGATAGTGGAGTGTCCATGCACAAAATAGGCGACAGAAGAAGTTGTTGCCTTAGATGGAGAGAAAATGAAAAGAGAAACAGAAGTGTCTGTTGAAAGAGTGTGAAAAGCTTCGACAAAAATGCAAAGCCTTTTACAATCAAGCTTTGATCGGGTCCCCAGGATAGATTCAAATCAAAATGTACGCACCTGCAGCACGTTTGAAGATCAAAATTCAACAAGATGAACGTGCAGTGTACATTTCTTCGCGGTGTGATTGAAGAATATGTGTTTGTTGAACAAACCTACCGGGTGTGCGGATGCTTTGGCGTGGATTGAACAACCGCACACTACTTCTGAAAGAGAAAGACAAAGACCTTCGCTGGTGCAATGTGAAGACCAGCCGGACCCAAAGGTTTATGATCTTGTTGCTGTCAAGAGATTTCTCAGTAGCTACAAAGAATCGACTTTGAAATCCACACCGGGTGGATATCCAGTTTGGGAGAGCACTCAGATTCCTTGCAATGCATGAAGCAGTTGCAGGATACGGTTTTAAATTTCTAATCTCTCCTATACTTGTCGATATTTAAGCTGCTTTGTGAATTATTATCTCGTACAGCACTCTTTGGCCAGACAATGTTGTCATGGTCCACACCGCTTACCGACGTGCCAACTCATTTTTCCAAAATTTGAGAAATCTTTTCTGATTAAAACTTAATTTTGGTAAACGGCATTGAGGTAAAACATGAGTTAACCAGCATCGGAAAATCGTTTTTGTAAATACCTTTGTGTTTTAAATTTATCTTAGTTTGTTGATTTTAGGGGGAGTAAATCCAAAATTTGAAAATTCAAAAACATCGAAAAAAATTTCAAAAAGCACAAAAACATTGGAAAAACAAAAATGAGTTTCCTGGCGAGAAAAAGAGAAAATGATAGTACATCAGTGGTCTGTCTAAACCTCTTTAAACCTTAAATGAAAAAGCGATAAGCAGCTCTATATAAGATGTATCGGTAGGCTCACAATCATTTTAAAGTGTGCAGGGTGATATAAATCTTAAATCGACTGAAGACCAGGTGGGAACCATTCATTGGCATATGGTCTTAGTACCGAAATTTCGTTTGAGAGATTGCCGAGGTTCTGAGATATTCGGTCTTTATGCTGCTTATCATCTGGGTATCATGGTTGTATCTTTTACCGAAAAAAAAAAAAAAAAAAAAAAAAATAACGGGGACGCAAGTCTAGATCTTCCATGATACTATACATACGTGTACATATTGCATTCGTCCTCAATAAGTGATAAACAATCACATGTCCGAACAAATAAGTGATAAAATATCACATTTTTCCGGGAGTCAAGTTCGTCTCTCTGCTGTACGAAAGTACTGACCTGTTCACGGACTTGCTCCTGTGCCCTCATGCATCGAAAATCAAGTTCCTCATCAATAAGTGATTCTATCACATAGGGCTTGTTTTCAAATCAAAATAAGTGAGAATCTCACATCATATACGGTCAAACAGATGATAATCGGTATACTCACCGGTAAGATGAACCCTCGTGCATACCTTGATACGGGAATGTGTCGTGATGTGGATGAACACCGGTCGGTAAGTATAAATCATACCTTAACGTATCCCCTCGCCATGATTACAAATGATAAGTTGAGCTTTAGTGGACAACAATACCGATAATCGTTATAGGATGCTTATCTAAATGTTAACTAAAAGAACAAAGAGAGCGTTTTGGCATGACCGTACACTGATATGATTCTCTTACCCTCGAAACTCACAAAAAGAATGTCTGTAGATATTTATTTACTGTTTTCAGTTTATGTATATTTGTATATATTTATTGTTTTCCGTCTTTACGTTTGAAAAATGAAAAATTCCAAAAAGATTTTAGGTGTGTTTTAATATAAATTTTATAAAATCCAAAAAGATTTTGTTTCTAGTTTATTTTTGATTGACTGATGTTGGAACTCGAGTCTATCCTACCCAAAATCCTGATCGTAAGCCGGAAAACAATTGCATCTTCATAAACAGTCGAAGTTAACAAGTTTTGAAAGTTAAAGGATTAAAATTGAATATTTTTCTAAACTTTCAAAATATTGTCGGTTGGTGTTTGATTGAGATTGGATCTCATATGTGTCGTTAGTTTAAATGTTAACTATATTCCAAGCAGTTGTTCTCATTATGCGTTTAGCCTTCTTGCATGTGCAGATGCTAAAGGCGAGGAGAACATGGTCAATGACAAGCTTCGGAATGAAGACACGAAGTGGAGGCACTCAAAGTGATGAAAATGATCGAGTTGCCGCTGACACTTCATCAACACCACAAGGATCTGAATAATTGACAAGTCAAAAGATTCACGAGCATGACTCAATGGAGAGCTCAATCTAAGGGGGAGTTTATTGACACACTTCCTAAACACAAAAGGGGAGTTTGTTGATACACTTTCTGCTTACGACATGTGAAGACTTTAAAGATCCTCCGACGTGGAAGACATCGAAGTTGAATCTTACGAATAGCGTTGAACCTCACAAGAGTGTGAAAGGGGGAGTTGTTGATGCAAGTTGAACCTCACGAGTAGCGTCCAAGGGGGAGTTTGTTGATACACTTTCTGCTTACGACATGTGAAGACTTTAAAGATCCTCCGACGTGGAAGACATCGAAGTTGAATCTCGCGAATAGCGTTGAACCTCACGAGTAGCGTCCAAGGGGGAGTTTGTTGATGCATATTTTGTGGACACGACTCGGCTCGGTTCAACTCGGCTCAGTTCGACTTGGTCTCGACTCGAAGACACGAAGATCAAGACAAAGCTGCTTGTGTCTGTACTTTGTCTGTAATGTGTCATGATACAAAACGATGTCTTGTGTTAGATTTGTTTATATGTGCGTTCGATGTAAGTTTGACCAGTCAACCATCCTCCGGTTTGACTTGGCCAAACAGTTAGCACATTTGGTTGAAACATGCTGATGTCGAAGGATGTCATCGAAGGATGGTTTGTATCCTTCGATGACCTCGAAAGATGATGTCTTTCGATAGATGCAGATGGACCTCGAAGGATATCATCCTTCGAGGTATGTTTGGATCTTTCGGTAGAACTCTGGTCGATAGATGATCCTTCGACCAGACTTCCTGATCCTTCGACCATAGCTGCTGTGTCGGGTATAAATACCCAAGTGTTGTGTTTATTTCAGCAGAACACACAAGGGAGAAAGGAGAGAACACTTAGCAACACTCTGCCGAAATCACACACACACGAGAGAGAGAGTTTATAGAATACTTCTGTAAACATTGAGCTTGTAACCGGACCCTTCATTCGTATTAATACATGTGGTGTTAATCGGTGAACTTTGTGTGTCGTGCTTTTGCGTGTTCTAACTCGGTTTGCATGCTAGCTTGGATTCCGCACTCGCTAGTGTGTCGATATAACAAGGATAAGGTTTGACCTCGTCACGAGAGAGGGACCTACACATTTAATACATAGGAGGGAATTGTGGAAATAAAAAGAGTAGTAATGTTGACTACATGATTTGCTCCTTGAGATTGGGTAACGTATTGACTGCATGATTTGCTCTTTGAGATTGGGTAACAGCTTGACTATATCAATTATGATCTACATTCCTTATAGAGGGGAGTTGGGGTAGGCGATGTACTCGAGACAATTGTGACTAGCGAGGAGGCACAATAGAAATGAAATATAAGTGTGTTAAATGGAAAATGGGTGCTAAAAGTAGTGTTATATTTGAATGAGAAATTACAACAATACCCCTTAAAAAATGAAGTGCAAGCGCACGTGACTTCACATGTGATCATTGCGCCTCCGCTACACAGTCCATAAGGTATGTGTATGTTTAAATTCCTGTATGCATTTTGCATAACAATAAACGTTATCCAAGGTAAAGCATACTTCTACAACACCTCACACAACATTTTTATAGAGTAGAAATGAGTTCAGACTATATAAGAAATGATCAAACAATGAAGTGGTCAATCAAATCCTAAAGGCTCCAATACCAATCATAGAAGAGTTATATTATATATTTCCCAGCAAAGATCAAGATATAACAAGTACTTTATTATAATGAATCTAATGTGTATATAATGAACTGTCAAACTAGAATATAATGTTTATGAATGTCAATATGATTTATTCAACTGTCAAATATTTTATTATAACAAGTACTTAAGCATATGATGTGCTAATATATCATAACATCTCAATAACAGATATGTACATTCAAAGAGGAAATCAGGATTAAGAAAAGTAGTCAACATTGTTAAAGATATTATCATTCTCAGTTTTAATACTTTAGTTTTAGAATTTTACATTAATTTTGCTTGTTTCGTTTGTTGCAAGGATATTTGGGCTTAGCTATATTTCTGCTTGGGCTGTAGCCGTTTGGGCCTGGCTTTGGGACTTGCTGGAGCTGCGAACGCCCTGCTAGGGTAATTGTGCATATATATTGATGTTTGGTTGGTGAGAGGTCATCATCTCTCATCTCATCTACTTTTTCTTACAAACTTTGTCTGCCCTTTTCTTGCAAGTTGTTCGTAAGAATTATTAGGGTTCTTATTTACTTCAGTTTATCATCTCTTTGATGATTTTGGTTCTTATCACTCAATCTGTGATGACTGATTCTCTTGTACTTTGAGATTATTGGTAATAAAGCTGTTGGTTCTGGAGTTAAAGTTCATATATTTTGAGTTTTCTGATAAACATCATATTAAAAAAAAAGAAACATACCTGTTACATGATTGGATTCACTGCAGGAAACAAACAGCACAAGCTCTCCATCAAGGTAAATGAATCATAAACACTTGGCTGAATAAAGGATAAATAAATACAGACAACTACAGTAACAACTAAACACACAATCCATTAGCACCACACTTCAATTCACGTGCGTATCAAGGTGAGCTCTGAATGAGTCACTCCCAATAAAACTAGTACTTTACCCGTCCGGTGGACGGGTTTTTAAAGTTGTAATGACATAAGTTTTTTTAACTTACATTTACGTAGTGGAGGGTTCAAATGAGAAGAAATTTTTTGTAAGAATAAAAAAGAACAAACTTCAATCAATAATAATTTTTCATTTTACTTCATTTAATTTTTGTATTTAATATGGATGTAAGGGTATATTAGTAAAATTAGATAGATCATTAATTGTTAGTTTTCCTTTTTAATAGCTAACTAAATTAAATTTGTAACTTATTTTAAAAAAATATATATTTTTTCAAAGAAGATAAAAATTAATTTAAAGTGTAGGATGAATTACGAGTTGTGTAGGATAAATTTCAGTATGTGTAGGATAAATTTTCAAAAATGTGTAGGATAAATTTTGATGTGTCTAGGCAAAATTTTTAGTGTGTAGGATGATACTCTTTATGACTAATTAATTAGTCAAAATAATAATAAATGAGATAAGAGAAAAACTATTTAATGTTTTACAATTGTACCCTTTATTCTTTTTGTTCTCAATTTAATTTTCTTCTCAAATGAACCTCCCCCCATTTACGTATATAATATAACTCATCAAATGAGTTCACATTTACATGTATAAAGTCCACTAATACGCAAATGAAATGAATTAACCTGGGGTGTGTTATGATACATTACAAATTCGCATATGACAAGTACTTGCTCAAGAGATTGTTTAGTACAACATTTAAAATGTCAATACAATTCTTCATTACATCTTAATAAAGCTACAATAATGGGTTGTTTCCTCACTAATATAACACATTACCATACCAAGAATCATCTTGCTAGCTGTGATCTGGCCACTGCATGCAATTGGTCAGTGATGGTTCAGACCGGTTCAGTTCATGTAAGGCCAACCCAAGTGCGGGGTCTGTTCTCTGATACCGGGCCACCATTCATCCTAGCATGTACTGCTGCATTGCTGTTTAAAAGCTGCATTCCCTCTTCACCCATCTGCTGAACTTCAGAAGGCAACAAAACGACAAAATCCTGATGCATCATACGCATCCTACAAACTCCCTGCATTCAACAGCATAACTTAAGTCATTAAATACCCTAAACCCATAGGTGGCAGTTTTGACCCGTTTACCTAAAAATGGATCCTATTGGGTTATGCATTATCTTTGTTGGCCCCAAAATGGATCTTGATCTCTAGACAATCGAATAACTTGAATATATAAAATGAGAGTTTGAATACAATAGAATACAATTGATGATAGTGATGAACGAATTACAAATGAAACTATCTATCCCTATTTATAGTTTCTAAAAGGGTGCGATCCAATAGACGCGCGTCTCTTCACGAACGGGTGCGTCTCTAGAACATGTGGATGTAACTAAACATGAAGGGGTGTGTCCTTTGATTGAAAAGTCATGTCCCTTCCTTCTTGTGGCTGCCAATCGACCAAGGGGTGCCTCCCAAGTGATTTCGCCACCCTTGGGATGGTGGTTACCAAGTTCTGTCTTGTCACAAATAGCCTCTCAACTTTGTAACCGCCAATCTTTATACTAATTACCATATAACCCTTGAACTTAAGGATGTGTAGGGATTATAACTTTCATTCACCCCCTAATCACGAACATCCTTGAGTTGTAGATCTTGAACTTTGATCAATTCCATCTTCTTGAAACTCCTCGGTATCCAACGTTTCACACGGATCTTCTTATTCACCAACCTTGCTCCTCACGAACCTTGTTTCACTTGAACTCGCTTCACACGAACATTTTGTTTCACACTTGTCTTGACCGTACTTGATTTGTATCACACGAACCTTTTCTTATGTAGTTGTCTCAACACGAACTCCAACGGTCTTGATTAACTTGCCCAACATCATATCACATGACTTGAATCCATATCGCATAGATTTTAAACAATTTAACTCACTCAGATTTCTAGCGGTTGTGTCACACAACAATTCTTTCTTCTGACCCAGTCACAGGATATGCGTGTCTTCTTCTTGATCTATCACAGATTAAATATCATTTTCACGGTTGTCTCTCACAACGGGTTTTTTCATCATTGAATGTTTCCCTCACGGATTCTTCACCTTTTTCTTGATCCGTTCACTAGATTGTTTTGTTGTACCTTTCACAGGTTATCTTTCTCTTCGCATCACACGGTTCTTCCCTTTGATCGTTTCACACGACCAAATTCCATGTTTCGACTTCTCTTCAACGTGTAGGCACAACAGAAGTGCCGGTTCATCATCATCTTCCATTTCGACCAAGAGTGTCTCATTTTCCTTGGTTTTCTTGGTTGGGCATTCGTAGGCATAGTGCCCAAGTTTCTCACATCTGTAGCAAGTGATTTTTGACTTATCTCTCATAGTCGGTATTTCTTGCTTGCTATCATTCCTTTGTTGTTTGTCGGTTCCTTCCGACTCGTAAGAGGTGTGTCCTTCACCCCTATGTTGATAATTGCCTCTCCCTTGGCCTCGTGATGGACGGAATCTCCCTCGTCCATGATTTCCAACATGTTGTCCATGACCCGCATACAAGAGTTCTTCTAGATTGTTCATGGGGCTTTTTTTCTTTAACTTTAACCTTTCTTCATACGTTTTTAATCTACCAATAGCCTCATCTAACGTCATTGTGTCTAGATCGGAGTATTGCTCGATCGATGCAACTATTTGAGTGAATCTATCTGGTACGGCGTTTAGAAGTTTTCGTACCAGAGTGGGTTGATTCAACGTTCTTCCGTACTTGCTTGCCCGTGTAACAATACTATTGATCTTTGCAGTGAACTCGTCTATTGTGTCATCTTCCTTCATTTGCAATAACTCAAATTCTGACATGAGTGTATGTAAACGCGCCTTTTGCACAAGGTCTACACCAACATGTCTCGTCTTCAATGTGTTCCATATCTCTTTTGCTGTTTTGCAATTTGCCACTTGCAAAACCATATCTTCCGGTATTGCCTGGAACAAATATGCAATCGTTGCTTTGTCTTTTTTCACATCTTGTTGCATAGCGTTTGTGGGTTCTATCATCTCCCAAAGTCCATTTGCTTCTAGTATGGTTTTGATGTGTAATGCCCATACGTTATAATTTGTAGGTTTTAAGATTGGACATTGGTAGTGAGTCAGAGATCCCACATCCTTGTGAGTTACAATTTAGCCCGAACCGCTCGATGTATCAGACATGTTTCCGAACGATTTTGACTTTCACAAAAAATTGCAAACAAACAACCTATCTTGTTTCTTATAATTTCCTTACCACCAATACGAACCACTGTACCGATAAACTTTGACTTTCTAGAACCTTCAATTCTTAACCCGCGTATAACGCGTAATAACCAATCAATCTAATTCGCACTAAACCCCGGAATCAAAATCCTAGATTCCTAACCCCTGGTTCGACCCTAAACCGAAAATAAAACTAACTTGCGAATTGAGAAAGAATAACAAAACCTGATCACGAATTCCCTGCGATGCCTAGAGCCTGATGCTCTGATACCAATTGTTGGCCCGATTGTTGGCCCCAGTGGATCTTTGATCTCTAGACAATCGAATAACTTGAAGGGGTGTGTCCTTTGATTGAAAAGTCATGTCCCTTCCTTCTTGTGGCTGCCAATCGACCAAGGGGTGCCTCCCAAGTGATTTCACCACCCTTGGGATGGTGGTTACCAAGTTCTGTCTTGTCACAAATAGCCCCTCAACTTTGTAACCGCCAATCTTTCTACTAATTACCATATAACCCTTGAACTTAAGGATGTGTAGGGATTATAACTTTCAATCTTAAACGGGTCGAATTAAAAAAGAAGGGGGTCAAAAGTCGCCCAAAAGGTTATTTAAATGCTTAAAACATTCTAAACTGCTTTATTAGAAAAAATAGGTTAATGTTTTGATAGCACAGTTTGTTAAAACCATATTTAAATCACATGTTTTAGTAACTAATATCCATGATGTATTCGCAAGTCATGACCCGACCTGAACCGACCCAACCTATTTTGACTTGCACTTCAAATTTAGCTGTGTTGACCCATTACCGATTCACAAGTTTTTCCACATTCATATAAGCGAGTAAGCGACTTGATTCCGGTCTTGTTCTTTTCTTAACATGTGCAGGCTACACACTGGTATGGGATTAATAGAGTCATCCCAGCCATGTGAAGAACTGCAACCTCCAACTTCAAATCCATCATGCATGTTCAAGTGTTTTGTTGAACCGACTAATGTCTACAAAAGTGATTCATGCATACCTACAGGATGAATAAATACAAAAAAAAGTAGAAAAGCTTTAAAATCAAATAAATTTACAAGTTACCAAAAAAACCTATCGGATTATTTGATAACTACAACTTCAATCAGTAATTATAGTCTAATGTTAACACAAGTGATTATCTAATATCACATAGACAGATTCAAAAGCATATCTAAAGACCCCATAAACATACCATCATACTTAATGCGTGATTATGTGACCCCATAGTATGGCATGATTATAAGATAAAGTTATAAAAAGGCCCCACTATCATTCAACATTATGATGATAAATACCAATTTTGATTATATTTTTAGACCACTTTGTGAAGAGATATTGTACAGATAGCTAACAATGGTCAACGACCATAGCAAAATCACAACTCACAAGATAGATAAACCCGTTTGATTGAAGCATGCTTTTTACCAAGAGCCACTATGACCAGAAAATTTCAACCAGAATCACTTAATCACCTACAATCAATATTAATAACTTACTATAACAATGAAACTGAAGTATGGATAAACCTTTGGTAGAGTCTCATAGTTTTCAGATCGCACTGAATTCATAAGAAGTTAAAAGTCATATATGGTTGAGCTCATGTGTTAGAAAAAGATATAATGGGCATACAGTTATTTGACATCTTTGACACAACCACTTATGAAATGGTGATTCTAGGTATGTTAGGATTAATAATTGGCTTAATGGGATCAAAAGGGTAGAATGTATAAATGTATACTTCTAATGCATATAAAACCTTTTGAGTAATCATATTCAATGACCAGATTATTATTGAAAATAGAACAATTTTTGTAAATAGAAAAAGTGATGGTCAACTCAACTTACCCTAACAAAAAGTTCACGTTTTGACCCGTTACCCAACCCACTCACACGTACATTTCCCACCGCAGATTATTAATCATTGAGGACAACAAAAAAAAAAGAGAATGAATGTACGGATCCACATAATACCTTTTCTTCATGCGAGTCACTCTCCAGCATCCACTAAGCGAGAGTATTAACTATAAGATTGAAAACCACAAGACGTTTAGGTCCCAATGTTGCAGTGTTTCAAGTAACATTCTGGACATCACAACCGATTATCAAAAAACTCCCCTAGAAAAAAATGACTACAATATTATCGATTGAAAGATTTATTTAACACACCTGTGATATATATTGATGAGGAAAATAGTACATGTTGATGTTGTGGAAGAAATTGTACAACGTCAACAATTGGTGATTTGTAAGCCCTTAACAAAGCAATAGCCATATGATCAACCCTCACCTACAAGAAAATGAAGTAAAAAAGAGACAAATAGATAAGTCTTTATACTAAATTCATCGAGGAGATTATTGAAACTTGAAAGAACCATACCTCATAAATTGCGGAAAAGTTTTGAGATATCCTACAAAATAAACAGAAAATAAGTTAATTTAGGAGAACTATAGCAAGTATTAGTAGATCAATTTACCAAATCATAATCGAAAAAACCATAATCAGACAATATCAATAGACATGATCAGCAAAATTCCTAGTAACCATACTGAGCTTGAGATCATGAAACTGCTCATTAGCGTGAAAATAACTACCAACACTCAATCCTTGTGTAAACCCTAATACTCTTCAGTCCATTACATAATCAATACCTCCAACAATAAAAAAAACCCTAAAATCAGAAGCTACTCACTAATAAACAACAATTAGCCAAAATACGTAATTAAAGCGATCTCGAGAGGAGGAAAGAGTCCGAGAGGATGAAATCCATGCTTTACTTTTGCTTTTCAAAGCACAATGGATTGATACCGAGCGATGAAGGGGAATGGGGCAAAAATTGTAGGTTTGAGATCCCTATTAAAAGGATGGAAGTTACTGGGTACATGGAAGTTACAGGAAACGTGGGGAGGGGACGTGGGAGAAATCAAATCGGAAACTGTTCCTAACCTCCTCATTTTAGGAGAGAGAGAGAGTTAAACCTCCCTGAACTGCCAATGTTACGGGTTTTTTTTCCTAGTTTAAATGGTCAGGATCAAAAGTTGGTAAGTTTATACGGCTGAGATTTCATCAAAAGTTGGTTGGAGTATACGCTCTCTATAATATATATTATTATCGTAATGTATACGATATATGTATATTCCCTTGAATACATGTAAACGAGATAACTGAAGTAGAGATTGTTAGATATTTTAGTGTAATCGGGATTGACTTGGTGATCAAAGCGAATAATAATATACATCAAGCAAGTTAGGAGGTGCGGGAGTGCGTGCTTGTTTGAGTTATTGTAGGATCGTTGTGCGACCCGAATGAGTCGTTCAGAGGAGTTTTAATCTATTTCAAAGGCGGAAACAGAGAAATAGACTTCAAAACAGCTTGCAAATCACTTTAAACTTCTTTCTGATTGATATAACACTGATTACAATCACTGGACAAACCGGCAGCACCTCGGTATCCAAATCATAAACTGTTACATATGATTTCGCTTGTAAGGTATATATAGAGATGTGATTCCGCTTGAAAGTGGCAGTGTGCATTTCAAGCGGAATTAGTAATTTGTTGATTCCGCTTGAAAGTGACAAATGTCATTTCAAGCGGAATTACTTCTTTCAAGCGAAATCACCTTTAATTTTACTATCGCGAACTACGTGCCCTAATCTAACAATTCTAATGTAAGACTCGATACAAGACGAAGTCGACAGATGTATGCACCAACAGACTCCCCCTCAGATGTTGACGAGTCTTCAGTGTCGAGTCTTCTCATCTTCAATCTTGATCAGACTTACTTCACTTTACTCTTTCTATCAGCACCAACATGCTCCCTTTGAACTAATCCTTCTCTCGAATGTCTTCAGACTCCCCCTTTCGATGTGCTAGAATTGTAATTTGGCTTTCACAGAATCAGGATCGTGATCTTGCTCTCAAGCTTTCTATTTCTCTTGATCAGATCTCTTGATTCCTTAAGTTCATCAGCATCATCAGCTTCATGATCATAACCTGGTTCTCATTCTACTCAGGTAACGGAAACTTGCTTTCCTACACATTCTCTACCACACAATAAATTCCATAAATTTTAACAATTTAATATTAAGATGTATGTCTTACCAATCAGACTCTCCTTTTCAAAACAACCAGAATATCTGTGATCACTTGCAGAAGAATATTCAAACATTTTTAGATTTAACAAACTTCCCCTCAAAATGATCATCATGTTCAGCATTTGGAATTTTGAAAATCAGCTTTTCAACATCAGTTGTCGAAAATCTTTTTGGATTTTTGAGTTTAAATGAAATGCAGTATAGAGATATTTACAGACAATATTTTTGTGAGTTTGTGTAAGAGGATCATATCAGTTTATGAGACAAATCACCAATACCGTTAAGCTTCATTTCATTTTAAGTTCTAAACAA
The DNA here is from genome assembly GCA_030545235.1 of Helianthus tuberosus. Classification (NCBI taxonomy): domain Eukaryota; kingdom Viridiplantae; phylum Streptophyta; class Magnoliopsida; order Asterales; family Asteraceae; genus Helianthus; species Helianthus tuberosus. The sequence continues at coordinate 41,955,178 of CM060448.1, read as the reverse complement.
TTCACATAGATTGTCAGTATATTAGTCCTCTTAAATTTTCACACAAAGTTCAACTGTTTTGAGATACGAAATTAATGTCTTAAGCACTTAAACTTATTCGTGTGTCCCGCCACTTGAATATACTCCCGTATCCAGATCCCAATATTCAGTCTTACAGGTGAGTATACCTAGATGATATCTGTAAGGGGTTAGGTGCGAAACCGTGAGAGCTCAGGTCAGAACTTCCGTTTAGCAGAGAGATGACGGATTGACTTTTGGTGTGTCCCCTTTAGAGGATCTTTTCTTCAACAGCACATGATTAGCATTTTTCTATGTTTCATCATTTTTTTATGCTAAGGGCGACGCTATATTTCAAGCAATGCAGAAAGTATTATACGGGGACTAGGCCATTGCTTCCGCAAAATCAGAAGTCCCGGAATAATAATATCACTGAGTATAAAGACCAAGTATCTCATAAAGAGGGACCTTTCAAACAAGATTTCAGGGGTTACCTATATTTCCAAGTAGTGTTCCCCACGAAATAAGCAAGTTTGAATTTAGGTTTATATCTCGAAAAACAATCTACTAAATGTATAAAAACCTACTGGCATATCCACGGTGAGATTGTTTATCACATTTTTAACTTTCCATTTCTTTAGCATGTTGTGATAGTCCACTGATGTACTATCATTTCCTCTTTTCACAAGAAAAACTCGTTTTTGATTTTATCATGTTTTTGCCTTTTTCAAATTTTCTAATGTTTTCGGATTTTCTGAAATTTCTTACTCCCCCTAAAATGCAAACACATTTAAAGAAAATTGAAAACAAACTATACAAGAAAAATGACAACTGATATCGAATCGCTTCAATTCGCCATCCACTAGGCATAAACAATCAGAACTCCCCCTTTCAACAAACTATTTTCCCATTAAGATTTCAAAACACTCAAGTTTGTTTTAATCAAAATGGTCTTTCCAGAAAATAAGTTTTGTTTTGAACACTTGTAGGTTCGGGGTAAACTCATCACATTGTCCATTTTTAACCACATGTATGAGGATTACATCAAGTTCAATTTAATGACCTTGACGAATCACTTGTAAAAATTTCCATCTGTACCACTTATAGGAATAACACATCTACACAAATTCATGTTACCAATAAAGATGCCGATTCCTGCTTCACACTTACCATCCTGGAAGCTCCGGTAAGTCACAACTTGTAAAAATCTATCAACATTAAAATTCATTCACACAATCAAAATTTTATCAAGAATGATGTCGATTCCTGATCCGCGATTACAAACTTGAGATCTCCGGCAAGTCAGATTTTTAAGGGAATAGAATTTCCACCCAAGTCTGACCAACCTTGGGTGATTTTAACTCTTGTTCAGTAGGATTATAAGTTGCCTTCTTTGTTGCATAAAAATCTTTAACCCCTTGAACTTTACCCTCAATCATTTTCCCAAAAATCTTCTTAACATTCCCATTGAATGCTTTCTCAACATCAATTTCATACTCTTCAGAATAAAATTGATTCGAGATTTCAACCTTACCAATTTTCTGTTTAAACTTTTCATCCTTCAATGATGGAAAATTATCATCATGAAGGCACTGAGTTCTCTTCTTTGACCTCAACTTGTGGCTCCACTGATTTTGTGGAATCAGATTCATCGCCGACTTTCTTAGAAAATCTCTTAACAACCCACATTTGGTTGTCTTTGGCTCTCTTTTTGTAAAAAAATTTCTTTGAACACTCACCAACTTCATAAGTTGAATTTTCAAAAATTTTGAATTTTCAGTTGGTGGTTTAACATCGACAACTTTTTCTTTAAGTTTTTCAGAGACTCCCTGTTTTGTCTTTGTAGCTTGAGAACAGTTCCATGCAATGTGACCAACTTCATTGCACTTGTAACAGGTTCTTGTCTCTTTTCTATGAAAGACTCTAATTCCTTTCCTCTTAGCAAGAAACTCCTGGTTTGATTGTCTCCAGAAAGGTTTCTTCTGTTCTTCCTCAGCACTTCCTCCTGAAACAAATTTTGTATTTGTTTTAGAAATTTTCTCATTTGTATAATTTTCAGGTAGAATAAAACCTAGACCTTTCTTTTTGAAATTACTGTTATGGTTTGGTTTCTTTTGAAAACCAGAACTAGAACTGTAACATTTTTTCTTGTTTAACCGTTGTTGAACTCTTGAAGTGTATTTTTTAGGTTTTCCAGTAAGATTTAAATCTTTTATTTCAGAAATATTAATTTCTGACATTTTGAAAACCTTTTTGATCATTTCAAATCTAACACTTCTTATTGGAAACTCTTTGCCAGAATATAATTTGTCAGAATCATTCAAAGTATATGCTACTTCAAATGTTTCATCATTCAAATTCGATTTTGATAACAAAAACTCTTTACTGTAAGCCCGCTTAACCGATGTCTTTGGACTGTTGACTGACGAACTTGAACCTCCAGACTCAGACTTTGACTCAGACTCCTCATCTGTATCCAACACCTGATCGACCACCTTTTTAATTAACTCAGACTCATGATCAGTGTAAGACGATGTGAAAGTGACGTCAATGTTTTCTGGTAATTCATCTGTTGTTTCGGTTTTTAACTTTATATTGACTGCCTTTTGGACTTGCTCCTCATTTGGTTTTCTGGGAGAATATCCTTCCCAGATCGGAGGCGGACACTTGTTATAGCTAACACTCGGTTTCTTACCAGTATCCTTCTTATTTGGCTTCTCATCCTGAAATGCTTCGAAGCCTGCAACAGTTGGATAAATTCGATCAATAAGATAATCAAAACTAGAATAACTCTGTAATAATCATCTGATTCTCTCATTCTCAATTTTCTCAGTCTCCAACTCTTGTTTCAGCTTGGCACATTCCTCAATGTAATGATTTATAGCTTTTTGTTTCGTCATCATCGTTGCATTCATCATTGTCAAAGCGTCTTCTCTTTCAGAATTTGTCTTTTGAAGACCATTTACTGTTCTATTCAATACATCATAAGATTCCTTCACGTAATTGAGATTGAACAGTAATTGTTCCTTCATCTTCTCAAACTCAGCCAACTTTTCATCTTTAGTTGCACACTCCTTGCAAGGTTCTAAACACTTTGAGCAAGGCTTGATGACTTCCACAATTTTTTCTACTTCAATAATCTTTTCAGATTCAACAACTTTTTCAGCTTCAGTCACCTTTTCTGTTTCAATAATCTCCTCAGCAACAATTTTAACTTCTTCATTTTGAACAGTCTCTTCTTTTTGAACAACACCTTCAGACTTTATTTGCTTTTGTTGTTTTGCTGCTCGTCTCTCCTTCAGCTTCTCCAAGCGATCTGCAAAATAAAAATGAAAACTTTCAGGAGAGAGATGAGATTTTGCAACATTAATATGTCTTTCTTCCTCATCATCACTACTGTCATCAGTTGGTGATTGATCAAATTCTATTGACTTGTCAGAACTATCATTCAAAGAACCAGAATCAGATGGTGTTTGATAAAAAACAATTGCTCTTTCTGAACTTTCATCTAAACTTTGTGAGCTTTCATCAGATGAAACAGACTTTTCTTCTTGATCCTTCACACTAACTCCAATCACTTTCATCCATTCTGTAAACATATCTGGTTCTTTCACAATTTTAGCAATGAAAGCTTTAAACTCTCCTTTTTCATCCACAAACATATCCCAGCTAAATCCTTCTGGTAACCTTTCATCTTCCTGATTGATTAAGCATGCTTTGCTGTCGGATGAAATGTATTTATCCCAGCTGAAATTTTCTTGATTTACTAAACATGCTCTCTTTGAAGAATCCTCTATCACTTTTCTACCATGAGCCACTTGTGGTTGTTGTTGTTGTTGTTGGCCAACTTGTTTATATATGGCTTTCCGGTAGTAGTCATCTTTTCCAAACATATTCTTTGCTTCATTTGCTTCTCTATTCTTGCATTCCCTCTTGAAATGACCTTTCTCCCTGCATCAAAAACAAGTAACTTTAGATTTATCAAAAACTAAAGTAGAAACATGTGCATCAAGAAAATCATTTCTTCCAGTAATCATCTTGAACTTTTCAGCTCTTCTCAGGACACTAGCTAGACACCATTTGATGTCCATGAGCTCCATTTCTTCAGCGTCTATCTGATCGTAATCTTCCTTTGTCAGCATAGGATTTCCGATCCTCCCTGCAACTAAACCTTCATAGGATTGTAGCACAGTTGCAAGTAAAGACATGTGATCTTTTGCAATTTCTTCAGAAAAGCTTTGACCTTCTGGAAGATTCAATGCATTGTTGCACTGTATTACACAACCACCACTTTTTGTACTTTGAGAATGGAAACTTGATGATGAACTCTTTGGGTTAACACTTGGGTATGAAGAGAAACCACTGCTGCTATTAGGACTTTGATCAGCATTTTCAGATGAATTTCTAGCATTAAACGCAGTTTGAATCTTCGGACTTCTTTCAACCTCTTGAACACTGCCTTTGTAATACATTTTCACATCTTGTTGACCACTCGGATTATTCATCCTTGCAATCTTTTGCTATTCAAGATCTTGACCCTCAATCTTCTCAATAAACTGAGAAATCGTCAAATCATCATATACTCCAGTGTTTTTTAAGATCATCAAGTAAGTACCCCACTCCTTTTGAGGTAAAGCGTCAGCTAACTTGTCGACCCATTCTTCACGATCTTTGGTTATGCTTAACATCGACATAGATCTCACTAAATGACAATATCTTTCAATTAGTTTCTTTGTATCTTCCCCGGGGAAACTAGTGAAGAGATCAAATTCCTTTTTAAGCAATGCTTTTTTACTCTTAATCATCTTTTCACTTCCCTCAAACTTGATTATAAGAGCATCCCAAATTGATTTTGAAGTTTTGTCATGTTGAAGCAATACAAAGATGTCTTCTTTAATGGCTTGCTGAAGTAAACCAATCATCATCTTTTCGGCTTTGTACATGTCACATTCTTTGTCACTGAATTCAGAGATTTCTTTTATAACTTGCAGATCTGTACGTGGTAGAACATACTTCTTCAAAATACATTCCCAAGATCTCAGATGGTTAGCTTGAACCCAGTTTTCAAACCTATCTTTCCATCCGCAATACTCCTCAATGCTCATTAGCTTCGGGGGTTTTTGCATTTTTCCAGTTTCATTTTCTAAAACCCAGTTTTCAAACCTATATTTCCATCTGTAATACTCCTCAATGCTCATTAGCTTCGGGGGTTTTTGCATTGTTCCAGTTTCATTTTCAAAATTCATGTTTTGAGCAATGGAAGCCGGAGTAGTCGGAGATGTGGCAAATGCGTTATAAAATTCTACACTCATGATTCGGTAACACGTTTTTCAAAAAACAGCACTTTTCAAGCGAAATTACTATTCAAGCGGAATAGCCAATTCAAGCGAAATACTCACTCAAGCGAAATCACTCAAGCGAGATTATGTCTTCAAGCGGAATCACCAATTTCAAGCGGAATACCAGTTTCGAGCGGAATCACTGATTTCGTTTGAAACTTTTCAAGCGAAATAGCTCACTGAAGCGAAATAAGACTATTTCAAGCGGAATCAGCCAAGCGAAATTTCAATCTCGAGCGGAATAACGACTTTGAAGTGGAATCAGAAAGTATTCGTTCAAGCGGAATCAGAACTTTGGTCCATTTTAGTCACTTTTAATCCGAATTTTGTCTTGAAACTCTCAAGGGTTTGTTAAAATGCGGTTTTACACGATATGTGAGAAAATTAGCCGATTTTAACCGTAAAAACTTGTTGATTTTGAAAAGAGGGTGTAGAAAACAGAAATTTTGAGCTGAATCAGTAAGAACTCCTCTTCCTGAGCTCTGATACCACTTGTAGGATCGTTGTGCGACCCGAATAAGTCGTTCAGAGGAGTTTTAATCTATTTCAAAGGCGGAAACAGAGAAATAGACTTTGAAACAGCTTGCAAATCACTTTAAACTTCTTTCTGATTGATATAACACTGATTACAATCACTGGACAAACCGGCAGCACCTCGGTATCCAAATCATAAACTGTTACATATGATTTCGCTTGTAAGGTATATATAGAGATGTGATTCCGCTTGAAAGTGGCAGTGTGCATTTCAAGCGAATTAGTAATTTGTTGATTCCGCTTGAAAGTGACAAATGTCATTTCAAGCGGAATTACTTCTTTCAAGCGAAATCACCTTTAATTCTACTATCTCGAACTACGTGCCCTGATCTAACAATTCTAATGTAAGACTCGATACAAGACGAAGTCGACAGATGTAGGCACCAACAGTTATTATAATTCGAAGTGTACGGGCGGAGCCCGTACTCTACGGGGGTCCCAAGGGGGCAGCGCCCCTGGGCGCAGGGTCCAAGGGGCGGCAGCCCCTGGCTGGGGTCGAGCTGAAAATAAAATTTGTGAAAATTCGTCCTAATTTTTCAGACAAAAATTGAGGCATGTTTTAATGCATTTTTTAATTAAATTGGAAGATAACTGCCAGAGGCAGTTTTCTGCAAACATCCCCAAAATTCGTACACACAGTTTGATCATCTTCCTGGTTCGAAAATTCACATACACACGAACATATCCTGGTTCAATTTCTCATAAAATCATAGTTGTATCCGATTGAATTTTTCGGGTGAACCACCGAAATAATTTGATCTGAGAGTGATTATGTCACACCCCCAAAATCCACCATGCGTAGTATCACCGCTTGGAGACGTGACATGACCAGGATCGAGCCACCAATCATATTGAACAATGTAATTAAGTAAATAAAACCAACCATAATACAATTGGTGAGCAAAAGCTAGTTAACCAAGTTTAAATTAAACAGCGGAAGCATAAACGTAAGTCCAAAACATAAGTTCCATAGTTCATAAGTTTAAAGTCCAAAACGTAGGTTTAATAAGTTCATAAGGATTAATTGTTTAACACGGATCATGACAATCCATATTCCACCACAACCGCCTCCTCGTGCAAAGATCCATAAGCATTTAACGACCTGTAAGGCATGTAACAAAGAGTCAACAACAAAGTTGAGTGAGTTCACGTTTGGTTGTTTAGTTTTAAGTTGTTTCCAAAAACGTGGTTTGTCTTTCGTTGGCATAATTGCCATGGGGGTTACCCCATAGTTGAAAGTATGTTTAACCAGTTCCTTCTTTATTACCCAAACCGTTTCCATTATCAGTGGGGGCTTCCCCGTGTGAACTACTAGACCATACCATATCGACCACTAACGCAAATAAGTTGTGCCCTACATTAGTGTCTATCATCATTGACAGTTTGCCATAGTCCATTAGTACACGCCCGTCCGACTGGCACGGTGTGAGGTTTGTTAAACCTAATAGCGCTATTAACTAATTACCCACTCGCCATTGGCCTCGGCGATTAAGTCGATATAAAATGAGGGACTTCATGATAGAGTTTTGTCTAGTAAGTTTTAAGGTTGTTGTCATACCCAAGGAGGACGAACGTACGTATTGTACACAAGGAGAATACGCAGGATTAATATTGGCATCCTACCTATGGAGGATGGCCGTACATATCCTACCCAAGGAGGATATGTAGGTTACGTTTTAAATTCTTTAACCCATTCCCAACCACCGGGAATCCAATGCCTTAGAAAGTGTGTGAACTCACCTTGGTTTGCTCGGTTAGATTAATTACTCTAAGAATCAGGAAATCAAGCACGTCCTAATAAGGTACATATAACAATCAGTTTCTCATGCATAACACGTTTCCTACGTACGGTTTATTTATTCATTACTTCTATCACATACCACACAATTCAAATGTCAAGTTATATTGTTAAGTTACATTATTTTACCCTAAAATAATATAACTATCTCACAAAATAAACAAGTATCCACACAAGTGGTCTAATATAAGATATATATTCCAAATATATATTTACCCATTCTTATTTACAAAAACCAACCTCCGACACTTTGTATTTTGTTACAAAAATTATGGCGAAGTTTATATTCGAAACACATGTTATAAAATATACTTGTAATGCTTGTTTAGAAAAATATTTTCTAAGTGTTGGAATTTTTAGAAAATTTCGCCAGAGTATCCTTTGTAAATGGAGGTGTCTATGCTCATAAGCATATCATTTTCTTTTCAAACAATTCTTAATCAACAATATACAACTTTTACTTACCCAACTTGTCAAAAACAACCATAAACTATAAACTCATGAACTTGAGAATTTATAAAAATATGAAGTAACTCACTAGTGTCCTTAGTAAGTCTTGTTACCTTTTAAAATGTGATTAGTTCTTTAAAAACTTTATTTTTAAAGAGTTTGTGTGTTTACAACTTCCACCATATTTTCTAACAATATTTCTTCATGAAAGTTTCTAGTTACACAAGTGTTTCTACACTTGTTTATCCACCAAAAATGTGATTAGTTTATGTAAGATCCAAGTTTTAATGAAACTTATATTATTCACTTCGTTCTTTTGAAAAACCACTCATGGATCTTTAGATCTACATGATTATCACCTACTTTGATCTTTATTTTTCAAGAAAAATATTCATTCATTCAAGTTCATAGTATATGTGTGGATGATTCCATCATCCTACCACATTCTTACTTTCTCATCTTGCTAGATCATGTTTTTAATCATGATCTAGCAAGGCCATATGATGATCCATATCAACAACATGAGTAAACAATAACCAACAAGCATCAAAACACATGAATATCATGATTTCTTCATCTAACAAGTTTATGTTCATGTCTTCTTCATAAGGTTCATTAGTGTTCTTAATATTTTGATCATTATACATCATTAACCACTTAAACAACATGTAAAATGCAAGGATCTAAGTTCTTACCACTAGTTCAAGACTAGGGAAGTTCAAGTGAAGAAATGTGGTAGATAAAAGAAGATAGAGAGTGGTCCTTCAACTTCCGAACACACCGAGCTTCGTTGTATGCCTTCTAACACCTTTGTATGCTTGTAGAATGGATGAAACAGGATTGAAGGTGATGGTAGGGCGGTGGTGGTTTGCGGTCGTGACCAAGAGGGAGAGAGGAGAGTATGAGGGTGTTGTTGGTGTGTAGATTATGATGAATGAGGGACTAGAGGTTTATAAAGAAATCCTTCCAACACTCCTTAACCCTTTGTGTAATGTGCTTGTAAAGTACTAGACATAATCTCATTTTTAATTCAAAGAAATCAAGGGTCGGGGCTACTTACACAACCGGTTTAGGGGGGGGGGGGTTGGTCTAGTTGGGTTTCAATTGTTTAGTTACTAATCTAGTTAGAAATCAAGTGTTTAGTTAGTGCATTATGGTGTGTTATTAAATATATAGTGTGTTAGGGTGTTCGGGAACCCTAACTAGTTCAGAAAAATAAAAACAATGTGTTTGACAATATTTTTGTGTTCCGGGTAAAGTCCGGTTGTTCGGTTCGGTGTTGTTTCGTTAAAGTGTTTAATTAATCCGTAATGTGTCCTGTATATATTTTTTTGTAACATTTTTAATTTTCAACACTCAAAAAAGCATAACGGATTATTTAGTAACTTTTCCGTACACTACTAGTATGTTAACAAGCACATGTAAGTATAGCACAGTAATCAGAAAGCAGTTAAGTGATTCAGCACAGTCATCAAGCACTTTAATTATCATTAATAAATTGTACGGATACATGGAATTATGAGGGTTGTCACATTCTCCCCCTATTAAGAAAATTTCATCCCGAAATTTAGCACGTGGTTACTGAGGAAGCTAGTTATGTTGCGTTGGTTTCCTGGTTTTCCTGGGGTGTCACATTATCCCCCCGTTGATTCGGAATTTCGTCCCAAAATTCTGCAGTAGCTTCAGCCTCAGTAGTGGTTGCACTTTTCTTAAATAGCTGGGGGTACTTGAGTTTCATTTGGTCTTCTCGTTCCCAGGTATACTCTGGGCCACGACGGGAATTCCAACGAACTCGGACGAGAGGTATTCTGGTGTGCTTGAGAATCTTAACGTCTCGATCCGTAATCTCTACTGGTTCTTCGACGAATCGCAGCTGGTCGTCGATAGTGAGCTCCTTTAAGGGAACTATGAGGGTCTCATCTGACAGACACTTCTTCAGATTCGACACATGGAAAACGTTGTGAACTCCGCTGAGTTCTTCCGGTAGATTCAGCCTGTAAGCTACTTTGCCAATTTTCTCAATGATTTCGAGCGGTCCGACGTAACGCGGGTTGAGTTTGCCTCGTTTGCCAAAACGAACTACACCTTTCCATGGTGAGACTTTAAGTAGCACTCGATCCCCAACCTGGAACTCGAGTGGTTTCCTTCGCTTATCAGCATAGCTTTTCTGACGGTCACGAGCTGCCGCCATTCGCTGTCGTATCTGAGCAATCTTCTCGGTTGTGTCTACCACAAGTTCTGAGCCAGTGATTTAGCTGTCACCAACTTCTGCCCAACAAAGAGGTGATCGGCACTTCCGTCCGTACAATGCCTCGAACGAAGCGGCCTGGATGCTGGTGTGGTAACTGTTGTTATACAAAAACACCACTAACGGGAGATGTTTTTCCCAGCCATTGCCAAAGTCGATTACACATGCCCTAAGAATGTCTTCAAGGGTTTGGATGGTGCGTTCAGATTGCCCATCCGTCTGTGGATGATATGCCGTGCTCATGTCTAATCGAGAGCCAAAGGACTTGTACATAGCTTGCCACAATTCAGATATAAAACGTGAGTCTCGATTAGAGATGATGGAGGTTGGCACTCCGTGCCTTGATACCACCTCCTTTAGGTAGATGTCTGCTAGGGTAGAAAACTTGTCGGTTTCCTTGATAGCCAAGAAGTGCGCAGACTTGGTCAGTCGATCCACGATTACCCAAATGGTATCATTTCCGCGTTGAGATCTAGGCAGGCCAGTAACAAAATCCATGGAAATTTGCTCCCATTTCCATTTAGGTATCTCTGGTTGTTGAAGTAGGCCTGATGGTTTCTGATATTCGGTCTTGACTCTCGCACAAGTCAAACATTTACTGACGTAGGTTGCTATGTGGGCTTTCATGCTTGGCCACCAGTATGTAGTCTTGAGATCGTGGTACATCTTATCCGAATCAGGATGTACTGAATAACGAGACTTATGTGCTTCATCCATCACAAGCTCGCGTAAGTTGCCATAAAGTGGAACCCAGATGCGCCCTGTTACATAGTAGGCGTCGTCTTCCTTTTGTTCCAGCCGCTGCCTCGATCCTCGTAAGGACTCAGCCCTGATGTTCTCTGCTTTTAATGCTTTGACCTGAGCATCTCGTATCTAGGCGGGAAGACTAGAGTGAATGGTAAGCTGTAACGCACGTACACGCTTAGGTATAGTATCCTTTCGACTGAGGGCGTCGGCCAAAACATTGGCCTTGCTCGGATGGTATTTGATAGCGCATTCAAAATCGTTCAAGAGCTCGACCCATCGGCGTTGACGCATGTTTAACTTCTTTTGCTTGAAGATATGCTCGAGACTCCTGCGATCGGTGTAAATGGTGCACTTGGTACCGTACAGGTAATGTCTCCATATCTTAAGCGCGAAAACAACTGCTCCCAATTCCAAATCATGCATAGTGTAGTTCCTTTCGTGAACCTTAAGTTGGCGCGATGGGTAGGCAATGACCTTGTCACGTTGCATCAACACGCAACCAAGTCCTTGGATGGAAGCGTCGCAATAAACCACAAAATCTTTTGTGCCTTCAGGCAATGAGAGGATAGGCGCGCTACAAAGTCTATCTTTTAAGTGCTGAAATACGGACTACTGTGCATCACCCCAATGATAGGTGACACCCTTCTGAGTTAGCGAGGTGAGAGGTTGCACAATCTTAGAGAAATCCTTCATAAACCTTCTGTAATACCCTGCCAAACCCAAGAATTGGCGAATTTCTGTTGGTGTACGGGGTGCAGGCCAGTTCTTGATCGAGTCAACCTTGGATGGATCTACATGATTCCCATCCTTGTTTAACACATGGCCTAGAAAGTGGACTTCGCGAAGCCAGAAGTCACATTTCGAAAACTTGGCATACAATTGCTCTTTTCGGAGAAGTTCCAGAATAAGCCTCAGGTGTTGCTCGTGTTCCTCCTGACTCTTAGAATAGATCAGGATGTCGTCGATGAACACTATGACAAACTTATCCAGGTAAGGCTTGCACACTCGGTTCATGAGATCCATGAAGACCGCAGGTGCATTCGTTAATCCGAAATGCATAACCAGAAACTCGTAATGGTCGTAACAAGTTCTGAATGCTGTTTTGGAGACGTCCTCCTCTCGGACTCTCAGCTGATGGTATCCCGATCTCAAATCAATCTTAGAGTAATAGCTCGACCCTTGCAACTGGTCGAACAAGTCATCAATGCGTGGAAGAGGATAACGATTCTTCACGGTCACCTTGTTGAGTTCGCGGTAGTTAATACACATTCTGAAAGTACCATCTTTCTTCTTCACGAATAACACTGGAGCTCCCAAAGGCGAAGAGCTAGGACGTATGAAACCCTTTTCCAAGAGTTCTTGTAGTTGCGTGGACAGTTCTTCAAGTTCTGATGGAGCTAGACGATAAGGTGCTCGAGCTATTGGCACTGCTCCAGGAGCTAGCTCGATTTGAAACTCGACTTGACGATGAGGCGGAAGACCAGATAATTCCTCGGGAAATACCTCAGGAAAGTCACGTACAATAGGTATGTCTTCTATCTTCCTTTCTTCTGAGGATGTATCAGAAACGAGGGCTAGAATAACAGTGTGGCCCTTTCGCAAACACTTATGGGCTTTAAGGAAAGAGATGATGCCCACAACAGCACCACTCTTATCGCCATGAATTACAAGGGGTTATCTACCAGAACGAGGGATGCGGACAATCTTCTCGTTGCAAAGAATTTCCGCTCGCTGATGAGATAACCAATCCATCCCAATAATAACGTCAAAACTACCCAGAACAATAGGAATAAGATCGATAGAGAAGGTCTGACCAGCTAGGACGAGGTTACAGCCCTTAACTATGTGTGTGGCTTCAAGAATTTTAACGTTTGCTATTTCTACCGTGTGTTTGGTGTTCAGAAGCGTTGGAGTGCGCTTAAGCATTTAGCTAACTTTTAAGGACACATAACTAGTATCGGCACCCGAATCAAATAAAACAGTAACAAAGAAGTCGTCCAGAAGAAACTTACCCATCACAACGTTGGGATCGTTCCTTGCATCTCCCTGACCAATCATGAAGGCACGACCTCGGGTGCCATTGCCATTATTATTATTACCCCCGTTGTTGCCTCCATTGTAGTTCCCGTTTCCTTGGTTGTTGTTGTTCTGATTCTGGTTCAGCTGGGGACAGTTCTTTTTAAAGTGGCCTTCAGCGCCAAACTGAAAGCATCCTTTGTTGCCCCGCTGTTGCTACTGCTGGTGGTTCTGTGGAGCTTGTTGTTGTTGTTGGCAATTCTGATTCGCAGGACGTGGGCTCCTGCAATCCTTAGCTTCATGACCCAGCTTGTGACATCTCTGACAGCGACCCTTGTTGCACTGCCCACTGTGGTGCAAATTACATCGATTGCACTTAGGGTGATTTCCCTTGTACCCACCCTGACCTTGATTCCCAGAAGACTGCTAACTGGGGCTCCTGTACTCATCTGTCTTTCGCTGCTGGGACTGAGCTGAAGTAGAACCCTTTCTCGAATTTCCATCCCACTTGCGCTTGTTATCATTGGGAACATCAGAAGTAGTAGCGCTAATAAGCTTGGGCAGCCTGTTCTGCTCAACTGCCTGATCAGTGAGACGATGAGCCAACAGAATGACTTGCTGAATAGTGCCAAGATTAGCTGAGGTCACGTGGCTTTGAATTTCTGGCACCAAACCCTTAAGGTACAACTTAATACGTTTGATGGGAGGATCCACCATAGTGGGGCACAAGATGGCTAATTCATTCGATCTCTTTGTGTAGGCCTCGATTTCAGACCCCGTCATCTTCAAATTGAAAAATTCCACCTCCAGCTTGTGGATGTCATCACGACTGCAGTACTCCTCTTTGATCAGTTCCTTGAAGTCATTCCATGGGGTGGCATTAGCAACCGCCAGCCCAAGCAGTTGAACCTGTGCTTTCCACCAAGTTAACGCAGCACCTTCCAGCGTTCCAGTAGCAAATTTCACCCTACGATCTTCAGGGCATTCACACATCTCGAAAACAGATACGAGCTTCTCGAACCAGTGAAGAAGACCTACAGCTCCTTCTGTGTCGCTGAAAGTACTAGGTCGGCGGTCCATGAATGTTTTGAACGTACACACAGGAGGCTGAGCAGTTTGACCTGTGGTGCGAGAATAAAAGACAAGGTTAAGCACGAGGGTTGGTTTGCGAAGGTAGGATCTAAACGTCCTAGGATAGGTCAATGTAGCAGGTTATACCTCCTGCAGGGACAGCTGCGAGTGCCTCAGCAACTCGTTCATTAATCAAAACCGTCAACTGGGCTTGAGTTAGGTTGATACGTCCTCCGCGTCCGTTCATGATCTTCATAACGAAGCAACGTAAGTGAGAAAAGGTGTCGTGAAAGTGCGTAAGTGTGGGACGACAGGAGAGAGTAAGCACACAAGGTTCAAATAGCAATTATCATGTTAATTAATGCACAGCATGAACTATCTAACCAACAATATAACATAAATCATACCACCTATGGTGTCGAGTCTTGCACGTGGAGCGAAGCGTCGTTGTGGATCGTTGAGCACTTTACTGGTTATAGTTTGGTTTTATCAAAAAGCTTTTCCCTTTTTAAAACCAAGTTCACTATAACCAATGGCTCTGATACCAATCTGTCACACCCCCAAAATCCACCATGCGGAGTATCACCGCTTGGAGACGTGACATGACTAGGATCGAGCCACCAATCATATTGAACAACGTAATTAAGTAAATAAAACCAACCACAATACAATTGGTGACCAAAAGCTAGTTAACCAAGTTTAAATTAAACAGCGGAAGCATAAACGTAAGTCCAAAACATAAGTTCCATAGTTCATAAGTTTAAAGTCCAAAACGTAGGTTTAATAAGTTCATAAGGATTAATTGTTTAACACGGATCATGACAATCCATATTCCACCACAACCGCCTCCTCGTGCAAAGCTCCATAAGCATTTAAAGACCTGTAAGGCATGTAACAAAGAGTCAACAACAAAGTTGAGTGAGTTCACGTTTGGTTGTTTAGTTTTAAGTTGTTTCCAAAAACGTGGTTTGTCTTTCGTTGGCATAATTGCCGTGGGGGTTACCCCATAGTTGAAAGTATGTTTAACCAGTTCCTTCTTTATTACCCAAACCATTTCCATGATCAGTGGGGGCTTCCCCGTGTGAACTACTAGACCATACCATATCGACCACTAACACAAATAAGTTGTGCCCTACATTAGTGTCTATCATCACTTACAGTTTGCCATAGTCCATTAGTACACGCCCGTCCGACTGGCACGGTGTGAGGTTTGTTAAACCTAATAGCGCTATTAACTAATTACCTGCTTGCCATTGGCCTCGGTGATTAAGTCGATATAAAATGAGGGACTTCATGATAGAGTTTTGTCTAGTAAGTTTTAAGGTTGTTGTCCTACCCAAGGAGGACGAACGTACGTATTCTACCCAAGGAGAATACGCAGGATTAATATTGGCATCCTACCTATGGAGGATGGCCGTACATATCCTACCCAAGGAGGATATGTAGGTTCCGTTTTAAATTCTTTAACCCATTCCCAACCAACGGGAATCCCATGCCTTAGAAAGTGTGTGAACTCACCTTGGTTTGCTCGGTTAGATTAATTACTCTAATAATCAGGAAATCAAGCACGTCCTAATAAGGTACATATAACAATCAGTTTCTCATGCGTAACACGTATCCTACGTACGGTTTATTTATTCATTACTTCTATCACATACCACACAATTCAAATGTCAAGTTATATTGTTAAGTTACATTATTTTACCCTAAAATAATATAACTATCTCACAAAATAAACAAGTATCCACACAAGTGCTCTAATATAAGATATATATTCTAAATATATATTTACCCATTTTTATTTACAAAAACCAACCTCCGACACTTTGTATTTTGTTACAAAAATTATGCCGAAGTTTATATTCGAAACACATGTTATAAAATATACTTGTAATGCTTGTTTAGAAAAATATTTTCTAAGTGTTGGAATTTTTAGAAAATTTCGCCAGAGTTTCCTTTGTAAATGGAGGTGTCCATGCTCATAAGCATATCATTTTCTTTTCAAAAATTCATTCAAACAATTCTCAATCAACAATATACAACTTTTACTTACCCAACTTGTCAAAAACAAGCATAAACAATAAACTAATGAACTTGAGAATTTATAAAAAATATGTAGTAACTCACTAGTGTCCTTAGTAAGTCTTGTTACCTTTTAAAATGTGATTAGTTCTTTAAAAACATTATTTTTAAAGAGTTTGTATGTTTACAACTTCCACCATATTTTCTAACAATATTTCTTCATGAAAGATTCTAGTTACACAAGTGTGTTTCTACACTTGTTTATCCACCAAAAATGTGATTAGTTTATGTAAGATCCAAGTTTTAATGAAACTTATATTATTCACTTGGTTCTTTTGAAAAACCACTCATGGATCTTTAGATCTACATGATTATCACCTACTTTGATCTTTATTTTTCAAGAAAAATATTCATTCATTCAAGTTCATAGTTTATGTGTGGATGATTCCATCATCCTACCACATTCTTACTTTCTCATCTTGCTAGATCATGTTTTTAATCATGATCTAGCAAGGCCATATGATGATCCATATCAACAACATGAGTAAACAATAACCAACAAGCATCACAACACATGAATGTCATGATTTCTTCATCTAACAAGTTTATGTTCATGTCTTCTTCATAAGGTTCATTAGTGTTCTTAATATTTTGATCATTATACATCATTAACCACTTAAACAACATGTAAATTGCAAGGATCTAAGTTCTTACCACTAGTTCAAGACTAGGGAAGTTCAAGTGAAGAAATGTGGTGGATAAAAGAAGATGAGAGTGGTCCTTCAACTTCCGAACACACCGAGCTTCGTTGTATGCCTTCTAACACCTTTGTATGCTTGTAGAATGGATGAAACAGGATTGAAGGTGATGGTACGGTGGTGGTGGTTTGCGGCCGTGACCAAGAGGGAGAGAGGAGAGTATGAGGGTGTTGTTGGTGTGTAGATGATGATGAATGAGGGACTAGAGGTTTATAACGAAATCCTTCCAACACTCCTTAACCCTTTGTGTAATGTGCTTGTAAAGTACTAGACATAATCTCATTTTTAATTCAAAGAAATCAAGGGTGGGGGCTACTTACACAACCGGTTTGGGGGGGGGGGGTTGGTCTAGTTGGGTTTCAATTGTTTAGTTACTAATCTAGTTAGAAATCAAGTGTTTAGTTAGCGCATTATGGTGTGTTATTAAATATATAGTGTGTTAGGGTGTTCTGGGACCCTAACTAGTTCAGAAAAATAAAAACAATGTGTTTGACAATATTTTTGTGTTCCGGGTAAAGTCCGGTTGTTCGGTTCGGTGTTGTTTCGTTAAAGTGTTTAATTAATCCGTAATGTGTCCTATATATATTTTTTGTAACATTTTTAATTTTCAACACTCAGGAAAGCATAACGGACTATTCAGTAACTTTTCCGTACACTACTAGTATGTTAACAAGCACATGTAAGTATAGCACAGTAATCAGAAAGCAGTTAAGTGATTCAGCACAGTCATCAAGCACTTTAATTATCATTAATAAATTGTACGGATACATGGAATTATGAGGGTTGTCACAGATTACACGCCTCTCTGATCATCCGTCAAATTGAAATTTCCCAACAGAGATGATTCCTGTTGGCTTCTTTACCGGCTAAAGAGAACAATATGAATTTCTGAGTAAGACCACAAATACCCACACATACAATGAAGAAGGTAAAAAAAAAAAAACTCTTGGTATATTATTTCTTGATTATGATAACAAGCAAAGACAATACATAAATAGGAAAAGATGGGAACATAAAAAAGAAACAATATAATGGTGGCGGAAGACTTGGCAGAAGACTAGGCATGATGATGGGCAAGAGATAAGGAATAAAATATGGTAAATATTATCCCACAATATTCCCCCTCAAGTTGGAGTGTGAAGATTACGAACACCCAGCTTGCCAAGTAATGTCTGCAACTGCTTTGATCCAAGAGCTTTGGTGAATAAGTCTGCTATATGGAGTTTAGTGTTGATGTGAAGTGGTTCAATCTCTTGCGATTCTACGCGTTCACGAACGAAGTAGCAATCCATTTCTACATGTTTGGTACGTTCGTGAAAGACGGGGTTGTTGGCAATGTGTTTTATCGCAAGGTTATCACAAAAAAAGAGATGTGGGAGTCGCATGCATGGTGCCGAGATCCTTGAGGAGCCACCTCATCCAAAGGATTTCACTAACGGTTGTGGCCATGGCTCTATACTCAGCTTCCGCAGATGACCGTGATACAAAAGATTGCTTTTTGGATTTCCAAGATACGGGGGCGCCTCCAAGGAGAAGTAGATATCCGGTCCTTGATCTTCTGGTGATAGGACAACCGAGCCAATCGGAATCTGTGTATGCAACAAGGTTGCTTCCCCCTTTCTTGGGAAGTAAAATCCCTTGACCGGCTGTGGCTTTTAAATATCTAAGGACTCTTAAAGTAGCATCAAGATAGGTTTGACGAGGGTTAGCCATGAATTGACTTAGAATACTGACAGAGTGTGCAACGTCGGGACGTGTGGCTTGGAGATAAAGCAGTATTCCAATGAGCCAACGATAATGACTGGCATCAACACGGTCTTCTTCTTCCCCTATGTCCAGCTTCAGATTTTGTTCCATGAGCATAGGACTGGGGCGACAACCAAGCATTCCTGGGTCTTCAATAATGTTAAGAGTGTACTTTCTTTGGCTGAGAACCATGCCTTCTTCTGTTCGAGCAACTTCGATTCCCAAAAAATATTTGAGATTTCCAAGGTCTTTGATGCTAAATAGTTCATTGAAGAAGGACTTTGTCTCGCTTATTTTGTTGGCATCATTTCCAACCAAAATCACATCGTCTACCTAGATTAGGACTGCAACATATGTCTCTCCCCTTTTAAATATGAACAAGGAGTGATCCGCCTTGGACTGTATGAATCCGCCTTCGAGGATGGCCGAAGTGAATTTGTGATACCAATTTCTCGAGGCTTGTTTAAGACCATACAAGGATTTTCTCAAGCGACACACTTTGTTTCCCTTTTCCTTCTCAAAAACCTTGTGGTACCTTCATGTAAACTTCTTCATGTAAGTCTCCATGGAGAAATGCATTGTTTACATCCAACTGATGAACCAACCAATTCTTCTTGGCTACAATGGCCAGGATAGCTCGAACTGTAACTAACTTTGCAACAGGAGCAAAGGTGTTATGAAAGCCAACCCCTTCCAATTGTGTAAAGCCCTTAGCAACCAAACGAGCTTTGTATCTTTCAATGTCTCCATTTGGTTTGTACTTCATCTTGTACACCCATTTGGAATCAATGGCCATTTTCCCTTCAGGCAAATCTTCAAGAGTCCATGTTCCATTCATTTCAAGGGCCTCTATCTCTTGTCTCATAGCCGCCCTCCAATTTTCATTCTGCACGGCTTGATTAAATGTTTTGGGCTCATCGTTATGATCGATGGCCGATAAGAAAGCTTTGTGAGAATTTAAAAATTTATCATAAGAGACATAATGAGACATAGGATGTACCGTCGAGGAGCGTTGATCAGGGATGGATGGCGCATGGTCGAGGGACGGTGGTAGTGTAACGTTATACCCATCAAGGCATTTGGATCTTACCCTTTCTCTTCTTTCTCTAGCCACTGGTTCGGGTTCGGTTTCACCCGTTTGTGGGGGTTCAGAATGCACGGGTTCTGTGAGCTTTTCATTGCTTTCAGTGGGTTCAATGGGCTCGGTTTCAGTGAGTTCAACGTCAACCCCTTCCTCATTTAGCTCTGCTTCTATGCAATTATCATTTTCTATGGCATTTTTAGTGGAATTAGGCTCATTGTTTTTAGCTGGACTTTTGTTATAATCTTCATAATACCAAGGTGGGAAGCTGAAGACCCCATCATTTTTGTCTAAGCATTGGGTTCCATTGTTTTTGTAAGGAAAAATATTTTCAAGAAACTTTACATCCCTTGAAATGATGATCTTATTTCTTTGTGCATCAAAAATCTTGTAACCCTTCGTTCCTATAGGGTAACCGAGAAATACCCCTGGCTTCCCCCTTTCTTCCGGCTTGTCTCCGTCTGTATCTGTGTTTCTGTAGTAAGCGAGACAGCCGAAGACTCTCAAGAGGTCAAAGTTTGGTTTTTCTTGGTGAACCAACTCGTATGGAGTTTTATTGTTTATGACTTTGGAGGGAAGTCGATTGATGATGTGGGCAGCAGTCAGGATACACTCCCCCAGAATTGTTTTAGGAGATTAGCCTCAAACCTAATCGGACGGGCCGTTTCAAGGAGATGTCGGTGCTTCCTTTCTACGACACCGTTTTGTTGAGGCGTATGTGGGCAGGTGGTTTCTAGGAAAATGCCGCATTCGGCATAAAATTTGGTCATTCGGTTAGAGGTGAACTCCCCGCCGTTATCACACCGGATGCGTTTTATGTTTTTGGAAAATTGAGTTTTGACAAATTGATGAAAGTAAATGAGACAATCGCTCGCCTCACTTTTATGTTTCAATAGGAACACCCAAACTGCCCGACTATAGTCGTCAACAATGGTAAGGAAATATCTTGCCTGAGTGAGTGAAGGCGTCCTATACCTTCCCCATATATCGCAATGTAAAAGTTCAAAGCAATCCCCAGTTTTAATAGAACTAACAGGAAAGGGCAATCTTTTATGTTTAGCTTTAACACAAGAATCACAAAAGAACGTACTAGTTTTTGAAGGAAGACCAACGAAATCAAAACATGAAAGTTTGTCTCGTGATGCATGTCTTAAACGTTTGTGCCAAACATCTAGAGTCACCATCATAGCTCTTCTTTCACTACCCACTGTTGATACATATTATGTGGACGCGACTCGGTTCGGTTCGACTCAGTTCGGTTCGACCCGGTTAGGTTCGGCTCAAGCCCGACGTCACGACGTTCCTCCGTCGTGCGCCCCAGAGTTCGACACGCGAAGCACGAAGCGCCGCGAGCCGGTTCCCGCTGCCACATCATCATGACATCATCATGATGATGTCATGATGATGTCATAAGTTGACTAAACATTACAAATCTACAAATTTGATTTACGTAAAGAATGCATGGACCAATCAACTTGTAGTGGGCCGAATCAATTCACTTGGGCCGGAACTACTCTTTGGGCTAAAACAACTAACTGGGCCGGACCCCCATAAACAACATGTATGTCGACGAAACACATCTTGTTTCGTAGACTTTGATGATAATGTTATTGTGTTTCATCGACGAAACATTTGTTTCGTCGACTATGAAGTGTTTCGTCGAGATGTGGTTCAGTATATATACACAGATAACAGACAGAACACTTAGGCAAGTCTGAATAGATTTGAGAGCGAACACTGTAAACACACACACACTGAGATTTTATGAGAGCATCTTGTAAACATTGTATTGTAAACGTTTTCTAGATTAATACAATGGAGTGTTAATCGGTGAATCCTGTGTTTTACGTGTTCGTCACTTGGTTTAACTTACCCATTTGGATTCCGCACTTTCGGGTTTGTCGGAAAACAGGGAATAGAGGTTACTCGATCCTCCGGGTGGACCTACAATTGGTATCAGAGCATTGGCTCGATTCCTTGTTAAAACCAAGTTGATTTTCTTGTGTTTTTCTTGATTTTGAGCTTTGAAAAATCATACATTTTCTGGAAAAACCTTGTTAAAACCTTGAAAATCTTTATTGTTTTGCTTATAGCTCATATAAAACCTTGTTATAACTCTTGTATACATGTTAGTTTTAGGTTTTTATTGAACTTTATTTGCAAAAGTGTGTTTAAAAAATTTCTGGTAACTTGAATCTTTATCCAGTTCATCAAATCTTCAAACTGTTCTTGAATAATATCTGAGTTTGATCTTTATTTGTGTCTGAATGATTGTGTTTGTGTTTGTTGTTTTGATTATTAAACAATTGTTTGACTATTGTTACATAAAAATGATGATATTTATTTGAAAACAGTATGGCCGAAAGTAAGGTTTGGTTTGACAATTTTGTATTGTGTCAGAAGGATAAGATTTGATCTTGCAAGTTGTGTGTCTACATTTTCAACGAAAAGGAGCCTGTTTCGTCGCACAAGAATTGAGCCTGTTTCGTGGCACAAAGAATTGGGCCTGTTTCGTCGCACAAGTTCTCCTGTTTCGTCGAACATCATTGTTTCGTTGAACATCATTGTTTCGTCAAATATCACAGTTTCGTCGTACATCTTGTTTCGTCGTACATCTTGTTTCGTCGTACAGAATCATTAATTGTTTCATCGTTCATTACTGTTTCGTCGATCATTAACCTGTTTCGTCAAGTAATATAGTTTCGTCGAACTGTTTAAAATTTTTAACAGTAGCTTTGTAAATCATATTTAACAGTTTGATTTGAGTGATTTATTCAGGTATTCGTCATTATATACTCGAAATGAATCCAAATTGGTGGGGTAATCCGTCAACTGCAGAGAGCAAGTATACAAACACACGTTTATCTCCCTCATGGGTTGAATCACCTGTTCCCACATCTAATACAGAAAGCAAGTATCGAAGCACCGGTTTGTCACCATCATGGGCTGAATCTCCCGCACCCGCGTCTTCGCAAGCGAATTAAATGTCGACAGGTCAATGGGCGTTTGTTTCAAATCAAACTCCAAGTATTCAAAGTATACTCCTAAGCGAAAGCGAGACCGGAAGTCTAAATCGTCCACCGAAACTGATGAACATAAATGAATATCCTGGATGGGTAGATAGATTTCAGACGTATGTCAATGGGCAAAACACGGAATTGTGGTTATGTTTTACTACAGATTTCGATCAAGCTCTTGAGGTTGCCGCTTCAACTGCCATGACATTTGCAGATCTTTTGAAAGACCAGAAAAAGGCATATGATTTAGAAAAGAAAGCATATGCTATTCTGACTCGGGCGATGAGCAAGGAAATATATCATCAGTACGTCAGTTTCAAGACGTCAAAGCGATTGTGGGATGCATTGAAGACAAGGGGTCTAGGAAATGAAAAGTCACGCCAATTGCGACATGACTTACTCAAAAAGGAGTTTGATGGGTTCACATGTATGGAAAGTGAATCTTTGGGAGATATGACAAGTCAATTCTATCATCTGCTGACTGAATTGGGTAATTATGGGGTAGTAACAACTCCAGCAGAGGTAGTCACAAAGTTTGCCGATGCATTGCCACCTCAGTGGAATAGTTTCTTGGAAATCCTGAAGTACAATGGCGCATTGGCTACGACAAACATCAATGACTTCATTCAGCTCTTGGAGAACAAAGATCAGTAAGAAACTCTAAAGGCAAAAAGGGTTCCAGTGCGACAAAATCCTGATATGTATTATGGAGCTTCTAGCACTTCTGCAAGACCTACTTCACACGCTCCAATTCAAACGGCGTTTGTCACAAGGACAGGTTCATATGGCAATCCGATACAAGTTCCTGTAAAGCCAGCTTCAACCATAGACTTGTATGGAAATCCACTACAACCAGCTCCACAACAGCAAAGCTATCGGCCATCTACCGTAGCAACTTATTTGTATGGGAATCCACTTCCTCCTCAACAACAAGCTTGTTATGGAAGCACATCATCTGCTGGTCAGCCATCAGAGTCAAATACAGTACGACTTGACACGTCAAACTTCTCCAAAGTTAGCGTTGAAGTAGCTAAAGATCATATGGAGATACTAAACACATTGGTGAGCTCGTATTGTGGGTTGATTGCAGGGCAGATCGGAAACATCAATCTAACTCAAGAAGATTATCAGTAGATCGATAAAGAAGAGATGGATATGATGGACATCAAATGGGCTTTCGCTAGTGCTGTTAGGGGAGCTAAAGACTTCATGGAACGGACGGGTCGAACCAGCTTGGAAAGCAAGAAAGACACCAAGTATGGGTTCGATAAGCAGTCTGTTAAGTGCTTTAACTGTGGCGAATATGGTCATTTCAAGCGTGAATGCACAAAGCCAGCTCAGCATGGGAACCAGAATCCTTTCAGAGGTCAAGGCAACCAGGCGAATCAGAATCAAGCCAGGAATGATGATCGCGCCTTGGTCCCTGCAAACAATCAAGCAGGACCATCGAACATCAATCAAGCTCTTGTGGTGCAAATCGATGAAGGTTGCGACTGGTCAATGCAATTAGGCATTGGTGATCAGGGAGGAACAGCTTGTTTTGCTGAAACTGCTAAGGATTTGAAGCACGCCAGTGGTGGAGAATCTTCCGCCAGTGGTGGTGAATCTTCAGATGAAGAGAGTTCTGGTTATTCAAGGAGTTCAGATGAGGAAACCTCAACTTCAGGCGATGACAATGTATCTAGTGGGAGAATCGATGCATATATCGATGAATTGTTAGGAGAAGCTGCAGCAAGGAATGATAGAAGATCTATTCTGGTGGATCAAGCTACTTATTCTTCTTCTTCTCTTCATTCAGCCTTTATGGCTAATGGCAGCAGTTCATCAAGCCAGGTATGTTTCGATGAACCATCTGTTGTTAATTGTGATAATTGTGCTAGCTTAAGTGTTAAATATGCTGATTTGGATGCTAATATGTCTGAGTTGCAAAGCAAACATGATGCTTTAAATGCTGAATTGTTTGACTTGCAAAACAAACATGTTTCGTTAGATGCTAAGTGGTGTGATTTGCAAAGCAAACATGAGGCTTTGCAAAACAAATATGAAGTGACAAATATCCATAATCAAAAGTTGATAGTGGATCTTTCGAAATGCAAAGAGGCTAACATGTTTTATGAAAACCATGAAAAGGAGTTTAAAACGGTGGTTGCAAATTTAAGAAAAGATAAAACCGAACTACAAAAAAATGGTTTCAAGAAAACAAACAGACACAAACTATTATATTAATCGTCTTGAGATTATGCAAAAAGAGTTAGCCTGTACAAAGTGTGAAAGTGAGGCGATCCGACTTAAGCTAGACAGTTATTCAAACTCTAGATACGTACTGGATCACATCATTGGCACACAAAAAGAGAAAAATGATGTCACGTGCATTGGATATAAGAAATGTCCACCACCTGTTAGACAAAATTATGATTCAATGCCTGATGAGGAGTATAGAACTCATTATGAAGAATCTGTTCCTTTAGACATTGAGGAATTTGCAACGGGACTTGGATACAAACCGGAAGTATCATCAGATTCGGATATGTCAGCAGATACATTTGTAACTGCTGAACAAAATCAGGATCCTCCAATCATTATTGAGGATACTGATTCTTCAAATGATGAATCTAATGATACTGACTCAGCACAGTCAGATGCGGTAATCAAAGAAGAGGACATACCTCTCGAGAATCATATTCTGTGTGATCCCCCCACAAAACCTGCTACGACTGTTCTGACCAAGTCCACGTCCACTTCCTCACAAGAGTCTGAGAGTGTGAATTTGTTGTACACTCTTGTTGGTGATGATAAAATCTATTCTGACAAAGATTTTCCTATTAAGAATGTTAATCAATCTTTAATTAGTAAAATTTTTGAAGATTCAACAAGTAAGTTCTTGGTAAAGACAGAATCACACGTTGTGGTAACACAGTGTCCTCGGATTCCAAGAGATGAAATTTGCAAACAAATGGCAATCAAAAATTACCAACAGAGAAAGTTCAGCAAAATCGCACCAAATCTAAAAGTAAATCACCGACTCAAGGTCAAAAGAAACAGACTCAGAAAAAGGACAAGAAAGTGAACTTTGTGAAATCAATGGGAACGGATAAAATTGTCACATTTGAAAACAAATCTAACGTAGATTTTGTTAATCAAGCGAAATTTTGAAAAGAAATGAACAAAACAGTTCAAAACCAAGTACCTCGGGATCACAAAGTTCATCATCGACAAGAAAATCACATGATACTTCGGGGTTTGTAGAATGAAGATCATGTTTTTCATGTGGTACATTTGGACACATTATTCGCAATTGTCCATATCTTCATAAACAAAAAGCCAAAATTGATGATCCCCATGACCAAATTGACTACAAGCGATCTGTTTCATCAAAACCAGATTCCCATCTTGTAAAAGAAAGGGAAAAGAAACAGAAACGCCAACAGGTTAAGAAAATTGAAAAAGCAATCAAAACTGATGTGGTTAACAAAACAACTGTTTCTGTCAAACCAGACAATTCAAAAACTTCAGACAATCATGAAGTTAACATTTTAAATAATAAAACTGGTAAAACAAAACAGACCTGGAAACCAAAAACGGTTACTGATTCAGGGGGAAGATCACAATTTCCACAACATCGAGAAGTTCAAGTAACTTACGTTGATGAAAATGGAAGACCCAAGACCACAAAGGCTTGGGTCCCCATCTCCAACTAATCATGTGAGTACATGTGCAAGGTGTTCCAGGAGGAACTTTCAGCAGTCATTGGATTGTTGATAGTGGGGCATCCAGGCACATGACAGGCGACATGAAACTTCTCTACGACGTTAAATCTATTAGAGGAGGTTATGTTGCTTTTGCTGGAGATAAAAGCGGATATATTACAGGAGAAGGAATTGTATCCAATGGGGTTGTAAGTTTTGACAAGATCAACTTTGTACAACAACTTGATCACAAACTTCTCAGCATTTCACAAATCTGTGATAAACAGTTTTCAGTACACTTTGACGTAAATGGATGTTACGTGCTGAAACCCGGCTTCAAGATTCCAAAAGAATGGATTCTCTTATCAGCTCCAAGGATAAACGATTTATATGTCCTTGATATGAGCCAAGCAATTACAACGACTGCACAAGCAACTTGTTTTATTACCAAAGCCATGGAAAAAGACTCAATCTCTTGGCACAGACGTATGGGTAACATTCACTTACGAAAAATGAATCATTTGGTGTCGAATGAATTAGTGAATGGTGTTCTTCTTAAAAATTTCCATCTTCAAGACGTCTGTGTTTCATGCCAAAAAGGAAAGCAAACCAAGAAGCGACATCCGACAAAGAAGATCAACACGGTGGTAGTTCCTCTTGAACGTTTGCACATGGATTTGTTCGGTCCTGTCAAGCACAAAAGCATCAGGAATGATCGATACTGCCTCGTGATAACTGATGATTATTCAAGATTTTCTTGGGTAGCGTTTATGGCTCACAAGAGTGAAACTTTCGGTATTATCAAAAACTTGATCATTCAGATTGAGAATTTGTATAAGTTGAAGGTTATACGGATACGCAGCGATAATGGTACTGAATTTAAGAATCATGCCATGGCGGAGTTTTGCACATCAAAAGGTATTCTTCACGAATTTAGTGCGGCTTATACTCCTCAACAGAACGGCGTCGCTGAACGTAAGAACCGTACATTGATCGAGACTGCTAGGACTATGTTGGTAGAGTCGCAGCTGCCCATTCCATTCTGGAGTGAAGCTGTGGCCTCCGCATGTTACACGATGAATCGAGTCCTTACAGTCAAAAGACACAACAAGACCTGCTTTGAGCTTCTTCACAAACGGAAACCAGATTTGTCATATCTTGAACCGTTTGGAGCTCCTTGCAAAATGATCGATCCTAATGGAAAGTTTGGGGCAAAAGCTATTGAAGGTCACTTTCTTGGTTATGCCACCCCGAACTTAAGAGTCTGGAATCTAGAGACTAAAAGGGTCGAGGAATGGTCTGAGGTCAGAGTACAAAGACACACTTTGCCAGTCAAAAATACAGGTCAACCATGGATGTTTGAGTACGATGACCTTTTCAATTCGATCAATGATGAAGCAGTTGAAGAAAATGCTGCGGCAAGGATGTTTTTCGAGAGTGACAACGCAACAGAATCACCGTTGGTTCGTCCAATTATTGTCAATCAAGAACCATCTTCAGTGAACAATAATGCTCTCGACAATGAGGATTTTCATGATGCAACCGAACTGAACGAATCTTCAGAGGATGAAGAATTTCTAGATGCAGATCAAGAAGCTCCTACATCAACTGTTCATGGTACTTCAGAGGCTACACCTCCAGTGGACTTCCCTAAAACAGCTGAAGCTACTGCATCATCCTCTTCGTCAGTTTCGGGTATTGAATTAGTTGTTGATCTCAATCTTAACAATCTGGGTACGAACATTCCAGTTCCAGAAAACCCTGAAACAAGAATTCACAATACCCAACCTCAACAAAACATCATCGGTAATGTACAGAGTGGCATTCAAACAAGAAACATGTTGCGAAACAACAACAACAACGCAGGCTTGTATGCGGCGATTCGAGAATCTGGTCAACAGAATGATTGGTCTTTCGCGTGTTATGTCTCACAGGAAGAGCCAAGAACTTGGAAAGAAGCTTTGAAAGATAACTCTTGGGTTGAAGCAATGCAGGAAGAACTGCAACAATTCCAGAAACTTGGTGTCTGGAAGCTCGTAGAGAAACCTGCTGATTACAAGAAGATTGGTACCCGTTGGGTGTATAAATGCAAAAAGGACGACCGTGGAATCGTTATTCGGAACAAAGCAAGATTGGTCGTTCAAGGTTTTCATCAGATTGAAGGTATAGACTACAACGAAGTGTATGCACCTGTTGCACGTCTGGAAGCAATTCGGATCTTTCTAGCTTATGCTTCATACAAAGGATTCAAGGTTTACCAGATGGACGTCAAAAGTGCATTCTTACATGGTCTAGTGGAAGAAGAGGTGTATGTCGAACAGCCTCCAGGTTTTGAAGATCCTATTCATCCCGATCGGGTTTGGTTGCTGAACAAAGCTCTCTATGGTCTACATCAAGCACCACGAGCTTGGTATGCAACCTTATCTAATTATCTGCTGGAGAATGGATTTCGCAGAGGTCTTATCGATTGCACTCTCTTCATAAAAGAACAAGATGGATATCTTCTACTGGTACAGGTATATGTGGATGATATTATATTTGGTTCTACTAACAATGTTATGTATAGGGATTTCAAGCGTGTAATGCAGGATAAATTCGAGATGAGCGCTATGGGGGAGATGACTTTCTTTTTGGGCTTGCAAGTGCAACAAACGAAGTCTGGGATTTTCATCCATCAGACTAAGTATGTCCAAGACATCTTGAGCCGATTCCAGATGTCCGACACATCGCCCATTGGTACCCCACTGCAGCAAAATCACGGAATCAATCCAGACTTGAAGGGTGAAGTTGTTAGCTCTTCATATTACCGCGCGATGATTGGATCCCTTATGTACCTCACAACATCAAGACCAGATATAATGTATCCAACATGCCTGCTAGCCAGATATCAAGTGAACCCAAAGGCCTCACATCTTGAAGCTGTAAAGAGGATTTTTCGTTATTTGAAGGGTTGCCCAGACACCGGTCTATGGTACCCTAAGGATGGTAACTTTGACTTAGTCGCTTTCAGTGATTCTGATTTTGGCGGATGCAAAATCGAAGGCAAATCCACAACGGCTGGATGTCAGTTTTTAGGAAATCGCCTCGTAACATGGCAGTGCAAGAAGCAGACTTGTGTCGCTACATCAACTTGTGAAGCTGAATACATTGCTGCCTCAATTTGTTGCTCCCAAGTCCTGTGGATATAACAGCAAATGCGCAATTACGGTTTTGAATTCCTAACTACTCCTATTTTAGTCGATAATTTGGCTGCCTTATCTATCACTAGAAATCCTGTGCAGCATTCAAAGACCAAACACATCGAAATTAAGTATCACTTCATACGTGATTGCTTTGATAAAAGGCTAATCGATGTTGTTAAAGTCAACACTGATGACCAACGTGCCGACTTATTTACCAAAGCATTTGATAAATCAAGATTTGACTTTTTATTATTGGTAAACGGCATTAAGGTCAAGCAAGAGTAATCCGCATCGGAAAATCGTTTTTGTAAATATCTTTGTATTTTTCAAATTATTGTAAATTTGTTGATTTTAGGGGGAGTAAATCCAAATTTGAAAAATTAAAAAACATCGAAAAATTTCAAAACCCAAAAACAATAGAAAAACAAAAATGAGTTTCCTGGCGAGCAAAAGAGAAAATGATAGTACATCAGTGGTCTGTTGAAACCTTTTTAAACTGAAATGCAAAATGAAAAATGTTAAGCAGCTCTATATAAGATGTATCGGTAGGCTCACAATCATCTTAAAGTGTGCAGGGTGATATAAACCGAAATCGACTGAAGACCAGGTGGGAACCACTCATTGGCATATGGTCTTAGTACCGAAATTTCGTTTGAGAGATTGCTGAGGTTCTGAGATATGTGGTCTTTATGCTGTTTATCATCTGGGTATCATGGTTGTTTCTTTTACCGAAACAAACGGAGACGAAGTCTAGATCTTCCATGATATCATACTTACGTGTACATACTGCATACGACCTCAATAAGTGATCAACAATCACATGTCCACAAAATAAGTGATAATATATCACATTTATCCGGGAGTCAAGTTCGTCTCTTTGTTGTACGAAAGTACTGACCTGTTCTCAGACTTGCTCCTGTGCCCTCATGCATATGAAAATCAAGTTCCTCATCAATAAGTGATTCTATCACATAGGGCTTGTTTTCATCAAAATAAGTGAGTTTCTCACATTTTCATATACGGTCAAACAGATGATAAATGGTATACTCACCAGTAAGATGAACCCTCGTGCATACCTTGATACGGAAATGTGTCGTGATGTGGTTGAACACCGGTCAGTAAGTATAAATCATACCTTAACGTATCCCCTCGTCATGATTACATCTGATAAGTTGAGCTTATGTGGATAACAATACCGATAATCGTTATAGGATGCTTATCTAAATGTTAACAAAAAGAACAACAAGAGCGTTTTGGCATGACCGTACACTGATATGATTCTCTTACCCTCGAAACTCGCAAAAAGAATGTTTGTTTATATTTACTTTTCTTTAGTTTCTGCAACTCTGTATATATTTATTTACTGCTTTCAGTCTTTACATTTGAAATATTCAAAATACCAAAAAGATTTTAGGTGTGTTTTAATATAAACTTTATATAAGTCAAAAAGATTTTTTTCTGCTTTAGTTTTGATTAACCGATGTTGGAACTCAAGTCTTCGTTGCCTGAAATCTGATGAAAACCAAAACGACTGAATCTTCATAAATGGTCAGAGTTTGCAAGTTTTGAAAGTTAATAATCAAAATTGAAAAATCTGTTAACTTTTCAAACTAAACTGTCGGACGGTAGTTGAAAAATGGTCACATAGGTGTCACTTGTTTATGTTAACTATATTCCAAGCAGTTGTTCTCATTACGTGTTTAGCTTTCTTGCATGTGCAGATGCTAAAGGTATGGAGAACATGTTCGATGACTAGCTTTGGAATGAAGACACGACGTGAAGGCACTCAAAAGATAAAGATGATCGAGTTGCCGTTGACCTATCATCAACACCACAAGGATCTAAAGCATTGAAGATCAAAAGATTCACAAGCATAATCAAAGGGGGAGTTTATTGATACACTTCCTAAATGAAAGCAGGAGTTTGTTAATACACTTTCTACTCACGACGCGTGAAGATTTTGAAGATCCTCCGACATGGAAGACGAACCTCACGAGTAGCATCCAAGGGGGAGTTTGTTGATACATATTATGTGGACGCGACTCGGTTCGGTTCGACTCAGTTCCGTTCGACCCGGTTAGGTTCGGCTCAAGCCCGACGTCACGACATTCCTCCGTCGTGCGCCCCAGTGTTCGACACGCGAAGCACGAAGCGCCGCGAGACGGTTCCCGCTGCCACATCATCATGACACCATCATGATGATGTCATAAGTTGACTAAACATTACAAATCTACAAATCTGATTTACGTAAAGAATGCATGGACCAATCAACTTGTAGTGGGCCGAATCAATTCACTTGGGCCGGAACTACTCTTTGGCCTGAAACAACTAACTGGGCCAGACCCCATAAACAACATGTATGTCGACGAAACACATCTTGTTTCGTCGACTTTGATGATAATGTTATTGTGTTTCGTCGACGAAACATTTATTTCGTCGACTATGAAGTGTTTCGTCGAGATGTGGTTTAGTATATATACACATATATATACACAGATAACAGACAGAACACTTAGACAAGTCTGAATAGATTTGAGAGCGAACACTGTAAACACACACACACTGAGAGTTTATGAGAGCATCTTGTAAACATTGTATTGTAAACGTTTTCTAGATTAATACAATGGAGTGTTAATCGGTGAATCCTGTGTTTTACGTGTTCATCACTTGGTTTAACTTACCCGTTTGGATTCCGCACTTTCGGGTTTGTCAGAAAACAGGGAATAGAGGTTACTCGATCCTCCGGATGGACCTACACCCACCATGTCCACCTCGTAAAGACCATTTTTGCACTCACCTGCTCCAATCAATCTCCTCGTGGTCAGGTCCTGCATGATACAAAAAGTAGGGAAGAAGGTTACTGAACATTGCAAATCTCTTGATAGGCGGCTAACAGAAAGAAGGTTGCATATGAACTTGGGAACATGCAAAACATTCTTTATTTTTAAACCATTTGGTAAGATGCAAGTTCCCTTTCCTTCTACTGGGATTAAAGATCCATTTGGAATGGCACTGGCATCTCATTCGACGCCTTTGCTTGGTTATCAAGCCATTCTTTTCTATGTGTTATGTGTTCCGAAGCACCCGAGTCGACGATCCACTTATCTTCGCGATTAACTTTTCCTGCGAAGCTGTCCGTCAGCGGTCTTTGTGACAGTCCCTTATCTCCGAACATACTCAGGAACTGCCGGTATTGTTCATTATTCAGCCCCGATATTAGGCTTTCTTCGACACATGCTGCCTTGGGGATCATCTTCTCAATTTTACCTTTTCCGGGCCACCATTCCGGGTACCCGATGAGTTTGAAACACCCATCACGCTTATGGTCGTCTCTTCCGCAAAAATCACAGTGATCAGCTTTGTCACTAGCCATGTGTATGGTGATCGGCTGTTTTGATTGAGCGTGTTAAAGACACCGCTCTGATACCGTAAAAAAACTCTTGGTATATTATTTCTTGATTATGATAACAAGCAAAGACTGTAGGTCCCGAAATCTGAGGATCGATAACGAACCGAATCACTTGTTTATAGCAAACACGGTCACGTGTGCGGAATCCACGTAACTATGCCAAATCAAACATATAAAGCCATAATAACGACAAAGGATTAATCAATGAAACACACTCGATTGATTAACGGGATGAGAACCTATTACAAACTGATACAAACACAGTTCAGACAGAATTTCGGCAGAGTTTTGTTACTGGTTATTATCTCATCTCTGTTTCATAATGAAACAGAATGTTGTTTATATAGCCCCTGGACCCAAACATCAACGAAACATAATGGTGTTCGACGAAACAGGATATGGGCCAGTTATTGGGCCTGAAACAGCCCATTACATGACGAATCAAGTGTGATTCGTCATGACTGTCAACGAAACAGAAGTCTGTTTCGTCGTGATGTGTTTCGACGAAACAGACCTGTTTCGTCGAGGACTGCAACTGTTGTGATTGTTTCTGTTAACAGCAGCAACAACAGCAACATATAAACATAGAAATGACCATTCTACCCTTTAATGCAACATGCATTGTTCATAAAACGTTACATACCAAAAGAGACAAACAAGTCGTACACAAGCAGATAGGAGGATATCTGACTTGGTCAACATAACATACAGACTCGATAATTAATAAAAGACCATACAAAATACATCGTTAAACAAGACTAGTCACAGACACTAAAAATGCATCAACAAACTCCCCCTTGTCTGTTACTCGTCTTCGGTCTTCTATTCTTCCATCAGTGTTGTTCGGACCATGAACTGCCCGAATGTATGCCCTGGTAATAACAAAAACACGCTACGCGCTGAAACTTTAAAGCTTGACGTGCATCCTGATCTTCATAGAAAATATCATGACGATATAATCTGCCAATATCAGCCTCAGACATGTTGACGATCCACATCGGATCCAACATCCGGTAATTTGCACGATTATCTCTGAACACAATTACAGCTTCATGAGTATCCGAGTCGTAGCACCATAATGCCATGTCTTCCAGAAAATCCTGCTGCATAGGCATCAATGGGATTTTATCTACTACCCTCGGAGGCTGGTACACAAGTTTGTATATGCAAGTGTTGGTGTCTGGATCAAGAGTAAACCTAATCGGTTGATAGACAGGAAATTGTGGCTTGTACTTGGGCCTGAATTTTAGCCCATGATGAAACTGATTTGGGCTCATCTGTTTCGTCGATGTTTTTGACGAAACAGATTTGATTCGCCGACAATGGTTTGATTCGTCGACTATGGTTTGATTCGTCGACTCTTCTGATTCGCCGACCATTCTGATTCGACGACCATTCTGTTTCACCAACATGTTTTTCAAAAACACAGACATGATAAAATTTCTGCAGACTGAACAACCTCTGATTTAAAATGAACACTTTTCCATTCTGTTTGAGTTTTCAAATGCAAGAACGTTTTAGAAAAAGGTTTCAAGCTTCCGGTAGAAAACACCAAGCAACAACTTCGGCTTAATCAAAAACGAACTTTACACAAAAATACTAAAAGCAAATTTAAAGCACGGTAAACTAAACGAAAATGCGGAAAACAACTGTACAAATGCAATCTTTTTGCGAATTTCAAGGACAAGGAATCATACCAGCTTACGGTCTTAGTCAACATGATTTTGATTTCTGTTTAAAGCTCTGGATAAGTATACTACCTCGATTATCGGTATTGTGGTCCACATAAGCTCAAACTGATCAGAAGTAATCATAATTTAAGAGATACGATTAACGGTAAGAATTATACTTACAAGTCGATGTAAATCCACTCACGACACATTCCCGTATCAAGGTATGCACGAGAATTCATCTTACCGGTGAGTATACCGATTATCATCTGTTTGACCGTATAAAATTGTGAGAAACTCACTTATTTTGATTTGAAAACAAGCCCTATGTGATAAAATCACTTATTGATGAGGAACTTGATTTTCATATGCATGAGGGCACAGGAGCAAGTCCGTGAACAGGTCAGTACTTCCGTACAGCAGAGAGACGAACTTGACTCCCGCAAAGAATCTGTGATAATTTATCACTTATTTTGTTTGGACATGTGATTGTTGATCACTTATTGAGGTCGAATGCAGTATGTACACGTATGTATGGTATCATGGAAGATCTTAGACTTCTTCTCCGTTATTTTTACGGTTTGATACAACCATGATACCCAGATGATAATACAGCATAAAGACGGAATATCTCAGATCTCGGCAATCAATCAAACGAAATTTCGGTACCAAGACCATATGCCAATGAATGGTTCCCACCTGACTTGAAGTCTGTTAGGTTTGTATCATCCTGCACATTTTAGTCTGATTGTGAGCCTACCGATACATCGTTAGTAGAGATACTTATCATTTTTCTTTTTATTTTGCATTTTGAGCACATTGACCGACCACACCAGTGAACTTCATCATTTTCCTTTATCCAAGAAACTCATTTTTTGGTTTTTCTATTGTTTTTGAATTTTTTTTTTTTTAATTTTTCAAACTCAAACGAAACGACAGACAGTAAAGACATCTTTTTGGATTTTGAACTTTTGCAATGTTTTTGTATTTTCTTGAAATATCTCCCCCTAAAATTCGCAAAGTTTACGAAAACTAAAATCTTTTTGAATTTTTCAAAGTTTATAAAGAAAATATTTACAAAAACGATCAGCCAAAGAAGTTTACTCGGGTATCACCTTAATGCCATTGACCAAAAGTAGATAATCAAAACGTGATTTATCAAAAGCTTTTGTAAACAGGTCGGCACGTTGGTGATCAGTGGGGACATGAACGACATCGATTAACCTCTTATCAAAACAATCACGTATGAAGTGATATTTAATGTCGATGTGTTTAGTCTTAGAATGTTGCACAGGATTTCTAGTGATCTGTAAGGCAGCATTATTATCAACAAAAATATGGGTAGATAGGAATTCTAAACCGTAGTCGCGCATTTGTTGTTGTATCCAAAGAACTTGGGAGCAACAACTCGAGGCAGCAATGTATTCTGCTTCACATGTTGATGTAGCAACACACGTTTGCTTCTTGCACTGCCACGTGATCAGGCGATTTCCTAGGAACTGACATCCTGCTGTTGTCGATTTGCCATCGATTTTGCAACCACCGAAATCAGAATCACTGTATGCAATTAATTCAAAACTATCATCCCTAGGGTACCAAAGACCGAGGTCTGGGCATCCCTTCAAATAGCGTAAAATCCTTTTGACAGCTGACAGATGAGAGGCCTTCGGGTTTGCTTGATATCTTGCTAGCAAGCATGTTGGGTACATGATGTCAGGCCTCGAAGCGGTGAGATACATGAGAGATCCGATTATGGCACGATAGTACGAGGAGTTGATGCTTTCACCCTTCAAATCCGGAGTAATCCCGTGATTCTGCGGAAGTGGGGTACCAATGGGCGTTGCATCTGACATTTGGAATCGGCTCAAAATGTCACCAACATATTTAGTCTGATGGATGAATATCCCAGACTCTGTTTGTTGAACTTGAAGGCCCAAAAAGAAATTCATCTCTCCCATAGCGCTCATTTCGAACTTTTCTTGCATAACACTTTCGAATTGCCTGCACAAATAGACATTAGTAGACCCAAATATTATATCATCAACATATACCTGCACCAGCAGAAGATCTTCATCTTGTTCTTTGATAAAGAGTGTGCAATCAATAAGACCTCGTCTAAATCCATTCTCCAGAAGATAGTTTGATAAGGTTGCGTACCAAGCCCTAGGTGCTTGATGTAGACCATAAAGAGCTTTGTTGAGCAACCAAACCCGATCAGGGTGAATAGGATCTTCAAAACCTGGAGGTTGTTCGACATGCACCTCTTCTTGAACAATACCATGAAGAAAAGCACTTTTGACGTCCATCTGGTAAACTTTGAATCCTTTGAAAGAAGCATAAGCTAAGAAGATCCGAATAGCTTCCAGACGTGCAACAGGTGCATAAACTTCATTGTAGTCAATGCCTTCAATCTGACGAAAACCCTGAACAACCAGTCTCGCTTTGTTGCGAATGACAACTCCACGGTCGTCTTTCTTGCATTTATAAACCCATCGTGTTCCAATTTTCTTGTAATTCTCCGGTTTTTCAACAAGCTTCCAAACACCAAGCTTTTGAAATTGCTGCAGTTCGTCCTGCATGGCTTCAACCCAAGAATTTTCTTTTAAAGCCTCCTTCCAAGATCTTGGTTCTTCTTGTGAAACGTAACACGCGAAAGACCAATCATTTTGGAGACCAGATTCTCTAATAGCTGAATACAAACCAGCACTCTGGTTGTTTCTCAGCTGATTACGTGTCTGCACACCTTGTTGGACATCTCCTATGATATTCTGCTGTGGATGGGTATCGTGTATCCTCATTTCAGAATTTTCAGGAACACGAACATTAACACCCAAATTGTTAATATTAAGATCAACAACCAACTCCACACCTGGAATATGCGTAGAAGTGGATGCATTTCCTTCAGCAGTATCATCGACTTGCACATGAGGAGTATCAACAGAAGTGCCCTGAACTGGAACAACTGGAGATGTAGTGCCTTCAGTCGCATCCAGATTTACTTCATCTTCTTCTGATGACTCATTGTATTCAGTAGCATTTTCAACTTCCTCATTTTGAACTGTGTTGTTAGACGAATTAGAACTTTGTGAGTTAACAACAACAGGTCTAACTAATGATGACTCAGTAGCATTGTCACTATCAAATATCATTCTAGCAGCTGCGGAATCTTCATCAAAGGTTGGCAGATCAAAGGAGTTGAATAGCCCATCGTAATCGAACATCCAAGGATCACCTGGAGCTTTAACAGGACTTGTATATCTCTGAACCCTTACTTCACTCCATAGCTCAATCTTTTTGGAAGTCAGATTCCAAACACGAAAATTTGGTGTAGCATATCCAAGGAAGAAACCCTCGATAGCTTTTGCGCCAAACTTTCCATCCGGATCAATCATAGTGCATGGACCACCAAAAGGTTCTAGAATTGAGAGATTAGGTTTCCTTTTCTGTAGAAGTTCGAAACAAGTCTTGCCATGTCTCTTAATCGTAAGAACTCGGTTTAATGTGTAGCAAGCAGTCGACACAGCCTCTGCCCAGAACTGAACAGGAAACGCCGACTCTACCAACATTGTTCTTGCAGTTTCAATTATTGTCCGATTCTTCCTCTCCGCGACACCATTTTGTTGTGGAGTGTAAGGAGAACTGTATTCATGAAGAATGCCTTTAGAAGTACAGAACTCATCCATAACACGGTTTTTGAATTCAGTTCCATTGTCGCTTCTGATCCTCTTAACTTTCAACGAGTAGAGATTTTCCAACATTGTAAGAAGATCCTTGAGGATGCCAGGAGTATCACTCTTGTGTGCCATAAAAGCTACCCAAGAAAATCTAGAGTAGTCATCAGTAACTACTAAACAATAAACATCTCCTAACGTTGTCTTGTGTCTCATAGGTCCAAAAAGGTCCATATGAAGACGTTCGAGAGGCATGCTAACAGTGTTGATTTTCTTCAAAGGGTGAGACTTCTTTGTTTGCTTCCCTTTCTGGCACGAAACACAGATATCTTGTAGATGAAAACTTCTCACGGGCACGCCATTCACAAGATTGTTTTTCACCAAATGGTTCATTTTTCTTAAGTGAATGTGTCCCATTCTTCTGTGCCAAGATATAGACTCCTTCTCCGTGGCTTTCGAGACGAAACATGTGACTTGTGCAGAAGTCGTAATCGCTTGACTCATATCAAGAACATAAAGATCATTGATTCTTGGAGCCGATAAGAGAATCCACTCATCTGGAATTTTGAAACCAGGTTTAAGCACATAACAACCGGCATCATCGAAATGCACGGTGAACTTTTTATCGCAGATTTGCGACACACTGAGAAGATTATGATCAATTTGACGAACATAATTGATCTTATCGAAACATACAACACCATTGGAGATCATTCCCTCTCCAGTGATGTAACCACCTTTGTCTCCAGCGAAAGCGACATAGCCTCCTTTAATGTTTCTCACATCATATAGAAGCCGTAAGTCGCCCGTCATGTGCCTGGATGCCCCACTATCAACAATCCAATGACTATTAATAGTTCCTCCTGGAACATCCTGCACATATCATCCAATGATTAGTTAAGGATGGGGACCCAAGCCAAAGTGGTCTTGGGTCGTCCCTGAGCATCACAAATGGTGATTTCGATTTGTTGATGATTTTCCAAACAAACAGCTCCCCTTGAACTTTCACCCTTCCTAGGTTTCCAAGTTTGTTTTTGTTTACCAAAATGAGTTTTGTAAACAAATTTTGAAAGTTCTGGTTTTACAGGTGAACTTGGTTCCCTTGGAACAGAATTGACCTTAGATTTTAAAGCCTTTTCTATTTTCTTCACATTTTGATGTCGTTGTTTCGATTCCTGTTCTTTAATAATTCTTTTATCTTTTTTAGGTGAAACAGGACGACATTTAGGGTGAATCGATTCAGGTGATGATCTCTCAACAAATTTCTCTTTCGGAGTGTTTGCACAATCTTTGATGATGTGCCCAAACTCTCCACATTTAAAACACGTTCTCCTTTCAACAAACTTAGGAGAACTGGATCGACGAGCAGATGTCGAACTTGTATAACCCGAGGTACTTGCTTTTTCATCACACCCATTTGAATGTTGAGTGTAATTGTTTTGACTATCACGTTTTAAAATTTTGACTTGTACAAAATCAGTGTTTGACTTGTTTGCAAAAGTCTCAATTTTATCTGTACCCCTCGATTCCACAAATTTGACATTGCTGTTTTTCTTCTGATAACGAGCCCCTTTTGGTTCAAATTTTGAATTAGAAACATTTGGCCTTTGAGCTCGTTGATCTGATTGTTTACCCTTAGAAGCAATAGATTGTTGCTTTGAAGGTGATTTCTGATTTCCAAATTTCTTTTTGATTTCAGCCTTAGGAATTGGATTACATTGAGTCACAATAACTCCCGGAATCGACTTTCCCAAAAACTTACTTGTGTTATTTTCAAAAACATTATCAATCGATGATGGATTGACATTTTTAATTGGAAAATCATTATCTGAATAGATTTTAGAATCACCAACCAAAGTGTACAACACAGTATTACTTTTAACGGTAGACGCAGGATCTATCACTTGTTGAACAACAGATTGAACAGCAGGAGTAGGAGGATCACACAGAATATGATTCTCAATTGGAACTTCTACTCCTTTAAGTTTGTCAAGTGATTTATCCTGATTACTCACATCTGATTCAGGTTCATCATCTGACGACTCATAGTCCTCAATGGTTGGAGGACTTTGTTTCGTAGATGTTAAATCTTTTTGCTCAGAATTTGTACTTGGAGAATTGTCCGATTTGAACCCTAGGCCAGTAGTAACTTCCTCATAATTAAGAGGCACACTGGATTCAAACTGTGGCATTTCTTCCTCATCAGGCATATAAGCATAATTATGTCTCAAAGGGGGCGGACACTTCTTATACCCAACACCTTTCTTGTTTCCCTTTAGTTGTTGAACATCAATAATGTGATCGAGCACAAATCGGGAGTTAGAGTAACTCTCCAATTTTTGCTTGATTGCATCATGTTCACATGTGGCAATGGCTAATTCCTTTTTAGTTTCCTCAACAATGTTAATGTAATCATTTATACTAACTTGTTTATGATAAACAGTTTTTGTCACTTCGGAAACATTTTTCTTTAGAGTTTCAATCATAGATTTAAACTCTTTTTCATGTCTAACTAGAGCCATATTCGCTTCTTTGCATTTAGCCATTTCAACAACTAAACTCTGATTGTGTATATGAATCGTATCACATTCAAGTTTTATTCTATCAAATTCATTTTTCATATACTCACAATCTCTACAGTTGATAAGAGTTTCAGATCTTACCTGACTTGTAGAAGCTGAGCCATTTGCCATAAAGGCAGTCTGATAAGAAAAAGATCCGTCTTCAGAAAAG
Organism: Helianthus tuberosus; assembly: GCA_030545235.1. Lineage (NCBI taxonomy): Eukaryota > Viridiplantae > Streptophyta > Magnoliopsida > Asterales > Asteraceae > Helianthus > Helianthus tuberosus. Next base: position 41,914,003 of record CM060448.1, on the reverse strand, counting down.
AACTTCTCCATTTCTTTAGATGCTACCTCAGCCTTCTTGATCAAAATTGATTTCTGACATTTCAACTCTTCTGCTTCATTCAATAAGTCATCAAGATTAGAACTTGCTTCTTTGCTCACATCAGATTCCGAACCCGAAGTAGAACTCTCTTCATCAGAAGTCCCGGTATGACCCGAACTGTCGTCACTTTCAGAAAATTCTTCCTTATGAACATGCTTGATGTGATTGATGATCTTTGCATAACACGCTGTTCCTCCTTTATCTTGATCACCTTCCCCAAGTTGTAAAGACCAATTAAACCCTTCATCAGCTTGTACGGTTAATGCACGATTTTCGTTTGATGGTCCAGACTGATTCTGATTAGTGGTTTTGTTTACAGCCACTATCCCTTTTCCACGACTTTCTTGATTGGCATTTGAAGTACTCGTCTGATTACGGAATGGGTTCTGATTGCCTTGTCTGGTTGGTCGGGTGCACTCACGTTTGAAGTGACCCTTTTCGCCACAATTGAAGCATGTAACTGCTTCTTTATCAAAACCGTACTTTGTATCCTGTTTGCTTTCCAAAGAACTTCTCCCTGTTCGAACCATAAAGTCCTTCGCCCTTCTAACAGCACTTGCGAACGCCCACTTTAGATCCATCAACTCCATTTCATCACGGTTGATTTGAAGATAGTCTTCGTTGGTCAAATTGATGTTTCCAATTTGACTTGCGACCAAACCGCAGTAAGCACTGACCATTGTATTAACAAGTTCCATATGTTCCTTTGCTACTTCAATGCTAACATTTGAGAGGTTTGATGTATCAACTTTGACTGTGTTAGGGTTTGAGGTTGGAGGATTGTTGGTATAATGAGCTTGCTGTTGTTGTGGTTGGACTTGTGGTTGTGATTGGACTTGTGGTTGTGGTAGGGATGGACTAAAACCTCCTCCAGAATAAGCCTAAGGTTGAGCAATTGACTGCGCTTGCGGAAGATAGGCTCTCGGATCGAAGATAGGAGGCGGAGCTGGTTGAGGAAACGGAGAAGAGTTTGTATTTGATACAAACGCCGTTTGTAACTTTGGTTGCTGCAGACTAGCTGACGGGTTAAAACCTCCACCACAATACATTTCGATATTTTGAGGAGCAGCAATGCGTTTTGCTTTCCGAATTTCTTCATCATTCTTATGTTCCAGCTTCTGTACGAATTCATAGATAGTTATAGTGTCAGCATCTAGAATACCGGTATGCTTTAGAAGCTCAATGTATGAACTCCACTTTGGTGGTAGAGAATCAGCAAACCGTGCACAAACTTCCTTTTCAGATGCAACAACACTATAAGCAAACATTTCACTAATCAAATGATAAAACCGTGTAGTCATATCATTTAGAGTTTCATTTTCCAAGAACTGAAACGATTCAAACTCTTTCTTCAATAGATCATGCCGTGTTTTTCTAGAAGCTGCATTTCCTTCTCCTCTTGTTACCAAAGAATCCCATAATGTTTTCGTGTCCGTACAATAAGAAAATTGATGATAGATATCTTTGTGAAGCGCTTGGGTAAGAATAGCAAACGACTTTTTCTCAAATTCATATGCTTTCTTGTCATTTTCCTGCATGTTAGAAAAACCTTCTGCCGTTGAGGCTGCTACTTCGAGAGCATTATTGCGTGGAGTAATGAAACACCTCCAAAGATCAGTGCTTTGACCTTGAACATATGTATGGAAACGACCTTTCCATGATGGAAACTCGTTCATATGATTCAACCTTGGCGGGCGATTGTTGCTGCCCGTTTCGCTCTCGCTAAGCAAAAGATTCTGAATGTTTTGATTCTGATTGGATGCCAAAGCCCATTGTCCGGCACTTATAGTAGGTTGACCATAAACATTCTTCACCCACGCTGCTGCGGAGGTCGGATCTTCACGTGGTCTCGAGTCCATACTCCAATCCCATGGGCTAGTACAACTCATATTTGATGTATGTATGATAGTACCTGCACAAATTCTTGAAAACAAACAGTAAGCACGCTTTTACAAGTCCTCTGTTTAAAACAGATCTGTTCTCGACGAAACAGACTTCACGAAACAGGTTTGTTTCGTCTAAATGAATGATGACGAAACAGACTTGTGAAAATGTGATTTTGTGGCGAAACAGAACTTGTTTCGTCAAAGATGTTGTGGCGAAACAGAGGTTGTTTCGTCGACTCCTTGTTTCGTCGAAACTGAGTATCAGACAGCTGGTTTAGATATTTAAAATATCTTACTGTTCAGTCAAAGGAAAGTCTCAGACACAAAGATATTTAAAACTGACACAAGGTATGTTTGTTAACACCTATTTTCAACGAAACTGACTTGTTTACCCAAACCAATTATCACACTTTAACACAAAAGTCAAGTTAATGTATTATAAGTTATAACACTTGGTTTTTAACAATTTAACAAATCAAATTCTCAGTTTGTTACAAGAACACTTATGAATATATGAAGAACACACTCAAGAACATGAGTTTTCCGATGAGTTTTCGGATCACCGATAATTTTCCGAAACACGAAAATACACTAGATTTTCACTAAAAACCCGGTTTAAAGAATGAACAAACAATCTAACTTAGGTTTTTGATAAAAATCTTTAGCAAACGACAACACACAAACAGATTTTATGAATATTTTCCCAGAAATTATGATTTTTCAAGAACAAAGATTCAGAAAAACACACACAAAAACTTGATAAAAACCGAACAATGTTTGATTTTAAACAAGGATAAGAGCCAAAGCTCTGATACCAATTGTAGGTCCCGAAATCTGAGGATCGATAACGAACCGAATCACTTGTTTATAGCAAACACGGTCACGTGTGCGGAATCCACGTAACTATGCCAAATCAAACATATAAAGCCATAATAACGACAAAGGATTAATCAATGAAACACACTCGATTGATTAACGGGATGAGAACCTATTACAAACTGATACAAACACAGTTCAGACAGAATTTCGGCAGAGTTTTGTTACTGGTTATTATCTCATCTCTGTTTCATAATGAAACAGAATGTTGTTTATATAGCCCCTGGACCCAAACATCAACGAAACACAATGGTGTTCGACGAAACAGGATATGGGCCAGTTATTGGGCCTGAAACAGCCCATTACATGACGAATCAAGTGTGATTCGTCATGACTGTCAACGAAACAGAAGTCTGTTTCGTCGTGATGTGTTTCGACGAAACAGACCTGTTTCGTCGAGGACTGCAACTGTTGTGATTGTTTCTGTTAACAGCAGCAACAACAGCAACATATAAACATAGAAATGACCATTCTACCCTTTAATGCAACATGCATTGTTCATAAAACGTTACATACCAAAAGAGACAAACAAGTCGTACACAAGCAGATAGGAGGATATCTGACTTGGTCAACATAACATACAGACTCGATAATTAATAAAAGACCATACAAAATACATCGTTAAACAAGACTAGTCACAGACACTAAAAATGCATCAACAAAGACAATACATAAATAGGAAAAGATGGGAACACAAAAAAAGAAACAATATAATGGTGGCGGAAGACTTGGCAGAAGACTAGGCATGATGATGGGCAAGAGTTAAGGAATAAAATATGGTAAATGTGATCCCACAATAGAAGGTGGCAAGAGGTAACCATAATTGCATGCATTATGATAGAATTCACAAGTTGATCAAACACACATCTTCAGAGTCCTCAAGGCACCAATCTTTCTTACTACTAGAAGAAATATAAAAACATTGGTTGTTTAAATTCCATATGCATCTTCATGTTAGAGAATGCAACTGACCTCCATGATTTGAAAAACACAACTGAATGACATAAAATCAATCAAAACAAGCTGCATCATTATTTAAATCATGGCTCAGATTTGACAATGATGCAGAAACATCATTGTGGGATTGTCAGAGTCTTGCTGCTAGATGTGTCATAATTCATAACTTTGGTTTCTAGTTATACCACCTGTCCAAGCCATTCTTAAACTTGCAAAATAATAGTTATCACCGGAGCCCTATAGATGCAAAATTCACAAAAGATTCAAAAGTTATAAGGGGCATGCCTATATTATGCTACACTATTGCACTCACACAGACATTCAGTAGCACAGAATCGAAAGCAACTTTGGCTTTCAACACTATGAAAACACTGCACCTAAACAGGGGTTCAATACATAAAAATGACACAAAATGAAAGCAATCGTCTTTCAACATACATATCAGTTGGCTGGAACTTACATTCCACAGAACTGCGAAAAAATCTGTCATCCCTTTCACACGAGTGTGTGTTTCAAACATGCCTTTACAGTAAAATAGAATAAATAAAAAGAGCTCATGATGAGTACAGAAACTAGTGGAAGTTATTTTGTAGTACCAACTGCCTCCTTATTAGAACTAATAGTGAGTATACAAACTAGCTAAAGATTTTTCTAAAAGTAATAAGTCAAAGCTTTCAAGAGAAATATGTTCTTCAAAGCGCCACAATTGATTTCTATCCAGTAATCGAGTGCTAAGAAGCATTAAAGTTATACCTTTTGTTTTGTTGGTCGCAATAGCAATGTTATTATCTTCAGTTTGCAATGAGCTTTAGCTAAAATTCTTTTATAAATAAGAGAAGAGACAACAGTCATTAAGCACTCAAAAGATAACAACTTTTTATAAACCTAGCTTCAAATCCTCAACTACAGTATAAAGAACAAATTCAAAGGATTGGCTATAAGGCGGAATTCACCATCTTAAAGGTGAACGGAAAATTCAGATGGTATTAATTGGGATTACTATAATATCACACTGTTCGGTTACTATACCATGCAGTTGCCATCACAAGTAATAGAAAAACAAAAGTACATACTTCATATCAGTTAAACCAATTACATGTTTCAAATAGATGATGGCAGAATATGCTAACCACTAGTGAAAATCATTTTACTTGAAAAGAAAATTAAAATGTGCATTGGACGAACCATATATAGTTTGCAGAACATCTTAATAGTAGAAATAAATGTGGGCAAAGAAACTCATTTTACAGACTAGGCTCCTCGAGCTGCTCTGCTCGAATGCTTTACAAATGCATCAAAAGTCTAGGTTAGTGTAAGACAGCTAAAATCCCAATGAAAGCCCTGCAAAAAAAAAAAAAAAAAAAAAAAAAAAAACAACTTATTGAAGAACTAATATATTTACCTCATACATTTCTTAATTACATCCTTTGCGGTAGGTGTTGTAAGATGGATAAGAGGGAATTGAAAATTGGTTTAAATTATCACAAACATTCTCCATATGTACCTTATTTTTTGGTCTCTAGATATTCTGGAGTCGAGAATCTTGCCATATAAAGGGACGGTCAAAAAATCATTGTGTTCCCTTATCTATTGATTCCTAAATCAAGAAGTGCAGCTAAACTGTGAGCATATGAGTTGTAATAAACTATAAGATGACATGACTGTAACTCGAAAAACAGCAAAATTTGGAGATCATGCAAAAAAAACATCAAACTGATATAAATGTAAATACTAATATATTATGAACAACAACAAATACCTTGTGCGGACTGCGAATATCAATTAATCAAATCGAATGAAAGCAATAAAATCAAAAACCTCAACTTGCATCTTAGTTAAAAACAACATCAGATTATTATTGCTGCTTTTAATTATGATGCAAGTGCAAGTGTTCAGATCTCGTTGTTGTGAGGACTGAGGAACAACAAAGAAGGATTGCTTATAGTAGATGACTTATAACCAGTGGCGGACCCAGGATTATTTCTCATGGGGTGCGGAAATTTCTAGGATCAGTTGGGTCGGTTAATATAATAAAAAAATTTGGTTCGGTTCGGGTCGATTTTCGGTCGAGTTGAGCCGGGTCGGTTCATATAATAAAAACTATTAACCAACTAATTAAATTTAAAATACATAATAAAAATACTTTAATCGTTATTAGAAATCTATAATTAAAATTAAAAATATAACTAAGCTAACTTCATTAAAACATACACCAACGTAAATAAAAAAACGTTTCCTTGTTTTAACATTTGTTTGATACCTTTCTCCTAACTTATTTTTACAAAGAGATGTCATTTCCAGTTTTAGATGATTAAGAATGTTTTTCAGTTATTTATTCTAAAAAATAACATAAATTTTATGAAATTGGTTTTTTAAGATAGTAACTCCAAATCAGAATAAGTAAATAACTGAATAGAGTTACAGGCAAATCCATTAAATAGTCAAGTAAATCAAAATAAATTGCAAAAATAATGTAGTATTTATCGGTAAAAAGAAAAGAAAAGTTGTAGATGTTGGAAGTGATTAGGCAATAGATTATGTAGCTAGGTTGTAGGCTTGCAGCAAGTCAGCAACCCTTTTCCAACTTCAAGTATAAAAATACATACCAATAAAAAAATGTGCTATCTTTTTCAACCTTTCTTCTTCATTTTACTCTTTGGTTACAGAGCAACTATGCTGGCCGGAATAATCTCTTGCATTTCATCTTCTCTTCCTTTTCTCTTTAGTTTCAGAACGTTTCATGGGGTGCGCTGTCAAAATTTCTTGGGGGGCGCTCGAGATTAAATCATATATTTACTAAAGAAAAATAAAAATTCATGTGGTGCGCCCGCCCACCCACGCTAACACCTAGGTCCGCCCCTGCTTATAACTTAATGACTTTTTGAAAAGTTAAATGGTGTTTGGTACTGTGAATGTATATGAGGGGAAAGTTATAAGGAGTTTTGTTAAGAACACTAACCAAAAGTCGATTTCCTCTCCAATTCATGTTATGGCTAATGGATATTGGAGAGTTCGTGGCTGTCCAAGGCCGGCTTGGGCCAGGTGCGGAGTGGGCCACCGCACAAGGCCCACACTCTCAAGGGGCCCATAATTTTAATTATATATATATATATATATTGTGTATATATAGTTTTTGAGCAGGATTTTGTATACCAATGCATTAATGGTCCGGTGGTCTATCACAGTTATTGCACGCAAGAGACCGAAGTTCGATACACGTTCTTTACTCAATTCTTCCGTTTTTCAGCTTAAGTTCTTGTCTACTTGTTTTTTTGGTTTTCGTCATCCCATTCTTTAGGTTTTAATCCCTTTTTTATTTCCCAACAACTTTCTTTTATTTTGTTCTTTTCTTTATGGCTCTTATTTTTAGTTCATTTAGTAAATGTCATCCATTGTTTTTAGTTATAAATATATTCTTAAAGGGCCTGTGTATAACAAAAAATAAATTAAGTGGGCCTGTGTTATAACTTATAAGTGTGCACACACATCATAAATGAGAATGAGATAAGGCAATAGGCCTAATGGCCAATCTGTGCCTAATTAACACTGATTGGCCAAAGCCACAAGTGGCTAATAAACTAGCATAATTCAAAAATTATAACCTGGTCGCTACCTGGTCGCTGGACGCTGGGCAATAAAAGAAGTCAGAACGTCGATCACGCAGTCGCTGGGTTCATTCATCATCATCACAGCAGAGTGGATTGTTAGTCGAAATCGAGTGCGAAGCAAGGATATCATCATCATCATTGACGCAGGAGGGGTTGAAGTTGATTGACACATTTTTACCTAGCCACGTTGACACCCCTTTTGATGTTTTAGACAATATCTTCCAACGCAATACTACTTATCCTAATGCTCAAATGCATATAAAGTGTTGTTGACAATTCCGGTAACCGTGGCATCGGCAGAAAGAAGTTTCTCAAAGTTGAAGTTGTTGAAGACCTATTTATGATCTACAATGTCACAAGAAAGACTAAACGGGTTGGCAACGATATCTACTGAAAGTGAAATATTAGATATTATGGACTACAAAGAGTTGATCGAGAGCTTTACTTCAAAAACATTAGGAGAACCACATTGTTTGCTTAGTAAGGAGGTTTGATACTTTGATATTTTTGCTACACTATTTTTGTTAGTTTGTTTATCTATTTCATAACAATTATGGTTGTATTATGGGTTTTTAGTTATTATATATTTGATTGAATGATTGATGGGTTTATGTTAAATTTAGATTCGCGAATAGGGCCCAAATTTTTTATCTCGTACGGGGCCAAAAAAAAATTTTGGATTTTCGGAGACGGCGCTGTGGCTGTCAAGACCATTATGACTAGGGGTTCTAAACGGGTCGTGTTCGTGGGTTGGCGGGTTTAACCCTAACCCGAACCCAAAAATTTTAGACGAACCCGAACACGACCCGAACCTGAAAAGAGTGTCATATATATATATATATGAGCTCGAATTCGACCCTAATATTTGTGGGTTACACGACCCATTCAACCTGATTTTTTTTCAATTTTTTTATTTTTTTCCGCAATTTAGTATAGAGTTAATTACACAAATAGTCCTTGTGGTTATTGAAAGTAACATCCTTGAGTACTATTTTTTTTTGTAACAGGTTCAAGTTTTTTGGTTTCGATTTTGTAACAAATTTGAGTATGAAGACTATTTGTCGTTAACTTTTCTGTTAAATCGGTGTAAAAGACTAAAATACCCTTATATAATTTTATGTTAGTACTCAAATATGTTACTTTCAATAAACCATAAGAAGTATCTATGTAACTAACTCTAAAAAATATAAAAATTCATTATATTTGTCAAAAAAAAAAATATAAAACATGTTAGATTAATACACATTATCTTAAATTTAATATACACACATTTTTGTATTTTTTTCTTATATTCGGGCTTATAAATTTTATTACTGATACCTTTCTAATATCCACGTAGCCCATGCCCACGTTCTCATGCAACCATGTTTCCATTTTGCACGTAGCATTATTGTTTACATCTTTATTGTTTCCTTTTTGCATAATTCTAGTAAGTAGTGGGGTAGTATGTAGTTGTTACCATTGCATATTTAAGTTGATGTAATTTCATTTGAAGAGTTTTAAGCAGAAAATTGATAGATAAAAAGTCTGTAGTTGTTTACATCTTTATTGTTTCCTTTTTGCATATTTAGTTGTTTACATCTTTATTGTTTCCTTTTTGCATAATTCTAGTAAGTAGTGGGGTAGTGAGGTCTTGTTCTTCGTCTTTGTTCTTGGAGCCTAACCCACTCTACGGGTATCTATCGGGAGATTAACCATCTCGAATCGATCCCTAACATTGGTGCTTTCATTCTCGAATTCACCTCCATCATGGCCTCAAAAACCATGTTGTTGCTCGGCGAACTGTGGGCTACTATCGAGAAAAACCAACAACACTTCGTCGAGTTCTGCGCTAGCCTCGGTCTACCTCCACCACCTCCACTCGCCGCTCGTCCACCACCCAAGCCGTTTGGTCCAAAACCCTTCCTACACCAATTACAATCATCCGCATCCAAAAAACGCACCTATCATCACCACAAAACAGCCCCTAAAACTGCACACAAACGAACCTATTCTACCACCTCGACCGAACCACAAATGTCACCCAAACGAACCGCCAGATCAGCATCAAAACAAACCTCACATAGCACCCATCAACACCGTAAACCAACCTCCAAAACCGCGCGTACACCTACCGAACATGGCACTCATAACAACCGATTTTTTCCCTTGAACAACGAGGAACCGAAGGCATCCGGAAGACGTGAATGGAGACCACCGTGGAGGCCCGTTATAACTTCCCCAAATGCAAGTGGAAGAGTCGAATAGCGTCCCCTGTGGTGCACACCAAACCTTCTTTGGTTTCCGGTCTTGAGGACAAGACCGTTTTTTAGGGCGGGAGTATTGATACGTTTCTAATATCCACGTAGCCCATGCCCACGTTCTCATGCAACCATGTTTCCATTTTGCACGTAGCATTATTGTTTACATCTTTATTGTTTCCTTTTTGCATAATTCTAGTAAGTAGTGCGGTAGTGAGTAGTTGTTACCATTGCATATTTAAGTTGATGTAATTTCATTTGAAGAGTTTTAAGCAGAAAATTGATAGAAAATTAGTCTTGTTCTTCGTCTTTGTTCTTGGAGCCTAACCCACTCTACGGGTATCTATCGGGAGATTGACCATCTCGAATCGGTCCCTAACAATTACCATCCATTGTTTATATTATATTATATTATGTCAAGTCGTGTTATTATATTCTTGTTTTAGTTTAGGTAATATTGTTGCTATGAAACTTGTATTGCTATGAACCTGTTTGCCTGTGAAACTTATATTGTTATGAACTCGTTTGACTATGAACTTATTTTTCTATGAATTGTATTGCCATGAAACTTGTGCGGGTACGGACTCGTTTGTATATGAAACATGTGTTGTTATGAAAGCCTTGACATATGTAACTAGTTGTACCATGAACTTTTAATCTATGAAACCAGTACTACTAATGAACAATGATTGATTGAACTATGATTGCTATAGACTAATTAGATAATTGGTATGAACTTATTTGAAGTGTGATTGTTAAGTCAAACTATGAATGCAATGCAATACAAAACTAAGTTGGTCGTAATTACTATAGCTACTACGACCTATTTGACTTATTAAACGTGACCCACTATGAGCATAATTACTATAAACTTGTCAGTTTTTGGGACTCGGTTTCAAAGCTTATTTAGTTGAAAACTCGATTTTCCTTAGCACAGATGCCCAATGAATGTGATTTTGTATCTACATTATGACCTAGGAGTTTTGTGTTTGTATCCCCCTCTACATTATAAGATGAACTATGTGGACTATGCGGCGAATCAAGGAATTACCAATGCACACGTAATTATAAAAGTTGGTGCATTGAATTCATAGCAAGTTTTGTCATGTGTTGTTGTATAGAACCCATAGTGATGTAGGATAACAAGATGAATGTGATATGATAAAAGCACGGTGGATACCCGCTGGTACATCCTATATATAAGTGTTTTTGTTGTATCATTAAACGTAGCATTATCCGAGCTACTTCAAATTTTTTACCTTGACCAATGTTAGAGAATCTAGTATCTAGTGATAGCCATTTGACATGTTAAACCCCATTTTAAAACAAGTTCAAAAACAACTCGTTACCTTTGGAAGTCCTTTATTTTCATTCCTCCTCAAATTTGAGTACACGCATCAATTCCATGTGAGGTGGTCATCACTTGTCATCTAGAATTCTTTTGAAACAGCCTATTTCGTTGATCAAGTCATTTATACCCCTCCAAACTCAACAACATAAACTAATATTCTTATAGTTCAACTTTTCCAAGCACTCACAAACCATATCCAATAGTCTTCACCAATTAAATTTTGGGATGAAATTTTCTAAAATAGGGGAGACTATAACACCTAGTATTTTTCAACCACACTTTACCACCTAATTTATTTTTAGTGTATTTGAACCCCAAAAAAAATGTTAATACTTACAACACCTTGGTTTATTTTACTTAAATACCATTGCTTTTATAATACCCCGCCACCCCGCGGTTACCCTATCTTCTTAAATGCAAATTGCTTAGTTTATCATATATTGCCATACAAATTACTTACAACTTTTGCCATGTGTTATAACGACTAAACCTATGTTACTCACCAACTTTTCGAAGTTGACCCTTAATTTTTACATATGTTTCACGTGGTAACAATTGATAATATCAAAATCTTTATCATATAGGATTTTGAGATGTTGCCTTAAATTATATATAAAGTTTAAAGAATTGTTATGTTGTGGTTTTAAACCAGTTTGTGCGGTGGTTGTTTAGTTGGTTTATTTGTTTGTTACGAGACAACGTAATTTGGATTTTACAATAAATTTCAACTTTAATTAGTGTTATGTGTTTTGAACAATCTTGTGACGTGATGTCCTTACATTTTCACCGACGGTTTGGGTGTTACAATAAAGGCCAATCCAGGTACCACAATTAAGATAGATGTGGAGCCATGTGCTAACACTAGTAGTGGTACTTGTGAATATACGTCATAAGGGAAGCCATCAATTAGTCTATTTCATTTTGGTGCGCATGGTTCTATTGATTCAGTTATTATCCTCAACCAAAGACATCGGTTGCTCTATTTTATTAACCCATCAGTGTTCAGTTAATTAGTTCAGTTTATTCAGTTAGATTAACGAGTTTTTGTTCCATTCATTTAATTTTGATTAATAGCCAAAACCAAACCTGAGCTAAGACTTTTGCTTAGAAATACCTGAAACGAAAGTATAAATACATGGATGGAGGTATAAAATATGAAAACATAAACTAGAGGAATAAAATCTAGAAATAAAGGAAAATATGAACGGTTTGGTAAATTTTGGTTAAACATCATCATCATACCCATTAAACCTGTAGGTCCCTCGGAGGTTGAGGTTCAACCTAATCCTTGTTATGTGTAACACACTAGCAAGTGCGGAATCCAAGCTAGAATGCAAACCGAGATAGAACAAGCACAAACACAACACACAATCTTCACCGATTAACACCACTTGTATTAATACGTATGAAGGGTTCGGTTACAAGCTCAATGTTTACAAATGTATTTTGCAAACTCTCTAAAACACTCGTGTGTGTGTGCTCTCAACAGAATGCTCTCTGCTCACTGCTCACACTTGTCTCACTCTTGTGTCTTTTTGTGTCTAAAAATGAAGTGAACACAAGTGATGGATATATATACCCATCACAGCTCGTCTGGTCGAAGGATCAGATAGACTGATCGAAGGATCATATAGACTGATCGAAGGATCATCTATCGATCAGAAACCTATCGAAGGATCACATATACCTCGAAGGATGATATCCTTCGAGGTCCATCAACATCCATCGAAGGTTATCTTTCGAGCTCATCGAAGGATATAAACAATCCTTCGATGACTCATCCTTCGACACAACAAACTTACAAACCATGTGTTAACTGTTTGGCCAAGTCAAACCAGGAGGATGGTTGACTTGGTCAAACTTACATCGAACACACATATTAACATAACCTAAGACGTAAACCCGACTAACACAAGACATCGTTTTGTATCATGACAAAATACAGACAAAGTACAGACACAAGTGCACCAACAAACTCCTCCTTGGCTGTAGCTTTGTCTCGATCTTCGTGTCTTCAAGTCTTTGACGTCCTTTCAAGTCTTCAATGTCGGAGGATCTTTAAAGTCTTCACGCGTCGAAAGCAGAAAGTGTACCAACAAACTCCCCGTTTCATGTAGGAAGTGTGTTGACAAACTCCCCCTTAACATAAGCTCCCCCTTGAGTTATGCTCGTGAAATACTTGTTCTTTATGAATTGAGATCCTTGTGGTGTTGATGATGGACAGCGGCAACTCGATCATCTTCATCACTTGAGTGCCTTCACAGCGTGTCTTCATTCCAAAGCTTGTCATCGAACATGTTCTCCTCACCTTTAGCATCTGCACATGCAAGAAAGCTAAACGCATAATGAGAACAACTGCCTGGAATATCATAATCAAACGACACACATGTGACCATTGTTCAATCAAACACCGTCCGACAACAGTTTGAAAGTTTAGAAAATGTACAATTTTAATCCTTTAACCTTCAAAATGTATTAACTTCGACCATTTATGAAGATGCAATTGTTTTCCGGCTTATAATCAGGATTTTGTGTAGGATAGACTCGAGTTCTAACATCAGTCAATCAAAAATAAACTAGAAGCAAAATCTTTTTGGATTTTATAAAGTTTATATTAAAACACACCTAAAATCTTTTTGGAATTTTTCATTTTTCAAAAGTAAAGACGGAAAGCAATAAATAAATATATACAAAGATGCAGAAACGAAAGCAGTAAACAAATATTTACAGACATTCTTTTTGCGAGTTTCGAGGGGTAAGAGAATCATATCAGTGTACGGTCATGTCAAAACGCTCTTGTTGTTCAATTAGATAACATTTAGATAAGCATCCTATAACAATTATCGGTATTATTGTCCACATAAGCTCAACTTATCATATGTAATCATGGCGAGGGGATACGTTAAGGTATGATTTATACTTACCGACCGGTGTTCATCCACATCACGACACATTCCCGTATCAAGGTATGCACGAGGGTTCATCTTACCGGTGAGTATACCGATTATCATCTGTTTGACCGTATATGATGTGAGAAACTCACTTATTTTGATTTGAAAACAAGCCCTATGTGATATAATCACTTATTGATGAGGAACTTGATTTTCGATGCATGAGGGCATAGGAGCAAGTCCGTGAACAGGTCAGTACTTTCGTACAGCAGAGAGACGAACTTGACTCCCGGATGAATATGATATATTATCACTTATTTTGAGGGACATGTGATTGTTTAACACTTATTGAGGTCGAATGCAGTATGTACACGTATGTATGGTATCATGGAAGATCTAGACTTGCGTCCCCGTTATTTGTCGGTAAAAGATACAACCATGATACCCAGATGATAAGCAGCATAAAGACCGAATATCTCAGAACCTCGGCAATCTCTCAAACGAAATTTCGGTACTAAGACCATATGCCAATGAATGGTTCCCACCTGGTCTTCAGTCGATTAAAGTTTATATCACCCTGCGCACTTTAAAATGATTGTGAGCCTACCGATACATCTTATATAGAGCTGCTTATCGTTTTTCATTTAAGGTTTAAAGAGGTTTGGACAGACCACTGATGTACTATCATTTTCTCTTTTTCTCGCCAGGAAACTCATTTTTGTTTTTCTATTGTTTTTGTGTTTTTGAAATTTTTCGATGTTTTTGGATTTTCAAATTTTGGATTTTGGATTTACTCCCCCTAAAATCAACAAACTAAGATAAAATTTAAAAACACAAAGGTATTTACAAAAACGATTTCCCGATGTTGGTTAACTCATGTTTTACCTCAATGCCGTTTACCAAAATTAATTTTGAATCAGAAATGATTTATCAAATTTTGGAAAAATCAGTTGGCATGTCGGTTTGCGGTGCGGACCATGACAGCATTGTCTGGCCAAAGAGTGCTGTACGAGATAATAATTCAAAAAGCAGCTTAAATATCGACAAGTATAGGAGATATTAGAAATTTAAAACCGTATCCTTCAACTGCTTCTTGCATTGCAAGGAATCTGAGTGCTCTCCCAAACTGGATATCCACCCGGTGTGGATTTCTAGGTCAATTTTTGTAGCTACTTCACTTAATCGAAGAAAAATCTTCACAGCAACAAGATCATAAACCTCCGGGTCCGGCTGGTCTTCCACATTGCACCAGCGAAGGTCTTTGTCTTTCTCTTTGAGAAGTAGTGTGCGGTTGTTCAATCCAAGCCAAGGCATCCGCACACCCGGTTGGTTTTGTCAACGAACACATTTTCATCAATCACACCGCAAAGAAATGTACACTGCACGTTCATTTTGTCGATTGTGAACTTCAGACGTGCTGCAAGTGCATTCATTTTACGTGAATCTATCCCAGGGACCTGATTAAAGCCTTGAACAATCAAACTTTTGGAATGATTTTCATTTTGTCGAAGTTATCAATTTCTTTCGACGGACAACTCTGTTTCCCTTTTCTTTTTCTCTCCATCAAAAGCAACAATTTCTTCTGTCGCCTATCTTGTGCAAGGACGCTCCATTATCAACAATCTTACGACTATCGAAAGTTCCTCCTGGAATATCCTACACACTCACTCAGAGATTAGTTGGAGAGGGGGACCCAAGTCTTTGTGGACTTGGGTCGTCCTTGATCATCAAGGAAAGTGATTTCAATCACTTGATGATTAGGAAAAAGAACTTGTGGTGCTCCCCCTGATTGAATTACCTGCTTTTGCTTCCAAGCTGTTTGTCCTTTACCAGTATTTGAATTTATTGTTTTAGCATTTACTGGTTTTACAGTTTCAGATTTTGCTTGTACAGGTTTTTCTTCTTTGACCTCTGATTTTAAGGCCTTTTCAATTACCTTTTGATTCTTTTGCTTTAACTTCTTTTCCCTTTCTTTCAAGACACGTGGGTCTTGTTTCGGGGAAACTGATCGTTTTCGGTAATCGATTTCTTGGGGAGCACTCGTTTTTTACTTCAGCTTTTGCACGTGTGGGCAATATCTTACAATATGCCCAACTGTCCCACATTCAAAACATGTTCTCCGCTCTACAAACTTCGGAGAAACATGTTGATGACCAGACGGAGAACCAGACAATGAACTTTGTGATCTAGACGTGCTTGGACCTAAATCACATCCGTTGGTGTGTTGGGTGTAATTATTCTGATCATTTCGTTTTAAAATTTTAACTTGTTTTACAAAATCAACGTTAGATTTATCCTGAAATGTTTCAAGTTTGTCTGAACCCGTGGACCCAACAAAATTCATTTTCGGTTCTCGTTTCTTAACAGGAGCTCTTTTGTTTTGCACCTTTTGTTGAGTAGCCTTAGACTGTTCAACTTTATGTTGTTGAACCTTTGGTTGTTCAGTCTTAGGCTGCTGAACTTTAGGTGCTTGAACATTCTTGGTCTGAGCCTTCTTTCCCTGTACCTTACCCTTTCCGGAGTTGAGTTGTTGTTTTCGCTCAATTGGTAGTTTTTGGTTTCCGTATTGTTTTCTAATTTGTTCACACGGAATTGGATCACATTGAGTGACGGTGACTTTGCCACTTTTGTTCCCCAAAAACTTATCAGTGCATCCTTCAAAAATTTGCTCAATTAAATCTTGATTTACATTTTTAATTGGAAAATCTTTGTTAGAGTAGATTTTGCTATCTCCTTTGAGCGTGTACAACAAATTATTCCCTTCACGGTCAGATACAAGGGAATCCATTGGTTTTGACATTTCAGTCTTACTCGGTTTCACTGGTGGATCACACAGGATGTGATTCTCGATTGGAATATCTGTTGTAACCGAGTTAGACTGTTGTTTCACAAATTCTTCAGATTCATCATCTGAAGGATCAGCATCCTCAACAATGGGAGGACTCTGTTCCTTAACACATGATGAATCTGTCACATTCTCAGATTCTGATTGACCCGAGGATGATGTACCAGTTGTGAACCCGAGGCCTGCTGCAAAGTCATCTAGACCGAGTGGCACAGTAGGTTCAAAACGGGGCATATCCTCGTCATCAGGCAATTTGGAGTAATTGTGATTCATTGGGGGAGGACATGCTTTGAATCCAATACATCCTGCATCCCCCTTTTTCTTTTGAACGTCAATGATGTGATCCAATACATAGCGGGAATTGGAATAGCTTTCCAGTTTCTGCTTAATTGTCTCACATTCACATCGAGCTGTTGCCAACTCTACCATTTGCTTTTCAATTGTGTCAATAAGATTATTGTTAGCATGTTGTTTTCGCAAAACAGCCTTTTGTAATTCTGAAACATCATGTCTTAATGACGCAATTGTTGCTTTAAATTCCTTTTCATTTCTGGTTAAAAACAAGTTAGCTTCAGTTGCTTTAGAAAGATCTACAATCAATTCTTGATTGTGTTTGTGTGTGATTTCAAACTGACTTTCCTTTTCAGCATATTTAACATTTAAACTATCACAATTTTCACAACTAACTACAGTGGGTTCATCGACACATACCTGACTTGATGAACTGTCGACATTAGCCATAAAGGCTGAATGGAGAGAAGATGAAGAGTAAGCAGCTTGATCCACCAAAATAGATCTTCTTTCAGTTCCTGCTGTAGCTTCTTCCAAAGGCTCATCAATATCTGCATCGACTGACGCACTTGATGTCTCATCCACATGATCATTGCCTGAAGTGGAGGATTCTTCATCTGAGCTTCCACTATAACCAGAACTGTCTTCATCTTCAGAAGATTCATCACCATTTGTGGAAGATTCTCCACCACTGGCGTGTTTTAAATCCTTTACGACTTCAGCAAAACATGCTGTTCCATCTGGAGCATCATTTCCCAACTGAAGCGACCAATCACAACCTTCATCTACTTGAACCACAAGTGCCTGGTTGGCATTTGATGGCCCTGCTTGGCTTTGGTTGTTGACAGGTATCATCGTACGAACATTGTTCCTGTTCTGGTTCTGCTGGTTGCCTTGGTTTCTGAAAGGATTTTGGTTTCCATGCTGAGCTGGTCTTGAGCATTCCCTTTTGAAATGACCCCGTTCACCACAGTTAAAGCACTTTACAGCTTGCTTGTCGAACCCATACTTGGTGTCTTTCTTGCTTTCCAAGTTGGTTCTCCCCGTCCTTTCCATAAACTCCTTTGCTCTTCGAATTTCACTAGCAAGGGCCCATTTGATATCCATCATTTCAAACTCTTCTTTATCCACTTGCTGATAATCTTCATTGGTTAGATTGATATTCCCAATCTGACCTGCGATCAATCCACAATAAGCACTAACCAAGGTGTTCAACATCTCCATATGCTCCTTGGCTATTTCGACACTGACTTTGGAAAAGTTGGAAGTGTCTAATCTAACTGTGTTCGGATTGGAAGTGGCTTGAAAGTTTGAAGAGCTTCCATAAAACCCTTGCTGTTGCGGTTGTTGCTGCTGAGCTCTACTTGGGTCTAAGAAAGGCGGTGGTGTGAATTGCTGAGCTGTCGGTTGCACATTCTGTTGTAGAGAAGAAGAATCTGGTCTTGAATACATCATCGTGTATGCTGAAGGATCAAACTGATTTGTTGTGGAAGGTCCGGTGTTTGAGATGAAGGCTGTTTGAAGCTTCGCATGTTGAGAGGCTGGTTTTTCTCCACTGATACCTCCTGCAATCCCAAAGTACATCTCTGGATTTTGAGGAGTTAGTGTTCTTTTTGCCTTAAGCTTTTCTTCTACATCCTTGTTCTCCAATTTTTGAATTAACTCATAAACGGTGATTGTGTCTAGAACACCATTTTCTTTGAGAATTTCAAGATAACTGCTCCACTTTGCTGGTAAGCTATCAACGAATCTCTTCACCATTTCTTGTGGAGTGGCAGTGACTTTAAAAGCAAACATCTCGCTCAACAAGTGATGGAACCTTGTAGATAACTCTGCCAAAGTCTCATTCTCCAAACACGTGAATCCTTCAAACTCTTTCTTCAGTAATTCTTGCTTGATCTTTCTAGATTGAGCATTTCCTTCACATCGTAACGTGAGCATATCCCACAAGCTTTTAGTAGTCGTGCAGTAAACAAACTGGTGGTAAATGTCTCTGTGAAGAGCTTGTGTGAGAATCATGAATGCTTTCTTTTCTAACTCAAATTTCTTCTTATCATCTTCAGACATAGTGCTGTAAGTTTGTGGATTAGATCCTGCAACTTCCAGATCATTGTCAAATGCGGTGAAGAAGCACATCCATAGATCTTGACCTTGACCTTGGCCCTGAACATAAGTTCTCAGCCTTTCTTTCCACCATCCCCAATCATTGATGTGATTTAGCTTTGGCGGTTTTGTGCTTGTACCAGTTTCACTGTCGTTCTGCATCATAGATTGAATGCTACTGCTTTGATTTGTGACCAATGCCCATTGATTTGCAGTTATCATTGCAGCTTGAGGTGGGGCAATAGCCTGCATCCATGCAGTTTTGTTGAAATCTGACGCAGATTGCGTAGCTGATGATTGTGGAGTCAAGGTTGTTTGAGTCCACGCGGTTGGATCCCACTGACCGTGCGTGGCTGATGATTTTGGAGTCAAAGTTGTTTGAGTCCACGCGGTTGGATCCCACTGACCGTTTGATCCCATTTTATAAAAATTAATTTTCACAAACTATGTCAATATCTCGAAAGATAACAACCAGCCGAAGGATCTGAGATCGAAAGACCTGAACAACACAAACTTGTTAAACTTAAACAGACAAGTATCGAAGGAACAGAACTTGTTCGAAGGATCAACAGTGTTTGAAAGATCTCTGTTGAGTTTCGAACAATGATTTCGAAAGATTCTCCAATCGTAGGATCCTTATCTTTCGAATAAGAGCTGTAGATCGAATGATGTATCCTTGGAAAAGATTCCTTGGAACGAAGGATAAGTCACAGACTTCGAAGGATGTTCGAAGAATGATTATCTATCGAACCTCCTTTGATCGAAAGATGATCTTTCGACTTCGAAGGATATCCTTCGATCTGCACTGACACAAATGACAAAAGTGACAGGTTGGTGAAAAAGGTGATGGGTTGGTAGAAACTTTCGGCAGAAGGCAGAAGGTATGGTCAGACCATACTTTTTACCAAAACAAGATTTGAACCATAAAATATTACTGAAAAAGAAGGTTCTTATCCAGAAAACCGGTCACCGGAGTAAGCCGGAATTTGGCCGGAAATTGCCAAACTTCTTAAAAACGAGTTTTTTTAAGTTACCCAACCCGTTCTTTAACACACCCGGTTAGTTTAGACACGTTTTTACGTCAAGAAAAGCGAGAAAAACAGTAAAAACGGATGCTAAACCATATGTGAGTTTTGTCCAAACACTCCAAAGTCTTGTATAAACTCGGTTTTTTAACAAGGAAATGAGCCACGGCTCTGATACCACTTGTAGGTCCCTCGGAGGTTGAGGTTCAACCTAATCCTTGTTATGTGTAACACACTAGCAAGTGCGGAATCCAAGCTAGAATGCAAACCGAGATAGAACAAGCACAAACACAACACACAATCTTCACCGATTAACACCACTTGTATTAATACGTATGAAGGGTTCGGTTACAAGCTCAATGTTTACAAATGTATTTTGCAAACTCTCTAAAACACTCGTGTGTGTGTGCTCTCAACAGAATGCTCTCTGCTCACTGCTCACACTTGTCTCACTCTTGTGTCTTTTTGTGTCTAAAAATGAAGTGAACACAAGTGATGGATATATATACCCATCACAGCTCGTCTGGTCGAAGGATCAGATAGACTGATCGAAGGATCATCTATCGATCAGAAACCTATCGAAGGATCACATATACCTCGAAGGATGATATCCTTCGAGGTCCATCAACATCCATCGAAGGTTATCTTTCGAGCTCATCGAAGGATATAAACAATCCTTCGATGACTCATCCTTCGACACAACAAACTTACAAACCATGTGTTAACTGTTTGGCCAAGTCAAACCAGGAGGATGGTTGACTTGGTCAAACTTACATCGAACACACATATTAACATAACCTAAGACGTAAACCCGACTAACACAAGACATCGTTTTGTATCATGACAAAATACAGACAAAGTACAGACACAAGTGCACCAACAAAACCCCACCAATAACATAGCTAAGGTAGAGTTTGAGGAGGGTAAGATGTAGATAGCCTTACCTCTACCCTGTAGGAATAGAGAGACCATTTCCAGTGAGACCCCAACTCGATAGTAGTTTTGCATCAAGCATTGGACCTAAGGCATGCAACACTCAACAATTAAGACATATATTGATCAGTGCATGTACGATTGTCTTTCGTCTATCAACGCTACCACATGATGTATGATTAACTATTTGCCGCTTTTAACATTGGTCTCACGAAATTAGTAAAATAACGTTAAACTTACTCCAATTTCAACCCCCCCCCAGCGCCCACACATATATACATTATATACGCACACCACATGCGGGACAAAAACTGATAACCAGTTAATTTTGGTTTTTGGTTAATCGGTTTTCACTTATTGTTAATGATTAATTTTGTTCGATTTCGTTTCCGTTTCATTTATTTGCGATTTGGTTTCGGTTAATGATACAGTTATTGCTAACCAATAGACATTGTTAACGGTTTATATTATATATACATGAAATGGATGTGTTAATACATGAAATGAAAGTATAGATACATAAAATGAAGGTGTAAATGTGAAATACATGAACTAAAAGTATAAAAGCTAGAAAGATATGAAAATATAAATGGTTTGGTTCGGTTAATTTTGGTTAAACAAGGGTACAGAAAAATCGACAATCAGTTTTGGTTAATTCGGGTTTTGATCGATTTTCAGTTAATTCAGTTTTTGTTTGATTTCAGTTCCATTATAAATATGAAATACATGGAAAGGAGATGTTAAAAACATGTTAAGGAGAGCAGCTATGATGACCCAACATTGCTATGCAGGACGTAAAGACTGCAGACCCAAAATTACACCATTGGCTACTCCATATCCCACCTAATCCCACTTATTCAAGAGCTTATTTTACACCTAGGGTACAATGTGATATATTATTGAACAATATATGTAAGGTGTTTAACGGACAAATAATTGGAGCTAAAGACAAGCATGTAATCACATGTCTAGAGTACATCAGGGAATACATGAGAAAAAGAATCGTTAATGTGAAAAATATTCAAGAAAAATCTAGTGGTCCACTAACACCATATGCTGAAAGGGTCCTCAAAGAAGTTAAAGAACAAGCTTCACAGATGAATGTTCTCATGATTAATGCATCAAAATACCAGGTGAGTGGTCCTAGGTCTTAGTGTGTGGTGAATGTGGATTTGAAGACATGCTCATGTAGAAAGTGAGATTTGACTGGGATTCCTTGTAAACATGATGTTGCTGCAATTTGGGATATGTCTAGAAACATGGAAAAAAGCATATGACCATATCATTGACCCAATGTGTGGTCCTGAAATGTGGACTCCATTATAGTGCCCAACAACACTAATTCCACCAAAAAATCATAAGTAGGTATGACAATATTTTGAATGCTTAGTCGTTAAATTAAAATTGTATGAATTGAAATGTGTATGTATATGATTCTAGGTGGGAAGACCCAAAAAAAGTGATAACGTTAAAAAAACATTTGAAAAAGCAGGTAAAATGACAAGGAAAGGGCAAACCACAAAATGTACCAAATGTGGGAATAAAACCGTAGAAGCTGCAAAGGCCAAGGAGGAGTTGCACAAGCTAATCAACAACCTGTTACACAAAATGCAACATAGGGTGCACCACAGGCTACTCAAACATGATGTTTATAATGTTTAAGACATGTTTCATTGTTGTAATGGTTTTTTTAGACAAGTTTGGTTTGTTTGCTTGTTTGTTTGTTTGAGATGACTTTAAAAGATATTTAACTTCACTGAGTCAAACAATTTGGTGTGTTTTTAAGAAAACTTTGGTTTGTGTGGTTTGTTTTTAAGACAATCTTGTTTGACTTTAATTAATTTGTATTTGTTATATGATCATCATATGGGTTGAATCTAAACTAATTTGATCATCTATTTGACATTATAAAGTCAAACAAGTAAACTATAACCTTAAAAACCATTTTCATATCTCATCATCAGTTTAACTTAAGAAGTCAAACTTTAATGTAAAACTATATGGTATGTAAATTTCAAACAAATTTGATCATCAATTTGACTTGATAAAACTTCAATATGGTATGTTGCAATATGGTTCACAAATAACTAACAAAGGTATGAATATTTCCTATTTCTAAATTCAAACATTACATTTCATAATCCGACCATTACATAACACAACAACTCATAATCCAACAATTTCATAATACAATTATCAATTCAAACATTACAACACAACATAGTCGATTCATTTTCAATGACAATCGGTGTTTGACCATTCAGAATCTGATTCATGTTCGCCTTCATAAGGATCATGATACCAGTAACTCTCACTATCATATTCAGGGGTGTCGTAGTCCCAAGCATGTTTTAACACCTCACTGTCACTTCCAACTCCGGATCCTTTACATATTGCTCTTCCACATCTTCTTCGAATTTTGATGTAATCCCTATAATATAGTGCTTGCAACTCTTCTTCAAGCATATAGAAGACCTTAAAAAATTTATCTTCAACCTCTTCTTTCACTTCCACCTTTAAAACTTATTTTTCAATCTCATGTTTACAACAACGCTATCAACATAATCAACATATTATTTAATATATCCACCAGCATAATGAACATATTTAACAAATTGAAAACACACATCAACATATTTAGCGTAACTTCAAACATCAAATCCATTACAAGGCGTTTAAAAGGTTGGTTACGTTACATATCAAACAATAATAACATACATAATAAACAACAACCAGCTAACTACTAAACCAATCTTCCAAAATGTGACTTGTGTAGCTTTGGTTTTGAGCATTTTGCCTTTCTTGTTGATAGTCCATAAAAAGTGAGAATTCCACTTTCACATCTGTCACAGGTAGGGATATCCGCCCATCTTAGGAAACCACGTTTTATCTTCTGTTGAACACACACAATCTGATCAAACACATGCTCATGACATACACTGATCACACGCATGTACACATAATCAAAATTCACAAATCAACATGCTGATCACACAGGATCATGATACACACTAAGCACACTAGGGATGGGATTGGTACAGTGCTCATACCCATACCCGTAAAGTTACCGAACTTGAACAAAACTGGGTACCAAATATATGTAGGACATGGGTCACGATAATAATAAAAATTATATAAATAAATATAAAAATAGTAAAGATATCCTCTTTACATATTTGGGAAATTATCATGTACCGTGTACAAATCCTTACGAATATAAAGTATAATACAACATATGTATTTAAATTGATTCAAACTATGGTCTTCAATAAGAGCTTTAACCGTGTCTTCTTGTATAGTCTGTTGTGTTTTCAAACCTTTGTGTAAGCTTCAACGAGATCTTGAACCACGTCTTCTTGTACATTAATTTCCTACAAAAAGTATCAACAAATGTTAACGGTTGTGGCTGAGGCTCGTGTTCAACACGCTTCCCTTAAAACAGATTTCGCGCCTCTACTAAAGACGACGCGTCTGTCTCCCAGGGTACAACAGCCGAAGCACTCTGTACTGCCGGAGAAGGCCACGCGCCCGAGGTTACATCGGGTAAAATCATAGTGTCGGAACTTTTGGAAACTAAGAATAGAAATGTAGTTGATTCGTGTAGAGAAACTTATCTCTATATGTTCCCAACATATGGGTCATCAAGTACTTCTTCTCCAAGGACTCTTCATGCATACATCTTTCTTTGTTGTATCTGGCCACATCAAAAGAGGCACATAGCCTACTAAGTATGCAAGAGTCATGGGTGGTGAAAAGTCCAACATAATTAGAGACTTAATTGTAACACCCCGAAAATATAAAACTATATATTGGAATTATGAAGCATTAAATAAACGAGAACAAGCTAACTAGGATTAGATAACCCAGTTACATACGAGTCTTGTAATATCAAATAAATGGATGGAAACTCCTAGATTATGAATAAAACCATAATTGAGGGACCTAAGTTGTAAAGTGGGGAAACTTGAAAGATTAAAACAAAAATAAACTCCACCAAACACACACTTAGGTGTATTTGGTCGATCAAAAACGCAGGGAGCGAACAGGAGCTCCTCACAAAACCCTAGCTCTCACTAAATTGATCAATTGAAGGCTCTGATCTGGTCTAAATCGGTTTTCAAGCACAAATTAGTGATCACCTAGTTGAAGGGGTCATAAGGTATGTAAAATCTAGATGTTTTGATTCGTCTTAAATTCTAGGTTAATTGTGAAAATCAAAATTTAGCTTGATTATGTGTTGTATACATGAAATTAGAAGTGATATGATGTTTAGGGATAAACCCTAGATGATTTCTTGTCAAAATCTTGCATGATACTAGTAGGGTTCATAATAACCATTGTAGGTGATTAATGGGTTTTGTAGAAACTTGATAAATACTAGGATTATGATTCTTGTTCTAGTGTAATCTGAGTTTTATGAAGAAATTCCTGAAATGTTGATGTTAAAAACATGAGTAAATTGCCTAATTTAGGTTGATTTAGATGAAAATAACAAGTCATGAACTTGTTTTAACTATGTGAAAATTAGAGCCGCTAGGTGTTTGTTAAAATGCCTAAGTAAGGATTAAAATGTTAAAAATCGGAAGAAAACGCGATTTGATTATTGTAGGGAATTATGCGTTAATGGTTATGAAAAGAGTTCTAAATTGATTATGAATTGAACTCTTTAGGCAAAGAATCCGGATCGTTAAGCGGACAAGCCGGAGGGGATACGCATTTGAAGGGTGTGCTCTAAAGGTACGTGACTTTAGTCCCGTTACATTATGCATAAATGTTTGGTTTTAGTGTACAAATGGAGTCGTAGTGTAATATGCGCGTTTGGTGTGTCTTTGAAGTGGCGAAGCTAACTCGACAATCAAACGGGTCAGAATAATGGTAGGAAATGGTTTGGCATGTCGTCAAAGTGATGGTTTTCACTCGACAACCAAACGGGTCAAAATGATGCTTTTGAAAGGATCTTGTGTGTAGAGACTTGAAAGTCTCACATTGCGTTAAGTGTTGGATAGTACTACGCCAATGAATTGGTTATGCTAATTTAAGTTTACGAATCCGAGATATCGGGTCAAACAATAGAAATCAATTGTAAGGGTCGCTTGAAGCGGTATGCTTGAATTTTGACAAAACAAGCATTAAGTTCTAATGTGAGCGTAAAGCCATGGAATGGCGCGGATACGCCAAGGTTTATAAGCCCGGGGATTTGGGTAATTATGTCCAAAAAGTCTTAGAACTGAAAAATGGTATTTTGCACTTATTGCTAATGGGTTGGATAATTGAAACAAGGAACTTGTGAACCAATCGCTCGTAAAACGGTTTTCGTTGTGTAAAAATTTACATGGTTAGATCCGTAATTTTATTATGGACTCATAGGAAAAAGAATCAACTAAAACGGACAACCGAGTAAAAAGTTATGAAGGTTTAAAGTTGGATTTTTATAAATTTCGGAGCTGGGCAAATATGCAGGTCCGGTCCAGAAACTGGACCTGCTGGAAAATGCACTCCCCCGCGCCACACGACGGAGCAACTGAATCCTGGCGCGACACGTGGAGCCGCCCACGGCACGTGAAGGTGAATCTTAGGTCTGGCGCGTGCCGCGACAGACCAAGAATCAAGATTTTTATTTTTTTGATATGTGTATGCTATTGGGGCTTGTTTATCTTTATTAATGAGTTGTCAAAACTAATATTTGATGTGGTTTTTACTTCAGGTGATGCTCGTTAGTTTCGGATGCCGATCAAGCGTGAAATCAAGAACCGAACACCATTTTTGAAGCTTCCGCACTAATCTAGACATGTCTAAATAGTGTTATTTTGTAAACTATACTGGTTGTGAATGTTTAAAATTTGATAGTTGGTTATGATAATTCGCTAAAACAATGTACATCTTAACCTTTTAACTAAGTTTTTGCTAGTTATGCATTTTGATTTAAAAAGCCCGTATTTTATGATTAAACAAAGGAATAAATAAGATGAGTGTTACAAGTTGGTAATCAGAGCTCAAGGTTGTTAACAAAGTGTGTTCGATTCAAGCTTGATCAAGCATCCGGTAAGAGCTAATTGTTTTAAGTAGATTTATTAAGTATAGAAAAGAAAACATGAATTGACGTGCACGGGAAGAGTGTGTTAACACACTCAAAGCCGGAAAGTGCATTAAATAAGAACGGTTAAAACAAGTTATGAACTTGACTAAACCGAAGTAAATAAACCATATGCTATAGATGAAATGTTTAACGCTTGATGTAAACATTTCAGTTTTAAAGATGACGGATAAAGGTAATAATGATGCGGTGCCGAGAGTCACTGAGCAAATGAGAAAAGTGATTGCCGAGGAGGTAGGAAAGGCAATCGATAAGATCCAAAATACGGTACTATCGGTTGTTGATGAGAGAATCAAGAAATTGGAAGATAGTGCCAACGTAGCCAATGAGAAATCTGGAGAGCGCAAGGGCTGCTCGTACAAGGAATTTATGGCATGTAAACCGCCACTCTACAACGGAGAGGTGGATCCTATAGTACGCCAAAGATGGTTGAGTGATATCGAAGGGGTGTTTGAGAGAACCCACTGTGACACAAATGACTTCGTAGCTTATGGCACGGGTCAACTGAGAGGTCAAGCAAAAGACTGGTGGGATAATAAGAAAAAGGAGATTGGAAGTGAAGTGGCGAAGGCGATGACATGGGACGAGTTTAAGGTACCATTCCTTAAACACCACAGTCCCAAGGCGGTTATCAATCGAATCAAAGAGGAATTCATTCAGCTTAGGCAGAAAGGCGAATCTATTGATAAGATCACGGGGATATTTCTCGACAATCTGAGGTTTTGTGATAAGTTGGTGACATCTGAAGAACAGAAGGTGTATTATTATTATAATATGCTAAGCGCAGAGTATCGGGAGTTCATGACTCCCTCAAAATACGAGACTCTCACCGAAATCATTAACATTGCTCGAGAAAGGGAGATAGAGCTGAAGAAGCAAATTTAAAGGGGTGAAAGAAGGGCACAAGTGGTTAATCCAAGCCCTACGAAAAAGGCGCGAACAACTGAGTCATCTAAGAAACAGGATGGGAAAGGTGGGTCGCCGAGTTGTAAGGTTTGCGGGAAAGGGCACAAGGATGAGTGTCGATTCAAAGATAAGCCATGTCCCATATGTGGGAAGACAGGGCACACGACTGCATTATGTCCCGGGAAGGTATCGGTGTGTTACAAATGCTATCAACCGGGTCACAAGAAATCGGAGTGCCTGGAGCTAGTCGGGAAAAAGGATGGCAAGGATTCACATACGGAGACTCCTAAAGCAAAAGCCAGATCCTTCCAGTTAACGGCAGCTGAGGTGAAGGTGGAACCCGATGTGGTCTCAGGTATATTCGCCATAAATTCAATTCCCGCACATGTGTTATTTGATATGGGTGCGAATAAATCCTTTATTTCACATAGATTTATTCGACATCCTTCATTCGAACTGACAAAATTGCCTATGCCCTTAGAAGTAGAAATAGGTGATAACAAAAGTTTTATCGTTTGTGACGTGTGCCAAAATTGTAAGATAAGTATCAACGGTGAAGAATACTCAATAGACTTGATTCCAATGTCGATGGGAGAATTCCAAGTAGTGGTCGGAATGGATTGGCTATCCCGACATCACGCGAAGGTCGTGTGTTTCCGCAAGGAGATTAAGTTAACATCTCAAAGTGGAAAACACGTTACCATCTACGGCGAAAAAGGGGGTAATCCTGTTATGTCCTCAATGCTAAAAGCTCACAAACTCATGAGGCGTGGGTGTAGAGCATTCATGATATATGCAAACGAACTAGATAAAGAATCGCCAAAGATTGAAGACGTACCGGTGGTACGTGAATATGCCGATGTATTTCCGAAAGATTTACCGGGAATACCGCCTGAACGGGAGGTAGAGTTCGGAATCGAATTGATTCCGGGCGCGAAACCTGTGGCCAAGGCGCCGTATCGGCTCGCGCCATCGGAGTTACAAGAATTGATGCTTAAATCCAAGACCTGCTCGACAAAGGGTTTATTAGACCAAGTGTGTCTCCGTGGGGCGCACCGGTGCTATTTGTGAAAAATATGATGGGAGCGTGCGCATGTGTATCGATTACCCGGAATTGAACAAACTCACGGTGAAGAATCGATATCCGCTCCCAAGAATTGATGATTATTTGATTAATTGCAAGGTGCAAGTTGGTTCTCCAAGATCGACCTTAGATCGGGGTATCATCAGTTGAAAGTCAAAGAGGAGGATGTACCGAAAACGGCCTTCTGTACTCGGTACGGACATTACGAGTTACTCGTGATGTCCTTCGGATTAACTAATGCACCCGCGGCTTTCATGGATCTCATGAACCGAGTTTGCAAGCCGATGTTGGATAAGTCAGTGATAGTATTTATCGATGACATTTTGATATATTCAAAGAATGAAGCAGAACACGCAAGTCATCTACGTGAAGTGTTGGAGACGCTCAGAAGAGAGAAGTTGTATGCAAAATTCTCAAAATGTGCTTTCTGGTTACGAGAGGTACAGTTTCTTGGGCACATCATTAGTGCAAACGGGGTGTTAGTAGACCCGTCAAAAATAGAAGCAGTGGCGAGATGGAATCCTCCGAAGAATCCTTCGGAAATCAGGAGCTTCTTGGGGCTTGCGGGTTGTTATAGGAGATTCGTACAAGATTTCTCCAAGATTGCTATGCCATTGACCAAACTAACCCGTAAGGACGAAAAGTTTAATTGAGGCAAAGATTAAGAAAAGGCGTTCCAAACGCTTAAGGAGAAATTGACCCATGCACCTGTATTGGCATTACCGGATGGAGTTGACGATATGGTGGTTTACTCGGATGCATCGCATTCGGGCCTTGGGTATGTTTTGATGCAATGGGGCAAGGTTATAGCCTATGCCTCGAGACAGCTAAAGACTCATGAAAAGAATTATCCTACACACGACTTCGAGTTGGCAGCGGCGGTATTTGCCTTAAAGATATGGAGGCATTATTTGTATGGGGTAAAATGCACTATCTTTACCGACCATAAAAGTTTGAAATATTTCTTTAATCAGAAGGAATTAAACATGAGGCAGAGGCGGTGGTTAGAAACTGTCAAAGATTTCGATTGTGATATACATTACCACCCGGGGAAGGCTAATGTGGTGGCAGATGCGTTGAGCCGAAAGGTAGATTATACACCCATTCGAGTGCGATCAATGCAACTAATTGTAACATCAGGATTAATCCGGAAATCTCAACTCGAAGCATTAAAAGAGGAAAATGTGAAGAAGGAAAGGATAGTGGACCAATTGAAAGAATTGGCGGATGGTAACCAAGGGTTAAAGACGCGTTTTGGGAGGATATGGGTCCCAAATTCGTGTGGAGCCAAGGCACTCCTACTTGACGAAGCCCATAAATCCTGTTATTCAATCCATCCGGGGGCAACCAAGATGTATAATGATTTAAAGCAAAACTATTGGCGGCCCGGGATAAAAAGAGATGTTGTAAAATATGTGGAGAAGTGCATGACGTGTTTGCAAGTCAAAGCAGAACACCAAAAGCCGTATGGTAAACTGCAACCATTGGATATCCCAGTCTGGAAATGGGAACAAATCACAATGGACTTGTTTACCAAACTGCCCAAAACCAACCGCGGTTTCGATACTATATGGGTAGTTGTGGATAGATGTCGAAAAGTGCTCACTTCATTCCGATTCGTGAGACTTATACATCCGAAAAGATGTCAGAAGTATATACCAATATCTATTGTGTCCGACAGAGATACCCGGTTTACTTTGAATTTTTGGCACGAATTCCAAGAACAAATGGGAACTAAATTGTTCATTAGCACCGCGTACCATCCGCAAACGGATGGACAAAGTGAAAGAACAATTCAGATGTTGGAGGATATGTTACGGGCATGCATTATCGACTTCGGGGGTAGTTGGGATGTCTATCTACCATTGGTCGAATTTTCATATAATAACAGCTACCACGCAAGCACCGGGATGGCTCCGTACGAGATGCTTTACGGTAGAAAATGCCGAACCCCGGTAAGTTGGGGCGAGGTTGGTCCACGCGAGCTTGCACATAAGGATGTAGTCCAGATCACGAATGAAAAGATTGATTTGGTCCGAGCTCATTTGAAAGCGGCTCAGGATCGACAAAAATCATATGCAGACAGGAGAAGGAGACCAATTGAGTTTCAAGTCGGTGACAAAGTTATGTTAAAGGTATCCCCGTGGAAGGGAATTATTTGGTTCAGAAAAAGGGGAAAGTTATGCCCGAGATTTATTGGGCCATTCCGGATTATCGAACGGGTTGGTAAGGTAGCGTACCGTCTTGAACTGCCCGAGGAATTGAGTGGGATACACAGCATGTTCCATGTATCACATCTCTGAAAATGTCTAGCCGACGAAACAGTTTACATTCACTATGATGACATTGAAGTGGATAACAGTCTTAACTACGTGGTGAAGCCGATCGCGATTCTAGATCGTAAAGTGAAAAGCTTAAGGAACAAAGTGATTAATCAAGTAAAGGTTAAATGGGAACACAGAAAGGGTTCGGATACCACATGGGAGTCTGAGGAAGAGATGCAACGGCTCTAACCTACTTTATTTGGTACGTACTATGGTTTCGGGGACGAAACCCTCTTTAAGGGGGTGGACTTGTAACACCCCGAAAATATAAAACTATATATTGGAATTATGAACCATTAAATAAACGAGAACAAACTAACTAGGATTAGATAACCCAGTTAGATACAAGTCTTGTAATATCAAATAAATGGATGGAAACTCCTAGATTATGAATAAAACCATAATTGAGGGACCTAAGTTGTAAAGTGGGGAAACTTGAAAGATTAAAACAAAAATAAACTCCACCAAACACTTTAGGCAAAGAGTTCTAAATTGATTATGAATTGAACTCTTTAGGCAAAGAATCCGGATCGTTAAGCGGACAAGCCGGAGGGGATACGCGTTTGAAGGGTGTGCTCTAAAGGTACGTGACTTTAGTCCCGTTACATTATGCATAAATGTTTGGTTTTAGTGTACAAATGGTGTCGTAGTGTAATATGCGCGTTTGGTGTGTCTTTGAAGTGGCGAAGCTCACTCGACAATCAAACGGGTCAGAATAATGGTAAGAAATGGTTTGGCATGTCGTCAAAGTGATGGTTTTCACTTGTTAGGATCGAAGGTTGTCATGATTGTGCTTGTTTGCATGATTTAAACATTAAGTGCAGCGGAAATGAACAACAAACTTTGTAAACACAATCAAAGAACAAAATAGTTTTGATAAACACATGATTTGCATTAGTCAAAAGATTACAAAGTCAATCAAAAGATTACAAAGCATGCTTACAAAACTAAACTCCCCCTCAGCCTGATGCTCCAAGGTTGATTGCACAAGATGAAAGGATTGGACTGGAGGAGAAGAACTCACTCAGTCAATCAAATGTAACAGTACAGGGTATTGTTACATTTATAGGCAAACCAAACCACTGAGGCATCTCAGCTGACGTCACCATGAAAGCAACATCTAACAAACTAACAAACTCTATCTACTGTTCTACAACTACCGACCATGCAGACACTGATTATATTCTAATCACTGATGTATAAACACTGATTCTTCATTCCACTGATGTAGTCAACCACTGTTGTTTGAGCATCAGTGCTTTCTTTAAAGGGTGATCAGACCTTGAATAGGCAGTGCTTTAATTCTTCAGCAGTGCTTGGATTCCGTCAGTAGATTGAGTTTCAGCCTTTAAACTTCATCAGTTTTTTAGTAGCAGTTGTTCTATTGAGCAGTACTTTGAAGTCTATCAGATGCTAGATGACCACTGTCAAGGGGAAAGCTTAATGTAAACAGCTGCTTATTATGAATCCACTGTTGTGATCCGATTTTGGCTTTCATTATCTGTTCCTCTGGTAGGGTTCAATCCCAACAATCTCCCCCTGGAACAGATAATGCCAAAACACTTCATTATTCTGGATTTTTATTTCTCATCAGAAGTTCCCTAACTTGTCTTTTAAATTCCACTTCAAAGTCCTTAGAACTTGAGTCATCCTCATCCCTGCACAGTGTAAGTTCAAGGAGATCCTGTAGATCTTCAACACCAAGGCCTAGTGCTTCTTTCCTTGATATGTACTTCACTTCACCATTGGATCTGACCAGGGTCAATACATGGGTCTTTTGATCAGACATCCATTTTAGTACTTTTGAACCCAATGGGTTTCTTGGGAGAGATTTATTCACAGATGAGTTTGGAGATATTGGCCTTGTGAAAAGTTGTGAACTTTCAGCAGACATTTGTTTGAAGGCCATTTTGATGACACCATTTGCTGCAGCTACATCTTCTGCAGTTTCTTTATCAATCTGCTCTTGTCTCTTCTTTTGATCTAGCTCAATGGATGTCATGTCTGCTGAAGTGTTTGGTGATGCAGGTTTGGTTAATACCTTTTTGACAAGGTTTTGAAGTTTCACTGAGCTATCTTCTTTTAGATCCATTTTCTTGATGGCTTCTGTAAAGTACTCAGCTTCCTTTTCTTTTTCTTCTTCACTGGTCAACAGTTTTCCTTTTTCTTGGTTTATCACAAGGGTAGGGGTATATGCTGATGTGATCAGTGGTTTAGGAACACTAATCTGCTGTTCTAGCTTTTTGTAGTCAGGCTTCTTTGGAGTGTCAGAATCTGTCACTTTGACCTTCACATTCAATTTTGGCTCTTATCTTAGCCTGCCTGCTTTAAGCTTGAGATATTCATCCATATTTTCTAGGACTATGAAGCCTATGAGAGAAGGAAATCTTCTTTTTGAAGGATCATCCTCGGTGTAGAATTGTCTCATCTCATTTTTTACAGCTTCCAGTTCCAGTGGATATTTTGCAGCAATAGGATCATATTTGTCCTCATTTGCCTGAGTAGTTTTTCTTTTTCTGGTGTAAGTGCGTTTGGGTGATGGAAATTTTGGTTGTGATGTAGAAATGTTGAGAGCAGTGGTGGATGGTTGACTAACAGCTGTTGGAACAACTAGTGTTTCAACCTCTGTTGTCATTACAACTACTGATGTGTCAGTAGGTGTCTTCTGCTTTTGAGCAGGTGTTGAAATGGCAGTGGTTTGAGTGGTGGAAAGTGTCTGACTAACAGGTGTTGACACAACTGGTGTCTCAACCATTGTTTTCATCACAACAGATGTTGTAACATCTGTTGTCTTCTGCTTTTTGGTAGGAGGAGATGATGGGGTGGCTGTTTTTGGTGGAGAGTTTGGTTTTGGTGGTGGTGATGTGATCATAGATGATGATGGTGGTAGGGCAGTGGTTGTGGTGGTGTGTGGTGAGGTGGTGTGTGTTGATACAGCAGCTTTAGTCTGGCTATGTTTTTCTGGTTCAATATAAATACCATCTTCAATTCCCTTCTTCTTCCACTTGATTTTCTCCCCCTTTTTGGCATTATCTGGAAAGGGATTATTCATGAAGAGAACAGTGGGAGGAACCTTTCCAGTGGTACTATGTATGTGAGCCTTGATAGCTTTGATATCTGACTGAGTATCTTTAAACCTTGACTCCATCATGTTTGTCAGCATTTGTACATGTATTGCATGTTGCTGATCAGCCATTTGTTTTTGTTTTTCAAGCAGGGGTTGAAATAAATTCCATAGCTCATTTGCAGCAGGTGCAGGTTGTGTAGGTGCTTGAGCTGGAACAGCAGTGGATTGTGCTTTTTGAGCTTTTAACAGCTGTTGCACCATATCCTTTATTTCAGCAACTGAAGTTTCAAGATTTTTAACTCTGCCCGTCAATTCCTGATATTTTGAATCATCACCCAAGTTAATGGGATCATCTGATTCCCCACCAGCAGTGGTTGTACCAATGTGTGACTTAGGAAATGAATCCCAAAAGTCATTCATTGATGCCCCTTGTTCTTGGTACTGGGGTCTTCTTCCTTCAGCACTTGATAGCCTTTTAAAGGTACCAGTGGGCATAACAAACTCATTGGTGGTTCTCAAAGGTGCTATGGAAGGAATTGCCTTCAAGGGAGTCTTATGAATGTAACCACTATCCAAATGTAAACCAGTGGGTTCAACATTTGTAGTGGCTGCTCCACTTGAACTACTGACAGGACTTACTTGTAACTCCTGCAGTGTAACCTCCTCAGTTGTTGCTGGGATAGTAGAGGTGTAAGTGTCAGACCCAGTCACTTGTGGGAGTGTACTCTCAGTGATAGGTGATTGAGAGGAACTGGTTTGTGTCTGAACTACATAAACTGCATACAATAAGGGTATTATGGATTGTGGTAATGTGAGGGGTGAAGATATGGGTGTTGAAAGAGACATGTCCTTGGGATTAGGACTGAGGAAGATGGATTCAATTGAATCCAGAGCTTCATATTGTGGGGTCCCTGTGTTTACAACCTGATCCATTTGTGAGGATGCAGGAGGATTTTGAGGCAAAGGTGGAGATCTT
This sequence comes from Helianthus tuberosus, assembly GCA_030545235.1. Classification (NCBI taxonomy): domain Eukaryota; kingdom Viridiplantae; phylum Streptophyta; class Magnoliopsida; order Asterales; family Asteraceae; genus Helianthus; species Helianthus tuberosus. The sequence goes on along the minus strand of CM060448.1, from coordinate 41,878,486 downwards.
TCTTCCATCTGCTGTGAGGAAGTAGGAGCAGTGGTTATTGGTGACATTTGTGTTGTCACTGGCAGTTACTCTGGGATCTCATCTTCCAGAGTTGCCTTTGTTTTGGGATTGGGGGGCTTTCTGGATGTTTTCTTTTTGGTCTTTTTGGTAATGGCAGGTGTGGGTTTCAAAGCAGTGGTTGTGCTGCAATGATCACCTGGAGCAGTGGGCTCAGCAGCCGATACCTGAGGAGCAGTGTTATCTGTTAATTCTGCTCAGGCACCTCTGCTTTTGTTTTTGAAGGTGTTAACATTCTAGAGAATGTTTCAGGTGTTAAACCATTTATTTGAAAATAAACACCTTGTTTGAGCAAATTTTCATTTTTATTTCCAAATTTTTGTTTGAAATAGTAACTTAGAAATCTTGGAAAAAGCAAAAATGATTTGCTATCAACATTTTTTACCAAGTCATTAAAGATCTCCTGGGAATAGTTGTAAGTTTCATTATTTAAAATAGCATAACCCAGACATTGGATCTTTAATGGTATTTCGTTAAAAGCAGTTGTTTTATTTTAAACACACATCAAAAGAGTGTGAAATAAAAACCTAGGTGCAGAAGGGAAATAACCTTTTTGTAAGGTATCTCTTTTTGGTTGTTCTGCATACCCCCTATTCAAGAAATCATTTTTCAACTCGGTTTTAGAAAAAGAAGTTTTACCTTTCTGATCATCGAGTTTAAAGACTTCTGAAATGGATTGTGGAGAAATTTGAATCGCTTTACCCTGTATCGAGGAGTTAATGGCTATGACGATGTTATCTTGTTTTTCAAGAATAGCATTTTTCCAGAACTCTCTCTGAGTTTGTTGGTAAATGGGAGCATCTGCTGTTAGCAAAGTTTTGTACTTTGATGCAGATAAGGTGTCGATGATGGAGTCGAAGGTGTTGGTGGTAGTGGGTTTTGTGAGTAGACCCAAATAGTTGTGAGGGGCTTTGTATGGTATTTCGATGGGTTCAGTGGCCATTTGAGTGGCGTCTTTGGAAGCAGAGGAAGAAGATGATTTTGATTTTGATTTCGTCATTTTGATGAAGAAGATAGAAGAATGATTTTGTGAAACTGCTTTGAGAAGAGAATTTTTGGAATTCAATTCGACAGTGAAACCCTGTTTGGGGTTTTGGTCAGGGTTTTATTTAGGGAAAAAGTGAATGCTGATGTGGCAGCGGTTACAACGATCTGATGGCTAAAAACTGAACACATGCCAACCCCTGATGAAAGATTAAATAATGGAGGACAGTTGTTTTGAGAGCCACTGATGGATCAACCATTAGTAGTTACAACGGTAACAAATGAAACAGCGGGTGATTTTTACTATCAGTGGATAGCATGTCAGTGGATAGAACACTGATTTTGAACAACAGTGCTTATCAAGAATATGAGAACAGGGGTTGACTTTCAGCAGTGGACAGACTTCAGAAAGCAGATGTTTGGGCACAATAGTAGTTAGGGGAAAGACAGTGGTAAGAAAATGAAAGACCATTAGCTCAGCAACTGTAAGTGCAATAGGGAAAAAAAACTTTTGACAAAAATTTTGAGCATCTGCTTGTTCAGATGAAGGGAATGATTTTGTCTTGTGTTACCACAATATCATGTCCAGCATCTGTTGATCTACAAGAATGCTATTCTTAACAAATTACATTTTAGATGCAAAATGTCACGTTTAATATGTCTGCAGTTTTTACAGGAATTTGTATTCAAGGTTTTTGCCACATATCATTTACAAGATTTGAAGCTATTATAAATTCCTGACAGTGGTTTAGTATCCCAGATGATGAAAATCTTTTTACTAAGGCTACTCATTTTGTGTCTAATTATTTGAATTAGAACATGAGTATCTCAGTAGTTTAAAGTGTGTTAGCAATCAATTTTTGATCTGTGATAAAACAAACTTGAGTTTGATGTGACCTTGACACATGTACCATTTCCTTTTGATCTATTTTTAAGGATAGTAACTTCACACAAAAAAAAAAGGAAATTACATCCTGACCGGCGAATGAGACTTTTACTATTAAAAAGAGTAAAAGTACAAAATATATTATTTTAAAAAAAATGAATAATATATCCGGTTTTATTTGAGAAAAACACCTTTCTAAGAAAAATAATTAAAGGTCATTCTGAAAACAACATCAAAAAGAGTTCTGGTATATTTTCCAATTAAGACTCATAGTCATATTAGTCTCAAGTTTAAGGAAGGTGGTCAATGATTTGAAATGACTATTTTGTGTGACCATTTCCTTGTTAATTGATTGCAAAAAGAGGAGACATGTGAGGAAATTTGTCTAGTCCTTTTATCAGTTTCATCATTGGTGATACCATTGTTACCTGAACTTCCTTGAATCAATGAATGCACAAAATTGCTTGATGACCACTGTTTACCCATCTTAGGACTCTTAAGTGTTTTATATTTATACTCTTTTCTTTTGACTTCAAAAGTTTTGAGATAAACACACCTTTGAGTTTTGTTAATTTTCTTCTTCCCTTTTTACCCTTCCCATTCATAAGTACTAGAATACTTACTGGGAGGTTTTTATTGGAAAAATACTCAGACCAGAATCAATTTACAGCAATGTTTGGAGAGACTTAGATATTTTGCATATGCTTATGTCAAATCTCACATCACATATGATTTAGTCTGTTTTTCATCTGATTTTCTCGATGTGTTCTTAACAGAGTTGATTTGATCCTTTTTAACAGGATTCTCAACCTGTTTTTCAACGCATAAGATGTAATAACTAAAGTTTTAATTTCCCTCCTTTTAACAAAAACACTATTGTTTTTATGAAACTAGGTTTTTGTTGACAGGAGGTTCATACCTTAGTATTAAACACGATGGAGACAGCACAAACTTCATATTAACACTTGAAATCAATTTTGTAAAGGAAATGATTATACCATAGTTATCAGACATATTTTCAGATCTGAGCACTATAGGTGTTTTATGCATGTTATCACTTGTTGTGTGAAGTTTGTGTGTCTTATGACATCTTGGTTGTTTTACAGAGCATCTGAATAAACACTTTGAACATGATTTCTCGTTACTCTGTTTTTCAACTAAACACAATCAACCTTAGTATCAATGAATTTTGAGCTGGACTGTTATGTCAAATTGATTGTTAGATCGAATTTGACTGTCCGAGCTCTGATACCAATTGTTAGGATCGGAGGCTGTCATGATTGTGCTTATTTGCATGATTTAAACATTAAGTGCAGCGGAAATGAACAACAAACTTTGTAAACACAATCAAAGAAGAAAATGGTTTTGATAAACACATGATTTGCATTAGTCGAAAGATTACAAAGTCAATCAAAAGATTACAAAGCATGCTTACAAAACTAAACTCCCCCTCAGCATGATGCTCCAAGGTTGATTGCACAATATGAAAGGATTGGACTGGAGGAGAAGAACTCACTCAGTCAATCAAATGTAACAGTACAGGGTACTGTTACATTTATAGGCAAACCAAACCACTGAGGCATCTCAGCTGACGTCACCATGAAAGCGACATCTAACAAACTAACAATACTGTTCTACAACTACTGACCATACAGACACTGATTATATTCTAGTCACTGATGTATAAACACTGATTCTTCATTCCACTGATGTAGTTAACCACTGTTGTTTGAGCATCAGTGCTTTCTTCAAAGGGTGATCAGACCTTGAATCGGCAGTGCTTTAATTCTTCAGCAGTGCTTGGATTCCGTCAGTAGATTGAGCTTCAGCCTTTAAACTTCATCAGTTTTTTAGTAGTAGTTATTCTATTGAGCAGTACTTTGAAGTCTATCAGATGCTAGATGACCACTGTCAAGGGGAAAGCTTAATGCAAACAACTGCTTATTATGAATCCACTGTTGTGATCCGGTTTTGGCTTTCATTATCTGTTCCTCTGGTAGGGTTCAATCCCAACATCACTCGACAACCAAACGGGTCAAAATGATGCTTTTGAAAGGATCTTGTGTGTAGAGACTTGAAAGTCTCACATTACGTTAAGTGTTGGATAGTACTATGCCAATGAATTGGTTATGCTAATTTAAGTTTACGAATCCGAGATATCGGGTTAAACAATAGAAATCAATTGTAACGGCCGCTTGAAGCGGTATGCTTGAATTTTGAGAAAACAAGCATTAAGTTCTAATGTGAGCGTAAAGCCATGGAATGGCACGGATACGCCAAGGTTTATAAGCCCTGGGATTTGGGTAATTATGTCCAAAAAGTCTTAGAACTGAAAAATGGTATTTTGCACTTATTGCTAATGGGTTGGATAATTGAAACAAGGAACTTGTGAACCAATCGCTCGTAAAATGGTTTTCGTTGTGTAAAAATTTACATGGTTAGATCCGTAATTTTATTATGGACTCATAGGAAAAAGAATAAACTAAAACAGACAACCGAGTAAAAAGTTATAAAGGTTTAAAGTTGGATTTTTATAAATTTCGGAGCTGGGCAAATATGCAGGTCCAGAAACTGGACCTGCTGGAAAATGCACTCCCCCGCTCCACGCGACGGGGAAACTGAATCCTGGCGTGACACGTGGAGCCGCCCGCGGCACGTGAAGGTGAATCTTAGGTCTGGCGCGTGGCGCGACAGACCAAGAATCAAGATTTTTATTTTTTTTATATGTGTATGCTATTAGGGCTTGTTTATCTTTATTAATAAGTTGTCAAAACTAATTTTGATGTGGTTTTGACTTCAGGTGATGCTCGTTAGTCATCGGATGCCGATCAAGCGTGAAATCAAGAACCGAAAACCATTTTTGAAGCTTCCGCCCTAATCTAGACATGTCTAAATAGTGTTATTTTGTAAACTATACTGGTTGTGAATGTTTAAAATTTGATAGTTGGTTATGATAATTCGCTAAAACAATGTACATCTTAACCTTTTAACTTTTTGCTAGTTATGCATTTTGATTTAAAAAGCCCGTATTTTATGATTAAACAAAGGAATAAATAAGATGAGTGTTACATTAATTTTGCCATAAAATCTCTAATCAATTGTCATAAAAAACATCAATACACCACATGAAAAGTACTTAATTTTGCCATAAAATCTCTAATCAATTGTCATAAAAGACATCAATACACCACATGAAAAGTTTATTATACTAATAGAAAATTAAACAAGTGACACAAATAACTCTACTCAAGAGTTTGTCACTATATGTAGAATTTTATATTGATAATCTCACTAAATTTCCATTCATCACATTTAAAAAATTTCCAACAATCCCCCACATGAATGGAGATTGATCAAAACACATAAAATTTCCAATGCAACCTCGACAGTTGCGTATTGCTGGATAAGTAGGTGTTCCCTTTGAACTTTCCGTTGTGAAGCATACTTAGCCTCCTAGAGGTTTGTAGACGCGATGTCCTTGAACAATCCCCCATTTTCGTAGACGACAATACACTTCACACAATACTCTCCTTAGCCGGGTCATTGTCACACCCCGACCGCGTAAAACAACAAATCGCGGCGGAATCGTCGGGGAGTGTTGTAACAGAATCATTGTTTCATAACACACGGAAATTTGAAGTTTTGTTTTATTTAAAGATTAACCATTTACATTGTCTTGAAATTTTAAATATAAAAGTTAAACGTAGTCTATCATTGTTATTAAGTCACTAAGGCCTCGTCCAGTCCTAAGTGAGCATGCATCCTAGCAATCAAGATCATTCAACAACACCTGAAACATATGTAAAAACAAAGTCAGCAAAGAAATGCTGGCGAGCACATAGGTTTTATGAGAGTGTCGGATTCATGGCTAGTTTACATATTGCAATACCTCATTAGACTACAAGAGTCAAAAGTTAAATACTTTGTTTTGAAAAGTATAGTATTGCAACATAATTAAGGAAAAATTACAAGTTTTGTCCTTTATCTTTATACCATTTTTCAGGCGGTGTCCTTTTTAACGAATGTTGACAGACGGTGTCCTTTACTAGGTATTTTGTTGCAAGATTAGTCCTTTACACCCAAACCAGTTAAAAAACCCTGTTAATTGTTGACAGGCGATGTCCTTTACTAGGTATTTTGTTGCAAGTTTAGTCCTTTACCTAGGTATTTTGTTGCAAGTTTAGTCCTTTACACCCAACAATTAACAGATTTTTTTAACTGGGTTGGGTGTAAAAGACTAAACTTGCAACAAAATACCTAGTAAAGGACACCGCCTGTCAACATTCGTTAAAAAGGACACCGCCTGAAAAGTGGTATAAAGATAAAGGACAAAACTTGTAATTTTTCCCATAATTAACCAACTCAAATCAAGTTGGTTATAATTTATAAAATCTCGTAACCATGATTCTTAACCCAAAACATTTATTTAAGAAAACCAAATTGTAAATCATCTCGTTAATAAAACTCGTATAGTTTATATCCTTTCGAAAACATCGTTATGTGACTTCGTTTTAAAATCGTTTAGCCAAGTGAACTAAATAATGCCACGGAGTGTAATATGATAAAAACACTTATATATAAGAAGTACCAGCGGCGTATCTACCATGCTTTTATCATATCACACCCGTCCCATTATCTAATCACAACCCAAAAACCAATCGTTTATCCAATTCGTTTAACTCGTTAAAATCATTCTCGTTTTAATTGTGAAAACTACTTTTGGTCGCCTCGCTAATAACATCCAAACCTTCGCAACTCGACTATCTCGAAACTCGCATTAATAAACCACCAGATGGTAAATTAACAATCACAGATTCAGTCGTTACCCACATAACCCCCACACATAACCCCCACACATAACCATGGGTGTAGTCTGATAACGGGATTTGTCAGATCCTATGGTACCATAACCTAATATTGGTCGGTTCGGCCAAAATTAATGAATGTTATTTGTTATGTAATTACAACCAACAAGTATGTTCACATTATCGAAATCGTTATTAATTTAATATAAACCATTTTAGTCACTTTTAAAACCATCGTTAAAAACATCGAAATCATTTAACACATATGAATCACCCCAAAACAATCGAAAACCGTAAAATAGGGGAACTATGTACTCACATGAGAATGCTTAGAAGTCTTGAATAACAATCAAGCAAAGCTAGAAGGATCACGGAAATCAATCGGCACCTAATATAAGTAACTACGTTAATATACCGGACCTAAATAGGAAGATCGGATAGGATGAGGTTTCGTAAACCAAATGAGTATTGGAACTCATGTGACATGGTTTAACAAAGCCTACATACTAAATAGAAACCTAACCTAAGTGCTTACGACCCATTACGACTCGTTTAAGTAGCTTATGCTACTTTAACGCGTCGTTCGCGTAAAACGCGTTTGGACCGCCTAACTAGTTCTATGACAAGTATTATATGCCTTAACATGTCTAATAATATTACCTAATCAGTTTAAATATAGAAATTTAGGTTACTTATGCTTAAAATTCAATTATGCATGAAAAGGGCATTTTGGTCATTTTCCTAAGGCATATAAATCACCTATCATACAACTAACTAAACGAAGTGACCATAAGGTATAACCTTGGAAGGTTATTCCCTATACAACTATGGTCACAAAATATGTTTGGTCGGATCCTAATGAACCACCAACCAGGTCGTGTTCGAAAGTCAAAGCGGTTGTTTAGACCGCTTATCTTATGACCCTATATAAGCACTAAACTAAAAGTGCCAAGCTAAACATGTTAAAACATGTTTAACGAAGTTAGAAAACAAGTTTGATATCAAAACAAACGGTTTTAATACCCAAAAATAGTTTGGTTGCAAAATACACTTGAATACACATTTTGACCGAAACTATGACTCGTCACTATACCTAATTAACGTGGTAATCAATAGGTATAGTCACAAGGGACTACAACCATCGTGATTACGCTCACGTTGCGAAGTTCAAACGAACTTCGTGTTGACCAAATCGTGGTCAAAGAAGAAAGTCAAACACTGTTTGACTTTCGTGCTTGAAAACCCATAAAAGAATGAAAGAATACTTACAAAAGGTCCAAGCTTGAAGATTTGAACTCAATTTGCTCAGGTATGAAGCTTGACAGCTTCAACTTAGAGCAAGAATGAGAACAAATGTGAGGAATGAGTGAAACTTATGTGGGTATTTATAGAATTCCCACAACCGTTAGGATTGTTCCTCGTTATTCATGCTTGAATCTTAACCTTACACTTGGGCACATGGTATACTAAACAATGGGACAACAAATACCATCAAATGGTATTGCAAATCTATGATCAAAACCATCAAATTCAGCCAAAATGACCAAATTCAATGTTTCTGTCTGACACTCTGACGCGGGCCGCGTAGACCCAGACACAGTCTTACGCGCCCCTCCTGGGGAAGTTTGGCAGATTCTCAGTTTTAGTCCCTGCAAGCACAAAACTTGGTTTTCGATACATTTTTGGCACGTTTAAGCCCCGTTAACCCCATTTCAAGGCTCTAAAATGAAGTTAAAGTATAGGGAATATAAAATATGCTCAAAAATATCTCGTATGTCGGTTCGTTTGGTCGTACGGTTGCGTTGTTCGGTTAATTACGTCAAAACACGAACGGAAGCGAAAAAATATCCAAAGTACGCGACGAATGGAATTATATCATGCCAATCACTAAAATAAAATATTTTAATGATTACATAAATTTTTGGATGTCTGGATATATTCAGAACGTAAGATATGCGCGAAAATGCAAACTTACGCACTTTTTGACGCTATTAGTCCCTATTGATCAATAAGTTTATTTTTGCGCACCAAAACACCTCAAAGCCTATTTCTAAGCTAAGTAAAGGATATTTAGGGCATGTTTAACTTATGATCATGTTCCAGAATGTTCGTTACAGTACAAATCGGTATACTTTCGCAGTTTTTCGAAATTAGTCCCTGTTAGCGAATAAACTTGATTTCGACACACCAAACCCTCCAAAACTTATTTCTAAGTTATGTAAAGGTTATTTAAGGTATGTTAAGCCCATGTCACTATTCTAGAGTGTTTTTCGCGTTAAACTGATTACGTTTACGCATCAGTTCGCTTATAACTTTCTAGAAAGCGATTTAGAGCTCGAAATCGAACGAGAAATGATATGTGCAAATGATACACATATTTATACAAATCCCAAGTATGAAACACAATATTTCATTGGTTTGGTATTTGTTTGATGGCTGTGGAGGCACAGATGTCACAGTCTCCCCTACTTCAGGAAATTTCATCCCGAAATTTTATTTAGAGGAAACTAGTGAGAGCTCGAAACATGAAGTCGAAAAGATAAAACAACACTGGTTAAGGTTCTGAACTTCTAGTAACTTTAAATAACAGCATGCTTGCAATGTAATAGGGACACTTATATACAAGTATATGAAGCGCCATTGGTGCATCCACCGTACCTCCATTACAGTATTCACGTTTTGTTATTGCTGCCACTATCGGTTCTTACACATGATAAATCTTACTGGGGTTCCTATGCACTGAATTTCATAATTATGTACGCGTCCATAATTATGTAATTCCTTGCATAGTCCGCACAGTGTATTTTATAATGTGTAGAGGAAAACCAAATGAACGAACATGTGACGAGTGTGACTAGACCACCATAGGGTCCTTTTAATTAAATCAACAAATGATCTCTTTAAATAGACCACCAAGGAGTCTTTTCAGCTATATCATCACATGACATTCTCAACCAGATTTTGAATCAATCTTTTTAACTAGACCACTCAAGGGGTCTCTTTCAAATTATGGAATGGTACTATATAATCCAAGGGTCTTAACGATTACGTAGAAGCCCATTAAGGGTTTGAGGTAGTATCTTTGGATATCCTACTATGAATCCCTCATACGAAGATATGGAAGATTCTACGAGGATTTGGATAACGAAAATTCGGATCAAACAAAAACATAAAAGAAAACACATAATCATATAATTGTTTAACTTGACCTTTAATTTGTTATCTTTGGACACGGGTATTTAAAGTACACCAGGAATCCAATCCGTGGATTTCATTTGGCACTTTAAACATCTTCTAGAATCTAACTATGAAGATAGGAAGATCTTAATAGGAATTCGGCTTTGTCCTTATTGAATTGTAATGTACGTATTAAAGCTTACAAAGAATCCAATCAAGGGCTCCGATTTGAACGATAATCATCCACAAGGATCTCATTGTGAAGATAAGAAGATCCTATATGAATTTGAATAGCGGAAGATGTTTTGAAATCTTGCACTAGACGTGCTTAAGTCGATACACGAGGTAGAATGCTCATGAAGTTGAGGTGATAGATATGCCAAGGCGAAACATGAAGCAGAATTTGGAGGTTGGGTACTACGTATGTTAACTTAATCATACCAGCAGAATGTTTTTGAAAACTATGCATGGGGTTGTTTTAGAAATGTGTTTAATGTTTTTGAAATCCTACATAATACTTTTGAAATCTTTAAGTAGGTGTATTAGGTAAGTATATGTATAAAATGTTTTAAAATCATGCGAGATGAATTTTCAAATTTTGTATAAGGATTTTGAAAATATGGATAATGCTTTTGAAATCATGCACTTGATACATTAAGTAAATATACTGTGTTAAAATCGTTTTCAAACTATATGAAATATTTTGAAATCATGAAGGTTGTTTTGAAAACCTATACTATGTATATTGTTATGAAAACCAGAATGTAATGATATGGGTACGAGATTGAAAAAAAATATCCTTAGTTATCTAACCAAGGATTTAAAGTGATTACTCAAAATGTCACTTATTTTCTGTACTTCATTTCTTAGAATGAAACGAGCACTTAGAATTTTCGAGGAAATCATGAGCAATCACATGAACGAGAGAACTACAAGAGTAGTTTGTAAAGAACATAGTTCTTTGGTGTAGGTATCGTAGGGGAATGCCATACACACATGTAACTACACTTGTATATCAGAATTGCGAACAACGATTTTATTTATAAACAAAACCGATTGTTCCAGAGTTCAAGAAAAACAAAAGAAACAAAAGCATAAGATTCAGATTATTCAAAGCAACAGCATCTTCTAATTAGCCAAATGCTCATCCGTGGGTCAGATTGCGTTGACAATCTTTGGGTATTTGTCCCTGACATAACCCGTCTCGCCATAGGTGTAGCAAGCACCAGAATGAAAACGAGCTTGTGCTGGATCTGCTTGAAATTGAACAGGGTTCTGAATAGCTTGGTTTAGCACAGCGACTTAACGACAAACTCTTGCCGTATAGCCAATAAGTCCACAGTTGAAACATTTTCGACATTTGACACCGGAATGGTGATGGAGGTTACACTGATTGCACAAAGGAGCAGTTCCCAAGTACGGCTTCTTGGCTGGTGGTGCTGCCACCTGGCTAGGTTCTGCTTGATTTGGTGCAACGGCTACGGGATTCTTTGAAGCTTTATGCTTCTTTGACCTTTTCGAAGGCTCGGCTTCTGCTTCCTTTGATGTTTCTTGGGTGGCTTCATCATTGAGATGAGACATGGCGACGGCTAATTCAGCAGTCTTCAGGATTACTTCACCTATTCGCTGGACAAATTCGGTAGTCTGCTCGGACATTTGAGTGTCACTGCGATGAAGAGACATTTTAAAGGAAATGGAAGACATAGGAGGAAACAAGTGAAATGTTATCAGATAATCAAAACAAAATGACAACGCATAAAAATTTTGATCATTTGTTTGTTACCTAAGGCAAACAAATGAGACGGTGACTAATCAAAGTAAGCAGGTCATATTAATGTATCGCGTGTTAATGCACGGAATGTCTGTTGACTACGTCTACATTAAGTCTTAGGTCAAGATAGGTTAACATAGGGTCTTGAAAGTCAAAATTAGGTTAATTATGAAGGTTTCGCTCATGTGATCATGTTAAGTAGTAGGTTTCGCTTATATGGTCCAATGTGGTTTCGCTTATCAGTCATCAAGGGGTTTCGCTCTTATGGACTGTCATAAGAGCGAAATCATTCACACTATATATAGTCAGTATAAGCGAAACCTGGTCATTTATTGTGTAGGTTGGAACGGAACCTTGTCATGCTTTGTGTAACCAAACTCTGTCAAAATTGATTCAAAAAAGCATAAATAGAGAAGGAATTGAAAAGGAAAAGCTGTGTAAGTTCATGTGCATTGATTCCGCCTTTGTATTTGAAGATGAACGTTCTCAACTGACTGTATAGGGTCGCAAACCGGTCCAACAAGTGGTATCAGAGCTCAGGACGAGGAGTTCATACTACTACAGCTTGATACTACCAAATTCTCTTACTTCTACTCACTTTCTCTCATACTTTTTCGATTTGAACTGGTTCCTACGGTTGAAATGGCCTGAATTTTGAATATAACATGTGAAACATAGTAATAACAAACCCTAGAAAGAATCAGGTTAAAATACGGCTTAAAAATGGTGAAAATATACTAAAAACTGGGTTTCGCTTTTACAGACATCGAGTGTAATTTCGCTCATACGGACATTTCAGTTGTTTGATTTCGCTCTTAGGACCTGATTTCGATGATAGGGACATCTTGTTATTTCGCTCTTAGGGACATCCTGCTATTTCGCTCTTAGAGACATATTGCTATTTCGCTCATACGTACATTACCTATTTCGCTCATAGGGTTTCGCTCTAAGGAACAGAACTGATTTCGCTTATTTGTCACCATTTTCCAAAAATTCGAAAATTTTTCTAAGTGTTTGCTGATTTTGCAGGTACACTCAAGATGGATGACATTTTCTTGAACCCGTTTAGCGACATGTACGCATTCGCTGGAAATTCTGGAAACGATGATACTTCGTCAAGCAATGCGAATGAGAACCCGCCAAATGCGAAGAAAAAGGAAGCTTGGGAATCTGAAAGTGCCTTTGGAACCTTCAATAAACCTCCAAAGCTAATGGCTATCGAGGAATACAGTCGGTGGTCAAGAAAGTTTGAAGATTGGTTGATGGCATTTGCATTTCCTAGCTGGAAGAGTCTGAAAAACGGTTATGATCATGGAAACAAAACTGGTGAAACTTTAACATCAGTTGAGGAGATTGAATCATTTGTGGCTGAACAAAAATGTGTGGCATTGTTATTTCAGTCAGTTCGGGAAGACATAATCTCATTGATCGATTATTCAAATGCAAAAGATCTCTGGAAAAAGCTAGAAACAAAATGTTTAGGAAGTTCGGAAATTGTGAAAAACAAAAGAAAACTTCTTAGAAAAGAGTTTGATCTTTTTAAATGTTTAAAGAACGAGTCAGTTTGTAAAATGATAGAAAGGTTTGGTCATCTGAAGCTGGAATTAGCAAGACATGATATCAGATATCCTGAGGATGAGCTTATCGACAAATTGTTTGATTCATTGCCAGACGAGATGGATTGGAGATATTATGCACTGATGCTGAAGAATACCATCAAGGCACCAGAAAAGTTGACTTTAGATTTGTTGATTGAGAAACTCGAGAGTCACGAGTTGGAACTGAAAAAGACATTCAAAGTAAATCACTCATCTTATCAACAGAATTTGGATTTGTATTATCCAAAGAGCATGATGCCGAAAGCAAATTCTCCCAAGACTGCTTTTTCTGCTGAGAATGTGTCCACAGCAAGCAAAGAAAGTCAAAGTGGTCAAAGCAGTGGAAATCACAGTGGATCTTCATCATCTGCAAGTCATTCTGATGCAAAGAATCGTTTTCAATGCAACATCGCAATAGACTTAAAGAATGCTCAAAATTTTGATGAAGAGTCTGCTAAACAGCAGATAATCTTCCTAGCATCTGTGTTGGAATCGTATGAAGGGTTAGTAGCAGGGAAGATAGGTAACACCAATCTGACGAAAGAAGATTATGATCAGATTGATCCGGAGGAAATGGAGCTGATCGACATCCGTTGGTGTATGGCAAGTGCTGTTCGTCGAGCACAGCGTTTCATGGAAATTACTGGCAGGAAGACAATTGGTGGTCCATCTACCAAGCTGGGGTTTGACAAGTCCAAGGTGACATGCTTCAAGTGTAAGCAGAAAGGTCACTTCAAGCGAGAATGCAGAAATGCATATGCTGATGAGTCGGAGAACCCATTCAGAGAGGATTACTACAAGAAGGCAATTTATCACCAGAATAAATCTGAGCCGCCTAGATTGAAGCAGGTTGAAGACAACAAAGAGAAATCTAGAGCTCTTGCGGTGATTTATGATGATGAAGGGTATGATTGGAGTCAAGATGTTCTACCTGAGGAAGATGCGGTTGGTTACGCTTTCATGGCAAAGAACGAACCTATTCCGTGGAAAGACAACAGAACTGAAGAGCAGAAGTATAGATACAGAAAAATGTTGGCTGAAAACAGGATAATTAGAATATCTGGTATCTATTTGGAAGCTAGGAGAGCAAATAGATGGGATCCGGACAGAGAGTGTTATCTTGATGCATATGGAAATATTGCAGTCGATGACAAAACTCTTGATCTGGAAGCCATAATAAAGGAGTTCAAAGATGAGGATGATTATTGGCAGAATAAATGGTGGGGAACTGGAGACGAGAAAGAGAAAGAAGAGAAAGAGAAAAGAGGGAAAGAAGAGAAAGAGAAGAAGGAGAAAGAAGAGATAGAGAAGTCAAAGAAAGTTGACACTGGGGTTATTGACACAACGCAGGAGTTAACTGCTGAAAACCTCGGAAAAATAGCTGACAAAGTGCTGGCTGCTAAGGCACTTGAGGTAGACTCTAACTCCGTGTCTGAGTCAAAAAGCCAGGCCAGTTCAAACTTGTCAACAAATGTGTCAGGTAAGAAAATTGATGGAAATGTTGATTGCAAAAATTGCATCAAATAGTGCAAATTTTGTAATACAGTCACGTATCTCAACGGTAAGAAAGTTGAAGATCTGACAGCAAAAGTCAGAAGCGTTGAGAATCAAATTCTTGATCGTGACAAAAGAGTTAAAGCTTCAACTGAACGGATAAAAGAATTAACTAACCAAATTGAAAATGATAAAATTGATCATGAAAGAGTTAAAAAAAATGAAAAGTTAATTCTTGAAAACCGTCAGATTTCTGAGAAGTTTGAAAAACTCAAAAGCACAATGAAAGATAATGATGATCGAAATGGTAAAACTTATAAAGAAAACGTTCAACTAAAACAGTGCTTAGAGTAAAAGAAGAATCAATCAACCAACAACTGGATGAAATCGCTAAATTGAAACTTAAAGTTCAAGAAGCTGAAATTGAAAATGAGCGAATCCAGTTGAAGCTTAAGAGTTACAACTCCGCAAGCTTTGTGTTGCAACACATTATTCCCAAACCCATCGGGAAAGACAAAGCAGGCGAAGATGTGTACTCTGATGGAACTGGGGTGGGTTTTCATCAAGTTCCACCACCTGTTCTTGATAACTACACGAAAAAGCAATCAGGGTTGGTTGAAATTGAAGAAGAAAGTGAAATGAATCTTCCAGATTCAATTGATGTCACGTTCACATCTTCCAATGACGATAGTGTTCAAAATGATATTGTAAAAGGTGTTGTTGAAAATGTGCTAAAAAGGATAGTAACACTACTGAGGAAGATGGGTGTTTCTTGGACAACTACATTCCGAAACAAAAGTCCAAGAACAACTTAAATGAAGAATCAAATCTTGTCATGTACAAGATGTTGGGTTCAGATAAGTTGTTTTCGGATGTTGAGTTTCCGATTGAGAATGTTAATATGAACAAATTGACAAATGTTTTCAAGTTGGTCGAAGTTGAGTTGTCAGAAGTGAACAATCTGAGTCAAACAAAGAGAAAAATGAGTTTTGAGAAAGATAAATCATTCTACAAGAAATCTGTTAATCCATCACGTTTTTATAATAACAATCGAAATAACTGGTCGGGTGGTTATCAGGGTGGTAGGAATTATCAGAAAAGAAATGTTCCAAACAAGAGGTTTGCTGAAAAGAAAAAGTTTGTGAACAGTTCGAGTTCACTTGCTGATGAAGAGAAAGAGATTTTTTCAAAATCGAATGAAGAGTTCTTTGAGAAAAGAGCTTCACAGTATCAGTCTGAAGGCACAAGTCGAGTTGTTGATACTCGAACATGTTTCAGATGTAATCAAGTTGGTCACATTGCACGAAAGTGTACCAATGTGAAGCCTAAGACTGAAACTGTGAAGATTCAACAGAAGAAAGTTGACGAGAAGGGTAAAGCACCAATCGTTGTTGAAAAAAAAAAAGTGTGAAAAATGACAACACCAAAGTGAAAAATGAACCTGTAAAGAAAGTGGTAACTAAAAATGACAAATTTTACAAGCGGGTTGCATTATCTCAACAAGTTTGGAAACCAAAAACTGAGAAAAAGATTTCACCTTCTGAGGATTCAATTCCAATTGATTATGATGCAAATTTTCCACCTTTGAAGGCTGAAAACTTCAAAATTCAAATTGCGAGAGTCAAGGTTACACCTAAGGCTGATGAGGCCTGGGTGGACTCCATGTTCGACTAAACAGTTTGAATTGTCGGAGCTTCCTTGATAGCGAAGCATGAATCGGCATCTTTATTAAAGTTTAAGTCAAAGTTTGTTATGTGCAGGAACTTCCAAAACTTGTATCCAGATGGATCATGGATAGTGGAGCTTCAAGACATATGACAGGGAAGACTGCGTTGCTGTATGATGTGAGAAAT
Source organism: Helianthus tuberosus (assembly GCA_030545235.1). Classification (NCBI taxonomy): domain Eukaryota; kingdom Viridiplantae; phylum Streptophyta; class Magnoliopsida; order Asterales; family Asteraceae; genus Helianthus; species Helianthus tuberosus. Next base: position 41,861,861 of record CM060448.1, on the reverse strand, counting down.
ATCAATGGTGGTTACGTAGGTTTTGCGGGTAATCAAAGAGGAAGGATTATTGGTAAAGGAACGTTATCCAACTTGATTGTGACATTTGAAAGAGTTAATTACATTGCTGAGCTGGAGAATAATCTGCTGAGTATCTCCCAGATCTGTGACAGGATGTATACTACTCACTTCACTGATAAAGAATGTTTGATCTTGAAACCGGGATTTGTAATACCTGAGGAATGGATTATCATGAGGGCACCGAGAGTTAATGATCTGTACGTGTTGGACATGAGGGTAGCTACTACAACCACGGGTCAAGCTCATTGTTTTGTGTCCAGAGCAACTGAGAAAGAATCGAGATTGTGGCACCGCAAGATGGGGCATATTCACCTAAGGAAGATGAATCACTTGGTGCACAATGATTTGGTTCTTGGAGTTCATGTCAAAGGTTTTCATCTGGAGGGGGAGTGCATTAGCTGTGTTAAAGGCAAGCAGAAGAAAACGTCACACCCTACAAAGCAAAGCAAAGCAAGTCAATTCAGTTTCGAGACCTCTGGAAAGACTTCACATGGATTTATTTGGTCCTGTGAATGTCAAAAGTATTACAGGAGATTACTACTGTTTGGTCGTTACTGATGATTATTCCAGATTTTTGTGGGTTTCTTTCTTGAAAACGAAAGACGAAACATTTGACAGTTTGATGGCGTTGTTCAAGAAAATTGAGAATTTGTACCAAAGGCGTATCAAAAGAATTCGTAGTGACAATGGTACTGAATTCAAGAACAGTAAGATGGAAGAATTTTGTGATGAAAGAGGTATATTGCATGAGTTTAGTGCTCCGTACACTCCGCAGCAGAATGGAGTCGCAGAACACAAAAATCGGACACTAATCGAGACGGCTAGAACTATGCTCGCAGATTCAAAGTTACCGATAAATTTTTGGGCTGAAGCTGTTTCCGCCGCATGCTATACGCTCAACAGAGTTCTCACTGTCAAGAAGTTCAACAAAACATGCTTTGAGCTAATCAATAACCGTAAACCGAATTTGAAGTATCTAGAACCGTTCGGGTCACCCTGTACTGTTATAGAGCCTCATGGAAAGTTTGGTCCGAAGTGCATTGAGGGAATATTTGTTGGTTATGCAAATCCGATGCGACGTGTCTTCGTTCCAAGTGGGAAGCGGATTATTGAAGCTGCAAATGTTGAATGTCAAGGTTATACTATGCCACCGCAGAATCCTGGAGATTCATGGCGTTATCATTATGACAAACTGTGGGATTCGTTTGACATGAGAGAACAATCAGAGGAAGATGAAGATTTCTTTGATGAGTTGGATATTTTGCGCGAATACGAGTCACAGCAAAGGTTCCCAGCTGAGTATTCGAGGCGACCACAGGAAACTTCAAATGACGATGAAGCAGGTCTGAGTAATGCTGGTGAACATGATGATGTCCAACAGAATGAAGTTGCTCAGGATAATCAGTCGGATCAGAATGATAATCTAGAAGCTGAAAACATGCCAGTCTTTGATCATGGTGATTCAGATTCTGAGGGGGAGCAAATTCAGATTTCAAGTCAAACAAACCAAGTTGGTGAACAAGATGCAGATCAGAATGTTACTAATTTGGAGGGCAATGTAGATGTTCCAAGTGAAGTGATACCACGAACTTTTTCATATCATCCAGAGGAGTTGATCATAGGAGAATTGCAGACAGGCGTCCGCACTCGAAGACAGATTGATAAAGGGCTTACATGTTTTTATACAAAAGTTGCTCCTTTGCAAACTGAATTCTCATTGAGTTGTTTTATCTCGCAGGTTGAACCAAGAACTTACAAAGAGGCACTTACTGAAGATTCTTGGGTCAATGCAATGCAGGAGGAACTTAGCCAATTTGAAAAGTTGGGAGTGTGGAAGTTAGTTGATTTGCCGGATGGTCATAGAAAAATCAATACGAAATGGGTATTTAAATGTAAGAGAGACGACAGAGGAGTTGTTGTAAGGAACAAAGCTCGACTCGTTGTTCAGGGCTTTAGTCAACAGGAGGGGATTGATTTTACAGAAGTCTATGCTCCTGTAGCACGACTAGAGGCAATCAGAATTTTCCTTGCATTTGCGTCTTGGAAGAACTTCAAAGTATATCAGCTAGATGTAAAATCGGCATTTCTTTATGGGAAGGTCAAAGAGGAGGTTTATGTCGGACAGCCACCGGGCTTCACCGACCCAATCCACAAAAACAAGGTCTACTTATTGGACAAAGCGCTGTATGGTTTACACCAGGCCCCGAGAGCTTGGTACGAGACTTTGTCTCAACACCTACTAGCCAACAAGTTCATTCGTGGAAAAGTGGATGCCACTCTCTTCAGTAAAGAGGTCGACGGTCATCTTCTGATAGTTCAGATTTATGTGGACGATATAATTTTTGGGTCAACAAATGAGAATTTGTGCAAAGATTTTGAATCAGTGATGAAGCAAAAATTCGAAATGTCATCAATGGGGGAGATGAAATTCTTTTTGGGTCTACAAGTTGAACAACTTCCTGAGGGAATTTTCATTCACCAGACAAAGTACGTTCGTGATATTCTAGAGAAATTTGGGATGTCAAGTTCTACTCCAGCTGCTACCCCACTTGCAACAAATCATGGGATTCACCCAGATCTCACCGTAGACAGGGCTGATGAAACTTTCTACCGTTCCATGATAGGTTCATTGATGTACTTAACTGCTTCACGTCCTGATATCATGTACCCAACGTGCCTCGCAGCAAGATATCAATCTAAACCGAGAGCTTCGCATATGATCATTGTGAAGAGGATATTGCGTTACCTGAAAGGAACTCCTTCATTGGGGTTGTGGTATCCTAGGAAAGGCGACTTTACGCTCGAAGGGTATTCCGATTCAGATTTCGGATGCTGCAAAGTCAATTCCAAATCAACAACTGCGGGATGCCAGTTCTTTGGACATAGATTGGTTACCTGGAAGTGTAAGAAACAAACGTATGTGGCGCTATCTACATGTGAAGCGGAGTACGTTTCTGCTAGCATTTGCTGCTCTCAGATCTTGTGGATACAGCAACAGATGTGCGACTATGGTTTGCAGTTTCTTAACACACCTCTTTTTGTTGATAATGAGGCAGCTATAAATATAACAAAGAATCCAGTACATCACGCTAAAACTAAACACGTAGAAATTCGTCATCACTTTATTCGCGATTGTTTCGAGAAAAAGTTGATACGAATTGAGAAAATCCACACTGACGAACAGAAAGCTGATTTACATACCAAAGCTTTTGATAAAAATCGGTTTAAATATTTGTTAAAACTGAATGGTATGAAGCTTCTTTCGGTGTCGGATGGAATTATCGGCGTTGATGAGAGTACTGTTGCGGATGAAGACGAGAAACAATCTGCAATGGTTTGTCGATTTTTTACTTGTTTTGGTATTTAGGGGGAGTTGATAGATGTATATAGATATATTTTCAGAAAATACAAAAACAGTAAAAAATGCAAAAATACAAAAACATGATAAAATTTCAAAATACAAAAACATGATAAAATCTGAAAAAGAGCTTATGTATATAGGGAAAATGATAGTACATTGGCTAGACAATTACAGTATGCTAAAGATTTGTAAAATTTAAATGAATTAAACAGTCTCACTAATGATGTGTCGATAGGTTTTCGCACATTTAGTAGATTTATTCGGGATATAAACCTAAAATTTCAAACTTGTGAAATTCGTGGGGAACACTACTTGGATATATAGGTAACCCCTGAAATCTCGTTTGAAAGGTCTCGTATTCTGATATACTAGGTTTTTATACTCAATGATGTCTGGGGTATTATTCCGGGACTTCTGCTGAATGGAAGTTCTGACCTAGTCCTTGGATAATACTTTCCACAAATGCTTGAAACATAGCATAAACCCTCAGCATGCAGATGAAACAATAAAATTGATAGTCGCTGCTGTTGTAGCTAAAAGATCCTCTAAAGGGGACATATCGTAAAGTCGAAGTTGATATCTCTCTGCGTATACGGAAGTATCGACCTGAGATCCCTCGGCCCTCGCATTACCTAATTTATGTACAGATATCATTGTAGTACACTCACCTGTAAGACTGAATATTGGGATTCTGGATACGGGAGTATATTCAAGAGGTGGGACACATGAATGAGCTAAGTTAATAAAACATCTAAATCGTATCCTGATTAAATTGAAATTTGTGTGAGAATTTAAGATGGATCAGTATATCGACAATCGAGGTGAATTGTTTAAGTCTGAGTATGAAATGAAGCTTAACGGTACTTGTAATTTGTCTGATAGCTGATATGATTCCCTGACACGCTCGCCAAAAATTAAGTTTGTAAATAGTTTATATTGTTTACTTTCTGCAATTTAAGTTTTCTGTATTTCATTTCTTAGTTTAGAACACTTTGTTAAAATCCAAAAAGATTTTATTTTCTGCTTTATTTTCCGACAAACCAAAGTAGAGAGTTGATTGTTGGATTCTCAGATGTTGAAGCAGATGCAGGAGATTCTGGACTGAAGAATGAGGAGAGCTTATCTTGATGAAGTTTGATTTATTGAAAAGTCAAAAACAAGTTCATTAACTTGATACTTGTTATTTTCAGAAAGTGTGTAAATTTTTGTTTTTTAAAATCAGTTTGATTCGTCAAATGATCAACCAAGGTCATTAAATTGAACTTGGTAGATTAATTGAGTAATCAGGGTCATTAACTTGGACCTGAATACTTAAGTTGATTTCTAGGACTGATAGATAGTGTGTTTTTGTGAAAAAGATAGTTTGTAATGTTTGATGTTTGAGACACAGGTTTTGGACTTTATTATTCCCACGGAAGCTAAATGTCAAAGCTTGAACCAGATTAAGACCTCAGATTCTAGCATATTAAGAGGGGGGAGTCTGTGAAAGGGGGAGTCTGGATCAACGATCAAAGGGAATTCTGAAGATGAAGCCAGGACAAGATTCTGAACCTGTGAAGATAAAGTTGTTTATGATGTGAAGACAGAGTTGGAGAAAAGACCAAGACTGAAGACTTGGAGCTGAAGACTTCGTCAACATCCAAGGGGGAGTCTGTTGATGCACGGAATGTCTGTTGACTACGTCTACATTAAGTCTTAGGTCAAGATAGGTTAACATAGGGTCTTGAAAGTCAAAATTAGGTTAATTATGAAGGTTTCGCTCATGTGTTCATGTTAAGTAGTAGGTTTCGCTTATATGGTCCAATGTGGTTTCGCCTATCAGTCATCAAGGGGTTTCGCACTTATGGACTGTCATAAGAGCGAAATCATTCACACTATACATAGTCAGTATAAGCGAAACCTGGTCATTAGTTATGTAGGTTGGAACGGAACCTTGTCATGCTTTGTGTAACCAAACTCTGTCAAAATTGATTCAAAAAGCATAAATAGAGAAGGAATTGAAAAGGAAAAGTTGTGTAACTTCATGTGCATTGATTCCGCCTTTGTATTTGAAGATGAACATTCTCAACTGACTGTTTAGGGTCGCAAACCGGTCCAACATCGCGAAAACATGCTTTAGCCTATAAGTGGACACTCACCCCAAGAGTTCCCATGTAAGAGTGACTGGTCCGATTATGTGGATTTGTACGAACACTCTAGCCTTAGACAGAAAACTCAGAGTACAGGCATCCACCCTTCCAAATTGCACGTGTTCACATTATAAGACCCAACTTTGATGAGATTTTGAAAACCTTGAAGGTTCAAAACCTTATAATAAATCATCCTAGAGCAGATGATTGGTTTTCAAAGGAGATTTGAAATTTATGTTCTTGTTGTGGTTGTCACCTAAGGATAAGTGACGGTATTGTTTTAAGATCTAAACACAAGAATCTTGTGTTAGGGTCCTAGGAAGGTTATAGACTAGGTCAAAGTATTACTAATAACCTAATTCCCTATAACCATGAGCTCTGATACCAACTTTTCTGTCACACCCCGACCGCGTAAAACAACAAATCGTGGCGGAATCGTCGGGGAGTGTTGTAACAGAATCATTGTTTCATAACACACGGAAATTTGAAGTTTTGTTTTATTTAAAGATTAACCATTTACATTGTATTGAAATTTTAAACAAACAAGTTAAACATAGTCTATCATTGTTATTAAGTCACTAAGGCCTCGTCCGGTCCTAAGTAAGCATGCATCCTAGCAATCAACATCATTCAACAACACCTGAAACATATGTAAAAGCAAATTCAGCAAAGAAATGCTGGCGAGCACATAGGTTTTATGAGAGTGTCGAATTCATGGCTAGTTTACATGTTGCAATACCTCATTATACTATAAGAGTCAAAAGTTAAATACTTTGTTTTGAAAAGTATAGTATTGCAACATAATTAACCAACTCAAATCAAGTTTGTTATAATTTATAAAATCTCGTAACCATTATTCTTAACCCAAAACATTTATTTAAGAAAACCAAATTGTAAATCATCTCATTAATAAAACTCGTATGGTTTATATCCTTTCGAAAACATCGTTATGTGACATCATATAAAAATCGTTTAGCCAAGTGAACTAAATAATGCCACGGAATGTGATATGATAAAAACACTTATATATAAGAAGTACCAGCGGCGTATCTACCGTGCTTTTATCATATCACACCCGTCCCATTATCTAATCACAACCCAAAAACCAATCGTTTATCCAATTCGTTTAACTCGCTAAAATCATTCTCGTTTTAATTGTGAAAACTACATTTGGTCGCCTCGCTAATAACATCCAAACCTTCGCAACTTGACTATCTCGAAACTCGCATTAATAAACCACCAAAGGGTAAATTAACAATCACAGATTCAGTCATTACCCACATAACCCCCATACATAACCATGGGTGTAGTCTGATAACTGGATTTGTCAGATCCTATGGTACCATAACCTAATACTGGTCGATTCGGCCAAAATTAATGAATGTAATTTGTTATGTAATTACAACCAACAAGTTTGTTCACATTATTGAAATCGTTATTAATTTAATATAAACCATTTTAATCACTTTTGAAACCATCTTTAAAAACATCGAAATCATTTAACACATATGAATCACCCCAAAACAATCGAAACCAGTAAACTAGGGGAACTATGTACTCACATGAGAATACTTAGAAGTCTTGAATAACAACCAAGCAAAACTAGAGGGATCACGGAAATCAATCGGAACCTAATATAAGTAACTACGTTAATAGACCGGACCTAAATCAGAAAATCGGATAGGATGAGGTTTCGTAAACCAAATGAGTATTGGAACTCATGTGACATGGTTTAACAAAGCCTACATACTAAACCGAAACCTAACCTAAGTGCTTACGACCCATTACGACTCGTTTAGGTAGCTTATGCTACTTTAACGCGTCGTTCGCGTAAAACGCGTTCGGACCGCCTAACTAGTCCTATGACAAGTATTATATGCCTTAACATGTCTAATAATGTTACCTAATCAGTTTAAATATATAAATTTAGGTTACTTATGCTTAAAATTCAATTATGCATGAAAAGGGCATTTTGGTCATTTTCCTAAGGCATATAAATCACCTATCATACAACTAACTAAACGAAGTGACCATAAGGTATAACCTCGGAAGGTTATTCCCTATACAACTATGGTCACAAAATATGTTTGGTCGGATCCTAATGAACCATCAAACGGGTCAGGTTCGAAAGTCTAAACGGTTGTTTAGATCGCTTATCTTACGACCCTATATAAGCACTAAACTAAAAGTGCCAAGCTAAACATGTTAAAACATGTTTAACGAAGTTAGAAAACAAGTTTGATATCAAAACAACCGGTTTTGATACCCAAGAATAGTTTGGTTGCAAAATACGCTTGAATACGCATTTTGACCGAAACTATGACTCGTCACTATACCTAATCAACGTGGTAATCAATAGGTATAGTCACAAGGGACTATAACCATCGTGATTACACTCATGTTGCGAAGTTCAAACGAACTTTGTGTTGACCAAATTGTGGCCAAAGCAGAAAGTCAAACACTGTTTGACTTTCGTGCTTGAAAACGCAAAAAAGAATGAAAGAATACTTACAAAAGGTCCAAGCTTGAAGATTTGAACTCAATTTGCTCAGGTGAGAAGCTTGAGAGCTTCAACTTAGAGCGAGAATGAGAACAAGTGTGAGGAATGAGTGAAACTTATGTGGGTATTTATAGAATTCCCACAACCGTTAGGATCGTTCCTCGTTATTCGTGCTTGAATCTTAACCTTACACTTGGGCACATGGTATACTAAACAATGGGACAACAAATACCATCAAATGGTATTGCAAATCTATGATCAAAACCATCAAATTCAGCCAAAATGACCAAATTCAATGTTTTTGTCTGATAGTCTGACGCGGGCCGCGTAGATCCAGACACAGTATTACGCGCCCCTCCTGGGGAAGTTTGGCAGATTGTCAGTTTTAGTCCCTCCAAGCCCAAAACTTGGTTTTCGATGCATTTTTGGCACGTTTAAGCCCCGTTAACCCCATTTCAGGGCTTTAAAATGAAGTTAAAGTATAGGGAACATAAAATATGCTCAAAAATATATCGGATGTCGGTTCGTTTGGTCGTACGGTTGCGTTGTTCGGTTAATTACGATGAAACACGAATGGACGCGAAAAACGATCCAAATTATGCGACGAATGGAATTATATCATTCCAATCACTAAAATAAATTATTTTAATGATTACATAAATTTTTGGATGTCCGGATATATTCAGAACGTAAGATATGCGCGAAAATGCAAACTTATGCACTTTTTGACGCTTTTAGTCCCTATTGATCAATAAGTTTATTTTTGCGCACCAAAACACCTCAAAGCCTATTTCTAAGCTATGTAAAGGATATTTAGGGCATGTTTAACTTATGATCATGTTCTGGAATGTTCGTTACAGTACGAATCGGCATACTTTCGCAGTTTGTCGAAATTAGTCCCTGTAAGCGAATAAACTTGATTTCGACACACCAAACCCTCCAAAACTTATTTCTAAGTTATGTAAAGGTTATTTAAGGTATGTTAAGCCCATGTCACTGTTTCAGAATGTCTGTCGCGTTAAACTGATTACGTTTACGTATCAGTTCGCTTATAACTTTCTAGAAAGCGATTTAGAGCTCGAAATCGAACGAGAATTGATATGTGCAAATGATACACATATTTATACAAATCCCAAGTATGAAACACAATATTTCATTGGTTTGGTATTTGTTTGATGGCCGTGGAGGCACAGATGTCACAGTCATCCCCTCATAGTCGTGTCCAATAATGGTCGTGGAACACTTCCCTGGTTCTGCGAGAGCTCTAGGAATTGTGCCCCCAATTCCATTCGAAGCGACCCCACTTCTCTCTAACATAGGTGATTCTCCTTAAATCATTAAAAGCATCGTGGTTACCATGATTATGCAAAATCATTTACCACATAATATGCTTAGCCTCACAATTTGTCACTGAATTTCATAGGAACGAACTAGGACGTATTTAAACACCATTTTATCGTTTAGGGGGTATATATGACCATATATACTAGCTTATGCATATTAGCTATGCCCCCATAGTGACCACCCTTAGGCATATGAATTTGTTGTCCTATTGAACTTAGATCATGGGATCTCCAGTCAACTAAGGTAGGTTTCCTTCACACATCCTTTTTCCATGGGCTTTAGTCTCATTCCACAACTTGATCTCTAATAAACCCTCAGGTTGTTAGATCCATAACATTATCTTTGACAAGTCACTAAAGATAACTTTGCGGTTGAGATCAATTGTCATGACGTGTTCGTAACTCGAAAGTTAACATTGCCTATTGTCAACTTCTAAGACTATAACCTCAGTGGCCACCTGAATCTGGTTATAATATTTGTCTTTGAATGATATATTTATCATTTAAGGCAAACACATCTTCATTATGCACTACGACATTTGTGTCCTCCACTTAGTCATCTATTTGCAATGTTAGATTCGATTACAATTTCCTTATTGCCAAAAACAAATGCAAGACACTCCACATTTAAGTGTTATTGGATAACATCCAGATGGGTTAACGAGAACCATTTCTACATACCCTTATAGGGTTGTCTCTTAAATGGATCATCCCCCACATTTCTTACCATTTAATCAACATTTCCGTAACATCACGTATGACAACATTTATACACATATGATTGAACAAGATCAACCTCATTGTATTAGTGAATTCAACTCATATTACATTAGCTTACATAAGCTTTCGAGCTGACCAAAGCAATACATGCCATTGTTATAAGTTTGTCACCAACTTAGAATAATTCTAATTTAACATCTAGAATAAGCTTAGACAATGAGTTCTCCTCATTAACTTTTCGAACAAACTCTTAAAAATTTACGTGTCTTTTCGTTATAATGAATGAAAATTCTCCCTCAACTTTGTCTATACACAATTTTTTTTTTGTGTTCATACACATTTGAATGTTTACAGTTAATTAGTCTCCGTCAAGACCTATAATTAACCAAGTACTAGTCTAGCATGCTTTAGACTACAATACTTTAGCATGTGAACAGAAGATGCATCATTCTGATTCTTCACAGCCCTAAGGATATCATAATATCACTTTGCAACATTTATCCCTTGTTAAGACAAAATAATGAGATTTATTCATAATGCTAAAACATCAATATTTAGGAAGGTCTCACAAATTATTGTATATAGCACATAGCTAATTTTTATCATTCAATTAAGGAACATAACCTGTTTACCTTTGATCTCCAATGCTTTACCATTGACTCATAAGGACTTAAACATAAGTCTAAATCCAAGTCACTTGGTGATCACATTCATCACCAACAAGATGAATTTTTCTCGTCTACAATCACTATTATGTGTGAGATAGAGTCAACTAGATCGACACTCAACAACATGGCATTCATAATTTTGCCATAAGTGATTTGCATACATCTATTGTTATTCATTAGGAGACATGTATATTTAGGATGCTCTCCCAAATGAAGGTAAAATCCCCATATAGATCTAACAATAATCAAGTGGTAGACGCATCTACTGATAAATCTCGCAAGATTTATTAAAGATATACAATAACATATAGTACTTTTACTTTCATATGTTAGAATTCACACTTGTGAATTTTCCAATGACTTCTAATGAAGTATGTCGACATGAATGTCGTTAGTGTATTTCATCTCAATATACTCACTACGTTATTTCATTACTCACTCATGATGTGGTTATACATTTGATGTTTTGTCTTTGACTTTTAGTCAATGTAACAACTCTCAAGTTGTTTATGTCCAAGTATTTTCATGTACTATCCGTTTAAAACCATATTCATTTTAACAATGTATAACCGACGCTATAATTATTTTCCACAAAAATAATTTATATGTCACAAACATTAGTGATTTATTTCTTTGTAAAAAATTGCATGTGTTATCTGAAGATATTGAACACAAAATAATAAAATACAAAGGAAACTAAATCATAAGTGCCAATCACTTTTGAAATTTAAACGGAAGCATAGACAATATGTAGACATCAAATAGCAAAGTGCTTTTATCTTCAACACTTTATAATCTGACCGAAATCTTTTCAACAATATCGTCCCATGGCATGTCTTGAGGTACTCCCTCAATAAGACTCCATGCACTTATAAGTACAAGTTCCCCGTTTCATCTTGAAACTTTGAACTTGGACAAGTTTGCTCAAAACAACACCAAGTTGTTACAAATGCTACATTTAAGTAGCAAACTTGAACAATTAAATATGTTCACAACAACACCAAGTTGTTTTCCACCAAATCATATTCACGAGATTGTTACTTTATTCAACAAATGTTGCTTCTAGCAAGAGTAGCAAACCATTTGAATTCTAAAAACTATGCAAAATAGGCAATTAAATGTTTACATAAACATTTCCATTCCTTATGGCTTATACAATGTACAATCTCTAACCTTGTATTTGTGATACACATTTTCTAACACACGTGTTAGAAAATTTAAGTCATCTTATATAAAACATGACCATTTAGATTTAGAAATCACAAATTAAAGTTGGTGATAAATCCCACACAACTACACCATCACTTTATGATGATTTAATTCTTGTATTTTTACTCTTGTAGTTTTTCAAACTCATCAAGTTAGGCACATAGCCAACTTTTAATACAAGAGCGAGACATGGGGTGAAGAAAAGTCTCACTTAAATAGAGTTTTTATTAGAGACATAAACTCTATTAAAAACTAATAAATTGACATAAAACTCTACTTAAGAGTTTATCTTCCATATGAAGAGTCTAGTAAATGATTTTAATTTCAATAAGTTCATATAAATACCACACCATCACTTTATGGTTATTTAATTCCTTGAAGCCAATCAAACATCAACTTCAATGTATGACCTCTTATTTCTAAGCCATACAAGTATAATATAAGTGTTTATATTCATTAAAATCAATGCTACAACAAATTACTTATATAAAATGTTTACATAAAACATTTCAAAGCATTTGTATTTAACCATTTTTAACAATCATGTTAAAATGAAAGAAATTTTACGCACACGTTAGAAATATTAACATTTCCACAAAATGTTACTTCGACTTGCTATAAACACATATATGGTTCAAATAAATAAGTCATTTCCAATACACACGTTAGAAAATAAACAGTTAAAAAATTGCTTCCAAACTAACACTTTCCATGAACTTTTGTTTCTAACACACATGTTAGAATACAAATGATTACAAAAATCATTTTCAAATTTAATGGTTTTATAAACCGTTTTTAACACTTTTGTTAGAAGTAAACAATTACAAAAATTGTTATAAAGCTTAAAAACTTATCAGTTTGTATAAATAACCCAATTCTAACATGCACGTGTAGAAATAAATGATTACAAAAATCATTATAAGGCTTATTAGTTTATATAAAATAAACCTACTTTTAACATTCATTTTTTGAACCATATTAGATAAATAATATGATAGTTTCTAACAAACATGTTAGAACAAGAAACGTTTACAAAAAAACTTATTGTTTATAAAAATAAAGCCGATCTAACGCATACGTTAGAGAATTTTAATGTTTACAAAAAAAACGTAAGGTTTACACTTATAAACCCGATCTAACACAAAAGTTAGAAAAATTAACGATTTCAAAAATCGCTTCTAAACCAAACGTTTGAACCATATATCATTTGTTTTTTGTATCACGGTGTTGGATTTAAGATTGTACCACAATCTCAATAAATCCAAACACAACTAGTTGTACTACATACATATTTCCCAAAAAAATATTTAAAATATCATAATCTTTAAAAATGTTTTTTATTATTATAAATCCTTTTGTGAACCCAAAATCCTTATAAATAAGGTTTTAAGATTGTAGCAACAATCTCACAAAATCTGTTTTAAGCTTGTAGGACATGGGTCACGATAATAATAAAAATTATATAAATAAATATAAAAAATAGTAAAGATATCCTCTTTACATATTTAGGAAATTATAGTACATGTACCGTGTACAAATCCTTACGAATATAACGTATAATACAACATATGTATTTAAATTGATTCAAACTATGATCTTCAACAAGAGCTTTAATCGCGTCTTCTTGTATAGTCTGTTGTGTTTTCAAACCTTTGTGTAAGCTTCAACGAGGTCTAGAACCACGTCTTCTTGTACATTAATTTCCTACAAAAAGAACAAACAAATGTTGACGGTTGTGGTTGAGGCACGTGTTCAACACGCTTCCCTTAAAACAGATTCCGCGCCTCTACTAAAGACGACGCTTCCCTGTACTGCCGGAGAAGGCCACGCGCCCGAGGTTACATCGGGTAAAATCATAGTGTTAGAACTTTTGGAAACTAAGAATAGAAATGTAGTTGAATCGTGTAGAGAAACTTATCTTTATATGTTCCCAACATATGGGTCATCAAGTACTTCTTCTTCAAGGACTCTTCATGCATACATCTCTTTTTCTTGTATCTAGCCACATCAAAAGAGGCACATAGCCTACTAAGTATGCAAGAGTCATGGGTGGTGAAAAGTCCAACATAATTAGAGACTTAATTTTGCCATAAAATCTCTAATCAATTGGTATAAAAGACATCAATACACCACATGAAAAGTACTTAATTTTGCCATAAAATCTCTAATCAATTGTCATAAAAGACATCAATACACCACATGAAAAGTTTATTATACAAATAGATATTAAACAAGTGACATAAATAACTCTACTCAAGAGTTTGTCACTATATGTAGAATTTAATATTAATAATCTCACTAAATTTCCATTCATCACATTTAAAAAATTTTCAACAATATATTGGTACGGTACTGGTACGGGTATTTCGGTACGGTGCCCGTTTTGGTACCACTTTGTTTTTGTTTAGTTTTTGAGCACTTGTACGGTTACTAAATAGGTACAATTGACATGAGTACCAATATAGTATGAGTACCAAATAGGTAAAGTTGGTTCGAGTACCAATATGATACAGGTACCATATAGGTAAAATCAATACGAGTATTATAAATACCATAATACGAAATAAAACATAATATAAAAAAACTTTTAGAGGTCTATATAAAATTCGGTAAAAGTACCCATTTTTATCCTTACCAATACCGAAAATACCGATTGCCAAAATAAAACTGAGTACCGATACATGTACCGAATACCTAAAATTGGTACGCGTATAGGTAGGAATATGGATACGAGTACAGGTATTTTGAAAAAAAAACCCATCCCTAAAGCACACACATGTACATTGTCATAACTCACATTACCATTATTATAACAAACACTTCAGTTTAACTGCAATTCAAGTAAACCAAACTCAACACTTACACAACAAAGCAATGGTCGGTCAGTGTTAGCTTTAGTCTTGGAGACTTTAGTGGTTGTAACTCCACCACACACTAAGCAAACCCATTCGACCCATCAGCAGTCCGTGAGCTCCGTTTTGAAGTTGAAGAAGACGAGTACTGAGACATTGAGTAGGTAAGATAGTTCGATCTGGTTAACGAACACTAGCTGATCAATTGGAACACTTGGGGCTTCAGGGGTTTGGGATTTTGTAGAATTACAAATGGTAATGTAGGAGAAAGAGTGAATCGGAGGTGAAAAAGTGATTCAACGGGTATAACAGTCTTTTACTCATTTTTTGGCAGCCAACCTAACATTTGACTAAAGATGGGTGTCAGAGTGCAATGAAAGTTTCGCCATGAGGTGCTATTAAGCAAAAAGTGAAAGATGTGGTTTCAAAGTGCAATTTGAAGTAAACCACAGGGTAGCAAATTGTAATTTACTAAAATGACAATATGTTTTTTTAGTGGAACCCAATAATTCAAACACCACATAAGTTTGAAATTTAGTGTAAAAGAAGTTCCATATCCTATAAACATAAGGAAGAATATATTTCTTATTAACAAGTCTAGAAAACTTTTAAACTAAGCCACAATTGTTATACTTAATGAATAACTATATCTCGTGTCATGTAACATAATTATAGAACCTCAACATTGTTTTACTCCGTTATTTACCAACCTAGTATGATCCACGACCCTCGATCCGCTTCTTTGGAAATTTCTCAATTACTTACATATTTTTCTATGCAATCAAATCATTGTTTTTTCAATTTTCCTCTGCATTACTAACTATTCAATATTTTCTTTATTCAACTCACTTGATACAATTAGAGTTCTTCACTTAACTTGGTTTCAAATTAACAATTTATCATGTTATAAGTATTATTATATTGTAATTATTCAATACTGTACTATATTATAATACATAAGCGAAAGACATTTTAAGATACCTAAAAGTTGAGAACTTTTTTAGTCTAATGCATAAGGTACAACTCTAAAATGAGGGTAAATTAGTTCTTGAAACACAATTACACTTTAATCCCCTCATTATAATTACACTTTAATTCCCTCATTTTTAACCAATTTATTAATAATTAGTTAGTAGTTACATTTTATTTTCCCTTATGCGCATAACTTTTTCATATGTAATATTTTTTTTTTTTTTTGAAAAAAATGCACCATAAAGACAAGCATTTTATTCTCTTTAATTTTGGGTGTAGTATAGCTATAGTTTTTTTTTTTTTTTTTGTTTAGAAACTGTTATGTTATATGATTAACAATGGCTAGTGTCTAATGATGAGCAATAACTGAATTGTTAACCCAAACCAAACAAAAAACTGCTGAAATCGAACCGAAATCTACAAAAAATTGAATCAACTGAAAACCGATTAACCAAAAACTGAATTAACCAAAAACTTGTTATCAGTTTTATGTTTAACCAGAATTAACAGAACTTTACAAACCAACCATTCATATTTTCATATATTTCTAGTTTTGTACCTCCGGTTCATCTATTTCATATTTTATACCTCCATTTTATTCCATTTCATGTATTTTATACCTTATTTTCATGTATTTTTAAGCAAAAATTATAACCCAAGTTTGTTTTGGCTATTAACCGAAGTTAAACGAACTGAGCCAAAAACCAACAAGCTAACAAATTAACTGAACCGATTAACTGAAAACCGATTGGTTAATAAAAAGACTAACCAATGACTTCGGTTTGTGTTTTAGCTTCGGTTGAAGATAATAACTGAACCGACCGAATCATACCATGCACAACACAATGATGCTAAAATAAATATTATATGAATAAGAAAATTATCAGAAATGAGTACGACAATTTAAAGTGTCGAACATGCGCGTCGCTCGAGCACCTTGCTAATAATTATTAAGGCTGGTGGGCGTATTATACGCCCCCCGCTACATCAGCATCAATGGCGCCCCTCTCCCATTTCCTAGGCGCCAAAAGGGGGGGGGGGGGGGGCTATGGAGAGGGCTTCATCCCAGTAACGAGCGCTAATGACATGTTAAGGTGGGGGTCATTGTTTTCAACCAATCAATTTTTTTTGCTCTTTATTTATTTATTTTTTTGTATTTTGTTTAATAGGGAGCTTTAATGGGCCTTTAAACCACATCTTGTAAGTTAACAATAAAGCCTTCGCTTAAGCCAAGCGTAATGGACATTATAGGAGCGTGAAAAGGTACGATAATGCCCTCAACACCGCCCCCTTGGGCATTATAAGGACATGAAAAGGGAGGGTCATTTCTAAAGTAATGCCCAAAGAGAAGAAAAACAATGGAAATTAATAAATGAAATAGGCATTAACCGTTACACACTTTTAAATTGGCATTTTGAAGGTGATGTGACGAAAAATGTCTCTTAAGGAGCATTAACCATTACTCATAAAGCCCCTAAGGGCTTTAAACCACACCCACAACCTAAGCATCAATTTGGTTGTTTGGGTCAAAATGTTAGTTAAACACATCAATTTGGTTTTGGTGACGGGTGAAAATGGGCTATAATTGAGTCAGTAATCAACAAATTAGCATCTTTTTTTCTTTTTATTTAAACTCATTGTTGCAAAGCGTATGTCAGTATGCACCATTGCTTTAAATTTTAATTATTTTTTACACTTTTACTTGCAAGAACATTATTTGCAGAGAATGTCATATATTATGGCTAGCTTGAGTGCTATTCTTCGAAACTGCATTCCTCGTACTGTATCCACTCACGCTAAACAAACCCATGTGCAATTACTCATTCACGGATTGACTCACGATGTCACGCTTCAAACAGATCTTTTGCTAGCTTATTCTAGAGGCATTCTATTGAATGCCCGCCAGGTGTTCGACAGAATGCCTGAACGAAACATGCACTCTTGGAACATTATGATTTCAGCCTACGTTCAGAACTCTATGTACCATGATGCTCTTAGTGTCTTTCATGAGTTTTTGGACTCGGGTATGAAGCCGGACCACTACTCGTTTCCTCCGTTACTTAAGGCGTGTGCAGGAATTGGTGATGTTTTGCTTGGTGTAATGTTGCATGGTATGATAGTTAAACTTGGTTTTGAAAATCATGTTGTGGTAGGAAGCTCGGTTCTGGATTTTTATTCGAAGTGTGGGAACTTAAACGATGCAAGAGTGGTTTTCGAGGGGTTGTTATGGAAAGATTCGGTTGCGTGGAATTCGATGATTTCCGGGCTCGCTAAGGGTGGTTTGCATATGGAGGCTTTGAGTTGCTTTAGAAACATGCTTGGAAGCAAAACGAAGATTGACGCGATGACAGCCCCTACGCTTTTAAGTGTTTGTGGGAAGCTCGGAGATATTACAAAAGGGAAAGAAATTCATGGGCAGGTGTTAAAGAACACAGTGTTGTATAACGATACCGCCATCGGTAACTCGCTTATCGACTTGTATTCAAAGTGCGGGTGCTTGCGTGACGCCGAAAAGATCTTCAGCAGCATGAAAAATCTCAACTTGGTGACATGGACGACAATGATATCCTGCTACGGAGTCCACGGTAGGGGATATGAAGCGTTAAATTTGTTCGAAAAAATGAAAGATTCGGGATTCAAACCGAACAGTGTCACACTCACCGCAATCCTAGCTAGTTGTAGCCACTCGGGTCTTATAACTCGAGGCAAAAAGATTTTCAACTCAATAAGATCATCATACGGCTTTGAACCTAGTGTGGAGCATTACGCTTGTTTGGTGGATCTTTTAAGTCGTTTTGGATGCTTTGAAGACGCGTTAAGGTTGATAAACAGTATGAAAAGGGTTAAAATGGTCCCATCGGCTAGCGTATGGGGTGCGCTTCTTGCTGGTTCGTTGGTGCATAGAAATGTCGAGACTGGTGAGATGGCAGCGCGTCATCTCTTTGAAATGGAACCAAAAAACGCTAGTAATTATATTGCATTATGTAGTATATATGATTCTCGAGGCATGTGGAAGGATGCTTCTCGGGTTAGATTGAAAATTAGAAGGTTGAGGTTGGATAAAACTCCGGGTTGTAGTTGGATTTCGATCGGTGGAGAAATTCACACTTTTTATCAAGGAAACTTGAGTTTTTCTTTTGATCAAAAGACTCGTGAAATGCTTGAAGGGCTTATCAGAATTCCCCTTTTGGTTCATTCAGAATTACAATCATCTTTGTTATTCTAAATTAATCAGCTCATATCATTTATAATTGAAAATTTGTTCGTGTGACCTCATAAGTCAAACTAGGTCATGTTATCTCAAACTGCAAGATCTTAATCCGTTCGCATGGCCTTTCATGTCTTAGTTGACAGTCACGCCAAGTATGCGCGTCTATTTAGCTGAGCCATCTGGATTTGAGAGCATTTGCAAAGGTACCAAAATGAAATTTAGAGGGAAAGAGAATAAAAAAAAATTCCAGTTTTCGCTTAATTTTTTAGCACTTTCATATCCAGTTTCGTTTAATGTTTTCAGGTATAACATGGTGCCTTGAATATGTGCGAAAACATAAACTGGGATTCGATGGCTGTCATTGTATTGTCGTTTGTTACCATGTACCAAAAAAACAGAAGAAGATATGTACAATCCTTAAAGGCTTATTTGACATATGTGACAGTCACTAACAGGTAATTGCTGACAATACTTTATTCATTTTCAGCATATCAGTGCATGAAGTTAGAACCAATATGATCAGTTGATTAGTAAAGTTGGAGGTTCTTTAACAGGGGTTATGTCTAGCGCGTGAACCTTGTAAGGGTATTATGGTCATTTTACATACAACATATTCTAACGTTGGTGTGGGAAGGGGGTTGGTTAAAACTTTATTAAGTTCTAAACATTTGTTAAAAAGATCATTACTTTAGCTAACGAATCCTTCTAGTTGTGTTAACGAATCATTTGTACATCAATCTTAAGTCTTGATTTAGGGGTGTAAACGAGCCGGGTTGAGCCCGAGCCCGACCAGGCTCGAGCTCGGCTCGTTATGTTTTTATGAAGCTCGGCTCGGTTCAAGCGCACTTATTTGAGCTCGAGCTCGAGCTCGGCTCGCAAGTAAAACCCAAAGCTCGAGCTCAGCTCGAGCTATTTTGAAAACAACCTCAAACAAGCTAAAATCTCGGCTCGAGCTCGCCAATGTTATCATCATTATTATTATATTATATATAAAAAAAACTAAAATTTTGTTTGGGTTCGTTTAGGTTCGCGAGCCTAAACGAGCTTTGTATTTCAAGTTTGGGCTCAATAACTTAACGATCTCTATTCAAGACTCGGGCTCGGGCTCGGGCTCGTTAAGGTTTGACTCATTCAAGCTTTTAACTGAGCCGATCACGAGCTCTCGAGCCTCTGGGCTTGTTTACACCCCTAAGTCTTAACAACCTGGGCACATTGTTATACGTTTAAAGAGTGTATGCTTTTAAAACCTAAGGTAATATGCAAGTAAAGGTCCAATAGTTACCATTGTCTTCTATTTTCTTCTTCCTTTTTAATTTAATAAAACATGTAATTTTTTTTTTTTCAAAAAAGGTTAATAAGTCAACTATGTTATCGCTATCTTGATGAGGGCTGTGAGTTATCATAACGTTTATTTTATATTTCTTGTTGTCAAGAAATGGAGGGGAGATTGAGATGGTTTGGGCATGTGAAGCGGAGACAAACGACGGCACCAGTTAGAGTAGTGGAAACTCTTACTGTGGAGGGGAGAAGAGGAAGAGGCAGACCCAAACTGACATGGGATGAGCAGATTAGACATGATTTACTAGAGTTGCATCTTTCTGAGGACATGGTCCAAGATAGGACTGCGTGGAGACGTAGGATTAGGGTTAAGGACTTTTAGGGGATATTGCAGAAAGGTCTTAGTTGTATTTTAGGGACGTAGGTTTTCTTATTCTTTAAGAGTCCTTACCGGTGATTGCATCCCTGTGTTCATGCCCAAATGTTGTATGATATTACACATGATTTACATTATATTGTGTCACTCTGATAACTTTCTTGGTATTGCTGACTTCTTATTTCTATGTTCTTTGACTTGGTGTGTTGGTATGATGTTCGTTTTGGAGCCGAGGGTCTCTCTGGAAGCAGCCTCTCTATCCCTAGGGATAGAGGCAAGGTCTGTCTACATCCCACCCTCCCCAGACCCTATAAGTAACTTTGTTATTTGTGGGATTTACTAGGTATGGTTGTTGTTGTTGTCAAGGCTTATTTTGATTCTCTCTTTGACCACATGTTAAATATTTCAATTCCCTTATATTTAATTTACTTGATAATATATAGAAATGATATTTTAATTAGTAAAAACCAAGCATCCTTTATTTGCATGATGTTACTTGTATAATTCTTTTGTAACTAAGAAACTTTCATTTTTCTGAGATGGTTAAATACAAAACAACTTTGTATATATTGAAATTGTGTGCCTTTTTAGCTCGTTTAGGTTGGAGGTATGGTGTTTTGTTTGTCTCTTGCCCGTTTCGGTCAGAGGCATGTGTTAATGAAGTATACTTCTCAAAAAAAAAAAATACAAAACAACTGTTAATAAATTTCAAGATCCACTTTTTAGTTTATTTTTTTAAAATGGCAACTCAAAGACTCTCTAATTCTATTACTAAATTACACTTTTTTATCCACAAGAGGAAATGAGTAATACTCTCCTCACTTGGAAAGGCGAAGTTTTATCTAACACCTTGATACCACTAAAGCAAAGGCACTTTGGTACACAATTTAGTAATTGTTAACTTTATTATCATTTAACTAATGTAACGTTGTCCTATGTTGATTTTATTATTATTATTATTATTATTATTATTATTATTTTCTATTAAATACAAAGCTTTTGTCTGTGATAAATTTGACTGCTATGTGAATAGTGAAATCAATGTTCATCAACAACAAAATGTCTCATTAGTGATTCATGTAATGAAGATAAGGTCATGATTTGGACGATGTTTATACGGAGATATCTAATATCGAGACTAATTTAAATTAGAATAGACTATCAAGAAAATTGCATTTATCTCCTCCACATATGTTTAAGACATTAATTGTTAAACGGGTGACCAACAATGAACGTGTGTTTCTCCATAGTTGAACAATAACACCACCATCGAATTATAACACCTCCATCACATCAAGCAAAAATTCAAACATAGTAGGAAGTTTGTCTATGTGTATGTGTTTAGTGGAATTAAACCGTGCCAATATATTGTCTGTTTTGTCTCGATGGGTTGTCCATTCAGGAACTCACGGTTTTGATTTTACCCGACGAGTTGCTCGTCCAGGCAAAACGCATCTTGGTAGAGAAGGTTTCCACCTCCAACCCCCCCCCCCTCTTAAGGAGCCCAACGTCCTTGCTGGCTCACCGGCCCAACCCCTGGCTCTGCTATTATTGTAACAACTCAAGTAAACTGTGACAAGATATTGTCCTCTTTTCCCCGATAGGTTGCCCATCCAGGAACTCACGGTTTTTTTTTACCTGACGAGTTGCTCGCCCAAGCAAAACGCGTCTTGGTAAAAAAGGTTTCCACCCTCTTATAAGGAAGGTTTCGTTCTCCTCCTCAACTGATGCTGGATTTTTATGAAAATCGGGCAGAGTTTCTTCTGTTTATAGAACAAAACCCGACAACACAAGTTGTCGATAATTTTCCCAACATCAAAAGTCCAAGTCACTATAGCGTATTTATAACTTCGAGTATAGATGAGAACAAGTCCAATTAACTTCCAATATCTTACGTGCAATTAGGGGTGCAAACGAGCCGAGCTACTCGCGAGCTACTCGAGCTCGGCTCGAAAAAAAGCTCGAACGAGCCGAGCTTAAACGAGCTCGAGCTCGAGCCCGAGCCCGAGCTTTCTTTTTATATATTTTTTATTAATATATTAAACAGATATTTAGATAATAATATTAACCATTTATATAAATATAAAAAATAACTAAATTATATGTATAAGAATAATTATAATTAATAAAAATTAATTAATAAATACTAAACGAGTCGAGCCCGAGCTGAGCTCGAGCTTGAAAAATTACCTTCGAGCCGAGCTCGAACTTTAGAAATAAAGCTCGAATCGAGCCTAGCTCGAATCGAGCCTAGCTCGAATCGAGCCTAACTCGAGCTCGAGCTTTCATATGTTAAACGAGCTCGAGCTCGAGCCTGGTCGAGCTCGGGCTCGGCTCGGCTCGTTTGCACCCCTACGTGCAATCAATATATTATTATTCTACAATCTTATTAGTCGGGCCGGGTTTGCTAGAGCTTGTTACATATTCTATTATTACAAATAAAACACGTACTTACATAAAAGTTAACAAGATTTTATGAATATATTTAAATATATATTTAATCACTCGAGAACTAAGTTGTTCGTAAGGCTTAGTATGGTGTATATGTGGGATTAAACGAACCTAGGATTATTGTTTGCATCACGGTAATAACCTTACCTTTAGGCCGCACGTTTAACGATTTGGTAGAGCTCGACTCCACGTGAAACAACTTTACTCTAGTATTGGTTACTTATGATGTACTAATACTATTAGAGATGTCTTGGTGAGTATTTGCATGATATGCCAGTTTGTGTCCCTACCACATAGTACTTTTGGGATATAACACGCACCCTAAGGTAAGTTTCACTATCTCTTATATACACGCTTTCCTCGGTGGAAATATAAACGCATCGCTTTACTAGGAGGAAACATTAACTCGGATTTTTAGATTTTCGTATTTCATTTATACCACATGCTTACTAAACGCAACACATATCTTGAAAGTCCATATGCATTCTGAACCGTTAATATAAGCAGTTATTGAGGTAATTTGAGTAGTACTACTAGGTTTGACAAACCCCACTCGGGCTAGTCGCGCTAGCACCACTGCGAGTCGAATAGGTGTAATATTGACCTAACATTTGCACCATCGTTTGATATGACATGGTGGAAGGCACCAAACACGTTCAATCAACTTCGGTTCAAAACATTTCGTAACTTGTAAACAGCCTAGCTACCTAAAGATATATCTAATGACCGTGATCTTGGTTTGTCACGCGCCTCACAGTAGAATCCCGTTGGTGGAATTTGAGGGTGTGACACGTCTGATGATGGGATAGTTGGTGACCAACGTTGATTCTTATACTATGCATAAGGGTTAATTAAAAAGTACAAAAACAATAGCCACGGCACAGCCACATGGTGATGGGGTTTTACCTATACACCCTTTCATAAGGTTGTATTGGTTACCTAAAAATTTAAATAAAAGAAAAAAATAAAGAAAGTTGGTGATTGGTTACAATGATGGACCTCATCTCTCCTTCAACATTTACGCCCGTTAAGGACCTGGCGAAAGGGGCTTTGGCTCCCCGTTTTGATGCCAAAGCTTCGGTGTTAGACGTCGGGTGTAGATGACGTGGAAGGTCCTTAACGCCCACAACGTTTGGTTTATGCATATTAATCAAACTAGTTTTTTTAACTACCAACGAATTAAAGTCCGACTACCCGAGGTAACTCAAAGGAAAATGTTGGATCTGAGTTTGGTTTTGATTGTATTTTCTGTTTGAATTAAAATGGAAATGGATGAGTTGTGCAGCGGAATTAATATGCAAACAAACTTTGCATACAATCAAACGAGAGTATTGCTTTGATCAAGACATTTTCAACAAAGAACCGAATGATTGAATTTAATTTCAACAACGATTACAAAGTAATGCTTGAATACAAACTCCCCCTTAGCCAGAGCTCAGTGTTTGTTCGAGCAAAGGAGACGGTGTTGCAAAGAGCTAATAGAACAGTACAGAGCACTGTTCTATTTATAGGCACTAGCAAACCACTGAGCATCTTAGCTGACGTCACCATGAAAGTGACATCTAACCTCCTAACAAACTCTAACCTCTGATCTCTACAAACACTGCTATACTAACTACTGCTATTACATTTCATTACATAAAAGACACTTAAACAGCTGCTGCATCCTTCCACTGCTGTGAACCCGGCAGTGCTTGTCCGGATCAGCAGTACTTGACTCAAGACAGTAGATTGAGCAGCAGAGCTTTAGTCTTCTATCAGTCTTTACAAGAGCAGCAGATTGACGGTCAGTGGCTTGTACGATCAGTAGATAGGAGGTCAGCAGATGTTGAAACCACTTTCAAGGGGAGAGACTTGTATGTAACATCTGCTTATTCTGGATCCACTGCTCTGACCTAGTTTTGGCTTTAATTATCTGTTCCTCTGATAGGGTTCGATCCCAACAATCTCCCCCTGGAACAGATAATGCCAAAACTCTTCATTATTGTGGAATTCTTTATTGCCTCACCAGCAGTTCCCTTATCTGACCTTTAAATTGTAGTTCAAAGTCTAGGGCATCTGTGTCTTCATCATCCCTGCTAAGTGGAAGATCAAGGAGATCCTGCAAATCTTCAAGACTCAGGCCAAGAGCTTGTTCCCTTGATATTTTCTTCACTTCTCCACCAGACCTGAGCAAAGTCAATACGTAGGTCTGTTTGTCAGTTTCCCACTTTAGTATTTTTGAGCCTGGTGGGTTTCTTGGGAGATGTTTATTTGCAGATGTATTGGGTGAGGCTGTCCTATTCATGACTGGCTGAGCAGTACTTGCAGATTGTTCCAATTCAAGATCTTCTTTTATCATTAATTTAATGCCTGCTTTTACAATAGCATTTCCAGCTTTTAGATCTTGAATTGTTTCAGCACTTGACTGGTTTTGGCTCCTTCTTTTGTAGATGGCAGCACCAGCTGGAGCAGTGGTTCTTTTGATTTGCAGCTTTGGTGGTCTTTTTGAGACCTCTGCTTTGGAATAGTCAGGCATTTGTGGAACTTTTGGATCTTTCTTTCTAAGTTCCTCTAACCTTTTGTAGGTAGCCCTGACCCTATCTTCTCCCCACTTTGACACAGAATTCTTTGACCCATAATCAGCTGCTATCAGCTCCTCTTTCATTCTCTTCAACTTTAATCCCTTCTCAGCTTCAAATTGTTTGAACTTTTTAGGAGGAGTCTGCTTGACCTTATTTTTGATCATTTCTTGAATCCTGGCTGCCTCTTTTTCAGGCTCAGGAATGGTCCAGTTTTTGTACATGTGTTTCTCCCCCTTGTATTTCTTGTAGGTCATGATGTTCTCAATGTAGTCTTTTCTCAAGGACACATCTGCCCTTTCAGAGATTTGCTGACATACATTTTTGGCAAATTGTTCCATTGCTCTGACCTGTGTGAGTAGAAACTGATAGTTTTGTTGAAATTCCCTATCAGATTTCCCTTGTTTATTTCTGATTGCAATATCCTCTGCTTGCTTGGCCTTGAGTTTCAAATATTCTTCGATATTGTTAGGCCTGGGATATCCTTCAACTGATGGCAAACTCCTTTTAGCTGGGTCATCCTCATAATAAAAGGATTTGATTTCTTCCCTAACTGCAATGAGTTCTAGAGGAAATGAGACACCAGCATGAGGTAATGGTTTTAGAATTTGAGCTGAAGAGAGAGGTATGGGTTTTGGAATGGTGACAAGTGACAGAGATTTTGAAGATGGTGATGGTGGTGAATAGTCATCATCTTTGAGGATTAATCTTCTCCTTTTTGGTTGAGGAGGGACTGATGATGTTTTGGGTGAAACAGTGGTGCTAGATTGAGTGGCAATGGTTTGTGCTTGACAAACAGCTGTTGAAACAACTGGTGTCTCAACCACTGTTGTCATTACAACAGATGTTGTAACATCTGTTGTCTTCTGCTTTTTGGCAGGATAAGGTGGTGAGTTTGTTTTTGGTGGAGATGACAGTGGTGGTAAGGCAGTGGTTGTGGTGTGTGGTGTGTGTTGAAGTGATAACAGATGTTGAGACAACTGAAGTACCAGTAGTAGTTGATACAACAGGAGTTACAACAGCTGTTTGGGTGGAGGTTTGATACTGATGGCTTTTGGATGGTGGTTTTGGAGGCTTTGGAAAACTGGATGGGATGGACTTAGGTTTCCTTTTTGTCTTAGGATTTTTAGTATCCTTTGATCCAGAACAACCTTGCGCATACAGTTCCATGAAAGCTCTTTTCTCCTCTTTCCATCTTGAAATATCCTTTGCCAATCTATCTCTTTTAACACTTGCTACTCCTTCATCAAGTGCTTCTTGAGTAGCATCAACCTTTTTACTACCATCTGGCACAGGAATTTTTCTGGTCATAGCATCCCTTTCAGGTTCAATGTAAAGACCATCATCTATTCCCTTCTTCTTCCATTCTTGAATTTTCTCCCCCTTTTTGGCATTATCTTCTAGGAGTTGATCGATGAAAAGTACTGTTGGAGGAGCAGTGCCAGTGGTTTCCAGTATATGGGCCTTGATTGCCTTAATGTCTGCTTGAGTGTTCTTGTACCTAGACTCCATAATGTTTCTCAGCTTTTGGACATGAAGTTCATGTTGCTGATCAGCCATTTCTTTTTGTTGTTGGAGAAAAGGTTGGAAAAGGTTCCAGAGCTCATTTGTAGCAAAAGCTTGTGGTAGAGCAGGTGCTTGAGGTGGAACAACAGTGGATTGCATCTTTTGTGTCTTCAACACCTGTTATAGCATATTTTTAAGATCTGCAACAGATGTATCCAACTTTTCAATTCGTTCCGTCAAATCCTGATATTTTAAATCATCACCCAATTTAATAGGATCATCTGATTTCCCACTATCAGTGGTTTTATCAGTGGTTGAGGTAGGGAGTGTACTCCAAACACTAACCACTGATGCCCCTTTTTCTTGGTACTGGGGTCTTCTTCCTTCAACACTTGACAACCTTTTGATGTTGCCAGTCGGATTAATAAATCCACTGGTGGTTGGCAGAGGTGCTATGTAAGGAATTGCCTCCAAGGAAGTCTTATTAATGTAACCACTGTCCAACTGTAAACCAGTGGGTTCAACAGTTGTAGTGCCTGCTTCACTTGGATTACCGCCAAGAGTTACTTGTAACTCAAGGGGTGTAACCTCCTCAGGTTGTGTTGGTGGGTTAGCAAGGATTGATACATCAGACCCAGTCATTTGTTGAGGTATATTCTCATTAATAGGTGGTTGAGAAGGACTGGTTAGTGCCTGGTTCAAATCAATTGCATCCAACAGAAGTTTAGTGGGTGTGGGAATTGTGGATGTGATGTTTGGTGTAGAAAGAGGATTTGCTCCGGGAAGTGAGCTGTGGATGATGGAAACGAGTGTTTCCAGAGCATCATGATGTGGTGTCCCCATTTGTACAACCTGATCTTTTTGTGAAGAAGCAGAGGGGTTTCGGCTATGGGTTGAGATATTTGTACCAACTGCTGTGAGGAAGTAGCAGCAGTGGTTTCTTGTGACTTTTGTGTTGTCACTGGCAGTAGCTCTGGTATCTCATCCTCCAGAGATGCCTTTTTTATGGGTTTGGGGGGTTTTTGTGTTTTTCTTTTTGTTGGCTTTTTGGTGATTTTAGGTGTGGGTTTCAAAGCAGTTGTTCTGCTGCTCTGATCATCTTGAGCAGTGGGCTCAGCAGCAGATACCTGAGGAGCAGTTGTAACTGCTAAAATCTGCTCAGGCATCTCTGCTTGTGTTTTGCAAGGTGTTGACATCCTTGTAAAAGTTTCAGCAGTTAAGCAATTTATTTGAATGGAGTCACCTTGGTTTATTGCAGAAAGATCATCCTTACTGAATTTCTTTTCAAAATAATAACTTAAAAACCTTCGAAACAGTAAGAATGATTTTGTTTCAACATTATTAACCAAATCATTAAAGATTTCCCGAGAATAGTTAAAATTTTCTTCTTGAAGAATAGCATATCCCAGATTTTGAATCTTTAATGGTATTTCATTAAAAGAAGTGGTTTTGTTTGAAACACACAGTAGTAGGGTATGGAATAAAAACCTTGTTGCAGAAGGAAAGAAACCTTTTTGTAAGGTAGCTTTCTTCATCATTGTGTCTGCATACCCTCGCTCAATGAAGTCAATTTTTAACTCATTTTTAGGGAAAGAAGTTTTACCTTCCTGATCTTTGAGTTGAAAGACCTCTGAAATTTCTTGTGGTGTGATTTGGACATTTTTACCCTTTAGAGAAGAGTTTATGGCAGTCACAGTTTCTCCTTGTGTTTCAAGGGTTGCATTCTTCCAAAACTCTCTTTGGGTGGCCAAATAAATTGGTGCATCGGCTGTTAACAAAGTTTTGTACTTTGATTTAGCCATTGTGTCGATGATGGAGTCGAAAGTTGTGGTGGTGCCGGGTTTTGTGAGAAGACCCAGAAGATTGTGAGATGGTTTGTGTGGTATTTCAGTGGGATTGGCCTTTTGAGAGGCCTTTTTGACGATGATTTGGAGGTAGGTTTTGCAGATTGCTTCGATTTTGTTATTTTGAAGATGATGATCGAAGAAACTTGTGAAGAAATGAGATGGAAAAACTGTTTTGAGAAGAGAATTTTTGAGAATTCAATTCGACAGTAAAACCCTGTTTTTGATGCGAAGTGGGGGTTTTATAGAGGAAAAAGTGAAAGCTGACGTGGCAGCAGTTACAAAAGTACTGACCACTATGTACTGCCCACATGCCAAACTCTGAGGAAATGAAGGATAGTACTTTTATGAAAGTTACTGATGAAGGCAGTGGTTACAACGGTAAAATGGAAGCAGTGGATGATTTTCACTATCAGTGGATAGCATATCAGTGGATAAGACACTGCTTTTGAACAACAGAGTTTATCAAGGAAATGAGAGAACAGAGGATGGCTTTCAGCAGTGGACAGACTTTGAAGTAGAGCAGACTTTTGAACAAACAGTGGTTATGGCAGACTTTTAAGGATTTTAATTAAAACTTCATTGTTAGCTATTTTTAAGGATGGATTTTTGATTTTCAGAAAACATTTTAATGCTTTTATTCATAGAAAAACAAGATTTTGCTTGTTATTCCATGTTTAGCATCCCAATTCTAGAGACCAAGCTTTCAAAGGTGGCTGTATCAAGTGCTTTTGTGAGCACATCTACCAACTGGTCTTTAGTTGGGACATGATGCAGAGAAATCAAACCTTTTTCATAGCAATCCCTCACAAAGTGATGTCTGATGTCGATGTGTTTGGTGGTTGAATGGGAAACTGGATTTTTGATGATATTTTCTGCTGCCTGGCTATCCAACATGAGTGGTGTCTTTAAGGCAGTGATACCAAAATCCAGCAACTGATTTTGAAGCCACAGGAGTTGGGCTGTACAGCTTGCAGCAGCAATGTATTCAGCTTCAGCAGTGGATGTTGAAACAGCTGTTTGCTTTTTGCTTTGCCATGAAACTAAGCAATCACCTAGAAACTGGCACCCTCCTGATGTGGACTTCCTTGTAGTGTTACATCCAGCAAAGTTACTGTCTGAAAATCCTGAAAGCTTGATATTCCCATTAGCTGGATACCAGATACCAAGTGTGGGAGCACTTTTTATGTATCTGAATATCCTTTTTACAGCAATAAGATTGGATTTTCTAGGGGCTGATTGACTTCTTGCACAGACACATGTTGCAAACATGATGTCTGGCCTAGATGCAGTTAGGTACAATAAAGACCCAATCATGCTTCTATATAAAGTTTGGTCAATCAGCTCATCCTTTTCATCAGACATGACTAGCTTATTTGTTGCCATGGGTGTGCTGCATGGTTTACAATCATTCATGTCAAATTTGTTTAAAAGTTCTTTTGCATATTTGCTTTGATGAATGAAAGTACCATTTTGCATCTGCTGAACTTAGAGACCAAGAAAGCATTGCAACTCACCCATTGCACTCATTTCAAACTCAGCTGTCATGAGTTCCCTAAACTCTTCACACATTTTGTTACATGTGCTTCCAAAAATAATGTCATCCACATAAATTTGGACAATCATTAAATCCTTCCCTCTCCATTTTAGAAACAGTGTTTTATCAATGGTACCTCTTTTGAAACCATTTGAGAGTAGGAAGTTGGAAAGAGTTTCATTGGTGCTTGTTTCAAGCCATACAAGGCTTTGTTTAACCTGTAGACATGATCTGGATAAAATGGATCCTCAAATCCTGGAGGTTGACAGACATAAACCTCTTCTTGAATTGTACCATAGAGGAAAGCACTTTTTATATCCATTTGAAACACCTTCATGTTGTGGTTGACAGCAAAGGCCAGGAACAGTCTAATGGCTTCTAATCTTGCAACAGGGGCGAATGTTTCATCATAATCAATCCCCTCTTCCTGTCTATAACCTTGAACCACAAGCCTGGCTTTATTCTTGACAACAATACCCCTTTCATCAGTTTTGTTCTTGAAGACCCACTTTGTGCCAATGGGATTAACCTCTTCTGGCAGTGGTACAAGCTCCCATACTTGTTGTCTTTTAAACTGTTGGAGCTCCTCTTGCATGGCTTCTACCCAGTTGTTGTCTTTCAAGGCCTCTTGGTACTTGACTGGCTGATGGAGTGATAGAAAACCAGCAAAAAGACAAATGTTTTGGGTTTGGCTTCTTGTGAGCACCCCTTCATTGATGTTGCCAATAATTTGATCAGGTGGATGAGACCTCAAGTAGATTAAATCTCCTTGGTATGGAATGATGGCATTTGTTGGTGAGGGCTGCAAATGTGTATCATCTGAGCTAACCACTGCTGGTGACTTTGAGGACCCAGCAGTGGCTTCAAAAGGTGGTGGAATAGGAGGTAATGAAGTGGACACATGCTGACTTTTATCCACTGTTTGTGGACTTTTGTCAGCAGTGTTTGAGGATGTGGAAGCAGTGGTTGATGGGCTACTTTGGTCAACAACTGTTG
Source organism: Helianthus tuberosus (assembly GCA_030545235.1). Classification (NCBI taxonomy): domain Eukaryota; kingdom Viridiplantae; phylum Streptophyta; class Magnoliopsida; order Asterales; family Asteraceae; genus Helianthus; species Helianthus tuberosus. The sequence goes on along the minus strand of CM060448.1, from coordinate 41,830,287 downwards.
AGGTAGCAGTGGTTGAGCTTTGACAGCTGTTTTGAACAGCTGATGCTTTTCCCTTTGTGGCAGACCTTTGAGGGATGATGATTTCATACCCATAGTCTGGTGTAGAATCCTCTGATGGACCTGCACTGTTAGTCTTGACAGCAGTATTTTCAAAGGTAAATTTTTCAAGATCAAACAGATCTGCAGGATTTGCTGGAATTTTCATTGATGAAAGTTCATTGAACTTTACATTCAAAGTCTCCTCCACTGCCTTGGTCCGTGTATTGAACACTTTGTAGGCCTTGGCAGTGGTTGAGTATCCCAGATGATAACCACAATCAATTTTGGCTGCAAATTTTGAAATGGAATCTTTTAAGTTCAAAATAAAGCATGGGCAGCCAAACACCTTGAAGTATGAGATCAGTGGTTTGATTTTATACAGAATTTCATAAGCAGTCTTTTTGTGCCTAGGGTTTATTGAAACTCTGTTCTGGACATAGCAGGCAGTGTTTACTGCCTCTTGCCAGAAAGTTAATGGCAAACCTGAATCTGCAAGCATAGTTCTGGCAGCCTCAATCAATGTTCTGTTCTTTCTTTCAACTGCCCCATTTTGCTCTGGTGTTCTAGGGATGCTGTACTGCCTTACAATCCCTTTCTTCACACAGAAGGCATCCAACTCCTTATTTTTAAATTCTGTGCCATTGTCACTCCTGAAGCTTTTCACTGGAAGGTCAAATTGCTTTTCAACCTGTGTCACAAAGTCTTGCAAAATGCCTGCAGTTTCATCTTTTGAGTGCAAAAAGAAAGTCCATGTAAACCTAGAAAAGTCATCAACAATAACCAGACAATATCTCTTCTTTTTGAGACTCATGACTTGAACTGGGCCAAACAAATCCATGTGTAGCATTTGCAAACACTGGGTTATTTTGGACTCTTCAATGGACTTATAAGAACTTTTATGCTGTTTTCCTTTTAAACAGGAAATGCAATGTTCAAGACATGAAAACAATTTTTGTGGCAGGCCTCTCACCAAACCATTTTTTTGAAATTTCAGTGATTGTCTTAAGATTTGTGTGCCCCAGCCTTCTGTGCCAAAGTTCTGTCTCTTTGTTAGAGGCAGCTGAGAACAGACAGGCATCAGCTCTGGGACACTCTTTGGACATATCAACAACATAAACATTGTCACTTCTTTGAGCAACAAGTTTTGTTTGACCAGTTTTTATTATTGCTTCAATCTTTTTGACCATTTCTGGACCAACAATCCTACAACACTCCTTTGTGAAGAATGACCCATACCCCTTGTCACTCATTTGTGAAACACTCAGGAGATTGAATTTCAGATTGTCTATCAGATTGACATTTTCAAATTTTACATTTCCAGACTTCACTGTACCAGACCCCAGAACTTTCCCTTTACTATTATTCCCAAAGGATATATCACCCCCTCCATGTATTTTGAAATCTTTGAGTAGGGCTTTACATCCAGTCATGAGCCTGGAGCCTCCACTATCAACATACCAAAGGCTATCTAAACAGGCAGAAGCTCCCTGCACATGAAGTAAAAGGATTAGTTCATTAGGGTTTCCAAAGCCAATAAGGCTTTGGATGGGGTCTCAACAGTGTCTGGGATGGATGCACAATGATGGACAGTGGTTAGGTCAGAGATTTTAGTACTGTTTCTTGCTAACCACTGTTGAGGGTCTTGACCAATCACCTGTTGGTATCCAAAAGGATGTCTGTTCACTTTTGGTTTAGAAGGCCTTTTGTAGGCCTCATAAACGTGAGGAATCCTTTGGTAAGACTGTTTTTCCTTGCCTTTTCTGAACTGATTGGCAGGGGGTGCATCAGTAACCTGAACATCTCTTTTGACAGATGTTTGGTTCAGCTGTTTTGTGACAGCTGTTTGAACTGGCACAAACAGTGGTTGGTTCTTGGTGAATTTGACAGATGATGATGATGGACTCAAGGATGTTTTAGCAATGTACTCATTCTTTTTCACATCAAAGTTTTTGAGATACACACATGCTTGAGTTTTGTGGTTTGTTTTACCACAAACAATGCAGCTTTCAGCTGAAACAATGACACTTGTTCTGTTTAAATCATAAGCTTTTAAGTGGAAACAGTCTTTTGTTAGATGATTCCTTTTCTCACAGAATTCACAAAACAAGTTATCAATTTTTTCTTTCTTCTTTCTCTTTTCAGACTCCTTTGCAGCAGAGGTTTTAACCTCTGTTGGGATGTCCTTGAGAGGAATGACTTTAGCTTTTGGAGCTTTAACACCATCAGTTGATGTAAAGTCCATTGGCTTGAAATTTTCAAGAATATCACACTCATCAGACCATTTTGGTTTAAACTGGTAATCTTCAAGCTCCTCAAAAGTAGAGGATCCCATTGGTCTGTCAAGTGTGATTTTGTTACCAAGTTTGTCAGTGATTTTCACTTCTTGGCCTTTCTTGTTTGTGGGGATGAACTCAGTGGTTACATCAGTAGTTTGAACAGATTTTCCAAAAGCAGTGTTTTCATCATCATGTTTTCTATATATAACCAACACCAAATTTCACATTGCTTTTTATCTGTTTTTCAAGCATAACCTCATACCCTTTGCATGATTCCACCCATCTTTCACAGGTGATCTGGGTGGACTCTAACTCCTTTTTGCAAACTTGGTATTTTTCTACCATAGTTTGGAGTTGAGTTTTGGTTATGCTTTGTTCTTCTTTCAGACTGCTGATCTCTTTTTCTTTTTCAGTCAATTTGTTTTTAAGTTCTTTTAAAGACCTTTCAAATTTGACTTCATCAGTTAAGATTTTATCCCGAAGGTTTTCATTTACCTCTTTGATGTTAGCAAAAGCAATAATGCAATTGTCAGAACACAGTTTTTCAAGAACTTGAGGTGATACCTTGGCAGCAGCCATCATTGCATAATCACATTGATGATTTTCTTCATCATCAGCTTTTTCTTCTTTCTCACCTGCTTTCTCATCTTTCTTTTCTTCTTTGTCCTCTTCGGACCATGGATCTGTCAGTGGTTCAATCAGGGTTCCTGAACTTTCTCCCAGCAGTAGTTCACCAGCCACAGCAGTAACCACTGCTTCAGTCACTTCATCCACTGTTTCATTACTTAGCTGCTCACCTTCAGTTTCAACCCCCTCCGGTATTGACTCTAATGCCATCAAACAAAATTTATCATTAGAAGGTTCATTAAAAGCATAGAGTGCAAAATTTTCATCACTAAGCTCATCAGGCATGCTGCTCCAGTCAACAAAGCCTTGAGTGAAAAAACTTTGCTGATCTGGTTGTACCACTGCTGGAGCAGTTGTTTGAGGTGCAACAGGTTGCACTTGTGCCTGGGGAACAGGGTTTTGAACATACTGAATTTGTGGGACAGTAGTTTGGACATAATGCACAGGCACAGGGGCAGCAGCATAATGAGCAGTGTTAACATGTGCTGCAGGGGTATATTGGGTATAATGCACAGTGCTTTGATTTTGAGGTCTAGGGTTTGAGCTAGGATGAGTGATTATAGGACCAGTTGTTTGACTCCTGCATTCCCTAGCGAAATGACCTAGCCTATTGCACTTGTAACACTTGATTTTCGATTTATCCAACCCAACCCTTAAATTCCCATGTAAACCTGGGAATTTTCGCCCTGTTCTTTTGTAGAATTTGCTAGTTCTAACACTGAGCAAAGCCAGTTGGTGCAGGATGTCCATCTCTTCTAAATCAGTGGGATCAAAATGTTGTAAATCATTGAGTTCAAAACACAAATTATCTGACATCTGGTTTTCAGTGTTTGCAGTAAAAGCATAATTTGCAGAGTGAGGATCAGGGTTGGTAAAGTTACCACCAGCTGTTATATCAATGAAATGATCATAACCCTGTTCCTTACTACTGCTACCAGATTCTTCCTGACCCAGAAGAGCTGTGCTACCGAATGAGTAATCATCAGTGGCTTTACCAGACTCTTGCAACTTCTTTTTCTGGTTCAACTCCCTTTCATAAGTCAGAAGTCTAACATGAAGTTGGGTCAGGATCAGATCTTTGAACTCAACAGAGTTTCTAGTCACAAATGCAATTGTGTCCCATTTATCAGGTAGCGACCTAAGAAACCTGCTATTTTGGGTTGATTTTGGGAATTCAACCTTAACAAGCCTTAGCTAACTGATGAGACAACTAAACCGTTCAAATTGTTGGGTTAATGATTCACCCTTAATGTGACAGAAGGTTTCATACTGCTGATTCAGAATTTCCCTATTGTTTTCAATCACTTCTTCGGTTCCCCCAAACTGTTCCTTCAAAGCATCCCATAGCTCTTTGGCACTGTTACAATGTAACAGTCCAGCATAGATCTCATTTGGTAATGCAGATGCTATGATGCTAAATGCTTTGGCATCGAGTTCGAACTTTTGAAAATCAGTTTCAGTATAGTTTTCATAAGGTTTTGGTACGAACTTCTTTAGATCCTCAGCACTTGGCACCATAGGAACATGGGGACCAAAAACAACAGACCTCCAACATCCAGTGTTTTGTTGAGCAAGGATGTGACCCATCCTTCGCTCCCAGATGTTGTATTCATTTCTTTTAAGCATAGGTGGTTTAAAAAGCGAGCCAATGTTATTCTTATCATCTTGAGATTGTGACGTCATCCTGGTTGTTTTACAGACACTGATTAATCAACTTTAATGGTGATTAAAGCTTGCTCTGTTTTTCAACAAAAACGAACAAACTATCGATATCAACGATTTTGAGCTGAACTATTTATGTCAAAATGATTGTTAAATCAAATTTGACTGTCCTAGCTCTGATACCAATTGTTGGATCTGAGTTTGGTTTTGATTGTATTTTCTGTTTGAATTAAAATGGAAATGGATGAGTTGTGCAGCGGAATTAATATGGAAACAAACTTTGCATACAATCAAACGAGAGTATTGCTTTGATCAAAGACATTTTCAACAAAGAACCGAATGATTGAATTTAATTTCAACAACGATTACAAAGTAATGCTTGAATACAAACTCCCCCTCAGCCAGAGCTCAGTGTTTGTTCGTGCAAAGGAGACGGTGTTGCAAAGAGCTAATAGAACAGTACAGAGCACTGTTCTATTTATAGGCACTAGCAAACCACTGAGCATCTTAGCTGACGTCACCATGAAAGTGACATCTAACCTCCTAACAAACTCTAACCTCTGATCTCTACAAACACTGTTATACTAACTACTGCTATTACATTTCATTACATAAAAGACACTTAAACAGCTGCTGCATCCTTCCACTGCTGTGAACCCCGCAGTGCTTGTCCGGATCAGCAGTACTTGACTCAAGACAGTAGATTGAGCAGCAGAGCTTTAGTCTTCTATCAGTCTTTACAAGAGCAGCAGATTGACGGTCAGTGGCTTGTACGATCAGTATATAGGAGGTCAGCAGATGTTGAAACCACTTTCAAGGGGAGAGACTTGTATGTAACATCTGCTTATTCTGGATCCACTGCTCTGACCCAGTTTTGGCTTTAATTATCTGTTCCTCTGATAGGGTTCGATCCCAACAGAAAAAGGCGTGCCGACATCATTGGGTAGCCCAAACCATCCTCAGTTGCGTGCAAAACCCGCAGCCCGAAGGCCCACTGCGATAAATTAGAATCGGATTCAAACATAAGATCTATGGTTTTAAAACCAAATCTTCACTTCCCCTCCAATGCCAACTGAGCTATAACTTATTGGCATTGATCAAACTAGTATATGCACAATTTTAATTATAAATAACACTATTTTGATTTTGATTTCCTAATAACTATAAGTTTCATGGAATACCTCACGCAGCCTTGAGCATGAAATTTGTTATATTAAAAACTAAATTTGAAAGTTTATATAATAATTAAAAAATGTTTGTTATAGTAGATTAATAGCTTCTTTTTGTTATTACACCAAGTATTTTTATTTTTTTTAAGATTGATAGGCGTGGTACTTGTTGCAATATAAAAGAGTCCTTCACTATAAAAATGATTGATGCTCCTGGATGATAAGAGGGAGTACAAATCACTCATCACAAGAGTTGAAAAAACTACGCTTGTTAAATAAATAAAAGCATTACAATAATATGATATTATTAATTTGATGGCCATTTGAACTTATTTAAGCAAAGTTGTTGCATCAAAGTTATCGAGTTACCTTTATTTAAAATTATAATGTTGATTACCAACAAAACTAATGACATGTAATACCATGTGAGTGAAACTATAAAACTGTAAAACATTACTATGAGGCTAGATTTTCCGAATATAAATATGTCGGTTGACTTTCAAAACTGTTTTTGATGAAAGTTGGTTGAATTACTTTTTTTATTATTCTTATATTTTAAGTAAATATTATTTGTTTGCAAGTTGCAATTTAAAAGTAAAAGTAAAAAAAATGTAATTGATGTATAACTGTAAGGCTGGCAAATCGTGTCTTAACAGGTTTAACAGGTTTCTGACGGCGCGCACAACATAAGTTTCAAACATGATTACGATTCGTTTAACTACTTTCTACTTCATGTTTAGAAAACAGTTTTATGTTTTATGTACAAAGATGAATAAATGATAGATCTTAACATTGTAATTTTAATTATTTTAAAAATTAAAAAAGTCAAAGGGTCTATTTTTCAGTCAAACAGGTTTAATCGTGTCTTAACAGGTACCCAATTGCCAGCCAGTATAAGTTGCGTATTAAATTATGTTGTGAAAATTATGTAAGTTTTGTAAAATTGCTCTACATGGTTATTGTATTATTTTCGCGCTAATATACTCATCAAGAATTGAAGATTTATAATTACAACTTAAATATGGAGATCTTAACATGGTTATTGTATTATTTTCGCACTAATATACTCATCAAAAAAAAAAAAAAAATATGGAGATTGACATGGTGACATGACGCTAATATCAAAATTTTAATCATAGTCACTTTTAGAATTATATTGAGCTGAATAAAGCTGAAAGCATGATACAAACAAAAAATTGTAATTACCATCACATATACCACTATAATTGTCATTTACGTGGAAGAATTTATAGAATAGATATAACATGAACATGTGTAGTTTTGTTTTATCTTCTCTATTCTATGTAAAGTATAATTTCATAGTTTTTTATACCCTTTAATTATTTAATTGTCTATAACGTCATATGGTTCGTGAGACTAATTCGACTAGTGAACTAATAGAGTAACCATTTGACAACCAGACCATTTACAAAATATTGCTAAGAGAGATTAATGATTAGACTTAAAGCTAAAACCTCATACGCCTAATATGAATCTTTCTCGCTAAGAGCCTGGCTTGCTAGGCCTAATGACCAAATCATGTATGTGAGATTATGTGAATACAGATACTCTCTAGCAAGTTCCGAATAAGCCAAGAGTGCATCATTTCTTTCACTAATAGGTTATGACTCTAAAATAGGTGCTCATTCTCCAAATTGTTTTTCACATATACCAGATTGTTAAAGGATATACTCGCATGACGACCACATATATAAGTACCTAAAAAGCGTTACATCTACGTAGTTTGTATAATAATGCATAGGACCCGCGTTAATCTACGCTAACTAGATTGTTGGAGGTGACTCACTCGATTCACGCCTTGGATCAGCCTAACAGTTTGTTCATGTTCTTGAGACCATGTAATGTGGCAAACTCGAACATTTACATAATAGCATAGTTGGTATTCAAATAAATAATTCAATCATTTTATTAAATGTGTGACACCTTAGTTTTAACATCCGTACGTATATATATAATCATTATACTAAAGTCAACTGTTTTGAGCATATATTTTAAATTTTAAATTACCAAATGATGTATGAAGATGATAAGAGCGTATACAAATCAACTGCTTTTCTTGATTATATTAAATCAGCCACGATTTACAATATCAAGTTGATTAACATGTTATAGAAAATAATTCAGATGCATTGAATTAAAACTTGATTGGATACGCTAATATTATATATTACCACTTAAATTATAATTTATAAGTATTAATGTCTAGATCTTTCTCAAAAAACGTCGTGAGTTTGAGTTGCATATTGGCCGTACATTATAAATATCTGTCCACAAATATATATATATATGTCCACAAGGACAAATGTGGACAAGCACAAAGAAGAATCAAAGTATAAAATAAAAGGAAAAAAAATAACATATACAAAAAGTTGATATAGATATATCAAGAAAAAAGATGTAGTTCTTTTGGGTTGCTTGAAAATATAAAGAGTTATCTTAAGAACTGGCATCGTATGTTAAAAACTTCAACATATTTTTGAGCTTCTTCAATATCATTATCACCATATATATTTCATGTAAAAATACGATTTAAGAGGTTACAAGTAGTGTTATTTGTGATAGTTTTTTTATGGAGTTAATTACTGTTTTCGTCCCTGAGGTTTGTCAAAAATAATGGTTTCAGTCCATTAGTTTAAAAATTGCGATTTCAGTCCATTAGTTTCATTTTCGTAACCATTTCAGTCCACTAACTTAACTCCATCCATTTATTTTGTTAACTTTGAGTTAACTAACTAATTCAGGGACGGTTTACGTCAGTTTTAGAAACACAGGGACTTAAGTGTAAACTCTAAAACATTAAAACAAAAAAATTAGTAAATTCCAAAAAATAAAAATCCAAAAAACCAAACAAATTCCAAAAAATTCTAAAAAATAATAAAAATTCTAAAAAATCATAAAAAATCTAAAAAATCCAAAAAACCCGTTTCGGCGCGAACTGTTTCGAACCCGAACCGTTTCGAGCTAAACCGTTTCGACGCGAACCGTTTCGACCCGAACCGTTTCGAGCTGAACCGTTTCGAACCGAACCGAACCGTTTCGAGCTGAACCGTTTCGAGCTGAACCGTTTCGAACCGAACCGTTTCGAGCTGTACCGTTTCGACGCGAACCGTGCCGTATCGAACCGTTCCGTATCGAACCGAAACGGTTCGGCTTCGAAACGGTTCGAGTCGAAACGGTTCGGGTCGAAACGGTTCGGGTCGAAAAGGTTCGGGTCCAAAGGGTTCGGTTCGAAACGGTTCGGTTCGAAACGGTACGGTTCGAAACGGTACAACTCGAAACGGTTCGGTTCGAAACGGTTCAGCTCGAAACGGTTCGGTTCGATACGGCACGGTTCGGTTCGAAACGGTTCAGCTCGAAAGGGTTTGGTTCGAAACGGCACGGTTCGGTTCGAAACGGTACGGCTTGAAACGGTTCGGCTTCGAAACGGTACGGGTCGAAACGGTTCAGTTCGAAACGGTTCAGCTCGAAACCGTTCGGCTTCGAAACGGTACGGGTCGAAACGGTTCGGCTCGAAACGGTACGGGTCGAAACGGTTCGCGTCGAAACGGTTCGGCTTCGAAACGGTTCGGGTCGAAACGGTTCGGCTCGAAACGGCACGGTTCGGTTCGAAACGGTTCAGCTCGAAACGGTTCGGGTTGAAACGGTACGGACGGTTCAGCTCGAAAAGGTTCGGGTCGAAACGGTTCGGGTCGAAACGGTTCGCGTCGAAACGGTTCAGCTCGAAACGGTTCGGGTTCGAAACAGTTCGCACCGAAAAGGATTTTTTGGATTTTTTAGAATTTTTATGATTTTTTAGAATTTTTTGGAATTTGTTTGGTTTTTTGGAATTTTTTTGATTTTTTGGAATTTACTATTTTTTTTGTTTTAATGTTTTAGAGTTTACACTTAAGTCCATGTGTTTCTAAAACTGACGCAAACCGTCCCTGAATTAGTTAGTTAACTCAAAGTTAACAAAATAAATGGATGGAGTTAAGTTAGTGGACTGAAATGGTTACGAAAATGAAACTAATGGACTGAAATCGCAATTTTTAAACTAATGGACTGAAACCGTTATTTTTGACAAACCTCAGGGACAAAAACAGTAATTAACTCTTTTTTTATGTTATGGTTATTAATTTAAAATAATGAGTAATAAGTATTAATTTGATATAATAGAAAAAGAATTATTAAATATAATTATTTCTATCAGTGTCAAATTTTACACATAAGAGCCCGGGGGCGGTACGTGATAATATCACGGAAACCAAACTTCAACGCGTTATATTGTATTTTTCCACCCCCACAACAAAGTTTCACGCGTTATATTTTCCACGAAATCCATTTTCGTTATTTTCTTCAAGCGTGATGGTTTTTTTTTGTGAGTGTAATTGTTGGTTGGGGGGAAATTGTTGGGTGTGGTGGTGAGTGATGACCACCCCCACTAAAAAAAGTTGTGAGTGATGGAAAAATGGTTGATGACATGGCGGAACTTGATTGGTGCTTGTGAGTGATAGAATTCTATCACTAGTGACCACCCCCCTCCCCTAATAAACATTAAATATAAACTTTAAAATCAGAGTTTGAGTTTTAGTAGGCAGATATTAGCTTCAAATACCACAAAAGTATTAAATCATAAATACTATAACTTAAAATACTAAATATTAAGTTAAACCGCAAAAGTTGGTTGCTTTGCTTGTCAAAAATAAATAAACAAATAAATAAACAAAATAAAATAAAATAAAAAGAAACAAACAAACAAAAGAAAAAGTAAATGTACTATAACCTTTTCTAGAAAGAATTTAAAATCCCTCCGAATCATCTAAGAATGCAGATATTCTTTGTGGGTGAGAGTTGGCTACAAAATCTATTTTTTCTACAAAATGTACAAAGTTATAACACATCACAGTTTCAGTTATAATACACACTCAAAATTCACAAATAACAAAGTGAAGATTACTAAATCGCCTTATTTGTGGGTTTTGTGTTGTTTTTTGGATGATAAGGCTTTGATTATCGCATGACGAACATTAGTGTGTTTTATATTGATTATCATGTTGTGTTTTATATTTATAGTTATACGATGGTGCGTTTGAAGTTTTTATGGACTGATAGGGTTTGGATATTGGGTTTTAGTGATCTTCACTATGTTATTTGTGTGTTTTGACTTTTGAGTGTGTTTTATGACTGAAATTGTGGTATTTTATTACTTTATACACTCTATAGAAAAATATATTTTGTAGCCGGAACTCACCCTGATTTTAATATCATATCCATCAAAATTTGTAAGTTCCAAAGAAACACATCATTTATTAGGATTTCAATCCCAAACTTCATGAGAACTTTTGAACACCCCCACAACCAAACCAAACCACACCAAAACCCAAACCCAAACCCCAACCACCACCTAAATATAAAACTGATAGATATATATAGTTCACAAGATGATAAATTTGGTGGGACCATGTAAATTGTCAACTATAGCATCTAGGGAAGTTGAACACATCATAAACAACTAACATTTGTTTATTTTTAGAAGTATATAAACAAACAAACGACCACGCTACTTTGCACATATCAACCCCTTTCATGTCCCTAGTCGTCAACAGAAGATGAAGTTGGTTTGGTCACCGGAGACGGCTTCAAAAGCCTACATAGACACTGTTAAAACCGTAAGTATTTATATACAATACAAGTCTATAACACATATGATAGTGTATTCATCCATTTACTTATTCACCACAGTGCAAAAAGTTACAGGAATCCGACCATGTGGAGCTAATATCCGCTATGGCGGGCGGGTGGAAGCCAAGAATGATTGTCGAAGCATGGTCGAGTGGGAGCAACATCACCACAAGCATAGGGTTGGGTATCGCGGCACGCCACCTAGGTGCACGTTACATTTGCATAGTGCAAAACAAACGTTCAAAACTAGAGTACGAGGCAGCCGCGAAGGATCATGGCTCGCCCATCCCCGAATTGATGGTGGGAGAAGCCAAGGATGTTATGGCAAGACTACCCGAGGAGGTAGAGTTCATGGTGGTTGATGGGCGGCGTAAAGACTTGTACGAATTGTTTGGGCTAGCTAAACTGAGCCACCGTGGGGCGGTCTTGTTGTGCACAAATGGTAAGCAACGGTTCATGAGCGGGTTTGGGTGGGACTTGGTGATGGGAGATAGATCGCGGCTTGTGAGATCCGCGGTTATTCCTGTGGGACAAGGATTGTATATTGCATATGTAAAGAACCGTGAATCGGAAAAGTCATCGTTTCGAAATAGTAGTCGATGGATTACAAGAATAGATCAAAAGACAGGTGAAGAACATGTCTTCCGAGGATGATTTAAGGTTTAAGATAGTGTAAAATTTTGCATGAATAATGTTATCTTGTATATAGTGAGTTGGGTAACACTTGTAAGTGATTATATGTTATTTGACTAGTTCTTTTGTAGTTTTTATTGTAAGATTAAATATATTATGTATTAATATTTAATCTATAGCCATTATAATCATTTACATAATATAGATCAAAATATATAATAACCTATTAAATAATTAGTTGGTAATTGTTGATGGACCATATTACCCTTATTAACTAATTAGGTTTCCTCCTGAGTGCTTATATAAGGAGAATTATGTGGAGGTTAAAGGGTTACTCAGTTACACAATTAGACACACCCCATTAGTCATAACATCACATTCGACCTCCTCTCCCATAGCCGATTCCCTTATTCGGTTTCTTAGCCACCATCATCAGTCAGCACCCTAAGGAGGAACCAGATCACACTGACATCTATGTCGAACTCTATGTCGTCTTCTCTCACTGGATTCTCTACTGATGCAATCAAAGGTATGTTTTCATGTTTTCCATTAAGTATAAACAGAACTGATCCAACATTTATTTACTTTGAGATATTACATATATATAGAACAAAATTTTACATAGCACTACGCCACTACACAAACATTTATACGCATTCTGAGTGGCGAATCTAGAAAATATATACAGGGGCAACGCTTCAAAAAAATAAAATTAAGAGGCAGCGAAATTAAAAAAAAAAACCGTCAAAAAACAATTTTTACACTATCTACAAGTGTTTGAAGGGTAGCGGAGGCTAACCCCTTGTTATATGGTATGTCCGCCACTGCTTATTGTTTAACCGGGTCTTTTTTCAATATATATGATTCTATGCATTTACCTGAGAAGCAGTTCTTAAATCAGGAATGCAAAGTCAATCTTGTAAAAAATAATGTAAACATAGGAATGCAAAGTGAATCTTGTAAAAAATAATGTAAACATAATTTTTCGTCAAAAAATAATTTGAAGTTTTGTTTAATACATGGCAGTTTAAAGTTTCTTTATTAAGTTAATTATTTAGCTATATAATAAATTAACTTCTTGAATATTATAGGTCAAATTAACATACGACACTTTTTGAATATCATACGTAGCAGGCGGATGAACAATCTATGACCAACTTTTAGAGCTAATTATTCGTATTATTATTTTTTTAAAACATACATGAAACATAAGAGTTGACATTTGATACCTTAACACCAAGTTGTTTAGTTTTAAACAGATTATTAATACGCTTGTACTTTTTGTACTACACATTAATTTTGTTCCGTGTTAATACTAATTATAAGTAATTTAACCACTTAACATGAGTTAACACTAATGATAAGTTATTGAACCACTAAACATAAACATTTACTAGATATACCTATCGTCATGGTTGTAAAAAACCCGACTAGCCTCCAATTAGTAGCCGATTAATCACTAATCAGAGATTTACCGATTAATCGCTAGGCAGTCAAAGGAATTCCTACTATGGCCAAATTTTGGCGAGATCCCAACCAAACCTCAAAAATTTCCACCAATTATTTTAAAAAATGAATCAATGAGAGGTTAAAACATATCTACGTTTAAAAAACTACATATAAAAATGCATGTGTATCTATATAACTAAAAATAAAGTACAAAATCCCAATCCGATTAATCCCTATTAATCGCTAGTCGGTACCCGACCGACCGACTAGCGATTCTTACAACATTGCCTATCGTGTTAAGGGGTTAAAGCATATTGACCTCGATTAAGTTTTTTAGAGACATTTTTTTACACATGGATACCACCTAAACTTGCACTTGCGAGAATTTGAACCCGCACTTCTGACATCAATTAATTAAGCGGTGCACTCTACATCATGTCGAGGAATAACGTATACTGTAAGTGGTGCACTCTACATCATGTCGAGAAATAACGTATACTGAAACAAAATTTCCCACCAAACCAACCTCAAGTTGGGGGCATGATGTTTCTCAACAAAAAGAGATTGCAATGATAGACCCAAAAACAACACAAAGAGCAAAACTTTCTGAGTCCCATCTGAATCACAGCCTTAACCTTTGGTTCTTCAACTTCAAGAATGGCGTATCAATGGATGCTAGTCATTTCTACATCATACACCAGCCATGAATTTGGGGGTACATTCTCACCATCTCCTTTATACCCCAAACTGCACCACCAACAATTGTATCTATGTAAGAACATAGTTCGGTATTTAAGAAAAAAAAAATGACAGTTCAATTAGTTGCATACCTCATTGATGGCGGGATAGTAAGCCTTCTTTTATCACCGACCCGCATACCTGAAATGTATGTATACATCAGGTAATATGAAAATGTTATCATTTAAACAGGCCCTTTTCTAATTCGGGTCCACAAGGTTATTTTTTTTTCAACACGTATACGTTCATAAGAAAGAAGCACAAACATCAAGTCAAACAAGTGATTGACTATTACCTTCTAGACCAACGTTCAACCCCTCTATAACGTCTTTGTCACCTGAATAATCAACGTACCATATATGTAAATACGTACAATCAGAGAAATAGATATATATACATGTAATAGAATGATCATTCACCTAGCCGAAACTTATGGGGAGTATCGCCATTTGAACTTACGACGTGTCCATTATCTTTTAATTTTACAACATATTGTACCTTAACCTGGAGCAAAAAGATAACGAATTATTCTGTTAAAATGAAAAAAAAAATCAATAATCACGCAAATTTACCTTTCTTCCAGCAGCAGCCACTTTTCCTTTAGAGTTGCCTGTCACAAGGTCTTCAATTACAAGTCCATTAGATAATGTCTTTTTGTTACATGATTCGGGTTCCGTTGGAGACTGTTTAGTATTTTCTTTTTCAACATCAGAGTTTGTGTTTCCATCAATCTCTTGTGTTTTACTCGCTTTTCTCCTTTTCTTTGTAACTTTTTTCTCGTCTGACTGGTTTCCATTAGCTATCTCATTAGTATCATCATACTTATTATTAACTGCATGTTGATCATCATTTTGTTTATTTCCTGCAAGCAGATTGTTGTCTGTACCGTCAACATTTACTTCACTACGTCCTTTTCTTTTCTTCTTTTTCGACTTCTTTTCAGAGTCCACGTCAGCAGAAGTCAACACCTCACCCCTGCTTAATCAAGTTTGAACTTGTGAAATTTGAAATAAAAAATTATTAAGCACTTAAACATGAAAGTTGTAATAAAACTTATTCCAACAAAACTTACATTTCATTAGGTTTTTGATCATCTTTAGTAGCCAACAAATCAGTAGCCTTTTCCTCTTTAAAGGACCCTTGCTTTTTCTTATTTCTTTTTGATTTTCTTTCTGGTATTACTTCAGCATCTGACTTCAACTTATCATCGTTACTTTTTGTCTTCTTGTCCACCTCAGCAAGCGTTTCTTTGCTGACTTGGTCACCCGATGCTTTTGACTTCTTGTTCTTGCATTCGGATGAAATTAGATGATCATCTTCATCATTACTCTCGGGTACACTCATTTCATCGTCGGATTCTATCGATTGATACCTCTTTTTGAGTCTTTTAAGACGACCATTCCCATTTCTGTTCTTTGTAATATCCCCCTCATCATCATCGTTATCATCATCATCTGATTATTGAAAATGAAAATGATTAATAGGTTTGGCGACTTTCGTCCGAAGGTTTGTTTTTCCGCATCTGGATCCAAAAGGTTTGAAATCATGCCATTTTCATCCAACTCGTTAACTCCATCCATTTTCCTCCGCTAAATGAAGGGCCTTTCCGTCTTTTTAGAATTTTTTTATTAAAATAAAAACATTATAAGAAATAAAGATCCACCTCTGTTGATTTTCTCCCCACCCAAACCCTTTAATCATAACAACAAAAATGTTTAAAAAGACGAAAGTACCCCTAACTTAACGTTAAAATTGGATAGAGTTAACGAGTTGGATGAAGATGGCAAGATTTCAAACCTTTTGGATCCAGAAGCGGAAAAACAAACCTTTTGACGAAAGTCGCATAAGTAGCCAAACCTCAGGGACGAAAAATGACATTTTACTCAAAGATTATAATCCTTCTTTTTGAAGCATAATACAGTTGGATTACCTTTGTTACTTGAAACAGGAGAAGGTGTAAGAGGTTCAGGTTCATCATCGTTAATAAAACTATCTTCGTATTCATCCTCATCACTACAACGATTTGATTCATGTGTATCGGAATTTGCAATATCCTCTCCAAATGATTCTCTTTGTCATCATAGTGAAGGAAAAACTAAACCGTTGTGTGTGTGTGTGTAATATATTGACAAATGTATGAAAAACATAGAGAATTTCTAATAAAGCAAAGCAGTCCATTTAACAAGATAAGGATACGAATCATCTTGCATATTTGAATGTCGGTTGTGACCAACATAGTAACCAGTGAGGTACACGCCACGTGGACCGATAACAGAAAACATTACATCTTCAGCTTCATCAAATTCCAAATCTAATTGCAATGATTCCGTCTTATTAGGCAGAAGCGCACATAAAAGAACGGGGCGTTTATCCCCTACGTTGCATTGCACCAAACTCTTCAGTGTTGCATTTCCAACAGCCAATGTTGCCTAAAACATACAGGGAAAAAAATCAAAATGCAAAAAAAAAGATCTTAAATAAACGATCAAAATGTATAAATTGACATTCCACCATGTTTTGACATGAACATGACCAACCCTCTTTTTTTCATTTTTAAGATAATTATTTAATGTATATCACAACTAAGCTCTCCGTTTTCCTTTATGTTCTACAGGTATATTTTATGGCAACACAAACCAAAGGATGTCATAATATGTTTAAGGGTGTTATTGGATTTTAATAATCCTAAATTTCACATGTTGGCCGATAATAATCTCAACTTTAAAAATTCCCTCCCATTGATCTTCTTCCAACGTTGGTACACTTAAATCATTTAAGGAGTCTGTAGGTGCACTTGAATCTATTAAGGAGGCCAAGTTCTTATATGTTAGAAAAGGATTAATTCAGGCCAAATACTTACAAGTTGGGATCGTTGGAAAGAATTTTTAAAGTTAGGATTATTATCGGCTAACAGGTGAAACTTAGGATTATTAAAATCCAATAACCCATCCTTGATCAACGGAAAGCATGAACTCCACCAAAATGCAACATACCTTCACCTTGTTTCCTACCGTACGAAACATACTTCCATTTTAATCATTAATGTAACCTACTTTATAATCATACAATTTATATGTATAATGTAATTAGTAATTACTTTATATAAGGTGGTAAAAAAGATGAACATATACGTTGCATTTGGTTTTACAAACAACTGCATGAAAATGTAGGTAACCAAGTATGTTGCATACTTGCATTAACTCATTAAGTGGTACTACACTACACATACAATGACAAAGAGGTGAAAGCATGTTGCATTTTAGTACACCAGAATAAATATATGGGTAGTCAGCCTTTAGTTCTCATAATTTCAACATACTAATCCCACCCTCTTAAAGTCAAACATATAAATAGATATCACAATGCAGCATAGAACACACAAAATAAAAAATAATAATAATAATAAGTGTAATATTCAAATCAATGCAAATTCTAGCAAACAGCAAACCCAAGTCCAATAGCTCTTGATCCATAGCCTAAACAATCACTCATGGATACTATTTTATAAAAACAAACTCTGTTGTCAACGCTCACCCAGGTGCGCGCGCCTAGACCCGCTTTTCAGGCCCAACGCAGCCTTCTCACTTCACTTCAAAAGCCCAACTTTCAAGCCCTCAAGCGCATTTTTCAGGCCAAGTACCGACAAAATTCCAGCCAAAAATCGGTCTGAAACAATATGCCAAAACCCCTAAAATTGCATTATTATACTATACATCTCGCCAACAAGCCCTCTCTTTTTAAGAGCCTTGCCCTGAGGCCCAAGATTTGCACCTTCGACAACTATGATTATTAACATGAAATCTTTGTAACAAACAACCCCTCAATTTCCCATTACCGAAACAATTAAATCTAAACAGCCCTAGGCTCTCTGTTTACTTGCCACAAAAATCAGTATATGAATCATGTACAATAACATTATCTGAAAACAACCTAACATGAATCAATTCTTAGTCATATCCATCATATATTCCAGTTCCACCCAAATTACACAAAAAAACTTATCATTTCATCATCCGATAAACATTAACCATACACATACCACAACCATAAGGGAAATATATTATATATATAAAACATTTACCTGAGAAATTCGTAGGCGTCCGCTACTACCGTTTTTGGATGAATGCGTGTACGGTTTTCCAGGTTTCACTTCGATTCCTAATGTATCGTGATTAAAACCGTTAATTTTTCGTTTTGTAATCATGAATCGATCGTTAGAGTATGAAATAAGATACGATAAACGATATGAAATTATGAATTATCAAGAAAGTGATTCAAAACTCACCCCAGAAAGCCATTGTAATTGGATTTTTAGCGATTGGATTGTTAGGGTTTGAGGAGACCCTGTGTTTCTGTTTGGGTGGGTGTTTAAACCCTCGCCCGGTTAGGGTTTATAAATTGTTTGAAAATCTCACATGAATTTATCTGTTTTATTTTGCATTTATTTTATTTATTTATTTATTTTTTTTTTTTTGTATATTTATGTGACTAGGTTTTTACCCGGGATTGCTTCCCGGGCTCGGGAAAGTTATTTAGATTAATTACTATTTGTTATTAATACGACCACATTACATCAACCATCTCATTCGATTCAACAACAATGTCTTCAAATCACCGAATTAGATCATGAACCTATATTAGAGGTTGTTAGGATCTGAATTTCTTTTTGATTGTGTTTTTGTTTAAAAATTAAGAAGATGAACAAGTAATGCAGCAGAATTAAAATGGAAATAAACTTTGCATACAATCAAACAGGAGAAATGCTTTCAACACACATTTTAACATCTAGGAAAACATTGGAATAGGTACAAGTAGCAGTGATTGTGTAGTTGTTTGTGGTGGTGAAGTGTCATCATCTAGGACAACATTGGTTACCCTTCTCCTTTTGGGTTTAGGAGAGGTTGGTGGTGTTTTGATGGATTGAGTGGTAGTGATTTGAGTGGAAGGTTGCTGACTAACAGTTGTTGGAACAACTGGTGTTTCAACCACTGAAGCGGTAAGACCTGTGTGCAAACACGGGTCGATTCTTAGAAAATTATGCATAACATATATTGACATAATATATAGATATGTGTATAGATATTGTACCCAAACGTGTTATTTATTATAGCTAAAAGACAACTATAAGTAAATATAAAAGATATTTAACATGCATAACATATATTAACAGAAAAATATAGATATGTGTATAGCTTTGATCATTTAAACATACCTTTGCCAATATTACAGTGCTGAAAATGAAAACAGTAGCTGACTATAACTATCAGTGGATAGTCTATCAGTGGATTAAAACACTGAGCTTTAACAACAATCCTTATATAAACAGTGATTCAAGAATCTTCCTTCTCCAAAAAAAAAACAATATTTTAACCCATCAGTAATTTCAATCCCCTTCAACCTCCACAAAACACTATTTTAACCCAACAGTGGTTTTAAACCACCATTTTAACCAAACAGCGGTTTCAACCACAGTTTTCTCAACAGTAGTTCCAAACATCTGTTTTCATCCATCTGTTGACCAAAGTCAACAGATGTATCAACCACTGTTTTATTTTCAAACATCTGTTCCCAATAACAAAGCTTTGATAATTTAAACATACCTTTTCCAATATTACAAGCTTTTACACTCTCAAACCTAAATATTTATTTACTTAATTTAAAATAACAAACATGGTTAATAATTTTAACACAACTAATTATATAAAAACTACAAGTGTAAAACAGAGGTAACTATATAATAAACAAAGTTCAAAAAAGCAAATAACAATCAATAGAATACAACATACTAATTCCAAATCAATGCGCGAAACAGCATACAAAGATCTGATGGCTAAGTACTGTCCACGTCACAACCTCTGATGAATAATGGATGACAGTTGTTAGGAAACCACTGATGAATCAATATCAGTAGTTTACAATGATGAAAATGAAAACAGTAGTTGACTATCAGTGGATAGCCTATCAGTGGATTAAAACACTGAGCTTTAACAACAGTCATTATATAAACAGTAGTACAAGCATGTTCCTTCTCCAAAAAAACTACATTTTAACCCAACAGTCGTTTCAATCCCCTTCAACCTCCACAAAACACTATTTTAACCCAACAATGGTTTTAAACCACCATTTTAACCAAACAGTAGTTTCAACCACGGTTTTCTTAACAGTTGTCACACCCTGACTTTTGCGGAAACGTGGTTATGGTGTGACTTTCTTAATATCATTGCATTCAATCATATCAACAACTATATGATAAAACCATTGGTTTGTCATCCATTGAATAAGTTTAAAACATAACAGCAATGTTTAAAAACGTAGACTTCAAATTTAAGTTTTACAATCATACCAAAATGTTTATGAGTTCACTAAAGACTCATTGAAAGATAATAAATAGCACCAAGGTTTAGGAGACATGTCTCGTCCAGGAATAAGACGCACCGACCAAACCCAAAGACCATGGATGACATCTTTGTTTCAAACGCAGCATAAAAACTTCCGCCGCCCGCCAGATCCACTTATTAGTTCCCTGAAATACATGTAGTTTGAAAAACATCAACAAAAGTTGAGCGAGTTCATGTGTGTGTGTATGAATATGCCTTTAAAGTATGTATGTAAATCCTTGGTATGTATCAATAAGGAAAAACAGATCAATTAATGTGTAGCTAATACATTAATAAGTGACATGGCCTAGGAAGCACTCAAACCTGTATGCGTATTTCGTACCGGCCCCTCCGGCGGAATGAGATAGTCACCACATGCAGCCAACTCGCAGGCCCATGGGTGGGGCTCGCAACACCCAATAAATCTATCACTCATGCCCCTCGGTCCTTATACAAGGATTAATGGTCTTAAGATAATAGCCTACCCATTCACGTGATCTAGCAGTACATTCCTTAGCTACTCATACCATGTATAAAACGTTTGTAATCAGTATGTAACATGTATTTCACCCCCGAAGTTGTAAAACTGAAAACAGTTAAAAGAAAAGGGGGACATGAACTCACAGTAGTGCGTCTTGTACCGGCAACTCAAATCTCCGCAGCTAATCACGACTACCTACAGTGTACTAACGTCTATTAGACGAACGGGCCGTGCCTTGGCTTAGAGTTTAATGCTTTGAGTTGCGTTTCTTAAGTCTCCGAATATTATTCCAAGTTATATTTATTAGTTAAAATA
This sequence comes from Helianthus tuberosus, assembly GCA_030545235.1. Lineage (NCBI taxonomy): Eukaryota > Viridiplantae > Streptophyta > Magnoliopsida > Asterales > Asteraceae > Helianthus > Helianthus tuberosus. Next base: position 41,808,839 of record CM060448.1, on the reverse strand, counting down.
ATTATTTTAACTTTAAATTATATTTAATTTTGGAATAATTGTTTAATCAATATTTTGTGACAATACTTCTTAAGTATTTAATTTCGTATTTTCCTTCCCAAGGATGGGGGTATCTTATACATGTATCTTGTAGTTCCGAAATAATATATTTTTAAGTCCGACTTAGAAAATATATATAACTTATTTGTCAAAAATAATGTATTCTAAAATATATATATTTTTTCCCAAAAATAATACATTTTCACTTCTTGTTTCCAAAACAATATTTACCAAAAATATATTCGTAAAAGTATTTTCCGGAATATTTCATAAGTTACGTTTTTGCGTTCGGTTTCACAATATCAAGTGTGTAACTTAAATATTTATTCCTTGTGATCTTTGGTATTATTTTGGAGTTGTAATTGTCATGGTAATTTGTAAGTTATATTATTTTACCCTAAAATAATATAACTAGTTCACCCTATATACAAATATTCACACAAGTGTCTTACTATAAAATATATATTCTAAATATATATTTACCCATTTTATTTACAAAAACCAACCTCCGATACTTTGTATTTTTGTAACAAAACCTATGGCAAAGTTTATATTTGAAAAACAAAGTTAAAACATATTTGTAAACACTTGTTAGAAAATAATTTCTAAGTGTTGGAATTTTTAGAAAATTTCGCCATAGTTTCCTTTGTAAATGGAGGTGTCCATGCTAATAAGCATATCATTTTCTTTTCCAAAAATCATTCAAACCATCAACAATCATACTCTAAACAATATTACACTTACCAAGTGCAAATCTATTCCACTTACAATACAACATGAACTTGATTTTTCTCAACAACGCGAAGTATCTTGGTAAAGTATTTAGTGGGTTTAGTTACTTCCCAAAATATATTTACTTTTGTTAAAATCTCATTCTCGGGATTTCTAGATGTTTACAACTTGTGAACTCATTTTACAAAAATATTTATTACCACATCTTCTTGTGTTAAAGGTATTTCTACACTTGTATTGTCACTAAAAATAGTGTAGGTTTAATAAAAATCATGATCTTTCAAGAATCATCTTTTTAAACTTGGTTTCTTTAGAAAACCATTCACAAGTCTCGGATTTACAAGATTACTAGTTCACTTGGTTTATTACTTTTCAAGAAAAATCATTTTACTCTCAAGTTCATGTTTAGTCTAGAAGATGATTATTTCCTGAAAACACATAATCATCTCCTAACTTGTTAAACCATGCTTTTAATCATACTCTAACAAGTTCCATATGATGATCAACATCATATTATCAAGAAATCAACAAGTAATCATTAACATATCCAAAACAACATCATCTTAACAATATTTCCTCATGTATCACCTTATTTCACCTTATGATTCAAGATTCAAGATTCAAGTCTTTTAGTGTTCTAGTTATTTCATTATAATATATCTATTAACCACCAAAAATATGAAGTAAACAAGGATCAAAAGAAGTCTTACTACTAGCTTAAAGCTAGGGAAGAACAAGATGAAAATGTGGAGGATAATAGCAAACGAGTGAGGTCCTTCAAGATCCGAGCTCACCAAACCTTCTAAATCACCTTGTAGTGTACTTGGATTAGTTGGATTAAATTGGAAAATGGTGGTGTGTGGGTAAGGGTTTTCGGCCATAGCTTTTATGAGGGAGGAGGAAGAGTTGTGGTGAGTGGAGTTGGTAATTGATTAAGCTTTCTTATAACTTTCAATCTCTAATAACCATTGGTCCATATGTTTCCCATAGTACACGCACTATCTCAACAAATCCAAGAAGTATTATGGAAAGATTGAGTAAGATTGAGAAATCTTGTGTGGGGCCACCTAAGTGAGCCGTGAGCTTGCAAGGGGGGGGGGGTTATTTGTAAATTATTTGGTATGTAGGTGATTAGTGGAGGGTGCTAAGTGTAAGGGTCTTGCATTTATGTGTAATCATGTATTATGTAATATGTTAGTGTGCTCGGGAACCATAACTAGCTCAGAAAAAGTGAAACAATGCTTTTTGCAATATTTTAGTGTTCCGGGTAATGTCCGGTTGTTCGGTTAGATACCGTTCCGTTAAAGTGTCTAGTTATTCCGTATAGTTTCTTTTATGCAACTTTTTGTGACACTTTCAATTCCCGCCACTTAGGAAAGCATACAGGACCATTTTGCCATATTTTTGCACATTACTAGCATGTTAAAATGCTGAATTTTGATGATTAATGCAAAATTCTGCACTTTGAGTGGGTTTTAGGCACTTTCCGGCACTTAAACTATCACTTAGTGATGCGGTTTTATGGTCCTTACTTCTCTACACTCCATACTAGTGTAGTACCTTGTCTCTGGCTCATACTGGGCCTCAAAACATTGTCTGTCTATGTGCTGGCATTGTCAGCATGTTTCTGAGTTATCAGCTAACTGTGCTTTGTGCATCAAGTATGTCACTAAAGTTTGTATGTAATAAGTAGTGTGACAGTATGAAATGTGATGCACATGTATGTATGATACATAAATCATAAAGCAGTTTATATCATCAGTTGTAATTCAAGCACAGTCATTAAGCATTAATTAATATTAATTAATTGTACGGACATATGCAAATTTGACAGTTGTCACATTCTCCCCCTGTTAAGAAAATTTCGTCCTCGAAATTTGTGTTACCTTAACTCCTTATGGTCACATCATGCGTGTATGTATATGAATAGTACTGAGGTAGATAACTACCAACACCGAATCAAATCTTATTCACATCAGGTGAATCCAAGGATGTATTTCCACAACAATAACTCGATGGTTGAAAGGTATGTGTTCCAGCTTTTGTCGCCAAAGGACACGAGATGTATAGACGCATAGTCTAGTGTAATCTAGTTAACAGGGGTTCCCACACAAGAGGAGTTTTGACCAATAGGATAAACAATTGGTCACAATATGTAAACGAGTTTTCACAAACCATAGCATCCGCTATATGAACTTAGAATCAACAACTTGAATATGAAAATGATTTGTCAACTTTTCGAATAAATATCTGGTAAGGATTAGTGTGTTGACACTCTTGAATTTCGAAGATACACCGAATGAAATGTAAGCGAATCTGGTGTATTTTTGTCTTAGTTCGTAGTTGCATTAGGAATGTTTAAATGACAAGTCAAACAAAAGTATGTGTAGTTTCGTGTGAAGTAGTTGACCATGATTAGCACAAGCTACAAATTCGCAATGACACCACAAGGCGTCGTATTGACAAGCTTCAAATTTAGTGGTGCCTGAACAAGTTCACCGTGTTTGAAATCAAATAAAAGTATGCTGAAACAGTCTGAAGATTTGATTTACACAATGTCATAAAGTTTTTAGTTGAATACGGAACATCAAAGAGCCACTGTTTTTGATCGAGGATGAAAAGTATTACGTGCCACAAGGCATTCGATTGACAATGAAAGAATCGTTAAGAGGTACACCGTGCTATGAAATGAATCTACGTACTGTTGTCTTAACACATAACTGTGTTGAGACTGCTTTAATTGTGATAACCAAAACGGATTTAGAACGAATAATTAGACAATTAAATCCGTGTGTAGGGTGCGTAACCAAATTAGCGCAAGCTTTAATTATGTGAAAATATCACCGCAAGGTGTTGAGACCAACAAACGATTTAGTGGGGCCGTAGACTAACCAAGTTTACTACGACTTGAAATGAAAGAATCTTGCAAAAATACTTGAATATGATGCTCTCAATACATCATATGACGTCTTAAACTGGATATACGAAATGGATAAGTTCAAGCAATTGAACTTGGTTTCAGCGTAACCCGACAATCAACATATATATCAACAAAGGAATCTCGGCATGGTCACCAAGATAAACCATGAATGTAACTTGAAAGAAAAAAAAAGTCTCATGACAGTGTGTTGACTTGGTAACAAAAGAGCCAACAATTACAATGATGTAGGTCATTCGAATCACAAATCAGCAAGCAAAATAATATTTGAATTTTAACGAAGCGTTTATTCGAAACGAAACCGTATGCGTAGCAAATGGTGCATGTGTGACATATAAGTTTCCGAGTACTAAAACAATGAGTATTTGCTAAAATGAGGAAATGACCAAATGTCGAAGCAAATGTGTGTTCGCTCTCAGCAAAGAAAATTAACGCGATGCAACTACCATTAAGGGGAGTAGAGATGTAAACATCTACTCGCTAAAAGCAAAAATGGAAATTTTAACGTAAGAGATTCGAATATCTCCTGTTTGGTAAACTGAAATAGCATAAATGTCAAGATAACGGGGTTCGCTCAAGTTAACCGGTGTGGTTCCTAAATAACAATCTTTACGAGTTTGGATCTGGGTTCCCAAAGATCCTAAGTACATGTTTTCTAGATTCTCAAAGTTTCGTATTCTGTGCAAAGCGGTTGTGTGCATTGTGTAAGAAACACCATTTTTGTGTACGTTTAAAACAAGTTATTGTCCCAGAATTTCCCCGGTACACTTCCTTCCTGAATTCACAGCTAATGGCACTTAATCATCAATCAGTCGTGAAATAGTAGTTGGATCCTCAAAGTTAGTTAAGTAACTCGTTCATCCTCAGCAAGAGTCACCGACTCTTGTTGGTTAGCTCGTTCGGCTCCTGGTAGTTGATGCTTATTTGGTAATCATCGTCCTTTTTCTTGACGATCTAAACTTGGGTTACCCAAAATGGGAAACTTGGTCTGTTATCTTCCTTCTCTATCAGCTACTGAAGTTGCACTGACAATCCTTGCATCTCCGAAGGTGTAAGTCGCCAAGGTGCATTAACAGCAGGCGCGGCGCCCGGAATCAAATAGATGGAAAATTCGACTTGTCGTTGAGGAAATAATTCTGGGAAGTCTTTGGGGAAGGCTTCAGGGTACTTTTCTTATCACGGGAATACCTTCGAGTTTTGGTTCTTCGGCTCCCTTGTCCAAGGCATGAGCCAAGAAAACAACACATCCTTTGAGCGAAAAACTTCCGTATCTTCAATGACTGATAGTCTGTAGGGCGTTCCCTGCTCCATGAATCACGGTCGTTTCTTTATTTGCCATCGGAATGCGGGTAATAACCTCCGCTTGATTGCCCGACAACCAATCCATCCCAATTACCATGTCGAAGCTCCCTTCAGCTAGTTCTATCGAGTACTGGATATCTATCTTACTTACTACTAAAACAAGTATATTCTGAAGCTAGAGTTTGACAACGATGTCAAATAGCACAGACGCACAATATTGATTACTATGAGATGTACCGGTGGCCATGTTTGGATCCTGGCGTGCTTCCCTAGCTCCGGTGTTAGACATTTTTCCCATGATCTTGTTTAACCTCCCTTGGGCAATCTTTCCTAAAGTGCCCCATGTTGCCGCAGTTAAAGCATCCTTGACCTTTCTTCCCACGTTTCGTCTCATGCCAATACGTCTCCTTGCTGTGCCCCACTTTGCCACAGTTATCACACTTTCCATTTTTACATCGCCCGGTATGATGTCGTCGACACTTGTCGCACTTAGGTAGTTTACCCATGTATTCTTTTCCCTTTTTGGCCTTGTTGTTGCTATTCGTCTGAGTACCCTGCTTGAAGTTTGCGAATTTTCTCTTGTTGTCTCCAGATGACTCTACATGAGTCTCCTTTTTCTCCTTAGAGGTTGAAAATTTGTTCAACCTAATCGCCTCCTCAGTCAAGGTCACACTTAGATCAATGGCCTCAGCGATCGTTGCAGCCTTTGATGTCGTCACCATGCTCATGATTTGGGGTGCCAATCCCCAAATAAAACGCTCAATCTTTTTAAATTCTGGTTCTACCATGTAGGGGACAACACGCGATAGAACATGGAATTTCTCCACGTACTCAGCTATGTTTGGACCTTCCATCTTCAAGTTCCAGAACTCAGTTTCCATCTTTTGGCTTTCTGCTCTCAAACAGTACTTCTTATGCATTAGTTCTTTCAGTTCGTCCCATGACAAAGCATACGCAGCAGCCTCGCCTATCGTCTGAACCTGGAGTTTCCACCATGACAGAGCCCCATCTTGGAACAGTCCGGAAATGTATGTGACCTGATGCTCTGGGGCGTATTTGCTCACACGCAAAACAGAATCCGTCTTCTCAACCCAGTGCACGAAGGCTACGGCACCCCCAGTGCCGTCGAAATGCAGGGGCTGATAGCCCAAGAACTGCTTGTAGGTGCAGCCTGTGATATAAGCAACATTATTCGCGTAAGGTATTAGCAAAACACTCTTGGAAATGTCCAAACGTTTTGTAATATGTCTTAAGGGACTAAACATTACCGTTGGGTGGGTTATTTCCTGAGGTACCTCCACTGCGCTCGGAGCGAAGGGCCTCGTACTGTGCGATGACCTGTAAGAGGCACTCTTGCATTTCCGCCTCTGTTGTCGGTAGAGGGGTGTTGGTATTGGTGTTTCCTTGAATCGACATCCTTCTAGAAGAAGATCGGTTAGGTCAGGTCTTGTTAAGGACATGAGCACACAAGCCTCTACTTAACGAATAAGACTTCAGAGGTGTATTTACATACGTATATAAGCAATAACATAACGGCATCACTATAGTACAACTTGTAGGTAGGAACACATTTAATGAGAACACAACAAGCAAGCACGTAGCATTACAATTACTGTACAATCATGCAAATCAATAACGTGTCTAGTGAGAATATAGCGACTGAGCTTTCATTATTTACCAACCACAATCACATTGTCTACGAAGTGCATCACATCAAATGGGACACATGGTCACCCTACCCTTGCCCAATAAGTCTGTCAGTGTATCAAAATCACGTGGTCAAAAGTAGTCTTAAAAAAAAAAAGTCTTCGCAATCTCAACTTATTTGTAGTGTCTTTACCCAAGAGTAATGTAATCCGCATAAATCCAGAAACCAACTATACTGGAGATGGAGGTGGAGAAGGGAAGAAAAGCAAACTACTAACATGTGCGAGCTCCTCCCCGAGCTTGTATATACGTCGAAGTAATTAACTGGTCTGCTGCTGGACAGTAAGGAAACGAGCGTCAACACCTAAGAAAGGTGCAAGAGCAGCAGGTGAGAGCGCAAAAGAAGTCTTTGATAATTGTGGAGGATCAAAGTATACTGGCATTAGATAGGGGTGTTCAAAAAAATCCGAATCCGAAACCGAATCCGAAATATCCGAAAACCCGTATCCGAAATATCCGAATTTTCGGATATCCGAAAATCGGATAATCCGAAAATTCGGATTCGGATTCGGATAGTGATTTTGAGAATTTTCGGATAATCGGATTATCCGAAAATATCCAAAAATTTAATTTTTATTTTTTTCGGATATCCGAATATCCGAAAATATCCGAAGTATCCGAAAAATATCCTAAGTATCCGAAAAATATCCGAAATATCCGAAAAATATCCGAAATTTATATTCGGATATCCGAAACTATCCGAAAAATCTGGTTCCAAATATTAAAAAATAATAAAAAAATAAAAATTAAATAAAAATTGGATATTCGGATATCCGATTAGATATCCGAACCCGAATTTCGGATTCGGGTTTGGATGTCAATATTTCACTATCTGAAATTTCGGATATCCGATTTTCGGATATCCGAAAACCGGATTATCCGATCTTGAACACCCCTAGCATTAGACAGGGTGGAGGTCGGGGTGTCAGCTCAAGCTTCAAAACTTTGCGGCTTATATCCTCGGACTGTAGCTGATGTTACAGGAGCACTCATCCCGTGTGTAGCCTCCATAATGTGAGGGATGACAAGGGCCTAAAATCAGCATAGTGTATTATAGGAACCATCGAAATGGCTCGTCCAGCGTTGTAGAGGTGAATGTAGCAAACAGTGCGGCCTGTGAGATCGGGGAAAATGCTGCTGTAGCAAAGGGATCCTTACGCGGGTGCTGACCTGGAGTACCTTCCCGGGGTGCGGGTATGTCCTGAAGGAAAGCGGTAGGCATGTCGGTGCAATGGACGTCGGTCTCCCTAGGAGCAACATTAGCGGGTGTAGGTGCAGGAACAACCGTCTCAACCAATAAGGAGATCATCAGGTGCAGGTTCTGGGTCAGGTATAAGGGGTGCAATGTCTGCTAGATCAAAAGAAACAGGGTCATGATCAAGCAAGGGTGCAGGGTCAGTAGGTGCAACATCAAGCTGACCCAAAAGGAACAGGAGCTGACTCAGGGTCATGTGACGGTGTGGTGCTTCGAGCAGGTGATAGTGCAGCAGTCATAGCGGTGTTGTCGTCTGAATCAGTAGCAAAATGCGGTAACCTGTCCGTCTGTAAGGCTGAAAATGTCGCAGACTCAAAGGAGTCTAAAATCGAGTGTATTCCTAAAATCTGAGGATAGTTTGATAACAGGGGTCTCAGAAGTGAAATTTGTAACGACGTTCTTGTCTAACTTTCCATCATCATGGGCATTATCGGAAGGATCATCAATATTACGTCAATGTCATCATCAATTGTTCGTCGAGTAGCCAACCTTCGGAAGGACTATCCACAAGAGGCGCATTGTCGAGGATCAGAGCCATGGTGTGCTTACCAACGGGATGACCAGTAATGAAGTGGTCATGGACCAAAGCAAGAATGACTGAGGGATCTTCGTCAAGGGAGCCATCAACAAGGGTAAGTCATCACCAGAGTCTGGTAGTGCGAACGGTTGCAAGTCGTCCTTGCCCTTGGTCAGCATGTCAGGGTCACTCTCAGTGTCTAACGTAAACATCTTCGGCGCAGGTGCAATTCTTATTAATTGTGGCGACGGCCATAGGGTCATCAACGTCTGACAACTTGCTTTCTAATCAAGGTGACGTGTGTGTCGATACATAATAGTCATAGTGCGTATATCCATAGTAATTGCTAACAATTAGCGTATGCAAACAAGGGTAACTTATCATTGTAACGCCCCTTTTTCCTTATACTTTAGAACTTAATAGATTCAACAATTATTTTTAGAAAAATTCGGCATGACCCATTTGTAATATGAACAATCCCTGTTTTAACAAACTTAATTTCAAGTAATTAATTACACTTTCAAAAGACTTACAAATCCAAAACATACTTTCAGGTAATTACCGACATCTAGAGAAATTTCAAAAGACCAAACAAGTTAAACTTCAAAGTTTAACCAATATTCAAAACTAATTACAACAAAATACTTTTGACCATAACTTTATTACTAAAGGTAGCGGAAGCGCTTATAGGCGAGTTTCACATGGGTGCTCGTTCCAAGTCGCCAAACCGATTAAACGGAGGCTTTACCTATATCAAACACCAATGAAAGAGTAAATCCATAATCACATTAACAATTTTTAAATCAAATAGTCTAGATATTTCTTGCCTTTACATCATTCTTTTTCTTTACGCTTACTACCCGTTGAACGGGTCATTACATTCCCGTCTCAATAGAGACATTACATTCCATTCTTTACATACCCGTTAGTAACGGATATTAACATTCATGGCATAACTTCCATTCGGTTCATTTATGACGAACAATTCAAATCCTTACATTCTTACACAAGTACTCCAACCCGTACATGACGGATTGAGAAAAGCTTCATTAGATTTCTTTCTTAACTTTCCAATAACCGGTTCAACTAAGATGAATCGGTTATGATGCAACCTTATTCATACACCTTCCTTTTTCATCATCCGTTCTAACAGATCATACAACTTACTACTCAACTTCCTTAAACTACCATTACTATGATTTTTGGCATAAATGACAATTTACAGTAAAGATTAGTAATCATAATACAACATGCTATAAATGTATGTATAAATTAACATACCTCGATCTTGTGAGCCTTCCGATTTCCTAGTGTTTGAACCTTTTTCTTTCACGCCTATAACAACACATTCATTCGTTTATTTAGTACAACTAAATTCCATTCCATCATCTTCCAAAATACACATATTTATTCTTTTAAGCATTTCGTCAAACACTTGGTGAGCATTGTATTTACAAGCATCATATACAAGTGTACAAGGCATGAATCCTACTAGTTCGCTTCATAACCCATCAAAAATCAATCAAGTTATTATCATTCTTTTATCCTACATCATTTCACCTATGATTCGGGTATTACAACTGCATCATATTTCAACATTTCACATAGTTATATCTAATTAAATCATCATATTCATAGCACATCATCATAATTTAGTCTCATACAAAAATATCTTTCAATTTACCTAGAATCCAACATGAGTCTCATTCTAAAAAGAAATCCTAACTCAGATTTCTCACATTTGTTACAAGAATTCGAGATTGGGTTGAACCCCACATCCTAAAATTCATAATTTCAGAAAATTAAACTTACCACTTCAGAGATTGGGGTTAGATACTTGAAAATGAGGGCTCATGCATTGGATTATCTCTTAATTTCGGGTTTAATTGCTTGATCTTCTTGAAGTTAGGGTTTAACCCCTTGTGCTCGTTCTTGGTTGATCTCCCAGACACACCTGATGTGTATTTTTGAGATCTAATTGTTATTATAATTTAATTTTAATAATTTTACACCTTTACCCCCTTAAATTTGTGGGTGTATTTAAATTTAAGCTTTTCTCCATGCTTAACTATTTACCCTACACACTTTACCAACTAAGTTAGGATTTTAGTTCAATTCATTTTATTCGTTTCATAAAAATTTCGGGGTGTTACAAGTCTACCCCCCTTAAAGGAGGTTTCGTCCCCGAAACCTTTCCCATTCCAACTAGACCAATTCTACTCTTACTTTTTTTTATCTATTCATTCACGATGCTTACTACAACATAGATGCATTCGGGATCTTGGCAAAAGTTTCATTCATGCATAAATGTATTTGTACGCATTGTCCCTTCGTTCTTAAATTAAGTAAATTACTTTCATAATCACATATAAGTCAGAATCTGATCCAGAGCTCTTATTAGTGCCGTTTTCACTTTATAATGCTAGTTCCTAGCATACAGCATCACTAGCGGTTCGTTCATTGAAATTTATCCAAATGTATACTATTGGTTGTACGAGTCTATGTTTACGGCTTGTTTCTATCTTTCTAGTTAAGCATAACATATTCATACATTTGCTAATAAAAAAAATAAATGATTTATTTCATTCCACTCACGTATCATACATGATATAATTCATTATTGTAACCATGAGCAAACCCCATCATCCTATTACTAACGTTCTTCTAATTACTTTCTTATTCATATGAGGGCTTAGCATATCATTATACGCATACTATAAACATTTAACGACTTAGTGGTACTAAAACAAAGCTACCCTCTTCCTAATTACTTTTTCATACTAAATACGAGTATAAAGCATCATTCTACGATTTCTACCATTACTTGAACTAATTACAACTTTGAGTTTAGCCTCAAATTTAATCCTTCGCAACACTTTATTATTAGCTCTTTGCATGAACTACTTATTATACCAACCACGTATGTTGTGCACGAGCTTCATACGAGCGCTTAACCAAATCAGTTCAAATTTTCATTTAAGGCCTTTAGATCTTTCTCTTAATGACATACATACCTTCTTACGCTGACCACTACAAGTCGATTATTGCATACCATACCATAATTATCCTACCATTCATTTTGTTCACACTTACGAATAAATCTACAGATTCTTAATCATCAATAAAAAATTAAACATTTTACTAACCTCGCCTGCATTGCATAAATCAGTTATCCGTGTGACGGATCGATCCACTTCTTTATATGTACCTTCCGTACCAGAATTGGTCTCATTCATTCATGAAATATGCTCCCACTCGTGAGCATCCTTCCACCAGCTTTATTACTATCATCTCACTAAGAATTCCATCATTCTTGTCTATAAATAAATGGTTAGCACATAACCTTTCATAATTGCGTCCTACATGGTGTTTGTTCGCCTATGTCTCTTACACAAATTTCTTACGAACATGCTAAAACATATCATACATTCCATTTCTTACATACAATCCTTTCATTTTGTTGGTCAAGGTCAGACTGACACCTCTTACTTATCGTGGACGTATAGAGGTACACGTTCGTACCTTTTTTTTATACTTGCATACTTGCAAGGACTTCATTTTACTTCGTTTGACTTTTCGAAAGTCTAATTGTAAATACATTTTTACATATGTGTATCAGTTATCCTATTCTGACACATCCCTCTCTAGTCGAGCCCTAAGCTCCTATTAAAAATATAGCTTTTTTATACATACCTTGCGTGAGTCAAATCCCTTGACTCGTTATTCATACTTTGCGGGGATTATTTCTTTCCAATTTGTGACAATGCATGCCCATACATTAAGCTCACCTATAAGTATAAAACTTGACAAATTAAACATTAAATACCGGGTTCAAATGGCGATCTCCATTTGATCCGTATGTTTCATTTGTCCTTTCAACCATTCTTGCATACAAACATATTTGCATATATACATATACATATATATATTTACTTAGGTGAATTAACACTAACGTTCTCTCACCTACGTTATCTCACATATCCCTTGCGAAAGATTTAAAACATAACTTAGATCATATCCGCTTTTTAAAAATATTTACTCATTTGAGGTTCGTTCTTACTTTTTATTCTTACTTGTTTAATACGTCTTCACTTACGGATTCAAACTTTTAATTTACTACATTTCATTCTTATTGGTTTGATCCGTGTTTACTTACGGATCCAACCTTTCATTTTTTTATGATACGTTTTCGTATTAATCTTCCACATTCAACTTCAAGTGTTATGTCCTAACACTTTATTCCATGTCCTAATTCATGTAGCGCGTCTCAACGCGACACTCTACATCCTATTTCTAGTGGTGTTCCCACCCTTCTTTCTTAAGTTTGATTCACATTCAATCGTAAGCTTAAACTTTTCATTCTTATCTTTCTTTCTTACATTTGATCCGATCCTTTATGAATTGTTAGACCCCCTTTTTACTAGCTTGACCGGACATAAGCGAGATGATTCTCGTGTTTTCTCGAGCTTCGGTCAATACATGACCATCCCTTAATATACCATTTCCATTTATTCATTCACTGTATTTGGTGTTAATTCACCTACGTTCTCTCACATATCCCTTACTAATGAGTATCCTACATTACACATTACATTTCTTACGTAATACTTTCAAAATTTGTAAATAATTATTATTTACTGATTTCTGGAATTTAACCTTTTAAAGTCAATCACGACTTAGTACTTATTGTATATAAGTATTTTAGTACGCGTTATATTTATTTTCAATTCGAACATACTTACAAAATGTCTTTAGTTAACATCTTAACTAATATTCTTTCCATACCTTTTATCAACATTACCAAGTTCTCATTTCCGTCCTAAAATTTCTCAACTAAAATTTATGACCGGTTTACCCATATATTGAGGTCTTACCGGTTTAACATTATGCCAACCATTTCAACAAAACGTACCTTAACATTTCTCATTTATTTATATGTTTCACTTTGATTTCGAATATTCAAACACGTATACATCTTCATGTAAATAAATTCGAAGTAATTGCGAAATCACTTACGTTTAGCGTCCATGTTCATGCTTGCCTCATTGCTTCCTCTTACCCCGTTTGCCATCCATGCTTGAGTCAATTGACAAGATTTTCATCTTTACATATTATTATATTCGTAACATTGTTAGCTTATGTGAGCATACATACAACTATTCACTTTCTTTCTATTCATACGGTAATTGATTTTCGTTAGTCAAATTTCGTATAAATGAGACATTTATTAATATAGTTATCTCATTTCCAATCCATACAACTAAACTATGATCAAGCATAGCACGTAAATCATTTAATATATAACACATTAACTCTTTACTTTAACATTTGTGTCTATCGGCCATTCCATGATATCCTTATACTGTTGACTTTCAGAAAGTCAACTGTCTTGCTTACATACTTTAAACTTTTGAACATGTATTCATCTAAATATGATAGGCCATAATATTAATATCATACGTATTTCATACTCGTATTGTGTGATATGTACAATTCACGTGATCCTTTAAACAATACACATATACATTCACATACACGTACTTTCACATGCTAATGCTTCATTATTCTACAAATAGCAAATATCATTCAAGGTAACTATATAACATAATTCCAACATATCCTTTACTAATAAGCTCGTATGATTCACATTTAGCACATATTCGCCTCTTAATCATAACAAGCAAATCATTAAATATACATAAGTATCACACCATTCAAGCACAAGGTACAAGCCTCTAATGCATAATTCTGATCAAAACATGCATTTATTCGAATTCTCATACGAATTCCATTTAGCTCACATTCTTCAAATTATTTTACCACTAATCTCATCGTTTTTATTTTCATTTATTAACAAATCATATTCTTTCACGCATCAATCTTAATCTATATTTACTTCATTCATTATTCATAATCTTACGTTTCAAACTCAACCTCTTACGTTCGTCATTCATTTCGTGCCATTCGCTTCATTACTTTCAATTCTTACGAATTCTTTTTCGTTGTGATCACAAACTGTGATCGTAAGTATCTTACTATTATGCTTATAAGGATCTTATGCCATTATTAAATAGTCTTTTAGATCATACGGGAACCCCAAACGTGAAAAACAAAAATTTCAGCGGACTAAACTTCGGCGGGTCGTCGGCGACGGCCTTATAGCCCGTCGGCGACGGGCTCTAAAAAGTGGCGTCGGCCACTATGTCCCGTAGACAGTCAATTAGGGCGTCAGCCCAAAGGGGGGGGGGGGCGTCGGCGACGGCTGAGCAGCCCGTCGGCGACGGCCTCCCGATTGCTAAATCGCTGCAAGTCCATTTTTGGGTGTTTTTTTTATTCCTTTCCAGGTCCGTTCCAGCCTTACGGTTCCTGGAACTTCCCGTTTGACCTTCCAAATTTTTACTTCCCATATATTTAACTTAAATATTTACATCGTACACATATCAAACATACTTGCATCTATTACGACTTAAACGTTACCTTGTGGCGATCATGGAGTGAGCACACCTTCGAGCGAGCCGTCAGTATGAGTTCAAGCACTACTACTTGTGCTCGAATCCCTCAAACCTCGGCTCTGATACCAACTTGTAACGCCCCTTTTTCCATATACTTTAGAACTTAATAGATTCAACAATTATTTTTAGAAAAATTCGGCATGACCCGTTTGTAATATGAACAATCCCTGTTTTGACAAACTTAATTTCAAGTAATTAATTACACTTTCAAAAGACTTACAAATCCAAAACATACTTTCAGGTAATTACCGACATCTAGAGAAATTTCAAAAGACCAAACAAGTTAAACTTCAAAGTTTAACCACTATTCAAAACTAATTACAACAAAATACTTTTGACCATAACTTTATTACTAAAGGTAGCGGAAGCGCTTATAGGCGAGTTTCACATGGGTGCTCGTTCCAAGTCGCCAAACCGATTAAACTGAGGCTTTACCTACATCAAACACCAATGAAAGAGTTAATCCATAATCACATTAACAATTTTTAAATCAAATAGTCTAGATATTTCTTGCCTTTACATCATTCTTTTACTTTACGCTTACTACCCGTTGAACGGGTCATTACATTCCCGTCTCAATAGAGACATTACATTCCATTCTTTACATACCCGTTAGTAACGGATATTAACATTCATGGCATAACTTCCATTCAGTTCATTTATGACGAACAATTCAAATCCTTACATTCTTACACAAGTACTCCAACCCGTACATGACGGATTGAGAAAAGCTTCATTATATTTCTTTCTTAACTTTCCAATAACCGGTTCAACTAAGATGAATCGGTTATGATGCAACCTTATTCATACACCTTCCTTTTTCATCATCCGTTCATAACGGATCATACAACTTACTACTCAACTTCCTTAAACTACCATTACTATGATTTTTGGCATAAACGACAATTTACAATAAAAATTAGTAATCATAATACAACATGCTATAAATGTATGTATAAATTAACATACCTCGATCTTGTGAGCCTTCCGATTTCCTAGTGTTTGAACCTTCTTCTTTCACGCCTATAACAACACATTCATTCGTTTATTTAGTACAACTAAATTCCATTCCATCATCTTCCAAAATACACATATTTATTCTTTTAAGCATTTCGTCAAACACTTGGTGAGCATTGTATTTACAAGCATAATATACAAGTATACAAGGCATGAATCCTACTAGTTCGCTTCATAACCCATCAAAAATCAATCAAGTTATTATCATTCTTTTATCCTACATCATTTCACCTATGATTCGGGTATTACAACTGCATCATATTTCAACATTTCACATAGTTATATCTAATCAAATCATCATATTCATAGCACATCATCATAATTTAGTCTCATACAAAAATATCTTTCAATTTACCTACAATCCAACATGAGTCTCATTCTAAAAAGAAATCCTAACTCAGATTTCTCACATTTGTTACAAGAATTCGAGATTGGGTTGAACCCCTCATCCTAAAATTCATAATTTCAGAAAATTAAACTTACCACTTCAGAGATTGGGGTTAGATACTAGAAAATGAGGGCTCATGCATTGGATTATCTCTTGATTTCGGGTTTAATTGCTTGATTTTCTTGAAGTTAGGGTTTAACCCCTTGTGCTCGTTCTTGGTCGATCTCCCAGACATACCTGATGTGTGTTTTTGAGATCTAATTGTTATTATAATTTAATTTTAATAATTTTACACCTTTACCCCCTTAAATTTGTGGGTGTATATAAATTTAAGCTTTTCTCCATGCTTAACTATTTACCCTACACACTTTACCAACTAAGTTAGGATTTTTAATTCAATTCATTTTATTCGTTTCATAAAAATTTCGGGGTGTTACATTCATGTAATCATGTATTCACATTATTCTCCATGAAATTTTCTATCCTTCCTAGTCTCTCAGACTAAGCCACCTAGCCTCTCGGACTAAGCTTCCCAGTCTCTCAGACTGAACTCCCTAGTCTCTCAGACTAAGCTTCCTAGTTTCCCATACTGAATTTCCCAGTCTCTCAGACTAAACTCCCAGTTTCCCAAATTGTACCAACTAGTCTCTCAGACTGAATCTCTCAGATTAAACTCCCAGTCTCTCGGACTGAATCTCTCAGATTAAACTCCCAGTCTCTCAGACTGAATCTCTCAGATTAAACTCCTAGTCTCTCAGACTGAATTTCTCAGGTTAAACTCCCAGTCTCTCAGACTAAATCCCTGGTCTCTAAGACCAACTCCCTGGTCTCTAAGACCAAACTTCCCCAGTCTCTAAGACTAAATTCTCCCAAGTCTCTAAGACTCAATCTCCCTAGTCTCTAAGACTGATCATCCCTCAGTCTCTAAGACTGATCCTCCCTCAGTCTCTAAGAATGATTTATAAATATAAGTTTTGAAATGTGTATTTGTGCCTTTTGTTTGTAAAATGTTTGTTCCCTGGATCTGGACGTTTAGTGTATGCAATGAAAACATGTTGTAAAATGTTTTCGTGAGAGCCCTAATGATCGTAGTCTAGACTCGAGAAAGAATCCTAGTTCGCTACGATCGAAGCTCTGATACCAAGTTGTCACACCCTGACTTTTGCGGAAGCGTGGTTATGGTGTGACTTTCTTAATATCATTGCATTCAATCATATCAACAACTATATGATAAAACCATTGGTTTGTCATCCATTGAATAAGTTTAAAACATAACAGCAATGTTTAAAAACGTAGACTTCAAATTTAAGTTTTACAATCATACCAAAATGTTTATGAGTTCACTAAAGACTCATTGAAAGATAATAAATAGCACCAAGGTTTGGGAGACGTGTCTCGTCCAGGAATAAGACACACCAACCAAACCCAAAGACCATGGATGACATCTTTGTTTCAAACGCAGCATAAAAACTTCCAACGCCCGCCAGATCCACTTATTAGTTCCCTGAAATACATGTAGTTTGAAAAACATCAACAAAAGTTGAGCGAGTTCATGTGTGTGTGTGTATGAATATGCCTTTAAAGTATGTCAGTATGTATGTAAATCCCTGGTATGTATCAATAAGGAAAAAACATATCAATTAATGTGTAGCTAATACATTAATAAGTGACATGGCCTAGGAAGCACTCAAACCTGTATGCGTATTTCGTACCGGCCCCTCCGGCAAAACGACATAGTCACCACATGCAGCCAACTCGCAGGCCCATGGGTGGGGCTCGCAACACCCAATAGATCTATCACTCATGCCCCTCGGTCCTTATACAAGGATTAATGGTCTTAAGATAATAGCCTACCCATTCACGTGATCTAGCAGTACATTCCTAAGCAAATCATACCATGTATAAAACGTTTGTAATCAGTATGTAACATGTATTTCACCCCCGAAGTTGTAAAACTGAAAACAGTTAAAAGAAAAGGGGGACATGAACTCACAGTAGTGCGTCTTGTACCGGCAACTCAAATCTCCGTAGCTAATCACGACTACCTACAGTGTACTAACGTCTATTAGACGAACGGGCCGTGCCTTGGTTTAGAGTTTAATGCTTTGAGTTGCGTTTCTTAAGTCTCCGAATATTATTCCAAGTTATAATTATTAGTTAAAATAATTATTTTAACTTTAAATTATATTTAATTTTGGAATAATTGTTTAATCAATATTTTGTGACAATACTTCTTAAGTATTTAATTTCGTATTTTCCTTCCCAAGGATGGGGGTATCTTATACATGTATCTTGTAGTTCCGAAATAATATATTTTTAAGTCCCACTTAGAAAATATATATAACTTATTTGTCAAAAATAATGTAATCTAAAATATATATATTTTTTCCCAAAAATAATATATTTTCACTTCTTGTTTCCAAAACAATATTTACCAAAAATATATTCGTAAAAGTATTTTTCGGAATATTTCATAAGTTACGTTTTTGCGTTCGGTTTCACAATATCAAGTGTGTAACTTAAATATTTATTCCTTGTGATCTTTGGTATTATTTTGGAGTTGTAATTGTCATGGTAATTTGTAAGTTATATTATTTTACCCTAAAATAATATAACTAGTTCACCCTATATACAAATATTCACACAAGTGTCTTACTATAAAATATATATTCTAAATATATATTTACCCATTTTATTTACAAAAATTTACCTCCGATACTTTTTATTTTTGTAACAAAACCTATGGCAAAGTTTATATTTGAAAAACAAAGTTAAAACATATTTGTAAACACTTGTTAGAAAATAATTTCTAAGTGTTGGAATTTTTAGAAAATTTCGCCATAGTACCTTTGTAAATGGAGGTGTCCATGCTAATAAGCATATCATTTTCTTTTCCAAAAATCATTCAAACCATCAACAATCATACTCTAAACAATATTACACTTACCAAGTGCAAATCTATTCCACTTACAATACAACATGAACTTGATTTTTCTCAACAACGCGTAGTATCTTGGTAAAGTATTTAGTGGGTTTAGTTACTTCCCAAAATATATTTACTTTTGTTAAAATCTCATTCTCGGGATTTCTAGATGTTTACAACTTGTGAACTCATTTTACAAAAATATTTATTTACCACATCTTCTTGCGTTAAAGGTATTTCTACACTTGTATTGTCACTAAAAATAGTGTAGGTTTAATAAAAATCATGATCTTTCAAGAATCATCTTTTTAAACTTGGTTTCTTTAGAAAATCATTCACAAGTCTCGGATTTACAAGATTACTAGTTCACTTGGTTTATTACTTTTCAAGAAAAATCATTTTACTCTCAAGTTCATGTTTAGTCTAGAAGATGATTATTTCATGAAAACACATAATCATCTCCTAACTTGTTAAACCATGCTTTTAATCATACTCTAACAAGTTCCATATGATGATCAACATCATATTATCAAGAAATCAACAAGTAATCATTAACACATCCAAAACAACATCATCTTAACAATATTTCCTCATGTATCACCTTATTTCACCTTATGATTCAAGATTCAAGATTCAAGTCTTTTAGTGTTCTAGTTATTTCATAATAATATATCTATTAACCACCAAAAATATGAAGTAAACAAGGATCAAAAGAAGTCTTACTACTAGCTTAAAGCTAGGGAAGAACAAGATGAAAATGTTGAGGATAATAGCAAACGAGTGAGGTCCTTCAAGATCCGAGCTCACCAAACCTTCTAAATCACCTTGTATCACCTTGTAGTGTACTTGGATTAGTTGGATTAAATTGGAAAATGGTGGTGTGTGGGTAAGGGTTTTCGGCCGTAGCTTTTATGAGGGAGGCGGAAGAGTTGTGGTAAGTGGAGTTGGTAATTGATTAAGCTTTCTTATAACTTTCAATCTCTAATAACCATTGGTCCATGTGTTTCCCATAGTACATGCACTATCTCAACAAATCCAAGAAGATATTATGGAAAGATTGAGTAAGATTGAGAAATCTTGTGTGGGGCCACTAAGTGAGCCGTGAGCTTGCAAGGGGGGGGGGGTATTTGTAAATTATTTGGTATGTAGGTGATTAGTGGAGGGTGCTAAGTGTAAGGGTCGTGCATTTATGTGTAATTATGTATTATGTAATATGTTAGTGTGCTCGGGAACCATAACTAGCTCAGAAAAAGTGAAACAATGCTTTTTGCAATATTTTAGTGTTCCGGGTAATGTCCGGTTGTTCGGTTAGATACCGTTCCGTTAAAGTGTCTAGTTATTCCGTATAGTGTCTTTTATGCAACTTTTTGTGACACTTTCAATTCCCGCCACTTAGGAAAGCATACAGAACCATTTTGCCATATTTTTGCACATTACTAGCATATTAAAATGCTGAATTTTGATGATTAATGCAGAATTCTGCACTTTGAGTGGGTTTTAGGCACTTTCCGGCACTTAAACTATCACCTAGTGATGCGGTTTTATGATCCTTACTTCCCTACACTCCATACTAGTGTAGTACCTTGTCTCTGGCTCATACTGGGCCTCAAAACATTGTCTGTCTATGTGCTGCCATTGTCAGCATGTTTCTGAGTTATCTGCTAACTGTGCTAACTGTGCTTTGTGCATCAAGTATGTCACTAAAGTTTGAATGCAATAAGTAGTGTGACAGTATGAAATGTGATGCACATGTATGTATGGTACATAAATCATAAAGCAGTTTATATCATCAGTTGTAATTCAAGCACAGTCATTAAGCATTAATTAATATTAATTAATTGTACGAACATATGCAAATTTGACAGTTGTCACAACAATAGTTCCAAACATCTATTTTATTTTCAAACTTCTGTTCCTAATAACAGAGTTTTGATCATTTAAACATAACTTTGCCAATACTACAAGCTTTTACACTCTCAAACCTAAATATTTATTTACTTAATTTATATTACAAACATGGTTAATATTTTTAACACAACTAATTATATAAAAACTACAAGTGTCAAACAACATACAAAGTTCATCCATCTGTTGACCCAAGTCAACAGATGTATCAACCACTGTTTAATTTTGAAACATCTGTTTCCAATAACAGAGCTTTGATCATTTAAACAGACCTTTGCCAATATTACAAGCTTTTACACTCTCAAACATCAATATTCATTTACTTAATTTAAATAACAAACATGATTAATAATTTTAACACAACTAATTATATAAAAATACAATTGTCAAAATAGCAAATAGCATTCAATAAAACACAGGATCCTAATTCCTAATCAATTGGTGAAACAGTAGTTTGGATAAGTAAAGCTCCTTTCGGACCATTGTAGTTGTCAACATGTTGGAGCTATTTCAAAAGTTCGTTGCTCAGATCAACTTCAATCATATCCCCCCAGATGCTTGTTATCAGCCACTTGTTGTCTTCAATTATATTAGCACTTCGGCGACTATCTACATAATCAACTACACGAGGATTATTGAAAACAAACACCTTCATCCAGCCTTCTTCTTCATATTTGAGCAAATCAGCAGTTAGCTCAGCAGACTTTCCAATAACAATCAAATGCAACCTCTTTCCGATGGTAAAAAAATGCTCTTGGCAAGGATTGACTATAATACTCTCAGGAAAATGAAGCATTCTGAAAGTCTCGCTAAGAACATCAAAAGCAACGATGTTTCTCTCACCTAGTGGATACCAATAATTTGAAACCATAAAATATATGGTTTTATCAGCATAAACTCCTGTAGACCATGAATAACGACTTGAACCATAATTGTTTACGCTACCGAAATTTATTGTTCTCCATGACTCACGACGTCGTGAGTAAACATGAGCAGCAGTTACATTACGGTAACATCTGATGTTCAACACTTTCAGATCATTGAACTGATCAAAATAAATTCCACCAGTATCAGAGTTTTGATGATGATTGTAATTGAAGTAGTCATCACACAAAAAACTTATCATTTCATCATCATCCAATAAACATACACCACAACCTTAAGTGAAATATATATATATATATATATAAAACATTTACCTGAGAAATTCGTAGGCGTCCGCTACTACCGTTTTTGGATGAATGCGTGTACGGTTTTCCAGGTTTCACTTCGATTCCTAATGTATCGTGAATAAAACCGTTAATTTTTCGTTTTGTAAAAATGAATCGATCGTTAGAGTATGAAATAAGATACGATAAATGATATGAAATTATGAATTATCAAGTACGTGATTCAAAACTCACCCCAGAAAGCCATTATAATTGGATTTTTAGCGATTGGATTGTTAGGGTTTGAGGAGACCCTGTGTTTCTGTTTTTGGGTGTTTAAACCCTGGCCTGGTTAAGGGTTTATATATTGTTTGAAAATCTCAAACATACCCGTTCCACCTGATTTTTTTTTCTGGAATTAATATATTAAAATTAAAATTTACTTAAAAAAACATAAATATATAATACAATTTTATATTTAAATTATAAAATTTATGTAAATTTCTCTTTTTAAGTTATAGTTATGACATAAAATACACACCTCATTTAATTTATGACGTAAAACATATTGTAAAAAAATATAATATAATAAAAATGTGTTAAACCGGTCAACCAGCCAACCAGACCGAGTTGACCCGAACCCGAGCCATTAACCTAAACGGGTTTGTGGTTTCAACCTAAAACTGACCCGAACTCGTTTAGACAAAACCTAAACTTACGAATTACATGTTAGGCTTGTGTCGGGTTTTCGGGTCGTGTCAAAAATTCACACCCCCCGTAACCCCCTTTAGAGGGAGTTATACGACAAATGGCAAAAAAAAGGGAAATTGTGGTAGGTTAAGGGGGTTATATAACATGGGTGTGTAGTGGATGGAGCCTCATAACCCCCCTCCCCCCTACCAATCATTACTCAATTATTATTATTATTTCTTTTTAATCTCTAAATTTATAAAATTAAAACCCAAAAAAAAATTAGTTAAACTTAAAAAATCATTACAATAAAATATATGTAATACTACTCGTTTTCATCGCCGTTATCGCTTCCTTTTTCATGATCTCCGTCATCCAAACCTTCGTCTTCATACCCTCCAACTTTGAAATCTTCTTCTGCTTCGTTGCCTTTGGAGTCCTCTTCGTTGTCGTCATCGTGTCGAATTGGGCGAGTCGCCCAAGCATGCTCGACCAAATCCGTCTTTAACGCGTTATGTAATTCCGAGGAACGTAATAGTTGACCGTTTAAGATTCTCTCATCCATTGTTGTTTGCATCCCTACAACGACATCTTCAGGAATATAGTTTTGACATATTGTTTTTCCTTCGTCTTCTATAATCATATTATGCAATATGATACAAGCATACATCACCATTCTAATTTTTTCTTTATCCCACATACGACAAGGATTTTTAATAAAATGACATCGTTTTTGAAGAACCCCAAAACACATCTCAATGTCCTTCCGCAGACTCTTGAAGTTTCTTATAATATTGTCTTTGTTAGCCACGTTTCTTTTACAAAGCCTACCAATGATACTGAACCGTTGAAGGTTAAAAAAAATATCATATGGCTACTTACAGTTAATGTAACACCCTAACCCGGAAGGGCTGACGTGTCTCAATAACAGTGGTATCATAAACAAAAGTCATAATTCCATTTATTTATTTATTTATTTATTAAGGATACAACAACAACAACTTAAGGTTAATATACAAGCGGATACATTCGACTTAATTAACTAATATCTTCAGATTTATTCCTAGGCTTTATTCTTCTCTCTTTCCCCCGCCCGAAATAACCTGTGAACCTGTACATACAAGAATTTACGGAATGAGCCGAATGCTCAGTACGGAATAATATGCTCAAATAACAAGTAACGTTTTATATGAAATATTTTCCGGATGGAACTTTATGCGAAAATGATATGATGCAATTAACGAAATTTCATAATTATATCATACGGATATACCCATGAGCCAAACTTAAAACGTGACAATACACAGGTAGCTACTCCTGCATAATTATCACACGAGATGGCGAGTTGGCATACCCGCTATCCACCTCCTTAACTTAAATCCTAGGATCGATCCATACGCCTCCTAATAGCCATATGTACCACACTTGTACTTAAGAGACGCCGTGAACTGATCTCTCCGTCACGGATGGAGCACATGATGTCGATGCCGCAACAACATGCTCGTGGGACACTCCACGAGAAGCGATACTCAGGGTATCAGAGTACAAAAGGTCTTATAACTTATCAAAATATTTTTCATAACAAAACGTAACATATATTGGAACATGCGATAATGAGTACAACTAACATAATACTATCGCATGACATAAAAGATAAATTCAAAGTTATGATTAAAATAGGAATCCAACGGATTGTCAAATGAATCGATAATCAAAGACGTGAGGAGTTTTAAAAGATATATGAATTTAAGGGTTTTATAACAATTTGAATATGAAGCAATAAGGAGTGGGGTAAGGATCCGTACCTTAATAATTCCAAAGTGATGCTACCTTGTGATAATATTTCAGATTTATACGGGCAGAGTTTAGCCTACTAATTAGTCTTTTTAACCTAAATTTAATAACAGGCACACAATTCTGGGTTAGTAATAAATACAGCATTTACGATAACTCACGAGATCAAATTCTCACAACGAACGACAAAGTGCGATACTTAAACATCCATCGAATTAACGACGAACGACAAAGTATGATACTTAAACATCCATCGATTTAACGACGAACGACAAAGTATAACCCTAATGTGGGCGGCACTTAAACATCCATTGGATATATTGATCGGTCGTAAAATGAATCGTAATAGCGATCGAGTTATTACCCTGATTGCAGCACCCCGCTATACTAATTAGTGTTTTCGTGTGTGTTAATTGTAGTGAACAGACGATAACTCGACGTACAATTGAAATTTTAACGTCGTTTTTACGCCAGAACTCGAGTGCCAATGTTCTGTATTTATACCCAAAAGTTGTCAAGCCTTGCGCATCGTAGCACTATAACCCCTACGATGCGCAAGGGTCACAAAAAGGCTATTTGCTTGTCGCGTGTGTTTGGAGTGTAGGTGAGTCGACGTTTCGTTTAAATTCGATTTTTATAATAAGTTATATGGATAATCGTTGAGTAGGGAATATCCCCCCTGAGTTTTAGGGGCCCTAATCCTGATTCTGAAAATTCTGAAAATTTTAGGGTTTGCGCATAATCACTTGGGTATCTTAATTAGGGTTTCCTATTAACTAAAATAAATAATAATAATAATAATAATGGTTTTAAATTTATGGTTATTACAACTATTACCCCCTTAAAAGAAATTCCGTCCTCGAAATTTTTCAAAATAAGAATATAACATATTGCATAAGTAACGGAAACGGAACTTTCATAGCAGAGTTACTAACTTATATAACAAGAATCTCCTAAACTCACATGTGTATCTGAAATTCATAATGACGTTTATGACCATAAATGTCAATTACCTTACTACCATGTCCTAATGGTTCTTCCACTACGTATCTTAATAACATACCATGCATAAAATTAACATAGACTTACAGATAACAAGAGTGACTATTGGTACTGATATCTCCTACATAAACATGCTTAATCATAACTAAGATATAGTCACATAAGGTAAAGCATAATTGACTGTAAACAGAACAATTGAACATATATCACAGAGCAAATTTTACCGTTACTTCGACTAAAATTCTATTTCTAGAATAGATTAGGGTATAGAGAGCGAATTGATTCTTCAGATTCCCATGTTGCTTCGTGTTCAGAGTGATTTTTCCAGAGGACTTTAACAAACGGAATTACTTTCCTACGCAAAACCTTTTCTTGTCGATCTAAGATGGCTTCTGGTTCCTCTTCGTAGGACAAATCCTCGTGAATTGTAATTAACGGATAACTAATGACATGGAGTGGATGATAATTATATCCTCTTAACGAGGAGACATGAAAAACGTTATGAACGTGAGAGAGTTGAGGCGGTAAAGCTAGTCGATATGACACTTCTCCAATTCTTTCAAGGATTTCAAACGGACCGATGAAACGGGGACTAAGCTTCCCTTTAATTCCAAATCTATGAACGCCACGCCAAGGTGATACCTTTAAGAATACGTGGTCGCCAATTTTAAATTCGAGTGGTCGTCTATCTTGATCTGCATAGCTCTTTTGTCTACTCTGAGCTTCTTTCAGTTTTTCTCGTGCCATAGTGACTTTTTCATTTGTAATCTGAACTAGTTCTGGCCCTTCAATAATCTTTTCTCCAACTTCATCCCAGCATATCGGTGCTCGACATTTCCGACCATACAAAAGCTCAAAAGGTGCCATGCCAATACTTGCTTGCCAACTATTGTTGTAAGCGAACTCAACAAGGCATAGATATTCATCCCAGTTTCCAGACCATTCAAGTGCACATGCTCGGAGCATGTCTTCCAAGGTCTGAATCGTGCGTTCTGACTGCCCATCTGTTTGTGGATGGAAAGCCGTACTAAACTTCAGTCGTGTACCCCAAGCTTCCTGAAAACCTTTCCAAAATCGTGAGGTGAAACGTGGGTCTCTATCGGAAACAATGGAAGATGGTGTGCCATGGAGTCGAATAATTTCTTGAAAAAATATTTCGGATAATTTATTAACCGAAATTCCTTGCTGAATTGGTAGAAAATGTGCTGACTTCGACAATCTATCGACAACAACCCATACAACATCATTCTTCTTGAATGTCTTAGGAAAACCGGTAACAAAATCCATTGTGATCTCATCCCACTTCCATATGGGAATATCCAATGGCTGCAACAGACCGCTTGCTCGTTTGTGTTCAATTTTCACTTGTTGGCAAGTGAGGCATTTACTTACGTATCGAGCAACGTCTTCCTTCATGCCATTCCACCAGAAGTTCTGTCTTAAGTCTCGATACATCTTGGTAGATCCTGGGTGAATTGAAAATGGTGAGCTGTGAGCTTCGGCTAACAATGACTCACGAAGGGTGGAGTCATCGGGTACACAAAGTCTTTTATCGCACCAAATCACCCCATGATGGTCTATACGAAATTCAGATTGTTTACCCACCTCAAGATTTTGCACAATTGCCCAAAGTTCTCCATCTTGCTTCTGTGCATCTTTGATCCGTGATATGAGGTCGGGTTCAATCTGCATTCTAGCTAGATATCCATTAGATTTACTAACCTGAAGCCAAATGTTCATTCTTTCGAGATCCCTCCCAATACGAGGCTGAATTTGTAAGCAAGATATAGTCCCGGAATTCTTTCGGCTCAACGCGTCAGCTACAACATTGGCTTTGCCTGGATGGTATTGAATATTTGCGTCGTAATCTTTTAAAAGTTCTAACCACCTTCTTTGCCTCATATTTAGCTCTTTCTGGGTGAATATGTACTTGAGGCTCTTATGGTCGGTAAAAATGTCACAACTTTCACCATACAGATAGTGTTGCCAAATCTTAAGTGCAAAGACGACTGCGGCTAGTTCTAAATCATGTGTAGGGTAGTTAACTTCATAAGGCTTTAACTGACGGGAGGCATAAGCGATAACCTTCCCATGTTGCATTAGCACACAACCTAATCCTTTCTTTGAGGCATCACTATAGACTTGGTAACCTCCTGATCCAGAAGGGAGAGCGAGTATCGGGGAG
Organism: Helianthus tuberosus; assembly: GCA_030545235.1. Lineage (NCBI taxonomy): Eukaryota > Viridiplantae > Streptophyta > Magnoliopsida > Asterales > Asteraceae > Helianthus > Helianthus tuberosus. The sequence goes on along the minus strand of CM060448.1, from coordinate 41,780,785 downwards.
GATACGAGTCGTTTCTTCAATTCTTCAAAGCTTTTCTCTTGTTCCTCATTCCATGAGTACTTCACCCCTTTCCTTAGGAGTTTTGTGAGTGGTAAAGCAATTACCGAGAATCTTTCAACAAATCTTCGGTAATAGCCAGCAAGACCCAAGAAACTTCGTATTTCGGTAACAGAAGTGGGTCTTGGCCATTTTGTAATAGCTTCAACCTTTGTTGGGTCTACCATAATTCCCTCTGCTGATATGACATGACCTAGAAATGCCACTTGGCTAAGCCAAAAGTCACATTTGGAAAACTTAGCGTACAACTTCTCATGCCGCAAGGTTCCAAGTACTGCATGTAGATGTGCTTCATGCTCTTCACGACTCTTAGAATATACCAGAATGTCATCGATAAAAACAATAACGAATTTATCTAGGAATTTGTGAAATACGCGATTCATCAAATCCATGAAGACTGCGGGTGCGTTAGTTAGCCCAAAGGGCATAACCAAGAATTCGTAATGACCATAACGAGTACGAAAGGCGGTCTTGGGAACATCATCATTTTTGATCTTTAGCTGATGGTACCCGGACCTCAGATCGATTTTTGAGAAGAACTGAGCCCCCTGAAGTTGATCAAAGAGATCATCAATGCGAGGCAGAGGATACTGATTACGAATAGTAATCTTGTTCAGCTCTCGTTAGTCAATACATAAACGCATACTACCGTCTTTCTTCTTCACAAATAAGACCGGAGCACCCCAAGGTGAAACACTGGGTCTTATGAATCCTAAATCTAACAATTCTTGCAATTGTTCCTTCAACTCCTTCAGTTCCATTGGAGCCATACGGTATGGAGCTTTAGAAATAGGTTCGGCACCAGGGATCAAGTCGATGGTGAATTCTACCTGACGGTCGAGTGGTAATCCTGGTAGTTCATCCGGAAATATATCAGGATATTCACGGACAACAGGATGGCTATTGATACTATTAACACTAGCAGAAGTATCCTTAACCGATGCTAGGAATCCAGCACAACCGTTTGATATGAATTTTCGAGCCTTGAGCGCAGAGATAATTTTAAGAGATTTATGAGCTTGAGTTCCCTGATATATAATATCAGGATGATGAAGATCACCGAAAATAACTCGGCGGAAATGACAATCTATAGTTACTTGATGTCGAGACAACCAATCTATTCCTAGAATAACATCAAAGTCACACATATGTATTGGAAATAGGTCTGCCTTACACACAATAGATTCAATACGGATCGGACAATCTTTATATACGTAAGTGATTACGGATGAATTTTCCATGGGAGTGGAAATGGTTAAAGTATGATTTAAGAGAGTTGGTCTTATCGGAAGGTACTTAGTAAATGAGTGGGATACTAAAGAATGGGTCGCTCCTGTATCGAATAACACATAGATACTATGTTTACCAAGCTGAAGGGTTCCTGACACAGTACCTGGGGCATTGGCAGCATCAGTAGCAGAAAGTGCGAAAACTCTTCCTCCAACATTGGGTGGTGCAACGTTTGGTCGGTTATTCTTCTTAGTGTCTTTCTTTGTACACTCCTTGATCATGTGTCCAGTTTGGCCACATCTAAAGCATGCTCCTGTACCTCGGTGACATACGCCCTGATGTCGCTTACCACAAGTATTACATAGAGGATATGTAATCTGATTCGGGTTGACATGTTGATTCAGTGGTTGAGCTCTAATAGGTTCTGCATACAACTGAATTTGGTTTTGAGCAGGCCTTGGGTTTTGCAGTCTAGGTTGCCATGGACGTGCCTGATTTCCAGAGTTTTGATTTCCTTGCACTTTGCGGTCTTGATGCTGTGGCGTAGTGGATGATTGGCCGATTTCCTGCTTAAATTGTCCTTCCCTATTTCTCTTCTTATTATCCCCAGTTCGAGATAAAAATTCTTTTCTCTCGAACTCAAAAGTTTTGATAGCATCAGCAACTTCGGTGATATCCTTAAATTTCATGTACATGATCGACTTCCGAATTCGATCATTAACTGCCCACTTGCATTTTTCTGCCTGGACTTCTGCTGATCCTGCAATGTCTCCTATAATACTAGCCAACCTTGAAAATCGAGTAATGAACTCAGAGGCTGGTTCATCACTCCCCTGTCGAATCACTGCATACTCCCTGATATAAGCTTCTTTATCAGCGATAGAAAAATACTTGTCGTAAAAGATGGTACGAAAGTCGACCCATGAAAGATTAGTGTCAAAATCATCCCCTCCTTTGACTTGCTTATATCCTTCCCACCAAGTTTGTGCGTCATCTTCAAATTTGTAGGTAGCCAATCTAACTTTGTATTGCTCCGGAACTCCAAGAACTCCGAAGATCTTTTCAACATGAGCTATCCAGTTTCTTGCTTCGACTGGATTAGTAGCGTGACTAAAGGATTTCGGCTTTTGTTTTTGGAATTTAGCGATCCATATGTCTATACTATAGGTAGTATGGTTAGTGGTATTCTCACGAATTTCTTCACCAGAGATTGGATTCGTGTTATTACGTTCTGGATGACGAGTTTGTTGAATAACGGCCTCAGCTGTTTGAGCAACAAGGTTTGGAAGCAACCCGGCAACAGCCTGGTTGATAGCATTAATTACGTTTGGATCAACTGGAGTCTCATTCGAAGAAGTGTTGTTACGTACATGATTAGTACGAGTACTCCTACGTAGCGGACGACGAGGAGGCATCTATAAGAATAGACATAGGAGTTAAACAAAATAAGAGACCAAGTTGAATCCTATCATAGATATCTACCCATTCCTCACAGGTTTTAATTACTATCTTCAAGTTTTCTACAGGAAAGAGCCTTTGCTCTGATACCATAGCTGTAACACCCCAACCCGGAAGGGCTGACGTGTCACAATAACAGTGGTATCATAAACAAAAGTCATAATTCCATTTATTTATTTATTTATTAAGGATACAACAACAACTAAACTTAAGGTTAATATACAAGCGGATACATTCGACTTAATTAACTAATATCTTCAGATTTATTCCTAGGCTTTATTCTTCTCTCTTTCCCCCGCCCGAAATAACCTGTGAACCTGTACATACAAGAATTTACGGAATGAGCCGAATGCTCAGTACGGAATAATAGGCTCAAATAACAAGTAACGTTTTATATGAAATATTTTCCGGATGGAACTTTATGCGAAAATGATATGATGCAATTAACGAAATTTCATAATTATATCATACGGATGTACCCATGAGCCAAACTTAAAACATGACAATACACAGGTAGCTACTCCTGCATAATTATCACACGAGATGGTGAGTTGGCATACCCGCTATCCACCTCCTTAACTTAAATCCTAGGATCGATCCATACGCCTCCTAATAGCCATATGTACCACACTTGTACTTAAGAGACGCCGTGAACTGATCTCTCCGTCACGGATGGAGCACATGATGTCGATGCCGCAACAACATGCTCGTGGGACACTCCACGAGAAGCGATACTCAGGGTATCAGAGTACAAAAGGTCTTATAACTTATCAAAATATTTTTCATAACAAAACGTAACATATATTGGAACATGCGATAATGAGTACAACTAACATAATACTATCGCATGACATAAAAGATAAATTCAAAGTTATGATTAAAATAGGAATCCAACGGATTGTCAAATGAATCGATAATCAAAGACGTGAGGAGTTTTAAAAGATATATGAATTTAAGGGTTTTATAACAATTTGAATATGAAGCAATAAGGAGTGGGGTAAGGATCCGTACCTTAATAATTCCAAAGTGATGCTACCTTGTGATAATATTTCAGATTTATACAGGCAGAGTTTAGCCTACTAATTAGCCTTTTTAACCTAAATTTAATAACAGGCACACAATTCTGGGTTAGTAATCAATACAGCATTTACGATAACTCACGAGATCAAATTCTCACAACGAACGACAAAGTGCGATACTTAAACATCCATCGAATTAACGACGAACGACAAAGTATGATACTTAAACATCCATCGATTTAACGACGAACGACAAAGTATAACCCTAATGTGGGCGACACTTAAACATCCATTGGATATATTGATCGGTCGTAAAATGAATCGTAATAGCGATCGAGTTATTACCCTGATTGCAGCACCCCGCTATACTAATTAGTGTTTTCGTGTGTGTTAATTGTAGTGAACAGACGATAACTCGACGTACAATTGAAATTTTAACGTCGTTTTTGCGCCAGAACTCGAGTGCCAATGTTCTGTATTTATACCCAAAAGTTGTCAAGCCTTGCGCATCGTAGCACTATAACCCCTACGATGCGCAAGGGTCACAAAAAGGCTATTTGCTTGCCGCGTGTGTTTGGAGTGTAGGTGAGTCGACGTTTCGTTTAAATTCGATTTTTATAATAAGTTATATGGATAATCGTTGAGTAGGGAATACCCCCCCTGAGTTTTAGGGGCCCTAATCCTGATTCTGAAAATTCTGAAAATTTTAGGGTTTGCGCAGAATCACTTGGGTATCTTAATTAGGGTTTCCTATTAACTAAAATAAATAATAATAATAATAATGGTTTTAAATTTATGGTTATTACAGTTAAGCAATCCCCTCGAGTCAGTTTGGATTTAATGCAGATTTCTCGGTTGTGGACCGAAACCGCCTATGGCATAGTTAACAGATCGATCTGCTCACTCGTTGGCATAGGTAAAACCTTTTGGTCCTAGTTTTCAGAGGTTGGGACTCAAGTTTGTAATTACAAATCATGCTAAACTAAAATAACTTCATTCAAGTTATATACATTAAAAACATTAATTAAAAACTCGACTAAGCAAAACATCGCTTGTAATTTTAGAATTAGAAGATAAGATAATATTATATTGCTTACTGTTACATATTACTGTTAGATAACAATAATATATTTTTTTAACAGTATATTTAAAAGATATACTTGATAACAGAAGTACGTGTGGATGATAGTGGTAGTTTTGAAATTTGGAAACCAAATTCGAATTTAAAAAAGATTTGAATTTCGGTTTTTTCAGGTCAGATTCAAATATTAAACACGCTTACGGGTTTAATATCCATTATAATTACAAAACACACAAATTTTCATGAACATTTGCTACTTAATTCCATTGCCAATGTGTGTGCATCTTCAAGATCACAAACGTCGTTACACCCTACTTATGAACTTGGCTCTGCTTTCACAAACAAGCTTCTAGCATCTTTTTCCTCAATTTCACTGATCAAATCAATACAACACACGCCATATAAGTAAAGCATAAGTTAGACTGATAAGCATTTAATATTATTACTCCCAAGAATAACAACCAGAATGCAGAATGATAGAAAGCTGAAAATGGATTCAGAAAGATTTTAACTAGGGGTGATCTACTTGAGACCAGCTCACTAAAAGCTCAAACCGAGCCGAGTTTAAACGAGCTTGAGCCTAAGAATAAGCCCGTTTAATAACAAGCCCAAGCTCGAGCTTCATATATCGAGCTCGGCTGGACTAGCAAGCCTTTTATTTATATAAAAATAAAACTATATTTAACTAGAATAAAAACAACTAAATTATACATAATGTTAATTACACACACACATATAAGATGATTAAATTCTTAATAAATAATAAACAAGCCGAACTCGAGCTTTGCTAAGCTAAACGAGACACGCTCAAGCTCTGTTAAGCTTAACAAGCCGAGTTCGAGCTTGGCTCAACTCGTTTACACCCCTAGACAAACGAGACAAACAAACAAACACGAGACAATTAAAAAAAAAAAATTATTACCTGTCTTCGGCCTCTGTTTTGGTGATAAACGTGACATCTTTCGAGGCAAGAAACTCACAGAAACTTGACAGGTTTGTCTCCTGACAGAATCTACAAACATGGCTCAGAAAGTTGTTGAATTGCTTCGGTTCCTATACAAGACACACAAAAGTCAAACTTCGGTCAACTGTCACAAATTATTAACACAAGTAAAGGGTAACATTGTCTTTTACTCCAATTCAAATCTTGGTCAGCTGTCAAAAGTTATGTGTGCTAAAAAAGAATGCTTACTTGTTCAATGACACAAGCCTTTCTAAGAGCAATTAAACACTCTAAAGCCTTTGGATAATTATCCCCTTCAAAGGAATTCTCCACCAGATCAAATATTTTATTTTTCATAGCGAAAATCGCTTTACTAACCCATTCCGGGCTATCTCTGCGAGATATCATAGCTTCAAAATCCGATACTGTAGTCAAATCTCCCAATGTCTCGACTTTGACTTCAGATGTAGAGGCTATTAAATCAGTTGACTGGTTTTCATACGATCCGGAACTTTTGTCCTTCAATAACCGCCTGGTCGATTTCTTCAACTGAAAGTGAAATTCTAAATGTTATACTGTATCATCATATTTCTAAAAGAAGTAAAGGTATAACTGTGAGTCCCATTTATTTGACCTTAGGATTCTCTTTCAGTTCAAAATGTCTTCGGAATTCATCAATCACGAGCTTCGTTTTAGATATTACGTCAGGATCAGGTTCTGTTATTCTTTTGAGAGATTCATCGAGTGGCGGTACAGCAGTATCTGGATGCTTTGATTTCAGTTCAAGATGATGGTAAAATCGCTGAATACATATCAGTGAAAGGTCAGCCAAACAGCATGTTATATTATATGTACCATAAATATGCTATTTTGTCACATCAACCAACTTTGGCCCCTCAACACTGGCATTAACCAACTTTAGCCCCTCAACTTTGGTAACAACATGTTTAGCCCGTTAACTAAAACAATTTAGCCCTTTCACTTTAATAATAAACAACTTTAGCCCCTCAACTTTAATAATGAAATGTTTGGCCCCTTAATTACATCAAACAACTTTAGCCCCTCAACTTTAATAATAAACAACTTTAGCTCCTCAACTTTAATAATGACATGCTTAACCCCTCAATTTTAATGACATGTTTAGCCCCTTAACTAAAACAACTTTATCCCCTCAACTTTAATAATAAACAACTTTACCCCCTCAACTTTAATAATGAACAACTTTAGCCCCTCAACTTTAATAATAAACAACTTTATCCCCTCAACTTTAATAATGACATGTTTAGCCCCTTAACTAAAACAACTTTGGCCCCTCAACTTTAATAATGACATGTTTAGCCCCTTAGCTAAAACACCAAACAACTTTAACTCTCGCGATTTGCTTATTTTTATCTACATTTCGAACCCGCGCCCACTAGTTTGTACAAAAATGACCATTTTCAACTAAATTAATTTTGACCTGTAACGTAACGTCGTAACCCGCCTATCCTGTTACCTCAAGCAGCAAAAACCGTTTGCTTTTCAATTTTGCAAAACCAGAGAAATAACTAACAACCAGATACCTCCAAAACAGGGTTTGGGGTGAATTCAGGCCTTAAAGATTCCTCCTTGCCAGCTGGCGCTAGATCCAGCATCATAACCAACTTATCAGCAGCTTCTTGCTGTTCTGCACTCGGCTGCAGTGATGCCGGAAGGCTGCTAAAAGACGGAAACTGAAACTCTCGAACATCTTCAGCAAAAGGAAGTACATTGAAGTAGAACGAATCCGCCTGCCATTTAACAGCAATGTCAAAAACGACAATTGATTAACGGTCAAAGACACAAGTCAAACACTAAAAGTGAAACCAATGACTCACGATATTATTATTGTCAGATACGTTTGGAGTTAAGACTCCTATAACAACATTTGATTGTCCTTGTCTCCAAACACACCGCAAAATAGCAACTTTGTTCATTTCCTTCATTGCTCTTACTAATGCAGAAACCGCAAGAATCGCCTTTTTGTTGCCCGGATCAGCGATAAAGATGTTGACGTCTTTCATGTAGTAGTGTCTTTGAATAAAGAAGTCAAAAGTCAACTTACATTATGTACACATGAGGTGGCAATTTCAACCCATTTTCTTACAAATGGGTCGATTCGGATATGTGTTTATCTCTAATGGGTCAAATACGTAAAAATCAAAGAAATTACCAAAACAGAGATGAATGTCGAAACTCACCACCGGTGTATTTTTAACGCATAAAACCCCTAAACCATTTTATTGAAATAATTAGATTATTGTTGAGAAAACATAATGCTTGTGATCATATTCGACACTTGTTATTAATATAAAAAAATCAGATAAAAAGTATTTCAAGTCAACCCAGTTTGACTCTTTACCTAACCTGCCCGACCCGCACATTTTGCAACCTCTATATGTTTGTAGCTGTTCATTTCAGTCAGTAAAACATACCGCATAATATTTGAAGCATTTGTGAACCCTAAAAGTTTCACGCTTTTTTCCGGTCTGAATTTCACAGCATCAAGTTCAGCAGACGAGATAGGAATCACTTGCGGTCCATATCTATATCCCTTTATCCTTTGTTCTGGAGGCACAACTTTACCAGGATCTTGAACAATTTTGTACTCGTAATCTAATTTAATTTCATGAGTGGCAAATTTATCGGTTGAAGGTGCATTATCAGAATACTTTTTAAGAGTCGGGAATCTCTCTTCAGATGTTTTCTTGTAGACCCAAACCTAATCATTAGCAAGAGTAAGAAGAAAAACAATAAAAAAATATTGTAAATAGAATCAATCACCTTTATCTTAAATGTCGAGCTTATTTCAAGATCACCCCTGTATATGGTTACAGGAGTTACATTACGGGTCCTTAATGCACCCAACAACGAAGTTGAACTTTCAACATGCACAGCTTTTGCTTTTGTTTTCTTTGAAAATATACTCAGCAGCACGTCGTTTTCCTCGATGACGTTATTCTCATGTGGGTCCCGTTTCTGGTTTCCTCTATAAATGATACAGTCAATTTTCATGCCGTGTACCGCCATCTGCTCGGCGAGGGTAAGGACTTGATCTTCTTTTGTACCTTCGTATGGATCTTTGATGGGGTACATTGCATTAGTAATGAGACAGATACGTTTTTTACCCTTGATTGTTTCTTGAAACTTCTTGATTAGCAAATCCATCCCCACAACAATTGCATCCATAACTATTGTTTAAGTCAAGGTACAAACCAATAAGGGCAATGTTAATAGTAGGGACCGGATATCACATTATCACGTAATAAAGTAACACACACACAATATATGTATATATTTAGGGTTAGGGTAAAATGAGAACTCCTATGAGTTGTGAGAACTTAGAGAACTCGGAAAAACGAAGGCTTTTTCAAAAAAAAAAAAAAAAATTACCAAAAAACTTTTAAAAAATCAACTTTTTCAAAAAAAAAATTTGTTTTTGTTGATTTACACCACCGTAAAAAAAACCCTTACACTGGGTGTAAATGCTAATGTCAGCAGCTTTGTACACTGCTGTAAAAAGGCTGAAAACACCGCTTCGATTTTTTTGTTTTTTACAGTTGTGTTTGTAACATTTTCATCTACGAGTGTGCAAAAAATAATGGCAAAACTCGCACAGGAAGTCGGAGATCTCTAAGTTCTCGCAACTCGGGGGGTTTTCACACACACACACACACAGGATACAATCTCCCGGAACAGTTCCTCGAGGAAGTTGTTGTACCACATCAACAAGATCTCCATCCACAACTTTGATCGGCTGCAAAACTGTTACGTGTTCATATCCACCTACTTCTGCTGTCAAATCATTTTTGGTATCTGTATATATAAAAAGCACCTTAGATAAGGCTAAGAAAAAAATCAATATAACAGACACCCTTTCGATCACTCTTCATGTAGCAGACATGATTGGTGAGAACATTAATTATGAGAATATTAACTGATATTACCTTTGGTTCCAAATACAACAACTCCTACTTCATCGTACTTGCTGTAAACCAGCTGAAAAAATACAAATTAAACGATTAAAACAAGCTAACTGAAGAAAAACTTGTAGGCTCAACTCTTCTAACATAAATAACACAAATCAGAACAAGAAAATAAAAAATTATTAAAAAATAATAATAACTGTACCTTCTTCTGTATCAGCAAAGAGCAAACTTTCTGAATCTCCGGCAAGACACTGTGCATTGATGGACTGACATCAATCAATAAAACCAATCCTTCCTGTATTTGTTCCAAAAACGGTTAAAAGTATAAGCAAACTAACGTCCTTTCTGAATTACATTTTTGTTGAAAAAAGGTAATTAACACAATTAAATTTTACTTGAGATAAAATCATTAGCATTTCTTAAAATTTTACTCTAGTGAACTACATTGGGTCCCCAATAATATTTGTTTTCATGATGTCAGGTGCTTGTAAGACGGTCTGACATCAAACAATAAAAGTATAAAGTTAAATCTTTCAATATAAGTCATTAAATTGGAGAGCATAATAAAACCATTTGATGGGAGAGACTAAACCGAAACTCACAAATCTATACCTAATAAATAACTAAGTGGTTGTTTTGGGCGCAACCAGTCACACATTGGGCCTGGGGCGGTCTGGTGTGGGCCGGTTAGCGTGTCCGGTCATACACGTTTTGCACCAAATAACTAACTGGTTGTGCGACGTGTCACAATTATGTCGGCCCAAGATTCTTTTTCCCGATTCTCTTATTTCACCCCTTCGTATTCTATTTCTTAGTTCATAAAAAAGTACTTGTGCGTAATTTCAATCATATCTTATCTCAAAATATGGTTTTATTATTTTCTATATCTTACGGTTACGGATGTTTGGATGTGCGTTTTGTGAAATTAAACAATCTGGTTATGATTAACTGACGATTTAAGCGTCAAATAATTACTTTAATGCCGGTAACACCAAAACTGATTACCAAATGGTAAAACAAAATTACCTTTTTAGCAAATCGCATGTTAGATTATCGGATTATTACAACTTCAAAACTGCAAAAGAGCACATCCAAACACCCCTAATTATAATTTTTTTGCCCTAAAAAACAGTTACTGAACTTCACATACAAATATGAAACACACTAAGCTGTCACTCGGACATCGATGAACTCAACACAAAGTTTGGCAACACAAGTGTCCATTCTTTCTTTGCCCTAGCAACATTCAATTAGTAATTTAATACAAAAAATAGGCTGTACAAACAACAAGCAGCTTCAAATACTTTAGCATAAACTATAATTATGAAAACCTAAAAAGGGTGGAAGTATAAAGAATTTCAGTTGATTGCTGCTGCCACTAGACTAACAACAAGCAAACACATAATACTGCCCAAAACAACAACTAATAGGTAAGGAAATGAGTTATACAAACAGAAAGTTAGGAGAGGAGTTGAAGCTGACCTTGTTTCGTGCCATTATCGTTGGAGAGAAAGAGGAAGACCAAGGCCTGAATCGTACGTCAGAAGCTTTTCCTCCTTCCCGCCCCCAATTTTAACTACGCCGGTCTCTATTTTCTCAGGGGCAATCGCATATTATATTATATAGTCATACATTTTATAAGGGGATGGAATTGAATTTTTAGAGCGTTGATTAGTATCTTCTCCTTATTGACTTTGTATTCTGTTGGATTCTTTTTTATATTTTTATTAATAAAATACAACTATTTTTTGCATAACTTTCTTTACAAAGTGTTAAAGCATTGAAATAGGATTGTATACACTCGTGGGGGCTTTAAGTTTTATTTTATTAATACAATTTATTTTAGTTTTAATAATATTTTTTTTAATAATATGATATAACATTTAAAAAAAATTGAATATATCATTGGACGCACTTATTTTTATCTACTAATTGATAAAAGTTTTATACTAACTTGTCAAATATAAATGATCTTTTTGTGGTTTCCTTTACAAACCAAACTGATACGGTTCACATACCGATATAGTATTCGTTTTTATGGTCTCGCCGCATACCGGTGTAATTTTTTTGAAAACGGAGTTATATATTAAATTCATTAAATGAGGAGTTGTATTAACAATAGAGTGTCGGTACTATGACGAACCGAACCCATAGTAACCAAACAACATCGGTACCAATGTTGGCTTTATGGTTTTTTAATCGATATAAAAAACATGTCAAACCATATCTATAAGGAACGAAAACCTGTCGCAAAGCACGGGAATCCCACTAGTTCTGTTCTATTGTATACAATCTTAAAGGAGAAAGTCGGTGTATTTTCCACCGGCTTTGCCTTCCAGCCCCTGTACTTTAACGATATTATAATTTTAGCCTTTTGATTTTGTACCTTTATAGTTTCATAAAATGGTAAATTTAGTCCCTAAATCTTCTACTTTGAATTTCCAAAACCACAAACTCATCTTTCAAACTTTGCCAGCACCAACCCTCTACTTTGATTTTCCACCATCACCCCCTTAGCTCTTACAAAGTTACGCCACCAACCCTCTTCTTTTATATTTCTACCAACACCCCCTCATCACACATTTTCGCCACCACCCCTATACTTTTACACCGTCTTTTTTAGACTTTGCTTTTTTTACGCCGTGCTCTATTACTCCATTTTTACACCCGCCCAACTTAAAAAAAATTGCAATTGTAACCCCTAGACTACAACTCCTACTTTTCCAAATGCCAATGCATTGTGTTTTACGAAATGTCTTAGGCATTGTGTTTTACACTTTGTGTTTACCTTTATGTTTTACACTTTTTTTATAATTGTCTTTTACGCACTGCGTTTTACGAATCGTGTTTTGTCTTACTATATATTTCCACCCGTCGCGCGCCGCCGCAACGCGCGGCGGACAAAATACTAGTTATCTACTATCTTAAAAGGGAATGTCGGTGGTATGTACCACCTTGGTCCCTGCTTTAGCTTTTACAGTTTGACCCTTCTGCTCTCGTTTGTGCTTATATACCACTAGGTTTTTACCCGGGATTGCTTCCCGGGCTCGGGAAACTTAGTTATATTAATTACTATTTGTTATTAATACGAGCACATTACATCAACCATCTCATTCGATTCAACAACAATGTCCTCAAATCACCGGATTAGATAATGAACCCATATTAGAGGTTGTTAGGATCTGAGTTTCTTTTTTATTGTGTTTTTCTTTAAGAATTAAGAAGATGCACAAGTAATGCAGCGGAATTAAAATGGAAATAAACTTTGCACACAATCAAACAGGAGAAATGTTTTCAACACACATTTTAACATAGAACCGAATGATTGAATTTATTTCAAGATTCAAGTGTTTCTTCAATCATCCGTTTAACCCCTACTTTCACAAGGTAATCCTCTGCTTCTTTATCTACTGCTGTTATTTTATCCATCTGCTTTTGTTTCCTTCTTTGGTAAAGGATGGCAGCAGGTGGAGCAGTGGATCTCCTGAAATGTTGCTTTTGTGGCTCAGCTGAAACCACTGCTTCAGGATAATCAGGCTTTTGTGGAATATTAAGATTTTTATTCCTTAGTTCTTCCAGCCTTTTGTAAGATGCAAACACTTTATCCTCTTTCCATCTTGACACTTGATTCCTTGACCCAAAAGCAGCTGTAATCAGCTTTTCTTTCATCCTCTTCAGCTGCAGAGTCCTTTCTGGTACATTTTTCTTAAACTTTGCCCAGATAGGAGGAGTCTGCTTCACCTTGTTTTTTTATCATATCTTGAATTCTGGCTGCTTCACTTTCAAGCTCACTAATGGTCCATTATTTGTACATGTACCTTTCTCCTTTATACGTTTTGTAAGCCATGATGTTATCAAGATAATATTTTCTCAAGGTTTCATCTGCTCTTTCTGATAGTTGCTGACAAAGATTTTTTGCAAACTGCTCCAATGTTCTGACCTGAGTTAGCAGGTATTGATAGTATCTTTGTATTTCCTTATCAGATTTACCATGTGAATTCCTTTTAGAGATATCCTCTGCTTGTTGAGCTTTTAACCTCATATATTCTTCAATGTTGTTTAGCCTAGGATATCCTTCAAGAGATGGCAAACTCCTTTTAGCAGGGTCATCTTCAGTGTAGAAGGATTTGATCTCCTCTCTAACTGTTATAAGCTCTAAAGGGTACTGAGCACCTGCAGGAGTGATGGCAGTGTTTGGGTTTTGAACTTGAGCTGAAGAAAGAGGAACAGGGTTTGGAATAGGTACATGATATACGATAAATTATACGTGTTTTTAGACCCCAAAAACACTTCCGTTTTAAGCGTTTTTGACCGAAATCGCTATGTTAAGAACTAAATTCAGTAATTATACAATTTCAGGTCTTAAACGGAGCATAAAATGAAAATCTGACGAAAAACGGACACTTCCGAAGCATTTCTGATCAAACGGGCCAAAACCAAGATTCGGACCGGAGATGCACGACCGTTCCATCATCCGAACGATCATGCGGGTCCGAAATCAAGCAGTCCATCCGGAGATGCACATCCGTGCGAACAACAGTTCAAGCCCATTACCGGATTCGAACGACCGTGCGAGCCCAAGAACGCCCGTTCCCCTTTTCTAACTAGACATCCACCAAGTCGGCCACCCCACTGTCGGAACCAAGTGCGATCTACGTAAGCAATGATGTCATCGGTATTGCACGGCCGTGCAATACGCCGCACGACCGTGCGATACTTGATTTTTTCCCTATAAATAGCCCATTAGAGTTCAAGCAGAATGTTGGATTTTTCTCTGAAAATATGGCGATCCTAGAGGTCCGGGACAGTTCTGATGAAGTCTTGTTCAAGTCTCGAGGTCGTTTTGAAGCTTAAATCATCCACCCCGTCAATTCAGTGCATGTTTATGGTTCGATTCCGTGTTCTTTAATATGTAGTCTAATCATTGTGCATGTTATTAGGCTGATGTATAGTTTGTTTATACAGTTTGTGTATATAGTAATTGTGAACTTGTTTCTTGAATAATCTTTGTATTGTAATCTTGTTTGTGTGAAACCCAAGTACTTGTTTATGTTTGAATCTTCATGATTGTATAATTGAATGTTTCATTGATGTTATGTTCTTGATTATATTTGATTATATTGGGTAATTAATATGTGGTAATTTGGATGTTAAATACCTCTTGATTATTCACTTATTTGTAAATTCTGTTTACACCATGAGACCTAACCCGGAGATTGGTATTACACAATATATGTCTTATTTTGATTAAGAGTACTTTCCTACACGTAAGGGTTCTAATGAATTATATGGTGTTGATTACATGTTCTTGCATGCGGTTAATGATCCTTGTTTAGTAGTTTTGGTCTGAAATTGCTAACTTGGTAGATTTGTATTCAAGACTTGTAAAGGTGAAATTATTTATTATATGATCTGCATAAATGCTTATCTTCGTGGCTGTATTGTGACCATCGGTATTGCTTTCTTTGATAAGTGAGGTTAGAAAACTCTTAACGGATGACTAATCTATCTTTAAAGATTCACATAAATTCAATAGCTCGCTAATGCATGATTTTAGGTAAGTTAAAATGGGACCTTCGTCTTAACTCTCCGAAGAATTATTATGTTAGAAAATTCCGAAAGGTGACTAGCTGTCTTGCAATTGGAAAATTGATTAAGTGCTTTGATGACATACATGATAGATAACATGTTTAGGTTATTTGTGAAATAAGATATTTGTTATATTTATATTTTTACTTTCAGTTAATTTAGTTTAACAACCAATCAATTATTTCTTCCTTTGGTAAAATAATAATAAAGATTCAGTACATACAACACCTTTTGTTCCTTGGGACGATATCTGGCTCTTACCAATACTTTACTGCATATGTGACGGGATACACTTGTCCTTTGTTGTGTGTGTTTAAATGTTAAGGTATAAACCATTTTTATAAATATAAAACTCAAGTTCGTGTGGAAAATCACTATGTAAATATATACATAAACGCACGCGCACCAAGTTTTTGGCGCCGTTGCCGGGGACACGACGGTGAAAATAATGGAACAATCGGAGTTATTATTTTACCAATGTATAAACTGTAAATAACTGTTAATACCTGTAAATTTTTGTAATTATTTATTTCTTTTTAACACTAACGACTAACATTTTATTTATTGTTTATCTAACATTTATTATTCTAACCGCTAACTATTTATTTATTATAACTTACTAATTTTTTTTTTACCATCCAAATCTATCATATTTTTCTTTGTGGTGGCAAGTGTTTGGTTAAACCAACCGAGTCTACCATAATTCTTGTGATAAGATTTGTGTTTTGGTGAAGCTAACTATACTAACTATAAGGACTACTAACTTACTAACGATCTAACTTTTTATTTACTGTTCAACTAACATTTTATTTTTTTATTTAATTCAGTTGATGCGTTTGGGATAGAACCATTAATTTTCATTTTAGTTATTTATTTATTTTTGTACAATTATTACATTACTTCAATTCAATTATTTCATTTATTTATTTATTTCAATCCAGTACATTTATTTAATTTCTTTATTTCAGTTCAGTTACTTTATTTCTGTTTATATCTACATTGATGGTCGTGTTAGGAATCGAACCGCCTATATATGTATTTATCTCATTTATTTATTCATTCTTGTATTTATTTACTTAGTTAACTGTTATTTATTCATTTAATAATACATTCATAAGGTAGTCATCGGGTACGCAATACCGTGGAAACCGATTACACTACCATGCACAAAAAAGTGGCGTTGCGAACCGCTGTACATAGGTTAATGCACGACCATGTACGACTTTTTAGCAACATTTATAAAAAAAAACAACAGTTTTCCGATGTAAATAAATAAATAATCGAGTAAATAATTAAATAGAACTGTATAATAACTTGTATATAAATATATGTATATTACATAATAAGTTTTAGTATTCATATTCTGTATATTATTATTATATTCTTTTATCTGTATAATACTTTCCGTTTTCATGTAGGTTAATGTCCACGCCCCTGAACCCATTTAACGCTAAGCCAGCCAACGAACCTGAAAATAACTTTAGAAGAAGTAGGCGGCTACACGAAAGAGCACTTGTTGTTGCACAAAGGATTGCAGACGCAATCGACGTACCAGTAACACTGTCGGATAGCGAGAGTTCAGAGGACGAAAAAGTAGACATTATGGCAGAGGACGACCAGCCTTTGAATGAGACTGGCCGACCAGGAGGAGAGGGCTTGCTACCGAGCATTGCCCGACCACAGATAGAAGCACGATGTTTTGAAATTAAATCTAGTATAATTAACATGTTGCAAAATTCTGTGCAGTTTGATGGGAAGGATCATGAAGATCCAGGTCGACACATCGCATCATTTCTCGAAGTGTGTTCGACATTTAAGATTACAGACGTTTCTGAGGATACAAATCGTTTGCGGCTCTTTCCATTTTATTTGCGAGGCAAAGCCCGATCTTGGCTTTTGTCGCTTCCAGCAGGGTCCATCACAACTTGGAACGAGTTGGCTGAACTTTTTATGCAAAAATATTTCCCGCCGGAAAAGACAACTAAGCTTAAGAACCGTATTATGACATTCAAACAAGATGATGAAGAATCTCTACACGCAGCTTGGGAAAGGTTCAAAGATCTTCTGATCGATGTTCCACATCACGGGTTTTCCAAAAGACAACTTGTGTTGAACTTTTACCAAGGACTTAACTATAACTCACAAGAACGTTTAGATGTTTATGCAGGCGGTGATCTGGGAACAAAAACACCCAATGAAGCCTATGCAATCATTGAGAAAGCTGCGTTAAAGTCAAGTTCGCGTCACAGTGGAGTACGAAGTAAAGCTGCATCCAATCCTGGAGTTCATCAAGTAGATACATATACGGCTCTTTCAGCACAAATCGGAGCTTTGGCAGCAAAATTTGACCAAACTCAAAACGCTTCAAAAGTACAATCAGTACAATGTGAGCTATGTGGAGTGTCACACGAGCCAGGTACATGTGAGCAGGGTGTTATGTTTAAAGGCCACGAAGAGGTGGACTATTTGGGCAATCCAATCAGGCCCCAAAATAACCCCTATAGCAACACGTACAATCCGGGTTGGAGAAATCACCCAAACTTCGGGTGGAAAGCCAATCCTAATAACCAAAACCCACTCGGATTCGCTCAACGCGCTCCCGCACCACAACAGTCTCAGGGGCAATTCTTTCAGCCCCAAAGTCAATTCTTTCATTCCCAAAATCAATCTTTTCAGCCATCAGGGCAAACCTTTCAACCACGTTACAATAATTCAGGTTCAGGAAGCACTTCCCAGTCTCAAACCTCTCAAACCAATTCAAAATTAGAGGAAATGATGGCGCAACTATTAAACAACTCCAATAATGCTAATCAATTGTCTGAAAAGCGATATCGGCAGCATGAGGATCGTTTTATGGCACAAGAAGGGGAATTGCGGAGCCAGAAGGGTTCATTGCACACCACTGAGAATCAAGTCGGCCAGTTGGCCAAAATGTTATCTGAAAGACCACAAGGTGGTCTTCTAAGTAACACAGAACCAAACCCGAGAGGGCATGTTAATGCAGTTATGACAAGGAGTGGTAGAACAACAGAACCAGAAAAATCAGACTCACCACCGATTGCTGATCCTGTCCAAACTGACGCTTCAGGAGAGGTGCACGCTAGGCGAGACCCAGCAAGTACAACACAGTTCCAGGAGCCAGTCAAAGAAGTCATCCCTCCTATTCCATATCCGAGCAGACTGAAGAAGCAAAAGAACGATGAACAAAATGGTAAGTTTTTAGAAATGTTTAAACAATTACATATAAACATACCATTTGTTGAAGCATTGGCTCAGATGCCCAAATATGCGAAGTTCTTGAAAGACATCCTCACAAACAAACAGAAACTCGAAAGTTTGTCTTGTGTGTTGATGAATGAAAACTGTTCAGCCGTTCTCCAAAACCGTCTACCTGAAAAGATGGGAGATCCGGGCAGTTTTACCCTTCCATGTCTCATCGGAAACATGTCAGTCAGTAACGCACTAGCAGATCTAGGAGCAAGCATAAACCTTATGCCTTATAAAGTTTTTGCTAAGTTAGATCTCGGTGAACCAACACCCACTAGAATGAGCATTCGACTTGCAGATCGTTCAATCAAACATCCTCGCGGATTCGTAGAAAACATGCTTGTCAAAATCGATAAATTTGTTTTTCTCGTGGATTTTGTAATTCTTGACATGGACGAAGATTCAAAAGTGCCGATAATACTCGGACGCCCATTCCTCAACACTGCGAGGACAATTGTTGATGTGGCAGCAAGCCAAATCACGCTCCGAGTAGATGACGAGCACGTGACTTTTGATATTAAACGATCAATGCAACATTCGCAAAGTCACGATGATGTACTATACTGTGTTGACATTGTTGATACATGTGTAAGCTCCCATTTTCAAAGCACTGTTGAAGAAATTGATACGGACATATATCTCAAAAATGAGCAACCATTTGATGAAATAGATTCTCAAAGTCCAAATCAATTTGTGGAACTTAATCATGAAGTTGAAGAAAAATCAAAGCCATCAGTTGAAGAACCACCGTCCTTGGAGTTGAAAGAACTCCCTTCGCATCTCGAGTATGCATTTCTAGATAAGGAGTGTCGCTTTCCAGTCATCATTTCAGCATCCTTAGAAAAAGAGGAGAAGCGACAGCTTCTTGAGGTTCTAAAGCTTCACAAGAAAGCCATGGCCTGGAAAATTATGGATATAAAAGGTATTAATCCTTCCTTTTGTACTCATAAGATTCTCATGGAAGACAATTACAAGCCAAGAGCTCAGCATCAAAGACGTCTGAATCCAAACATGCAAGACGTGGTGAAGAAGGAAGTAATCAAATTGCTAGACGCAGGACTGATTTACCCTATATCTGATTCTGTTTGGGTAAGTCCAGTGCAAGTAGTACCTAAAAAAGGTGGTATTACTGTAGTTCCGAATGATAGAGATGAACTTATTCCTACCCGTACTGTCACCGGATGGCTAGTTTGCATCGATTATCGCAAACTCAACGATGCCACCCGTAAGGACCACTTCCGGCTTCCATTCATCGATCAGATGTTGGAACGACTGTCGGGGAAGTCATACTTCTGTTTCTTGGATGGGTTCTCAGGGTACTTTCAAATTCCTATCGCTCCTGAAGATCAGGAGAAGACTAGTTTCACATGTCCTTTCGGCACATTTGCCTACAGGCGTATGCCTTTTGGACTGTGTAATGCACCAGCTACATTCCAGTGTTGTATGGTTGCCATTTTCCATGACATGATTGAGGACTCCATGGAGGTATTCATGGATGATTTTTCTGTATTCGGGAGTTCTTTTGATCAATGTCTAGGAAATTTGAAAAGAATGTTAATTCGATGTGAGGAAACTAATCTTGTGCTTAACTGGGAGAAATGCCACTTCATGGTAAAGGAAGGGGTAGTTCTTGGGCACAAAATCTCTAAATCCGGGTTGGAAGTTGATCCAGCAAAAGTGGATATCATTTCTAAACTTCCTCCACCTACCTCGGTAAGAGCAGTCAGAAGTTTCCTTGGTCATACAGGGTTCTACAGGCGATTTATCAAAGATTTTTCAAAAATCGCAAGACCTATGACCCGTTTGTTAGAGAAAGATGCTCCATTTGTGTTCTCAGACGAATGCATGAATGCTTTCAAGCAGCTAAAACAAAAGCTTATTGAAGCACCCATTTTAGTTGCACCAGATTGGACATTGCCATTCGAGATAATGTGCGATGCAAGCGATTATGCAATAGGAGCAGTCTTAGGACAGTGAAGGGAGAAGCATTTTCACCCTATATACTATGCCAGCAAAACTCTACATGATGCTCAAGAGAATTATACGACTACAGAGAAAGAGCTTTTGGCAGTAGTATATGCGTTCGATAAATTCAGATCGTACCTTGTGTTGTCCAAAACGATTGTGTACACGGATCATGCGGCAATTAAATACCTTTTTAGCAAACAGGACACAAAACCGCGTCTTATTCGATGGATCTTGTTGCTACAAGAGTTTGATATAGAGATCCAAGATAAAAAGGGAGCTTTAAATGTTGCAGCCGATCATCTCTCGAGACTTGAGCATGGCAATTCAGATAATCCAGTGGAGGAGCCAATAAACGACAATTTTCCCCATGAATTTCTTTTGAGTATCGAGATGAATAACGAGTCACCATGGTTCGCTGACTTTGCAAACTACCTCGCATGTGGAATCCTTATCAAAGGATTGTCATATCAACAAAAGAGGAAGTTCTTTGCAGATCTGAAAAATTACATCTGGGACGAACCATACTTGTTTAGGATCGGAGCCGATTAGGTTATCCGAAGGTGTGTATTTGGAGAGGAGGCAGCCAGCATTCTGCGTCACTGTCACGAGGGGCCAACCGGAGGTCATCATGGAGCAAATTACACTGCAAAGAAAGTGTTAGACTCTGGATTTTACTGGCCCACAATTTTTCGAGACACACATGAATATGTTAGAGCATGTGATGCTTGCCAGAGAGCAACAAATATCTCGACACGCAATGAGATGCCTCAAAATTGGATACAAGTTTGTGAAATCTTTGATATTTGGGGGATAGATTTCATGGGACCATTTCCCCCCTCACGAGGTAACAAGTACATCCTAGTAGCGGTTGACTACGTATCAAAATGGGCAGAGGCACAGGCCTTACCCACCAATGATGCCAGGGTGGTCGTGAAATTCCTGAAGAGTTTGTTCGCCAGGTTTGGTGCCCCAAAGGCACTTATAAGTGACAGAGGGACTCATTTTTGCAACACCCAGCTTGAAAAAGCTTTGTCCCGTTACGGTGTGCATCACCGTCTTTCCACGCCCTATCATCCACAGACAAGTGGGCAAGTGGAAGTCACAAACCGAGGGCTAAAATGCATTCTTGAACGGTCTGTAGGTGCAAACCGTAAAGAATGGTCGGACAAACTAGACGAAGCACTGTGGGCTTTTCGTACAGCTTACAAGACTCCTATTGGGACTACTCCCTTTAGACTTGTATACGGAACGGCATGCCATTTACCAGTCTAGTTGGAACACAAAGCGATGTGGGCTCTTAAAACAGCAAATCTGGACCTAAAAACTGGAGGTGAAGCCCGGTTTCTCCAGATTCATGAATTAGAAGAATTACGACAACAAGCTTATGAGAGTTTCATCCTGTACAAAGAATGAACCAAAAGATTGCACGATAGACGCTTGAAGGACCAAAAAGAATTCCAAGCGGGCGATCTAGTTCTTTTGTACAATTCACGATTGCGTTTATTTCCAGGTAAGCTTCATTCACGTTGGACAGGCCCATACACTGTGAAAAAAGTATATCCATATGGAGCTGTTTCAATTGAGGAGAAGAATGGAAATATATTCAAGGTGAATGGTCATAGATTTAAGTTGTACGTTGCCGGACCGATAAAGTCGGTTTTGGAGGTTTTTGAACTCCAAACCCCGCACACTTCATAAGTGTGGAGAGGAGAGTCTACGCTACTGACTCAAAGACTAAAAATGTAGCAAGAATGTCTCTGGACATTTAGGGTAATTTAGTAATTTTTGTGTTTTTGTAGTTTTATTGTAATTTAGGAGTGTTTGATAGATCACGATAATTTGCACAAGTCTTAGACATACCGAATGAAGATTCCATGTATAGAAAATGTTTAAACTGATTGCGTAATCGAAAAAATGGCAAAAACCGACGAAAACGATTGCTGAAACGAAATTCTGAATCAAAATCTGAAACTCAGCAACCGCACGATCATGCGACTTATTGCACACTCGTGCGTTTTCGGACAAATCCGGAACGATCAGGTGCACCCTTGGTGCATTTCCGAGAAGTGTTCAGGGTATTGAAATCATAGGAGACGCACGCCCGTGCGACATCTGGAACTCTCGTGCGTGACCAAAAGGGCAGAATGGTCATTTTGTCACTATAAATACCCAACTCTGCCCACAAAACCCTAATACGCGAACACGGCCGCCTGCTCTCGTTCCAAACCAGGTTTTCCAATTTTTCGCACGACTCAAACGCACGGTTTGCTTCCACACTTCGCACGGTATGTAAATACTTGTCCAATTCATGTTCTATCTTTGTTTTAATCGATTCCATCCATAATTTCATAGTGTTCTAGGGTTTCTTCATAAATTTCAAACAAAACCCTAGTTTTTGTTAGAATCACACGAATCGTGAACAACCGTAGGCATTTCAGACCCCTGTGAACATGAAAAACTTGTTGATTTGGAAAAAATCAGAAAAATCTAAGTTCAGGGATCTGGGTTTTCTGCAGACGGTGACGCACGGTCGTTTCCCCTATGGCACGATCATGCGACGTCGGTTGTTCTCGAAAATTTGCTTTGTACTCGAAACTGCACGGTTTAGTTGGAATCGCACGCCGTGCGATCTCGACAAGTTCCGAAAAACAATGCCTGATCTCGGTAACGCACGCTCGTGCGACTCCAGGCACGCTCGTGCCATACCTGCAGATCAGAAAGAACAGAATCCTCGTATCTCAGTTTTCGGATGTTTTCGAGTCAAATTTTTGGTATTTTCTTGTTTCTAACAATGTTTCCCATACAGATAAATCACGTATTCCTTCAGTTCGATGCCACAGATCCAAGAGAAGCACTTTGTATTCCGAGAAGAAATGCCTTGTGGGCAAGGCGGGGTAGATTTGGGATACCGATTGGGATGTAATAGTAGAGTTGAACCAAAGGGACCGATTAGAAGAGATGCTCTCAGTCCCGTTAGCTAATCTCGTTAACATAGACCAACCAATCTACCTCGAGCTTGCTATAGAGTTTTTCTCGACATACCAGTACGAAAAACCCGTTAGTACTCGAAATCCAAAATTCAGACACAAGAAAAGGATCACATTCAGGATGGCAGGGAGGTGGAACACATGGTCGGTTGGACGTTTGGGCAGAAGACTCGGAATTTACACCCGAGCTGACATGGATAACGAAGAAGTTTTCACCAAAATATTCGACTTCCCGACCACAGCTGTTCGTAATGCTTTTTGGGCAGAGATTTCAGAGGGAGCTCCCTATGACCCGAGGATGTCAAAAGCCTCGAGGTTAAGAGATCCGCTTGTTAGAGTTATGCATCATGTCTTTAGCCACACCATATGCGGCCGCAAGGACAATCAAGGTAACTGTCCTACCCCTGATTTGTTATATTAATGGGAGTTGGTTCAAAAACCAGGTCTCAACTTAGCGGCCCACATGGCAGAGTACTTTGTCAACTGTTCAGGCAGAGTACACAACAGTCTGATTTATGGTGGTGAGTATGTCACCCAGATTGCTTTGAACGAAAATCTATTGACTGATGATGTGGTTAACAGTCTTCATCTAGTGACTGAGGGGGATTATATAGATATCCAGTCACTTAAAGCCATGAGGATGATTGTTGAGTTGGATGCAGGGGATAAACTTAAGGGTCTACACAATGAGGTCTGGGATCCATTGCCCGTTGTACCAGCAGCTGAGGAAAATGAAGAGTTGCATGACCACGAGGAGCCAGAGCAGGAGCATGAGCAGCATGACCCCATACCACCACAGTCACCACAGCATCAGGCATTCCAGCATGGATGGCCCGAGTTTTATCAGCAGTTTCAGGAGATGCGGGTTTCTCAGGATGAGATGAGGGCATATCAGCATGCTATGAGAGCAGATCAGCAGGCTATTAGAGCAGAGCAGGAGGCTATACGCGCTTCACAGATATGATTGGAGCTGATCAGGCTGAGATTCGATCATCACATGACCACTTGAGGGCTACTCAGCAAAACCTGTACAGAGGAGTACAGGATGGTTTCACATACATGTTTGGGGGGCTTCAGAATGCCTACCCAAATCATTTTGGACAACCCTCACAGTTCCCACCATGGGAATATTATGGTCATAGTGGTGCAGGTGCCTCAGGTACAGGTGGTAGTTATGGTGGTGGTGGCGATGATGATGAGGAGTGAGTGATTGGTTTGTTTGTTTATTTGACATTATGTTTGGATGGTTTGGTGTAACACCTCAGAAATTCGTGTTAAATAAATTAACGACACGTGTCATGTATGACAACAAGCGCTGTAAACCCGGACTTAATAACAATATTTTGGTAGGATTTAAAGATGGCGTTATGTTAATTTTACCTCTGAACGACCTCATATAAATCCCAAGACCAAATACTTATTATCGACATTTGATATAATCCGGTAAATGCCCACAATAATAGAATTCATGCACAAGAATGGAATTGATAATGCATGATGTGACTCCAACAATGAATTGAATGATAAACCGATGTTTTCGGATCTTGTATATGCAATCAAGTGAATTAATGGATGATGGTAGGGTATGTTACAGTATTAGACACTTATTGGAGGTCCCCTATTGATAAAATAAGTCAACAAGTCGTATATAACGGCTGCCCTTTCAAACCAACAGCAAACAACAAAATTCGGATCAGAGTAAGGCGTCGCGTAGCGCGACAGCCCCTCGCGCTACGCGAGGGTGTGCCCAGCGACAGCAGACCTGCAGTAGGCTGTTGTGTGCGATTGTGACCCCCTTAGCCGGTTTTTCTTGCACATGCATGGCCCCTAGACACCCCTACATGCTAGAGACATGTGTTTATCACTTGTGGCTGATCATAGACTCTTGTGTCAATTGATTGTGGTGTGTAAACCCACTATATAAAGGACCTTCAAGTGCAATTCATTCACACATCAATATTCAAGCATTCTGATTATTTGGGGAGCTTGCAAACTGATCAAGAGCCTTTCTAATCATCCATTAATCATCTAGTAAGTTGCCTAACCTTTCTAAATTAATTCTAGCTTAGTAATTAGCTTAAAAGTCAAACCGACGTAACTACGGTTTGACTTCGCGATTAATTAACGATAGCTCAGTCGTGTGTCGAATTAAAAGTACCATTAGATAGGTAATTATATGGGTATTAAACCCTTATAAGGGCAAGTACCAATTCCAGACCTAACTAGGTCGTTTGTCGGGTCAAACGTTGACCGAAAAAGTCAACAGAATTGCAAATTATGATTTAATACACGATTAATGATCCGAGAGGCGTGTAACCTGTTTTAACCTTAATATAACTTGGTAATAATTATAAAAACTTGTCTACGCTTGCCCGACTCGACAAATTTCTGTTTAAACCCGGTTCGGAACCGAAAGGCGCAAAACTTTGACTTTTGCGTTGACTTCGGTTCTGACCCGTTTTAGTTGGAATTAGACATGCCTTAAAGTCTCATTAGGATTGGGTTACATGCTAGTATAAGTCTCTGTACTTGTTTCATTGATTATCCGATGCATGCACGCGTTTCCGTTAATCGCTTAAATTGGACCATAACGCCCTTATGACCTTACAACGAGAATTTTGAAAATGTGGAAGTACAATAATCTTAGTTACTGATTAATTAACATGTACGGAAATTTTCACGACAATCGGAGGTCTAGATTAGGAGATATGCGCATTAGCGTAAATAATAATCTTTTTATTAATTAAACGGCGCGATTAACGCATAGCCTATCTAAACCCGATTTTCGGTACCAAAACTTTTACCCGCTGATGTTAAATAATATTTTAGGATTTTTGAAGATTTTTAATTATTTTTAGGCTGGTCTTAAGCTAGGCTTATCGCATTGATTCGGTTAATACCGAATATGCCCTTTTAGGCCATAAAACGAGTTTTACGAATCCGATTGATACCAATCCAATTGCCACTGATCTAAAATAATAAATATAGTATTTTGAACCTGTTTTGCTGATTAGAAAACTCAGATTGGTATTTTAACCCGTACGTCGCTTAAAACGGCTTTATACGCGTATTAAACGCATAGTTTAGTATTAAAACCATTCTGCCACGTAAGACTTAATACCATTAGACATAACCTGTTAAGTTAAGATGTTTTTCTGATTTAATCAGACCCGTATCTCAGTAGTACTATAAATCCCTTTTATGGTCGTTAAAATGACCAAAATACCCCTACGGGGCATAATTAGGGAATAAACTCGTTATGGGCATTATGGAAGATATCATAATGATATCACAACATATTTAAAGCGTATTAACTTAGGAAACCTGTTCGCGACCCTTTCGGTTACCCGTTATGCATTATACGCGTTCGGTTCGGTTTATGTAACTAGTTTGCATAAACTAGCCGAAACGGGTCAAACGATATCATTTTTATCTCAAAATCCAGAATGTGAATAGTAAACCCATATTAAACAAGTCCTCAACTTGTCGGGTCTAAATCACATTCTATCCGGTCTTCGCTTAATCGTGCGTACGAACCGTATCATTAAAACTAACCGGTCTAAGCTTAAGCTTAATTAAAGACCCGTTAGTATTCTAATAGGTTATATTAAACCTTCGTTCCAGATTAGGAGAACCAGTAAAAGCTATCTGCAGTTTATTCAAATAAGGATTTATACTTGCAAAGGTAAATACTTTTAACTTATTTTCCCTATACGGGCTTGGGGTACGGTATATAAAATACCGCTTGGTCGGGACGTTGAATCTTTGATTGAATGTATGATAATGAAAGTATTGAGACGTCTCGTTTAACATTGTTTTGTTTACTTAAAGCCTTTGGGGGGTTAATGACCGTGTCCCGGATATCCCTGGCATCATTTTACGAAATGGCCACGACCTCAGCACTCAGGTGTAGGCGTACACCTGTTAGTGTCTCATAAATAAAGTGGTGTGTTAATTGATCTTTAACCCGGCTCGACCCGGGCTACTGAACGCATAAGGAACATGTAAATCCATACAAGTATTATATATTTAAATAATTATCCCAAGTTATAAAATATTATTTGTGCCTTGTGCCTTAAATGCATTTTCTTAAACTCTTTTCAAAATGAGTCGGTTGATTGTATTTACCAGTGTAAACTGACGTATTTTCTTAAAAGGTTAAGTGCAGGTACTACGGGAAATAGGCTGGCATGACTCCTAGCATCCACATTAAGTCTCGCCAGCTTGGATGTCATAAACTGTTGAACATTTGTTTCCTTTCTATTTGGATCTACCTGTGGATTATATTCGACTAATTGTAATACTTAATATTACAATATCGGTTGGTTGAATTAAATCTATACTTTGCTTCCGCTGTGCATTTAAATATTGTGTTGTTTGACTATTATGTTGCCAACCACGTCACGATACTCCCCTACCGGGCCCACCGGTGACACGTGGAAATTCGGGGTGTGACAGGTTGGTATCAGAGCCAACACTGAGTGAATTAAACACTAGTCTTTTGTGTTTAATCTCAGTTACACAATTGCACATATCTAAACTTTTGAGTCTAGACTTATAACATAGGACAAATTCCACCTTATTCGGTTTTTTGTTTTGTCCTTTAAACTTTATATTTTGTTATTGTTATCTTATGTTTTATTGACAGGAATAACAAAGATGCCTCCGAGATTTTTACGTATGCGAGGACGAGGAGGAAAGGGGCCGACCACCGCCCCCAACGACCATGAAGCTGGGCCGTCCAATACACGAGCTCCTACACCTGCCGAGAGTGATGGTACTCGGCGGAATCAGAGAGGTCTCTTTCAACCGGCAAGACGGTCGGTTTCGAACAGCTCTACGACTCCCGCTCAAGACTCCTACGGGCCACAGTCAGAAAATGAGCCTAGAGACCCCCACCATTCGCACATACCGTTACAGCGATCTATGTCGCACCGCCCTTTTGGAGACCCCACTCCAATCTTTCAAGGCCAGTTTAACCCGGCGGATTATATACAAGAACCAGTGGGTTTTAACCCATTGGGGCCGGAGGACCATTTTGTTGGAGGAAACGATATGGATGAGGAAGACGACCCCGAAGAGCCCGCATCAGGAACTCCCAACCACCCAATCGAGGTCTCGGATAGTTCCATTTACCACGGACCACCCTATAATGGTCCAGATAGCTTCCAGGCTATCTTTACTCGGCACGAATGGTATTATACACCTTCTCACCATTCATCGCCGCATGAGCAGCATCAGCCTCACTATTCATCGCCGCATGAGCAGCATCAGCCTCACTATTCATCGCCGCATGAGCAGCATCAGCCTCACTATTCTTCGCCGCATGAGCAGCAGCAGCAGCATCATCAAGATTCCTCTGGGAATCACCAGTTTGAGGCAGTTACGCCACCGCCTCCACCGCCACCAGTTCAGCCGGCGCCTCCACAGCCGCAAAGACATAGGAGATCCGGAGCCCGGATGTCCACACGAAGAGAAGAGTTTCACTTTAACTCTCCTCTACAATCAAGTGGTAGAAATTATCAGCCGGATCAAGAAGATCCACAGTTAGGTGGACCATCAAACCCCTACGCGCAGCAACCGCCACCGACGGGTTTCGATAATCAGATACCAGCATACACGGGTCCTGCGATGTACAACCCGTTTGAGCCACCGACTCACCCTAACCTCGGATACGCTGAAGCCGACCCGTATTTGGTAGCAGCTAATTACAACGCCCTTAACCAGGAGGGACCGTATGGAGGTCCTTGGGGAGTAGGCTACCCAGCACAGGGATACCAGATGCCTACACAACCCCCGTACTACCAACAACCCCCGCCGTCTCTGCAGATGTCGCCACCACTGCATCAGGAAATCCTACAGAGTATTAGGGAGGTGCGGCATGAGGCACGGGAAGACCGAAGGCGTAACCAGGGGATGTTCAAGACCTTGACGAACTTAATCAAGGGAAAGAGCAAGAAGGATCAGTAAATCCTTTATGTGTGTATGTAGTCCCTGCGTGGACATTTATCTTTGTACCTAGTCCCTGCGTGGACATCTATTTAAGTAATCAGTCCCTGCGAGGACTTGTGTTTTAAATGTAACTCCTGCGCGGGTAAATACTTGTTTGACCCCTACGTGGGAGATGGTTTGTGTGAAAAGACCCGTTTAGGGCAATATGTAACCTATGTATAATTAATGGAATGTTTGTTTTATAAATTTCATGTTTGCCATTATGAACATATAAAAATTTATAAATGAAATAAATAAATTAAAATCATTCCTTTTAAATTAATCTGCCTATGAAATTTATTTAATTAAGGATCTTAAAGTGTGAAACCTAGCCACGTGTCAAATATAAGACCGAGCCAAAATGGTAAGACCTGTTTAAAAGATTCAATTCTCTGTTAAACATCTTAAAACATGTTAACACTCCTGGCAGAAGTGATTCGATAAAATCACATACGTCTTTTTATAAAGGAATTCTTTAGAAGATTCCTAACCTAGTTAAATGATCTCTGAATCCTGGGTTTATATTATCAATTAAGATGATCATATTTTAACCATACGTGGTAATATAATGCCTACGGGCCCTGCTCATTTCAATAAGAGCCAAAAGACAGTGGTAGCTTTGACTCCCTGTCTAATAAAGGTAATGAACTTGGTTCAAACCTTCATGCTTTGATTCTCTGAAATCCTAGCTTATAATCTATATTGTCCTTGTGACTAGGCCTTATGTGCTAATAAAACTGTTATTGTTTTATAATTAGGATAAATTATATTAGAAATCCTAAATTTATGTGAGTAATAAATTAACCATATTTGGTCTACGTTTACCACGGTTAACAAATTGCCATAAAAGACAATTTAATAATAAACTCATCAATAAATTGTTGTCGATATGTGACAGTGCTAGATACATGGCAGACTCAAATGAGGTCAACAGTCACCCAGGGATAGTGAATGAAAATGCCCAAGTTAACGTAGCAGGTGCAGAGTTGCAAGCTATGATAGACAATGCAGTTAATAGAGCTATGGATAGACAACACCATGGATCAAGTGGTACCCATACGAGAACCCATTCTGCATCACACACTAGAACACCCTCCAGGACCCACACTGCCCACAACAGTAATTCCCACCACTCCTCGAATCAGAGGAGTAATCCATCTCAAAGAGTCCTACAGAACCAAGAACCTCGTAATAGGGGTTGCACCTATAAATATTTCGTATCGTGCAAACCCCGAGACTTCAATGGGGAAAAAGGAGCGGTTGATTGCATGACGTGGATGGATGAAATGGATACTGTGGTGGATATTAGTGGTTGTCATAATAGGGACATTGTGAAGTTTGTCTCACAATCTTTCAAAGGAGAAGCCTTAGCCTGGTGGAGATCTTTGATCCAGGCCACAGGGAAAGTTCCGCTATACAACATGACCTGGGAACAGTTTATGGCACTCATCAAAGAAAATTTCTGCCCTCAACACGAGGTTGAGAGAATTGAATCTGATTTCATAGCACTGGTCATGAAGAACCTGGACTGCCAGGCCTACCTTACCACTTTCAATACTTTGTCAAGGTTGGTCCCTTATTTGGTGACTCCGGAGCCGAAACGTATAGCTCGTTTTATCGGGGGTTTGGAACCGGAGATCAAAGCAAGTGTAAAAGCTTCCAGACCAACCACTTTTCGGTCAGTAACGGACATATCGTTGTCTCTGACCTCAGATGCTGTCAGGCTGAGGTCACTGAGGAAAAATGATACCGAAAAGAGGAAGCGTGAGGATGACAACTCACGACGATCAGATAAGAAGCAGAAAGGAAACAATGACTCTAAGAAGGGGTCAGGATTCAAGAGAGATGGTCAGCAGTCGGGTGAAAAACCCAAATGCAAAATCTGCAAGAGGCAGCACTTTGGTAAGTGCAGGTTTGAATCCAACTCACAAACTCAATCGAAGCCTTTTGCATGTGGGTTATGCAAATCCAGGGAACACAAAACCGTGGATTGCAAGAAGATAAAGGATGCGACCTGCTATGGTTGCAATGAAAAAGGGCACATCAGGAGCAATTGCCCAAAATATGCCAAGAAGCCGGAAGAGGCTAAGAAGACCAATGCTAGGGTCTTCAGAATGAATGCTAAGGAAGCTGTCAAGGACGACAACGTGATAACAGGTACCTTTCTCGTAAATGATGTATACGCGAGAGTGTTATTTGATTCGGGCGCTGATAAGTCGTTTGTAGATGGTAAGTTTTGTGAATTGTTGAAACTGCCTGTTAGAACTTTAAGTGTGAATTATGAGGTGGAACTAGCAGATGGCACTTTAGAAACCGCTTCAACCTTATTAGATGGATGTTTCATATCCATTAAGAATCACTCTTTTCCTTTGTCCCTACTTCCTTTCAAACTAGCCGGATTCGACATAGTTTTGGGTATGGACTGGTTATCTCATAACCAGGCCCAGATTATTTGCAATAAGAAGCAAGTGAGGATCAAGACTTCGTCTGGTGAATCACTTACTATCCAGGGAGATACCCAGTATGGGCTGCCCGAGAAAATGTCTATACTCAAAGACTCAAAGTGTTTGAAGAAGGGCTGTGTCATCTACATGGCACAAGTGATTATTGATGAACCGAAACCCAAGATTGGAGAGATCCCAGTCATTTCTGAATACCCCGATGTATTTCCTGAAGAACTACCTGGTTTGCCACCAGATAGACAAGTGGAATTCAGAATCGACATTATTCCTGGATCAGCACCAGTTGCAAGGGCGCCTTATAGGTTGGCACCAACAGAGATGAAGGAATTGAGAACGCAGCTAGATGATTTGCTAGCCAAAGGTTTCATCAAACCTAGCTCGTCTCCGTGGGGAGTACCAGTTTTATTTGTCAAGAAGAAGGATGGATCGATGCGACTGTGCATCGACTACCGTGAACTTAATAAGGTTACTATCAAGAATAGGTATCCTTTGCCCAGAATCGACGATCTGTTCGATCAACTTCAAGGGGCAAGTTTCTTCTCGAAGATTGACTTAAGGTCAGGCTACCATCAATTGAAGGTTAGAGATGAAGATGTGCACAAAACAGCATTTAGGACTCGTTATGGTCATTACGAGTTCCTAGTGATGCCTTTTGGGCTCACTAATGCACCAGCCGCGTTCATGGATCTCATGAATCGTGTTTGCAAGCCGCACTTAGACAAATTCGTCATCGTCTTCATCGACGACATTCTCATCTACTCAAAGAACCAAGCTGACCATGAGAAGCATCTTCGATGCATACTGGATTTACTTCATAAAGAGAAGCTCCATGCCAAGTTCTCAAAATGTGAATTCTGGCTTCGAGCAGTCCAATTTCTTGGACATGTTGTTAGTGAGCGTGGTATCCAAGTAGATCCCGCTAAGGTGGAAGCTGTCATGAATTGGCACGAGCCAAAGACGCCTACAGAAATACGTAGCTTTCTAGGTTTGGCAGGATACTATAGGCGATTCATAGAAAACTTTTCAAGGATTGCTGCACCCCTGACTTCACTGACACGTAAGAAGATTAAGTTTGACTGGGGTCCTAAGCAGCAGGAATCCTTCGAAATTCTGAAACAGAAGTTGAGCAATGCTCCAGTACTGACATTGCCTGATGGAATAGAGGAGTTTGTAGTTTATTGTGATGCATCACACACCGGGATGGGATGTGTGCTTATGCAGAAAGGCAAAGTCATTGCCTATGCTTCACGTCAGTTAAAGGTGCACGAAAAGAATTACACCACCCACGACTTGGAGTTGGGTGCCGTTGTATTCGCACTAAAACTGTGGAGGCACTACTTATATGGAATCAAATGTGTGATCTATTCTGATCACAAGAGCCTTCAACATCTGTTCAACCAGAAGGACTTGAACATGAGGCAACGTCGTTGGATGGAAACTCTTAATGATTACGATTGTGAAATAAGATACCATCCCGGCAAAGCGAATGTAGTCGCCGATGCCTTGAGTCGGAAGGAGAGGGTGAAACCCATCCGAATCAATGCCAAGAGCATGGAAATAAAGAACAGTTTGATGGAAAGGTTGTTAGCTGCACAGAAGGAAGCTGTGTTGGAAGCTAACTATCCTAACGAAAAGCTAGGAGTCACTGAGGAGCAGCTATCTCTTAGTAAGGATGGAATTCTTAGATTGAATGGACGAATATGGTTCCAATTTATGGAGGACTCCGAGATGTTATCCTCCAGGAAGCCCACAGCTCTAAATATTCTGTTCATCCAGGAGCTGATAAAATGTACCATGATCTTAGAGCAAATTATTGGTGGATAGGCTTGAAGAAGTCTGTAGCTACCTATGTAGCTAAATGTTTGACGTGTGCGCAAGTCAAGGCAGAACATCAAAAACCGTCAGGTTTGCTACAACAGCCTGAACTTCCTACTTGGAAGTGGGAAATGGTAACTATGGATTTTATCACCAAGTTACCCAAAACCAGGAAAGGAAATGACACCATCTGGGTGATAGTTGACCGACTGACTAAGTCAGCACATTTCCTACCCATTAAGGAGACCTACAGCTCCGATATGTTAGCCCAACTGTACGTTGATAAGATTGTAGCCTTACACGGCATACCTGTAGCTATTATCTCTGACCGGGATACTAGGTACACGTCTCATTTCTGGAAAAGTTTCCAACAATCTTTGGGCACACGTTTGAACTTTAGTACGGCTTACCATCCACAGACTGACGGTCAGAGTGAGCGTACTATTCAAACGTTAGAAGACATGCTACGTGCATGTGCGATCGATTTGGGAGGAAGCTGGGATAAGAACCTGCCATTAATCGAATTCTCCTACAACAATAGCTACCATACCAGCATCAAGGCTGCGCCTTTTGAGGCATTATACGGTAGAAAGTGTAGATCACCAGTTTGTTGGGCGGAAGTTGGGGAAGTCCAGTTATCAGGACCAGAGATCGTGTTCGAAACGACGGACAAGATTGTCCAGATTCGAAACAATCTCCAAGCTGCCCGGAATAGGCAGAAGATTTATGCTGATCCAAATCGTAAGGATTTTCACTTCGAAGTAGGTGAAAAAGTTCTACTTAAAGTGTCACCCTGGAAGGGAGTGATGCGATTTGGTAAGAAGGGCAAACTAAGCCCGAGATACATAGGACCTTTCGAGGTTATCGAACGTGTCGGGTCAGTTGCCTACAAGTTGAACTTACCAGAAGAGCTCAGTGGAATTCACAATGTGTTCCACATCTGCAATCTAAAGAAGTGTTCTGCTGATGATTCACATGTCATGCCACATACAGATGTGCAAATAGATAAGAGCTTAACGTTTGTAGAAAAACCTTTGTCGATTGAAGATCGACAAGTAAGGAAGCTTCGAAGAAAGCACATACCTTTTGTAAAGGTCAAATGGGATGCCCGAAGAGGTCCCGAGTATACGTGGGAGTTGGAATCCACCATGAAAGAAAAATACCCTTATTTGTTTCAGTAAATCTCGGGTCGAGATTTATTTTAAGGGGGTGAGGATGTAACACCTCAGAAATTCGTGTTAAATAAATTAACGACACGTGTCATGTATGACAACAAGCGCTGTAAACCCGGACTTAATAACAATATTTTGGTAGGATTTAAAGATGGCGTTATGTTAATTTTACCTCTGAACGACCTCATATAAATCCCAAGACCAAATACTTATTATCGACATTTGATATAATCCGGTAAATGCCCACAATAATAGAATTCATGCACAAGAATGGAATTGATAATGCATGATGTGACTCCAACAATGAATTGAATGATAAACCGATGTTTTCGGATCTTGTATATGCAATCAAGTGAATTAATGGATGATGGTAGGGTATGTTACAGTATTAGACACTTATTGGAGGTCCCCTATTGATAAAATAAGTCAACAAGTCGTATATAACGGCTGCCCTTTCAAACCAACAGCAAACAACAAAATTCGGATCAGAGTAAGGCGTCGCGTAGCGCGACAGCCCCTCGCGCTACGCGAGGGTGTGCCCAGCGACAGCAGACCTGCAGTAGGCTGTTGTGTGCGATTGTGACCCCCTTAGCCGGTTTTTCTTGCACATGCATGGCCCCTAGACACCCCTACATGCTAGAGACATGTGTTTATCACTTGTGGCTGATCATAGACTCTTGTGTCAATTGATTGTGGTGTGTAAACCCACTATATAAAGGACCTTCAAGTGCAATTCATTCACACATCAATATTCAAGCATTCTGATTATTTGGGGAGCTTGCAAACTGATCAAGAGCCTTTCTAATCATCCATTAATCATCTAGTAAGTTGCCTAACCTTTCTAAATTAATTCTAGCTTAGTAATTAGCTTAAAAGTCAAACCGACGTAACTACGGTTTGACTTCGCGATTAATTAACGATAGCTCAGTCGTGTGTCGAATTAAAAGTACCATTAGATAGGTAATTATATGGGTATTAAACCCTTATAAGGGCAAGTACCAATTCCAGACCTAACTAGGTCGTTTGTCGGGTCAAACGTTGACCGAAAAAGTCAACAGAATTGCAAATTATGATTTAATACACGATTAATGATCCGAGAGGCGTGTAACCTGTTTTAACCTTAATATAACTTGGTAATAAGTATAAAAACTTGTCTACGCTTGCCCGACTCGACAAATTTCTGTTTAAACCCGGTTCGGAACCGAAAGGCGCAAAACTTTGACTTTTGCGTTGACTTCGGTTCTGACCCGTTTTAGTTGGAATTAGACATGCCTTAAAGTCTCATTAGGATTGGGTTACATGCTAGTATAAGTCTCTGTACTTGTTTCATTGATTATCCGATGCATGCACGCGTTTCCGTTAATCGCTTAAATTGGACCATAACGCCCTTATGACCTTACAACGAGAATTTTGAAAATGTGGAAGTACAATAATCTTAGTTACTGATTAATTAACATGTACGGAAATTTTCACGACAATCGGAGGTCTAGATTAGGAGATATGCGCATTAGCGTAAATAATAATCTTTTTATTAATTAAACGGCGCGATTAACGCATAGCCTATCTAAACCCGATTTTCGGTACCAAAACTTTTACCCGCTGATGTTAAATAATATTTTAGGATTTTTGAAGATTTTTAATTATTTTTAGGCTGGTCTTAAGCTAGGCTTATCGCATTGATTCGGTTAATACCGAATATGCCCTTTTAGGCCATAAAACGAGTTTTACGAATCCGATTGATACCAATCCAATTGCCACTGATCTAAAATAATAAATATAGTATTTTGAACCTGTTTTGCTGATTAGAAAACTCAGATTGGTATTTTAACCCGTACGTCGCTTAAAACGGCTTTATACGCGTATTAAACGCATAGTTTAGTATTAAAACCATTCTGCCACGTAAGACTTAATACCATTAGACATAACCTGTTAAGTTAAGATGTTTTTCTGATTTAATCAGACCCGTATCTCAGTAGTACTATAAATCCCTTTTATGGTCGTTAAAATGACCAAAATACCCCTACGGGGCATAATTAGGGAATAAACTCGTTATGGGCATTATGGAAGATATCATAATGATATCACAACATATTTAAAGCGTATTAACTTAGGAAACCTGTTCGCGACCCTTTCGGTTACCCGTTATGCATTATACGCGTTCGGTTCGGTTTATGTAACTAGTTTGCATAAACTAGCCGAAACGGGTCAAACGATATCATTTTTTTCTCAAAATCCAGAATGTGAATAGTAAACCCATATTAAACAAGTCCTCAACTTGTCGGGTCTAAATCACATTCTATCCGGTCTTCGCTTAATCGTGCGTACGAACCGTATCATTAAAACTAACCGGTCTAAGCTTAAGCTTAATTAAAGACCCGTTAGTATTCTAATAGGTTATATTAAACCTTCGTTCCAGATTAGGAGAACCAGTAAAAGCTATCTGCAGTTTATTCAAATAAGGATTTATACTTGCAAAGGTAAATACTTTTAACTTATTTTCCCTATACGGGCTTGGGGTACGGTATATAAAATACCGCTTGGTCGGGACGTTGAATCTTTGATTGAATGTATGATAATGAAAGTATTGAGACGTCTCGTTTAACATTGTTTTGTTTACTTAAAGCCTTTGGGGGGTTAATGACCGTGTCCCGGATATCCCTGGCATCATTTTACGAAATGGCCACGACCTCAGCACTCAGGTGTAGGCGTACACCTGTTAGTGTCTCATAAATAAAGTGGTGTGTTAATTGATCTTTAACCCGGCTCGACCCGGGCTACTGAACGCATAAGGAACATGTAAATCCATACAAGTATTATATATTTAAATAATTATCCCAAGTTATAAAATATTATTTGTGCCTTGTGCCTTAAATGCATTTTCTTAAACTCTTTTCAAAATGAGTCGGTTGATTGTATTTACCAGTGTAAACTGACGTATTTTCTTAGAAGGTTAAGTGCAGGTACTACGCGAAATAGGCTGGCATGTCTCCTAGCATCCACATTAAGTCTCGCCAGCTTGGATGTCATAAACTGTTGAACATTTGTTTCCTTTCTATTTGGATCTACCTGTGGATTATATTCGACTAATTGTAATACTTAATATTACAATATCGGTTGGTTGAATTAAATCTATACTTTGCTTCCGCTGTGCATTTAAATATTGTGTTGTTTGACTATTATGTTGCCAACCACATCACGATACTCCCCTACCGGGCCCACCGGTGACACGTGGAAATTCGGGGTGTGACAGGTTGGTATCAGAGCCAACACTGAGTGAATTAAACACTAGTCTTTTGTGTTTAATCTCAGTTACACAATTGCACATATCTAAACTTTTGAGTCTAGACTTATAACATAGGACAAATTCCACCTTATTCGGTTTTTTGTTTTGTCCTTTAAACTTTATATTTTGTTATTGTTATCTTATGTTTTATTGACAGGAATAACAAAGATGCCTCCGAGATTTTTACGTATGCGAGGACGAGGAGGAAAGGGGCCGACCACCGCCCCCAACGACCATGAAGCTGGGCCGTCCAATACACGAGCTCCTACACCTGCCGAGAGTGATGGTACTCGGCGGAATCAGAGAGGTCTCTTTCAACCGGCAAGACGGTCGGTTTCGAACAGCTCTACGACTCCCGCTCAAGACTCCTACGGGCCACAGTCAGAAAATGAGCCTAGAGACCCCCACCATTCGCACATACCGTTACAGCGATCTATGTCGCACCGCCCTTTTGGAGACCCCACTCCAATCTTTCAAGGCCAGTTTAACCCGGCGGATTATATACAAGAACCAGTGGGTTTTAACCCATTGGGGCCGGAGGACCATTTTTCTGGAGGAAACGATATGGATGAGGAAGACGACCCCGAAGAGCCCGCATCAGGAACTCCCAACCACCCAATCGAGGTCTCGGATAGTTCCATTTACCACGGACCACCCTATAATGGTCCAGATAGCTTCCAGGCTATCTTTACTCGGCACGAATGGTATTATACACCTTCTCACCATTCATCGCCGCATGAGCAGCATCAGCCTCACTATTCATCGCCGCATGAGCAGCATCAGCCTCACTATTCATCGCCGCATGAGCAGCATCAGCCTCACTATTCTTCGCCGCATGAGCAGCAGCAGCAGCATCATCAAGATTCCTCTGGGAATCACCAGTTTGAGGCAGTTACGCCACCGCCTCCACCGCCACCAGTTCAGCCGGCGCCTCCACAGCCGCAAAGACATAGGAGATCCGGAGCCCGGATGTCCACACGAAGAGAAGAGTTTCACTTTAACTCTCCTCTACAATCAAGTGGCAGAAATTATCAGCCGGATCAAGAAGATCCACAGTTAGGTGGACCATCAAACCCCTACGCGCAGCAACCGCCACCGACGGGTTTCGATAATCAGATACCAGCATACACGGGTCCTGCGATGTACAACCCGTTTGAGCCACCGACTCACCCTAACCTCGGATACGCTGAAGCCGACCCGTATTTGGTAGCAGCTAATTACAACGCCCTTAACCAGGAGGGACCGTATGGAGGTCCTTGGGGAGTAGGCTACCCAGCACAGGGATACCAGATGCCTACACAACCCCCGTACTACCAACAACCCCCGCCGTCTCTGCAGATGTCGCCACCACTGCATCAGGAAATCCTACAGAGTATTAGGGAGGTGCGGCATGAGGCACGGGAAGACCGAAGGCGTAACCAGGGGATGTTCAAGACCTTGACGAACTTAATCAAGGGAAAGAGCAAGAAGGATCAGTAAATCCTTTATGTGTGTATGTAGTCCCTGCGTGGACATTTATCTTTGTACCTAGTCCCTGCGTGGACATCTATTTAAGTAATCAGTCCCTGCGAGGACTTGTGTTTTAAATGTAACCCCTGCGCGGGTAAATACTTGTTTGACCCCTACGTGGGAGATGGTTTGTGTGAAAAGACCCGTTTAGGGCAATATGTAACCTATGTATAATTAATGGAATGTTTGTTTTATAAATTTCATGTTTGCCATTATGAGCATATAAAAATTTATAAATGAAATAAATAAATTAAAATCATTCCTTTTAAATTAATCTGCATATGAAATTTATTTAATTAAGGATCTTAAAGTGTGAAACCTAGCCACGTGTCAAATATAAGACCGGGCCAAAATGGTAAGACCTGTTTAAAAGATTCAATTCTCTGTTAAACATCTTAAAACATGTTAACACTCCTGGCAGAAGTGATTCGATAAAATCACATACGTCTTTTTATAA
Organism: Helianthus tuberosus; assembly: GCA_030545235.1. NCBI lineage: Eukaryota > Viridiplantae > Streptophyta > Magnoliopsida > Asterales > Asteraceae > Helianthus > Helianthus tuberosus. Next base: position 41,740,550 of record CM060448.1, on the reverse strand, counting down.
AGGAATTCTTTAGAAGATTCCTAACCTAGTTAAATGATCTCTGAATCCTGGGTTTATATTATCAATTAAGATGATCATATTTTAACCATACGTGGTAATATAATGCCTACGGGCCCTGCTCATTTCAATAAGAGCCAAAAGACAGTGGTAGCTTTGACTCCCTGTCTAATAAAGGTAATGAACTTGGTTCAAACCTTCATGCTTTGATTCTCTGAAATCCTAGCTTATAATCTATATTGTCCTTGTGACTAGGCCTTATGTGCTAATAAAACTGTTATTGTTTTATAATTAGGATAAATTATATTAGAAATCCTAAATTTATGTGAGTAATAAATTAACCATATTTGGTCTACGTTTACCACGGTTAACAAATTGCCATAAAAGACAATTTAATAATAAACTCATCAATAAATTGTTGTCGATATGTGACAGTGCTAGATACATGGCAGACTCAAATGAGGTCAACAGTCACCCAGGGATAGTGAATGAAAATGCCCAAGTTAACGTAGCAGGTGCAGAGTTGCAAGCTATGATAGACAATGCAGTTAATAGAGCTATGGATAGACAACACCATGGATCAAGTGGTACCCATACGAGAACCCATTCTGCATCACACACTAGAACACCCTCCAGGACCCACACTGCCCACAACAGTAATTCCCACCACTCCTCGAATCAGAGGAGTAATCCATCTCAAAGAGTCCTACAGAACCAAGAACCTCGTAATAGGGGTTGCACCTATAAATATTTCGTATCGTGCAAACCCCGAGACTTCAATGGGGAAAAAGGAGCGGTTGATTGCATGACGTGGATGGATGAAATGGATACTGTGGTGGATATTAGTGGTTGTCATAATAGGGACATTGTGAAGTTTGTCTCACAATCTTTCAAAGGAGAAGCCTTAGCCTGGTGGAGATCTTTGATCCAGGCCACAGGGAAAGTTCCGCTATACAACATGACCTGGGAACAGTTTATGGCACTCATCAAAGAAAATTTCTGCCCTCAACACGAGGTTGAGAGAATTGAATCTGATTTCATAGCACTGGTCATGAAGAACCTGGACTGCCAGGCCTACCTTACCACTTTCAATACTTTGTCAAGGTTGGTCCCTTATTTGGTGACTCCGGAGCCGAAACGTATAGCTCGTTTTATCGGGGGTTTGGAACCGGAGATCAAAGCAAGTGTAAAAGCTTCCAGACCAACCACTTTTCGGTCAGTAACGGACATATCGTTGTCTCTGACCTCAGATGCTGTCAGGCTGAGGTCACTGAGGAAAAATGATACCGAAAAGAGGAAGCGTGAGGATGACAACTCACGACGATCAGATAAGAAGCAGAAAGGAAACAATGACTCTAAGAAGGGGTCAGGATTCAAGAGAGATGGTCAGCAGTCGGGTGAAAAACCCAAATGCAAAATCTGCAAGAGGCAGCACTTTGGTAAGTGCAGGTTTGAATCCAACTCACAAACTCAATCGAAGCCTTTTGCATGTGGGTTATGCAAATCCAGGGAACACAAAACCGTGGATTGCAAGAAGATAAAGGATGCGACCTGCTATGGTTGCAATGAAAAAGGGCACATCAGGAGCAATTGCCCAAAATATGCCAAGAAGCCGGAAGAGGCTAAGAAGACCAATGCTAGGGTCTTCAGAATGAATGCTAAGGAAGCTGTCAAGGACGACAACGTGATAACAGGTACCTTTCTCGTAAATGATGTATACGCGAGAGTGTTACTTGATTCGGGCGCTGATAAGTCGTTTGTAGATGGTAAGTTTTGTGAATTGTTGAAACTGCCTGTTAGAACTTTAAGTGTGAATTATGAGGTGGAACTAGCAGATGGCACTTTAGAAACCGCTTCAACCTTATTAGATGGATGTTTCATATCCATTAAGAATCACTCTTTTCCTTTGTCCCTACTTCCTTTCAAACTAGCCGGATTCGACATAGTTTTGGGTATGGACTGGTTATCTCATAACCAGGCCCAGATTATTTGCAATAAGAAGCAAGTGAGGATCAAGACTTCGTCTGGTGAATCACTTACTATCCAGGGAGATACCCAGTATGGGCTGCCCGAGAAAATGTCTATACTCAAAGACTCAAAGTGTTTGAAGAAGGGCTGTGTCATCTACATGGCACAAGTGATTATTGATGAACCGAAACCCAAGATTGGAGAGATCCCAGTCATTTCTGAATACCCCGATGTATTTCCTGAAGAACTACCTGGTTTGCCACCAGATAGACAAGTGGAATTCAGAATCGACATTATTCCTGGATCAGCACCAGTTGCAAGGGCGCCTTATAGGTTGGCACCAACAGAGATGAAGGAATTGAGAACGCAGCTAGATGATTTGCTAGCCAAAGGTTTCATCAAACCTAGCTCGTCTCCGTGGGGAGCACCAGTTTTATTTGTCAAGAAGAAGGATGGATCGATGCGACTGTGCATCGACTACCGTGAACTTAATAAGGTTACTATCAAGAATAGGTATCCTTTGCCCAGAATCGACGATCTGTTCGATCAACTTCAAGGTGCAAGTTTCTTCTCGAAGATTGACTTAAGGTCAGGCTACCATCAATTGAAGGTTAGAGATGAAGATGTGCACAAAACAGCATTTAGGACTCGTTATGGTCATTACGAGTTCCTAGTGATGCCTTTTGGGCTCACTAATGCACCAGCCGCGTTCATGGATCTCATGAATCGTGTTTGCAAGCCGCACTTAGACAAATTCGTCATCGTCTTCATCGACGACATTCTCATCTACTCAAAGAACCAAGCTGACCATGAGAAGCATCTTCGATGCATACTGGATTTACTTCATAAAGAGAAGCTCCATGCCAAGTTCTCAAAATGTGAATTCTGGCTTCGAGCAGTCCAATTTCTTGGACATGTTGTTAGTGAGCGTGGTATCCAAGTAGATCCCGCTAAGGTGGAAGCTGTCATGAATTGGCACGAGCCAAAGACGCCTACAGAAATACGTAGCTTTCTAGGTTTGGCAGGATACTATAGGCGATTCATAGAAAACTTTTCAAGGATTGCTGCACCCCTGACTTCACTGACACGTAAGAAGATTAAGTTTGACTGGGGTCCTAAGCAGCAGGAATCCTTCGAAATTCTGAAACAGAAGTTGAGCAATGCTCCAGTACTGACATTGCCTGATGGAATAGAGGAGTTTGTAGTTTATTGTGATGCATCACACACCGGGATGGGATGTGTGCTTATGCAGAAAGGCAAAGTCATTGCCTATGCTTCACGTCAGTTAAAGGTGCACGAAAAGAATTACACCACCCACGACTTGGAGTTGGGTGCCGTTGTATTCGCACTAAAACTGTGGAGGCACTACTTATATGGAATCAAATGTGTGATCTATTCTGATCACAAGAGCCTTCAACATCTGTTCAACCAGAAGGACTTGAACATGAGGCAACGTCGTTGGATGGAAACTCTTAATGATTACGATTGTGAAATAAGATACCATCCCGGCAAAGCGAATGTAGTCGCCGATGCCTTGAGTCGGAAGGAGAGGGTGAAACCCATCCGAATCAATGCCAAGAGCATGGAAATAAAGAACAGTTTGATGGAAAGGTTGTTAGCTGCACAGAAGGAAGCTGTGTTGGAAGCTAACTATCCTAACGAAAAGCTAGGAGTCACTGAGGAGCAGCTATCTCTTAGTAAGGATGGAATTCTTAGATTGAATGGACGAATATGGTTCCAATTTATGGAGGACTCCGAGATGTTATCCTCCAGGAAGCCCACAGCTCTAAATATTCTGTTCATCCAGGAGCTGATAAAATGTACCATGATCTTAGAGCAAATTATTGGTGGATAGGCTTGAAGAAGTCTGTAGCTACCTATGTAGCTAAATGTTTGACGTGTGCGCAAGTCAAGGCAGAACATCAAAAACCGTCAGGTTTGCTACAACAGCCTGAACTTCCTACTTGGAAGTGGGAAATGGTAACTATGGATTTTATCACCAAGTTACCCAAAACCAGGAAAGGAAATGACACCATCTGGGTGATAGTTGACCGACTGACTAAGTCAGCACATTTCCTACCCATTAAGGAGACCTACAGCTCCGATATGTTAGCCCAACTGTACGTTGATAAGATTGTAGCCTTACACGGCATACCTGTAGCTATTATCTCTGACCGGGATACTAGGTACACGTCTCATTTCTGGAAAAGTTTCCAACAATCTTTGGGCACACGTTTGAACTTTAGTACGGCTTACCATCCACAGACTGACGGTCAGAGTGAGCGTACTATTCAAACGTTAGAAGACATGCTACGTGCATGTGCGATCGATTTGGGAGGAAGCTGGGATAAGAACCTGCCATTAATCGAATTCTCCTACAACAATAGCTACCATACCAGCATCAAGGCTGCGCCTTTTGAGGCATTATACGGTAGAAAGTGTAGATCACCAGTTTGTTGGGCGGAAGTTGGGGAAGTCCAGTTATCAGGACCAGAGATCGTGTTCGAAACGACGGACAAGATTGTCCAGATTCGAAACAATCTCCAAGCTGCCCGGAATAGGCAGAAGATTTATGCTGATCCAAATCGTAAGGATTTTCACTTCGAAGTAGGTGAAAAAGTTCTACTTAAAGTGTCACCCTGGAAGGGAGTGATGCGATTTGGTAAGAAGGGCAAACTAAGCCCGAGATACATAGGACCTTTCGAGGTTATCGAACGTGTCGGGTCAGTTGCCTACAAGTTGAACTTACCAGAAGAGCTCAGTGGAATTCACAATGTGTTCCACATCTGCAATCTAAAGAAGTGTTCTGCTGATGATTCACATGTCATGCCACATACAGATGTGCAAATAGATAAGAGCTTAACGTTTGTAGAAAAACCTTTGTCGATTGAAGATCGACAGGTAAGGAAGTTTCGAAGAAAGCACATACCTTTTGTAAAGGTCAAATGGGATGCCCGAAGAGGTCCCGAGTATACGTGGGAGTTGGAATCCACCATGAAAGAAAAATACCCTTATTTGTTTCAGTAAATCTCGGGTCGAGATTTATTTTAAGGGGGTGAGGATGTAACACCTCAGAAATTCGTGTTAAATAAATTAACGACACGTGTCATGTATGACAACAAGCGCTGTAAACCCGGACTTAATAACAATATTTTGGTAGGATTTAAAGATGGTGGTATGTTAATTTTACCTCTGAACGACCTCATATAAATCCCAAGACCAAATACTTATTATCGACATTTGATATAATCCGGTAAATGCCCACAATAATAGAATTCATGCACAAGAATGGAATTGATAATGCATGATGTGACTCCAACAATGAATTGAATGATAAACCGATGTTTTCGGATCTTGTATATGCAATCAAGTGAATTAATGGATGATGGTAGGGTATGTTACAGTATTAGACACTTATTGGAGGTCCCCTATTGATAAAATAAGTCAACAAGTCGTATATAACGGCTGCCCTTTCAAACCAACAGCAAACAACAAAATTCGGATCAGAGTAAGGCGTCGCGTAGCGCGACAGCCCCTCGCGCTACGCGAGGGTGTGCCCAGCGACAGCAGACCTGCAGTAGGCTGTTGTGTGCGATTGTGACCCCCTTAGCCGGTTTTTCTTGCACATGCATGGCCCCTAGACACCCCTACATGCTAGAGACATGTGTTTATCACTTGTGGCTGATCATAGACTCTTGTGTCAATTGATTGTGGTGTGTAAACCCACTATATAAAGGACCTTCAAGTGCAATTCATTCACACATCAATATTCAAGCATTCTGATTATTTGGGGAGCTTGCAAACTGATCAAGAGCCTTTCTAATCATCCATTAATCATCTAGTAAGTTGCCTAACCTTTCTAAATTAATTCTAGCTTAGTAATTAGCTTAAAAGTCAAACCGACGTAACTACGGTTTGACTTCGCGATTAATTAACGATAGCTCAGTCGTGTGTCGAATTAAAAGTACCATTAGATAGGTAATTATATGGGTATTAAACCCTTATAAGGGCAAGTACCAATTCCAGACCTAACTAGGTCGTTTGTCGGGTCAAACGTTGACCGAAAAAGTCAACAGAATTGCAAATTATGATTTAATACACGATTAATGATCCGAGAGGCGTGTAACCTGTTTTAACCTTAATATAACTTGGTAATAAGTATAAAAACTTGTCTACGCTTGCCCGACTCGACAAATTTCTGTTTAAACCCGGTTCGGAACCGAAAGGCGCAAAACTTTGACTTTTGCGTTGACTTCGGTTCTGACCCGTTTTAGTTGGAATTAGACATGCCTTAAAGTCTCATTAGGATTGGTTTACATGCTAGTATAAGTCTCTGTACTTGTTTCATTGATTATCCGATGCATGCACGCGTTTCCGTTAATCGTTTAAATTGGACCATAACGCCCTTATGACCTTACAACGAGAATTTTGAAAATGTGGAAGTACAATAATCTTAGTTACTGATTAATTAACATGTACGGAAATTTTCACGACAATCGGAGGTCTAGATTAGGAGATATGCGCATTAGCGTAAATAATAAGCTTTTTATTAATTAAACGGCGCGATTAACGCATAGCCTATCTAAACCCGATTTTCGGTACCAAAACTTTTACCCGCTGATGTTAAATAATATTTTAGGATTTTTGAAGATTTTTAATTATTTTTAGGCTGGTCTTAAGCTAGGCTTATCGCATTGATTCGGTTAATACCGAATATGCCCTTTTAGGCCATAAAACGAGTTTTACGAATCCGATTGATACCAATCCAATTGCCACTGATCTAAAATAATAAATATAGTATTTTGAACCTGTTTTGCTGATTAGAAAACTCAGATTGGTATTTTAACCCGTACGTCGCTTAAAACGGCTTTATACGCGTATTAAACGCATAGTTTAGTATTAAAACCATTCTGCCACGTAAGACTTAATACCATTAGACATAACCTGTTAAGTTAAGATGTTTTTCTGATTTAATCAGACCCGTATCTCAGTAGTACTATAAATCCCTTTTATGGTCGTTAAAATGACCAAAATACCCCTACGGGGCATAATTAGGGAATAAACTCGTTATGGGCATTATGGAAGATATCATAATGATATCACAACATATTTAAAGCGTATTAACTTAGGAAACCTGTTCGCGACCCTTTCGGTTACCCGTTACCCGTTATGCATTATACGCGTTCGGTTCGGTTTATGTAACTAGTTTGCATAAACTAGCCGAAACGGGTCAAACGATATCATTTTTATCTCAAAATCCAGAATGTGAATAGTAAACCCATATTAAACAAGTCCTCAACTTGTCGGGTCTAAATCACATTCTATCCGGTCTTCGCTTAATCGTGCGTACGAACCGTATCATTAAAACTAACCGGTCTAAGCTTAAGCTTAATTAAAGACCCGTTAGTATTCTAATAGGTTATATTAAACCTTCGTTCCAGATTAGGAGAACCAGTAAAAGCTATTTGCAGTTTATTCAAATAAGGATTTATACTTGCAAAGGTAAATACTTTTAACTTATTTTCCCTATACGGGCTTGGGGTACGGTATATAAAATACCGCTTGGTCGGGACGTTGAATCTTTGATTGAATGTATGATAATGAAAGTATTGAGACGTCTCGTTTAACATTGTTTTGTTTACTTAAAGCCTTTGGGGGGTTAATGACCGTGTCCCGGATATCCCTGGCATCATTTTACGAAATGGCCACGACCTCAGCACTCAGGTGTAGGCGTGCACCTGTTAGTGTCTCATAAATAAAGTGGTGTGTTAATTGATCTTTAACCCAGCTCGACCCGGGCTACTGAACGCATAAGGAACATGTAAATCCATACAAGTATTATATATTTAAATAATTATCCCAAGTTATAAAATATTATTTGTGCCTTGTGCCTTAAATGCATTTTCTTAAACTCTTTTCAAAATGAGTCGGTTGATTGTATTTACCAGTGTAAACTGACGTATTTTCTTAAAAGGTTAAGTGCAGGTACTACGCGAAATAGGCTGGCATGTCTCCTAGCATCCACATTAAGTCTCGCCAGCTTGGATGTCATAAACTGTTGAACATTTGTTTCCTTTCTATTTGGATCTACCTGTGGATTATATTCGACTAATTGTAATACTTAATATTACAATATCGGTTGGTTGAATTAAATCTATACTTTGCTTCCGCTGTGCATTTAAATATTGTGTTGTTTGACTATTATGTTGCCAACCACGTCACGATACTCCCTTACCGGGCCCACCGGTGACACGTGGAAATTCGGGGTGTGACATTTGGTTTGTTTTATTTTTTTTCCAGTACTATGTTTGTTTTAAAACAATTTACATTCCGTTTGTTTACATTCAGCACTTAGTTTAACTTTTTAAATTTATGTGTGTTTAAATAATTATTACTTGTGAATAACTGTTTTATTTTTGATTGGCTATTTTAGAAAGTGAAAAAAAAATAAAAAATATGCGGATTCAAGAAATACAAACAGGGTTGAAATGACTACACCACAAAGTCTACTTACACGAATCAAATCAAACTCTGAGGGAGTACATCTTTCCCTTTTCACATTATTAGTCTAGCTCATGATAATTGCTTAACTAAATATGTATTTCACATTGGGGACAATGTGAAGTTCAAGTGTGGGGAGGGGTTAAAAAGATTGTTAAAATCGTTTGTCCTTAAATGCTTAATTTTTGTACAAATTTAAAAAAAAAGTTAAATTAGCTTGTTTGTAAATAATTTTGTACATATTTGATTTATTCTTAACTGATAATTATACAAATGAGAAAATATTAAAGTAATTTTCATAAATAAATTTTTTACAATTATTCATAAATTTGCATCTAAAATACACACCCAATTAGTGAGTTTTGAGCCATTCGAAAAGCATTCATCATATGCTTTAAACTTCATTTTGTTGAGCGTGCCACATAATAGTATACATTTCAGAACTTGTCTTGAATATACTTGTTTAAATCATTAACTGTAAAAATTATATAAAAATAATAGAGGCAATAGGATACAAACATGTGTTTACCCTTCCTTGTTAAATATATATATGTATATATATATATATATATATATATTCGTTTCTTGTCTTCTTTTCTGTAAGTTGTTATTGAAAAACCAAAAAAATAAATTATCCAATAGTAAACCATGTTGAGCCTTTTCCTTTTCATTTGTTTTAACCCATGTGTGAAATCCGGTTTAGTATAATTTTTCCTTTTATAGGAATTTAGTTTGGTCTTTTACCGGCAGACCTATAAAGAACTGGACATGCATTCATTTGATTTAAATTTGCTTTGCTGCTTACAATTCGCGAAACCAAGCTTATCTTCGGAGATTAGGGAGAATATATTTCACCTAAGTGGAGAAGTTAGAAAAAAGTGGCGACAACAAGAACAAACGCCACCATTTTGTGGGACATCCAAAAGTGCAATGAAAAGAAGAGCAAAACGATACGACAAATGCATTGGATGTGGAAACTGGTCTCACAAAGGAAGATGTAGAAAAAGTCAAACTGAATCCCAACATGAATATACACTTCTAATGAGGGTGGGGGCTATTAGGCTCAATGTCGAACGGTCCATTAGAGTTGGAAGTAATGTTCACTACAGGATAAAGGAAGACATACGACACATCAAAGATAAAACCGGTCTTGACAATCTGACCTTAAAAGAGTCACTTGGTTTGTGAATACGTGTGAAAAAAAATAATAATAAAAAAAATGAGTGATTTTAAATTTTGTGTGAGGTTTGCTAGGATAATTTGCTAGACCGGATTGAAACACTTCACCCAGTAAATATCCATTCCTACCTTTAAACCTTAGCCAAGTTACAACCCACAATAAAAGTCCTCTTGATTTATATAAATTTTTATGTGTTAAATGGTAAAGATGAGATTTCATTACAAGCCTATGAAAATGTTACTATATGACCTGGCTTTTGAGTTATCACAGAAAATTACTAGTGCACAATTCACTTGTTTACACCAGTGAGCCGAGGGAAGTACATCAAAGATGCAAGTAAGTGAATAATTAGTGTTAAAAACGCTATTTATTTTTGAATGATTGCATTAAGTTTTCTCATTGCTATCATTATTAGTTAATTTTAAAACATCTATGTACATTATTGTGTGTTTAAATTTCTTTTCTTAAAAGTTTGTACAGAGTTTTGCTTAGGGACAAGCAAAAGTTTAAGTGTGGGGAGGTTTGATATACGATAAATTATACATGTTTTTATACCCCAAAAACACTTCCGTTTTAAGCGTTTTTGACCGAAATCGCTATGTTAAGAACTAAATTCAGTAATTATACAATTTCAGGTCTTAAACGGAGCATAAAATGAAAATCTGACGAAAAACGGACACTTCCGAAGCATTTCTGATCAAACGGGCCAAAACCAAGATTCGGACCGGAGATGCACGACCGTTCCATCATCCGAACGATCATGCGGGTCCGAAATCAAGCAGTCCATCCGGAGATGCACATCCGTGCGAACAACCGTTCAAGCCCATTACCGGATTCGAACGACCGTGCAAGCCAAAGAACGCCCGTTCCCCTTTTCTGACTAGACATCCACCAAGTCGGCCACCCTACTGTCGGAACCAAGTGCGATCTATGTAAGCAATGATGTCATCGGTATTGCACGGCCGTGCAATACGCCGCACGACCGTGCGATACTTGATTTTTTCCCTATAAATAGCCCATTAGAGTTCAAGCAGAATGTTGGATTTTTCTCTGAAAATATGACGATCCTAGAGGTCCGGGACAGTTCTGATGAAGTCTTGTTCAAGTCTCGAGGTCGTTTTGAAGCTTAAATCATCCACCCCGTCAATTCAGTGCATGTTTATGGTTCGATTCCGTGTTCTTTAATATGTAGTCTAATCATTGTGCATGTTATTGGGCTGATGTATAGTTTGTTTATACAGTTTGTGTATATAGTAATTGTGAACTTGTTTCTTGAATAATCTTTGTATTGTAATCTTGTTTGTGTGAAACCCAAGTACTTGTTTATGTTTGAATCTTCATGATTGTATAATTGAATGTTTCATTGATGTTGTGTTCTTGATTATATTTGATTATATTGGGTAATGAATATGTGGTAATTTGGATGTTAAATACCTCTTGATTATTCACTTATTTGTAAATTCTGTTTACACCATGAGACCTAACCCGGAGATTGGTATTACACGATATATGTCTTATTTTGATTAAGAGTACTTTCCTACACATAAGGGTTCTAATGAATTATATGGTGTTGATTACATGTTCTTGCATGCGGTCAATGATCCTTGTTTAGTAGTTTTGGTCTGAAATTACTAACTTGGTAGATTTGTATTCAAGACTTGTAAAGGTGAAATTATTTATTATATGATCTACATAAATGCTTATCTTCGTGGCTGTATTGTGACCATCGGTATTGCTTTCTTTGATAAGTGAGGTTAGAAAACTCTTAACGGATGACTAATCTATCTTTAAAGATTCACATAAATTCAGTAGCTCGCTAATGCATGATTTTAGGTAAGTTAAGATGGGACCTTCGTCTTAACTCTCCGAAGAATTATTACGTTAGAAAATTCCGAAAGGTGACTAGCTGTCTTGCAATTGGAAAATTGATTAAGTGCTTTGATGACATACATGATAGATAACATGTTTAGGTTATTTGTGAAATAAGATATTTGTTATATTTATATTTTTACTTTCAGTTAATTTAGTTTAACAACCAATCAATTATTTCTTCCTTTGGTAAAATAATAATAAAGATTCAGTACATATAACACCTTTTGTTCCTTGGGACGATATCTGGCTCTTACCAATACTTTACTGCATATGTGACGGGATACACTTGTCCTTTGTTGTGTGTGTTTAAATGTTAAGGTATAAACCATTTTTATAAATATAAAACTCAAGTTCGTGTGGAAAATCACTATGTAAATATATACATAAACGCACTCGCACCAGTACAAGTGGCAGTGATTGTGTGGTTATTTGTGGTGGTGAAGTGTCATCATCTAGGACAACATTGGTTACCCTTCTCCTTTTGGGTTGAGCAGAGGTTGGTGGTGTTTTGATGGATTGAGTGGTAGTGATTTGAGTGGAAGGTTGCTGACTAACAGTTGTTGGAACAACTGGTGTTTCAGCCACCGTTGTCATTACAACAGATGATGTGTCATCTGAAGTCTTCTGCTTTTTAGTAGGAGATGATGATGGTGATGAAGTTGTTTTTGGTGGTGAGGTGATTTTTGGTGGTGATGATGTTTTTGGTGAGGCAGTGGTTGAAGTGGGAGCAGTAGTTGTTGGAACAACTGGTGTTTCAACCACTATTGTCATTACAACAGATGATGTGTCATCTGAAGTCTTCTGCTTTTTAGCAGGAGATGATGGTGGTGATGAAGTTGTTTTTGGTGGTGAGGTGATTTTTGGTGGTGATGATGTTTTTGGTGAGGCAGTGGTTGAAGTGGGAGCAGTAAGATGTACCAAGATTTAAGGAATAATTTCTGGTGGATAAGAATGAAAAAGGACATAGCTAAATATGTTTCTAAGTGTCTTACTTGTTCACAAGTTAAGGCAGAACACTAGAAACCTTCGGGTCTACTTCAACAATTAGAAATGCCTGTATGGAAATGGGAACTCATAACAATGGACTTTGTTACTTAGTTACCCAAAACCAGAAAAGGTAATGATGCAATTTGGGTAATTGTAGATCGATTAACCAAGTCAGCTCATTTTCTACCCATGAAGGAAACCTTTAGCATGGAAAGGTTAGCCAAGTTGTATGTAGACGAAGTAGTGTCCTTACATGGAATTCCACTCTCCATTGTATCAGATAGGGATAGTCGTTTCACTTCCCATTTCTGGACAAGTTTCCAGGAAGCAATGGGAACCCGACTAAATTTAAGTACGGCATATCATCCTTAAACAGACGAGCAAAGTGAAAGGACGATACAAACCCTGGAAGATATGCTCCGAGGATGTGTGATAGATTTTGGTGAAAACTGGGACGATCACTTACCTTTGATCGAATTCTCCTATAACAATAGTTATCATGCAAGCATTAAAACTGCCCCATTCGAAGCACTGTATGGACGAAAGTGCAGAACTCCAGTTTGCTGGGCAGAAATAGGAGAAAGTCAATTATCAGGTCCTGAAATTGTGCAAGAGACCACCGACAAGATCACTCAGATCAAGGAACGACTGAAGACTGCTCAAGATCGCCAGAAGAGCTATGCCGACAATCGACGTAAGCCACTAGAATTTCGAGTCGGAGATAGAGTACTCTTGAAAATTTCTCCTTGGAAAGGAATAGTTCGGTTCGGTAAGAAAGGAAAGTTAAGTCCACGATACGTAGGACCATTTTCAGTGATCCAACGTATAGGACCAGTTGCATATCGCTTACAACTACCAGAAGAGTTAGCTAGAGTACATGACGTATTTCATGTATCCAATCTCAAGAAATGTTTATCAGATGAATCATTGGTAGTACCTCTTCAGGATATAGAGGTAAATGAAAGGTTAAAATTCGTAGAGAAACCACTACAAATAGAAGATAGAAAGATCAAGTTTCTCAAGCACAAGCGATTGGTACTAGTCAAAGTCAAGTGGGATTCAAAACGAGGACCCAAATACACTTGGGAGCTGGAAGCGGAAATGAAGCGAAAGTATCGTCACTTATTCCAGTAAATCTCGAGGACGAGATTTTAAATAAGGTGGGGAGGATGTAAGGACTCCCAAATTTTTCCCAAAATAACCCGGAAGTAAAAACCCGGACCCCTGAAACCCCACTGTGCATGAAAAACTAAAAAAATCAAAATTTGTGGGTTTCAGGCGGGCCGCGTAAGAGTAAACATAGTCTTACGCGGGCCGCGTCAAGATGTGGTTTGACCGGATAAGCATCCGAGCCACGCGTTGACCAGCTGGCAAGCCTACCCGTGACACACCAAGCCTACTCGTAGACTAGGTTGCCCTCTCGGGCCGCGTAAGTTTAAGAAAAGGTTTACGTGGGCCGCGTGAACCTTAAATTTCAGCTATAAATAGCTTGGTTCCTGAGCACTTCGATTGTGTTGACGAAACTTTCAAAATCATTTCTATTCTGCTCGAATATTACTCTCAAATTAGTGAAGTGCTGCTACGATACCGGGTATTAACTCGATCGCTGCTACGATTCAATGTCCGATCGATTGAAACTATCCGATGAATGTTTAAGTGCTGCTCAAATTGGGTTTATACTTTGTCATTCGTCGTGAATTCGATGGATGTTTAAGTATTGCACTTTGTCATTCGTCGTGAGGGTTTAATCTCGTGAGTTATCATAAATGCTGTATTAGTTACTGACCTAGTTCGTGTGCATTGTTATTTAAATTAGGTTATCAGGCTAATCAGTTGGCTAAACTCTGCCCGCATAAATCTGCAAAGTGAGTCATTCTCTTTTTATCAAATTGCTTTATAAAACTTTATTTATTTTCAAAGTTATAATTACAGGGATTAAGTCTTTTTAATCTCCAAATTACAGCTGGTATGTGCGGTTTTGTATACATTACTTGATAACCGTCACCATTGGACTACGGGTTAGCCAAGGGGTGATATGACCATAGTCACAGACACCATTGGACAACGAGATAGCCAATAGGTGGTCGAGTGACAAATACCGTTGGGTAGATGGTTGATATATATAAACATTGTAATGATCTTAATAATGTAAATTATAACAATGTGTCGTTTTAAGCAAAAAGAATGATTCACCAGTATTTCCCCGCTGACAAAACCTTTTTCAAACATGTTTCAGATGATCTGTTGTGATCCAGGAAAAAGTGCCGCGAAGCACTACAAGCTTAAGGAAGTGGCTCAATATAAATAAAGAAACATGTTTTGTAAAATAAGGATTTCCCAGTGAAATCACTTTATTGTAAACTACCGGGGTTTTATCCCGAATGATGAAATAAAATAAATCAGGCATTTTTAGTTTTAAAAAGAGATCCTGCTAAAATCTTCTGCTGTCAACTCTATTAAATAAATACCACGGGATTTCTGTCCAGCGGCTCCTGAACCGGGTCAAACCAGGCCAGGGGCCGTGACAGAAAAAGGTGGTATCAGAGCCACTGATTTAAGCTAATAAAGTATTTAGAAATACTTAATTTTACTGATTTCCATTTCTGTGATTATATGTTTTATTATTTGAATATTTGTTTACAGTATGGGTAAACAAAGACTTTCAGACATCTATCGTCAATTAGATAGTGCACCAAAAGATAAGGGATCATCATCCTCAAAACGTTCAGTAAATACTGAGGAAGGAATATTTGTTCGTAAAGCCCAGTTTGAGAAACCACTTTCTCCTAATAAAAGAAGTTTGATTATTAGGAAAAGTTAAGAGAAAATAAAGAAGCCACAACCAAAAGAAGTAAGGATGCCTAAGGAGACACAGGAAATAGGCAATTACCCACCCTGGGAAGATGAATTAGATGAAAAATGGGCAGACCTCTATATGTTAGCCACTGTAGCAGTAAATGCAAAGTTTTAAATACCCTGATCCAGTATTAGCACCCATATCAATCCAGAAACACTAAAAATTTTACCTAGTAAATAAATAAGTTTACAATAAACCCTAGTATGTTTTAATTTTCAGTTGTCCTTTGTATTAAATTAGTCACACGGTATGCAATAATACTTGAATGTTTATCTATGAAATTTTATTGTAAAATTTTAACTTAGCATTTTGTGTTCATTTTTGCATATATGCTAAACAGTATGAATGAGTTATCTGAAGCCCTTCAGAATCTCAATCTTTATCCTGTGAAAGTAGAAGTCTCCAAAGACTTTACTGGTTACATCGCCGATGTGGAGGAACCTATGGATTTCAAGCTCCACCTCCGGAGAAACCAAAGCCTAAGAAAAGAAGAAGATTTGTAGGATGGAGGCGTGTACGCAGGAGGAAACCAGCGACCAAGAAAATTCCCAAAATAGAGAATCCCATGGATAAAGGAAAAGGAAAAGGGATCGAGATTGAGGAAAATAACAGGCAAGTAGAAATGAAAATTGGGGAAGTTCTAAGCAAGTCGAGGATTTGCCATTTTAGGAAGAATTAGATCGCCTACTAGCAAGATGTGATATTATTAGACCTATCAACACCAACCTCTACCCTTATCCTGCTGAAACCCAATTTCCAATAAACTTAGAACCAGCCATTCCAGACCCTCTGATCCACACCCAACCTCTAGGAGAAATGAATGAGTGGTGGACTAACGACTGGCAGTTTCAAAACCTCCTTAATAATCCTTATACCTTTTTCCCTCAACTTGACCCAGAACCTGCACCAAACCCGCTAATGAGTAATGAAAACCTAGCTGAACTCCGCCATTTTGGCGAAGAGTTGATAGATGCGGGGAATAGAATCCGGGGAATAGGAGAACAAATCTCCCGGAAGTATGATGAGAGGGAGCATTGTTTCTAAGAAGATAGCTGACGAGAAATAGTGGGGTTGTGAAACTGTGATTGTATAATAATAATAGTAGTAAAATATAACTATGTAAAATAACTAAAAATAAAACTTGTGTAAAATAATAGTGTGTACGGATGCCTAATATAAAGTAAAAGAAATGGACGTCGAGAAATCGACAATTTTGGCTATACGTGTGTTGTATTATGTGATTGTTTGCATATCGCTATTATTTATTTTATGCTAATAATTTATATATATATATTAAATTACCAGATGGAACTTGCTAATAATGAACCAGTGAATGAAGTAAACCAATCTGAGCAAAATCATGAAGATCAATTTATGACTAGGCAAGATATCGAGAATATAGTTGCTCAAGGAATAGCCAATGCTATTCCAGCAATCCTTGCTGCTGCCCAGAAACCTATTGAACCTCAACAAATTATTCCTAGTAAACGTACTCAAGAAGATAACTTCAGTAATAGTGTAAACGGAGGCGGCAACCATACTAATCACGATAATGATCCATGGCAGGCCCCACTCCCTAAGAAAATGAAAGCTGCAACGCCTGGTTGCACTTACAAAGAATTTCTTGCTTGTAAACCAGCTGAATTTGCAGGCAATGAAGGGGCGACTGCGGCACTGCGTTGGTTGGAGAAAACTGAAGCAGTAATTATGATAAGTAAATGTGCTGAAGAGGACAAGGTTATGTATGCATCGCATCTTTTTAAAGAAGGGGCGCTAGAATGGTGGAATACGGTACTTCAAGCCAAAGGAAGAAATAAGGCCTATGCCATGAGTTGGGAATAATTTAAACAACTAATAGAAAGAAAATTATGTCCAGAATACGAAAAAGAACAAATGGCAAATAAATTCCTGAACCATCGGATGGTGGGTGTAGACTGTCGAGAATATACTTCGAGATTCTTCGAATATGCTAGAGTAGTACCAACACTGGCTTCGCCAGAACCGGTACTCATTTCTCTCTATATTTGGGGATTGATTGGCGAAATCCGTAATATCGTTAAAGCTGCGAGACCTCGCACTATTGACGATGCGGTAGAATTAGCTAACACCCTAACCGATGAGCTGGTACGCACAAGAGAAGAAAATCGGAAGAAGGAATTGGCTCAGAAAATTACCCAAGGAATTCGTGTGGGTAATAATAGCAAATTCAAAAAGAGGGGAACCGGGCAATCTTCCACTCCGCCTTTCTGTAAGAATTGCATAAAGAAACATTTTGGAAAATGCAATGAAACCTGCAACTTTTGCAAGGTTGTAGGACATCGTGAGGAAGATTGTAGAAAGAAGACCAGGATCTGCTATAACTGTGGAGAAGTTGGGCATTTCAGACCTGAATGCCCCAAATTGGTCAACCCAGCAGACAACAAAGCCAAGACGGCCGACGGAGCTACTAAGAAGAATGCCAGAGCATTCCAGCTGACCACTCAAGAAGCAGAACTCATTCCAGATGTGATAGCTGGTACGTTCTTAGTTCATAACGTGTATGCAAAAGTATTATTTGACTCTGGTGCAAACCAAAGTTTTATCAATACTTTATTCTGCCAAGCTCTTAATTTACCCTTGACCAACCTTAGGCAGATTTTTACAGTCGAAACGGCAGATGGAAATTCTGTTAACATAGATAAGGTTTTGCAAGAAGGAAAGATAGAACTCTTAGGCCATAAATTTTCTGCAAACCTGTTACCTATGAATTTAGTAGGATTCGATGTTGTGTTAGGAATGGATTGGTTAGTAGCCAACCATGCTCGAATTCTCTGTGATAAAAACTCCATAGAAATTCATACACCCACAGGAGAATTAGTGGTGATTACAGGAGATAAGCCACGAAAGCCACTGAAATTCATTTCAATAATGAAGTTGGCCAGTTATTCAAGAAAACAAGAAATGGTGTATATGATTTCCGTAGTTATTAACACGAAAAATAAGGAACTTAAAGAAATTCCTATGGTAGCAGAATACTCGGATGTTTTCCCAGAAGAACTACCTGGATTACCACCTGATAGGGAAGTAGAATTTAGAATTCATTTAATTCCTGGAACTACACCGATAGCCAAGGCACCTTATCGGTTAGCACCCACAGAAATGCTAGAACTGAAAAAGCAATTAGATGAATTACTAAGTAAAGGTTTTATACAACCTAGTTCATCCCCATGGGGAGCACCAGTGTTGTTTGTGAAAAAGAAAGATGGGTCAATGAGAATGTGTATTAATTATCGAGAATTGAATAAGGTTACAATTAAGAATCGATACCCATTACCTAGAATTGGTGACCTCTTTGATCAACTTCAAGGAGCTAGATATTTTTCTAAGATTGACTTACGCTCCGGATACCATCAGTTGAAAGTACAAGAAGAAGATATACCTAAAACTGCTTTCAGAACTAGGTATGGTCATTATGAGTTTACAGTCATTCCCTTCGGACTAACGAATGCACCTGCAGCATTTATGGACATGATGAATAGGATCTGTAAACCGTATTTGGATAAATTTGTAATTGTCTTCATTGACGATATACTTATTTATTCCAAAAATCAGGACGAGAATTGTCAGCACCTGCATGCACTCTTAACTTTGTTAAGAAAAGAAAAGCTTTATGCCAAATTCTCGAAATGTGAATTCTGGCTACAGGAAGTGCAATTTTTAGGACATGTGGTGAATCACGAAGGTATTCGTGTAGATCCCTCCAAAATAGAAGCAATTACCAAATGGAAGGTTCCACAAACAGCTATGGAAGTTAGAAGCTTTTTAGGATTAGCTGGATACTATAGGCGCTTTATTAAGGATTTTTCTAAAATAGCGGTGCCATTAACTAAGCTAACCTGTAAAGCAGTTAAGTTTGAATGGGGACCCAGACAAGAAGAGGCCTTTAGGATTTTGAAGCAAAAGTTAACAAATGCCCCAATCCTAGCCTTACCAGAAGGAACTGAAGATTTTGAAGTATATTGTGATGCTTCAAAACTAGGATTAGGATGTGTGCTAATGCAACGAAAGAAGGTAATTGTGTATGCCTCAATGCAATTGAAAAAGCACGAGGAAAAATATACGACTCATGACCTAGAGTTAGGAGCCATAATTTTTGCCCTTAAGAATTGGAGACATTATCTGTATGGAAGTAAGTTTACTATCTATACGGATCATAAAAGTTTAAGGTACATATTTGGGCAAAAAGAGTTAAACATGAGGCAAAGGAGATGGATGGAAATACTAAGCGACTACGACTGTGATATTCAGTATCACGAAGGAAAGGCAAACGTAGTTGCAGATGCCTTAAGTCGTAATTATCATGAGAAACAACGACGAATTATTGCTCTTAGATTAAATCTACAGTTAGATTTAATGGAACAATTAAAGAATATTCAGGAAACAGCGATCAAGGATGATGCTGAAGGAATGAAAGGAAGAATAAAGGAATTAGTGCAAGGAGCTGATGGAATTTGGAGATTCCACAAGAGAAGAATTTGGGTACCTAAGCAAGGAGAATTAAGAGATAAGATTTTAGAAGAAACTCATAAATCTAGGTATACTGTGCATCCCGGTAACAATAAGATGTACCAAGATTTAAGGAATAATTTCTGGTGGATAGGAATGAAAAAGGACATAGCTAAATATGTTTCTAAGTGTCTTACTTGTTCACAAGTTAAGGCAGAACACCAGAAACCTTCGGGTCTACTTCAACAATTAGAAATGCCCGTATGGAAATGGGAACTCATAACAATGGACTTTGTTACTAAGTTACCCAAAACCAGAAAAGGTAATGATGTAATTTGGGTAATTGTAGATCGATTAACCAAGTCAGCTCATTTTCTACCCATGAAGGAAACCTTTAGCATGGAAAGGCTAGCCAAGTTGTATGTAGACGAAGTAGTGTCCTTACATGGAGTTCCACTCTCCATTGTATCAGATAGGGATAGTCGTTTCACTTCCCATTTCTGGACAAGTTTCCAGGAAGCAATGGGAACCCGACTAAATTTAAGTACGGCATATCATCCTCAAATAGACGGGCAAAGTGAAAGGACGATACAAACCCTGGAAGATATGCTCCGAGGATGTGTGATAGATTTTGGTGGAAACTGGGACGATCACTTACCTTTGATCGAATTCTCCTATAACAATAGTTATCATGCAAGCATTAAAACTGCCCCATTCGAAGCACTGTATGGACGAAAGTGCAGAACTCCAGTTTGCTGGACAGAAATAGGAGAAAGTCAATTATCAGGTCCTGAAATTGTGTAAGAGACCACCGACAAGATCACTCAGATCAAGGAACGACTGAAGACTGCTCGAGATCGCCAGAAGAGCTATGCCGACAATCGACGTAAGCCACTAGAATTTCGAGTCGGAGATAGAGTAATCTTGAAAGTTTCTCCTTGGAAAGGAATAGTTCGGTTCGGTAAGAAAGGAAAGTTAAGTCTACGATACGTAGGACCATTTTCAGTGATCCAACGTATAGGACCAGTTGCATATCGCTTACAACTACCAGAAGAGTTAGCTGGAGTACATGACGTATTTCATGTATCCAATCTCAAGAAATGTTTATCAGATGAATCATTGGTAGTACATCTTCAGGATATAGAGGTAAATGAAAAGTTAAAATTCGTATAGAAACCACTACAAATAGAAGACAGAAAGATCAAGTTTCTCAAGCACAAGCGGT
Organism: Helianthus tuberosus; assembly: GCA_030545235.1. Taxonomy (NCBI): domain Eukaryota; kingdom Viridiplantae; phylum Streptophyta; class Magnoliopsida; order Asterales; family Asteraceae; genus Helianthus; species Helianthus tuberosus. The sequence continues at coordinate 41,719,478 of CM060448.1, read as the reverse complement.
TGGTACTAGTCAAAGTCAAGTGGGATTCAAAACGAGGACCCAAATACACTTGGGAGCTGAAATCGGAAATGAAGCGAAAGTATCCTCACTTATTCCAGTAAATCTTGAGGACGAGATTTTAAATAAGGTGGGGAGGATGTAAGGACTCTCAAAATTTTCCCAAAATAACCCGGAAGTAAAAACCCGGACCCCTGAAACCCCACTGTGCATGAATAACTAAAAAAAATCAAAATTTGTGGGTTTCAAGCGGGCCGTGTAAGAGTAAACATAGTCTTACGCGGGCCGCCTCAAGATGTGGTTTGACCGGATAAGCATCCGAGCCACGCGTTGACCGCTGGCAAGCCTACCCGTGACACACCAAGCCTACTCGTAGACTAGGTTGCCCTCGCGGGCCGCGTAAGTTTAAGAAAAGGTTTACGCGGGCCGCGTGAACCTTAAATTTCAGCTATAAATAGCTTGGTTCCTGAGCAGTTCGATTGTGTCGACGAAACTTTTAAAATCATTTCTATTCTGCTCGAATATTACTCTCAAATTAGTGAAGTGCTGCTACGATACCGGGTATTAACTCGATCGCTGCTACGATTCAATGTCCGATCGATTGAAACTATCCGATGAATGTTTAAGTGCTACTCAAATTGGGTTTATACTTTGTCATTCGTCGTGAATTCGATGGATGTTTAAGTATTGCACTTTGTCATTCATCGTGAGGGTTTAATCTCGTGAGTTATCGTAAATGCAGTATTAGTTACTGACCTAGTTCGTGTGCATTGTTATTTAAATTAGGTTTTCAGGCTAATCAGTAGGCTAAACTCTGCCCGCATAAATCTGCAAAGTGAGTCATTCTCTTTTTATCAAATTGCTTTATAAAACTTTATTTATTTTCAAAGTTATAATTACAGGGATTAAGTCTTTGTAATCTCCAGATTACAGCCGGTATGTGGGGTTTTGTACACAATACTTGATAACCGTCACCATTGGACAACGGGTTAGCCAAGGGGTGATATGACCATAGTCACAGACACCATTGGACAACGAGATAGCCAATAGGTGGTCGAGTGACAAATACCGTTGGGTAGATGGTTGATATATATAAACATTGTAATCGATCTTAATACTGTAAATTATAACAATGCGTCGTTTTAAGCAAAAAGAATGATTCACCAGTATTTCCCCGCTGACAAAACCTTTTTCAAACATGTTTCAGGTGATCTGTTGTGATCCAGGAAAAAGTGCCGCGAAGCACTACAAGCTTAAGGAAGTGCTCAATATAAATAAAGAAACATGTTTTGTAAAATAAGGATTTCCCTGTGAAATCACTTTATTGTAAACTACCGAGGTTTTATCCCGAATGATGAAATAAAATAAATCAGGCATTTTCAGTTTTAAAAAGAGATCATGCTAAAATCTTCCGCTGTCAACTCTATTAAATAAATACCACGGGATTTCTGTCCAGCGGCTCCTGAACCGGGTCAAACCGGGCCGGGGGCCGTGACATGGGTTGTCCATAAAGATGATAGAGGGAGGAGCAGTGCCAGTGGTGTTTAGTAAATGGGCCTTGATTGCCTTGATATCTGCCTGGGTGTCTTTAAACCTTGCTTCCATGAGATTTCTGATCTTTTGAACTTGTATCTCATGTTGCTGATCAGCTAATTCTCTTTGGTGGTGTAGCAGAGGTTGAAACAAACTCCACAACTTATTTGGAGTGGGAGCAGATGAAGGAGCAGCTGTTGGAGTTGGTGCAGCAGTGGGTGGTACCTTTTGTGCTTTCAACAACTGTTGCAGCATGTCTTTGATTTTTGCCACAGATGTATGAAGCTTGTCAACTCTATCCGTCAATTCTCGGTACATTAAACCATCACCCAACTTAATGGGATCATTTGATTTCCCACTAACAGTGGTTGTATCAGTGGTTGCCTTAGGAAAATTTTCCCAAAAGTCATCCAATGATGCCCCTTGTTCTCGGTACTGGGGACTTCTTTCCTCAGCAATTGATAACCTTTTAAATGTACCAGTGGTTGGAACAAACACACCAGTGGTTATCAGAGTTGCTGGAGAGGAAATTGCCTTCAAGGAAGTCTGATTTATGAAACAACTGGCCAGGTGTAGATCAGTGGATCCAACACCTATAGTTGCTGCTTCGCTTGAATTACTGACAGGAAGTACTTGTACATCCTGCAGTGTAACCTCCTCTGGTGTTGCTGGGGGGTTAGCAATGATAGGGAGTTCAGACTCAGTCACTTGTGGTGGCATGCACGTAGTGATAGGTGGTTGAGAGGAACTGATTTCTGTCTGAGCTATATCAACTGCATCCAACAAAAGTTTTGTTTGTGCAGGAATTTGAGAGGTGAGTATGGGTGTGGAAAGAGAATTTGCCCCGGGTAGTGGGCTATGGATGATAGGATCAAGTGATTCTAGAGCATCATAATTTGGTGTCCCGGTTCTTACAACCTGTTCTTTTTGAGAAGAAGCAGGAGGAGTTTGAGGCTCGGGTTGAGATCTTTCTACCATCTGTTGTGAGGAAGTAACAACAGTGGTTTCTAGTGATTTTTGTGTTGTCACTGGCAGTTGCTCTGGGATCTTATCTTCCAGAGTTGCCTTTGTTTTAGATTTGGGGGGCTTTTTTTTTCTTTTGTCTTGGTCTTTTGGTGGATTTAGGTGTGGGTTTCACAACAGTTGTTTTGCTGCTGTGATCACCTTGAGCAGTGGGCTCAGCAGCAGGTGCCTGAGGAGCAGTGGTAGCTGCTAAAGTCTGCTTAGGAGCCTCTGCTTGTGTTTTGGACACTTTTGATAGCCTTGTAAATGTTTCAGGTGTAAGGCCATTTATTTGAAAAGGTTCACCCTGGATGAGTACATGAGCATCATCCTTTCCAAATTTCTTTCGAAAATAAAAGCTTAGGAACCTTGGAAATAGTAAAAATGATTTGCCAGTAACATTTTTGACCAAGTTATCAAAGATCTCCTGGGAATAGTTAAAGTTTACCCCATGCAAGATAGCGTAACCCAGGTATTGGATCTTTAATGGAATTTCATTGAAAGCAGTGGTCTTATTAGAAACACACATTAAGAGGGTATGAAACAAAAACCTTGTGGCAGGGGGAAAACTGCCTTTTTGCAAAGTGTCTTTTTTCATTTCCTTGGCATACCCTCTTTCTAAAAAATCTGTTTGATACTCTATTTTAAGGAAAGAAGTTTTACCTTGAAGATCATTGAGTTCAAACACTTCAGAGATGGTTTATGGTGTGATTTTAACTTTAACACCCTTTATCGAGGAATTGATGGCTATGGGTGTTTCATCTTGAGATTCAAGTTTTGCATTTTTCCAAAATTCCCTCTGGGTTGCCTAGTAAATCAGAGCATCAGAAGTCAATAAAGTTTTGTACTTTGAAGACGAAAGAGCATCTATGACGGAATTAAAGGTTTCAGTGTTACTTGGTTTTGTCAACAGACCTAAGTAGTTATGGGGAGCTTTGTATGGAATTTCTATGGCCTTTTGAGTGGATTTCTCAGATGATGAAGACGGTGATTTTGCCATTTGAGGAAGAAGGACGATGAGGAACTTTGAGAGAAATGAAGGATAACTGCTTTGAGAAAGGAATTTTGAATTCGATTCGACAGTAAAAACCCTGTTTGGGGGTTTTGGTCAGGGTTTTATAGGGGAAAAAGTGAATGCTGACGTGGCAGCGGTTACAAAAGATCTGACCGCTATGTACTGTCCACGAGCCAACCCCTGATGAGTAATGGAAGACAGTTGTTTTATGAAGCCATTGATGGAATAATATCAGTGGTTGCAATGGTTACAATGAAAACAGTGGGAGACTTTAAGCTATTAGTGGATAGCCTATCAGTCCTGATGGTGCAATGTTGAGATTATTAAAATAAACTATTACAATGGATTTTTGATTTCCTGAAAACATTTTAATGCTTATAATTCATGAAAAATTTTCATTTTAACTATTTTTAAGATGCATGTTGAGATTATTAAAATAAAGTATTACAGAGAAAAATAGAAATTTAATGAAATATTTATAAACTATTACACACTAAAGTTAACACTTGTTAGGATTTCGTAGGTAAAAATTGTAACGATTAGGTAAAATTGTAATTTCATTGTAATTCTATTTTTTAACTATCAGTGCATAGCCAACAGTGATTGAAACACAGATGTTTGGTCACTCAGTGGTCAACATGAAAAATGAAGAAACAGAGGTTGTCTTTCAACAGTGGATAACATTTAACAATCAGATGTTTGAACCATAACAGTGGTTGTTACAGACTTTTATGGATTAATGAAAACTATCATTTTTAACTATTTTGAGGATGTTTGACGTTAAACAGATATTTGACCTTAAACATCTGTTTGGACATAAACAGATGTTTGCGCTTAAACAAATGTTTGACCTTAAAAAGAAGTTGTCCCATAAACAATTGTTTGCAAAAAAGACCAATTTCAAAAATACTATACCCAAACAATGAAAATGAGGAGCTTAATAATCAGTTAGCATGCTGGGGTGATGTGATAAATACCGTTACATATAAACATCTCAGTGATATGAAATCTAACAGAGTATAAAACACTGATGTGATACTGTTACATATAAATACTGTTAACATAAACAAAGGTAGAATATCTACTGTTGATGTTGAACCACTTTTGTTGTTGGGCAATGGTTCATCTTTGAGTTTGTATAGGGTTTGTCTCAAGAGATAAACTATAGCGAACCACTGCTACACTAAACACTGTTATATAAGAAACACTGATACATAAATACTAAACTTGAATCCGCTGTAGTTGCTGAAGCACTGCTGCTACTGAGCAGTGGTTTTCCTTTCGTTGATCAGGCTTTAGGTACATAAGTGCTTGTCTTTAACAGGGCTTTGTCTTCAACAGTGGATAGGCCTCATCAGTCTTTAAGTCCATCAGTCTTTATAAGGTGCAGTGGTTAATTATAATAGTCCTTAGCATGATCAGCTGTTATAACCACACCATAACCCTTTGAGAGGAAGCAAGTGTCCGTCTATTCATTTGACAGGACTCATTGCATTACATCCCTGTTGAAAAACAGAATCCATAAATTTAGGGAAAATGGATTTGAAAGATGATAACCCAATAGTGGAGGATCTCATTCTACAGCTCAGATAAATTCATGGGTATTCTCAAATAATGGTTCCTAGATGTTTGAAGAACGACAAAGACTGGAAAATGTCCACAGTGCTACTTCTTTGAACATTTTTCGGTCTTCAAACATCTACGAATCTACGAAGCATTATCTCATTGGATGTAACGATTAGGAAAAATTGTAATTTCATTTTAATTCTAGTTTTCATTTGATAATTTCATTCTATAATTAATTAACCACATCAACAATAAAAATGTGAGCAGTGGATGTTTTTTAGGAAAACTAATGATTGTCAATATCAGTGGATGTCAACAATAAAAATGTGAGTCGTGACTATTTTTTAACTATTAGTGGATAGCCAACAGTGATTGAAACACAGATGTTTGGTCAGTGAGTGGTCAACATGAAGAATGAAGAAACAGAGGTTAACCATCAAACCAATCCTTGACACTATTAAACCTCTATTGACTTACCAAACAGATGTTCAGACACAATTCAACATCAACATAATCAAAAATCTTACTCAAACACTAAATAATAAGTAAAATTAAAACACAACATAGATTCATAAAATTAAATTTATTCATTTATTCATGACCTTAAAACTAAAAGTCCAATAATTACATCACATACTGAACAATATTAAAGTTCAAATCTAAGAATAACAACAAGAATTAAGAAACTTTAGTTTCAACTCCATCGATTGCTGAACCTCTCGATGTATGTCCTTCAACATCGCCATGAACTGCACGTCTCTATCACCGCACTCTATATTACAGACAACACAAATAAGAAACAAACCTAAAATGCAAAGGTCTCTTCTCAACTGTTGTAGCACATCTGAGTTTTCACGATATTGCACGAATCTATACTTTCTATAAAAGAAGAAAATCTTCCTGGCGCAAGAAAACCAGACTTTCAATTTAACGAAAATCGAACAATGCAACTCTCCCATCAAAGAAAATAGCACATGCAACTTTTCACGATAGAAGATACATATCGTCTGTTCAAGCTGCAACTCTGCCATCAAAGAAGGTAGCACATGCAACTTTTCACGATGTTGCAACAATGATACTGCAACATCGATATTGAAAGGTTGATGTGTGATGGGAAGCTTCATTGAAACGACGATGTTGGAACAATGATATTGGAAGGATAACATGTAAACATAATCAACAAACATTCGAACAAAGAAGTATAATCGGAGATTAGCGGCTGAATCACGAGAAAGATGCATTTGAGAGAGAGAGATACGCTCACATATATGAGCGAGCGAGATTTGAATGTGAAACCAGGTAATTATATCTTATTTATAGGATTAGAATATATGGTTTGAATTTTGAATTTCAAAATTACTGATATTATCAGTAATTACTGATCTGATTTGAAAGCAATTGTCATGATGTTTATTGGGAAACGATGTTTATTAGGAACTGATGTTTATTGGGAACTGAAAGGTAAGTAGTGTATATCCTTATATCCTGCTTTTTTAAACTAATTAAATATTAGACATGATATGCAAAGTAGGGGAAAAAAGAGAGAGAACGTCAATTTTAAATTACCATTTTGCATATTTTGAATTTCAAAATTACTGATATTATCAGTAATTACTGATCTGATTTGAAAGCAATTGTCTTGATGACTTTTCTAATTTTTATTTTAACTTTAATTAAGAGATAATAATCGTCAGTTTGAAATTCACATTTTGCATATTTTAAATGCCCAAAGCTCAAGAAATTAGCATTAATTACTGATTTGATTTGCAACAAATAGTCATCAAGAATTTTTTTTATTTTTTAATTTAACTTTAAATTTATCACGAAAACAATGTTGGAGGAACTTTGAATGTAACGATTAGGTAAAATGGTAATTTCATTGTAATTATAGTTTTTATTTGATAATTTCAATCTATCACTAATTAACACCATCAATAATAAAAATGTGAGCAGTGGATGTTTTTTAGGAAAACCGCTGATGGTCAATATAAATGGATGTCAACAATAAAAAAGTGAGCAGTGGCTATTTTTTCCTATCAGTGGATACCCAACAGTTTTTTAAACACTGATGTTTTGTCAGTCAGTGGTCAACACGAAGATTGAAGAAACAGAGGTTGTATTTCAGCAGTGGATAACTTTTAACAATCAAATGTTTCAACCAACACAGTGGTTGTAACAGGCTTTTAAACAGATGTTGGGGCTTAAACAGATGTTTCGCCTTATATATCAGTTGTCTGAACATAAACAGAAGTTTGACCTTAAACAGATGTTTGGCCTTAAACAAATGTTCGAGCTTAAACAAATGTTTGCCCATAAACATCTGTTTACAAAAAAAGACCAATTTCTAGAATACTATACCCAAACAATCAAAATGAGGAGCTTAATAATCATCCAAGTGTACTTGATTTTTATTTATTAGTATAAAAATGAAACAACTGTTCAATTTATAGTACAGATCAAACCATTGAAGTGATGTGATAAATACTGTTACATATAAACATTGTTGTGATAAACACTGTTACATATAAACACTGATGTCATAAAAATTGTTACATATAAAACACTGAGGTGATGACATCTAACAACTTAACAGACTATAAAACACTGATGTGAAAAACACTGTTAACATAAACAAAGGCCTGAGCTTAAACAGATGTTTTCCCATAAACAGAAGTTTGGCCAAAAACAGATGTTTGGCCTTAAACAAATGTTTGAGCTTAAACAAATGTTTGCCCATAAACATCTGTTTGCAAAAAAAGACCAATTTCTAGAATACTATACCCAAACAATCAAAATGAGGAGCTTAATAATCATCCAAGTGTACTTGATTTTTATTTATTAGTATAAAGATGAAACAACAATGTCTTCAAATCACCGGATTAGATCATGAACCCATATTAGAGGTCAAACAAAAGCACAACAGGACCACATGAATAATATCATTTCCACTTTTACTTCAATGCACTTAAATGATAGGGTGATTTGGGATTTTGTAAAAATGTTTGTTTTTGTACTTCTTTACAAAATAAGATGTTGGCCAAAATTTAAACAGATGTTGACCAAAAGTCAATCAAATGTTGACCAATAGTCAAATAGATGTTGATCTTAAACAGATGTTTGGTTTAAGGCCAAACATCTGTTTATGGCCAAACATCTGTTTAAGGTCAAACATCTATTTAAGTCCAAATATCTGATATAGAAGGCGAAACATCTGTTTAAGGTCAAACATCTGTTTAAGGTCAAACATCTGTTTATGGCCAAACATCTGTTTAAGGTCAAACAACTGTTTAAGTCCAAACCTCTGATATAAAAGGCCAAACATTTGTTAAATGCCAAACATCTGTTTAACCCTGAACATATGTTTAACTTAATAAGATCTACTGTCTTCTCACACTGTTTTCCTCTTGAAAACACTGTTCAACCTAACATGGGTTTCCATTAACTATTGACCAAAATGCAAACAGATGTTCAAAGCACTGTTTGTTATTGTACTTCTTTACAAAATTTCATAGAATTCAAGATAACGAAACTAAGAAATTTACGAACCTAACAGCAAAAATTTAAAATCTAAGAACAACACCAAGAAATTTACGAACCTAACAGCAAAAATTTAGTGCTTTTAGCTTTAAACTCCATCAATGTATATCTTCGACAATCGCCATGAACTCCACGGAAGTACTCAATGCATCAACATCAGGATTTATAGAAACCTGATCTCTCGTGAACAGACCAAGATGCAGTACATGAAAACACTTCTTCAGCTGTTGAAGAGTAGCCCTGTCCTCATATACTTAATCCTTAACTTTGTTCATAAAGAGCTGCTTTAAACCAAACTTTATGCTTCTTTTAATACAAAAAAGGCAGGAAAGACCATTACTCTAGTAAGATAAAATCTTATCTTACAGCAATAGCAGATGCTTTCTTGCATTTAGTAGGAACTACTGCGGCTTCTACATCATCATCATCTGCACAGAGTCATATATAATCATCATTTAGTCACAAGCAAAAATTATTTTAAATGTAGATTTCAAAATCTTTCTTTGTGTTTAATTTAACTTTATGCTTCTATTAATACAAACCTATAATAACCCGCAGCAGATTGTATGAATTTCAAACAACTGTGATTAGACTGAAATATAAAGCGAGAATTAGAGTATATCACTTCAAAATAAAAAAACTCAAAATTTCAAAATTGGAGTAGCAAAAAACACATACTTTAAACGATGTTGGAACAATGATACTGGAAACAACCGTAGAACAATCATCATCATCATCTGCAGCAGATCATTCACAATCATCATTTAGTCACAACTCAGATAACAAAACTTCAGTAAAAAACAAAAACAAAAACACATACCATGATCAAGGCAAACCACATATCACCAAAAAATTTTCTGAAAGTGGGTCAGAGAGAGCTTCAGTTTTCTCTTATCCTTTATGAACAAATGTCGAGTATTGAGAAGAAGAGATTTGAGGGAGAGATACATATCGTCCGTTCAAGTTGCAACTCTCCCATCAAAGAAGGTAGCACATGCAACTTTTCACGATGTTGCAACAATTATACTGCAACATCGATATTGAAAGGTTGATGTGTGATGGGAGGCTTCATTGAAATGACGATGTTGGAACAATGATACTGGAACGATGATTATATAAGGAGCAATGGTTAGTTATAACATTCCTTAGCACATGGAACTTTAACAGGGATTTGTCTTCAACATTGGATAGGCCTCACCAGTCTTTAAGTCCATCAGTCTTTATAAGGAGCAGTGGTTAGTTATAACAGTCCTTAGCATGATCAGTTGTTATAACCATTCCATAACACTTTGAGAGGAAGCAAGGGTCAGTCTATTTGATTGAGAGGAATAATTGGATTACATCCTTGTTGAAAAATAGAATTGATAAATTTATGGAAAGTGAGGTTGAAAGATGATAACCCAACAGTGGAGGATCTCATTCTACAGCTTCGATAAATTAAGGGTATTCTCATATAATGGTTCCTGGATGCTTCCAAAGAATCAGCACTTTGGACATCTGTTGTTCTTTAAACATCTATTATCTATTATCTATTCTATCTATTATATATAATAAATGAAAGTTATTTGGTCCACGTGGCCCAAATAACTTTCATTTATTATATATAATAGATAGAATAGCTAATAGATAATAGATGTTTGAAGACAATAGATGTCCAAAGTGCCGCTTCATTGGAAGCATCTAGGAAGAATTATATGAGAATACCCTTAAGTTATCGAAACTTGTAGAATGAGATTTCCACTATTGGGTTAACATCTTTCAACCTCACTTTCCCTAAATTTATCAATTCTATTTTTCAACAGGGATGTAATGCAATTATTACCTTATTTAAGATACCTTCAACTGCATCTTCTGATAAATCAACATTCATTTACCTCAAATGATAACTTCAACTGCATCTTCAATCATGAACTATCTAAAGAAATGGATGAAATCATCCAAAAATACCCAAAATAAAACTAAGTAAACCATCCAATATTCTTGAGTACTCACCATTAATGTGATGACCAATATAAAATCAAACCCTAAAAGCATACAAATCATAATGAAATATGAAAGAAACAAACCAAAAAACTTGTTGTGCGATTAAAATTAAAAGGATATCATACGCAATATTCAGGTAATTAGAATGGCCGTTTTTACCTTACTTGACAACAATAGCAAACAACATCAAATAATAATAGCAAACAACATCAAACAACAATAGCAAACAACATCAAACAATAATAGCAAAAAACATCAAAAAACAAAAGCAAATAACATCAAACAATGATAGCAAACAACATCAAACAACAATAGCAAACAACATCAAACAATAATAACAAACAACATCAAACAATAATAGTAAACAACATCAAACAATAGCAAACAACATCAAACAATAATAGCAAACAACATCAAAAAACAAAAGCAAATAACATCAAACAATGATAGCAAACAACATCAAACAATACAACATCAAACAATAGCAAACAACATCAAACAATAATAGCAAACAACATCAAACAACAATAGCAAGTGACCAATCAATCAACCTCAAAATCATATAGAAGCCTAAAAATAAAATGAAAATTAGATAAGTGAACATCAAAACTGAACAGGAAACCTGACCAAAAATTAACCAAACACCTGATGTTGAATCCACTGTAGATGTTGAATCCACTGTAGATGCTGAACCACTGCTGTTACAAACAAATAATACCTCGGGAACTGGAAATTTAAAAGGATCGGCTTCAAAGGCTTCAACAATCGGAAGATTCAAATCTCAAGCAAATGAAACCCTAATTTCAAAAAGAATAATCGGTGAACATATTCACAGATCAATAATCAACAGATGTTGTACTCATATCATCACCGTTAAGAAAAAAACCCTTAGTTTCTGAACATATTCAAACATACCGGTTCATGGCGGAAATCTATCCGCAGGTAAGCGGATCTCAACTTTGATGACCATCGATGACAACAACCCTGGAACCATATGATGAGATTAAGAGTACAAATTAGGGTTTAGTTAAAACTTTGTATGAAAATAAGAAGAAATCAACACAGATCTATAAAGATACAAATCAAACCTCAAATGGAAGAACTTTGCTGACGAAGAAGATGAAAGAATCTTCCCAACTATAGCTCGGGATGAAAATTACAAAAGCCAGATATTACATCTTCATGGTATAATCAGACATGAAAATTACAAAGGCTGAATGATTCATGATGAGATGATTTGGTTTGATCTTTGATTAAGAAGGGAGAAGAGTACAAGAGAAGGAGAAGGAGAAGAAGATTCAGATCTAGGGTTTTGAAAAGGAAAAAAGGAGACGGAGGGGGTATAAAAGGGATGGAAGTGTGGTACTGTTGGACGGGAAAACAGAATTGAGGATGCCCTAATTAAGTGACACGTGGCCCAAATCACTTTCATTTATTATATATCAGGGAGAAGTAGACGGCCGCTTACTTCACCCCCATCTTCTGTTCCGTTAGTTGCAAAATGGTGTGCTTTGATTACTTTGCGAGACTCACCAACAAAAAGAACTTCAGAAGACAAGATTTGTGATGGTTTTCCCTCTCTAATTGTTTGCTTTATGAGGAGATACGGTACCTCATTAACCTAAACCCTAGATTTTTAAATTTTTCTTTGTAAAACATGATTGTTAAGTTATATGTCTACCTACTTGGATTAATTTCATTTTCAATTTGATCAGTTTGCGACTAGGGTTGAGATTTTAAGTTTTGTTTTGCATTGACTCAACGCTGAATTAGTTGTTATAGTATTAGCTAGAATGGTTATTAAAGCTAAACACTCACATTTGTAGAAGATTATACCAATTTGTGGAGAAAATATGTTGATTACTTACACACTAAGTGGAAGAAAGAAGTTCTTTAGACCATGGCTGATCCATTGAAGGTTTGATTTAAATAATATCATGATACTCAATATCAGAAAGTTAATAATAGTGTTTATATTGTTTTTTAACAATTTTGCTTTGTAATTATTGGAGAGATTTTCATTTATATTTAATCATTTTTTACTAAATTTTCACATCTAGGATTATTGTATCTCGGATTGATATAAACTCTGTTTAAACTTTAGCATTTAATTGGTTTTTATAATTATAATTTGTTTATATGTTATCTATCACTGTTCTTACTTCTTTAGTATGCTTTGAATTCAATTTGAGTTGATATCTTGACTTTTATTCAGTTTTGATACATGGGTGCTAAAATCCCCTCTCTTATAAGTTGATGTTAGATGGAATTGCAGTGACTATCATCGGTTATCGTTAATTTTGACTTTTTTTGTTGAATTTCTTGGCTACTTTATACTTATTTTACTCTAGATTTACTTTATATTAATGTTTAAAATATTTTAATGTTTTCCTCCAATTTTTTAGGCTAAAGATGATATGATTTGGTGGAGAGTTGCAACAAAATGCAACAAGAAAAAGAAACTAGCTTGACGCTTTGACGGTAACTTTTGTTTTTCTTTATTTTTTACCTTATATGATAGAATCATGTATTCATACCTTGAACATGAAACCAAAGCCATGAAGACCATGTATCAGAAACACTTACTGGGTACTACAAAACAGGAACTAAAAGCAATTATACAAATTTTTTTTTATCAAACGATTGTCCGTACTTTTATCAATCGATACAAAAGAAAAGAAATATCTTCCTCGCACATGGCATTTGCATTTGTTTGTTTGATGTCTTTAGTTTCTTAATCACATGAACTATTGTCACCGGCTATAGGTGGCAAAATGCAAATGCTATGTAATTATGTAAACGCTCACTACTCTTAAATGTTCCCCAACACACACTATACGATAGTTCATATAAATTTGAATGCCTCTATGTAGGTCTGGGAAAAGTTGAGGTTTTTTGTTGTTGGCGCGTATGGTCATGTGGTTGACTTTGCTTTCACTTGGCAGCTGGTGAGTATGCAGCCATGGCGGATTTATTCTATGTGTTTGAAAATGAGATGGTCATGTGAATGACTTTGCTTCCATGTGGCAACCGGTTAGTGTCAGATCTATTCATTTTAACGCATATGTGGCCGTATGTTTGTAGTTTGTAAACAATTCATTGTCATTGATTGTCCTTGATTTTTATTGGAAGTGGCTATGATGATGAGTTTAAATTTGATCAAAGATGGGACTTTTGTGTGTCCTGTCGGCGCAACCGAGATGGTCATGAGATTGACTTTGCTTTCATGTGGCAACCGGTCAGTGTGCAGCCATGACATATCTATTCTCTTTCTTTGATTGTTTACATATATGAGCCTTATTATTCTTTAATCGTGTTTTTTAATCATTCATCATTACACAATATTACTCAGTTTGATTTCTGATCAATGATGGATGATTGCGAGTTTTGATCGCTCAATCAATACAACGATGTATGATAATCAACTTTTAAGCTCCTGTAACTGTATTGACTAGCAACATTCTTGCAAGTATATCAGAAGAAGATAGAAATGCCAGAATAATTGTTTTTGATGTTGCATCTTGAATCTCCGTTTTTAACTGCTTCAATATATAGTTTACATTAGACTTTTAGAAACTCAATTTTGTCCACTACAAGAAGAGTCAACTTATTCCACTTTTTATAAACTCAACTCTGTCCTTTTCAAGAAAAATCAACTTATCATAGAATTGCTACTCTGATAAGTTACAGGAGCTCATGGAGAACATGCTTACACTTTATGGTGAGGGACATGTTTAAAACTTATCGCAAACTTCAATGGTTGTTATATTTTAAATACTTCAATGAACATTTGTAGTCTACATGACTCTTGCTTCAAAGTATAGCTACATGTCATTTAGAGACGGTGAAACACGTCAAGCCAAAAGAAACTGAAAGAAAGAAAAGTCGAGAATAACATGTTAAGAAGAGACTTTTCGTAGAGCCTTAGAAAGAGCGATTAATAGTAATTTACGAGCTCTTCTGCACTTACCGTCTTATCTCGCTCCCTACGGTTCGTTCTTTAGAGATCACATGTGCGTGTGCCGAGTAGTTCATTTTTTTGGTTTCGCGCCGCAACGCGCTCGGGTGTAATCCTAGTTTCCTCTATATTATTTATCAAAATTTGGTTGTGAGGGACATTTACTATTCAATTTTGATGCTTTCTATTTGTCCACCTGTCTCTAGATTCATGAATCATGATATGTGGTCATCTCTCTATTATTTATTTATTTTCTTTTATGAGCTCTAAACTCTCTCAACTCACAAAAATAAATTCAAAAACACTCACATGAAGGTTAGATTTAATTCTGAAATAATCTGAATCTTTCCATTGTTTCTACAAGCTTAAATTCTATTCTCAAGTAATTTGAATTTTTCCATTGATTATATTTTTTAAGGTTTTATGTTGGTTTTCAAAAACAAGTTCTTAGTCCTTAGATGCCATTCTCAAAATGAATCTGACTCATTTATCTTATTTTGTCCATTCCCCTGTGGTGTTGATGTAGAGAGAAAATGGTGTTGCCGTAGATAGGAGAAAGTAGTGAGAGGGCGGAGGGAACTTGGCATGCCGTCGTTGTCACCGATATTCCTGCCGTCGGTGTTCGTTGACGCCGGAAAAACTCACCCCCGGTGGTGATGCATATGCTTCTCTCTCTCATTTCCTAGATGATGTTTTTATGTTCTCCAAGAAAGAAAGTTCAGAGACAAATGTTTACAAGTGTTTTTTTTAAACATGGTTTTGAATCATGGTTTTGTACCAACTTCTATCTTTTGAATCTTTTTCGTACATCTAAAAATGATTTACTTTTGTATAACAAAATAGCAAGATGTTGGCTGTTTTCTTTACCCAATTCGATAGCTTCTGCTTTTTGTTCACAATTTAGTCAATACATCTATTAAAAAAAGTTAGATTTCGTTCTAAGTTACGAGCTAACTTGGAAAATAAGCTGACAGTTTTTCATTGATTTGTTGTTTTTGGTTAATTGTTGTTGGTAACATCTACATGATATATTTAATTTTTAACAATGTATTCAGTTTTTAATATTATTAAACTTGATTATAATAATAATAATAATAATAATAATAATAATAATAATAATAATAATAATAATAATAATTGCATATCTCTGAGATACAATGATACAAATAAAAAATACAAGTAAAACTATATAATATGTTTATTAATATTATCACTTTTATATTTCTGGGCTATAACGAGCGTTGGGACCGTATTTTTTTAGTTTATCTTATTACTGTAAAGTGTAGGTAATGTTATTCTTTCGTCTTAATTATTCTTTTATACCATAACATTTTACGTAACACTCCGTAACGTGCATGCGTGTTTCAACGTTTTTACGTTTATTTTTTGTTTTGTCTAACGGTTCCGCCGCAACGCGCGGGTCCTAAAAACTCGTATAATCTTAAAACATAATGTCGGTCATGTTTACATTTTTGGTCCTCCATTTACTTTTCACAATTGGCCCTTATGCTTTTCTTTTCTTTTTGGTTTGCCTTCTCCCTCTACATTATTTCTTTCTATGCCCTCTTTTTTTCTTTATAGAATTCTATTAACTCGGAACGGTAATGTCGAAACAGTATTCGTTTGGTATAAGTCCATCGAAACGGAAATTTCCAGATTGGGCCAATCATCATCATATACTTAGCATTATTTGTTCTTTCTTTATTACACAATTTTAAAAATAATTAGTAGCTGATGATCAAAAGCGAACACGTATATATTATTAAATCCATCTCATCGTTTAGTTTTATTTATATACTAGGTTATACACCCACGTATTACACATGTTGAATTAAGGAAATATCTCATGTAAGTTAAAAAAAAAAGATAAATACGACATAAAAATTACCACAATTTTTTATACTTTGATGTTTCACGAACTTTTTTCTTTGGTTTTTTTCGGTTGTTATACTAAGTATAGATACAATAACAAACCAAACAAATAACAATTGAAATTGAATTCCCGTCGTATCGTGCAGGGGATTTTAGTAGTTATTACTTTACATACATGGAAAGATAATTTGAAATGAAAAGCTACACATGAGGAATGTTATATTGCTAAAATTTTAAACATTAGTTTGAGCGCGTAATTTCATTAATGGTTTTCAATTTGATGTATGCCCGCCGCGTTTGGACATAAAGGGTATATAAGAAAGTGATCTTTTATTATATCCATAGAATAGCCAAAGGTTTTATGTAATATGTTACTAGAAGGAAACCCGCGCGTTGCGGCTGAGTTAAAAATACAAGTAGGGAACATAATTCAAACTTGGTTTAAAAAAGCGTGAAGCGCACAAAAGCGACGAGTTCTAAAAGCGAGGCGCAAAACGCAAAAGTGGTGAGCTATTCGTATGCAAAGCGCAAAGTGATTATAGAATTTATTTATATATCTCATAGGTTTTTAGCATTCCCTACGGCCCTACCTATGATTTAGCTATAATTAAGTTTTATATATGTTTTACAACGAAAAAAACGAAAATGTACAACATAAAAAGGTTGTTGTACAACACTCAGATGCACAAAAACAAACCATGTTTAAAGGGCGCACACCTCACCTGCTCCTCATGCCAATTTTTACCCTAAAGAGCGTGCCTCACCTCCGCCTTTTGTACACTATGCGCCTTAGGTCACATAAGGAGCAAAGGTTTGCGCCTTGAGTTGCCTCGCGCCTAGGCACGCTTTTTTAACCAAGAATTCAAACATTAAAAAGATAGAAAAAATCATATATAAATTGTGTGTGTATATAAATAGAGAACCGCGCTTCGCGGCAGGGTAAGTTTTTAACGACTCTAGGAAATAAGTAAATGATAGCATGCTATGCTGTATATACGTTATGGGGTCTTTAGTTTACATTAACAGTAGGAAGTGGAAATTGTAATAAAAAATAAAAAAAAGGCGTAGTCTCATTTAATTTATAAGCTTCGTCTACAAGTGTTGGTTTAAAAAAAGCCTGAGGCTTGTTTCCAAAGAGCACGTCTATTCAAAGACGAAAGAATAAACATATATTTATAAACTAGCCGTTTACCTGCGCGATGCGGCGGGAAACATATAACTTAATTTGGTGAGTTTAGGGCTATGTACGGGCGGTTTGGTTTTTAGCCATAACCAAAACCAAATTCACGATGCAACGGAAGCCATAGTTATTAAGGCGAGCGCCCAGGCGCAAATAAGGCGCAGGTCGGGAAAACGCACTTCGGGTTTCGAGGCTTTAATGCGTGTGGGGGTAAGTAATTATTATTTTTTTAAAGATTTATATTTCATCTATAAGAGATCTTTCAAAATCTCAACAAACATATGTAATCACTGGATCTCAACATCGATTCTCAACAACAACTGCCAATAATCTTCAGGTTGTTTTGAAAGTTTGTTTTTTTTTTTGAATGTTTGGATTTGAAACTTTTGTTTTTTGGGTTAATGTTTTGAATATTTTGCTTTTATACGATAGAATTTGGTACTTTGGTTTTGTTTTAAGATATATTTTTATATAATTATGTAACTTGCGCTTTTTTTTCGAGCCCACGCTTTTTTTGTGCTTCTCGTCTAGTACCCGTGCCCAACAAATTGCCCTAGTGCGCCTCACGCCTTTAATAACTATGGTGGAAACTAAATTCGTCTCGGTATCCAACTATCTCGGATGGTGAGAAAGTTATTACTTGCTTATGTTGACAGCTCCTAAATATGACCAAGTTAAACCGGCATATGCTACAATTCACTAAGTTTAGACACGCCAACACATTGCAGGTGTAACCAAAATATTCAGAGTACAAATCACAAGTTTCAACAACAAATCTACTCTACACAAAGCTACATTACCTCAAATTTCAACTTTAACTTGGTTGCAACTATACAAGAAATAAGTGAATCTAAGGTGCACTATTCAACGCGATGAATGGCTTCTTGTTGTTCTTAAATCAGCAGCAGCTGCGGCAAATGGCTTGACCGATGAGCGAAGCAATTCAGGTCCCTCAGCGACAATTCTCTTGCATAAGGCATCACAATTACTCATCACTTCAGTTAGCCTTCCTTTCAGCACCCCAAGTTCCACCTGTAAATCATCAACTGACTGCAACATTGTAATCCGGTTAGTTGTTTATAGATTTGTGATGAAGAAAATTAACCAATTTTTTGACTTTGTGATGTAGCCAAGTAACGTACCTCCAGATAAGCGAGTTGATGCTTGCTGACGCAGAGTAATTATATCATTGGAGAAGTTTTAGTGCCAAAGCATCCACAAGTTCTATCTTGTTTTCAATTTCTTCCTACAGAAATATCCAACAAATTCGGAAGGCTACTAGAAATCAACTGAATCAGCGGACCTACATAAGGTTGACCTAACAGCCCCCGTGATATAAACTGTCGAATACCCAACTCCCGGTTGACGTTAGATGGATCTTCGTTGACGTCAAGAGCCTTTATCACCGTTACTACAAAAGAACAAACCGTTAGCCTCGTCACGGGAGACCCCGGGAGGGGGATCCGTGACCAAGCTCCGGCGTGAGAATGAGTAAACTTGCCGCAAAATGAGAGGAGCTTCTCCCGATGAGTAGAATCACCGGAAGGTTTCCTCTTTGGTGTGAATCTAATAAATACGTGTGTGGGTATTAAATGTAAGAGAATATTGGTCGGAATTAATGAGAGGAGAGTAAATGAGAGTGTAGTAAATGAGATAGTTCCGGAGATGATACCTGCCTTTGTTCTTTCTTGCTTGCTCTTATATAACAGCCGGTCCTTATCTCACTAGATATCTCCCACATGTGATCTAACGGTTTTTGGGGGCTCTAGGGGGGTGCAGACACGTGTCTGACCCCCAACGGTGAGATGTTCACCTTAATTAATGCTCCAGCCGGAGAAGTACCCCATTCTTATCGAACATTAAATGAAGCCTGTTCTCTTTGCTAGCTGTTTTCCCGCCCGTTACAAAAGGAGAGAAGCCTTAATGGACAAGGTAACTCTATTTTGTGGGCTTTCGTACAATTGGGCCCTCGTGAGGATAGTCCAAAGCGGGTAAAGTGGGCTTTCCCACTGGCCCGTTGTAAAGTCATCTTTAGTCCCTGGTTCTGAGACCCGAGGCTCATGATCCGGGGCTGAGTCACAACTGTTCAAAGAGTAGTTTTCCCCTGTGGGTCCACTCTAGGTCAGTTATAATTAACCGTCCCCACTAATCATCATATCGCCGAACACCTATAGCGGGAGTTAAGCCTCTAGTAACACGTGCCCCTTTTTTTGAATTTTGAAGAGACGAATGACGTGACAGTTACCTGCATGTCAGTTATATCTCTTTGACTACCCTATCCCTCTTTCAGATTTTCCATTCAAATTTTTTATCCCTTTTCTTCTTCATAACGATTCCTCCTAATCATCGCTCTTTCTCCGATCATGAGTCGCTCCGGCCGTTCATCGATAAGATCAGTTCTGACGGAAAAGGACTTGAAGTCCTTCGTTGAAGCGTATAAGATCCCTGAACAGTTTTCTCCTTCCCTGCCAGGCCCTAATGAACCGGCGGAAGGTACACCAGACAGAATCCCCATTTACACACTGGCTTTTTCCTCCTGTGGGGTTCGGTACCCTCTTTCCCCCTTCAAAGTCGCTTTACTTCGTCATTTTGGTGTTCATTTTTCTCAGATTCACCCTTTAGGGTTTATGAGGGTGGTCCATTTTGAGCTATCCTGTGCCGCCATCTCAAGGGAGCCTTCTGTTCCTTTGTTCTGCATGTTCTATAAGCTAGTTTCGGATGGGGACTGGTTTACCTTTGCAAAACGGCAGAACAATGTCTCGAAGCCCTGTTACAGTTTCATGCCCACCTCCACTTATCCGAAGGATTGGAAAAGCAGATTCATCTTTGTCTCTGCTGCTAAGCTGCCGGAGTCCTCATCGCCAAAAGATCTTAATGCTGCGATTGAAGATGTTGTTCCTACCCTGTCTGCTACCAAAACCGTTCAGTGGAAACGGATGTGCGAGAATCCGACGAGGGCGTTCACTTTTTCCGAGGGGATGCTTGCCATGGGAGGGTTGAGCCCCTCCTATCCGGTTCGTCCCAGGGCATTTTTCGGCAAAAAGGGTATTTCTTTACTCTTGATCTATAGCTTATAGTTACCCCTTTTCTATGTCTTAAAGATTGTGCAATCATCTTTAGTGTCTCTTTTTTATGCAGAGGTGACTTTGTGGAAGCTTCTTCAAGGCGATTCCAAAGATGTCAAGTTTGTGGTTGACAACGAGATTGACCCTGGATTGAATGCGGAGGTGCAGGTTGCTGGGGGATCCGTTCAGGCCGGGGGTTCCACTGCCGTGGGTGGTGATGAGGAGAACTCTTCTGATGAGGAGGAAAGTTCCCCTGACTTTCCTCCTGTTCATCCTTCTGGCCAAAGTGATGATGAAGATGTGGAAATTCAGTTGGTTCGTAAGAGAAGATCTGCCAGTCCTCAGCCAACCCCTGCTCCCCGTAGTATCCGTCAAAGACTCCGGAGTGCCAGTGGTCAAAAACCTCCTCCTTTGTCGAAAGCCATCTCCGATCTTCCCCCTGCTGGGATCAAAGGTTCTCTGTCCAAACATCTGAAGTCTTCGAGCCTAGTGAGTGCTCCTTTGCTGGTGAGTCTTGTCTCTCTCTCGTTCCATTTTTCCTGTTCTTGCCTTGTCTCTGATGTTCTTTTTCTTATTTCACAGGGGAGTTCTCGGGAGCCCATAGAGATTCCTACTGGTCCCTCTTCTTCCCGTGTTCGGGATAAGGCCTCTGAGGTGGGCGTAGCCCGTTTTTCCTCAGCTTTTGAGCTTTCGCCCTCTCATGCTACTGGGACTAGCAGACCCACTCTCCTTGAGGGTCCTACTCATCGATCCCCTCTTGCTCCCCTGTTTGCTGATGCTATCCCGCTTACTTATGTCCCCAAATGGAAGGTGACCAGTTCCTCGGTGATAGGGACTCCTGATTCTGCTAGGGACTTCTTGAGTCATGCTGTTCCTCCTTCCATAAATTTGTGAATTCTGCTTTAAGGGACGATCTTTTCGAGGATCAGTACAGCATGTCCCTGTGTGAGAGCTTTTTTAGGGGGGCTGGTATGTTGCAGAGGATTGATGATCTGAGGAAGGCAAATGAAGGGCTTAAGGCTGAGCTTAAGGCTTCCCAGTCTGTTTCCGCTGGACTTAGGTGCTAAGTGGTTGATGCTGAGAGGAAGTTGCAGGAGGAGAAGGTACACTGTCCTTTCCCCCCCTCTTTTATATATATATATATATATATATATATATTGATCTTTTGTCCAGGGGGCTGGAGCTATGCTGGAGAGGAAAGAGCGGGCTTGGGAGCAGGAGATGGCGGTGCTGGTTGGAGAGAAAGAAGAGTTGGCTGTTGAGTTGAAGCATTTAAAGGAAGTTGGCTCCGTTTCCCAGGAGCAACTCAACACCATGTATGCAGACTATGGGATAACTTCTGACGACAACCAGCGATTGGCAAAGGAGAAGCATTGGCTGATTACTGAAGGCTTTGGAGCCTTCCTTGCTGCTGTTGCTCAGTCGGAGGATTTCAAGAGTGGCCTAGAGGAGATGTACAGGGCATACAGGGACGTTGGCTACCAGTCAGGATTAAAGGATGGCTATGCCTATTCCGCTCAGGGCCTGGGCAGAAAGGAGACTCCTCTTTATAATTCCAAGGCAAAGAAGAGGTTGTCCAAGCTGAATGAAGAGTTAGGGCGTAAAACCCCGGCCATCCTTGAGAAAATCCTGGAGCATCCCCTGATATCCATTGATGAGTTAAAAGCCCTGTTCTCCTCTGCCGGCCCTTCGTTTCCACCATCTCTATCCGGGGGTGATCCCCAGTGAATTTCAAACATTTAAACATTTCGATATGGTTGTAATATGGATAACTTTACCTGTCCTAGGATACTTTTGAATTTTGTTTGACTGCTTGGGAGGGGGTCCTTTGTGTCGGGGACCTCCTTAACTTCTAATCGTATGGCTTATGACTGTGTACTGCTTCTTTGTTTTGTTTGCCTGCTTCTTGTTGTGGCTGTCTGTTTTGCAGGGGTTTTTACCGAGGGCCAGTTTGGTGCTTCCCTGGAGACTTTTAGACTGTTTAGCGGGGAGTCGCGTCTTTGCTTCGTTTTGCTGTATTTGTAATTTCGTGTGTTATTTACTCTTGCCAAGGCTACTGAGGCCTTTCTTTGTGTATGTACTTTTTATGAATAAAACAGACTTCTTTTCGTGGTTTTGTTTATAAGAGTATGTCGTATTTTTCGTTTGTTCGTTAAACTATGATTGTCTGTTCGAGGCCAATCGATGGACAAGTTTATAATGTGGTATCATGCTTTTTACTTGTTCTGTCCGTTTTCTTCGGGTTAGCTAGACCCTAATTAGGCCCACGGCCGGGGTTTTGGCATGTTTGGGATGCCTTGTACACGTGTGTTTGCCTGTTAGTTAGGTTTAATGGTGTTCCTGGGCACGTCTGCCTAGGTGTGATGTCCATTGTTTTTTCAAAAGAGGACATGCTCTATCCGTTTTTTATTTACTCCTTAGGGATTTACACTTCCCATCATAGATTGTTACAAAAGGTCTGTCTTTGGGGGAGTCCCAGACTGATAGTTAATTGTTACAAAAGTGGCTCTTGGCCGTTTTCCTTGGGGGTGGAACCCTTACACATAATATTTCCTAAGCTGCATGAGATTCAAGGTCCTGGGGACCTCCTTGCCTTCAGGTGTTTCCAACTTGCATGTTCCCTTGCCGTTTGCCCATGTGACTCGGTAGGATCCCACCCAGTTGGGGCCTAGCTTTCCAGTGCTTTCTTGCAGACTGGCTTCATTGGCTCTAAGGACTAGATCCCCTGGGACGAGGTTGAGCCTCTTCATCCTGGTGTTGTAATAACTCTCCAGTAGCCTCTTGTATTTGGCCTCCCTGACTGCCGCTATCTCCCTCCTTTCTTTTAACAAGTTCAAGTTCATCCTGAGGTCTTGTTCGTTTTCCTCCTCCCGGAGTTTCATTCGGGCAGTTGGGGATCCTATTTCACCGGGGATGACGGCTTCTGTCCTGTAAGTAAGGCTGAAAGGAGTCTCCCCATTGCAACTTTTAGGAGTAGTCCTGTACGCCCATAGTACGAATGGAAGTTCTTCCAGCCAGCCTTTTTGTTTTCTTCCGAGCCTTCCTTTTATTCCCTTGATGACGCTCTGGTTAGCTCTTTCTACCAACCCATTGCTTTGGGCGTGGGTGACGGATGTGAACACTTGTCGAATGTGCATTTGCTCGCACCACAGTTTGAAAGGTCTTCCAGCAAATTGAACGCCATTGTTGCTCGCCAGTTCTTTTGGGACCCCGTATCTGCAGATGATGTTGTCTAGTACGAACCGCCTCATCTGTTCTCCAGTGATTTTGGCCAGGGGCTTCGCTTCGATCCATTTGGTGAAATAGTCAATAGCCACCACTACATATTTGACCCCTCCCGGGCCCTCCGGGAATGGCCCAATTATGTCGATAGCCCATTTTTGGAATGGCCAAGATGTTGAGACCGGTATCATGGGGTGTTTGTGTCGGTGGGTCATTGGTGCATGCACCTGGCAGTTATCACATTTCTTGATTTCCTCGGATGCTGTTTCGTACATTCGTGGCCAGTAAAACCCTGCATTCATTGCCTTCGTCACTATCATCCTTGGGCCCGAATGCATTCCGCAAATCCCCTCATGCATCTCCCTAACCACATATTCAGCTTCTTCCATATCGACACACTTCAGGGATGGACCCAGATATGATCTTCAGTATAACTCTCCATCAATCAGTTCGTATTGCAGGGTTTTGATCCTTATCTTTCTGGCTGCCCATTCCCCCTCGGGTAAAATTCCATCCATGAGGAACTTGATAATCGGTGTCATCCATGTTTCCTGAGTACTCTCAACTGCAGCTACCTCCTTCGTGTTAAGGGAAGGAGATGTCAGGACCTCCACCTTAACTTCTTTCGCGAGGTGGTCAAATGCCACCGAGGCCAGCTTACTGAGGGCATCATATTTTCTGTTTCTTCCTCGGGGGATGTACTCCAGTTTGAAAGTTTTAAATACCTTTGCCATTTCTTTCACTTTTTCCACGTACTGAGCCATGATGCTGTCTTTGGCTTCATACTCTCCTTGGTACTGCTTTACTACCAGGTGTCAATCAGTGCTGGCCTCCACGTGCCTTGCTTTCATTTTTTGCGCCAGTCTCATTCCCGCTAGGAGGGCCCCATACTCCGCAGTATTGTTGGTGTTCTCGAAGTCCAGCCTTATGGCGTATGTCAGCTCAATCCCCTCGGGACTCATTAGTGTGATTCCTGCTCCGCTCCCTTCTTCGCTAGATGCCCCGTCGGTGAGTAACTTCCACACCGCCTCGTCCTCCTTCTCTCTTTCTTCTTTTTCTAAGGCTTCCCACTTTAAAAGTTCCTTCTCTTCGTCCTCAGGGACCTCCGCCAAGAAGTCGGCCAGTATCTGTCCCTTCATGGTCGTCCTGGGCTTAAACTCCAGAGAGTGTTCCCCCAGCTCCACAGCCCACTTAGCCAACCGTCCCGACAGCTCCGGTCTCCTGAGTACCTTTTGAAGGGGTTGGTCAGTCATCAAGGTAATCTTGTGCCCTTGGAAGTACCTCCTGAGTCTTCGAGATGCGAAGACTAGAGCCAATGCTAGTTTCTCCAGAGGCATGTAGCGTTCTTCGGGACCTTTAAGTGTTCTGCTGATGAAATATATAGGGATCTATTTCCCTTCCCGTTCTACCATCATGACCGCACTTATGGTCGTTTTCGAGGCGGACAGGTATAGGAGTAACGGCTCCCCGGGTACTGGGGTGGCCAACGTTGGGAGCTTGCAGATGTAAGCTTTCATTTCTTGGAAGGCAGCCTCAGCCTCTGTGGTCCATTTAAACTTGTTTGTCTGGAGGCAGTCTTTCAACACTTTCATGAAGGGAAGGGTCCTGTCGGCTACCTTTGATAAGAAACGGTTCAACGCAATTAGTCTCCCGTTTAGCTGCTGAATGTCCTTCAGGGACCTGGGAGATCGCATCTCGGCCACAGCTTGGGTTTTCTCCGGATTTGCTTTGATTCCTCCTTTAGTGACCACTACTCCCAGGAAACTCCCCTCCTCTACTTCAAAACAGCACTTCCCAGGGTTTAACTTCATGTTCACATCTTGCATAGTGTTGAGAGTCTCGGGTATATCGTCTATCATGGCCATCTCCGTCAGGCTTTTGATAACAATGTCGTCGACGTATACTTCTAGGTT
Organism: Helianthus tuberosus; assembly: GCA_030545235.1. Taxonomy (NCBI): domain Eukaryota; kingdom Viridiplantae; phylum Streptophyta; class Magnoliopsida; order Asterales; family Asteraceae; genus Helianthus; species Helianthus tuberosus. Next base: position 41,693,635 of record CM060448.1, on the reverse strand, counting down.
CCTTCCCCGTTGTTCCCTGAACAAAGCGTTCATGAACCTCTGATATGTGGCCCCAACATTTTTAAGACCGAAGGGCATCTTGGTGTAGCAGAATGTCCCTTCGTCTGTGATGAAGGCAGTTTTTTCTTCGTCTCCCATTGACATCTGGATTTGGTGGTACCCCTTGTAGGCGTCCAGGAAGCACTTCAGGGGGTACTGAGACAAAGAGTCTACCTGAACGTCTATCTCCGGGAGGGGATAACAGTCCTTAGGACATGCTTTGTTCAGATCTTGAAAGTCGATGCACATTCTCCACCCCCCGTCTTTCTTTTGAACCATAACCGGATTGGCGATCCAGGACGGATACTTCACCTCTCTAACTATCCCTGCCCTGAGCAGTTTTCTGGTTTCCTCGCAAGCAGCCTTTTCTCTTGTTGGGTCCCATGCTTCGTGTCACACCCCCAAAATCCACCATGCGGAGTATCACCGCTTGGAGGCGTGACATGACCAGGATCGAGCCACCAATCATATTGAACAACACAATTAAGTAAATAAAACCAAACATAATACGATTGGTGACCAAAGCTAGTTAACCTTGTTTGGTTTAAACAGCGGAAGCATAAACGTGAGTTCAAAACATAAGTTCACAGTTCATAAGTTTAAAGTCTCAAACATAAGTTCCAAAGGTTTATAAAGTTCAATTATTAAGTATGGGATATATCAACCCATGTTCCACAACAACCTCCTCCTCGTGCAAGCTCCCAAAAGCATCTAGCGACCTGTAAGGCATGTAATAACGAGTCAACAACAAAGTTGAGTGAGTTCACGTTTGGTTGTTTAGTTTTAAGTTGTTTCTGAAAAAGTGGTTTGACTTTCGTTGGCTTATTTGCCGTGGGGGTTACCCCGTAGTTGAAAGTATGTTTAACCATTTCTCTTTTTCTTTACCCGATCCATAATCAGTGGGGGCTTTCCCCGTTTGAACTACTAGACGGTATGATATCGACTTCTACGCAAATAAGTTGTGCCCTATATCAGTGTCTATCATCACTGACAATCTGCCATAGTCCATTAGTACACGCCCGTCCGACTGGCACGGTGTGAGGTTTGTTAAACCTAATAGCGCTATTAACTAATGACCCGCTCGCCATTGGCCTCGGCGATTAAGTCGATATAAATTGAGGGACTTCATGATAGAGTTTTGTCTAGCTAGTTTAAAGGTTGTTGTCCTGCACCAGGAGGACGAACGTACGTATTCTGCACCAGGAGAATTCGTAGGTTTAATAATGGCATCCACTCTACGGAGGATGGCCGTACAAATCCTACCCAAGGAGGATATGTAGATTTAGTTTTAATTCTTTAACCCATTCCCAAACCACCGGGAATCCCATGCCTTAGAAAGTGTGTGAACTCACCTCGGTTTGCTCGGTTAGATTCTCAATATAGCTAACAGTCAAGGTCGGTCAATCACGTCCTAGTATGATTTACCAGTTAGTCATTTAGTGGCTTTCAAATAGAACACAAAGTTCCTACACGTATCTATCACACAACATGCACCACTGTAACGGTTTACGCCCATCTAAGTTTCCCGTCCATTCCCCACTCAAAATCAAACATACGATAATGCACATAACATATATAACATGTCAAATTATTCACAGATAGCATACTCGACATTTAGACGCGCAAATCACAACTTATGTTATTTCAGCATTAATATTCAAAACCGGCTGTTTTCGGGCATTTAAATAAAATAGTTAACATGTTCCAAAAATTCCCAAATTTTTACAGAATGTCTTAAACGTTCCATATTTTATTGTGTAAAAATATCGGGGTCCGGTTCATCACCAATATTTTATAAAAATTCATATTCGGGACTGAACTCAGATTTATGTATTTCTGACCACAGTCCACGAAACAATTTATTAAAAATTCATCGTAAGTCCGATTTGCGAAATTCCAGTGGGGTAATTACAAATACTTCAGTTATCATCTACAGTAAAATTTTCATGGTCCGATTCATCACAAAACTCAGGTTATGACTGAAAGTACGACACCCATTTATTGCTGTCAAAATTCAGCTTAAGTAGCTGTTACAAATTAACACTTTAAAAATAGTAAACGGAGTCCAAAAATTACGATTCCGGTGCCATTAGAACCGTATTTCATAATAACATATTTTAGATTCAAAATATCAATTTTTCGTTGAGGTTAAGACCTGTTTACAGCCAACAGAAGTGGGCTGTAAAAGTTAGACAGATTCTGATTTCAAGTGTTTAACCATCTAAATCATGTTCGATCGATTCCGTTAACGAGTTTAGTGACCACAACAACATCATATACTAATATCATTCAGTAAAGCATCAGATAATCACCCAATCATCATAACCACACAAGATCTACATGATTTACGCACATATTCATCCATTAACCAACATGTTCAAGACTTTAGTGCAAGTTCTTTAGTGTTTCATAACTTTAATCATCAAATCACTTATTAACCACTTAAATAACATGAAGAATGAATGGATCTAAGTTCTTACCACTAGCACAAGGCTAGGAGAGTTCGAGTGTAGAAAAGTGGTGGTTAAAAGCGAATAGAGAAGGTCCTTCCACTTCCGAGAACACCAAGCTTCTTTGGTATGCTTAAGACACCTTAGGGAACCCTTGGATTGTAAGAGAATGGAATGAAAATGGTGGAGTGTGGGTGTGTGGTTTGATCCGTAGACAAGGGAGGGAAGAAAGAGGATTTTGGTGTTGGTGAAATGTGTGAAATGAGCTTAACCCTCCATGTCCCTCATATAACCAAGTTAAGGCTTTGTCCAAAGGGTATTGTGTTCTTAAAAGTACATGCAAGATCAATTAGAATCTTACAACAATCAAGCAAGATCAAGGGTGTGGGCCACCCTTGGATCCGTCAACAATGGGGGGGGGGGGTGTAGGGTTGGTTTGCAATGGTGTGGTTAAGATCTAGTTGAAATCTAATGACACCTAGTTAGTGTATTAAGTGTGTAGTGTCATAAAGGGTGTTAGGGTATTCGGGGACCCTAACTAGCTCAGAAAAGTGTAAACAATGCCATTGGCAATATTTTTAGGTTTCGGGTAAAGTCCGGTTGTTCGGTTCGATACTGTTCCGTTAAACTGCTTAATTAATCCGCAAAGCGTCCTATATGTATATTTTTGTAACGTTTTTAATTTCTAACACTTAGGAAATTACACAGGACTATTTAGTAACTTTTCTGTACACTATTAGTATATTAACAAGTACGTGTAAGCATAACATGGATATCAGAGAGCAGTTAAGTGATTCCACACAGTCGTCAAGCACATTAATTATTATTAATAAACTGTACGGTAACATGTAAATTTGAGGGTTGTCACATTCTCCCCCTGTTAAGAGAATTTCGTCCCGAAATTTAGCGCGTGGTTACTGAGGAAGCTAGTTAAGTTGCGTTGTTTTCCGAATTTTCCTGGGGTGTCACATCATCCCCCCGTTGATTTGGAATTTCGTCCCGAAATTCTGCGGTAGCTTCAGCCTCAGTAGTGGTTGCGTTTTTCTTAAACAGTTGGGGATACTTGAGTTTCATTTGGTCTTCTCGTTCCCAGGTATACTCTGGGCCACGACGAGCATTCCAACGAACTCGAACGAGAGGTATTCTTGCGTGCTTGAGAATCTTAACATCTCGATCAGTAATCTCTACTGGTTCCTCGACGAACCGCAGCTGGTCGTCGATTGTGAGTTCCTTGAGAGGAACTATGAAGGTCTCATCTGACAGACACTTCTTCAGATTTGATACGTGGAATACGTTGTGAACTCCGCTGAGTTCTTCAGGTAGATCCAACCTGTAGGCGACTTGGCCAATTTTCTCAATGACCTTGAACGGTCCGATATAACGCGGATTGAGTTTGCCTCGTTTGCCAAAGCGGACTACACCTTTCCAAGGTGAGACTTTGAGTAGCGCTCGATCCCCAACCTGGAGCTCGAGTGGTTTTCTTCCCTTATCAGCATAGCTTTTCTGACGGTCACGAGCTGCCGCCATTCGCTGTCGTATCTGAGCAATTTTCTCGGTGGTATCTACCACATGTTCTGGGCCAGTGATTTGGCTGTCACCAACTTCTGCCCAACAGAGAGGCGATCGGCATTAGCGTCCGTACAATGCCTCAAACGGAGCGGCTTGGATGCTGGTGTGGTAGCTGTTGTTATATGAGAACTCCACTAGCGGGAGGTGCTTTTCCCAGCCGTTACCAAAATCGATTACACATGCCCTAAGCATGTCTTCAAGGGTTTGGATGGTGCGTTCAGATTGCCCATCCGTCTGCGGGTGATAAGCGGTGCTCATATCTAAACATGAGCCAAAGGACTTGTGCATTGCTTGCCACAGTTCAGAAGTAAAACGTGCGTCACGATCAGATATAATAGAGATTGGCACTCCGTGCCTTGATACCACTTCCTTTAGGTAAATGTCTGCAAGAGTAGAAAACTTATCCGTTTCCTTGATGGCCAGAAAATGTGCAGACTTGGTTAATCGATCTACGATCACCCAAATGGTATCGTTTCCGCGTTGAGATCTGGGCAGGCCGGTAACGAAATCCATGGAAATTTGCTCCCATTTCCATTTCGGGATCTCCGGTTGTTGAAGTAGGCCTGATGGTTTCTGATATTCAGACTTGACTCTCGCACAAGTCAAGCACTTACTGACGTAGGTTGCTATGTGGGCTTTCATGCCAGGCCACCAATACGTAGTGTTGAGGTCGTGGTACATTTTATCCAAACCAGGATGTACCGAATAACGAGACTTGTGCGCTTCGTCCATCACAAGCTCGCGTAAGTTTCCATAAAATGGAACCCAGATGCGTCCGTTTACATAGTAAGCACCGTCTTCCTTTTGTTCTAGCCGCTGCCTCGATCCTCGTAGGGATTCAGCCCTGATGTTTTCTACCTTCAATGCTTCGACCTGAGCCTCACGAATCTGAGAGGGAAGGTTAGATTGGATGGTAAGCTGTAAAGCACGTACGCGCCTAGGTAGGGTATCCTTTCGACTGAGGGCTTCGGCCACAACATTGGCTTTGCCCGGATGATACTTGATAGCGCATTCGTAATCATTCAAAAGTTCGACCCATCGGCGTTGTCGCATGTTTAGCTCTTTTTGCTTGAAGATATACTCGAGACTCCTGTGGTCGGTGTAAATGGTGCACTTTGTACCGTACAGGTAATGTCTCCATATCTTTAGAGCAAAAACAACTGCTCCCAGCTCCAGATCGTGAGTAGTGTAATTCCTTTCGTGAACTTTAAGTTGGCGCGATGCGTAGGCAATGACCTTGTCACGTTGCATCAATACGCAACCAAGTCCTTGGATGGAAGCGTCGCAATAAACCACGAAATCATCGGTGCCTTCGGGCAATGAGAGGATAGGCGCGCTACAAAGTCTATCCTTTAGATGTTGAAACGCGGACTCCTGTGCATCACCCCAACGATAGATGACGCCCTTCTGAGTCAGTGAAGTGAGAGGTTGCGCAATCTTGGAGAAATCTTTTATAAACCTTCTGTAATATCCGGCCAAACCCAAGAATTGGCGGATTTCCGTTGGTGTGCGGGGGTGCAGGCCAGTTCTTGATCGATTCAACCTTAGATGGATCCACATGAATTCCATCCTTGTTTACCACGTGGCCTAGAAAGTGGACTTCGCGAAGCCAGAAATCACATTTCGAAAACTTGGCATACAACCGTTCTTTTCGAAGAAGTTCCAGCATAAGTCGTAGATGCTGCTCGTGTTCCTCCTGACTCTTAGAATAGATCAGGATATCATCGATGAACACAATAACGAACTTATCCAGGTAAGGCTTGCACACTCGGTTCATGAGATCCATGAAGACTGCCGGTGCATTCGTCAGCCCGAATGGCATAACCAGAAACTCGTAATGGCCGTAACGAGTTCTGAATGCTGTTTTGGAGACGTCCTCATCTCGGACTCTCAGCTGATGGTATCCCGATCTCAAATCAATCTTGGAGTAATAGCTCGACCCTTGCAACTGGTCAAACAAGTCGTCAATACGTGGAAGAGGATAACGATTCTTCACAGTCACCTTGTTAAGTTCGCGATAGTCAATACACATCCTGAAGGTACCGTCTTTCTTTTTCACGAACAAGACTGGAACTCCCCAGGGTGAAGAGCTAGGATGTATAAAACCCTTTTCCAAGAGTTCTTGTAGTTGTGTGGACAGTTCTTCGAGTTCTGATGGGGCTAGACGATATGGTGCTCGAGCTACTGGCGCTGCTCCAGGAGCTAGCTCGATTTGAAACTCAACTTGGCGATGAGGAGGAAGAACAGGTAATTCCTCGGGAAATACCTCAGGAAAATCGCGCACAATAGGAATGTCTTCAATTTTCTTCTCTTCCGTTGATGTGTCAGTAACGAGTGCTAAAATGGCAGTGTGCCCCTTTCGCAAACACTTCTGGGCCTTAAGGAAAGAGATGATGCCTTCGACATCACCACTCTTGTCGCCATGAATCACGAGGGGTTCTTTATCAGAACGAGGAATGCGGATGATTTTCTCCTTGCAAACAATCTCCGCTTGATGATGAGATAACCAATCCATCCCAATAACGATGTCGAAACTACCAAGTGTGATAGGAACAAGATCGATAGGGAAAGTCTGACCAGCTAAGACGAGGTTACAACCTTAAACTACGTGTGTGGCTTCAAGGCTTTTACCGTTAGCTAGTTCTACCGTGTGTTTGGTGTTCAGGAGTGTTGGGGTGCGCTTAAGAATTTGGCTAACTTTTAAGGATACGTAATCTAGTATCGGCACCCGAATCAAACAAAACAGTAACAAAGAAGTCGTCCAGAAGGAACTTACCCCTTACTGCGTTGGGATCGTTCTTTGCATCACTCTGAAGGTTTCAAGGAGTGATCACCGAGGATCGAGAGTCGAGCCTTCCAAACTCTCTATGCTAGAGGGTGTTCATTTCAGTGTCTTTGCATGGTGGAGCGAGAACGAAATGTCACTGTGGTAAGAGAATGACGGTTTGGTCTAAGCAAATGGTAGAATTTAGACATACATAAGCCAATAATCATGCGTCGGTACAAAAGCTAGTATAAAGATTCCGCGTTTTTAAGAAGACTATCATGGAATAGTACGATTTCTTATAGTGTAAGGCGGGTCAGGTAAGCGTATAGATTTTCGTGTTCGCCTGTAGGTTGAGTAATCCATATTTCTGTCCTTGAGCGTCCTGATGACTATCCTATCAGTAAGGGCATCCATTCGCTAGGTTGGGTTAACGAAGGGGGTAAATCAAGTAGAAGAAGCATTAACCATCCAATAAGGTAATGGGGAAATCTTGTGATCGGTGGGAATAGTGGTGTGGTTGTTGGCGTTTCGTTAAATCAATTGCCAATCGAAGAAACAGGGAATTAATGAGGTTCATGTGAAGAATCGAGTGAAAACAGGGGTCCACCAATAACGGAAGAATTCGACCAAGTAATATGTCGCTTAGAAGCAATTCTAGTAGTGAGGTGTGGCGGCATGACACAAAAAGGGAAGTTCGTTGCATCACGATTCATGGAAGTATATCACTTGCCCAAAATAGAGTTTGGTTGGTAGAGTTGCGAGTTGCAAAGCGACGAACGCGCGTAACTGTGGCTGCTTCGTTTCTGGTAACGACGACCAGTGGAGATGATGAGGTCCGTCAACGGGGATGCGTGGGTATAGTTCTCCAAAACCCGTGTTCGTTTGAGCCAGGTCTGGTCTTTGTGAATGTTGACGTACAAACCGAATGTACGGAGGGTCAGATGGTGACGTCATGTCGAATTAAGCGTGTAAACAGATAAGATGCATAAACAGTTGTCGTAGCAGGGTGACGAGAAATCAGAAAAGAATTTGACCATCACTTGTCAAATTTCAAGTAAACAATTGCATATCATAAAGAACGCAGTAGGGCCAACACGCTACTACCCTAAATAAACACACCATAGACACCACACCGGTCAAAAGTAATCTAGCAAGTAAGAAATATAAACTTAAATCATACCACCTAGTGTGTTGAGTCTTGCACGTGGAGCGAAGCGTCGTTGTGGATCGTTGAGCACTGTACAGGTTATAGTCTGGTTTTAATGAAAACTTTTCCCTTATTAAAACCAAGTTCTCTATAACCAATGGCTCTGATACCAATCTGTCACACCCCCAAAATCCACCATGCGGAGTATCACCGCTTGGAGGCGTGACATGACCAGGATCGAGCCACCAATCATATTGAACAACACAATTAAGTAAATAAAACCAAACATAATACGATTGGTGACCAAAGCTAGTTAACCTTGTTTGGTTTAAACAGCGGAAGCATAAACGTGAGTTCAAAACATAAGTTCACAGTTCATAAGTTTAAAGTCTCAAACATAAGTTCCAAAGGTTTATAAAGTTCAATTATTAAGTATGGGATATATCAACCCATGTTCCACAACAACCTCCTCCTCGTGCAAGCTCCCAAAAGCATCTAGCGACCTGTAAGGCATGTAACAACGAGTCAACAACAAAGTTGAGTGAGTTCACGTTTGGTTGTTTAGTTTTAAGTTGTTTCTGAAAAAGTGGTTTGACTTTCGTTGGCTTATTTGCCGTGGGGGTTACCCCGTAGTTGAAAGTATGTTTAACCATTTCTCTTTTTCTTTACCCGATCCATAATCAGTGGGGGCTTTCCCCGTTTGAACTACTAGACGGTATGATATCGACTGCTACGCAAATAAGTTGTGCCCTATATCAGTGTCTATCATCACTGACAATCTGCCATAGTCCATTAGTACACGCCCGTCCGACTGGCACGGTGTGAGGTTTGTTAAACCTAATAGCGCTATTAACTAATGACCCGCTCGCCATTGGCCTCGGCGATTAAGTCGATATAAATTGAGGGACTTCATGATAGAGTTTTGTCTAGCTAGTTTAAAGGTTGTTGTCCTGCACCAGGAGGACGAACGTACGTATTCTGCACCAGGAGAATTCGTAGGTTTAATAATGGCATCCACTCTACGGAGGATGGCCGTACAAATCCTATCCAAGGAGGATATGTAGATTTAGTTTTAATTCTTTAACCCATTCCCAAACCACCGGGAATCCCATGCCTTAGAAAGTGTGTGAACTCACCTCGGTTTGCTCGGTTAGATTCTCAATATAGCTAACAGTCAAGGTCGGTCAATCACGTCCTAGTATGATTTACCAGTTAGTCATTTAGTGGCTTTCAAATAGAACACAAAGTTCCTACACGTATCTATCACACAACATGCACCACTGTAACGGTTTACGCCCATCTAAGTTTCCCGTCCATTCCCCACTCAAAATCAAACATACGATAATGCACATAACATATATAACATGTCAAATTATTCACAGATAGCATACTCGACATTTAGACGCGCAAATCACAACTTATGTTATTTCAGCATTAATATTCAAAACCGGCTGTTTTCGGGCATTTAAATAAAATAGTTAACATGTTCCAAAAATTCCCAAATTTTTACAGAATGTCTTAAACGTTCCATATTTTATTGTGTAAAAATATCGGGGTCCGGTTCATCACCAATATTTTATAAAAATTCATATTCGGGACTGAACTCAGATTTATGTATTTCTGACCACAGTCCACGAAACAATTTATTAAAAATTCATCGTAAGTCTGATTTGCGAAATTCCAGTGGGGTAATTACAAATACTTCAGTTATCATCTACAGTAAAATTTTCATGGTCCGATTCATCACAAAACTCAGGTTATGACTAAAAGTACGACACCCATTTATTGCTGTCAAAATTCAGCTTAAGTAGCTGTTACAAATTAACACTTTAAAAATAGTAAACGGAGTCCAAAAATTACGATTCCGGTGCCATTAGAACCGTATTTCATAATAACATATTTTAGATTCAAAATATCAATTTTTCGTTGAGGTTAAGACCTGTTTACAGCCAACAGAAGTGGGCTGTAAAAGTTAGACAGATTCTGATTTCAAGTGTTTAACCATCTAAATCATGTTCGATCGATTCCGTTAACGAGTTTAGTGACCACAACAACATCATATACTAATATCATTCAGTAAAGCATCAGATAATCACCCAATCATCATAACCACACAAGATCTACATGATTTACGCACATATTCATCCATTAACCAACATGTTCAAGACTTTAGTGCAAGTTCTTTAGTGTTTCATAACTTTAATCATCAAATCACTTATTAACCACTTAAATAACATGAAGAATGAATGGATCTAAGTTCTTACCACTAGCACAAGGCTAGGAGAGTTCGAGTGTAGAAAAGTGGTGGTTAAAAGCGAATAGAGAAGGTCCTTCCACTTCCGAGAACACCAAGCTTCTTTGGTATGCTTAAGACACCTTAGGGAACCCTTGGATTGTAAGAGAATGGAATGAAAATGGTGGAGTGTGGGTGTGTGGTTTGATCCGTAGACAAGGGAGGGAAGAAAGAGGATTTTGGTGTTGGTGAAATGTGTGAAATGAGCTTAACCCTCCATGTCCCTCATATAACCAAGTTAAGGCTTTGTCCAAAGGGTATTGTGTTCTTAAAAGTACATGCAAGATCAATTAGAATCTTACAACAATCAAGCAAGATCAAGGGTGTGGGCCACCCTTGGATCCGTCAACAATGGGGGGGGGGGTGTAGGGTTGGTTTGCAATGGTGTGGTTAAGATCTAGTTGAAATCTAATGACACCTAGTTAGTGTATTAAGTGTGTAGTGTCATAAAGGGTGTTAGGGTATTCGGGGACCCTAACTAGCTCAGAAAAGTGTAAACAATGCCATTGGCAATATTTTTAGGTTTCGGGTAAAGTCCGGTTGTTCGGTTCGATACTGTTCCGTTAAACTGCTTAATTAATCCGCAAAGCGTCCTATATGTATATTTTTGTAACGTTTTTAATTTCTAACACTTAGGAAATTACACAGGACTATTTAGTAACTTTTCTGTACACTATTAGTATATTAACAAGTACGTGTAAGCATAACATGGATATCAGAGAGCAGTTAAGTGATTCCACACAGTCGTCAAGCACATTAATTATTATTAATAAACTGTACGGTTACATGTAAATTTGAGGGTTGTCACACTTCGCTTTTTCTGTTTCACTGGTTTTGCCCATGTGTAAGTGTTTAGCCGGTGCTCGGTCAGGCTCCTGGGGACTCCTGTCAGGTCCCCATGTTGAAATGCAAACACATCTATGTTGTGGAGAAGCAACTCCTTCAGGGCACTCTTGCATTTGTCACTTAGGTGGCTTCCCACTTTGACCGTTTGTTCTGGGAACCTGTCGCTAAGGACCCACTCTTCTACTCCCTTTTTCTGGGGTTTCTCAGGTGCTTCCTCTTTGGATACGGAAGAGATTACCTCATAAGCAGATTTAACCCATGCTAGACCCTCCGGTGTCTGAAATACTAAAGCTCCATGGGGGGGGGGGGTGGATGCCTGTGCCTGTAAGTCCCCAATTCCAGGTCTTCCTAAAATCGCGTTGTACTTTGAGGGTGCCCGGACCACTGTGAAGGTCAGATTTATCGTTCGGACCCGATCCCCTACCCCAACTGTGAATGGGAGCCTGATCTTTCCCAAGGGGTGTGATATGCTGTTGTTGAATCCCACCAAGGGGATGGAATCTTCTTCCAACCGATCTCTTACATCTCTGTCGAATCTAAGGAAACAATGCTCGTATATTACCTCGACACCGGACCCTCCGTCCACATGTATTCGAGACACCTTATGGCCAGCTATTATGGCCGAGATGTTTAGGGGAAGTCGTTGCACTTCGCTTTCTTCCAGGTATGGCATAAGTATGGGAGCTTTCATGCAGTTCGGGGAGCCCAGGATCCTGGCTTTTACACTCCGGGTGGTATCGAATTCATTCCTCCTTCTAATCATATCAACATCTGCCCTCCCAGGCTCCCTTACATCTCTTCCCTTACGGTCCCCCCTCCCTCTTTGATTTCTTTAACCAGATGGGCTAGCCTTCCCGTCTTTACCGCGGTTTCTATTTCCCTTTTTAGATACATGTAGTCATCGGTTTTGTGGCCAAAGCCTTTGTGAAAATCGCAGTACTCATTTGGTTGTGCCTTCGGCCCGGGTTTTATGGGTGGTGGCCTTGGGAAGGAGTTCTTTACCCTTTCCGTGGCCAGTATCTCACTTGGTGTCTTGGTGAGGTGGGTGAAATTATCGAAGTACAAAGAGGGACCCCTCCCTCGGGGTCTGTACGAGGAGTATGAGGGTCTCACTCTGTCATGCATCATTCTATCAAAAGCAGGTTTTCGGGAGTAAGGTGTACCTTTGTCGGGGAGCTTTGTGGTTGGGGTGACCCTCCGAGGTGTGACATCCGTCTCCTTAGCTTTGCTGACCGTGTCTTTCCCTCTGATAAAGGCCCTGACCCTGTCCATGAGGTTGTCAAATGAGTGGGGAAACTCCTCCCCCAGTTTTTCACACAGCTGTGCATGCTTCAGCCCGTTTATGAAGCTACTGATCTTCCTGACCTCCGGGACGTCTTTGATGTTCATGCTTTCCTTGACGAATCTCTCCATATACTGGTCTATTCGCTCATTGTCCCTCTGCCTTATATGGAGGATCTCATTTGGATTTTTGACCACTTTTCTCTGTTGACCAAAGTTCCTAAGGAACTTCTCGCTTAACTCTTCATAGCTATCTATTCCCCCTGGAGAGAGGCTGTCAAACCAAAGCCGGGCTCCCTCTGTCAGAGTTTGTACAAACATGTGACACCATACAAGCATGGGCCATCGCCCCAGTTGTCCCGCTCCCCGGAAGGCATGCAGATGATCCTCGGGGTCTCTTGTTCCGTCATAACGGTCAAAGCCTGGGGGTAACTTTGTCTTGGGGGGCATAGGTGCTTCTGCAATTCTTCGTGTGAACTTTGAGACCTCGGCTAAGTCTCGTGGTAGATAGGGCTGATCTAGGCCATTATCACCAAGGTTGTCCTTTTCCTTCCCTTTCTCCTTTGACTTCTGTCCTGTGATAAGGTCCTCCCTTTCTTCTGAGGACATTTGCCTGAGGGCAGTCATAAATGTCTCCAGCGGGTCACCGTTGTTGTTCTTATTTTGAAGGTCTGTTCCTTCTTGGTTGGAAGGTGTGTCAAAAGAAAGTCTAGCCCTGAGGCTGTCGAGTTTTTCCTGCCTCTTTAAATCTTCAAGGCACTTGGTTAACTTCTCCCTATGCATGGCCACAAAATCTGGGGTGATATGCTCTGTTCTTTCTGGGTTTTCCACCTGGTTCTCGTTACCTTCTTCATGGGTAATGTCCTCTACAGTGACCCTATCCAGATCATTTTGTGCCGTTTGGGTGATACCTGAGTTAGGTGGGGTTGCCATGTCGTCGTTGGTGAGATAAGCTGCTCTTTAAACGTCAGATTTTGATGTGGGAACACCAGGCAGGCCAAGGTCCCACGGATGGCGCCAATGTCGAATACCCAACTCCCGGTTGACGTTAGATGGATCTTCGTTGACGTCAAGAGCCTTTATCTCCGTTACTACAAAAGAACAAACCGTTAGCCTCGTCATGGGGGACCCCGGGAGGGGGATCCGTGACCAAGCTCCGGCGTGAGAATGAGTAAACTTGCCGGAAAATGAGAGGAGATTCTCCCGATGAGTAGAATCACCGGAAGGTTTCCTCTTTGGCGTGAATCTAATAAATACGTGTGTGGGTATTAAATGTAAGAGAATATTGGTCGGAATTAATGAGAGGAGAGTAAATGAGAGTGTAGTAAATGAGATAGTTCCGGAGATGATACCTGCCTTTGTTCTTTCTTGCTTGCTCTTATATAACAGCCGGTCCTTATCTCACTAGATATCTCCCACATGTGATCTAACGGTTTTTGGGGGTTCTCGGGGGGTGCATACACGTGTCTGACCCCCAACGGTGAGATGTTCACCTTAATTAATGCTCCAGCCGGAGAAGTACATTGTTACAGACGAGATCCCATTCTTATCGAACATTAAATGAAGCCTGTTTTCTTTGCTAGCTGTTTTCCCGCCCGTTACAAAAGGAGAGAAGCCTTAATGGACAAGGTAACTCTATTTTGTGGGCTTTCGTACAATTGGGCCCTCGTGTGGATAGTCCAAAGCGGGTAAAGTGGGCTTTCCCACTGGCCCGTTGTCATAAACCAAAGGTCAAAGGTCATAACTTGACGTTATTTGATCCATAAATAAGTTGTAAAAAGTTTATTATTGATTAATATCAATTCACAAGATAAAAAAAAATTACTATAGGAATTAGAATTAAAAAAGATAAAATATAGTTTTTACATATATAAACATTTACATGCTGAGTATAAAGGAAAGATAAATTACGTATATGATAGATATATCACTACACTTTTTAACATTATATTAAAGAGTTTTTAATAATACTTGAAAGAAAAAAGAATAAATGCTCGAAATTAAAAAAATATTGTAATGAATACAATTTGAACTTCCAACCTGTCTAAAATTTCATTTAGTAAAGCTAATTCTTTTTATTTGACCAGATCATGTATATCATACCTTGAATAATTGGTAAAAATTACCACTTCATAACCAAAGTTACCAATACACAAACTGACAAACATGTATGTAACAAAGTATTTGCAAACACTTGGTCCACTACTAGAAAACAACACTTTTCAAACATATCAAACCAAATCACTTCTTTTTACTTCCCTTGATGTACTGAGAGACCCACTTAAACCCATCACCATAACCCATTTTTGTGACAACCCGAGATTTCAAGGTCTTTCCTCTACGCATCACTTGTTTCGCAACCTTGTTTCCACAGTTCATCTTACATTGTATTTTGTGGACGATTTGTGAATGATTAAAATATTGTTCTAGGAGTGTAACATGTGCACGTTGTAACCTGGTCGACGAAGAACACTCCTTGGCGAAGGAGGTTCTTCGTCAGGTAGAAGGTTCGCCAAAACGGGCCTCAGCCCAAACAGTTTCTCGAGCCCAAACCCAGAAATTTACACTGTACGTATATTTGTGTTGCAAGCGTTGTACTTTGGGGTTTTCTTTTAGAAGTATAACCGAAACCCTAAGCTCTCATATCTCATCTCTCACCCGACGGCGGACACCCTTGGTGCGAAGCCTTCCATCAACATCATTTCAAGCATATCGATCTTGTGGTTAGTAGTCTTACCTAGTTTGATTAGATTTTTCTTGTGATTCTTGGCCAAGCATGTTAATTGAATGATTATATTTATATATCTGACTGTTGTATCGTTATGTTGAATATGGTTGAATCGAGTTCTGTGATTTCGTGGTCATGACAAACCGTATGATTGATTTAGATGTATACTTGATGATTAATTGGTGATCTAGGGCTGTTTGTATGTAAACTCTCGATGGTTAACATGAATAGATTGATTGTTCATGGGTAGAATGATGATGATAGTGTTAATCATAAGGCGATGATTAGGGTTCTGTAACTGACTGGTGAGGTTGTGACGAACCTTGACCTTTGGCAAACCTTGAACATTTCAGACGAACCATGGCAAACCCTTCAATTATTTTGTGATGAACCTTCCATTACTGGCGAACCATTCAAAACCTTGATGAACCTTGGTTCTTCGCGACGAACATTGGTGATGAACACTTGTTTGACGAACTATATGATCCTTCGTCACACTTATTCCTTGACGAAGAATGGTTCTTCGCCATATGATTCTTCGCCAAGGAAGTATCCCACGAAGAATAGGTTCTTTGTGGAGATACTGCATGTGTGTAATCAAACAGAACAGTTTATGATGTATTTGATGATGCATGTTTATTGTCACACCCCAACCGAAGGCGGAAACTTCGGGGCATGGCACTGAGCGAAACAGATTGTCCAGGAGAATCCATAACAACTATTATTTATAATATATTAAAGGTTCATGTCCCATACCACAAACATATAAAATAAAAACAGTTATTACAGACATTGTTCTCAAAGACAAATTATCCATTCCGACAACTCAGATTTCATTAAATTGTTTGTTTCTAAGACTCTATCCTAACTTGATTCCCACATAGCAGCAAAACAACCAAAGCACATGTCATATACGTTAAAATAAAGGTCAATACACATAGTGTAAAGGTGAGCATACAAGTTTGATATAGCATAATAGAGTTCGAAATTGTTTACGCATAACCAGCATGTACAACGTATAATGTGAAGCATGTAAGTTATCGACAAAGATTCTATCAATACCAATGACTGTGTTAGGATCGGAGGCTCTCATGATTGTGTTTGTTTGTATGTTCTGAACAATTTGTGAATATGAAAATGTAAAGTGCAGCGGAAATGAAAAACAAACTTTGTAAACACAATCAAAGGAGAAAGTAGTTTGATAAACAATTGCTTCTCATAGAGTCGAATGATTTACAAATCAAAAGCAAAAGATTACAGATAAGCTTACAAACTATACTCCCCCTCAGCCTGATGCCCCAAGGTTGGTTGCACACAAGATGAAAGGATTAGACATGAGGAGATGAACCCGCTCAGTCAATCAAATGTAACAGTACAGGGTACTGATACATTTATAGGCAAACCAAACCACTGAGGAATCTCAGCTGACGTCACCATGAAAGCGACGTCTAACAGCCTAACAAACTATATCTACTGTCCTTACACCAACTACTGATGTCTAATAACTGATTGTAATAATACTACAAAATATGAGGAAACAACTGCTTCACGTTCCACTGTTGTAGCCTAAGCACTGATGCTTAACAACAACATCAGTGCTTTCTTCAAAGGTGATCAGTCCTTGAATGAGCAGTGTTTGTGTCTTCAGCAGCACTTAAGAGACAGCAGTAGATAGAGCAACAGAGTTTGTCTTCAGCAGTCTTTAGGATCATATCAGCAGTTGAAAGAGCACAGTAGCTGATTATGAGCAGCAGTTATAGACCATCAGATGTTATAACTCACTATCAAGGGGAGAGCAAAGTATAAACTACTGTTTATTGTGAATCCTCTGTTGTGACCTGGTTTTGGCTTTACATTATCTGTTCCTTTGTTAGGGTTCAATCCCAACAATCTCCCCCTGGAACAGATAATGCCAAAACCTTTCATTATTCAGGACCTTTATTACTCATCAAGAGTGCCTTAGCTTGTTCTTTGAATTCAGCTTCAAATTCCTTTGCACTCTGGTCATCCTCATCCCTACACAGTGAAAGCCCAAGGAGATCCTGCAAATCTTGAACACTAAGGCCTAGTGCTTCTTTCCTTGATATATGCTTCACATCGCCATTGGCTCTGACCAAGGTCAATACGTAAGTCTTTTGATCAGACATCCACTTTAGTATTTTTAAGCCAAGTGGGTTTCTTGGGAGAGACTTATTTGAAGATGAGTTGAGAGATAATGGCCTTGAAAACAACTGCAGACTTTCAGACATTCTTTTGAAAGCTTCTTCAAAGACTTTGTCAGCTGCAGCTATATCTTCTGAAGTTTCTTGTTCAATAAGTTCTTGTCGTTCAGCTTCTGTCTTGTCTTCAGCAGTGTTTGGAGTCGCAGGTTTGTTTAACGCCTTAAAAAGGCTTTGAAGCTTTGTTGATGTTTCTTCTTTTAGACCCATTTTTGTGATGGTATCTTTGAAGTACTCTGCTTCCTTTTCTCTTACCTCTTCTTCAGTTAGCTGTTCTCCTTCTTCTTGATTTGTTGCAAAAGTAGACCGGAACAGTGTGTCGAGGTTTCCCATCTTCTGTTCAAGCTTCATCATTTGCTCTTTCTTCTTAGAAGGGCCTGAAACAGTGATCTTTCTTTTCTTCAGCCTTTTGTAGGCTTCATCAGTCTGCTGTCTTGACCACTTTGATATGGCTTCAGCAGAGTCTATTTTAGCATCCACCAGCTCCTCTTTCTTTCTTTTATACTCAGCAGTGAAATCAGCAATGAGCTTTTTGAATTTGTTCCAGTTTGGAGGATTTTTCTTCTTTGTAGAATCATTCTTGATTCTGTCAATCCTCTCAGCCTCATGCTTTAGAGCGATTATTGGCCATTCTTCAAACTGTTTTTCTTCAGCTGGATAGAATTTTTCTTTCATAATGTAGGCTAGATATTGTTTTCTTAGCTCTTTGCGTTGTTCAGCCTTTTCTTTGATTAGTTCTTGTACGAATTCTTCCATCTGTTTTACCTTTTCAAGGAAGAAATCCAGTCTTTTAGCAGTGGCTTCTTCGCTTAGACTTTCACGTTCACTTTCAAATTTAGCTCTTGCTTTAGCCTGCCTTGCCTTGAGTTTGAGGTAATCATCCATATCCTCTGGTGGCATGTAGCCTATGAGTGAGGAGAATCTTCTTTTTGAAGGATCCTCTTTTGTGTAGAATTGCCTCATCTCATTTTTGATGGCTTCAAGTTCCAGTGGATATTTTGCAGCATTAGGATCATGTAAACCCTCATCGGCAGTGATTGGCTTTCTTATTCTGTTGAAAAGCCTTGGTTGTAAAGTATGAGAGGTGAGAGCAGTGGTGGATGACTGAATAACAACTGCTGATATGTCAGCAATTGTCTTCTGCTTTTGAGCAGGGGATGGACGTGGTGATGTTGGTGGGGAAGGTGGTGAATCATCATCTGATATGAGATTTCTTCTCCTTTTTAATGAAGAAGAAGCAGATGATGTTTTGGATGAATCAGTGGTAGTAGATTGGAAAGCAGTGGTTTGTGACAGTGATTGACTGACAGTGGTTGAAACAACTTGTGTTTCAATCACTGTTGTCATTACAACAGATGTTGTAACATCTGTTGTCTTCTGTTTTATGATAGGAGGCAGTGGTGATGGTATGATTGTAGATGATGATGGTGGAGCAGTAGTTGTAGTGGTGTGTGGTAAAGTGGTGTGTGTTGGGGGTGTGAGTGTTGATGATATGGCAGCTGTTTGGCTACTGACAGCAGTTTTTGTAACTACTGCTGCAGCAGTTTTTGTAACTGCTGCTGTATCAGCTGTTTGACTAACAGGTTTTGAGACCTGTTTTTCTTTTTCAGGTTCAATATGAATGCCATGTTCAATTCCCTTTTTCTTCATTTGCTTCAATATCTCCCCCTTTTTGGCATTATCTGCAAGGGGGTCATCAAAAAATAGTAAAGTTGAAGGAGCCTTGCCAGTGGCAATTTGGATACTGGCCTTAATAGCCTTGATATCTGCTTGAGTATCCTTGAACCTTGATTCAACCATGTTGGTCAGCATTTGTACTTGAATGGCATGCTTTTTGTCAGCCATAAGTTGCTGTGCTTCAAGCATGGGTTGAAAAATATTCCATAGCTCATTTGCAGCAAATGCCTGTTGTGCAGGTGCTTGAGCAGGAACAGCAGATTTTGGTGGGGCAGCAGTGGATTGTGCTTTTTGAGCTTTCAAAATCTCTTGCACCATCTCCTTTATTTCAGCAACTGAGGTTTCCAGTTTGTCAACCCTGTCCGTCAATTCCTGATATTTTGAATCATCACCTACTTTAGTAGGATCATCTGAATCCCCACCAGCAGTGGTTATATCAATGTTAGACTTAGGAACTGAGTCCCAAAAATCACCCATTGATGCCCCTTGTTCTTGGTACTGGGGACTTCTCTCTTCAGCACTTGATAAATCTTTAATGTTACTAGTGGACAAATTAGCCTCACTAGTGATTTTCAGAGGTGCTATGGAAGAGATTGCCTTCAAGGGAGTCTGACTGATGAAACAACTGTCCAAATGTAGACCTGTTGATCCAACATTTGTAGTTGCTGCTCCACTTGAACTACTGACAAGAGTTACTTGTAACTCCTGCAGTGTAACCTCCTCAACTGTTGCTGGGATAGCAGAAGTATAAGCATCAGACCCAGTCACCTGTGGATGTATACTCTCAGTGATAGGTGATAGAGAGGAACTGGTTTGTGTCTGTGCAATAGCAGCTGCATGCAACAGAGATAGCATGGGT
This sequence comes from Helianthus tuberosus, assembly GCA_030545235.1. Taxonomy (NCBI): domain Eukaryota; kingdom Viridiplantae; phylum Streptophyta; class Magnoliopsida; order Asterales; family Asteraceae; genus Helianthus; species Helianthus tuberosus. The sequence goes on along the minus strand of CM060448.1, from coordinate 41,673,760 downwards.
TGTGGCATTATTATTGGTGAGGGGATGGGAGTTGAAAGAGACATGTCCTTGGGATCAGGACTGAGGAAGATGGATCCAAGTGGATTCAGAGCTTCATATTGTGGTGTCCCTGTGCTTACAACCTGATCCTTTTGTGAGGATGCAGGAGGAGTTTTAGGCATGGGTTGAGATCTTTCTTCCAACTGCTGTGAGGAAGTAGCAGCAGTGGTTTGTGGTGACTTTTGTGTTGTCACAGGCATTTCCTCTGGGATCTCATCTTCCAGAGTTGCCTTTGTTTTGGTTTTGGTGGGTTTTCTGGATGTTTTCTTTTTGGTTATGTCAGGTGTGGGTTTCAAAGCAGTGGTTGTGCTGCTATGATCACCTGGAGCAGTGGGCTCAACAGCAGATACCTGAGGAGCAGTTGTAACTGCTAAAATCTGCTCAGATACCCCTGTTTTTGTTTTTATTGGTGCCATCATCCTTGAAAATGTTTCTTTTGTTAAACTTTTTATTTGACAATGGACACCCTGTTTTAGCAAATTTACATTTTTCTTTTCAAATTTTTGTTCAAAATAGTAGCTCAAAAATCTTGGAAAAAGTAAAAATGCTTTACTTTCAACGTTTTTCACCATGTCACTGAAAATCTCCTGGGAGTAGTTGTAGTCCTGATTATTCAAAATAGCATAACCCAGGCATTGAATTTTTAATGGTATTTCGTTGAAAGATGTTGTTTTATTTGAAGCACACATCAGAAGTGTGTGAAATAAAAATCTGGGTGCAGATGGAAAATAACCCTTTTGTAGGGTATCTACCTTTGATTCTTCTGCATATCCCCTTTTTACGAAATCAGTTTTCATCTCAGCTTTCTCAAAAGACAGTTTACCTTTCTGATCATTGAGATTAAAGACTTCGGAGATCGACTGTGGGGTTATTTGAACTGCTTTATCCTTTATCGAGGAGTTTATGGCTATGACTTTTCCGTCTTGTTTTTCAAGCGACGCCTTTTTCCAAAACTCTCTCTGGGTTTGCAGATATATGGGAGCATTCACTGTCAACAAAGTTTTATACTTTGATCCAGTTATCGCATCAATGATGGTGTCAAAGGTGTGATTATCGGTAGGTTTTGTGAGTAAACCCAGATAATTGTGAGGTTGTTTGAATGGTATTTCGATGGGTTCTTCGGCCGTTTGAACGGCTTCAGTTGAAGGTGGTGGTGATGTGGGTTTTGATTTTGATTTTCCTTTTGACTTCGTCATTTTGATGAAGAAGAATCGGAGAATGATTTTGGAGGTTTTGAGAAGAAGGGTTGGAAACTGCTATGTGAAGAGAATTTTGGAATTCAATTCGACAGTGTAAAACCCTGTTTGGGGTTTAGGGCAGGGTTTTATTTAAAAATGAACGCTGATGTGGCAGCGGTTATTAAGATCTGAGGGTTAAAAACTGACCACGTGTCAAACACTGATGAGATGGATGAAGTATGGAGAACAGTTGTTTTAAGAGCCACTGACGTATCAAGCATCAGTGGTTACAACGGTAAAAATTATGGGCAGTGGATGATTTTTACTATCAGTGGATAGCATATCAGTGGATAAGACACTAATTTTGAGCATCAGTGCTTTTTTTTAAAAAATGAAGGATCAGTGGTTAACTTTCAGCAGTGGACGGTGTTTAGAGATCAGACGTTAGAACAAAACAGTTGTTAGGGTAAATGGTACAAATCTTTGAAGGACAGGTGTTTCAGCAACAGTTTTTGAAGATTTTCATTTAAGGTTTTTGCCACATGTCAATTTTGAAAGACAGTGGTTTGACACCCCAGATGATGAAGATTTTTACTGAGGCAGCTCATTTTAGTTTAATATTTAATTAAAACATGAGTACCTTAGTATTTTAAGCACAGTTTGCAATCAATTTTGATGAAAATTTAGGAACAAACCTGAGTAAGACATGATCATGACATATGCACCATTTCCTTTTGACCCATTTAAGAGGACACAGATACCACCAAAAATAGGGTATTACATCCTGACAGGAGCTGAGACTATTGCCAACAAAAACAAGCAAAAGTTCCAAATATATTATTCCAAAAAAAATGAACAATATATCCTGATTATTCAAGAAAATCCTTTGAGAAAAAAATGATTAAAGGATTTTCTGAGAACAGCATCAAAAGGATTTGGTGTAAATTCAATAAAACACATAATGTATCATTCTCAAGTTTTTGAAAATGGTCAGTGGTTTTGACAATAGTGGTAGGAAAACTTTGAACATATTTTGACCACTGTATGGTACCATTTTCTTTGTCAGTTGATTGTAAACATGATTCTCTTTGTAATTCATTCACTGGAATAAAAAACCTTTTCTGAACAGATGAATGCACATAGTTGCTTAACGACCATTATTACCCTACACTTTGACTCTTCAGTGTTTTATGTTTATACTCTTTTCTTCTGACTTCAGAAGTTTTGAGATGAACACACTTCGGAGTTTTTGTGAATATTCTTAATGTATTTTAACATAGTTGATTTTGTTCTTTTGAGTAACTCAACCTGTTTTCAACACATAAGATCTGGATAACTAAAGTTTTAATTTCCCCCTTTTTATGTTAGCAAAACATAGATGTTTTTATGAACATGAGTTTTGCTAATCTGAGGTACTTACTTTAGCATTTAAAAGGGTGACATCACACTTTTCATAACGACAGTTGAAATCAATTTAGAAAATAAGAAATATTCTCATAATTTGATAGATGTACTTTCAGATCTAGAAACCATGAGTGTATTATGCATGAAATCACTTGTTGTATGAAATTTGTGTGTCATATGACATCTTGGTTGATTTACAGAGTTTTTGAATAACCATTTTGAACATGATTTGCTCGATACTCTGTTTTTCAACAAAATACAACCAACCTTAGTATCAATGAATTTTGAGCTGAACTGTTGTGTCAAATTGATTGTTAGATCGAATTTGACTGTCCGAGCTCTGATACCAATTGTTAGGATCGGAGGCTCTCATGATTGTGTTTGTTTGTATGTTCTGAACAATTTGTGAATATGAAAATGTAAAGTGCAGCGGAAATGAAAAACAAACTTTGTAAACACAATCAAAGGAGAAAGAAGTTTGATAAACAATTGCTTCTCATAGAGTCGAATGATTTACAAATCAAAAGCAAAAGATTACAGATAAGCTTACAAACTATACTCCCCCTCAGCCTGATGCCCCAAGGTTGGTTGCACACAAGATGAAAGGATTAGACATGAGGAGATGAACCCGCTCAGTCAATCAAATGTAACAGTACAGGGTACTGATACATTTATAGGCAAACCAAACCACTGAGGAATCTCAGCTGACGTCACCATGAAAGCGACGTCTAACAGCCTAACAAACTATATCTACTGTCCTTACACCAACTACTGATGTCTAATAACTGATTGTAATAATACTACAAAATATGAGGAAACAACTGCTTCACGTTCCACTGTTGTAGCCTAAGCACTGATGCTTAACAACAACATCAGTGCTTTCTTCAAAGGTGATCAGTCCTTGAATGAGCAGTGTTTGTGTCTTCAGCAGCACTTAAGAGACAGCAGTAGATAGAGCAACAGAGTTTGTCTTCAGCAGTCTTTAGGATCATATCAGCAGTTGAAAGAGCACAGTAGCTGATTATGAGCAGCAGTTATAGACCATCAGATGTTATAACTCACTATCAAGGGGAGAGCAAAGTATAAACTACTGTTTATTGTGAATCCTCTGTTGTGACCTGGTTTTGGCTTTACATTATCTGTTCCTTTGTTAGGGTTCAATCCCAACAGACTGCGAGTAACGAGTGCGCATCACATGTTCACCACTGCGAACACGTGCAGTAATATCCTTAACAACCCCTGTCCATGACAGGTGCTGAGTCCAAACTATAGTACTATCGTTGCTAAGGCAGGTAGACGGCAATCAATGTGTAAACATAACAAACAGGCATTCATCGAGTCACGTATAACATGCAATAGCGGTTAGCATATAAATAGTATTTGCGTTGTGTGATAGATGTGATTTGAATATAGATAACGTATGTGATGGGGTATGGTATTAGACCCGACCCGAGCGGTTGGATATTCCCGTTACTTATTGCTTTTATTATAATATTTATTATTATTGCGTACTAACCCGCGAAGCCTAGTGCGTTGTAGTTTACACTACACTAGGTTGTGGGCTTGTAGAGATAACTCCTAACTGGGCCTGGCCCATTGAGGTTAGGGGAGGCCCATATCTCCTATATAAAGAGGTGTTCACCTCATTATTAGGGTAGAAGATATGGAGCTGCCACACTTTTTGTTACTGGAAACAGGGGATTCTTTCCCCTACTGGTCATCTCTACAGCTCCACTCTCTTCTCTTCTCCATTGCAGATCTAGGTTCAAGAGGAAAAACAAGGTGTGATTCTCACCCACTCAGAGAAATCGGTCCAATCATCCGGGCAGTGATTCCGTGTTTCTTCATTTCCGCCCATCGATCTAAACTCTCCACAACAATCACATCTTTCGTTCTACGGTAAAATCTAGGATCTGTGTTCTTGAGAAATCTGCACTCAAATTTGTTTCAGATTTGAAACTCTTTTTTTTAGCAGTAAAACTCAAATCTGCATCTGAAACACTCTTTTTTAGCAATAAAACTCAAATTTGGATCTGAAACTCGAACTTTATTCACAACGAAACTCAGATCTGATGAGATGGTGTTGTTATCTTTTTTTTTTTATCATAGAATGTGGGATCTATGGCCACCATAGTTTTTCGTAAAATCAATATCTCAAACCTGGGAAAAAGGGTTTTTACATCGAGATCTGTATTGTGAACAAGTATGTTTTTATATCATATTTCACATTATTCATCTCTCATTTGGTAAAAGCAAGTTTACAAGTTGTAAGGCATGACTTACAAGTGTGGGTTGCACAATTGTCTTTTGTTTCTCGCCTCGAAGCACTAAATCCCACCATGGTATTACAATCATACACCTGCTAGCTAAAGGCACAAGTTATAAAGCGTGGTGTACCTGCTAGCCAAAAGCACAAGTGTGAATGCGTGATGTACAAGCATGTTTTGCATTGCGTAGTCACAAATATCCAAAATTGGATGTATACAGCTGTAAAGTAGGGGAGTGTTGGACATGAGGGACCACTCCACTGTAAACATCCCATCATCTTATGCAAGTTTACGTGATTAACGTGGCTGGCTAAAAAACAAGAAACCAACACCCATCGTTATTTCAGTGTTTGCAAGTGTAAACTCTCGGGCACATGATTTACCCGCGGATAACTCACACACGACGGCTTACCGTACCGGTGAACACCTACACGTGCATGCAGACACAAACCATGCGCAAGCTTCTCTAAGTACTAACCGCGGGGACTCGTGATATGTGCAAAATGCAACATATAAATTACATCAATTGTGGCATAAAACTAACCCTTTTTTAGTACTAATGTTGGAAAAAGTGTGCTTTTGTCTTCCTTTTATATTTTCAGGATTAAATGAGCTCAAATTAACAAAAGAAGCAAAAATACAGCAAAATCTAACATAATTACAAGAAAAGGAACAAACGTGACATGCCCGACCCCACGACAACATCTTCCCAAGCAAAACAAGAAGACAGAAGACTGAACACGCCCCGTGCTTAGCCAGCACGGGGGCGTGCCCAAGTGTCAGCAGAAAAGACAAAGTGGTAGAAGCTTCTATTGCCCACCACGGGGCCGTGCTCAGCGGACACGGGGCGTGGTCAACTATAAGATTCGCACAATCCAGGAAAATCTTCATAGTACAAAGATTCTTCTGCACACGGGGTCGTGCTCAGCGGACACGGGGGTGTGGTCAACTAATAAGACAAGCTGCATTAAATGAAGAAAGAGAAGGATGTGGACACGGGGCCGTGCCCGAGCTTCTATTCAGCTTATAAATAGGAGTGCTTGGCTCAAGCTCAAACCATCCCTTGGCACACCACCTCTCTCACACTTCACCCACCACCCACCACCACCATAACACCATCATCCACCACCATCATCCATTGTCCATCATAGAGTGTGTGAGTCGTCTCGGGATCCAAGATTGATCGTAAGAGTTCTTGACAATCAAGGCCATGTTTGTCTAAGTCTCTTACATCACTTGGTGAAGACAAGTGTCTAGTGTAATACTTTTTATTTTATAATCTTTCCGCACTTTTTACTTGGTTTTGTATTAATGACTTTAATAACTAGTTTCTTATGTTGAAGGTGATTCTTCCTTATCGTTTGTCCGTGGTGTCTTGACATTATTTTACTGTCTATATAAAATAAAAGATTTTCACCATTCATATCTCCACAGTCTATATGGAGGTATGTTGGCTACCTGGTCGGGGGTTAAGGGAATGGTTTGGTAAGAGTCTTGCCATTATTCAGCGTTTAGAGGTCCTGCAATGGACCTGGGTCAAATTTAGTAGGACCTCCTTCAATACTTAACGGTATTGGATGGCGGGGGTCCAAACTCTTTGATCCCCTCATAAGTTAACTACTATTAATACTCTAACCCGGCTATTTAGGACTGTATCCCTGCTGACTCAGACTACTTAGTCGAGGGTAACGTCACCTCCAAAAGAGGGGCCTACCATAATTTGCATTAATAACTTAATTCATTATCTTTCAATAATCCGACCCTTTAGGATTGTATCCTTGCTGACTCAAACTACTGGGTTGAGGGTAACGTCACCTTCAAAAGAGAGGCCTACTACAATAACTAAGATAATCTCTTAAATAAGTGCAAAAGTGCGGAAATAATCAAAGGTTACACTATACACGAGTCGGAACCAAGTGATTCATCGTGTCTATCTGTTTTTCTTTTATTTTTATTTTTCAGCATTTTAGTTAGTTTTTATTTTTCTTAGCTTAAAACCATTTTTCTAAACTTTTTGATTTGATTAGACGTTGAGGATAAACCGGTACTAAAAGCTCTTGTGTCCTTGGACGACCTCGGTATCTTACCAACACTATACTACGCTCACGATGGGTGCACTTGCCCATATGTGTGTTTAGTGTTAGTAAATATCGTGTTTTATAAATTTAAAACTTGGCTAAAGAAAGTGTAAAAGGGCTTAAAATATATACCTAAAATATACAACACTTCACACGCATCAAGTTTTTGGCACCGTTGCCAGGGACACAAGGATTTTAAGAAAGTTAGGAATCAACGGCCTAATCGTTTTTTCTTATTTTTCATTTTTTAGGATTTTTCTTAGTTTTTCAGCTTCTGCAGAGCTCAGCACGTGACGTGCCGGGTCGGACACGGGCCGTGTCCAGCCTTGTTACTAGCAGTTTTTATTTTCCGAGTTACAGAGAGCTGAACACGGGGCCGTGTCGGTGTAACACGGGGCCGTGCCCAACTCCCAGTAACAGGGATACGAAAAACAATCACTGTAACTCCGACCACGGGCAGTGTTCACTGAACACGGGGCCGTGGTGAACCTTCTGACCAACGTTCTTTTCTGTTTTTTGTTTCAGGACTAGGAACCCAGGCGCCACATTTGAACCTCCTACATAGTGCATGAGCTCCAGTTCTAGTAGAGACATAAAAGAACCTCTAGAAGAACCCGAACGCTTTCTCAGAAAAAGACTTAAAGCTAAAAACCAAGAGAAAGTTTCGGGGGACCCACTTCCAATGGCGGACCAACGTACCCTCATGGATTACCTACGACCCACTGTAGGGAATCTCGGCGCCGCTATCAATGCACCGAATGTCGAAGCTAATAACTTCAAACTTAGACCTCATTTGATACAGATGCTTCAAAACTCCGCAACCTTTCATGGGCTTGCGGACGAGGATCCCCATCTACATATTACTAATTTCTTAGAAATATGTGATACCTTCCGGATCAATGGAGCATCAAATGACGCCATCCGCCTTCGAATGTTTCCATTTTCGCTAAAAGACCGAGCTAAGGCTTGGCTTAACACCCTCCCAGTTGGATCGGTAAACACCTGGGATGAACTGGCCCAAAAGTTTCTATATAAGTATTTCCTTCCTGCTAAAACGGCTAAATTAATAACTGAAATTAATACATACTCACAAGAGGATGGGGAATCCTTATATGAGACTTGGGAAAGGTTCAAGGAGCTACTAAGAAAGTGTCCTCATCATGGTCTTGCGGTATGGCAACAAGTATCCACCTTCTACAATGGGTTGTTGCCACACACAAGACAAACACTTGATTCTAGCTCCGGGGGACTTCTAGGTAATCGTCGCCCAAATGAAATATATAATCAAATTGAGGAAATTGCGCAAACCAATTTTCAGTGGCACACTCCCCGAGGGAATAAATCTATTGCCCCGGGCGCCCATAAGGTTGATGAAAGCACTTCTTTACAAGCCCAAATCGAGGCCCTTTCTTCAAAAATAAAAAAAATTAGAAATGGCTAAAACGGCCTCGGTCATGGCTTGTGAAGGGTGTGGTGGACCACATGAAAATTGGAGTTGTATGAAAGAAGTTGATGATCAAACAGAAACGGTAAACTACATTGACAATAGACCTAGGCCGTCGGGTCCACCAACGGGTACCTACAACCAAGGATGTCGTAACCACCCTAACCTTGGTTGGAGAGATCCCGGCAATAGTAGTAACCAACAAAGCCAACGAACTAACTTTCAACAACCACAAAATTTTTCTCAACAACAAGGCGGAAGAGAAAGGCTTGAAGATACTGTATCTCGCCTCATCTCCGAAACCGAAAAGAAAAACTCGGATCGGTTTCAACAATTGGAATCGAATTTTAGAAATCAACAAGCTAGCATTCAAAACATTGAAAAACAATTAAGTCAATTAGCTCAAAATTTCTCTAAGAGACCACAAGGAGCGTTACCAAGCAATACCGAAACCAACCCAAAGTCCCAAGTACATCTCATCACATTACGAAACCGAACCGTAGGTCCCGAAGAGGCTCCATCACCTACAGCGGAGAAGGACCAATCCAGCCAAACGACGACTCCACCCGGTCCCCAACCAGAAACGGTTTCTCCACCAACTCAAGAGCCCACTAAGGCTCCTCCGGTTCCGTACCCCGGTCGGCTAATTCGTCAAAAGACCGATGAGCAATTCGCAAAGTTCGAAAATTTACTAAAACAATTGCATGTTAATATTCCTTTTATAGAAGTCCTAACTCAAATGCCTAAATATTCAAAATTTATGAGGGACTTCCTCACTAACAAAAGGAAAATTGAATCATTGCAGTTAGTTAACTTAGGCGAGGAATGGTCCGCGTTAGTACTCAACAAACTCCCACAAAAGAAGATTGATCCTGGAAGCTTCACGATTCCTTGCTCGATTGGGGAATCCCCCATTCGCAATGCGCCAGCCGATCTTGGGGCTAGCATCAACCTCATGCCTGCATCAATGTTCAAAAGACTCGGCCTAGGAACAATGAGCCCTACAAAGAAGAGCATACAACTCGCTGACAGATCCGTCAAAATTCCACAAGGTGTCGCTGAAAATCTATTGGTCAAGGTTGGCAACTTCGTTTTCCCGACCGACTTTGTCATCCTAGACATGGAAGAAGACGCTGATGTCCCTTTCATTCTCGGGAGGCCATTTCTAGCCACCGTCCAAGCAGTGGTGGATATGAATGACGGAACACTAACATTGAAGTTTGGGGACGAGGAAGTAAAGTTTGGAGTGGGAAAGAGAGTAGAAGACGAAGATTCGGTCGGCTACACGAAGCTCATAGACTCAAGCTTGGATGACGCTCTCCGACGGTGTAACATGGGATGCGAAACGTCCCACTTGAGTGACATATGACCAGGCTTTGGGTCTAGCCAAGGACCCTTATAAACGTGGCGCACCACGGAGGCATTCCGCGGAACTATCCTTAGTTTAATATAGATTAGTTTTTATAATTTATAGTTAATTTTCAGGAATAAAACACACTTGAGATGGCAAAGGATAAAAGGGAAGCTTGAACCAGCACCCCATGCAGGAAAACAGGACCATCCGACAAAATTTCTTCGTTTACAGTAAGTTCGGCACGGGCCGTGTCCGCCAAACACGGCCCCGTGCTGCACAGTCTGCAGAAAAGACCCAGTTCAAGTAACTGGACACGGGCCGTGTTCACCCAACACGCCCCCGTGTCCAGACTTCTGTTTCTCTTGATTTAATTTTGTTACTGACACTTGAACACGGGGCCGTGCCCGGACAACACGGGGCCGTGTTCAGCGCCCAGTAACACAAAATTTTTGCTTTTTCACGCCTTTTTACACATTCAATCAACCTAAAAACTTATTTTTGGGACACATTGAGGACAATGTGTAATTTAAGTGTGGGGGGGGGGATGCTAAAACCTTGAATCTTGCAAGTCCCAAATACAAGCCTTACACAAAACTCTATTGGAACCGCTAATCACCCCAAATTTTTTCAAAAAAATTTCATTTTTTTACTTTTCTAGGTTTAATTTGGGAATTTCAAGTTCTAACAAGGTTATATTTTTACGAATTTACAACCGATAGCATAGTGATAAAAAGAACCAACATAAGAAAATTATGAAAAAGGCATGACAAGCTTAGTTAAAATTTAATTATATATACTTGATCACATAAAAACCCATTCACACAAAAGTGAGTTTTGAGTCTTTATTGAGCATACAAATATATATCTTTAAAATTAAATGCTCATTTTTCGTTTCTTGTGTGAATAGCCGTTTGGTTCTTACGACTCTAGAACTTGCCATGACGATACATTCCCGGTCCTTACCAACTTAAACTAGGGTTGTTATCGAGCCGAGCTGAGCCGAACCAGGCTTAGCTCGAGCTCGGCTCGAATTAAAATCGAGCTGGCTCGGCTCGGGCTCGAATTTAAAATCGAGCTAAGGTTTGAGGCTCGAGCTCGACTCGAATCAATTCGAGCTAGCTCGGCTCGGCTCGATTTAGCTTGATTTAACCAAGAAAAATAAATTTATTTACTAGTATAAAAGCTGTCCAACATGATTTAATTACAACATAATTAAGCCAAAGGGCTATAGTAGTAACTTTCTTTCGTGAGTGGACCAATTATGCAAGTATAGCTTATTAAATTTTTTAGTTGACTTCACCTTAACTTTTTATAGAGGAGGTGCTCCCTCACACATTGTACTTCAACGATGTGGGACAAGATGATTTGAGATTGAAGATTGAGCTAAACATTTGTTTTAACAACTTCAACAAACAGAAAATATTATACATCAACAAACATCTGTTACTTATATGTCTATCGAATTACGAGGATATTATAATCAACAATTTGACAAAACTTTAAAATTTCTATCTTTTGAATATAAAATAAATAAAAGTTATGTTTATGTTACGTAATTGTTGTACAACTATCGCCACTAGATCCCATGACAATAGGTTTGTTTTTAATATCCATTATACATATAGAACACAACAAACGCATACATAGTATTAGAACATAGTATTAGAATGAAAGTGTATGCATCTGAATCATACAATAACTCTCAAAATTGCTAATTGTAATAACCAACTAATACTATGATTGGAATATGTAAGCTAACAAATTCACAATTTTATGTCTCCAATAAATTTAGTATATATAAAATAAATAATTCGAGCCGGCTCACGAGCCGAGCCAGGCCTAGCTCGGGCTCGGCTCGTTTACAAACCCAAGTAAGTAAATGATGGAGGCATTAGGACTAACCCTTTTTATTTCTACACCATTATTTTTTCTTTTTTTTTACCACCTACCCAAAATCCCCCTAGTTAGCCCCTTTGACCCTAAACCTTTTCATTTCATAACCCAAACAAACACCCTTTCACCCACCAAAACCTTTTTCATTTTTAACCCTCTGTTTTAGTAACTAGCTCGGTTCTTTATATGACTTTAAAAAAAGATGTTGATTATGAAGCAAAAGAAAATAAACAAACAAGTTTACCAAAAATAATTTTGTTTGAAAAATAGCTTCATAAAAATAAAAAGTTGAAAAATAGAAAGTCTTACGAAAACCGATGCTTTTTACGCTTTTCGCCCTTTTCTACTAACCACTAAACACTAACCCAACCACCTACCTTTAACCCAAGCCTAACCCTTCACCCAAAAAGTCCTCTTGATATTTACAAAGGTATATAGTTAAAAAGGAGGAGGATTGATTGCTTGGCAAGCCTATGGTAGGAGTAAGTTCCATGCCGCTCTCGAGTGATCCACTAAAATACATTTTCGGCCGAGTGTTGAGTGATCCCCGTGAGGTTTGTGAACTTGTATATAAATAAAATTTTAAAGAGGCATGTTATGCCCTAATAAGTAATTTATCTTATGAAAAGTTTTAAATAAATCATGACGAATAGGATTGTAAATAAATAAAAATAAAACTTAAAGAATCTTGGAAATCCCAACACTCTATGACAAGCCCAAAAACGTTCTCTTCTACCCATTCCATTTGGGTGTGTAAAGCCACATTATAAAGAGTTTTGCTAGATGACAAGCAAAGATTCAAGTGTGGGGGTATTTGATATGTGCAAAATGCAACATATAAATTACATCAATTGTGGCATAAAACTAACCCTTTTTTAGTACTAATGTTGGAAAAAGTGTGCTTTTGTCTTCCTTTTGTATTTTCAGGATTAAATGAGCTCAAATTAACAAAAGAAACAAAAATACAGCAAAATCTAACATAATTACAAGAAAAGGAACAAACGTGACATGCCCGACCCCACGACAACATCTTCCCAAGCAAAACAAGAAGACAGAAGACTGAACACGCCCCGTGCTCAGCCAGCACGGGGGCGTGCCCAAGTGTCAGCAGAAAAGACAAAGTGGTAGAAGCTTCTATTGCCCACCACGGGGCCGTGCTCAGCGGACACGGGCCTTGGTCAACTATAAGATTCGCACAATCCAGGCAAATCTTCATAGTACAAAGATTCTTCTGCACACGGGGTCGTGCTCAGCGGACACGGGGGCGTGATCAACTAATAAGACAAGCTGCATTAAATGAAGAAAGAGAAGGATGTGGACACGGGGCCGTGCCCACTGGACACGGAGCCGCACCCGAGCTTCTGTTCAGCCTATAAATTGGAGTGCTTGGCTCAAGCTCAAACCATCCCTTGGCACACCACCTCTCTCACACTTCACCCACCACCCACCACCACCATAACACCATTATCCACCACCATCATCCATTGTCCATCATAGAGTGTGTGAGTCGTCTCGGGATCCAAGATTGATCGTAAGAGTTCTTGACAATCAAGGCCATGTTTGCCTAAGTCTCTTACATCACTTGGTGAAGACAAGTGTCTAGTGTAATACTTTTTATTTCTAATCTTTCCGCACTTTTTACTTGGTTTTGTATTAATGACTTTAATAACTAGTTTCTTATGTTGAAGGTGATTCTTCCTTATCGTTTGTCCGTGGTGTCTTGACATTATTTTACTGTCTATATAAAGTAAAATATTTTCACCATTCATATCTCCACGGTCTATATGGAGGTATGTTGGCTACCTGGTCTGGGGTTAAGGGAACGGTTTGGTAAGAGTCTTGCCATTGTTCAGCGTTTAGAGGTCCTGCAATGGACCTGGGTCAAATTTAGTAGGACCTCCTTCAATACTTAACGGTATTGGATGGCGGGGGTCCAAACTCTTTGATCCCCTCATAAGTTAACTACTATTAATACTATAACCCGGCTATTTAGGACTGTATCCCTGCTGACTCAGACTACTTAGTCGAGGGTAGCGTCACCTCCAAAAGAGGGGCCTACCATAATTTGCATTAATAACTTAATTCATTATCTTTCAATAATCCAACCCTTTAGGATTGTATCCTTGCTGACTCAAACTACTGGGTTGAGGGTAACGTCACCTTCAAAAGAGGGCCTACTACAATAACTAAGATAATCTCTTAAATAAGTGCAAAAGTGCGGAAATAATCAAAGGTTACACTATGCACGAGTCGGAACCAAGTGATTCATCTTGTCTATCTGTTTTTCTTTTATTTTTATTTTTCAGCATTTTAGTTAGTTTTTATTTTTCTTAGCTTAAAACCATTTTTCTAAACTTTTTGATTTGATTAGACGTTGAGGGTAAACCGGTACTAAAAGCTCTTGTGTCCTTGGACGACCTAGGTATCTTACCAACACTATACTACGCTCACGATGGGTGCACTTGCCCATATGTGTGTTTAGTGTTAGTAAATATCGTGTTTTATAAATTTAAAACTTGGCTAAAGAAAGTGTAAAAGGGCTTAAAATATATACCTAAAATATACAACACTTCACACGCATCAACTCGCCTCCGGCTGCCGCTTGCAACTGATCTCACTCGTCGTCTCTGGTGCGCTACCATCTGGTTTAGCCGCACTGGTGAACAGCTACATGCGCATGCAGACATAAACCATGCGCAAGCTTCTCCAAATGCGAGCCGCGGGCACTCGCCTTCGGCTGAATAAATGTGGAAACTGTGCGAGCCGGGTTTTGAACCCGCGCCCCATGCGGTGCGATGACTTAACATGCGTGCAAACTACAAGCTGGGCACTCGACCTTACGCCTCTGAAGCCATGCGCAAGATTTGGTCATGCCCCAACCACCGCGCGCGACCAATCTTACTCCACACATATCCGGCAGACTATGATCTTGCCATCAGTTTCTCCGCCACCTGCGCACGCCAATATCCCCTGCAACTCGCGCATGTCGGCCATGCTCCGCCACCTGCGCCGAGTGGCAGACCATTATAATGGAACATCATTGGAGATGCTGTGCCTTCGCGCATCCTGTTTTACGCCGCCAACAGGTTCAGACCACCGGCATCCGCGCGGCGCGCTTCGTGCCATCAGCCTCTACGCCATAGGAGACGCTTGTAAGTTCCGAGATCTTAGATAAATGCTAACATGAAAATTAACAGGGCAGCGTGAGCCATATAATATCTGTCTCACCTGAGAAAGAAGAAGCTAAAAAGTTTATCTGCTTTTATCTTTAGCATTGGGGAAATAAATTAAAAGGCATGTGACTTACGTATTTTTGTGTTCACATGTGTTTTTTCAAACTTGCACAATTTACAAGTTTGCACACAAGTTATCCCCTTCAAATATTAGACGAGGACATTTTTAATCCTTTTAGTAATTGACACTTATGTCATTAACCAAGTTAGAAACCCACCATCTTGTCATAAATTAAAGTGATAATTGACAAATTTGGGTACAACACACTTTCGAGAATATTATTCCTTCTCATTATACTAACTGGATTTCTAGAAACTACCCTTGCATCACAACTTAAATTACTTTAAGTGAATCGACTTTTAAAAATACAAATGTTGTAACCTGATCGTTACATTAATTTTATGTGTCCTGAATTTTCAAAATACAAATGTAATAGTCTGACACATATATTATTGTAACGGATATATGTACAAGCATTACATTAGCTAGTATGATAAGATCATCTATGTCTGTACAGCTAGTACGGCTTAAGGAAATCATTTATGTTGTTAAAAAAATCCATAAAGCATTGTTTTTTCAAGATGATCAAAACAATAAATACCATTGTCGCGGCACAGTACCACCGTTGAATAACCACATCAAAGACTTTGGTAAAATTTATACTCCTTATTTGAGGGTTCGGTTTGGTAAAAACTCATGTATACATGTCGGTCCCTTACAATGACTCGACTATTTACTTTGCTTTTTCAATACTACTAACATTTTTTAGCAGCTACAATAAACAAAAGGACTAGCATGGTTCAACACAATTCCGAAGTTCGAAGTTGCTTATTGATGCATAAAACAAACTCCTCCTAAGGACAACGTTTTGGTACAATGCTTTCCGTATGCCAAACACTTTATTATAACGTACCTTGTCAAGTCATTTGCAGGTTTGGCCATACATTCAATCGGGAAAACGCGGCGAGCAATCCTCACGCACACCGATGGAGGCTTAAAAAGGTGCAAGACATATGAGCACGTAAGTCACAGGCAGGCGCATGCTCTTCTACATACGAGCACGTAAGTCGCCGGCAGGCGCATGCTCCTTTACATATGAGCACGTAAGTCGCCATACGCGCATGCTCCTTTACATGTGAGCACGTAAGTCGCCATACGCGCATGCTCATTTACATACGAGCACGCAAGTCTCCGTGCGAGACTGCTGCTCCACATGTGAGCATGTAAGGTGCTATACGCGCATGCTCCTTTACATACGAGCATGCCAGTCTCCGTGCGAGACTGCTGCTCTACATGTGAGCACGTAAGTCGCCATACGCGCATGCTCCTTTACATACGAGCACGCTAGTCTCCGTGCGAGACTGCTACTCTACATATGAGCACGTAAGTCGCCATACGCGCATGTTCCTTTACATACGAGCACGCCAGTCTCCGAGACTGCTGCTCTACATGTGAGCACGTAAGTCGCCATACGACCATGCTCGTTTACATACGGGCATGTAAGTCGCCACGCTTGCATGCTCCCTTACTTACGAGTGAGCACACATGCGCTAGCTGTCGCATGCTCCTCTACATACGAGCACGTAAGTCTCCATAGGAGCATGCTCTTTTATATGCGAGCACGTAAGTCGCCACGCGCGCATGCTCCCTTACTTACGAGTGAGCACACATGCGCTAGTTGTCGCATGCTCCTCTACATACGAGCATGTAAGTCGCCATACGCGCATCCTCTTTTATATGAGAGCACGTAAGTCACCACGCGCGCATGCTTTTCTACTTACGAGTGAGCACACGTGCGCTAGCTGTCGCATGCTCCTCTAGATACAAGCACGTAAGTCGCCATGCGCGCATGCTCCTTTACTTATGAGCACGTAAGTCGCCATTCGCGCAGGCTCCTTTACATATGAGCGAGCACATATGCGCTGGCAAGCGCATGCTCCTCTACATACGAGCACGTAAGTCGCCATTCGCGCATGCTCCTTTACTTACGAGCACGCCAGTTTCCATGCGAGTTTGCTGCTCTACATACGAGCACGTAGTCGCTATACGCGCATGCTCCTCTACATACGGGCACGTAAGTCGCCACGCGCGCATGCTCCTCTAAATATGAGCACGTAAATCGACACGCGCGCATGCTCTTTTACATGTGAGTACGTAAGTCTCTATACGCGCATGCTCCTTTACATATGAGCACGCTAGTCTCCGTGCGAGACTGCTGCTTTACACATGAGCACGTAAGTCACCATACGCGCATGCTCTTTTACATACGAACAAGTAAGTCGCCACGCGCGCATGCTCCTTTACTTACGAGTGAGTACACATGCGCTAGCAGTCGCATGCTCCTCTACATACGAGCACGTAAGTCACCACGCGCGCATGATTCATTACTTTTGAGCACGTAAGTCGCCACGCACGCATGATTCATTACTTATGAGCACGTAAGTCGCCACGTGTGCAGGCTCTTTTATATACCATCACATCGGTCTCCATACGAGTATGTTGCTCTACATACGAGCATGCAAGTCGCTATACGCGCATGCTCCTTTAGATATGACCACGCCAGTCTCCAGGCGAGCTTACTGCTACACATGCAAGACGCTAATCTCCATGCGGCCCTGCTGCTTTACATACGAGCGTGTATGTCGCCCGTGCGTGCATGCTTAGCCATATATGAAAACGCTTAAAAAACGTAAACTGTGCTACAAATGCACGCAACACTTTGGGTATACGCAAAAACACATTGGCTAAAACAAAGTTTCGATTACACCTACAATCTTCAAGACAAGCCACATCTCCTTGCTTCACGCCACATTGTTGTTGTGGCACCCTAGAGGATCAGCTCAGGCTCGGGTTTCCACTTCATTATCCTGACGCAACTTTATGCCAATTCTCATTCGCGATAACCTGCACAAAGTGGATTAACACGTGCAAATATTGTAGACAACAATTTACACATATTCAAAAACTATATATATACGTATGCTTCATGGCCTAAGACACGCGCACCATGCGAAGTCACCAAAAGGTGAATATTTTAGAGTAGCCACACGACTCGTAAGTAGATGATCATCTGAAGGGAAGACACTCATCCAGTCCAGAATTCCACCCATTTACCTTCCGCACATGGGAGCAACACTAAACTGGGGGGCCTGAAGGGGTATGGTCCCAAATGCTGCATCAGTCATATGCACGTTGGGCCCTAATCACACTCAACCGTCAAAACTCAGCCAGTTCCAAGACTCATGCAAAAGACCTAACCACGCACGCGCAGCCTTGACAAGTTCATGGTAATGTGCCAGTACAATTAGCAACTGCCCGCAATCAATCAGCGTGCGCTAGGTTTGCCCAACCAATTTCCACGATGAACTATCGGGGGATAGTCACTGCTCCATTATCTATACTCACAGCTAAAGACAGACGCAACAAGCGTGGGAAGCAACTTTCCCGCACCTAGGCGACAAGTAAGCCTAAAACCCAATCTTTACTTTCGAGCACTCCTAACAAGTCTAGTACTCCTCTCACGCTTGCATGCGGGAGCAGCACTAGACTGGGGGACTTGATGGGGTATGGTATTAGACCCGACCCAAGCGGTCGGATATTCCCGTTACTTATTGCTTTTATTATAATATTTATTATTATTGTGTACTAACCCGCGAAGCCTAGCACGTTGTAGTTTACACTACACTAGGTTGTGGGCTTGTAGAGATAACCCCAAACTGGGCCTGGCCCATTGAGGTTAGGGGAGGCCCATATCTCCTATATAAAGAGGTGTTCACCTCATTATTAGGGTAGAAGATATGGAGCCGCCACACTTTTTGTTACTGGAAACAAGGGTTTCTTTCCCCTACCGGTTATCTCTATAGCTCCACTCTTTTCTCTTCTCCACTGCAGATCTAGGTTCAAGAGGAAGAACAAGGTGTGATTCTCACCCACTCAGAGAAATCGGTCCAATCATCCCGGCGGTGATTCCGTGTTTCTTCATTGGCGCCCACCGATCTAAACTCTCCACAACAATCACATCTTTCGTTCTATGGTAAAATCTAGGATCTGTGTTCTTGAGAAATCTACACTCGAATTTGTTTCAGATCTGAAACTCTTTTTTTAACAGTAAAACTCAAATCTGCATCTGAAACACTTTTTTTTAGCAATAAAACTCAAATTTGGATCTGAAACTCTAACTTTATTCACAATGAAACTCAGATCTGATGAGATGGTGTTGTTATCTTTTTTTATCATAGAATGTGGGATCTATGGCCACCATAGTTTTTCGCAAAATCAATATCTCAAACCTGGGAAAAATGGTTTTTACATCGAGATCTGTATTGTGAACAGGTATGTTTTTATATCATATATCACATTATTCATCTCTCATTTGGTAAAAGCAAGTTTACAAGTTGTAAGGCATGACTTACAAGTGTGGGTTGCACAATTGTCTTTTGTTTCTCACCTCGAAGCACTAAATCCCACCATGGTATTACAATCGTACACCTGCTAGCTAAAGGCACAAGTTATAAAGCGTGGTGTACCTGCTAGCCAAAAGCACAAGTGTGAATGCGTGATGTAAAAGCATGTTTTGCATTGGGTAGTCACAAATATCCAAAATTGGATGTATACAGCTGTAAAGTAGGGGAGTGTTGGACATGAGGGACCACTCCACTGTAACATCCCATCATCTTATGCAAGTTTACGTGATTAACGTGGCTGGCTCAAAAACAAGAAACCAACACCCATCGTTATTTAAGTGTTTGCAAGTTTGAATTCTCGGGCGTATGATTTACCCGCGGACAACTCACACGCGACGGCTTACCGTACCGGTGAACACCTACACGCGCATGCGGACATAAACCATGCACAAGCTTCTCTAAGTACTATCCACGGGGACTCGCCTCCGGCTGCCGCTTGCAACTGATCTCACTCGTCGTCTCTGGTGCGCTACCATCTGGCTTAGCCACACTGGTGAACAGCTACACGCGCATGCGGACATAAACCATGCGCAAGCTTCTCTAAATGCGCGCCGCGGGCACTCGCCTTCGGCTGAATAAATGTGGAAACTGTGGGAGCCGGGTTTTGAACCCGCGCCCCATGCGGCGCGACAACTTAACATGCGTGCAAACTACAAGCTGGGCACTCGACCTTACGGCTCTGAAGCCATGCACAAAATTTGGTCATGCCCCAACCACCGCGCGCGACCAATCTTACTCCACACATCTCCGGCAGACTACGATCTTGCCATCAGTTTCTCCGCCACCTACGCACGCCAATATCCCCTGCAACTCGCGCATGTCGGACATGCTCCGCCACCTGCGCCGAGTGGCAAACCATTATAATGGAACATCATTGGAGATGGTGTGCCTTCGCGCATCCTGTCTTACGTCGCCAACTGGTTCAGACCACCGGCATCCGCGCGTCGCGCTTCGCGCCATCAGCCTCTACGAGACGCTTGTAAGTTCCGAGATCTTAGATAAATGCTAACATGAAAATTAACAGGGCAGCGTGAGCCATATAATATCTGTCTCACCAGAGAAAGAAGAAGCTAAAAAGTTTATCTGCTTTTATCTTTAACATTGGGGAAATAAATTAAAAGGCATGTGACTTACGTTTTTTTGTGTTCACATGTGTTTTTTCAAAAGTGCGTAAAGCAAAAAGGGATCGAGTATACTCACAGATTGTGTTTAACAAGTAAACACTCTCTTGGATTGAAGGGAGCGCTGAGAGATTAGCCTGAACAGTTAACAATAGCATAAACAATAAGCGGCGCGTAAAACAGTGCAAAGATACCTAGTGTCGGATGGTAATCTGATCGGATGGCAATCCGATCGGATGGCCAGTCGATTGGGTGGCAATCCGTTCGGATGGTTATCCGATTGGATCGGCACCTTGTTTGGTGGGGATGTGTTTGTGTATGATGGTTTGCCTTTTGATGTTTTTGTTGTAGCATTTTGAAAACAGAGAAGTATCTCTACCCTTCAGGTCGATCGATCGAACGGTCGATCGATCGAACGGTCGTTCGATCGAGTAACGATCCGATTGGTTGGACACTTACTGAGAACAAGTTAAAAGCAGGGTTGTCACTCGATCGGATAGCAATCCTATCGGGTGGCAATCTGTTGACTAGGGAACATGTTGAAAATTATTAAGTGTTGAAGTTCAAAACATTACATTGTCGGATGGTCGTTCGATCGGATGGCAATCCAATCGGACGTCAATCCATTCGACGTTCAAAACTTTTGAAGAGTTTAAATGTATTTTACGTGTAGAACCAAGTGCAAGCCGATCGGACGGCTGTCCGATTGGGTGGCAATCCGATCAGATGGCAATCCAATCGGGCGGCAATCCGTCTCGGTGGCCTGATCGTCTTGTCACTTGATTGTTTTGAAAGTTTTGCGGTTTTCTCGAGACAGTATGACAACGTGCCAAACAACAGAACCCTATCAACACCCAGGTGATCCGATCGGGCAGGAATCACCCTAGTCCGGTCGGTCAGCCGTTCGAGACGATGGTTCGTGTTTAACCTGAGATCGGTTGTCTCGTTGATAGAACTCAGATCTTGAATTGACACAACACTAAGAAGCAGTAGAAGACCAGAACGAGCTCCGATTCTATCGGTTTTGAGTGCATTGAGTGTAAAAGAGTTGAAAGACAGTTAGAAACCATCTTTCAATCCTTTTCACCATGAATACGTTCAGATCTACACAAGATCTTTGTTTATTCATGTGGAAATCGTCCAGATCTAAGTTGTTCTTGATGGATTGAAGCCAAAACATGAAGTTCATAAGATCACCCTATGATGACATCACCCTAGAACACATCAAATCCACTGATTTCATGGTTAAAAGTTAAGATTCAAAAGATAGCAAAGGTGAAGGAGTGTGTGTAGGTCATAGAAGTACAAGATTTAGGTTGAAAACTTACAAGAATCGCGAGAAATCGAGAGAAAGAGGAGCTTGAGTGTGGCTGGGTCGAGTGAGAGTTGTCACATCACAAATGATGTGACAGTTTGGTATTTATAGGGTTTCCCAAAAAGGAAAGTGCAAGGATCGAGTGGGTCACCGATCGGGTGGCTGTCCGATCGGGTGGCAATCCGATCCGATGGCCATCCGATCGAGTTGTCACTCGATCGAGTGGCTCCGACGATTTGAGTTTCGGCGTTTCGTTTCGTGCGTTGAGTTTTGCGATGCGTTTAAGCGAGTTTGCGGATTAATCCCAACCACTATATCTAACACACAATCACTATAATTAACTTGCGTTTAGCGTCCGCGATTCGATTGCGATAGAGTTTCGATTGCGTTTCGATTAATCACCACAATATAAACAAAAGTAAACATGCACAAGTAACACATAAATAGCACACACACATAAAACAATATCCAGAACGCATAATTGCGAATGCGATTGCGATGCGGTAAGCGATAAATCGATAAAACATGCGATAAATAGAGATTAAACCTCGATTATTACATGTACTCCACATAATACAACTAAAGCAATAAAATAAATAGATTATCTACAAGTCAAAGAGGTCAAAACATGAGTTGAGCAAGGAGTGACAGATCGCAATTAGAAATCTTTTCTTTCTTTGACCTCAATCTTGACTTTGACTTTGACTTTGACTTTCGAAACACGGAGTGTTACATTTATGCTTACACAACTATATTTGATGCATGTTAACAATGTTAATTAAGATTAAGAAGACTGACTTGGCTCTTGTGAGTATCAAACTTACCTGTTAAGCGATGATATGTGATATGCAAGTGAGATGTGGACTTATATGAAATTTGAGTACACGCTGTGTGTTATACGGTGATCTTAGCGACAATTGCAATATGTGAAAATAAGCGTACTGTTAGGTGATTGACTTACATATGAAACCCATACACTTGTTATGTGACTTTACAGTAAACGTTACGAATCAATGAGTTGCATGAATAACGGTTACGACTCGTATAAAGACATGTACTTTACTTGTTTGCTACTTGTGTAACGTGTACGATGGAAACATGATATATGTGAACATTATACTGACTATTCTTGGTAACCACGGTAGGGTATGGTTGACCAACTTGGAACGGGTAATGTAACGTAACATACCGAACAATTTAAGGTGAGTTCACTACTCTTTTTCAAGCATGTGTCCTGGGGAGGGACATCTGGTAAATATTCCAGGGAGGATATTGGGTAATGGGTTTGACTGGAATGTTAAACCGGAATGTTGGATAATACACTCACTCCTGTCATCTTAAGTCCCATCTTCTACCGAAAAGGTTGCCGGGGAGGCAACGGGGTTATTAGTTGATAGCGCTATTAGGTTTGGCACCCTCACACCGTACCGGGGAGGACGGGCGTGAACTAATTACCTTAAATCATGACCAATGCTTTGATAGGGGCATTGGGGATGGGCAAATAATTTGGAGCCATCTTATACGGTATCGAGTTATTATCAACATTGTTTTTGGGATTGCTTTTGAACTGAACTAAACTTTTGACAGTAAAACATGTAACACGATTCTCGGTAAACAAAACTGTGAAGTCACCAGCGTTGTCTGATACACTTTTCTGCATGCTTGCAGGCTTATAGGTACACGTCGTTGGAACTTGCTTTCTCGGATGCTGGAGTGGTCATGGGTCGATTTGCATGGAATCATGAGACACGTCTAATGGATTTTATACACTTGGGTTATGAAACTCTTAATTAATGTAGTATGCTTCCGCTGAAATGTAAACAATGTTTTGTAACGATTATTTTAATAAATGAAAGTTTTATTCGAAATAATATTATGAGTTCAATGTGATTGGTGGCTAGATCCTGGTACGTTGCACGCCTCACGGGGGTTCCCGCATGTGGTATTTTGGGGGTGTGATAGTTTGGTATCAGGGCCACTGGTTATAGTGAACTTGGTTTTAAAACATTTTTATAAAACCAGACTATAACCAAACAGTACTGAATACGACCATGACACTCAGCTCCAGATTGCAAGGTTCGTCTCTAGTTTACTCATTGCACTGAATAACTAGTAAACACTTATGTATGATATTGCATGTGATAGCACATTTAGCACTACAATATGAATTCATGAGTTACTTGCCTGTGCTATGTGATTGATACCTAGGCATTCATGACCCTCGTTTTGTGATGTCCTTGTCTTGCTACTCGAGTCTGAGGAACCATTTAACACAAGTTAGGAGGAACTGAGACAAGCATGCAAATCATATTATTATTGTGGGTGCACATATAATAATCATGTGGGGTGCATGTGAGTCCCAACGAGGCCCAACAAGTGTGAAAAGGGTTCGATTCCATTATTCGACCAAATATGAAACACACCGATCCATAGGGGTCATAGCAATGACTGTCTCCTGTTTAAACATGGTCCTTTCACTTCCCTATGAACCCTTACGACTCTCGATGATGTTAAGTGATACTTGAACACGTAACTGAACGCCTAGCGAGCAGTGTAGAAATGTTAGGTGTTAGTACGAACTTCTTTGGGACAGATGTCGAAACGTTAAATGTTTGGTCTATACTTTCTCACTTTTCTCGTTTAATTTGACTCAACAAAATTGATGCCGCAAATTCAGAAGTATGGACACCTCTGTGAATCTCTAACGATTTAACGTGCGCTATTTAATCGACTCGCAAGACCGATGGACAAGAAGATGAGAGTGATGCATTACCAACCCTAGTGTTAGGATGACCATGCTCTCTGACAACGAACATCAGTAGGTTGACTTCAATCGAGTCCCTAACCCTAGTAAGCAACGTCTGGGAGCCAACTCTTACGAATCAATCAGGGCATAAACGCTGGAAACCGACTGGAATATGGGATGTGTAATTACTAGCGCCATGGGCAGTACCCTAGAACGTGACAAGAACAACGGGAAGGTGGACCCTAAGGTAAAAAGATCGCAAGGATCTGTTTTCAAAGCAACAACATTAGAGGCAATGGCCACGGTGATGTGTGGTAAAATACACATATTTGTCCCGTGTAAAATGTGTAATTATTGTATAGTTTTTATTTGTTTCTTATAGTTTTTAGTATTATATTACATTATTTTGTGTTGGGCAGGTCCTGGTGTAAATGGAGCAAAAACGAATAATATGGAAATGACCAGCCAATTGGGCAGAGTGGTGTGCCAGGGACCGAAGTAAAATTGCCGCTGATTGGGTCGAGCCCACTATCTCTATTTTATAAGCTAGAAGAGAAGAGACCTAAATGACAATACATGAAAGTTGAAAATTCATTGTGATATGGTCACGAAAATTTCTAAGAAGCCTTTATAGAATTCAACAGATTACACTTCATGCTAATGCCCATTATTTACTGATTTTTTTGTGGAGTTGGGCCGAGAGAGTGGCTGGCCTATTTGATGGTTCATGAGATTGAGACTTAGACAAAAACAGAAGACGACAACAAGCATACGGATTATTATTCATTGATGGTCTGACTCGTTTGAAAATGTTAAAAGGTTTATAAATTCCACCCTTAAAAATTTAATTAATAATAAGGAACAGGTGGAATTAAACGGGTTGGACCGAGGTTGGATAAAGGAGAAACCTCCTGATTAAATTCAAGTGTGGGGAGGTTTGTAGAGTTTGTATTTTGAGTCGTTTATTTTGTACCATTAGTCTAATTTAGTAGTTTTGAGTCGTTTTTTAGAGTCGGTACTGCTTTGGTTTTGTTTGTTTTTGTTTATGCAGGTTTGAATATGTACCACCCGTACTCAATCTCCATTCGGGTGATTTCGGAGCTGTTAAGCCAATTTCAAGGAATTTTCCAAGTATGCCAGTCAGAGTCGAAGTCGATCGCGAATGAAATGCTATACGATGGAGCTGGATTGGACGAGAGTTTTGGAGCATACGCATTAGATTACCAGCTAAGTCTTCTCCAATTTGCCCTTAGTCTTTTACTTCTTATTTATTTTTAGTTTTTTTTAGTCGGTTTCCATCCTACATTGAGGGCAATGTAGAGTTTAAGTGTGGGGATGAGAAACTATCGTTTAGTGTCTTAGTTAGTAGAGTCTTGAGTAAAAAAAAAATAATAATAAAAATAAAAAAAAATAAAAATTTAAAAATCCAAAAAAAAGATGAAAAAATGGAAAATGTTCCTGTTTTAGATGTTTGCAAAATAAAAACGGAAAATGATCGAAAAATCAAGTTTGTTCGGGTTTCAAATAATAATAATATGAGGATAAAAAGTTATGCTTGTGTCTAATTCGGGATATGTGAGTAGGCCTGATCCGGTTTTAGGTTCCTTTGATCTTAATATATCTTAATTGTCGGTTTACTAGTGGGTTCTCATCTAGGAAAAGTGGGGAAATTGAAACCGCCAATAATAGTATAAGGGGTGCCGTTATAAGCCAAAGTTTTTAGAATTTTTTATCAAAGAAAAAAATAAATAAAAATAAAAGAGCTAGACTAAAAAAAATGACAAGGTCTATGTAATCTATGTTGGGGATAGTTTTTAGAATTTCTTCAAAGACTTTGTCAGCTGCAGCTATATCTTCTGAAGTTTCTTGTTCAATAAGTTCTTGTCGTTCAGCTTCTGTCTTGTCTTCAGCAGTGTTTGGAGTCGCAGGTTTGTTTAACGCCTTAAAAAGGCTTTGAAGCTTTGTTGATGTTCATTCTTTTAGACCCATTTTTGTGATGGTATCTTTGAAGTACTCTGCTTCCTTTTCTCTTACCTCTTCTTCAGTTAGCTGTTCTCCTTCTTCTTGATTTGTTGCAAAAGTAGACCGGAACAGTGTGTCGAGGTTTCCCATCTTCTGTTCAAGCTTCATCATTTGCTCTTTCTTCTTAGAAGGGCCTGAAACAGTGATCTTTCTTTTCTTCAGCCTTTTGTAGGCTTCATCAGTCTGCTGTCTTGACCACTTTGATATGGCTTCAGCAGAGTCTATTTTAGCATCCACCAGCTCCTCTTTCTTTCTTTTATACTCAGCAGTGAAATCAGCAATGAGCTTTTTGAATTTGTTCCAGTTTGGAGGATTTTTCTTCTTTGTAGAATCATTCTTGATTCTGTCAATCCTCTCAGCCTCATGCTTTAGAGCGATTATTGGCCATTCTTCAAACTGTTTTTCTTCAGCTGGATAGAATTTTTCTTTCATAATGTAGGCTAGATATTGTTTTCTTAGCTCTTTGCGTTGTTCAGCCTTTTCTTTGATTAGTTCTTGTACGAATTCTTCCATCTGTTTTACCTTTTCAAGGAAGAAATCCAGTCTTTTAGCAGTGGCTTCTTCGCTTAGACTTTCACGTTCACTTTCAAATTTAGCTCTTGCTTTAGCCTGCCTTGCCTTGAGTTTGAGGTAATCATCCATATCCTCTGGTGGCATGTAGCCTATGAGTGAGGAGAATCTTCTTTTTGAAGGATCCTCTTTTGTGTAGAATTGCCTCATCTCATTTTTGATGGCTTCAAGTTCCAGTGGATATTTTGCAGCATTAGGATCATGTAAACCCTCATCGGCAGTGATTGGCTTTCTTATTCTGTTGAAAAGCCTTGGTTGTAAAGTATGAGAGGTGAGAGCAGTGGTGGATGACTGAATAACAACTGCTGATATGTCAGCAATTGTCTTCTGCTTTTGAGCAGGGGATGGACGTGGTGATGTTGGTGGGGAAGGTGGTGAATCATCATCTGATATGAGATTTCTTCTCCTTTTTAATGAAGAAGAAGCAGATGATGTTTTGGATGAATCAGTGGTAGTAGATTGGAAAGCAGTGGTTTGTGACAGTGATTGACTGACAGTGGTTGAAACAACTTGTGTTTCAATCACTGTTGTCATTACAACAGATGTTGTAACATCTGTTGTCTTCTGTTTTATGACAGGAGGCAGTGGTGATGGTATGATTATAGATGATGATGGTGGAGCAGTAGTTGTAGTGGTGTGTGGTAAAGTGGTGTGTGTTGGGGGTGTGAGTGTTGATGATATGGCAGCTGTTTGGCTACTGACAGCAGTTTTTGTAACTACTGCTGCAGCAGTTTTTGTAACTGCTGCTGTATCAGCTGTTTGACTAACAGGTTTTGAGACCTGTTTTTCTTTTTCAGGTTCAATATGAATGCCATGTTCAATTCCCTTTTTCTTCATTTGCTTCAATATCTCCCCCTTTTTGGCATTATCTGCAAGGGGGTCATCAAAAAATAGTAAAGTTGAAGGAGCCTTGCCAGTGGCAATTTGGATACTGGCCTTAATAGCCTTGATATCTGCTTGAGTATCCTTGAACCTTGATTCAACCATGTTGGTCAGCATTTGTACTTGAATGGCATGCTTTTTGTCAGCCATAAGTTGCTGTGCTTCAAGCATGGGTTGAAAAATATTCCATAGCTCATTTGCAGCAAATGCCTGTTGTGCAGGTGCTTGAGCAGGAACAGCAGATTTTGGTGGGGCAGCAGTGGATTGTGCTTTTTGAGCTTTCAAAATCTCTTGCACCATCTCCTTTATTTCAGCAACTGAGGTTTCCAGTTTGTCAACCCTGTCCGTCAATTCCTGATATTTTGAATCATCACCTACTTTAGTAGGATCATCTGAATCCCCACCAGCAGTGGTTATATCAATGTTAGACTTAGGAACTGAGTCCCAAAAATCACCCATTGATGCCCCTTGTTCTTGGTACTGGGGACTTCTCTCTTCAGCACTTGATAAATCTTTAATGTTACTAGTGGACAAATTAGCCTCACTAGTGATTTTCAGAGGTGCTATGGAAGAGATTGCCTTCAAGGGAGTCTGACTGATGAAACAACTGTCCAAATGTAGACCTATTGATCCAACATTTGTAGTTGCTGCTCCACTTGAACTACTGACAAGAGTTACTTGTAACTCCTGCAGTGTAACCTCCTCAACTGTTGCTGGGATAGCAGAAGTATAAGCATCAGACCCAGTCACCTGTGGATGTATACTCTCAGTGATAGGTGATAGAGAGGAACTGGTTTGTGTCTGTGCAATAGCAGCTGCATGCAACAGAGATAGCATGGGTTGTGGCATTATTATTGGTGAGGGGATGGGAGTTGAAAGAGACATGTCCTTGGGATCAGGACTGAGGAAGATGGATCCAAGTGGATTCAGAGCTTCATATTGTGGTGTCCCTGTGCTTACAACCTGATCCTTTTGTGAGGATGCAGGAGGAGTTTTAGGCATGGGTTGAGATCTTTCTTCCAACTGCTGTGAGGAAGTAGCAGCAGTGGTTTGTGGTGACTTTTGTGTTGTCACAGGCATTTCCTCTGGGATCTCATCTTCCAGAGTTGCCTTTGTTTTGGTTTTGGTGGGTTTTCTGGATGTTTTCTTTTTGGTTATGTCAGGTGTGGGTTTCAAAGCAGTGGTTGTGCTGCTATGATCACCTGGAGCAGTGGGCTCAACAGCAGATACCTGAGGAGCAGTTGTAACTGCTAAAATCTGCTCAGATACCCCTGTTTTTGTTTTTATTGGTGCCATCATCCTTGAAAATGTTTCTTTTGTTAAACTTTTTATTTGACAATGGACACCCTGTTTTAGCAAATTTACATTTTTCTTTTCAAATTTTTGTTCAAAATAGTAGCTCAAAAATCTTGGAAAAAGTAAAAATGCTTTACTTTCAACGTTTTTCACCATGTCACTGAAAATCTCCTGGGAGTAGTTGTAGTCCTGATTATTCAAAATAGCATAACCCAGGCATTGAATTTTTAATGGTATTTCGTTGAAAGATGTTGTTTTATTTGAAGCACACATCAGAAGTGTGTGAAATAAAAATCTGGGTGCAGATGGAAAATAACCCTTTTGTAGGGTATCTACCTTTGATTCTTCTGCATATCCCCTTTTTACGAAATCAGTTTTCATCTCAGCTTTCTCAAAAGACAGTTTACCTTTCTGATCATTGAGATTAAAGACTTCGGAGATCGACTGTGGGGTTATTTGAACTGCTTTATCCTTTATCGAGGAGTTTATGGCTATGACTTTTCCGTCTTGTTTTTCAAGCGACGCCTTTTTCCAAAACTCTCTCTGGGTTTGCAGATATATGGGAGCATTCACTGTCAACAAAGTTTTATACTTTGATCCAGTTATCGCATCAATGATGGTGTCAAAGGTGTGATTATCGGTAGGTTTTGTGAGTAAACCCAGATAATTGTGAGGTTGTTTGAATGGTATTTCGATGGGTTCTTCGGCCGTTTGAACGGCTTCAGTTGAAGGTGGTGGTGATGTGGGTTTTGATTTTGATTTTCCTTTTGACTTCGTCATTTTGATGAAGAAGAATCGGAGAATGATTTTGGAGGTTTTGAGAAGAAGGGTTGGAAACTGCTATGTGAAGAGAATTTTGGAATTCAATTCGACAGTGTAAAACCCTGTTTGGGGTTTAGGGCAGGGTTTTATTTAAAAATGAACGCTGATGTGGCAGCGGTTATTAAGATCTGAGGGTTAAAAACTGACCACGTGTCAAACACTGATGAGATGGATGAAGTATGGAGAACAGTTGTTTTAAGAGCCACTAACGTATCAAGCATCAGTGGTTACAACGGTAAAAATTATGGGCAGTGGATGATTTTTACTATCAGTGGATAGCATATCAGTGGATAAGACACTAATTTTGAGCATCAGTGCTTTTTTTTAAAAAATGAAGGATCAGTGGTTAACTTTCAGCAGTGGACGGTGTTTAGAGATCAGACGTTAGAACAAAACAGTTGTTAGGGTAAATGGTACAAATCTTTGAAGGACAGGTGTTTCAGCAACAGTTTTTGAAGATTTTCATTTAAGGTTTTTGCCACATGTCAATTTTGAAAGACAGTGGTTTGACACCCCAGATGATGAAGATTTTTACTGAGGCAGCTCATTTTAGTTTAATATTTAATTAAAACATGAGTACCTTAGTATTTTAAGCACAGTTTGCAATCAATTTTGATGAAAATTTAGGAACAAACCTGAGTAAGACATGATCATGACATATGCACCATTTCCTTTTGACCCATTTAAGAGGACACAGATACCACCAAAAATAGGGTATTACATCCTGACAGGAGCTGAGACTATTGCCAACAAAAACAAGCAAAAGTTCCAAATATATTATTCCAAAAAAAATGAACAATATATCCTGATTATTCAAGAAAATCCTTTGAGAAAAAAATGATTAAAGGATTTTCTGAGAACAGCATCAAAAGGATTTGGTGTAAATTCAATAAAACACATAATGTATCATTCTCAAGTTTTTGAAAATGGTCAGTGGTTTTGACAATAGTGGTAGGAAAACTTTGAACATATTTTGACCACTGTATGGTACCATTTTCTTTGTCAGTTGATTGTAAACATGATTCTCTTTGTAATTCATTCACTGGAATAAAAAACCTTTTCTGAACAGATGAATGCACATAGTTGCTTAACGACCATTATTACCCTACACTTTGACTCTTCAGTGTTTTATGTTTATACTCTTTTCTTCTGACTTCAGAAGTTTTGAGATGAACACACTTCGGAGTTTTTGTGAATATTCTTAATGTATTTTAACATAGTTGATTTTGTTCTTTTGAGTAACTCAACCTGTTTTCAACACATAAGATCTGGATAACTAAAGTTTTAATTTCCCCCTTTTTATGTTAGCAAAACATAGATGTTTTTATGAACATGAGTTTTGCTAATCTGAGGTACTTACTTTAGCATTTAAAAGGGTGACATCACACTTTTCATAACGACAGTTGAAATCAATTTAGAAAATAAGAAATATTCTCATAATTTGATAGATGTACTTTCAGATCTAGAAACCATGAGTGTATTATGCATGAAATCACTTGTTGTATGAAATTTGTGTGTCATATGACATCTTGGTTGATTTACAGAGTTTTTGAATAACCATTTTGAACATGATTTGCTCGATACTCTGTTTTTCAACAAAATACAACCAACCTTAGTATCAATGAATTTTGAGCTGAACTGTTATGTCAAATTGATTGTTAGATCGAATTTGACTGTCCGAGCTCTGATACCAATTGTTAGGATCGGAGGCTCTCATGATTGTGTTTGTTTGTATGTTCTGAACAATTTGTGAATATGAAAATGTAAAGTGCAGCGGAAATGAAAAACAAACTTTGTAAACACAATCAAAGGAGAAAGAAGTTTGATAAACAATTGCTTCTCATAGAGTCGAATGATTTACAAATCAAAAGCAAAAGATTACAGATAAGCTTACAAACTATACTCCCCCTCAGCCTGATGCCCCAAGGTTGGTTGCACACAAGATGAAAGGATTAGACATGAGGAGATGAACCCGCTCAGTCAATCAAATGTAACAGTACAGGGTACTGATACATTTATAGGCAAACCAAACCACTGAGGAATCTCAGCTGACGTCACCATGAAAGCGACGTCTAACAGCCTAACAAACTATATCTACTGTCCTTACACCAACTACTGATGTCTAATAACTGATTGTAATAATACTACAAAATATGAGGAAACAACTGCTTCACGTTCCACTGTTGTAGCCTAAGCACTGATGCTTAACAACAACATCAGTGCTTTCTTCAAAGGTGATCAGTCCTTGAATGAGCAGTGTTTGTGTCTTCAGCAGCACTTAAGAGACAGCAGTAGATAGAGCAACAGAGTTTGTCTTCAGCAGTCTTTAGGATCATATCAGCAGTTGAAAGAGCACAGTAGCTGATTATAAGCAGCAGTTATAGACCATCAGATGTTATAACTCACTATCAAGGGGAGAGCAAAGTATAAACTACTGTTTATTGTGAATCCTCTGTTGTGACCTGGTTTTG
Organism: Helianthus tuberosus; assembly: GCA_030545235.1. Lineage (NCBI taxonomy): Eukaryota > Viridiplantae > Streptophyta > Magnoliopsida > Asterales > Asteraceae > Helianthus > Helianthus tuberosus. Next base: position 41,641,161 of record CM060448.1, on the reverse strand, counting down.
GCTTTACATTATCTCTTCCTTTGTTAGGGTTCAATCCCAACAGACTGCGAGTAACGAGTGCGCATCACATGTTCACCACTGCGAACACGTGCAGTAATATCCTTAACAACCCCTGTCCATGACAGGTGCTGAGTCCAAACTATAGTACTATCGTTGCTAAGGCAGGTAGACGGCAATCAATGTGTAAACATAACAAACAGGCATTCATCGAGTCACGTATAACATGCAATAGCGGTTAGCATATAAATAGTATTTGCGTTGTGTGATAGATGTGATTTGAATATAGATAACGTATGTGATGGGGTATGGTATTAGACCCGACCCGAGCGGTTGGATATTCCCGTTACTTATTGCTTTTATTATAATATTTATTATTATTGCGTACTAACCCGCGAAGCCTAGTGCGTTGTAGTTTACACTACACTAGGTTGTGGGCTTGTAGAGATAACTCCTAACTGGGCTTGGCCCATTGAGGTTAGGGGAGGCCCATATCTCCTATATAAAGAGGTGTTCACCTCATTATTAGGGTAGAAGATATGGAGCTGCCACACTTTTTGTTACTGGAAACAGTGGATTCTTTCCCCTACTGGTCATCTCTACAGCTCCACTCTCTTCTCTTCTCCATTGCAGATCTAGGTTCAAGAGGAAAAACAAGGTGTGATTCTCACCCACTCAGAGAAATCGGTCCAATCATCCGGGCAGTGATTCCGTGTTTCTTCATTTGCGCCCATCGATCTAAACTCTCCACAACAATCACATCTTTCGTTCTACGGTAAAATCTAGGATCTGTGTTCTTGAGAAATCTGCACTCAAATTTGTTTCAGATTTGAAACTCTTTTTTTAGCAGTAAAACTCAAATCTGCATCTGAAACACTCTTTTTTAGCAATAAAACTCAAATTTGGATCTGAAACTCGAACTTTATTCACAACGAAACTCAGATCTAATGAGATGGTGTTGTTATCTTTTTTTTTTATCATAGAATGTGGGATCTATGGCCACCATAGTTTTTCGTAAAATCAATATCTCAAACCTGGGAAAAAGGGTTTTTACATCGAGATCTGTATTGTGAACAAGTATGTTTTTATATCATATTTCACATTATTCATCTCTCATTTGGTAAAAGCAAGTTTACAAGTTGTAAGGCATGACTTACAAGTGTGGGTTGCACAATTGTCGTTTGTTTCTCGCCTCGAAGCACTAAATCCCACCATGGTATTACAATCATACACCTGCTAGCTAAAGGCACAAGTTATAAAGCGTGGTGTACCTGCTAGCCAAAAGCACAAGTGTGAATGCGTGATGTACAAGCATGTTTTGCATTGCGTAGTCACAAATATCCAAAATTGGATGTATACAGCTGTAAAGTAGGGGAGTGTTGGACATGAGGGACCACTCCACTGTAAACATCCCATCATCTTATGCAAGTTTACGTGATTAACGTGGCTGGCTAAAAAACAAGAAACCAACACCCATCGTTATTTCAGTGTTTGCAAGTTTAAACTCTCGGGCACATGATTTACCCGCGGATAACTCGCACACGACGGCTTACCGTACCGGTGAACACCTACACGTGCATGCAGACACAAACCATGCGCAAGCTTCTCTAAGTACTAACCGCGGGGACTCGTGATATGTGCAAAATGCAACATATAAATTACATAAATTGTGGCATAAAACTAACCCTTTTTTAGTACTAATGTTGGAAAAAGTGGGCTTTTGTCTTCCTTTTATATTTTCAGGATTAAATGAGCTCAAATTAACAAAAGAAGCAAAAATACAGCAAAATCTAACATAATTACAAGAAAAGGAACAAACGTGACATGCCCGACCCCACGACAACATCTTCCCAAGCAAAACAAGAAGACAGAAGACTGAACACGCCCCGTGCTTAGCCAGCACGGGGGCGTGCCCAAGTGTCAGCAGAAAAGACAAAGTGGTAGAAGCTTCTATTGCCCACCACGGGGCCGTGCTCAGCGGACACGGGGCGTGGTCAACTATAAGATTCGCACAATCCAGGAAAATCTTCATAGTACAAAGATTCTTCTGCACATGGGGTCGTGCTCAGCGGACACGGGGGTGTGGTCAACTAATAAGACAAGCTGCATTAAATGAAGAAAGAGAAGGATGTGGACACGGGGCCGTGCCCGAGCTTCTGTTCAGCTTATAAATAGGAGTGCTTGGCTCAAGCTCAAACCATCCCTTGGCACACCACCTCTCTCACACTTCACCCACCACCCACCACCACCATAACACCATCATCCACCACCATCATCCATTGTCCATCATAGAGTGTGTGAGTCGTCTCGGGATCCAAGATTGATCGTAAGAGTTCTTGACAATCAAGGCCATGTTTGTCTAAGTCTCTTACATCACTTGGTGAAGACAAGTGTCTAGTGTAATACTTTTTATTTTCTAATCTTTCCGCACTTTTTACTTGGTTTTGTATTAATGACTTTAATAACTAGTTTCTTATGTTGAAGGTGATTCTTCCTTATCGTTTGTCCGTGGTGTCTTGACATTATTTTACTGTCTATATAAAATAAAAGATTTTCACCATTCATATCTCCACAGTCTATATGGAGGTATGTTGGCTACCTGGTCGGGGGTTAAGGGAATGGTTTGGTAAGAGTCTTGCCATTATTCAGCGTTTAGAGGTCCTGCAATGGACCTGGGTCAAATTTAGTAGGACCTCCTTCAATACTTAACGGTATTGGATGGCGGGGGTCCAAACTCTTTGATCCCCTCATAAGTTAACTACTATTAATACTCTAACCCGGCTATTTAGGACTGTATCCCTGCTGACTCAGACTACTTAGTCGAGGGTAACGTCACCTCCAAAAGAGGGGCCTACCATAATTTGCATTAATAACTTAATTCATTATCTTTCAATAATCCGACCCTTTAGGATTGTATCCTTGCTGACTCAAACTACTGGGTTGAGGGTAACGTCACCTTCAAAAGAGAGGCCTACTACAATAACTAAGATAATCTCTTAAATAAGTGCAAAAGTGCGGAAATAATCAAAGGTTACACTATACACGAGTCGGAACCAAGTGATTCATCGTGTCTATCTGTTTTTCTTTTATTTTTATTTTTCAGCATTTTAGTTAGTTTTTATTTTTCTTAGCTTAAAACCATTTTTCTAAACTTTTTGATTTGATTAGACGTTGAGGATAAACCGGTACTAAAAGCTCTTGTGTCCTTGGACGACCTCGGTATCTTACCAACACTATACTACGCTCACGATGGGTGCACTTGCCCATATGTGTGTTTAGTGTTAGTAAATATCGTGTTTTATAAATTTAAAACTTGGCTAAAGAAAGTGTAAAAGGGCTTAAAATATATACCTAAAATATACAACACTTCACACGCATCAAGTTTTTGGCACCGTTGCCAGGGACACAAGGATTTTAAGAAAGTTAGGAATCAACGGCCTAATCGTTTTTTCTTATTTTTCATTTTTTAGGATTTTTCTTAGTTTTTCAGCTTCTGCAGAGCTCAGCACGTGACGTGCCGGGTCGGACACGGGCCGTGTCCAGCCTTGTTACTAGCAGTTTTTATTTTCCGAGTTACAGAGAGCTGAACACGGGGCCGTGTCGGTGTAACACGGGGCCGTGCCCAACTCCCAGTAACAGGGATACGAAAAACAATCACTGTAACTCCGACCACGGGCAGTGTTCACTGAACACGGGGCCGTGGTGAACCTTCTGACCAACGTTCTTTTCTGTTTTTTGTTTCAGGACTAGGAACCCAGGCGCCACATTTGAACCTCCTACATAGTGCATGAGCTCCAGTTCTAGTAGAGACATAAAAGAACCTCTAGAAGAACCCGAACGCTTTCTCAGAAAAAGACTTAAAGCTAAAAACCAAGAGAAAGTTTCGGGGGACCCACTTCCAATGGCGGACCAACGTACCCTCATGGATTACCTACGACCCACTGTAGGGAATCTCGGCGCCGCTATCAATGCACCGAATGTCGAAGCTAATAACTTCAAACTTAGACCTCATTTGATACAGATGCTTCAAAACTCCGCAACCTTTCATGGGCTTGCGGACGAGGATCCCCATCTACATATTACTAATTTCTTAGAAATATGTGATACCTTCCGGATCAATGGAGCATCAAATGACGCCATCCGCCTTCGAATGTTTCCATTTTCGCTAAAAGACCGAGCTAAGGCTTGGCTTAACACCCTCCCAGTTGGATCGGTAAACACCTGGGATGAACTGGCCCAAAAGTTTCTATATAAGTATTTCCTTCCTGCTAAAACGGCTAAATTAATAACTGAAATTAATACATACTCACAAGAGGATGGGGAATCCTTATATGAGACTTGGGAAAGGTTCAAGGAGCTACTAAGAAAGTGTCCTCATCATGGTCTTGCGGTATGGCAACAAGTATCCACCTTCTACAATGGGTTGTTGCCACACACAAGACAAACACTTGATTCTAGCTCCGGGGGACTTCTAGGTAATCGTCGCCCAAATGAAATATATAATCAAATTGAGGAAATTGCGCAAACCAATTTTCAGTGGCACACTCCCCGAGGGAATAAATCTATTGCCCCGGGCGCCCATAAGGTTGATGAAAGCACTTCTTTACAAGCCCAAATCGAGGCCCTTTCTTCAAAAATAAAAAAAATTAGAAATGGCTAAAACGGCCTCGGTCATGGCTTGTGAAGGGTGTGGTGGACCACATGAAAATTGGAGTTGTATGAAAGAAGTTGATGATCAAACAGAAACGGTAAACTACATTGACAATAGACCTAGGCCGTCGGGTCCACCAACGGGTACCTACAACCAAGGATGTCGTAACCACCCTAACCTTGGTTGGAGAGATCCCGGCAATAGTAGTAACCAACAAAGCCAACGAACTAACTTTCAACAACCACAAAATTTTTCTCAACAACAAGGCGGAAGAGAAAGGCTTGAAGATACTGTATCTCGCCTCATCTCCGAAACCGAAAAGAAAAACTCGGATCGGTTTCAACAATTGGAATCGAATTTTAGAAATCAACAAGCTAGCATTCAAAACATTGAAAAACAATTAAGTCAATTAGCTCAAAATTTCTCTAAGAGACCACAAGGAGCGTTACCAAGCAATACCGAAACCAACCCAAAGTCCCAAGTACATCTCATCACATTACGAAACCGAACCGTAGGTCCCGAAGAGGCTCCATCACCTACAGCGGAGAAGGACCAATCCAGCCAAACGACGACTCCACCCGGTCCCCAACCAGAAACGGTTTCTCCACCAACTCAAGAGCCCACTAAGGCTCCTCCGGTTCCGTACCCCGGTCGGCTAATTCGTCAAAAGACCGATGAGCAATTCGCAAAGTTCGAAAATTTACTAAAACAATTGCATGTTAATATTCCTTTTATAGAAGTCCTAACTCAAATGCCTAAATATTCAAAATTTATGAGGGACTTCCTCACTAACAAAAGGAAAATTGAATCATTGCAGTTAGTTAACTTAGGCGAGGAATGCTCCGCGTTAGTACTCAACAAACTCCCACAAAAGAAGATTGATCCTGGAAGCTTCACGATTCCTTGCTCGATTGGGGAATCCCCCATTCGCAATGCGCCAGCCGATCTTGGGGCTAGCATCAACCTCATGCCTGCATCAATGTTCAAAAGACTCGGCCTAGGAACAATGAGCCCTACAAAGAAGAGCATACAACTCGCTGACAGATCCGTCAAAATTCTACAAGGTGTCGCTGAAAATCTATTGGTCAAGGTTGGCAACTTCGTTTTCCCGACCGACTTTGTCATCCTAGACATGGAAGAAGACGCTGATGTCCCTTTCATTCTCGGGAGGCCATTTCTAGCCACCGTCCAAGCAGTGGTGGATATGAATGACGGAACACTAACATTGAAGTTTGGGGACGAGGAAGTAAAGTTTGGAGTGGGAAAGAGAGTAGAAGACGAAGATTCGGTCGGCTACACGAAGCTCATAGACTCAAGCTTTGATGACGCTCTCCGACGGTGTAACATGGGATGCGAAACGTCCCACTTGAGTGACATATGACCAGGCTTTGGGTCTAGCCAAGGACCCTTATAAACGTGGCGCACCACGGAGGCATTCCGCGGAACTATCCTTAGTTTAATATAGATTAGTTTTTATAATTTATAGTTAATTTTCAGGAATAAAACACACTTGAGATGGCAAAGGATAAAAGGGAAGCTTGAACCAGCACCTCATGCAGGAAAACAGGACCATCCGACAAAATTTCTTCGTTTACAGTAAGTTCGGCACGGGCCGTGTCCGCCAAACACGGCCCCGTGCTGCACAGTCTGCAGAAAAGACCCAGTTCAAGTAACTGGACACGGGCCGTGTTCACCCAACACGCCCCCGTGTCCAGACTTCTGTTTCTCTTGATTTAATTTTGTTACTGGCACTTGAACACGGGGCCGTGCCCGGACAACACGGGGCCGTGTTCAGCGCCCAGTAACACAAAATTTTTGCTTTTTCACGCCTTTTTACACATTCAGTCAACCTAAAAACTTATTTTTGGGACACATTGAGGACAATGTGTAATTTAAGTGTGGGGGGGGGGGGGATGCTAAAACCTTGAATCTTGCAAGTCCCAAATACAAGCCTTACACAAAACTCTATTGGAACCGCTAATCACCCCAAATTTTTTCAAAAAAAATTCATTTTTTTACTTTTCTAGGTTTAATTTGGGAATTTCAAGTTCTAACAAGGTTATATTTTTACGAATTTACAACCGATAGCATAGTGATAAAAAGAACCAACATAAGAAAATTATGAAAAAGGCATGACAAGCTTAGTTAAAATTTAATTATATATACTTGATCACATAAAAACCCATTCACACAAAAGTGAGTTTTGAGTCTTTATTGAGCATACAAATATATATCTTTAAAATTAAATGCTCATTTTTCGTTTCTTGTGTGAATAGCCGTTTGGTTCTTACGACTCTAGAACTTGCCATGACGATACATTCCCGGTCCTTACCAACTTAAACTAGGGTTGTTATCGAGCCGAGCTGAGCCGAACCAGGCTTAGCTCGAGCTCGGCTCGAATTAAAATCGAGCTGGCTCGGCTCGGGCTCGAATTTAAAATCGAGCTAAGGTTTGAGGCTCGAGCTCGACTCGAATCAATTCGAGCTAGCTCGGCTCGGCTCGATTTAGCTTGATTTAACCAAGAAAAATAAATTTATTTACTAGTATAAAAGCTGTCCAACATGATTTAATTACAACATAATTAAGCCAAAGGGCTATAGTAGTAACTTTCTTTCGTGAGTGGACCAATTATGCAAGTATAGCTTATTAAATTTTTTAGTTGACTTCACCTTAACTTTTTATAGAGGAGGTGCTCCCTCACACATTGTACTTCAACGATGTGGGACAAGATGATTTGAGATTGAAGATTGAGCTAAACATTTGTTTTAACAACTTCAACAAACAGAAAATATTATACATCAACAAACATCTGTTACTTATATGTCTATCGAATTACGAGGATATTATAATCAACAATTTGACAAAACTTTAAAATTTCTATCTTTTGAATATAAAATAAATAAAAGTTATGTTTATGTTACGTAATTGTTGTACAACTATCGCCACTAGATCCCATGACAATAGGTTTGTTTTTAATATCCATTATACATATAGAACACAACAAACGCATACATAGTATTAGAACATAGTATTAGAATGAAAGTGTATGCATCTGAATCATACAATAACTCTCAAAATTGCTAATTGTAATAACCAACTAATACTATGATTGGAATATGTAAGCTAACAAATTCACAATTTTATGTCTCCAATAAATTTAGTATATATAAAATAAATAATTCGAGCCGGCTCACGAGCCGAGCCAGGCCTAGCTCGGGCTCGGCTCGTTTACAAACCCAAGTAAGTAAATGATGGAGGCATTAGGACTAACCCTTTTTATTTCTACACCATTATTTTTTCTTTTTTTTTACCACCTACCCAAAATCCCCCTAGTTAGCCCCTTTGACCCTAAACCTTTTCATTTCATAACCCAAACAAACACCCTTTCACCCACCAAAACATTTTTCATTTTTAACCCTCTGTTTTAGTAACTAGCTCGGTTCTTTATATGACTTTAAAAAAAGATGTTGATTATGAAGCAAAAGAAAATAAACAAACAAGTTTACCAAAAATAATTTTGTTTGAAAAATAGCTTCATAAAAATAAAAAGTTGAAAAATAGAAAGTCTTACGAAAACCGATGCTTTTTACGCTTTTCGCCCTTTTCTACTAACCACTAAACACTAACCCAACCACCTACCTTTAACCCAAGCCTAACCCTTCACCCAAAAAGTCCTCTTGATATTTACAAAGGTATATAGTTAAAAAGGAGGAGGATTGATTGCTTGGCAAGCCTATGGTAGGAGTAAGTTCCATGCCGCTCTCGAGTGATCCACTAAAATACATTTTCGGCCGAGTGTTGAGTGATCCCCGTGAGGTTTGTGAACTTGTATATAAATAAAATTTTAAAGAGGCATGTTATGCCCTAATAAGTAATTTATCTTATGAAAAGTTTTAAATAAATCATGACGAATAGGATTGTAAATAAATAAAAATAAAACTTAAAGAATCTTGGAAATCCCAACACTCTATGACAAGCCCAAAAACGTTCTCTTCTACCCATTCCATTTGGGTGTGTAAAGCCACATTATAAAGAGTTTTGCTAGATGACAAGCAAAGATTCAAGTGTGGGGGTATTTGATATGTGCAAAATGCAACATATAAATTACATCAATTGTGGCATAAAACTAACCCCTTTTTAGTACTAATGTTGGAAAAAGTGTGCTTTTGTCTTCCTTTTGTATTTTCAGGATTAAATGAGCTCAAATTAACAAAAGAAACAAAAATACAGCAAAATCTAACATAATTACAAGAAAAGGAACAAACGTGACATGCCCGACCCCACGACAACATCTTCCCAAGCAAAACAAGAAGACAGAAGACTGAACACGCCCCGTGCTCAGCCAGCACGGGGGCGTGCCCAAGTGTCAGCAGAAAAGACAAAGTGGTAGAAGCTTCTATTGCCCACCACGGGGCCGTGCTCAGCGGACACGGGCCTTGGTCAACTATAAGATTCGCACAATCCAGGCAAATCTTCATAGTACAAAGATTCTTCTGCACACGGGGTCGTGCTCAGCGGACACGGGGGCGTGATCAACTAATAAGACAAGCTGCATTAAATGAAGAAAGAGAAGGATGTGGACACGGGGCCGTGCCCACTGGACACGGAGCCGCACCCGAGCTTCTGTTCAGCCTATAAATTGGAGTGCTTGGCTCAAGCTCAAACCATCCCTTGGCACACCACCTCTCTCACACTTCACCCACCACCCACCACCACCATAACACCATTATCCACCACCATCATCCATTGTCCATCATAGAGTGTGTGAGTCGTCTCGGGATCCAAGATTGATCGTAAGAGTTCTTGACAATCAAGGCCATGTTTGCCTAAGTCTCTTACATCACTTGGTGAAGACAAGTGTCTAGTGTAATACTTTTTATTTCTAATCTTTCCGCACTTTTTACTTGGTTTTGTATTAATGACTTTAATAACTAGTTTCTTATGTTGAAGGTGATTCTTCCTTATCGTTTGTCCGTGGTGTCTTGACATTATTTTACTGTCTATATAAAGTAAAATATTTTCACCATTCATATCTCCACGGTCTATATGGAGGTATGTTGGCTACCTGGTCTGGGGTTAAGGGAACGGTTTGGTAAGAGTCTTGCCATTGTTCAGCGTTTAGAGGTCCTGCAATGGACCTGGGTCAAATTTAGTAGGACCTCCTTCAATACTTAACGGTATTGGATGGCGGGGGTCCAAACTCTTTGATCCCCTCATAAGTTAACTACTATTAATACTATAACCCGGCTATTTAGGACTGTATCCCTGCTGACTCAGACTACTTAGTCGAGGGTAGCGTCACCTCCAAAAGAGGGGCCTACCATAATTTGCATTAATAACTTAATTCATTATCTTTCAATAATCCAACCCTTTAGGATTGTATCCTTGCTGACTCAAACTACTGGGTTGAGGGTAACGTCACCTTCAAAAGAGGGCCTACTACAATAACTAAGATAATCTCTTAAATAAGTGCAAAAGTGCGGAAATAATCAAAGGTTACACTATGCACGAGTCGGAACCAAGTGATTCATCTTGTCTATCTGTTTTTCTTTTATTTTTATTTTTCAGCATTTTAGTTAGTTTTTATTTTTCTTAGCTTAAAACCATTTTTCTAAACTTTTTGATTTGATTAGACGTTGAGGGTAAACCGGTACTAAAAGCTCTTGTGTCCTTGGACGACCTAGGTATCTTACCAACACTATACTACGCTCACGATGGGTGCACTTGCCCATATGTGTGTTTAGTGTTAGTAAATATCGTGTTTTATAAATTTAAAACTTGGCTAAAGAAAGTGTAAAAGGGCTTAAAATATATACCTAAAATATACAACACTTCACACGCATCAACTCGCCTCCGGCTGCCGCTTGCAACTGATCTCACTCGTCGTCTCTGGTGCGCTACCATCTGGTTTAGCCGCACTGGTGAACAGCTACATGCGCATGCAGACATAAACCATGCGCAAGCTTCTCCAAATGCGAGCCGCGGGCACTCGCCTTCGGCTGAATAAATGTGGAAACTGTGCGAGCCGGGTTTTGAACCCGCGCCCCATGCGGTGCGATGACTTAACATGCGTGCAAACTACAAGCTGGGCACTCGACCTTACGCCTCTGAAGCCATGCGCAAGATTTGGTCATGCCCCAACCACCGCGCGCGACCAATCTTACTCCACACATATCCGGCAGACTATGATCTTGCCATCAGTTTCTCCGCCACCTGCGCACGCCAATATCCCCTGCAACTCGCGCATGTCGGCCATGCTCCGCCACCTGCGCCGAGTGGCAGACCATTATAATGGAACATCATTGGAGATGCTGTGCCTTCGCGCATCCTGTTTTACGCCGCCAACAGGTTCAGACCACCGGCATCCGCGCGGCGCGCTTCGTGCCATCAGCCTCTACGCCATAGGAGACGCTTGTAAGTTCCGAGATCTTAGATAAATGCTAACATGAAAATTAACAGGGCAGCGTGAGCCATATAATATCTGTCTCACCTGAGAAAGAAGAAGCTAAAAAGTTTATCTGCTTTTATCTTTAGCATTGGGGAAATAAATTAAAAGGCATGTGACTTACGTATTTTTGTGTTCACATGTGTTTTTTCAAACTTGCACAATTTACAAGTTTGCACACAAGTTATCCCCTTCAAATATTAGACGAGGACATTTTTAATCCTTTTAGTAATTGACACTTATGTCATTAACCAAGTTAGAAACCCACCATCTTGTCATAAATTAAAGTGATAATTGACAAATTTGGGTACAACACACTTTCGAGAATATTATTCCTTCTCATTATACTAACTGGATTTCTAGAAACTACCCTTGCATCACAACTTAAATTACTTTAAGTGAATCGACTTTTAAAAATACAAATGTTGTAACCTGATCGTTACATTAATTTTATGTGTCCTGAATTTTCAAAATACAAATGTAATAGTCTGACACATATATTATTGTAACGGATATATGTACAAGCATTACATTAGCTAGTATGATAAGATCATCTATGTCTGTACAGCTAGTACGGCTTAAGGAAATCATTTATGTTGTTAAAAAAATCCATAAAGCATTGTTTTTTCAAGATGATCAAAACAATAAATACCATTGTCGCGGCACAGTACCACCGTTGAATAACCACATCAAAGACTTTGGTAAAATTTATACTCCTTATTTGAGGGTTCGGTTTGGTAAAAACTCATGTATACATGTCGGTCCCTTACAATGACTCGACTATTTACTTTGCTTTTTCAATACTACTAACATTTTTTAGCAGCTACAATAAACAAAAGGACTAGCATGGTTCAACACAATTCCGAAGTTCGAAGTTGCTTATTGATGCATAAAACAAACTCCTCCTAAGGACAACGTTTTGGTACAATGCTTTCCGTATGCCAAACACTTTATTATAACGTACCTTGTCAAGTCATTTGCAGGTTTGGCCATACATTCAATCGGGAAAACGCGGCGAGCAATCCTCACGCACACCGATGGAGGCTTAAAAAGGTGCAAGACATATGAGCACGTAAGTCACAGGCAGGCGCATGCTCTTCTACATACGAGCACGTAAGTCGCCGGCAGGCGCATGCTCCTTTACATATGAGCACGTAAGTCGCCATACGCGCATGCTCCTTTACATGTGAGCACGTAAGTCGCCATACGCGCATGCTCATTTACATACGAGCACGCAAGTCTCCGTGCGAGACTGCTGCTCCACATGTGAGCATGTAAGGTGCTATACGCGCATGCTCCTTTACATACGAGCATGCCAGTCTCCGTGCGAGACTGCTGCTCTACATGTGAGCACGTAAGTCGCCATACGCGCATGCTCCTTTACATACGAGCACGCTAGTCTCCGTGCGAGACTGCTGCTCTACATATGAGCACGTAAGTCGCCATACGCGCATGTTCCTTTACATACGAGCACGCCAGTCTCCGAGACTGCTGCTCTACATGTGAGCACGTAAGTCGCCATACGACCATGCTCGTTTACATACGGGCATGTAAGTCGCCACGCTTGCATGCTCCCTTACTTACGAGTGAGCACACATGCGCTAGCTGTCGCATGCTCCTCTACATACGAGCACGTAAGTCTCCATAGGAGCATGCTCTTTTATATGCGAGCACGTAATTCGCCACGCGCGCATGCTCCCTTACTTACGAGTGAGCACACATGCGCTAGTTGTCGCATGCTCCTCTACATACGAGCATGTAAGTCGCCATACGCGCATCCTCTTTTATATGAGAGCACGTAAGTCACCACGCGCGCATGCTTTTCTACTTACGAGTGAGCACACGTGCGCTAGCTGTCGCATGCTCCTCTAGATACAAGCACGTAAGTCGCCATGCGCGCATGCTCCTTTACTTATGAGCACGTAAGTCGCCATTCGCGCAGGCTCCTTTACATATGAGCGAGCACATATGCGCTGGCAAGCGCATGCTCCTCTACATACGAGCACGTAAGTCGCCATTCGCGCATGCTCCTTTACTTACGAGCACGCCAGTTTCCATGCGAGTTTGCTGCTCTACATACGAGCACGTAGTCGCTATACGCGCATGCTCCTCTACATACGGGCACGTAAGTCGCCACGCGCGCATGCTCCTCTAAATATGAGTACGTAAATCGACACGCGCGCATGCTCTTTTACATGTGAGTACGTAAGTCTCTATACGCGCATGCTCCTTTACATATGAGCACGCTAGTCTCCGTGCGAGACTGCTGCTTTACACATGAGCACGTAAGTCACCATACGCGCATGCTCTTTTACATACGAACAAGTAAGTCGCCACGCGCGCATGCTCCTTTACTTACGAGTGAGTACACATGCGCTAGCAGTCGCATGCTCCTCTACATACGAGCACGTAAGTCACCACGCGCGCATGATTCATTACTTTTGAGCACGTAAGTCGCCACGCACGCATGATTCATTACTTATGAGCACGTAAGTCGCCACGTGTGCAGGCTCTTTTATATACCATCACATCGGTCTCCATACGAGTATGTTGCTCTACATACGAGCATGCAAGTCGCTATACGCGCATGCTCCTTTAGATATGACCACGCCAGTCTCCAGGCGAGCTTACTGCTACACATGCAAGACGCTAATCTCCATGCGGCCCTGCTGCTTTACATACGAGCGTGTATGTCGCCTGTGCGTGCATGCTTAGCCATATATGAAAACGCTTAAAAAACGTAAACTGTGCTACAAATGCACGCAACACTTTGGGTATACGCAAAAACACATTGGCTAAAACAAAGTTTCGATTACACCTACAATCTTCAAGACAAGCCACATCTCCTTGCTTCACGCCACATTGTTGTTGTGGCACCCTAGAGGATCAGCTCAGGCTCGGGTTTCCACTTCATTATCCTGACGCAACTTTATGCCAATTCTCATTCGCGATAACCTGCACAAAGTGGATTAACACGTGCAAATATTGTAGACAACAATTTACACATATTCAAAAACTATATATATACGTATGCTTCATGGCCTAAGACACGCGCACCATGCGAAGTCACCAAAAGGTGAATGTTTTAGAGTAGCCACACGACTCGTAAGTAGATGATCATCTGAAGGGAAGACACTCATCCAGTCCAGAATTCCACCCATTTACCTTCCGCACATGGGAGCAACACTAAACTGGGGGGCCTGAAGGGGTATGGTCCCAAATGCTGCATCAGTCATATGCACGTTGGGCCCTAATCACACTCAACCGTCAAAACTCAGCCAGTTCCAAGACTCGTGCAAAAGACCTAACCACGCACGCGCAGCCTTGACAAGTTCATGGTAATGTGCCAGTACAATTAGCAACTGCCCGCAATCAATCAGCGTGCGCTAGGTTTGCCCAACCAATTTCCACGATGAACTATCGGGGGATAGTCACTGCTCCATTATCTATACTCACAGCTAAAGACAGACGCAACAAGCGTGGGAAGCAACTTTCCCGCACCTAGGCGACAAGTAAGCCTAAAACCCAATCTTTACTTTCGAGCACTCCTAACAAGTCTAGTACTCCTCTCACGCTTGCATGCGGGAGCAGCACTAGACTGGGGGACTTGATGGGGTATGGTATTAGACCCGACCCAAGCGGTCGGATATTCCCGTTACTTATTGCTTTTATTATAATATTTATTATTATTGTGTACTAACCCGCGAAGCCTAGCACGTTGTAGTTTACACTACACTAGGTTGTGGGCTTGTAGAGATAACCCCAAACTGGGCCTGGCCCATTGAGATTAGGGGAGGCCCATATCTCCTATATAAAGAGGTGTTCACCTCATTATTAGGGTAGAAGATATGGAGCCGCCACACTTTTTGTTACTGGAAACAAGGGTTTCTTTCCCCTACCGGTTATCTCTATAGCTCCACTCTTTTCTCTTCTCCACTGCAGATCTAGGTTCAAGAGGAAGAACAAGGTGTGATTCTCACCCACTCAGAGAAATCGGTCCAATCATCCCGGCGGTGATTCCGTGTTTCTTCATTGGCGCCCACCGATCTAAACTCTCCACAACAATCACATCTTTCGTTCTATGGTAAAATCTAGGATCTGTGTTCTTGAGAAATCTACACTCGAATTTGTTTCAGATCTGAAACTCTTTTTTTAACAGTAAAACTCAAATCTGCATCTGAAACACTTTTTTTTAGCAATAAAACTCAAATTTGGATCTGAAACTCTAACTTTATTCACAATGAAACTCAGATCTGATGAGATGGTGTTGTTATCTTTTTTTATCATAGAATGTGGGATCTATGGCCACCATAGTTTTTCGCAAAATCAATATCTCAAACCTGGGAAAAATGGTTTTTACATCGAGATCTGTATTGTGAACAGGTATGTTTTTATATCATATATCACATTATTCATCTCTCATTTGGTAAAAGCAAGTTTACAAGTTGTAAGGCATGACTTACAAGTGTGGGTTGCACAATTGTCTTTTGTTTCTCACCTCGAAGCACTAAATCCCACCATGGTATTACAATCGTACACCTGCTAGCTAAAGGCACAAGTTATAAAGCGTGGTGTACCTGCTAGCCAAAAGCACAAGTGTGAATGCGTGATGTAAAAGCATGTTTTGCATTGGGTAGTCACAAATATCCAAAATTGGATGTATACAGCTGTAAAGTAGGGGAGTGTTGGACATGAGGGACCACTCCACTGTAACATCCCATCATCTTATGCAAGTTTACGTGATTAACGTGGCTGGCTCAAAAACAAGAAACCAACACCCATCGTTATTTAAGTGTTTGCAAGTTTGAATTCTCGGGCGTATGATTTACCCGCGGACAACTCACACGCGACGGCTTACCGTACCGGTGAACACCTACACGCGCATGCGGACACAAACCATGCACAAGCTTCTCTAAGTACTATCCACGGGGACTCGCCTCCGGCTGCCGCTTGCAACTGATCTCACTCGTCGTCTCTGGTGCGCTACCATCTGGCTTAGCCACACTGGTGAACAGCTACACGCGCATGCGGACATAAACCATGCGCAAGCTTCTCTAAATGCGCGCCGCGGGCACTCGCCTTCGGCTGAATAAATGTGGAAACTGTGGGAGCCGGGTTTTGAACCCGCGCCCCATGCGGCGCGACAACTTAACATGCGTGCAAACTACAAGCTGGGCACTCGACCTTACGGCTCTGAAGCCATGCACAAAATTTGGTCATGCCCCAACCACCGCGCGCGACCAATCTTACTCCACACATCTCCGGCAGACTACGATCTTGCCATCAGTTTCTCCGCCACCTACGCACGCCAATATCCCCTGCAACTCGCGCATGTCGGACATGCTCCGCCACCTGCGCCGAGTGGCAAACCATTATAATGGAACATCATTGGAGATGGTGTGCCTTCGCGCATCCTGTCTTACGTCGCCAACTGGTTCAGACCACCGGCATCCGCGCGTCGCGCTTCGCGCCATCAGCCTCTACGAGACGCTTGTAAGTTCCGAGATCTTAGATAAATGCTAACATGAAAATTAACAGGGCAGCGTGAGCCATATAATATCTGTCTCACCAGAGAAAGAAGAAGCTAAAAAGTTTATCTGCTTTTATCTTTAACATTGGGGAAATAAATTAAAAGGCATGTGACTTACGTTTTTTTGTGTTCACATGTGTTTTTTCAAAAGTGCGTAAAGCAAAAAGGGATCGAGTATACTCACAGATTGTGTTTAACAAGTAAACACTCTCTTGGATTGAAGGGAGCGCTGAGAGATTAGCCTGAACAGTTAACAATAGCATAAACAATAAGCGGCGCGTAAAACAGTGCAAAGATACCTAGTGTCGGATGGTAATCTGATCGGATGGCAATCCGATCGGATGGCCAGTCGATTGGGTGGCAATCCGTTCGGATGGTTATCCGATTGGATTGGCACCTTGTTTGGTGGGGATGTGTTTGTGTATGATGGTTTGCCTTTTGATGTTTTTGTTGTAGCATTTTGAAAACAGAGAAGTATCTCTACCCTTCAGGTCGATCGATCGAACGGTCGATCGATCGAACGGTCGTTCGATCGAGTAACGATCCGATTGGTTGGACACTTACTGAGAACAAGTTAACAGCAGGGTTGTCACTCGATCGGATAGCAATCCTATCGGGTGGCAATCCGTTGACTAGGGAACATGTTGAAAATTATTAAGTGTTGAAGTTCAAAACATTACATTGTCGGATGGTCGTTCGATCGGATGGCAATCCAATCGGACGTCAATCCATTCGACGTTCAAAACTTTTGAAGAGTTTAAATGTATTTTACGTGTAGAACCAAGTGCAAGCCGATCGGACGGCTGTCCGATTGGGTGGCAATCCGATCAGATGGCAATCCAATCGGGCGGCAATCCGTCTCGGTGGCCTGATCGTCTTGTCACTTGATTGTTTTGAAAGTTTTGCGGTTTTCTCGAGACAGTATGACAACGTGCCAAACAACAGAACCCTATCAACACCCAGGTGATCCGATCGGGCAGGAATCACCCTAGTCCGGTCGGTCAGCCGTTCGAGACGATGGTTCGTGTTTAACCTGAGATCGGTTGTCTCGTTGATAGAACTCAGATCTTGAATTGACACAACACTAAGAAGCAGTAGAAGACCAGAACGAGCTCCGATTCTATCGGTTTTGAGTGCATTGAGTGTAAAAGAGTTGAAAGACAGTTAGAAACCATCTTTCAATCCTTTTCACCATGAATACGTTCAGATCTACGCAAGATCTTTGTTTATTCATGTGGAAATCGTCCAGATCTAAGTTGTTCTTGATGGATTGAAGCCAAAACATGAAGTTCATAAGATCACCCTATGATGACATCACCCTAGAACACATCAAATCCACTGATTTCATGGTTAAAAGTTAAGATTCAAAAGATAGCAAAGGTGAAGGAGTGTGTGTAGGTCATAGAAGTACAAGATTTAGGTTGAAAACTTACAAGAATCGCGAGAAATCGAGAGAAAGAGGAGCTTGAGTGTGGCTGGGTCGAGTGAGAGTTGTCACATCACAAATGATGTGACAGTTTGGTATTTATAGGGTTTCCCAAAAAGGAAAGTGCAAGGATCGAGTGGGTCACCGATCGGGTGGCTGTCCGATCGGGTGGCAATCCGATCCGATGGCCATCCGATCGAGTTGTCACTCGATCGAGTGGCTCCGACGATTTGAGTTTCGGCGTTTCGTTTCGTGCGTTGAGTTTTGCGATGCGTTTAAGCGAGTTTGCGGATTAATCCCAACCACTATATCTAACACACAATCACTATAATTAACTTGCGTTTAGCGTCCGCGATTCGATTGCGATAGAGTTTCGATTGCGTTTCGATTAATCACCACAATATAAACAAAAGTAAACATGCACAAGTAACACATAAATAGCACACACACATAAAACAATATCCAGAACGCATAATTGCGAATGCGATTGCGATGCGGTAAGCGATAAATCGATAAAACATGCGATAAATAGAGATTAAACCTCGATTATTACATGTACTCCACATAATACAACTAAAGCAATAAAATAAATAGATTATCTACAAGTCAAAGAGGTCAAAACATGAGTTGAGCAAGGAGTGACAGATCGCAATTAGAAATCTTTTCTTTCTTTGACCTCAATCTTGACTTTGACTTTGACTTTGACTTTCGAAACACGGAGTGTTACATTTATGCTTACACAACTATATTTGATGCATGTTAACAATGTTAATTAAGATTAAGAAGACTGACTTGGCTCTTGTGAGTATCAAACTTACCTGTTAAGCGATGATATGTGATATGCAAGTGAGATGTGGACTTATATGAAATTTGAGTACACGCTGTGTGTTATACGGTGATCTTAGCGACAATTGCAATATGTGAAAATAAGCGTACTGTTAGGTGATTGACTTACATATGAAACCCATACACTTGTTATGTGACTTTACAGTAAACGTTACGAATCAATGAGTTGCATGAATAACGGTTACGACTCGTATAAAGACATGTACTTTACTTGTTTGCTACTTGTGTAACGTGTACGATGGAAACATGATATATGTGAACATTATACTGACTATTCTTGGTAACCACGGTAGGGTATGGTTGACCAACTTGGAACGGGTAATGTAACGTAACATACCGAACAATTTAAGGTGAGTTCACTACTCTTTTTCAAGCATGCGTCCTGGGGAGGGACATCTGGTAAATATTCCAGGGAGGATATTGGGTAATGGGTTTGACTGGAATGTTAAACCGGAATGTTGGATAATACACTCACTCCTGTCATCTTAAGTCCCATCTTCTACCGAAAAGGTTGCCGGGGAGGCAACGGGGTTATTAGTTGATAGCGCTATTAGGTTTGGCACCCTCACACCGTACCGGGGAGGACGGGCGTGAACTAATTACCTTAAATCATGACCAATGCTTTGATAGGGGCATTGGGGATGGGCAAATAATTTGGAGCCATCTTATACGGTATCGAGTTATTATCAACATTGTTTTTGGGATTGCTTTTGAACTGAACTAAACTTTTGACAGTAAAACATGTAACACGATTCTCGGTAAACAAAACTGTGAAGTCACCAGCGTTGTCTGATACACTTTTCTGCATGCTTGCAGGCTTATAGGTACACGTCGTTGGAACTTGCTTTCTCGGATGCTGGAGTGGTCATGGGTCGATTTGCATGGAATCATGAGACACGTCTAATGGATTTTATACACTTGGGTTATGAAACTCTTAATTAATGTAGTATGCTTCCGCTGAAATGTAAACAATGTTTTGTAACGATTATTTTAATAAATGAAAGTTTTATTCGAAATAATATTATGAGTTCAATGTGATTGGTGGCTAGATCCTGGTACGTTGCACGCCTCACGGGGGTTCCCGCATGTGGTATTTTGGGGGTGTGATAGTTTGGTATCAGGGCCACTAGTTATAGTGAACTTGGTTTTAAAACATTTTTATAAAACCAGACTATAACCAAACAGTACTGAATACGACCATGACACTCAGCTCCAGATTGCAAGGTTCGTCTCTGGTTTACTCATTGCACTGAATAACTAGTAAACACTTATGTATGATATTGCATGTGATAGCACATTTAGCACTACAATATGAATTCATGAGTTACTTGCCTGTGCTATGTGATTGATACCTAGGCATTCATGACCCACGTTTTGTGATGTCCTTGTCTTGCTACTCGAGTCTGAGGAACCATTTAACACAAGTTAGGAGGAACTGAGACAAGCATGCAAATCATATTATTATTGTGGGTGCACATATAATAATCATGTGGGGTGCATGTGAGTCCCAACGAGGCCCAACAAGTGTGAAAAGGGTTCGATTCCATTATTCGACCAAATATGAAACACACCGATCCATAGGGGTCATAGCAATGACTGTCTCCTGTTTAAACATGGTCCTTTCACTTCCCTATGAACCCTTACGACTCTCGATGATGTTAAGTGATACTTGAACACGTAACTGAACGCCTAGCGAGCAGTGTAGAAATGTTAGGTGTTAGTACGAACTTCTTTGGGACAGATGTCGAAACGTTAAATGTTTGGTCTATACTTTCTCACTTTTCTCGTTTAATTTGACTCAACAAAATTGATGCCGCAAATTCAGAAGTATGGACACCTCTGTGAATCTCTAACGATTTAACGTGCGCTATTTAATCGACTCGCAAGACCGATGGACAAGAAGATGAGAGTGATGCATTACCAACCCTAGTGTTAGGATGACCATGCTCTCTGACAACGAACATCAGTAGGTTGACTTCAATCGAGTCCCTAACCCTAGTAAGCAACGTCTGGGAGCCAACTCTTACGAATCAATCAGGGCATAAACGCTGGAAACCGACTGGAATATGGGATGTGTAATTACTAGCGCCATGGGCAGTACCCTAGAACGTGACAAGAACAACGGGAAGGTGGACCCTAAGGTAAAAAGATCGCAAGGATCTGTTTTCAAAGCAACAACATTAGAGGCAATGGCCACGGTGATGTGTGGTAAAATACACATATTTGTCCCGTGTAAAATGTGTAATTATTGTATAGTTTTTATTTGTTTCTTATAGTTTTTAGTATTATATTACATTATTTTGTGTTGGGCAGGTCCTGGTGTAAATGGAGCAAAAACGAATAATATGGAAATGACCAGCCAATTGGGCAGAGTGGTGTGCCAGGGACCGAAGTAAAATTGCCGCTGATTGGGTCGAGCCCACTATCTCTATTTTATAAGCTAGAAGAGAAGAGACCTAAATGACAATACATGAAAGTTGAAAATTCATTGTGATATGGTCACGAAAATTTCTAAGAAGCCTTTATAGAATTCAACAGATTACACTTCATGCTAATGCCCATTATTTACTGATTTTTTTGTGGAGTTGGGCCGAAAGAGTGGCTGGCCTATTTGATGGTTCATGAGATTGAGACTTAGACAAAAACAGAAGACGACAACAAGCATACGGATTATTATTCATTGATGGTCTGACTCGTTTGAAAATGTTAAAAGGTTTATAAATTCCACCCTTAAAAATTTAATTAATAATAAGGAACAGGTGGAATTAAACGGGTTGGACCGAGGTTGGATAAAGGAGAAACCTCCTGATTAAATTCAAGTGTGGGGAGGTTTGTAGAGTTTGTATTTTGAGTCGTTTATTTTGTACCATTAGTCTAATTTAGTAGTTTTGAGTCGTTTTTTAGAGTCGGTACTGCTTTGGTTTTGTTTGTTTTTGTTTATGCAGGTTTGAATATGTACCACCCGTACTCAATCTCCATTCGGGTGATTTCGGAGCTGTTAAGCCAATTTCAAGGAATTTTCCAAGTATGCCAGTCAGAGTCGAAGTCGATCGCGAATGAAATGCTATACGATGGAGCTGGATTGGACGAGAGTTTTGGAGCATACGCATTAGATTACCAGCTAAGTCTTCTCCAATTTGCCCTTAGTCTTTTACTTCTTATTTATTTTTAGTTTTTTTTAGTCGGTTTCCATCCTACATTGAGGGCAATGTAGAGTTTAAGTGTGGGGATGAGAAACTATCGTTTAGTGTCTTAGTTAGTAGAGTCTTGAGTCAAAAAAAAAATAATAATAAAAATAAAAATTTAAAAATCCAAAAAAAAGATGAAAAAATGGAAAATGTTCCTGTTTTAGATGTTTGCAAAATAAAAACGGAAAATGATCGAAAAATCAAGTTTGTTCGGGTTTCAAATAATAATAATATGAGGATAAAAAGTTATGCTTGTGTCTAATTCGGGATATGTGAGTAGGCCTGATCCGGTTTTAGGTTCCTTTGATCTTAATATATCTTAATTGTCGGTTTACTAGTGGGTTCTCATCTAGGAAAAGTGGGGAAATTGAAACCGCCAATAATAGTATAAGGGGTGCCGTTATAAGCCAAAGTTTTTAGAATTTTTTATCAAAGAAAAAAATAAATAAAAATAAAAGAGCTAGACTAAAAAAAATGACAAGGTCTATGTAATCTATGTTGGGGATAGTGACTCTGACTTAGAATGCCTCTGGGATTGTTAAATAAAAATGAAAAAATAGTGATGCCTATGTAATCTCTCTTGGGGATGGTGACTCTGATTGAGAATGCCTCTGGGATAAGGTACGCATAGTCTAAAACCTCAAAAGAAAAAAAAAAGAGATGATAAATTTGATGATAAATTCTTTGGGTTTTTGTATAAAACGGTTAGGAATTGGGTCGAATGATTCTTTCCTTTTGTCCTATAAGCTTGAGGTGGGATTAGGTGGATCTGCGATTCTTGGTGTGGGACCCTAGGTAGATTGACCAAACTTGAATATAAATTGCATGATAAGGGTTTGGAACCGGGTTCGGGTTTAAGTGGACACATATACTTACAATCGCGGTTAACACAAGTTTTAAGTTTAATAAGTAATCTATATTTTTGAACCTGAATATTATCTGATTCTAATTCCGTTTGCATAAGTCTTTTTCAGGGACGAAAAGGTTTAAGTGTGGGGATATTTGATGTGTGGTAAAATACACATATTTGTCCCGTGTAAAATGTGTAATTATTGTATAGTTTTTATTTGTTTCTTATAGTTTTTAGTATTATATTACATTATTTTGTGTTGGGACAGGTCCTGGTGCCAATGGAGCAAAAACGAATAATATGGAAATGACCAGCCAGTTGGGGAGAGTGGTGTGCGAGGGACCGAAGTAAAATTGCCGTTGATTGGGTCGAGCCCACTATCTCTATTTTATAAGCTAGAAGAGAACTAAATGACAATACATGAAAGTTGAAAATTCATTCTGATACTAGTTTTTTTGGCGTCGCGCGTTGCGGCGAAATCGAGCAAATGATAATGTAAAACAAACGTGATTTGAAAATAATACATGTTGTTTAAAAGGCAAACCATTAGACCGGTTTAGTTTATTATCGTAATGTTTTATGATACTAAATAAATACTTTATTTTGACTACAACTTCGTTTTTAACAAAACTTATAACATAACGTCGAGGGAAAAAAATCAAGCACAACTACGTACTTAAGTTTTTATTATTTTGACTACAACTTCGTTTTTAACAAAACTCATAACATAACGTCGAGGGAAAAAAAATCAAGCACAACTACGTACTTAAGTTTTTATAAAAAGTTATAAACGTAAATTATTAAAGAAGTATCAAATTAATTGATAAATTAATATATGTTCTAAAAAATAGAAAATAATTATTAAAAAACTAGTAAGGGAAATATATGATTTAAAAAAAGGAAAAAAATTGAAAATATGTTATTAAAAGTTAATATAATAATAATAAACTATTATAATATATTAAAAAAAAGCTATATATTATTATAAAAATAAAGTTACTATTCATGATCCTTCAGTAACAACATATATATAATGTTACGCCACTCGAGATAACTTACGATACCAAAAACAATACTTTATTACGAATGCAACTTTGTGTCCAATGAATTTTATACTTACACGTTGAAAAAAATTCGTAAAAATAATTACGGTACTGGTATAGATATTGTTTGATTAGTGTATGAAACGGTATTAGAAAAAACTATGTAACTATTTGATTTAATCATTTAATTAAATCAAGAAAATAAGCAAAATGTTAATGTTTGGAAGAAAGGGAAAAGAAAGGAATAAAAGAAGTAATAAAATATAACATTAGAAAAGTGGTGGAAAAAAAGAAAGAAAGTGAGGATAGCATGGATTGAACTTCAGTGAAATTTATAAGTAGAATTTGGTTTAACCATTACACCATGCTTTTCTTTGGATCAACTTTGTCTGACTCATATATGTATATATAAAAGAAACATCACAAGTAAAAAAAAAAACACTATTCATGAGCCCTTGCCAATATAAATGGTCCACGAGAATTTCTAAGAAGCCTTTATAGAATTCAACAAATTACACTTCATGCTATTGCCCATTATTTACTGATTTTTTTTGTGGAGTTGGGCCGAGAGAGTGGCTGGCCCATTTGATTGTTCATGAGATTGAGACTTAGACAAAAACAGAAGACGGCAACTAGCATACGGATTATTATTCATTCGGCGGCTCTATATTAATTGGAGATTGGACAGATTATTAGAAGAGAGTTTGACAACAGCAAAGACAGAAAGCATAAGGGGGAATTCGATACATTGAAAGTTGGACGGCAGAAGTGACAGGAGGCAATGAAGAGAGGAAAGAAAAAAAGAGGGTGCAACGATCAAGATTCAAGTTCGGGTTTGCAATTTATTAGTATTTTGTTAAGACTGTGTGTTTTCAAACTTGATACTATGTTTTGTTTATCGTATGAGAACATGTTTCTTTTTCTTAAATATGATTTTTGTCTAAACTTTTCGTGCTACCTAGGCCTAGATGAACTATAACTTAATGTTTTGATTATTTGGTTTTGACTAATGATCAAATTGAGATGATTTACATATTCCTGTTTTGTGATTGTTTATGAATTTGTGCTTGTCTTGGTTGCGATTGGTTGTTTGGCTAGGTGATCTTGTTAGTCTGGTCTGGAACTATTTAGATCATTCTAGGTTCGTTAATCTATTAGGTTTTCGGTCTAGAGCTTGAGATTAGAGATAATTCAAGTTTAACCAAATTAATTAAAATCAACTGAGTATAGTGTGCATCCTTTTCTGGCAACTCTAGGGACGAGTCAGGATTGCTAGGTTATTAGCTAGGCGTTGTTTGGTAGTTTGGGTGACCGATAGCTCGGATCCGGCTACTTATTCGCGTTTAGGGGTTCCTAGGTTTTCAATTATCTAGCAGGTTTAGCTTCATGACCGGAGGATTTTAGCACCATAGTTGTTTTTAATCTGACAGTCGTGGGATTCGGTATCGATAGCTCGAGTCGTTTCCAATTTAGCACTTCATAACTCTGTTCCATCTTCTATTTTGGTTAATCATCCTTAGCGGGAGGTTTTCTGGGTAGATTCGGAGCTTTAGTCATTGGTCAGGACTAGAGGTCATGGGTTGGTCATAGGGATTCGAAGCCTGGGTAGTTCTTTCTCATCATTGTCTGCTTCCCATCACTTCACCATCTTGTTTGCTTGTTTTGTTCTCTTGTTTACTCGCTTTAGTATTTAATTAGATTATTAGTTTAATTAGTTAAAACCTCAAATCAAAACAATTAAAACCAATTAAGTAATTAGTTGAGTCAGAGTCTAGTTTAGCGTCGCTAGTGTCTCGTGGGTACGATACTCGGACTTCATTAGGCTTTACTACGTACGATAGGTACACTTGCCTGTCAGTGGTCTAGCATTTAGAGCGTCTTAGTTTATAAATTTAAAACTAGGGTGTTTAGATAAGGTTAGTTTTTATAGACAAAATTCAGCACATCAAGTTTTTGGCGCCGTTGCCAGGGACACTTAGGCCATTGCGTTATTAGCTTTGACTGATCTTATTTATTTAATTGGTCTTATTTGTAGTTTGAGTCTTAGGGTTTATGTCTAGTAGTAGTGTTTCTAGTTGTTTTTGTAAATATATTTTTATTAGTTAATTTTTTTATATATATTTTTTATCATGTGTTTTATCTGTGGAGGGTCCCATTACACCAAATATTGTCCAAACAATTCGGGGTGTCCCATAGATTTCGATGCTAACCCTCTTGTGCAGCCACAATCATATCAGTTTTGGAATTGGCAACCAAAACAAACAACAGAGGACTTCCGTGACTGGGTTAAGGTTGCAAAGGAAGAAAGAGATAGGGGGATTCAAGCCGCACTTGATATTTTAAATTCACAGAGCTTGAAAAGCCAAGGCCGTTACACGTATGATGTGAATGGAAATTATTTAGGATATCAAACAGCCGATGGTGAGTTGGATTATACAATTCTAGATCCCTGGGGAGAAATGTGCATTGAGAGTCAACTACAAGGTAAATATTACGATTCTAGTTTTAATTATTATAATTCTCATGAATCAGATTTACCCTTGTCTTGTGAGGATGATGACGTGCAAGTTTCACATTTTGAGCCTGTGTATGAAGAAGATGAGGATCACACTCATGAACCGGAGATGATAATGGACATTGAAGTCCCACCTCCGGTTCAACAAGTCGTTAATTCCAGTTATTGGTGTCCCACGCCATGGAATATCGATGATGGCTTTTGATGAGGGGGTAGTAGAAGATGCAGAGTTAGAGGTGCTCGACTACACCGCTGTTGAAAAAGGTGAAGAAGTAGAAAAAGAGCCACTTGACAAGATGGAGGATGAGAAGAAAGAGCATATACCATCTTG
Source organism: Helianthus tuberosus (assembly GCA_030545235.1). Lineage (NCBI taxonomy): Eukaryota > Viridiplantae > Streptophyta > Magnoliopsida > Asterales > Asteraceae > Helianthus > Helianthus tuberosus. The sequence continues at coordinate 41,614,339 of CM060448.1, read as the reverse complement.
GGAGGAGGAGGAGGAGTTTGGTGATGAGTTGGTAGGTTTGCCAACTCTTGAAGATGAAGAATTTGACCCGGTTGGTGATCTTGCTTATTTAGAAATATTACTTGAAGAGAAACCAACCATGGAGATCAAATATACACCAAACGTAGAAGAAGAGATAGTGGCTGAGGAGTTTGATAGCCGATCCGTGGAGAAGTTAGACGATGGACTACCACCACGATCAAGAACACGGGAGAGGGCGAGAAAGAGCTTGGATCAACACCTTCTGAGGATTCGAGGATGGTACCGAAAGAAGAAGAAGGAGGAATCGCTGAAGTTTGCACAACACCATCCTTCTCATTACATGCCACGAATCAGGTTTGGTCCAGGTAAGTTTAAGTATTGGTGGCCTGACCCGTTTGAAAATGTTAAAAGGTTTATAAATTCCACCCTTAAAATTTTAATTAATAATAAGGAACGGGTGGAATTAAACAGGTTGGACCGAGGTTGGATAAAGGAGAAACCTCTTGATTAAATTCAAGTATGGGGAGGTTTGTAGAGTTTGTATTTTGAGTCGTTTATTTTGTACCATGAGTCTAATTTAGTAGTTTTGAGTCGTTTTTTTTTAGAGTCGCGACTGCTTTGGTTTTGCTTGTTTTTGTTTATGCAGGTTTGAATATGTACCACCCGTACTCAATCTCCATTCGGGTGATTTCGGAGCTGTTAAGCCAATTTCAAGGAATTTTCCAAGTATGCCAGTCAGAGTCGAAGCCGATCGCGAATGAAATGCTATACGATGGAGCTGGATTAGATGAGAGTTTTGGAGCTTACGCATTAGATTACCAGCTAAGTCTTCTCCAATTTGCACTTAGTCTTTTATTTCTTATTTATTTTTAGTTTTTTTTAATCGGTTTCCATCCTACATTGAGGGCAATGTAGAGTTTAAGTGTGGGGATGGGAAACTATCGTTTACTGTCTTAGTTAGTAGAGTCTTGAGTCAAAAAGAAAAAAAATAACAATAAAAAAATAAAAATTTAAAAATCCAAAAAAAAGATGAAAAAATGGAAAATGTTCCTGTTTTAGATGTTTGCAAAATAAAAACGGAAAATGATCGAAAAATCAGATTTGTTTGGGTTTCAAATAATAATAATATGAGGATAAAAAGTTATGCTTGTGTCTAATTTGGGATATGTGAGTAGGCCTGATCCGGTTTTAGGTTCCTTTGATCTTAATATACATTAATTGTCGGTTTACTAGTGGGTTCTCATCTAGGAAAAGTGGGGAAATTGAAACCGCCAATAATAGTATAAGGGGTGCCGTTATAAGCCAGAGTTTTTAGAATTTTTTATCAAAGCAAAAAATAAATAAAAATAAAAGAGCTAGAATGAAAAAAATGACAAGGTCTATATAATCTCTGTTGGGGATAGTGACTCTGACTTAGAATGCCTCTGGGATTGTTAAATAAAAATGCAAAAATAGTGATGCCTATTTAATCTCTCTTGGGGATGGTGACTCTGATTGAGAATGCCTCTGGGATAAGGTACGCATAGTCTAAAACCTCAAAAGAAAAAAAAAAGAAAAAAAAGAGAAAAATTTGATGATAAATTCTCTGGGTTTTGGTATAAAACGGTTAGGAATTGGGTCCAATGATTCTTTCATTTTTTCCTATAAGCTTGTGGTGGGATTAGGTGGATCTGCGATTCTTGGTGTAGGACCCTAGGTAGATTGACCAAACTTGAATCTAAATTGCATGATAAGGGCTTGGAACCTGGTTCGGGTTTAAGTGGACACATATACTTACAATCGCGGTTAACACAAGTTTTAAGTTTAATAAGTAATCTATATTTTTGAACCTGAATATTATCTGATTCTAATTCCGTTTGCATAAGTCTTTTTCAGGGACGAAAATGTTTAAGTTTGGGGATATTTGATGTGTGGTAAAATACACATATTTGTCCCGTGTAAAATGTGTAATTATTGTATAGTTTTTATTTGTTTCTTATAGTTTTTAGTATTATATTACATTATTTTGTGTTGGGACAGGTCCTGGTGCAAATGGAGCAAAAACGAATAATATGGAAATGACCAGCCAGTTGGGGAGAGTCGTGTGCGAGGGACCGAAGTAAAATTGCCGCTGATTGGCTCGAGCCCACTATCTCTATTTTATAAGCTAGAAGAGAACTAAATGACAATACATGTAGGGATGGCAAAAATACCCGAGCCCGACGGGTATACCCGAAACCCGACACAAATGGGATGGGTATACCCGATACCCGACGGGTATTGGGTCGGGTATGGGTTTAGTTTTAAAAAATTTCGCGGGTATGGTTCGGGTATGGGATTAGGTGATACCCGACCCGATTACCCGATACCACATACCCGTTTACCCGAACTATATACCCGATCATATACCCGAAGTTTTTATTTTCCATTAACCCTTATCTATTAGTGATTTATTTTAGTATGTTCATAATGTGAAAAAATAAATTTTCTTTTAGCATATGTATTTGATGATAGTATTTATATTTTGTATGTTGTGAAGTATATACATATAAGTGTATAAATATTATAAAGTTATTATTAATTTATGCTAAAACTTATATCTATGTAATGTATATTTTAATTTATAATAGTTGTTGCATAAATAAAATTATATAATAATTATAATAGTGAAAAATGTATTTGGAGATCCCAATGTATATTTTTTAACAAACTAATGGGTATACCCGATACCCGCGGGTATATCCGGTACCCGACGGATAATTACCCGACATATACCCGACGGGTATTGGGTCGGGTATGGGACACGATTTTACAACCGGGTATGGGTATGGGATTGCCAATACCCGACCCGAACCCGACCCATTGCCATCCCTAAATACATGAAAGTTGAAAATTCATTCTGATACTAGTTTTTTTGGCGTCGCGCGTTGCGGCGAAATTGAGCAAATGATAATGTAAAACAAACGTGATTTGAAAATAATACAAGTTTAAAAGGCAAACCATTAGACCGGTTTAGTTTATTATCGTACTGTTTTATGATACTAAATAAATACTTTATTTTGACTACAACTTCGTTTTTAACAAAACTTATAACATAATGTCGAGGGAAAAAAATCAAGCACAACTACGTACTTAAGTTTTTATAAAAAAGTTATAAACGTAAATTATTAAAGATGTATCAAATTAATTGATAAATTAATATATGTTCTAAAAAACAGAAAAAATAATTATTAAAAAAATAGTAAGGGAACTATATGATTTTAAAAAAGGAAAAAAATTGAAAATATGTTATTAAAAGTTAATATAATAATAATAAACTATTATAATATATTAAAAAAAGAAGCTATATATTATTATAAAAATAAAGTTAATATTCATGATCCTTTAGTAACAACATATATATAATGTTACGCCACTCGAGATAACTTACGATACCAAAAAAATACTTTATTACGAATGCAACTTTGTGTCCAATGAATTTATACTTACACGTTGAAAAAATTCGTAAAAATAATTACGGTACTGGTATAGATATTGTTTGATTAGTGTATGAAACGGTATTAGAAAAAACTATGTAATTATTTGATTTAATCATTTAATTAAATCAAGAAAATAAGCAAAATGTTAATGTTTGGAAGAAAGGGAAAAAAGGAATAAAAGAAGTAATACAATATAACATTAGAAAAGTGGTGGAAAAAAAAGAATGAAAGTGAGGATAGCATGGATTGAACTTCAGTGAAATTTATAAGTAGAATTTGTTTAACCATTACACCATGCTTTTCTTTGGATTAACTCTGTCTTACTCATATACGTATATATAAAAGAAACATCATAAGTAAAAAAAACACTATTCATGGGCCCTTGCCAATATAAATGGTCCACGAGAATTTCTAAGAAGCCTTTATAGAATTCAACAAATTACACTTCATGCTATTGCCCATTATTTACTGATTTTTTTGTGGAGTTGGGCCGAGAGAGTGGTTGGCCCATTTGATGGTTCATGAGATTGAGACTTAGACAACAACAGAAGACGACAACTAGCATACGGATTATTATTCATTAAGCGGCTCTATATTAATTGGAGATTGGACAGATTATTAGAAGAGGGTTTGACGACAGCAAAGACAGAAGGCATAAGGGGGAATTCGATATATTGAAAGTTGGACGGCAGAAGTGACAGGAGGCAACGAAGAGAGGAAAGAAAAAAAGAGGGTGCAACGATCAAGATTCAAGTTCGGGTTTGCAATTTATGAGTATTCAGTTTTGTTAAGACTGTGTGTTTTCAAACTTGATACTATGTTTTGTTTATCATATGAGAACTTGTTTCTTTTTCTTAAATATGATTTTTGTCTAAACTTTTCGTGCTACCTAGGCCTAGATGAACTATGACTTAATGTTTTGATAATTTGGTTTTGACTAATGATCAAATTGAGATGATTTACATATTCCTGTTTTGTGATTGTTTATAAATTTGTGCGCTTGTCTTGGTTGCGATTGGTTGTTTGGCTAGGTGATGTTGTTAGTCTGGTCTGGAACTATTTAGATCATTCTAGGTTCGTTAATCTATTAGGTTTTCGGTCTAGAGCTTGAGATTAGAGATAATTCAAGTTTAACCAAATTAATTAAAATCAACTGAGTATAGTGTGCATCCTTTTCAGGCAACTCTAGGGACGAGTCAGGATTGCTAGGTTATTAGCTAGGCGTTGTTTGGTAGTTTGGGTGACCGATAGCTCGGATCCGGCTACTTATTCGCGTTTAGGGTTTCCTAGGTTTTCAATTATCTTGCAGGTTTAGCTTCATGACCGGAGGATTTTAGCACCATAGTTGTTTTTAATCTTACATTCGTGGGATTCGGTATCGATAGCTCGAGTCGTTTCCATTTTAGCACTTCATCACTCTGTTCCATCTTCTATTTTGGTTGAGCATCCTTAGCGGGAGGTTTTCTGGGTAGATTCGGAGCTTTAGTAATTGGTCAGGACTAGAGGTCATGGGTTGGTCATAGGGATTCGAAGCCTGGGTAGTTCTTTCTCATCATTGTCTGCTTCCCGTCACTTCACCATCTTGTTTGCTTGTTTTGTTCTCTTGTTTACTCGCTTTAGTATTTAATTAGATTATTAGTTTAATTAGTTAAAACCTCAAATCAAAACAATTAAAACCAATTAAGTAATTAGTTGAGTCAGAGTCTAGTTTAGCGTCGCTAGTGTCTCGTGGGTTCGATACTCGGACTTCATTAGGCTTTACTACGTACGATAGGTACACTTGCCTGTCAGTGGTCTAGCATTTAGAGCGTCTTAGTTTATAAATTTAAAACTAGGGTGTTTAGATTAGGTTAGTTTTTATAGACCAGATTCAGCACATCACACGGCGACAACAAGGTACTCGCAAATTATAACTTTCAGTATGGAAATGAAGGTGACTTTGGCAAGGATTGGCCGTTGTTAAGTCAAGACGTCAACAACCCAGGGAACAATGACAGTATTGGGAATCCTCGTAACAGTAACAACAACACTGGAAGTGGTGCTCGTGGAAGGGCATTCAGAATTGGCGTAGACGACGCCAGGCATAATAGCAACATGGCAACTTGTATGTTTTTGGGTAACTAATCGCTTCGTCTCTTTTATGTTTAACCCTGATGTCTCTTGAAGACAGGCACGTTGTAAAAGTGGCTGATGGCAAGCCAAATGAAGTCTCACACATTCACCTAAGGTGCAACTCAATCTTGTAGGTCACGAGTTCAACATTGACCTTCCCCCTACTACTGTTAGAAGCCTTGGTGTAGTCGATAGTATGGACCGGATGTCCACGCCTCAAGCAGAAATCTTCCGTAATGAGGAAATTGCATGTATACCTTTTCATGGTGGAGATTCACTGATTGTCAGCAACACTTCGGCGGTGAGAGCCCATAAGTGTTTCACCTACCTTGCTACCCTATTATTGATTACCGGTGCGCAGCCCGAAGAACTTCCAGGTTTTCCCCCACATTGTCAGGAGGAATATCAGATGTGTATCACGCCAGAAGCAGTCCTGATTTCCGGCATCTCTTATCGGTTTGCGCCTGGAGGGTTGCAAGAACTGTCCAAACAACTTCAGGAACTACTGGATGGGAGTTTTATCGATCTAGCTCCTCGACTTGGGGAGCCCGATCTCTATTGTGGAAATGAAGGACGAGTCCTTTCGTATGTGTACAGACTACCACAAGGTGGCAATCAAAGACCGTCACCCTTTATCTCACATCGACGACTGCTTGACCCGCTGCAATGAGCAAGCTTCTATTCGGAAACCGACTTAAGATCGGACTGTCATCTGATGGAAGACCCAGGGGAGGATGATTCCTAACACGGCGTTACAGGCACGGTACGACCACTACGATTTTCTGTTCTTGCTGTTTAAGTTATCCAACACACCAGCAGCTTTAGGGATCACATGAGTAGTATGTGTCAACCTCATCTCGCCAGATTCGTCAACCGTTTCTATCTTTGACGTTTCGAATCACTTCCAGGAGAAAGGAACACCATGAACAGCACTTGTATTTCATCTTAGAGCTCCTAGGGGAGGAGCAACTCCAAGTGAAGTCTACCTAAGTATGACTTCAGGATTCGAGAAGTACACTTTCTTGGTCACGTAGTCAAGGAAGTGGGGATACACGTGGATCTCGCTAAGATTCATTTTATTAGAAATTGGTCGGCACCAAAGAGTCATTTGGGGATACAGCAATTTCTTGGTCTCGCTAGATACTATCGCAGGTTCATCGTGAAATTTTCGAAGATCGCGCAGCTTTATTCTCTTTAGCACAGTAGGGTGCTGTGAATCCGTGGGAGACAAAACAGGAGGACGTCTTTCCGCTTTTGAATCCCAACTCTGCAATGCACTAAGCATCGTCTTTACTCGAGGGTACGGGTGATCTAGTGGTATACCATGACGGTTCGAATCAGAGTCCCAGTTACACGCCGATGCAACACGAGAAGGTGACGGCTTACGTAGTGGATTTACAAGAAGAATTGCAACACCCTGCGGTGGAAGCCATAGTCTTTGGATTTAAGTTGGAGGCATTACTTGGACGGTACCAAATGCACTACTTAGACCGATCACAAAGGCCTCCCGTGTACCCTTGTTTCGAAAGAGCTAAACATGTGATGGCATCGACGGATGGAACTTTTGAATGATTTCGACTGTGAAACCTAAACGTGTACGAGCCTCGTAGAACACCATCGACTCTAACCTACCTGATCAGATCTGTTCTGCTCGAACCGAAGCATTGAAGGACGAGAACCTTCCAGCAGAATCCGTGCGGGGCGTGGAAAAACGACTTATATCTGAAATCGGGCGATACCCACTACCTCATGGAGTGAATATGGATCTCACTATACAACAATCCTAGAGAACTTGTGTTGGGCGAAGCATATGAGCCTCGATGTTCTACTCGTCCGGGTTTTGATAGAATGTCTTAGGATCTAAGGATCTTGTACTAGTGACCGGACGTGAAAGCCCACATAGCAATGTATGTGATCGATGTTTGACTTGTGCGAAAGTCACGGTGGAATATCAGAAACCTTCTGGTTTATGTCAGCAACCAGAAACACCCATTTGGAAATGGGAACAGATTGCCACGGATTTTGTCACTGGTTTACCTAAAACTCAAAACGGAAACAATATCACCTAAGTGATCGTTGATTGTCTCATGTAACCAGTACACTTTCTTGCAATCAAGGAAAATTGACATGTCTTCGTATCCTGTGAGTAATTACTTGGGAAGGGCGGTTTTTAGGCACGAGGTGCCAACTCCTGTTACCTCTGACTTCGATCTATACCTGCTTTATGACAAGCAATACACAACACCCTTGGCTCACGTCTAGACATGAGCATTGCTTATCATCGTAGGACAAACGGTCAGAGTAAACGAACCATCCTGAAACTCGAAGACATGCTGCGAGCATGTGTGTGATTGGATTTAGTGAAAATTGGAAGGACACTTACTTTTGGTTGAGTTCTACTGCTGCAGTTACCATTCTAGTATTCAAACAGCTCTGTTGAAGCATTGCATGGACGATAATGTCGATCTCCTTGCTGGAGTAAGGCGTGTGACAACCTAATCACAGGCCCAGGACTTGTACTCGAAACTCTTGGGAAGATTGTTTAGATCGGGAATCGTTTGGCGGCAACACGTGATCGCCAGGAAAGCTGATAAGCTTAGGAAACACTGGGAGTTCGCTGTAGGAGATCGTATCATGTTGAAAGTCTCACCCTGGGAGGGTGTGGTACGCTTTGGGAAGTGTGGCAAACTTAATTTACATTACGTTGGGCCATTCAGAATTCTGGAAAGAATCGGTAACGTGACCTACAAACTCGAGTTACCCGACGAATGGGGTAACATACACGATGACATTTATGTCTCGAATCTAAGGTAGTGTTTGTCTGATGAAACACTTGTGATACCTTTACTAGAGCCCAAGGTTAACGACAAGTTGCAGTTGTCGAGGAATCTATCAAAAACATGGACCAGGAAGTCTAGGTTCGTTAACTTAGTCGAATTCCAATAGTGAGAGTTCGTTGGAACTCCAGACGTGGACCGGAGATCACGTGGGAACGCGGAAATCAGATGAAGCACAAGTACCGCAACTGTTCAAAACGGCGAAACCCAAATTCTGATGAGACTGGTGAATTTCGGGACGAAATTCCATTTCAAGTTGGGGATGATGTGGTACATGAGGAAAATCCACAGTCATCCTTATCTATCACCTAGATGCTTTGGGTTACTTATCAAATTTCGGGACGAAATTTCTTTCAAGTTGGGGATGTTGTGACAACCCGAGATTTCAAGGTCTTTCCTCTACACATCACTTGTTTCGCAACCTTGTTTCCACAGTTCATCTTACATTGTATTTTATGGATGATTTGTGAATGATTAAAATATTGTTCTAGGAGTGTAACATGTGCACGTTGTAACCTGGTCGACGAAGAATCTTGTCGACGAAGAACACTCCTTGGCGAAGGAGGTTCTTCGTCAGGTAGAAGGTTTGCCAAAAAGGGCCTCGGTCCAAACAGTTTCTCGAGCCCAAACACAGAAATTCACACTGTACGTATATTTGTGTTGCAAGCGTTGTATTTTGGGGTTTTCTTTTAGAAGCATAACCGAAACCCTAAGCTCTCATCTCTCATCTCTCACCCGACGGCGGACACCCTTGGTGCGAAGCCTTCCATCAACATCCTTTCAAGCATATCGATCTTGTGGTTAGTAGTCTTACCTAGTTTGATTAGATTTTTCTTGTGATTCTTGGCCAAGCATGTTAATTGAATGATTATATTTATATGTCTGACTGTTGTATCGTTATGTTGAATATGGTTGAATCGAGTTCTGTGATTTCGTGGTCATGACAAACTGTATGATTGATTTAGATGTATACTTGATGATTAATTGGTGATCTAGGGATGCTTGTATGTAAACTCTCGATGGTTAACATGAATAGATTGATTGTTCATGGGTAGAATAATGATGATAGTGTTAATCATAAGGCGATGATTAGGGTTCTGTAACTGACTGGTGAGGTTGTGACGAACCTTGACCTTTGGCAAACCTTGAACATTTCAGACGAACCATGGCGAACCCTTCAATTATTTTGTGATGAACCTTCCATTATTGGCGAACCATTCAAAACCTTGACGAACCTTTGTTCTTCCCGACAAAGATTGGTGATGAACACTTGTTTGACGAACTATATGATCCTTCGTCACACTTATTCCTTGACGAAGAATGGTTCTTCGCCATATGATTCTTCGCCAAGGAAGTATCCCACGAAGAATAGGTTCTTCGTGGAGATACTTCATGTGTGTAATCAAACTGTGAAAATACGCTTACTGTTAGGTGATTGACTTACATATGAAACCCATACATTTGTTATGTGACTTTACAGTAAACATTAACAATCAATGAGTTGCATGAATAACGGTTACTACTCGTATAAAGACATGTACTTTACTTGTTTGCTACTTGTGTAACGTGTACGATGGAAACATGATATATGTGAACATTATACTGACTATTCTTGGTAACCACGTTAGGGTATGGTTGACCAACTTGGAACGGGTAATGTAACGTAACATACCGAGCAATTTAAGGTGAGTTCACTGCTCTTTTTCAAGCATGCGTCCCAGGGAGGGACATCTGGTAAATATTCCGGGGAGGAATATTGGGTAATGGGTTTGACTGGAATGTTAAACCGGAATGTTGGATAATACACTCACTCCTATCACCTTAAGTCCCATCTTCTACCGAAAGGGTTTCCAGGGAGGCAACGGGGTTATTAGTTGATAACGCTACTAGGTTTTGCACCCTCACACCGTACCGAGGAGGACGAGCGTGAACTAATTACCTTAAATCATGACCAATGCTTTGATAGGGGCATTGGGGACGGACAAATAATCTGGAGCCATCTTGTATGGTATCGAGTTATTATCAACATTGTTTTTGGGATTGCTTTTGAACTTAACTAAACTTTTGACAGTAAAACATGTAACACGATTCTCGGTAAACAAAACTGTGAACTCACCAGCGTTGTCTGATACACTTTTCTGCATGCTTGCAGGCTTATAGGTACACGTTGTTGGAACTTGCTTTCTGGGATGCTGGAGTGGTCATGGGTCGATTTGCATGGAATCATGAGACACGTCTAATGGCTTTTATACACTTGGGTTATGAAACTCTTAATTAATGTAGTATGCTTCCGTTGAAATGTAAACAATGTTTTGTAACGATTATTTTAATAAATGAAAGTTTATTCGAAATAATGTTATGAGTTCAATGTGATTGGTGGCTAGATCCTGGTACGTCGAACGCCTCGCGGGGGTTCTCGCATGTGGTATTTTGGGGGTGTGACAGATTTCCTTAAAATGCTACACATGAACTCCTCGAGGGGCTGAACAAATGTGTTTTCAAGATTTACCTTACCCTTGCCCGTGGTCAAACAAGTTATGCCCATAAAGTGTCTAAGCTCGTCTTCTGAGGCGGGATAACTGGATAAGGGATGTCAATCTTGTTGCCAAGAATCAAGAAAGGTACCGTAGCTAATGATTCATCGGACAAAAGGGCGTCCAGTTCTTTTTTTGATTCTGCAAAACTTTCCTTGTCATATGCATCCACCTTTAAAATCAAGAATTGCATTAGCGTTTTATTTACATGTTAAAACATTATTTACTAATACCAGTTAAATGAAAGGAAAGAGTAAAAAAAGAGTTAACGGGGTTAACCTAACCCGATTTCACCTACAAATTCTTGAGCGCTTTTTTGGGTTCTAGCCAATAGATTAACATAAAAGGGACCCATAGACCGTCTTCTTTGTTTATTTTATTTTATTTATACATTGTAACTACCCAACACCAAGTGTACAAGTCAAGATATGAAATTTATGTCTACACAATAACAACTATAAGAATAGAGTTGGCTGAAATGTCATCATCCATCCCTGTTACCGTAAATATGGAACGGTAAACTTGAAGCAAAAATGGCATAGTCAGAATGAGTTTTAGAAACAGCAAACACTTAAATGCAAAAGTTACATAGAGACTGAGCATGTTGTAGAAGTGGCAATGTCATGCAAGCCCTTCCAAACTTGCGAAATATAATCTATTATTTTCATGTAGAGAACTACTAGAATCGCGTAAGCACTTGGCCTATAAATGTTTGTAAAAAAAACCCCTTATATATGCCCCATATTAACCTATACGTGACATATATGGGGCATGAGTCATATACGAGACCTATACGAGGGGTCCTATACGCCACGTGTAACAACTCTCATTAAAATTATCATTTCTTATCCTATTTCGCCCAATAGGAAACCCTAATTAAGACCCCCAAGTAATCCTGCATAACCCCTAAAATTTTCAGAACAATTGAAATCAGGATCAGGGCCCCTAAAACTCAGGGGGGTATTTTCCAGTCAGTATTATCTAGACAGTTTTTGATAGGAATCGAATTTGAACGAACGGTTGACTCACCCAAGCTACTGAGACACGGGGCTACCCTTTGGTAGGGTGGTGCCCCTCGCGCCACGCGAGGGAGCTGTTTTCCAGGTATATATAGAGGGGTGTGGGACTTGATTTTTGGCGTTGGTTCGACGTAAAAACTCATTTCGTACGTTGAGTTATCATCTGTTTTCTACAAAACACACACACAGCATGAAATTTTGCCTCGATAACAGGGTAATAACTCGATCACTGCTATGATTTAATGTCCGATCGATAGAAACCAATCCAATGGATGTTTAAGTGCTGCTCAAACTTGGGTTATACTTTGTCATTCGTCGTGAATTCGATGGATGTTTAGGTATCGCACTTTGTCATTCGTTGTGAAGGTTTTGATCTCGTGAGTTGTCATAAAAAGTTGGATTTAAGTTACTAACCTAGTTTTCGTGTGCATTGTTATTTGAATTAGGTTAACAAGGCTAATCAGTAGGCTAGACTCTGCCCATTTAAATCTGCAATGTGAGTCATTCTCTTTTTATCAAATTGGTTTACAAAACCCTAAATGTTTTCAAGGTTATAATTACAGGGATTAAGTCTTTGTAATCTTCAATTACTGCCGGTATGTGGGGTTTTGTATACATTACTTGTTTCCCATCACCATTGGACAACGAGTTAGCCAATGGGTGATCTGACCATAGTCACAGATATAGTCGAGTGACAAATACCTATTTGGGGTAATTGGTTGATATAAACAATGTAATCACCCTTAATACTGTATATTATAACAATGTGTCGTTTTTGTGCAAAATGAATGACTCGCCAGTATTTTCCCGCTGATAAAACCTTTTTAAAACATGTTTTAGGTGATCTGCTGTGATCAAGGAAAAAGTGTCGCGTAGCACTGCAAGCTTGAGGATGTGGCTCAATAAAATGGATAAACATGTTTTTTTTGTAAAATAGGGGTTTCCCAGTGAAACCACCTTTATTTTAAATTATGGGGTTTTATCCCTAATTATGAAATAAAATAATCGGGTATTTTCAAATTTAAATGATCCTGTTAATAATTCCACTGCCAAATTAAATAAATACCACGGGATTTCTGTCCCGCGACTCCTGGACCAGGTCAAACCGGGCCGGGGGCCGTGATAGAAAAAGATGGTATCAGAGCCACTGATTTAAGCCAATTAAGTATTTAGAAATACTTAAATTTTTCTAATTGCTATTCTGTGATTATGTGTTTTTATGTTATTTGACTATTTGTTAGTTTACAGTATGGGTAAGCAAAGAATTTCGGACTTCTATCGTCAATTAGATAGTTCATCAAAAGATAAGGAAACTTCATTTCAATCAGATTCCTCAAGATACTCAGCAGATACTGAGGAATGAATATTTGTTCGTAAGGCATAGTTTGAGAAACCACTTACCATTAAGAAAAGGAGTTGGATTATTAGAAAAAGTCGAGAGAAAATAAAGAAGTCACAACCAAAAGGAGTGATGGTTAATAAGGAAACTCAGGAAATAGGCAATAACCCACCATGGGAAAATGAATTAGATGAACAATGGGCAAGTCTCTATATGTTAGCCACTACAGCAGTAAATGTTAACTTTTAATTAAGTTAAACTGCCAACACCCTGACCCAGTACTATCACCCATATCATCTATAAGCCAGAAACTTTAAAGAAACTTTGCCCATTAAATAAACAACTTAGTAAGAGAAGATAGAATAAACCTTATATGAAGGCATATTGAACATAATAAATTATGAATGCACAACCCCTAGTATATATTGAAATTCAGTTGTAAATTTGTAATAAACATATATATACAAAAGTCGCAATGTTTGCCATTTTTCTATCTGAAAAATGATACTCGAATGGTTATACTAAATATTAGCCTGTGAAAAATTTTAACCTAGAATTTTGTGTGTTTTCTTCATATATGCTAAACAACATGAATGAGTTGTCTGAAGCTCTTCAGAATCTCAATCTTTATTCGGTGAATGTGGAAGTTTCCAGAGACTTTACCGGTTATTGTGCCGACACGGAGGAACCTATGGAATTTCAAGCCCAACCTCCGGAGAAACCCAAACCGAGAAAGAAAAGAAGATTCGTGGGCTGGAGGCGTGTACGCAGGAAGAAACCAGCAACACAGAAAGTTATAAAGACGGAGGATCTCAAAGATAAAGGCAAGGGAATAGAGATCGGAGAAAGTTCCAGGCAAGATCAGGAAATGCCATCTTGGGAAGAGCTGGATCATAGACTGGCACTAAGTGACCTCATCGGACCTCCCGGTGAAAACCTCTTTAATTACCCAGCAAAAGCACAACTTCTAGTTGATCTAGAGCCTGAGATCCCAGATCCTATTATCCACACCCAACCTCTACCAGCAGAGCTAGAAGAGTGGTGGACCACCGACTGGCAGTTTCAGAATCTCCTCAATAACCCTAATACCTTTTTTCCTCAGTTCGACTCTGAACCTCCACTGCACCCACCTATGAGTGCAGAAAACTTGGCGGAACTCCGTCATTATGGCGAGGAATTGGTGGACGCCAAAAATAGAATCCGGGAAGTAGGGGAGAGAATCTCATGGAAATACGACGAGAGGGAACGTCGTTTCTGAGATGCCAGCTGACAGGGATGGTGTGACTGTGGTTGTCTGGTTGTAGGAATATGTGTTTAATAATAATAAAAATATAACTATGTGAAATAACTTAAAAATAAAACTCCTGTAATATAACGGGTGTGTACGGACACATAATAATATATAAAAACGGAAGTCGAACAATCGACAATTTTGGCTAAATATGTTGATGTGATTATGTGCAATTATTTTATTATGCTTGATTATTAATTTAGTTGTTACCGATAACTTACATATATTAATTACCAGATGACACATGCTGGTAATGAACAAGTTAACGAGGGTAACCAATCCGCACAAAATCATGAAGATCAATTTCTGAATAAACAAGACATAGAAAATATAGTCGCTCAGGGAATAGCCAATGCTATTCCAGCAATCCTTGCTGTTGCCCGAAATCTAGTTGAACCCCAACAAATTATTCCCAGCAAACGTACTTATGAAGATAACTTCAGTAATAGCGTAAACAGAGGCGGTAACATTAATAACAATGATAATGATGGGATGCAGGCCCCAATTCCTAAGAAAATAAAAACTGCAACGCCTGGTTGCACTTACAAGGAATTACTTGCCTGTAAACCTATAGAATTTGCAGGCAATGAAGGGGCGACTGCTGCACTGCGTTGGTTGGAGAAAACTGAGGCAGTAATTAAAATAAGCAAGTGTGCCGAGGGAGATAAAGTCATGTATGCTTCTCACCTTTGCAAGGAAGAAACGTTAGAATGGTGGAATACGGTATTACAAGCCAAGGGAAGGGAAGTGACATGGCCTATGCCATGAGTTGGGAGGAATTTAAGCGTCTGGTGGAAAGAAACTTCTGCCCAGAATATGAAAAAGAGCAGATGGCGAACAAATTCCTGAGCCACCGAATGGTGAATGTTGATTGCCGAGGGTATACTTCGAAGTTTTTCGAGTATGCCAGAATTGTGCCTACTCTGGCTTCGCCAGAACCGGTACTTATTTCCCGCTACATCTGGGGTTTAATTAGTGAAATCCGTGATATTGTCAAAGCTGCGAGACCCCGCACGATCGATGATGTGGTGGAATTAGCCAACACTTTGACAGACGGACTAGTGCGTGCGCGAGAAGAAAATAGGAAGAAAGAATTGGCTCAGGAAATTACCCAAGGATTTCGTATGGGTAATAATAGTAATTTCAAGAGAAGAGGAACTGGGCAATCTTCCACTCCGCCGTTCTGCAGAAACTGTAAAAAGAAACATTTTGGCAAATGTAATGAACCCTGCAACTTCTGCAAAGCGATAGAACATCATGAAGAAGATTGCAGAAAGAAAACAAGGGTCTGCTATAACTGTGGAGAAGCTGGGCATTTCAAACCAGAATGCCCTAAGTTGGTCAAACCAGCAGATAACAAGGCTAAACCTGCGAAGGAACTCCCAAGAAAAACGCAAGAACCTTCCAGTTGACTACTCAGGAAGCAGAGCTAATCCCTGACGTGATAGCTGGTACGTTCTTAGTTCACAACATTTATGCGAAAGTATTATTTGACTCTGGTGCAAACCAAAGTTTTATCAATACTTCATTCTGCCAAGCTCTTAAGCTACCCTTAACGAAACCTAGACAAGTTTTTATGGTAGAAACAGCAGACAGGAATTCTGTTAACATAGATACGGTTTTGCAAAAAGAAACTGTAGAACTTTCAGGTCATAAATTTTCTGCAAACCTATTACCCATTAATTTAGCTGGATTCGATGTCGTATTAGGAATGGATTGGTTAGTAGCCAACCATGCTCGAATCCTTTGTGACAAGAATTCCATAGAAATTCATGCACCCACAGGAGAAGTAATCATAATTACAGGGGATAAGCCACGTAAACCCATGAAGTTCATTTCAGTAATGAAAATTGCTAGTTATGAACGAAAGCAAGGAGTAGTGTATATGATTTTGGTAATCATTAGCACTAAGGCTAAGGAACTTAAGGAAATTCCGGTAGTATCAGAATTCCCGGATGTTTTCCCAGAAGAGTTACCAGGATTACCACCAGATAGGGAGGTAGAATTTAGAATTCATTTGATTCCTGGAACTACACCCGTAGCAAAGGCACCTTATCGATTAGCACCCACCGAAATGTTAGAACTGAAAAAGCAATTAGATGAATTGCTCAGTAAAGGATTCATACAACCTAGTTCATCCCCTTGGGGAGCACCAGTGTTGTTCGTAAAGAAAAAGGATGGTTCGATGCGAATGTGTATCGATTATAGGGAACTGAATAAGGTTACAATTAAGAATCGATACCCATTACCTAGAATTGATGATCTCTTTGATCAACTCCAAGGAGCTAGATATTTTTCTAAGATAGATTTACGCTCCGGATATCATCAGTTGAAGGTGCAAGAAGAAGACATACCTAAAACTGCTTTTAGAACTAGGTATGGTCATTACGAATTTACAGTCATGCCCTTTGGGTTAACAAATGCTCCTGCATCATTTATGGACATGATGAATCGGATCTGTAAACCGTACTTGGATAACTTTGTAATTGTTTTCATTGACGATATACTTATTTATTCCAAAAGTCAGGACGAGCATTGTAAGAACCTGCATGCACTCTTAACCTTGTTAAGAAAAGAAAAGCTCTATGCCAAATTCTCGAAGTGTGAATTTTGGCTATAGGAGGTGCAATTTCTAGGACACATGGTGAATCACGAAGGTATTCACGTTGATCTTGCTAAAATAGAAGCGATCACCAATTGGAAGGTCCCGCAATCAGCTACAGAAGTTAGAAGTTTTCTAGTATTAGCTGGGCACTATAGGCGCTTTATTAAGGATTTTTCTAAAATAGATGTACCATTAACTAAGCTAACTTGTAAAACAGTTAAATTTGAATGGGGACCTAAGCAAGAAGAAGCTTTTAGGATTGTGAAACAAAAGTTAACAAATACCCCAATTCTAGCCCTACCAGAAGGAACCAAAGATTTTGAAATATATTGTGATGCCTCTAAGCTAGGATTAAGATGTGTGCTAATGCAACGCAAGAAGGTAATTGCGTATGCCTCAAGGCAACAGAAAAAGCACGAAGAAAACTATACGACCCATGACTTAAAATTAGGAGCAATAATTTTTGCCCTTAAGATTTGGAGGCACTATCTGTATGGAAGTAAGGTTACTATCTATACAGATCATAAAAGCTTAAAGTATATATTTGGGTAAAAAGAATTGAACATGAGGCAAAGAAGATGGATGGAAATTCTAAGTGACTATGACTGTGATATTCAATATCACGAAGGAAAGGCAAATGTAGTTGCAGATGCCTTAGAATGTTCAGGAAATAGCGACGAGTTCGTGCTCTTAGATTAAGTTTACAATTAGACTTAATGGAACAATTAAAGAATGTTCAGGAAATAGCAATCAAAGATGATGCTGAAGGAATGAAAGGAAGAATAAAGGAATTAGAGCAAGGAGCTGATGGAATTTGGAGATTCCATAAAAGAAGAATTTGGGTACCTAAGCAAGGAGATTTAAGAAATAAGATCTTAGAGGAAGCCCATAAATCTAGGTATACCATGCACCCGGGAAATAATAAGATGTACCAAGATTTATGGAATAATTTCTGGTGGATTGGTATGAAAAAGGATATAGCTAAATATGTTTCTAAATGTCTTACTTGTTCACTAGTTAAGGCAGAACACCAGAAACCCTCAGGTCTACTCCAACAATTAGAAATGCCTGTATGGAAATGGGAACTCATAACAATGGATTTTGTTACTAAGTTGCCCAAAACCAGAAAAAGTAACGACGCGATTTCGGTAATTGTGGATCGATTAACCAAATCAGCTCATTTTCTACCCATAAAAGAAACCTTTAGCATGGAAAGGTTAGCAAAGTTGTACGTAGACGAAGTAGTATCCTTACATGGAGTTCCACTCTCCATTATATCGGATAGAGATAGTCGTTTCACTTCGCATTTTTGGACAAGTTTCCAAGAAGCCATGGGGACTAAACTAAACTTGAGCACTGCATATCATCCTCAAACAGACGGACAAAGTGAAAGGACGATCCAAACCCTGGAAGACATGCTTAGGGCATGTGTGATAGATTTTGGTGGAAACTGGGATGACCATCTACCCTTAATTGAATTCTCCTATAACAATAGTTATCATGCAAGCATTGAAGCTGCCCCATTCGAAGCACTGTATGGACAAAAGTGCAGAACTCCAGTTTGTTGGGCAGAAATAGGAGAAAGCCAATTATCAGGTCCCGAAATTGTACAAGAAACCACTGATAAAATCACTCAAATCAAGGGAAGACTAAAAACGGCTCGAGATCGCCAGAAGAGTTATGAAGACAATAGACGCAAGCCACTGGAATTTCAAGTTAGGGACAAGGTACCTTTGAAAGTTTCTCCTTGGAAGGGAGTAGTTCGGTTCAGTAAAAAGGGAAAGTTAAGTCCAAGGTACGTAGGACCATTCCCAATAATCCAACGAATAGGACCAGTTGCTTACCGTTTACAACTACCAGAAGAGCTAGCTGGGGTGCATGACGTGTTTCATGTATCCAACCACAAGAAATGTTTATCTGACGAATCCCTGGTAGTACCTCTTCAAGATGTAGAGGTAAATGAAAAGTTAAAATTCGTTGAAAGGCCACTGCAGATAGAACACAGAAAGGTCAAGTTTCTCAAGCACAAGAGACTAGTGTTGGTCAAAGTCAAGTGGGATTCAAAGAGAGGACCTGAATACACTTGGGAGCTGAAATCAGAAATGAAGCGGAAATATCCTCACTTATTCCAGTAAATCTCGAGGACGAGATTTTTATTAAGGTGGGGAGGATGTAACAACTCTCATTAAAATTATCATTTCTTATCTTATTTTGCCCAATAGGAAACCCTAATTAAGACCCCCAAGTAATCCTGCATAACCCCTAAAATTTTTAGAACAATCGAAATCAGGATCAGGGCCCCTAAAACTCAGGGGGGGTATTTTCCAGTCAGTATTATCTAGACAGTTTTTGATAGGAATCGAATTTGAACGAACGGTTAACTCACCCAAGCTACTGAGACACGGGGTACCCTATGGTACGCGACAGCCCCTCGCGCCACGCGAGGGAGCTGTTTTTCAGGTATATATAGAGGGGTGTGGGACTTGATTTCTGGCGTTGGTTCGACGTAAAAACTCATTTCGTACGTTGAGTTATCATCTGTTTACTACAAAACACACCCATAGCACGGAATTCTGCCTCGATAACAGGGTAATAACTCGATCACTGCTACGATTTAATGTCCGATCGATAGAAACCAATCCAATGGATGTTTAAGTGCTGCTCAAACTTGGGTTATACTTTGTCATTCGTCGTGAATTCGATGGATGTTTAAGTATCGCACTTTGTCATTCGTTGTTAAGGTTTTGATCTCGTGAGTTGTCTTAAAAAGTTGGATTAAAGTTACTAACCTAGTTTTCGTGTGCATTGTTATTTGAATTAGGTTAACAAGGCTAATCAGTAGGCTAGACTCTGCCCGTTTAAATCTGCAATGTGAGTCATTATCTTTTTATCAAATTGCTTTACAAAACCCTAAATGTTTTCAAGGTTATAATTATAGGGATTAAGTCTTTGTAATCTTCAATTACTGCCGGTATGTGGGGTTTTGTATACATTACTTGTTTCCCGTCACCATTGGACAACGAGTTAGCCAATGGGTGATCTGACCATAGTCACAGATATAGTATATAGTCGAGTGACAAATATCGATTTGGGGTAATTGGTTGATATAAACAATGTAATCACCCTTAATACTGTATATTATAACAATGTGTCGTTTTTGTGCAAAATGAATGACTCGCCAGTATTTCCCGCTGATAAAACCTTTTTAAAACATGTTTCAGGTGATCTGCTGTGATCAAGGAAAAAGTGTCGCGTAGCACTGCAAGCTTAAGGATGTGGCTCAATAAAATGAATAAACATGTTTTTGTAAAATAGGGGTTTCCCAGTGAAACCACCTTTATTGTAAATTATGGGGTTTTATCCCTAATTGTAAATTATGAACCACCTTTATTTTCATATTTAAACGATCCTGTTAATAATTTCACTGCCAAATTAAATAAATACCACGAGATTTCTGTCCCGCGGCTCCTGGACCCGTCAAACCGGGCCGGGTGCCGTGACACCACGTATAGGCCTGTACGCGACGTATAAGAGCAGCCAAACCAGAAGTGACATGAGTCAGACATTGTGTTTGATGTAACCCTATACACCCCGTATAGGCCTATACGAGGCAGAGGGTGTGCAAATATGCAGATAAGGTGTGTGGGTAGTTTGAGCGATAAATTGACATAACCTTGAAGATTAAATGTACTTGCAAATATTGTGGGAATAATGTGAATACTTTATTAATAACAATGATATCATGCATGGGTAACAAATACAAAGTTTAAAATGTCATGAATTCAGAGCTATGGCAATAGTGGTAGGTTCTGAGGGGTAGACTGTATCAAAGAAAGTAGACGTTGTCCGAGTAGGGAAAGGAGCTAAGTCCGAAATGCATTGCCAATCATCTTTTACTGTAAAGTTGTATTAGAGTCATTAGTGTAAAGTTGTATTTTAGTGTCAAAGTGTCAAGTTGTAAATATGTAGGGCTAGTTTGTAAAGTGAGTTTTTTTTGTGTCAAGGTGTTTTTTATTACATTCAATTTTGATTAGTATAAACTTTATAAATCCATAATTGATTCGATATTGTTTTGTATGTTTCTTTTTATATCAAGTGAAAAAGATAATACTTTAGAATTAGGGAAATATAAAATAAAGGGATTTGATTATTAAATCGGAAAACAACAGTTTAGAAACATGGTCAGGGGGTTATAATCAACAACGGTAAAGCGGGTTTGATTATCAACAACACAAGGCGAGATTGATTATCAACAGCGAAAAAGTGGGATTGATCATAACCAGGAGATCAAAGAAACCATGCTTGTTTTTCTTGAAATCTTGTATAAGTGTTATCAATAAAATCACTTTTATTTCAGTAAAAAGACACAAATAAAAGTAGGATTATATTAGTACTTGTGGGAAGATAGAAAGGATTTTGAAACAGTGACACTGGTTCAACAAGTATAACAGGGTTTATGTATTTGAATAATCGTATTCAGTAGTAATCATAATCATAGTTTATCAAATTCTTGTTCTTTTACTATTATCGTTCTTGATTACCAACAGTTTAATATATAGTATAAGCATTATATATGTAAAGTTTCGATCTTACTAACATGCATGTTATTGAAATAAGGGCAATGCATAGTTTCATATTCGTGCATAGGCAATACCCAGTCGACTTATACCATCTCTTACATAAACAAAAATGCATTTATATCACTTGGTTGTGCTCATTAGGTAGTCTTTCTTAGAGTTTAACTTGAGTCAACTGATGTATATCATATGGGTAAACATCCGTGGGTAAAAGGGCTTTATATGATCTTGTTGCTATGGCAATATTGTTAGGTTCTGTAGGGTGGACTGAATCAAAGTAAGTAGACGATGTCCGAGTAGGGCAAGGAGTTGAGTTCGGAATGCATTGCCAATCATCTTTTACTGGACAACAAGGCCGAGCTTGATATTTCTTATAATCAGGTAATTTCTTTTTCTTAGTCTGGATTGGCAAGGAGGGAGGCGTCACAGGGGCACCTACACATAAGTAAAGAGGCAAAATGAGTTTGTAGCCAAAACATAATTGTTTTTCAATCTTGTGAGTGTCATAAGTTTATTGCTATATGGTGATGTTTATTATAACATAGCAATGCATTATTGAAAGAAAAACAAGAAAAATCTAAATCATTTAATAATATTACAAATGTTCCGTTTTAATTTTTTTTTTAAATTAAAAAACCATTACACTAGTTTATTTATGTCTTTTTAAATTTTAAACGTTTAGCTATGTGTGTGTATATATATATGTGTGTGTATAGTAGAGCGTTCAAGTGAGAATAAATTCTTGGTAATGTTAAAAGAGAAGAAATTTTAACCAATAAAAATAATTCATTTTGCTTTATTTAATATTTATGTTTAATGTTATTGTAAGAGTATATTGGTAAATTTACACAGATCATTAATCTGTAGTCTTTCCCAACACCATCTCTTAGGCGTTATAGGGCCATGAAGAAGAAGAGACATTTCTAGAATAATGCTTAGAAATTAGAAAAAAATAGAAAGTATTGGATGAAAGGGGTATTAAGAGACATTAACTGTTACACATTTTTTGAATGGGTGTTGTAATGCTATAATGTTGATGTGGCGAAAAATGTCTCTTATGGGGCATTAACCATTACGTATAGTCTAATAGCTAATTACATTTTGTAGTCTTCCTCTTTAATAGCTAATTACATTAAATTTATTACTTATATTCAAAACATATTTAAAAAAAAAATTAAATTAGAGTGTAGGATAAATTACAATGTGTGTAAGATAAATTACAAGGTGCGTAGGATAAATTTCGACATGTTTGGTATAAAATTCGATAATGTGTAGGATATATGTAGAACAAATTTTATGTGTAGGATAAAATGAAATTGACAAATTAATTAGAGAGAGAATAATTAATGTAAAAAGATATAAACTATTTAACGTAAAAAGTATAAGGGGGTAGGGGCGCTCCACTAGTGATGGAGTTCCATCACTCACAACTTCCAATCAAGTTCCGCCACGTCATCGAGTTTTATTCCATCACTAGTGATGGATTTTAGTGGAAATGTCTATCACTCACCACACAAACATCTACCATTGAAAAACAATCGAACATGTGCAGCACCACAAACATCTTCACGCGTAATCATGGCAACTCGTTACCACATCCATACGTGAACTTTGGGACCGACGGTGGTGTATAACGGCATTCAACGCGTGATCATTTCTTCACCATGGGGCGCCCCAGGTGCCCTAAACTATTTAATATTTTGCCATTATACCATTACATTTTATTTTTACTTAAATTGATTTATTCTCATTTAATCTCTGCCTATGTTATGTTATATGTATATATAAAAAGATTATTTTTGAAGAGATAAATAATCATTGAATTCTATGTAAATTTAATAAGTTGGCCTTACTGGCCTAAGCTATAATGGGCTCCATACTCGCCCCTTTGTATTGGCTAAAATTTTTTAAACTTAATAATTTCAATGGGGGTGTACTTCAAATCTTAGATATAGGTTCTTTTATGGGTGTGTTAGACTACTCGGTGTGGAGGAGGCAAGTCTTCGGAGGATGCCTCTCCACGTCATCACCACGTCAACATCCAAGGATGATGCCCCCTCCAAGGATTGACCAAGGGAAATGGAGGACGGACCTCACCCCATTTATTTATTTTTTCTTCCCCCTTTTGTGAAATCCAACTCTACAACATCCACCGCCTTTGCTCTTGCTCCCCCGTTTATTTAATTTTTCTTCCCCTGCGCTTGCTCCCCTTTTCTACGCTTGCTCCCCTTTTCTGCCCTTGCTCCCCCTTTTTCTTACTCCAACTCCACCGCAGCCGCCACCACCACCACCGGAAAATCCAACTCATCGGCATCACCTGTTACTCATCCCCTTACCTTCATTTTCTTGTTCTAAAACCATTCTCTCACACCTAATTTTTGCAGGTTCTAGAGAGAGAAACCGAAGAACAGGTTCTAGAGAGAGAAACACCTAATTTTTTTTAAAAAGTAGCCGTTGAACCGGCTAAAAGTGATGAGGTGGAGGGCAGGCTGGAACGGCTGGGACAAGATGCTGAGGATGACGACGTCCCTGTGGAAATGGTGTTGAGGTCCGGCGATGGGGCTAGACGGTCCAGGGACGTCCCCCGTACCGAGTATGTTGAAATATATGTATATTTCCAATTCAATATCAAACATATGTTGAACTTTAATATTTTCGCTTCTACAATATTTTGTGTTTTTGTTTTGTATGTTGGTCCGTCCCGAGCTTATGAGACCTGGAACAGAGTTGGGCTTGTTTAAGGAGCCTGGAGCTGATATTGGGCTTTAAGCTGATGGGCTGGATGTATTGCACTTGGGCTCAGGGCTTGGAATGCGTATAACTGGAGCTACGTCCAGAAGATTTAGTTTTTTTTAAAACACACCTCTCACTTTCCTCTCTCTTATACACTGTTCCCAAGTCTCATTTAATAGGGGGAGGGGAGGGAAAAAAGATGAAAATATGAAAAACCATATGTTCTCGAGTTTCATTTAACAGGGGGAGGGGAGGGAAAAGGGAAGAAAATATGACCAAATATTCATCCTCCCAAATTGGAGAGATTAGGAGAGAAAATTTTCCTTCCCCTCCCCTCCCCTCACCTCCCCCTGTTAAATGACTCGGGAACATAGTGTTAGGGTTCAATATTGAAACTTGATTTAGGGCGTCAAGATCTTGTTAGCGTTGGTTAGATCTGTTCATGTCTGTTAAATCGATTGAGAGTCTCGGGTCGTCAGATGATCTGCTGCTAGATTAAGTGTTATGCTTCATTTATTTAAGTTTAATTTTTGTATAGAGTTTGAAGATTTTAGTGAGTTTTGAATCTCTGATTACCAAAAATTGACAGAGTAGCCTTAGTGACAACACTACTTTAAAGATAGACCCGCTCATGAGTACAACCATGGCATGAAAAACACAAACTCTTAAATATATACCATGACCTTTTATAGTTTACCTTCTTTTTTCTGTAAAATGCTTGTTGTGTTGATGAAAGTGAATCTAGCATCTGGTTTAAGTTTGTTGAGTCCATCAACAAGAGTTTTTAGCCTATTGTTGAATATATATTCGGCATCATTGAGGATAACTGCGCATGGTTTTCCTTTACCTGACCAATTTTTAACAATAAACGGAGTGCAACCCAATTGAGCTAGACCGAACAAAGCAACCTTCCTACCTCCCAAGTTATACAAAGCCTGTCATACACCAAAGGTTAAAAAAAAAAAAAAAAAACTACTAAAGTGTACGTAAAAGCTAGTGAACGAAGATATGAGTAACAAGGTGTGTGTACCTTTAGTTGCCGATAATATTGTATAATAAGGATAGTTGCGTAATCTATCTTTGAATATAACAATGATGAGTTGTAGGTACTTTCTAACCCTAACCCTATCCAAGCATAGTAGTTGTAGATGTAATCGTTCATGCCAATGTTTACAACATAAATGCATTCTTTAAGGAATGTTGAGTTCTTTTGTATGCGTGAAATGCGTGAAACTGTTGAATTGTGATGAACTATTTGTTGGTGAAAGCTGAATCGGTCACCCTGTGATGAAAATCACAATATAATATAAACTTGTTGTTTATTTGCTAATCAAAACTTCGAAATTCAATGTAACATATTCTATCATTAAAATCTGATGACTGGAACACTAATCACGAAGATTATTATAACATGTTTACATGACCATTTACTATTATAATATCTTAACATGACCAGTTACTATTATGATATGCATATCATGTTTCTAATTTTTGGCCTATTTGAAAGAAGGAGATAGTTAGGGTATACATGGATCTGTAAATTCGTCGTTCAATTCTTTATGATGAAATTTTAAGAACATGTGATGAAAATGTTGATCCAAGGATTAGAGTAAAACTTGTGAAACAAATTAAACTAGATAGAGCATGCACTTGTCTAACTACCTGAAACATTTATCTCAATATCAACCTAAGTTAAGAGTCTACGAATCCAAGTTCGTGGAAATGAAATATCAAGCAACAAAGCTCATGAATAGTAAACGCCAAATGCTATGTGTTGATCTTTTGAAAAGAATTACAATATCTAAACAAAGTCTTACAAAAGAAATTTTATAAACCAACTTTAACTAAACTCATTCCAGCGACTATAAAATTGGCTCAGCGAACAATATAATGACACTTCCTTGTATGTCTCCGACTACATTATACTTTTTCTTACAAGTAGTTTGTAGTTTTTTCGAAGATCTCTTTGGATTGCTTATTTGTAGATGTTTTTAATGTTCTTGATATTCTTTTCTATAATTGATTAGACTATGTGAAGTGGATTAACTAAAAATTGTAAAAGTAACTATCACATAGGCGGTAAAAATTTAACTAAATTACACATTCACAAGCGTGTAGCGGGTTAGCCACAAACACAATAACTTTTATTGCTTTCTTTTATTATAAAAATGGGAAGGAGGCTTTGATAGGATAGATTGTGATACCCCAAGCCCTCGTGCTTGTTAATGTGACTAGAGGGGTGCTCGCGTGATATGGCGAGAACACAAACACTGGTAATCACGTAACATGTTAAATTTTTTTAATTTAAAAAACTATAGCAATGTCACACTCAAATTAAAGAGAACAAAGTATATGTTTTTATAATATAATTAGAAAGAAAAATTAAGTATGAAAAGGTTATGACCGCTTAAAATCATATGGGGCAGTTGGTCTAAGTGTCAACGATATGTTTTAAAGGATTATATTGTATAATTTAAAAATTGTAACTAGTAAAATTAGTAGATATAACTTTTTGTCATCCTTATATAGATAACGAAACCCGGGGTGGGGGAAGGCATTGGCGCCCCTCTCTTTGGTGCTAACAATGGGTTAACGGTGAAATGGTGGTGACGTGGAAGAGGCGTTCACCCCTACTATGGTCAGTCTTATATGTAAAAGTTCTATCATGTTAACTTAATAGAATTTAAATAATGCCCATTTTAGTAAGAAAACCCTAGCTTTATTTGCTAATTAGTCTGTTTAAAATATCAAGTTTTATTAGGTTATCAAATTTAGTCTTGTTGTTTCTTCAGGTTTTATCTTTTTAGTTTAACATGAAACCCATATGTTTAGTATATTGCAATGATTCCTTAGTTATGCCTTATCTATCTATAACATTAAGATAAATGATACCAATGTAGTGACAAATGGTGATTACATTATGAATTCCAGTTCTGTCTAGAATACCAGCTCCACCACTAGCGTAGTTTACGCCTTTGCTGATCTGGTCATCGGTTGCGGTAGCATACGTTGGAATGAATTCATCAAAGCCAAGATTTTGACCTAAAATCACACAAACGGTATGTTAAGCTGAATGATATAGATGTCCATATTAATGTTAATCGGATGTATAAATTCATATGCAAAAAAATATTAACTAAAATGTTAATCGGATGGCATTAACGGTAAGTTATCCTACAAAGTCTCCTAAATCTAAGAAGTGTACAAAGACAGAATGAATCGCAAAAACGACGCAATGAGTCGCACAAAAAAAAACACAATAATGCAAATATAGAAAATACACAATGAGAAAACAAAAATTCTAAAATCTACAAACTATAAATTCAAAAGTGAAAACCTAAAATTTCATATCTTAGAGTTCGATGAGACGGTTCTAATGCCGCTTGAATGAGGTCAATCGGAGTCCATTTGATACCCTTCTTACAACTTCTTGTTTTTAGAAAACTTTATATTTGATCCTAACCGATGATATTAAAATAAGCTTCAACCATATACAAATTCGATAACCCTAGTTGGATATAGAGAGTTAGGGGCTCTTTGTTTACCTCTTAATGAGGCTCTTAATGGTTCAGACTGTTTGTTTCACGAGCAGATGTCTGAATAGTTCAGACATTTGCCTCTGAATGGTTAAGATTTATACATAGTCTAAATGGTTAAGACCTTTAATCTGAATTGGTAAGACATTTGCCTCTGAATGGTTAAGCATTATACAAGCTCTTAATAGTTCAGACCTCTTACTGGGGTTCATCACTTAATGGTTCAGACAACTTACTGATTCAGCACTTAACCATTCAGATGTTGCCAAACAACCCCTTAATTTACCAAAGGTGAGAAGATAAAACTAATAAAATTATCAAATCACCTTTATTTATTATTATTATTTTGTTTTTGTAAAATACCAATTTAATTAGGGCCTCACATCAAAGTTAATGGAAGGCTTGGTATGTTTACATGGTTCGGTTTTTATCATTAACTATAACCATAACTGCTAACTTCGGTTTTGAAGTCAGTTATGGTTCAGTTTCTGTTATTTCTAGTTAATTAACCAAGAAAGGTTTGAAAGAAATAGGGGTGTTATTAGGGGCGTGCACTGTTAGGACTTAGCTTGGGTCTTTTTTATAAAATAACCATGACCATACTATTTGGTTAAACTACCGACGTAGGATTCCCTTTTAAGTTAAATTCTCAACAAAAAATTAGGATCATAATACCTTTGTTCTTCATTAAAATAAAAGGGTCTCTATAAAAAGATTATTCTGTTACTTACATACTTTTATCTTATTTCGGTTAACCAAAGCAAGATCATAATACCTTTGTTCTTCATTATAATTACATTTTCGGTTCGGTTTTGGTTATTTCGTTTAACCAAAGCATCATAACCGTAATCATAACTGATTAGTCAGTTATACAAAGTTTCATAACCATAACCATCGGTTATCGGTTATTAGTGGTTCGGTTATGTCGGTTATGGTTTGGCTATCGGTTATGATGGTTATTTTGCTCACCCTATTTACTTATTCCCTATTTTTTATGGTGATGTGGGAGGATCTTTGGGCCCTAATTCTCTTAGCGGACTGAGTCGAGTTGGGCCAGGGAAGAGTCTATAGGTTGGGTCATGAGATAGGGTCGAAGTCACATTTAGGAGACCATGTCTACGGCGACAAAAAGTTGGTCGAGAGGAGGGAACTAGATTCAAGGGTTGAGTATTAGTTCTATCTTTTAATTATTGGCATTATTATTTTAGTATTTTTAAGTAGTTTATTTTCATTTTCCTAGAACTAGGTTTTAATGCTGCGCGCCGCGTTGCAGCGCGACAAAACTAAGTCATTCTAAAACTATTTATTGCGACTAAATACTTGGTTGTTATTAAAGCTGTGCTATTTAGTGTCTTATTTTTAAGTTGACAAGTGGAGTTTTCATACAACAGAGCCGTTGGCAGCAAGCGAGTTAGTAACTCCTGGCGATGGCGACTATTGCGATGTCTAAGCATCCACTAACCCAACAAATAAGGAATAAGAATTGTATAAATACAATCAGAAAAACGTGTGAAAGAGGAGAAAAAGGAAGATGACGTGAAGTTATGTAAGCATAAAATGGAAAAAAAAAAAAAAAACCCCATGATTTGAACTTGAGTCTCTTTAAAACACATACAACTACAAAACCACTCCACTGATGAATAATCTAACTAACTTTGAAGAAAATGGATATATATACACACTTAAAAAGGGTATAGGGGAAAAAAGTTAACAAAAGATGACTTGAAGTTAAGACAACCAATAAGGAAAGTTTACTATTCATTATGATGTGACAGCTACTATTCATTAGCTTTGTTTTTTAATATATGTATAATTGTGATCCACCATTATTTAAGTGGGAATCAAGATTATGATTATTTTCTTAAACATGATTATTATTTGATACTGAAAACTACTCGTCAAATCTCATCTGACATTGGAGCTTTCCGTTAACATCGTTTGCCTATCGTTTGTCTGTTCTTGATTACCATTTATTTGTGTTTTCGTTTGCATCATGGCGTATAATGAGCTGTTAAAAATATGTAGGGCCCAACAGGATATGGAGGTCCCCTGGGCCCTGATGCCTCATGGCCTAAGTCCGGAAAATGCCAAAAAAGAAAGGTAATAGTGAGATTCATACGAAGATCTCTAGAGGAACATAACTTGTAGTTAAAAGCAGCATATGCCAGCCATTATTTATTCACAAAAGAAGAAGGATCTCACATACATTTAACAAAGGTTTGTGTAACTTTTTTTAAATGGGCTCCAAAAAATTTGAGGCCCAAACCAATAGCTTTACGCCTTTACCTTGTTACACTGACACATATGGGCCGGCCCTACCGTCTTATGTATTTCACATATTAGGATGCATAAGTATTTGTACGTAATGGTTTAAAGATATGTGAAGGAGAAAAAAGAAGAGACATAACGGATTATTTATATATGATAATACCTTTCAAACAATACTTTTTTTATATTGTTGATAAAAAGTTAAGGCGTTTTGTTTTCTTTTCAAAATGTTCACTAAAAACACATATACAATGCCATTTTCCGTATATCAGTGATACTTGATCATTAACGTAAAAGCATGTAAAGCCAAAAGAGACAACATACCGATAATATCAGCAGCGGTTCGACCATTGGTGAACCTGCCTGTGTGACCTTTAGGAAAATCGATTCCATACGGTGGATAATTTGCTTTCCACTTAGTATCAAGTTGATTGTTATTACCAATATCAAAAAGCGAGTCTCCAAATATAAAGTAACATGGGACTTGTGGTTTACCGGATACAACAAAATTTGGAAAGTACAAAAGCATTATTAAACAAGTGAAATAGATTAATAAGCCAAAATGGCTACCCATATTTGTTTGTGTATACAGAATGGTTTGTTGATTGATTATGAATAGGAATTTTCACAAACTTTAAAAAGACAATGAGATGTTGGCAAGAGTGTTACGCAAAATGATAGAAAACTAGTAGAATTGTTTCGGTGTAGCGAGAAACACGTATGTAATACAAAGTAAAAAAATGTTTATATTAGTTGTCTCATACACGTGTTTTAAATTGATGAAAAAAAACCATAAAATCGAATACTGATGTTCGACAGATATCACTGTAGCTTATTATAGTACCGGTACTTAATATAGTTTATACCTGAACATTAACAAAACAAAAAAAATATTAAGTACAAAACCGAAAAAAGTAAAACCAAAAATTATACCAAATTATGAGAATAAGTACAGGTGTGAAAAAATACGTAAAGTACTCAAACCGATCAGTTCGATGACAAATATTTTATTTTGAATATAACTTAGTTTAAATTCAATAAATTAATATTACAATTTTGAGAAAAAAACATAAATGTGTACTAAGATTAAGCTACTAAAGAAATATCAAAAAATAATATCGATACTAATGTTGTTTAGTTGGTATCGAAACGGTCCGGTACGTTACCGGTAATCGATATAATTTACCATACAAAAAATCCTTTATTTTGAATAAATTTTGTTTGCAATTTAATCTATATAGATTGATGAATAAAATAAAATACAGTTGCGTATTCATTTTTCTTAAAATTTAATGAACCTCCAAGTTAAGTTATGAAAGAAAAACCAAATTATATGATAAATAAAATATTATTAAATAAACAATTTGGTTACCGCATGTAACAAACAACTAGTAGAATTTCCTCTGTGTTGTCGCAAAAATTCAGTGGATTCAAGTCATTATGGTATTGGTATGGTATAATCACTCTATATAGCAACCAAAACGGAAACAAAAAATAGAGTTGTGATATGACCAAAGATATCGACATGTGTTTTATATAAAAATGAATATTAGTCGCGTTTCTAATAATACAGATACCGGTACCCGTTTTATTTAGTCGGGATCAGATTGTTTTGTCACGATAGTATATTACCAGCACTCGTTGTAGCCTACGATACAAAAAAAAGTTATAATTTAAATACGAATCTGCTTTCAACATTATTTGGCCGGTCACTACGCGACAGGAACTCGATTGGTTATGGTACCTGCGCTGGTTGTAACAACCGAAAGAGAAAGTAAAGAAAAATAAAGTCGATTGAAAAAACAATACCTGATAATATTGATACTTGTACGGATGTTATTTGACTAAGATCGGTTCTTTTCGTCACATTACACGTACGACACCATCACTCGTATAGCTCATGATACCAAAAAATACTATATTTTGAATACACATCCGTTCAACGAAATATATACTAATATTTTGAGGGAAACATAAACCATATGTTATTGGTAGGTGTCGGTTCGATTGTTACGGTACTTGTACAGGTAGTTACCCGTACTCGATATAACAACCAACAGAGAAAAAAAAAAGAACACTTCGTTGGGACAACATCATATATTCAGAATTTTATTATGTATTACATTATATTATTAGAACAATGAAAAGGGTAACAACATCAATTTATAAAGAAAAACAACTAAATGTAAGTTAACTTTGATAACATGTACCTTTATGTTTTATTTACATGTAAATTACTATTCACAAACCGTTTCGAAAAAAAATTATATCTATTTGTTGATAGAATTAGACACAACACAACACATACTCGAAGTTTTATAGATATTGTATATTAGAAGTTATAAGAGAAAAATCAAAATATGTTTAGATCTACTTTTTATGAACAAGACACTTTAGTGTGTGTTTATAGATATATATTACACGGGTTGATAAATGCAATATATATTAATAGAATAAAACATAATATAATTTGTTAACACATATAATTTTCAAGATATGTGTTTTTTTAAATGAACATTGGCGTGATAGTTATAATTTATGTAAAAGTTATTTTTAAAACATTATTATAGTCAACTGTGTATTAACTTTGAGTTTTTAGTACCACATATTTTTTTTATTTAACATAATATATTTTGACCGTTCTTACCATTCAGCCACATTAAATGTTTGAAATTTTTAAAAAATCACTCATGAAAACGATATCATCATTATTTTTCGTTTTTTTAATATTTACTTAACATAATTTTGAGCTTAGTGAAACTTTTATATAAAAATATATGTTTATTAAAAAAAACTATTAATTAATTTCATATTAAAATCATCTGAATATAATGATATAATAACTATTATATAAAAATAAGTATCCATAATTAAGTATGAGACAGAGACAAAAAAAAAATAGATGACTCCAATGGATGATATGTATCCCCATGGTTTTCTTTTATTGTATAATATAAATATAAATATAAATATAAATATAGATATTTTTTGATATAAATGTGACTTATTGAATTGTTTTAACATTCATAATAACAATTATATTGTATAGATTCAAAATTTTAAACAAAAAAAGTTTAAACCTATAAATCTTATTAATTTCAATGAGCCAATTAAAATAATTTAACTGGTTGCAATTAGAAAAAGAAACTATTGGCCAGACAAAATTCAACTTAAATTTAATATTAAAAAGTAAAGAAAAAAAAAACAAAAACAAATATGGAAACAATTAAATTGTATTTAATCAACATTTTAGATTGGAAAAGAAAAAAAAAGATGACTTTAATGAAGACGTGTTGGTTTGAGTGTGGAATCTAAAAATTTTGGGTAACTAGAGAGCTATACATTTACCATTTAAAATATTTTTTTTATTTTATTTTTAATTTCTAAACTTTTGCATATAAATACTTGTAAATGTCTTTTTTTTTTTTTATAAAACTTAATTGTACAACTACTATTCTATAGCAAAAATGGTGAAACTTTATATTTGGGTTAGAGTAAAATGCCCGGATAGTCCCCATTGTTTTGTAAAATAACACCTATAGTCCTCAACTTTTAAAAATTACACCGCTGCTCCTTGTGGATTGACAGTTTGTTACTCGGATAGTCCCTAGAGTGGATGCCCGTTAGTTTTCTTCGTTAACTCCATGTAAAATGACCAACATGCCCTTTATTTAAGTGGGGCCACTTTTCAATTTTAGAAAAAAAAAAAAATAGATGAACCCACCAATCCTCATGTTCATCACCCCACCCCACCCCCATCCTCATCCTCACCATTACCCACCCTTTCCCGACGTGATTCCGGTAACCCTCAGATATTTGCAAGCAAAACCCAAACTAAATAAAACCAAACAAAACCTCCATTTTTTCTGCTACACAAAAGCTTCAGAAACACTCACACATGGAAGAATGAATCAGAGGCTACCCCACGGGGCGGCGAAAAGTCCGTCGGCGTCACCGTCAATCACTCCCGACACATCGCAGAACCGTACCTATCTTCATCATCATCTTCGGCACACTAATCGGAGGTACGTAGAACCGTACCTATCATCATCATCGAAGAACCATACATTAGCTGATTGTTTCAT
Organism: Helianthus tuberosus; assembly: GCA_030545235.1. Classification (NCBI taxonomy): domain Eukaryota; kingdom Viridiplantae; phylum Streptophyta; class Magnoliopsida; order Asterales; family Asteraceae; genus Helianthus; species Helianthus tuberosus. The sequence continues at coordinate 41,579,945 of CM060448.1, read as the reverse complement.
TTTTTCATAATTCGGTTCCATGACAATATGCTATAATTTGTTTATTTTGTTTGGTTTGTAATCTTAGGTATGGGTAACCACACTAAAATTGTGTAATCTGATAAGAAGCCCAAGTTTGACTTCTTGACACTTCTATATATACACCCACACCCACACCGACACCCACATCCATTCATTTCATCGTCTCCCATTCTCTAATCAACTTTTTTTATGGCAAATTATCACACCGATGGAAACATATACAACTTTACCTTCTTCAGATGAATGTATTAATCAACCGATTGAAACAGTTAGCCGTGAATTCAACCACCAACTTCACCTGCAATCTGATGAACATTCTCCTAATTCAAAGGTATTGTCAGATACAGCTGATTCACCGATTGACGGTGAGAAAGTGTTGGAAAACGGTGAAACCCGGCCGATGTTTCCATTGTTTGATCAGAATTTGTTATTAGACGGTGACTATGAACTTGAAGAAGTAGATCGTTTGCCGATTCAGCCTCCGGTGGATAAGATTTTCAGTCCTTTGTCTACATGGAGTAACCTATTAAATAATAAGGGCATGTTGGTCATTTTACATGGAGTTAACGGAGAAAACTAACGGGCATCCACTTTAGGGATTATCCGAGTAACAAACTGTCAAACCACAGGGAGCACCGGTGTAATTTCCAAAAGTTGGGGACTATAGGTGTTATTTTACAAAACCATAGGGACTATCCGGGCATTTTACTCTTTGGGTTAATTACAACTTGCTATTTGGGTATTTGCCACTGGAAATTTGGTCCCAATCGATTGATCTACGATCAGTGTTCTCAGACCCGGACTGGACTGGCCGGTCGGACCGGGGAACCGGAGATTGAGCCGGTTCGGGTCATGGTATCGGGGCCGGAAATGCATTGAACCGCTGTTGAACTGGTGACCCGGCGGTTGGACCGGGAAACCGGCCGGTCGGACCGGTTTTTGGAAGGGCTGGACCGGTTTTTATATATTTTTCAGATTTAACCCTAATATTTTTTGTAATATTTACGATACCTTCCGGTTCTTACGTTCGGTCGGACCGCTCAGACTATTGAACCGGTAAGAAGACCGATTCGACATCCGGTTCTAAAAACATTGTGTACGATTGAATTTGCCGTCAAAGCCTCTATGGGTAATCTCACTTTTGCGAGCAAGGATTAGTTTGTGAACGAATACATGACCACTTTGTTAATTATCTTTTTCTTTTTCAATTGCGATTATGATTTTACTAAGATTCTAATAATTTTATTTGCGATGTAAAGATTTAATTTTCTTCACTCTTTATGTAAGAAACTTGAAACAACTACGTTTAAATATTGGTAATATTCACATCATGGATGATTGTTAAGACCACATGGTGTGGTCTGCCAAATCAGACAAAATAGCGTCCTATAGCGCCCCTCCCCTATGTTCTAGGCGTCAAAGGGGGGACGATATGGAGGGAGCTTCCAGTAACAAGCACTAATGAAGTGTGCAGGTGAGATCCAATGATTTCAACCAATCAGATTTTTTCCTCTTTAATTTCCCTTTTTTCGTATTTTGTTTAATAGCGGGCTTTAGAAGGGCATTATCCAACATCGTGCAAGTTAACGATAATGCCCCTCGCTTATGTGGTGCATACATGGCTCTGACGTGACACTATAAAACTCCTAGGGGCTTTATACCACACGACTCAGCCTAATAATATTTTTGTAGCTAAATTACTTTTGATCAAATTATATTGTATACAATCTTAACAGAAAAAGTTGGTGGATTTTCCACCGGCTTTGCCTTCCAGCCCCTATACTTTAATGATATTGTAATTTAGTCTCTTGATTTTGGTTCCTTTAATGTTCATCAAATGGTAAATTTAGTCCCTAAACTTTCTACTTTGAATTTTCAAAACCACAACCTCATCTTTCAAACTTTTTCAGCACCAACCCTCTACTTTGGTTTTCCACCATCACCCCCTTAGCTCTTACACAGTTATGCCACCAACCCTCTTCTTTTATATTTCCACCAACACCCCCTCATCTTTTACACATTTTCGCCACCACCCCTATACTTTTACACTGTCTTTTTTAGACTTTGCTTTTTTACCCCTTGCACTATTACTCCATTTTACACCCGCCCAACTTTAAAAAAAATTGCAATTGTAAACCCTAGACTACATCTCCTACTTTTCCAAATGCCAATGCATTGTGTTTTACAAAATGTCTTAGGCATTGTGGTTTACACTTTGCGTCTACCTTTGTGCTTTACGCTTTTTTTTTTTTTTTTTTGTAATTGTCTTTTACGCACTGCGTTTTACGAATTGTGTTTTGTCTTACTATATGTTTCCACCCATCGTGAGCCGCCGCAACGCGCGGCGGGCAAAATACTAGTAATATCTTAAAGGAGAAAGTCGGTGCTACAGTGCACCGACAAAATTACAGAAATGCCCTTTGTAACTTTCGATGGATGTGCATGCTTACTGCTGGCCTGATAGAATAAAACTTGACATGTGAATTGTTGTTTGACCACATTTTTGCCAATTAAAAACCCCAAGTACATTGTGACTCAACTGAGAAACAATGGAGGTAGAAGAATCTGGTCCACCGGTTCCGTCGTCTACCGCCGTTAGCTTCTTCCAACACCACCGACCAACGGTAGTCGATTCGCCATACCTGAGGTTTCTTCAAAAGAAAGTAAACCTTTAAATACGGTGGTGGTGGTTTCAATCTGAACAAAGGAACCCACTTCAACAAAACCGGTGATCGGCAAGGATTCCGTTTACAGCCGGTGGCATCTAGCGACAATTTTAGGAACTCCAACTACAAGGTGGTGTGGGTCTCTGAATGTCGAGCCGGATCTGTGGTGGTGGTGTTATGGGAAGGAGATGTCACATGGAACCATGGATGTGCAGAGAGAGATAAAAGTTGAGAAATTGTGAGATAAAAGTTGAGAAATGATGGTGTAACACCCCGAAAACGGGTTTGGTAATCAAATCACGTTAATACTAAAAGACGGGTAAAATACCGTTAGTGGTAAAATTTACCCGGTGAATATTAGGGCTTAAATAAATAATCCTAATATCAATTAAAAAGGAGAATAAATGCTTTGAGAAAACAAAGTTATAATAAGCCCGAGTTAACGGGACTTAATTAAGACGGGTCATAACCCCCGGAACCTACTAAGATAACTAGGAATAATTAACTTAGTTACTAATGGGTAATTAAGTGAATGAATAAAAATAAAAATCAAGACTTTTAACCCTCTTCATAAAACCTCTAACATGAGGGACTAAATGTGGCAACTAGAGAAGTGTTTTAACTAAAACACTTATATAAAAAAAAGAAATCAAACACACACACACATGTGTGTGTACGTATGAAGACCAGGAGAAGCTCTAAGGAGCTCAAAACCCTAGTTCAACAAATTCATCAAATTGAAGCTTGATTCAAGCCCAAAATCGATGCATGGATACATAGAAACGATCACCTAGTCATGGGGATCACAAGGTATGTTGAATTTTGTTATTTGGTGATACCTTGAAATTATGATGAACAATCATAATCGAAATTTTGGAATGAATGATGTATCTATGAGCATTGTTGTGATGAAATTCATGTTTAGAGACAAACCCTAGATGGAAACTTAATGAATTAGTGTTAAAAACTAGGGATTTGATGATTACCCTCGTATGTGCTAAGTGGGTTTTGACTAAATAATGAAGATGATGATATATTTGTGCTAGAAATCATCATAATTGATAGTTAATGGGAGATACTTAGACAATTTGCAAGTTTGAGTATTTGATCATACATGATTGAGATGGGTTTTTGAATGTTGTAATGAAATTGGTAAATTATTTCATGAATATGGATGTTTGAAATCATGATATCTACTAGTTGATATGTAAAACTTGGTTATATTAAGTGTTCGGATGAATGCTAGCGATATGATGAAACGGGTTTCACTTATAGATGAGAACCCTTAATTCTTGAGAAATAAATAAATAAGTTAGCTTTGATAATCGCTTGAACTAGTTGAAGTGTTAAAAATATAAGGAACGGGGTTAAAAGATTAGTTAAAATGGTGGCTTAAAAGAACGCCTACCGGGTCATTTGAAAATGCCTAAACTAGTTGATGAACTTGAATGTGCAATTCATGTATTAATGGCCATTTGACTTTAGAAAAGTCAAACTGACCTACAATGCGACGAATGATAATTTTTGGATATAAAATGCGTAAGGTGGAATAATCGTATTAAGTTATGATTAAACTAACCACCTTGTGAATGATGAATGATAGTTGGCGCTTAACAAGCTAGGTGAAGCTTGGGGAGAAAGCGGGTCAAACGAATCAAGTATGAGAAGAAAGGCGTAATCTGGATATGAGGTAAGTAAAGCTTACGCCCCTTTATATTATTTACAAAATACTTAATTGCAAGTATTTTATATGAATTCTATTAAGTGATTGGAATATGATGTTCCAGCACGATTTAATGCGAGTCGGAACAAGGGAGAATGGTAAGAAACCATGAATTATGGAAAAAGGGTAAAATGGTAAATTAGTCATGTGATGATGAACAAATAAGAAATTTTGAAACCATACGTTATGATGTAAACCATGACGGGTAAAAGTGGTAAAATAGTAGTCCGGACATGAGTGGGCGGAAGGGAAAAGAGATTCAAATAGAAACCATATGGCGTAAGTCATAACGGGTCAAACAAACAAGAAACGGTTTTTAAGTAAAACGAGTTCAAGGAGAAAACCAGGATAGGTTTAAGGGGTGAAATGGTAACTAAATACCATCTCATATGGATAAATGGCCATTTAGACTAAATGGGTCAAATGGTGTTGTTGACACCATTTGACAATGACATCTGATAATCACTTTTTGAGTTTTGTGTTCACGGGAATTAACATAAGGTTCGCGTTACTATTAACTAGTGATTAATAGTGAAAGGTATTGATGTGACAACTATAAAAAATCCAGGTATCCGTACAATTAATTAATCTTGTTTAGTGCTTAATGACTGTGCTGAATTACAATTAATTGTTTTCTGATTAATGCATCATACTTATATGTGCATCACATTTCATATGTCACATCCTTTTTACATACAAACTTTAGTGACATAAACGATGCACAAAGCACGGTTAGCACAGTTAGCGGATAACTCAGAAAAATGCTGACAATGTTCAGTACATAGACGAACAGTGTTTTGAGACCTCGTATGGGCCAGAGACAAGGTACTACACTAGTATAGTGTGTAGGAAAGTGAGGATCACAAAACTGCTTCACTAGGTGATAGTTTAAGTGCCAGAAAGTGCCTAAAACCCACTTAAAGTGCTGAATTCAACATTTTTTTAGCAAAAATCAACATTTTAACAAGTTAGTAACATGTAAAAATATGACTAAATGGTCTTGAATGCTTTCCTAGGTGTCGGGAATTAAAAGTGTCACAAAAGGGTACTTAAAGATCACTAAACGGAATAGCTATACACTTTAACGAACCGGTATCTAACCGAACAACCAGACACTACCCGAAACACCAAAATTATACTAGAAACATTGTTTTAGTGTTTCTAAGCTAGTTATGATCCCCAAACACCCTAACACACTACAGACCACATAATACACAAGAACACTAATCAATACACTTAAGATCTAACTATTTAATCTAACTTACCATTTAATCACAACCAATACTCCCCCCCCCCCCCTTAAGTGGACGTTCACCATGTGGCCCCCACCCTTGATTTCCCTAATCCTGTGAGATTTGGCTAAAGATCATGTAGTGTACTTTGAAGACACATGAACCATTGGGTAAAAGGTTAACATGAATTATAAGAAGGTCATTAACTCTCATTATCACCTACACTTCTCACCACCACTCTCCTCCTTCCCTCTCTTCCCCTCTCAGCCGTGAGCAACAACAACATCATCATCATAATTCATCCATTGATCATCCATTCCATATACTCACTAAGGTGTAAGAAGGTCTACAAGCAAGCTTGGTGGTCTTGGATCTTCAAAGACCTCTCCCGATTGCTTTTATCCATCACATTTGCCATCATCAAATTCTTGTGTTCATCCCTAGCCATAGAGCTAGTAGTAAGGCCCTTATGATCTCTTGTTACTTCATATTTTGATGATTAATAGTTGATGAACATTGATAATTATGAAGAACACTAAAGAACATAATTAAGAAACATGAATATAAGCTCAACATATGATGAAATCTTGATGAAACTATGTTATTTAGTGTATGTATGATACTTGATTGTTATTTTCTTGAGATTATGATGTTGATCATCATAAGGACCTTGCTAGATTGTGATTAAACACATGATCTAGCAAGTAGGAGGATGATTATGTGATAAAACAAGATGATCATCCTCATGTGTAAGCATGAACTTGAAGAATAAAATGATTTCTTGAAAAATAATAATAAAAGTGAGTTAATAATCTCATGGATCTAAGAATTATGAATGGTTTTCCAAAAGAACCAAGTTCAAAATATGATTTTTAGAAGATCTTGGTTCTTACTTAAACATACACTATTTTTGGTGGTAAAACAAGTGTATAAACACTTGTGAAACACGAAGATGTCATAAGAAAATGTTTTTGTAAAACATGTTTACAAGTTGTAAACACCTGAATCCTTTAAGAATGAGATTTTTAAAGAAATAAACACACTTTAAAGGGTAACTAAACCTACTAAAAACACTACCAAGTTACTACAAGTTTTTATGAAAGTTCAAGTTCATGATTATTATGTAGATAGCATTGTTTTGGCACTCGTTAAGTGTAGATTGACTGTTGATTGTTTGTGTTGATTTTGAAAAGAAAATGATATGGTTTGATAGCATGGACACCTCCATTTTTAGGGTAAACTATAGCAAAATTTTCTAAAAATATAAACACTTAGAAAAATATTTTCTAAAAAAATATTTACAAGTGTGTTTTAACTATGGTTTTCAATATAAACTTTGGCATAGACTTTGTTACAAAAATACAAGTATTGGAGGTTGGTTTTTATAAATAAAAATGGATAAATATGTATTTAGAATATATATTTACATTAAAGACACATTGTGTGTGATTACTTGTATACTTTGTGTATTAGTTATATTATTTTAGGATTTAAAGTAATATAACTTAACCAAATACCAAGAATTTACAATCCAAAATAATACCAAAAATCACAAGGAATAAATATATAAGTTACACACATAATATTGTGGAACCGAACGATAGAACATAACTTACAAAATATTCCGGAAAATACCGTTATAAATATATTTCTGGTAAATATTATTTTGGATACGAAAGAAATGAGAATATAAATTTTGTTATTATTACAAAGTATATCATATTTTCGACAAGGAGAAAATATATTATTTTTGAAAGTAAAAATATATTTTCTTAGAATATTTAGAAGATATATGATTTTTGAGAAAAATATATATATTTTCTTGAAATACATTATTTTTGGACAAAATGAGTTTATATATATTTCTAAAATGAGACTTGAAAATATATTATTTTGAGACTACAAATACAAGAATACGAAAATACACGTATGAGATACCCCCATCCTTGGGAAGGAAATACGAAAATAAATACTTGAGAAGTATTATTACAAAAATATTATATAAACAATTATTCTAAAATTAAATATAAATTTAAAGTTAAAATAATCATTATTTTAACAAGAAATTATACCTTGGGATAATATTAAAGGAAACGTAACTCAAAAACGTTAATTCTAAGGCAAGGCATGGCCCGTTCGTCTAATAGACCCTAGTACATTGTAGGGAGTCGTGTCTGCTGAGTAGATTTGAGTTACGAGTACCGAAGACACAAAACTGTGAGTTCATGTCCCCCTTTTCTTTTAACTGTTTTCAGTTTTATAACTTCGGGGGTGAAATACATGTTACAATTGTTTACAAACATTTTATACATGGTATGGTTAGCTAAGGAGGGTTACTGCTTGATCATGTGAAAGGTGGGTACAACACTTAAGGCCATTAATCCTCGTCGTAGGACTGAGGGACATGAGTGATAGATCTATTTGGGTGTAGCGAGCCCACACCCATGAGGACCAGGGTGGCCCATGTGGTAACTATGTCCACATACTAATGCCGTGGCAAATTCCGCTAGGTTTGAGTTTTCCTGCACCATTTCACACATGCCATTGGCCTTGCAAACCATTGGTGATCTGTTTTTCCTTATTGCTTCATACTAGGGACATACATACATACAGACATACTTTAAAGGTTTATTCATACACAAATACATGAACTTGCTCAAGTTTTGTTGATGTTTTTCAAATTACATGTATTTCAGGGAACTAAGTGGATCTGGCAGGTGTTGCATGTTTGTCAAGCTGCGTTATAAATAAAAGATGTCATCCAAGTCTTCAGAGTTTAGGAGATGTATCTTATTCCTGGACAGGATACATATTTCTAAACTCGGTTTTAGTTAAGGTCTTTTGTTGAGTCTTCGTGAACTCATTTAAATATGTTGTGGTTGTAACTTAAAGTTTGGTGTCGATGTTTCAGACAATTATGTTATGCTATTTTCAAACTTAATTAATGGATGAACATCTTATGGTTTTTATCATATAGCGTTGTTATGATTGAATGCTATGGTATTAAGAAAGTCACACCAATAATCACGCTTCCACAAAAGTCAGGGTGTAACAGCTTGGTATCAGAGCTTCGATCGTAGCGAACTAAGATTCTTTCTCGACTCTAGACTACGATCAGTAGGGCTCTCATGAAAATGTTTTCAAACATGTTTACATTGCATACACAAATGTCCAGATCCAGGGAACAAACATTTTTGCAAACATAGGGCACAAAACACATTTCAAGGTTATGTTTATGATTCAATCTAAGAGACTGGGGAAGTTTAGTCTAAGAGACTGGGGAAGTTTAGTCTGAGAGACTGGGTAGTTCAGTTTGAGAAACTGGGAAGGTTTAGTCTGAGAGGCTAGGTAGTTCAGTCTGAGAGGCTGGGTGGGATAGTCTGGTAAGACTAGGATGAATACATGCTTACATTGTTACTACTTACATGCTTATTTGATGATTGTTGATATATGTGCATATGTTGTGATTGCTTTGTTACAGACACCATGTCCTCCTCTAAGAGTGGAGTATCTGATACAGTAGACCCCATGGCCATAGTTTCAGATGATGAGATCGTCCCGGACCCTGAGGTTTATACATCCGACACTGAGAGTAGCGATGATGATGACTTTCAGCCTTTTGCTTTGCCGGATTTTGGCAACGATATACTGCTAGCTGATGGTTTATCCGGCGAGGATCTATTTCTTGTTCCGATCCCTGCCCCTCTCCCTATTGCTGCATTTCCTCTCGAGGATCTGCCTTTTGATGCCATGTCTGACGACGATATCAATCTTTTTATTGAGGGTCCCCTTGAGGAGGCCCAGGGTGATGGAGCTCCAGTCGACGATGTCATTACTATTTCGCTTATTGAGATTCCTGTCGTTGAGATTTAGTCTGACCATTCTGGTCCTGATTCATTTGAGTCTGTGTCATCTACTACTTTGCACGCACTGGGATTGCAGCGTTATCCCACCGATTCTGATTCTGACACGGCTATGTCTGTCGCACCAGTTCCACCACAGAACTTTGAGTTTGATGATGAGTTTGATCCTGACATTGATCCTGAGCATGAGAATGACTTTATTCCTGACGACCAGCTTTTTGATGTACCCGCTGATCTTGAGCTAGCACCAACTGACCCTATGCTTGCACCCGAGCCTATACCTGCTCATGATCCTCTGCCTGATCATGGCCCTGTACCTGTTGTTGCACCACCTTTACCTGATCCGATCCCTGCAGCCGCTGACCATGCTCCTTTTGCTGACCATATAGATCCCCGTTACACATTCACCCGCAATGGGTGGATAGAGGATGACGATGACTTGCCTCCTTTCGTTGAGCCTGTTACTCCCCCACCTGCACCTACACATCCACCTGTTGATGTCGCCCCGATTCACCCACATGTGACTGACGCCCACCGCACTGATCTGCCGATCACATTCTTACAGGATATCCCTCCACCCCATCCAGGGGAAGGACTGTCTAGCCAGCCGTCAGGCCATGTACCACCTGTGTCAGCAGCCTTTCCTTTCATGCCACAGTTTACACATACTGCTCCTTTCACTTCTGCACCGTCCGGCGAGCCACTTATATGGTTTCCGCCGAACACTATGCCTGTTTCTGATCCATACCATCCTTCACATTACACTGGTTACACGAGGGATGATCTGCTTTTGTCGTTATAGCTTCAGCAGGAGTTGTTGTGTCGTAGAGTCATGGATCTTGAGAGGATTCCGCGTCCTCCGCCTTGTCCCTGTCAGTCACCGTTTGCGAATCCACCGGCTCCTCTTCTGCCATACCCAGATTTTGACATTCGTTTTCTTACAATGGAGCAACAGATTAGTTATCTGTTGCATATCGTTCATGCTCTTGAGGAGGAGTTAGCGCATGTGCGCAGTTTTCTTTTTGTTCCTCCACCTCCTCCTCCTCCTCCACCATCAGCATAGTAGTTTTTGGTTTTATGCAGGTAGCATACTTTTGGTGTGAGTGTCGCTATTGAGCCCAGATTGCACAACCCTTTTGAAGACCACTTTTTGACTTTTGACTGTTGTAGTTTGATAGACGATTTGGACAAGGGTGATGTGACCCTGTAGTCCCTTTTTATGTATGGTACATTGTAGAACATGTAAAACTGTATTTGTGGTCGTTGATATATGAAAGCTCAATCGCAACATTCTCATTATATACATTGTTGAATTACTTGTTTATATTATGGTTGAAATGTTATGTGCTTACTTGCGTGATAAATGCTATTACGTATACATGACTTGTGCTTACCTCACTTGTTATGACTTGACCAACGCAATCTTCTTTTAGAAGATGTCTCCACAAAGAGAAACACGATTGCCCATGACAGAGGCTGAACTACAAGAACGGATTTCACAAGCGATAGCACAGCACGAGGCCCTGCGCTCTGAACATAGCAGGGGTACCTCAGAAAACAACCCACCTCATGGCTGTACCTACTGGCAGTTCCTTGACTGCAAGCCTCCGAATTTCGACGGCACTGGAGGTGCCATAACCTTTGTGAAATGGACCGAAGATATGGATTCTGTTTTGCGAATGAGCGGATGCACGCCAGAGCAACAAGTCCCATATGCGGCAGGATCGTTTCAAGATGGGGCCTGGACATGGTGGAACTCTCAGGTTCGAATATTGGGCAGAGCTACTGCGAATGCTTTATCATGGGATGAGCTGAAGGAAATGATGCATAGGGAGTTTTGCTCTCAGATGGCAATCCAGAAGCTGGAATTCAAATTCTGGAAGCTAAAGATGGAAGGTCCAAAAGTGGCGGAGTACGTGCAGAGACTTCACGATTTGTCGCAAGTTGTTCCGTACCTAGTGGAACCAGAATTGAAAAGGACGGAGCCATTCATCTGGGGACTGGCGCCTCAGATCCTGGGCTTAATGACGATATCAGCTCCGCCAACAGCTATCGATGCGGTCGAACTAAGTGTGGCACTCAACAAAGAAGCAGTTAGACTGGAAAAAAGCTTTCAAACCTTACGAGAAGAAGGAAAATCAGGTAGAGTCATCCGGAAAGGACAAAAGGAAGCTCACTGACTTCCAGGAGGATACCCGAACGAACAAAGCCAAACGGAGAAAGGAGTACATGGGCACCCTACCAAGTGCGAGGACTACCTGTTTCATCATGCTGGGCCATGTAGGTATGGAAGAGGTGATGTCTGCAACAAAGTAGGGCATGTCAGGGAGACGTGTCAGATCGGAACGGGACATGGAAACAAAGGACAAGTTGGTAACGGAGATCACGGAGGAAGCAACGTCAACAACGACTATCAAAGAAGGACCAATGATGAACAAAAACTTGCTCGAGGTTGTTTCGACTGCGGGGACATGAGGCATTTCAAAGAAGATTGTCCTAACAACAATCAGGCCGATGTTAAGATTTACTTGGTAGCTAAGCCGAAAAGTGATAAGCTCAAGTATCACCACAAATGTCGATGTCTGAAGCCTAAGTGCGGCAAGTGCGGAAAGAAAGGACACAACAAGGATGCATGTTGGGCGAAGAGTCCCATAAAAGGAGGAAATGATGAAAACAACCAAGGCGGAAATAATAATGATAAAATTCCGGGCTTCTATAGATGTGGGAACGTGGGGCACTTTAGGAAAGATTGCCCAAGGAGGATTGACGAAGACCATGAAGGGCCATCCATCATCGGAGCTCGTGAAGCATGCCAAGATCTAGATGTGGTTGCTGGTACGTTCTCTATCAACCAAAATTTTTCATCTGTGTTGTTTGATACCAGTGCCGACCATAGCTTCGTATCTCATGAATTTAAAAATATACTTGGTTTAGTAAAAGGGGTAAGTTAGATAACCCGCACTCAATAGAAACTAGCTAATAGGAAGCCTCGACGTGATAATTGGGATGGACCGGTTGTCGAGCAATTGAGCGGAGGTTTTTATCCGCAACCCGATGACGAACGACGAAGCAATTGTGACCCATGAAGCAGGATACGCCTCTACAAATTATTAGTGCTTGAGGGAACAGGAGTTTTCACGCAAAGGACGCGATGCCTTCCTAGCACACATTATGGACAAGGAAGCCGCTAAGCCGAAGTTGGAAGGTATCCCTGTGATAAGGGAATAGCCTGAAGTCTTCCCCCGAAGACTTTCCTAAATTATCTCCTCAATGACAAGACGAAGTTTGCATCAATTTGATTCCAGACGCCGTGCCTGTAGTCAATGCACCTTAGCAACTTACACCTTCGGAGATGCAAGGATTGTCAGTATAGCTTCAGTAGTTGATAGAGAAGGAAGTTAACAGACCAAGTTTCCCGTTTTTGGGTAACACCAGTCCTGCTCATCAAGAAGAAAGACGATGATTTTCAAATGAGCATCAACTACCAGGAGCCGAACGAGCTAACCAACAAGAGTCGGTAACCCCTGATGAGAATTAACGAATTACTTACTTAACTAACTATGAGGACCCAACTACTATTTTAAGACTGTTTGATGATTGAGTGTCATTATATGTGAATTCAGAAAGAAGGTATACCGGGGAATTGTGGGATAATAACTTGTTTTAAACTGACACAAAAATTTTGTTTCCTGCGCAATGCGTAAAACAGTTTTACACATAATACGAGACCTTGAGAACCTAGAAAACATGTGCTTAACCCTTTGGGAACCCAGGTCAAAACTCGTAAAGTTGGTCACTTGGGAAACACACCTATTAACTCAAGCAAACCCCATTATCTTGACATATATGCCATTTCAGTTAAACCAAACAGAAAGTACTCAAATTTCTTTTGTTAAAATCTCCACTTTTGCTTCTAGCAAATGGATGTTCGTATCCCTACTCCCCTTAATGGTAGTTGCATCATGTTAATTTTCTTCGCTGAGAGCGAACACACATTGCTTCCATACTTGGTCATTTCTTCATACCCGTTGTTTCAGTACCCGGAAACTTATATGTCACACATGCACCAATTGCTACGCATGTGGTTTCATTTCGAATAAACGCTTCATTAAAGTTCAAATGTTATTTTGCTAAAGCTAACTATTGGTCAATGATTCGAATAACTTACATTCTTGTAATTGTTGGCTCCTTCGTTATCAAGTCAACACACTTTCTTAAAACTCCTTTTATTTCAAGTTGCTTTCATGGTTTGTCTCCGTAACCACGCTGAGATTCCCTTGTTGATACATACGTGCATTGTCAGGTTACACTGAAACCAAGTTCAATTGCTTGAACTTATCCATTTCGCATATTCAATTTAAAACGTCATATGATGTATTGGGAGCATCATATTCAAATATTTTTGCAAAAGTTCTTTTGTTTCGAGTCGTAGTAGACTTGGTTGGTCTACGACTCCACCAAACCGTTTGTTGATTTCGATACCTTGCGGTGACACTTTCAGAAAATTGAAGTTTGCGCTAATTTGGTTACGCACCTCATACACGAATTTAAGTGTCCATTTATTTGCTCTAAATCCGTTTTGTTTATCACAATTAAAGCGGTCTCAACACAGTTGTATGCTAAGACAATGGTACCTAGATTCATTTCATATCACAACGTACCTCCTAACGATTCTTTCGTTATAAATTGAACACCTTGCAGTGTTTATTGCTTTCCATCTTCAGTCAGAAACAGTAGTTCTCTGATGTTCCATAATCAATTGAAAACTCCATGACATTGTGTAAATCAAATCTTTAGGTTGTTTTTGTACACTTTCATTTGTTTACAAACACGGTGAACTTGTTCGATCACCACTATTATTGAAATATGTCAATTACGACACCTTGTGGTGTCATTACAAATTTGTAGCTTGTGTTAACCATGGTCAACCGTTTCACATAAAACTACACATACTTTTGTTTTACTTGTCATTTAAACATTTCTAATGCAACTACGAATTAAGACAATGATACACCCGGTTCGCTTGTATTTCATTCGGTGAACTTTCGCAATTCAAGAATGTCAACACACTAAACGTTACCATTTATTTATTCGAAAGTTGACAGATCATTCTCATATTCAAATTGTTGATTTTGAGTTTGTATAGCGGATACTATGGTTTGTGAAAACTCATTTGCATATTATGACCGATTGTTTGAAGAATCCATTGGTCAAAACTCCCCTTTTGTGGAACCCCTCTTAACTAAGTTACGCTAGAACTATACACCTCTACGACTTGTGTCCTTGACATCAAATGCTAGAACACATGCCTTGTAACCATTGGGCTCTTATTGTTAAAGTATATCCATGGAATTCACCTGATGTGAATAAGGTTAGATGCGGTTTTGTAGTTACCCCAGTATCATTCATATACATACACGCATAATGAAACCCTAAGGAGTTAAGGTAGTACAAATTTCGAGGACGAAATTTTCTTAACAGGGGGAGAATGTGACAATTGCCAAAAATCCAGGTATCCGTACAATTAATTAATCTTGTTTAGTGCTTAATGACTGTGCTGAATTACAATTAATTGTTTTCTGATTACTGCATCATACTTATATGTGCATCACATTTCACATGTCACATCCTTTTTACATACAAACTTTAGTGACATAAACGATGCACAAAGCACGGTTAGCACAGTTAGCGGATAACTCAGAAAAATGCTGATGATGTTCAGTACACAGACGAACAGTGTTTTGAGACCCTGTATGGGCCAGAGACAAGGTGCTACACCAGTATAGTGTGTAGAAAAGTGAGGTTCACAAAACTGCTTCACTAGGTGATAGTTTAAGTGCCGGAAAGTGCCTAAAACCCACTTAAAGTGCTGAATTCAACATTTTTCAGCAAAAATCAGCATTTTAACAAGTTAGTAACATGCAAAAATATGACTAAATGGTCTTGAATGCTTTCCTAAGTGTCGGGAATTAAAAGTGTCACAAAAGGGTACTTAAAGATCACTAAACGGAATAGCTTGACACTTTAACGAACCGGTATCTAACCGAACAACCGGACACTACCCGAAACACCAAAATTATACTAGAAACATTGTTTTAGTGTTTCTAAGCTAGTTATGATCCCCAAACACCCTAACACACTACAGACCACATAATACACAAGAACACTAATCAATACACTTAAGATCTAACTATTTAATCTAACTAACCATTTAATCACAACCAATACCACCCCCCCCCCCTTAAGTGGACGTTCACCATGTGGCCCCCACCCTTGATTTCCCTAATCCTGTGAGATTTGGCTAAAGATCATGTAGTGTACTTTAAAGACACATGAACCATTGGGTAAAAGGTTAACATGAATTATAAGAAGGTCATTAGCTCTCATTATCACCTACACTTCTCACCACCACTCTCCTCCTTCCCTCTCTTCCCCTCTCGGCCGTGAGCAACAACAACAACATCATCATCATTCATCCATTGATCATCCATTACATATACTCTCTAAGGTGTAAGAAGGTCTACAAGCAAGCTTGGTGGTCTTGGATCTTCAAGGACCTCTCTCGATTGCTTATATCCACCACATTTGCCATCATCAACTTCTTGTGTTCATCCCTAGCCATAGAGCTAGTAGTAAGGCCCTTATGATCTCTTGTTACTTCATATTTTGATGATTAATAGTTGATGAACATTGATAATTATGAAGAACACTAAAGAACATAATTAAGAAACATGAATATAAGCTCAACATATGATGAAATCTTGATGAAACTATGTTATTTAGTGTATGTATGATACTTGATTGTTATTTTCTTGAGATTATGATGTTGATCATCATAAGGAGCTTGCTAGATTGTGATTAAACACATGATCTAGCAAGTAAGAGGATGATTACGTGATAAAACAAGATGATCATCCTCATGTGTAAGCAGGAACTTGAAGAATAAAATGATTTCTTGAAAAATAATAATCAAAGTGAGTTAATAATCTCATGGATCTAAGAATTATGAATGGTTTTCCAAAAGAACCAAGTTCAAAATATGATTTTTAGAAGATCTTGGTTCTTACTTAAACATACACTATTTTTGGTGGTAAAACAAGTGTATAAACACTTGTGAAACAAGAAGATGTCATAAGACAATGTTTTTGTAAAACATGTTTACAAGTTGTAAACACCTAAATCCTTTAAGAATGAGATTTTTAAAGAAATAAACACACTTTAAAGGGTAACTAAACCTACTAAAAACACTACCAAGTTACTACAAGTTTTTATGAAAGTTCAAGTTCATGATTATTATGTAGATAGCATTGTTTTGGCACTCGGTAAGTGTAGATTGACTGTTGATTGTTTGTGTTGATTTTGAAAAGAAAATGATATGGTTTGATAGCATGGACACCTCCATTTTTAGGGTAAACTATGGCAAAATTTTCTAAAAATATAAACACTTAGAAAAATATTTTCTAAACAAATATTTACAAGTGTGTTTTAACTATGGTTTTCAATATAAACTTTTCCATAGACTTTGTTACAAAAATACAAGTATTGGAGGTTGGTTTTTATAAATAAAAATGGATAAATATGTATTTAGAATATATATTTACATTAAAGACACATTGTGTGTGATTACTTGTATACTTTGTTTATTAGTTATATTATTTTAGGATTTAAAGTAATATAACTTAACAAAATACCAAGAATTTACAATCGAAAATAATACCAAAAATCACAAGAAATAAATATATAAGTTACACACATAATATTGTGGAACCGAACGATAGAACGTAACTTACAAAATATTCCGAAAAATACCGTTATAAATATATTTTTGGTAAATATTATTTTGGATACGAAAGAAATGAGAATATGAATTTTTTTATTATTACAAAGTATATCATATTTTCGACAAGGAGAAAATATATTATTTTTGGAAGTAAAAATATATTTTCTTAGAATATTTAGAAGATATATGATTTTTGAGAAAAATATATATATTTTCTTGAAATACATTATTTTTGGACAAAATGAGTTTATATATATTTTCTAAAATGAGACTTGAAAATATATTATTTTGAGACTACAAATACAAGAATACGAAAATACACGTATGAGATACCCCCATCCTTGGGAAGGAAATACGAAAATAAATACTTGAGAAGTATTATTACAAAAATATTGTTTAAACAATTATTCCAAAATTAAATATAAATTTAAAGTTAAAATAATCATTATTTTAACAAGAAATTATACCTTGGGATAATATTAAAGGAAACGTAACTCAAAAACGTTAATACTAAGGCAAGGCACGGCCCGTTCGTCTAATAGACCCCAGTACATTGTAGGGAGTCGTGTCTGCTGAGGAGATTTGAGTTACGAGTACCAAAGAAGCAAAACTGTGAGTTCATGTCCCCCTTTTCTTTTAACTGTTTTCAGTTTTATAACTTCGGGGGTGAAATACATGTTATAATTGTTTACAAACGTTTTATACATGGTATGGTTAGCTAAGGAGGGTTACTGCTTGATCATGTGAAAGGTGGGTACAACACTTAAGGCCATTAATCCTCATCGTAGGACCGAGGGACATGAGTGATAGATCTATTTGGGTGTAGCGAGCCCACACCCATGAGGACCAGGGTGGCCCATGTGGTGACTAGTTCCACATACTAATGCCGTGGCAAATTCCGCTAGGTTTGAGTTTTCCTGCACCATTTCACACATTCCATTGGCCTTGCAAACCATTGGTGATCTGTTTTTCCTTATTGCTTCATACCAGGGACATACATACATACATACATACATACATACATACATACATACTTTAAAGGTTTATTCATACACAAACTGTAACACCTCGTAAAATCACGTCCAATGATGTATTGACACGTGTAATAAACCCTAATGAAGTCAAACACTGAAATTTGGGGACTAATTTTTCGAAAAATCAAAAAATTTGATTTTGAAAGGACTGGAAGTGTTAACATACCTAAAATAAGTTTCTTACGATGTTTATATTCTCAAATGTGCCACTTGATGATTAAGTGTAGCCGTTTGCATAATTAATTGAAAGTTTGCGCAATAAAGGGATAAAAGCGTCAACATGTTAATTCTTACCTCTGAGTGACCTTTTAACAAACCGGGAGCTTCATAATATTTAATTATACTCTCGGGAATGCCAAATAATGGCCGTCTAAAGTTTTTATGCCTATAAGTAAAGTTACGCGCAACTTTGCAAGTTAGAGGGACTAAAAGTGTCAATATGTTTAATTATACCTCTGAATGACCTTTTAGCGAACCCGAAGCATCGTGATAATTAATAATACTTCCAAGAATGCCTAATAAGGATTAGGTGAGGCTTCAATGCTATTAAACGATGTGATGCGCAAGTTTGCACAATAGAGGGACCTAAAGCGTCAACTTTTGAATCTACGCCTTTCGGTGACCATCTAAGCGAACGAGAGCATAGTAACATTTAAATATATGCTTGGGAATGATTATTATGGGCCATGGAAGGCTTAGATATCATTAAATGACATTTCGCGCTACAATGCGCAATTAAAGGACTAATTGCGTCAAAACTGCAAAAGTAGGTCGAATCGTATGGTAACGGACCTTCCGGAATATGACCAGGAGTTAAAAATACCCTATTTATCCTTCATATAACTTAGATATAGGCTTAGAGGTGTTTGGTGAGCAAAAATAAACTTTTATGTCATGCAGGGACTAAAAGTGTCAAAAAGTGCACAAGTTTGCATTTTTGCGCATATCTCGCATTCTGAATATCCCCGGACACCCAAAATTTTATGTAAGCATTAAAATATTTTATTTTAGTGATCGCCATGATAAAATTTCATTCGTCGCGTAATTTGGACCATTTTTCGCGTCCGTTCGTGTTTCGTCGTAATTAGACGAACAACGTGACCGTACGGCCAAACGGACCGACATCCAGCATATTTTTGAGCATGTTTCATGTCCCCTATGTTGAGGCATCATTGTAGAGCCTTGAAGATGGCTTAACGGGCTTTAAATGTGTTAGGAATGGCATTTATCATATGCAGGGACTGAAACTGTAAATTCAGCAAACTGTTTCTGATCTTAACAGCCTTCAAAAGTTGTTTTAGACCTGTAACCATCTGATTCAGAGGTCAGAGGGACTAAATATGACTTTTTATAAGATATACGGGTTTATAAAAGGCTGTTATATGCAGTTATGTACTCTCAGGGACTAAGGCGGTAACTTTTGAAAGTCAAAAGGATTAGAACCAGTTCAGGGACTGTTCTGAAAAGTTTAAAAGCTGAAAATGAAGGCAGGGACCGAAAATGGCAAGCTACCAAACTGTTTGCTGGTCTGGGCCAGCCACGCGGGCCGCGAAGCCCAAAGGGGCTGCCTACGCGGGCCGCCCAAACATGTACAGCAGTGAGCAATTCAGTTAACAGCAGCAGCAACCTGTTTTTGCTGATTGTTTTACCATTTTTTTTAAAACCCAAAACCATCAAACTCAAACTTGGGACTTACCCACTGAATTGTAAAACCGGAATACACATGTTTCAATCCTATGAACTCCCTTAACACTTGTTGATCATCTAGCCACCTTCCAACCACTATATATAAAGATGGGTTTTGCTCAAGAACTCACAATTCATTCAATTCTGCTATCTCTCAATCCAAATGGGGATCCTAAGCATATTTGGAACCTCTATTCAGCCCATAGGGACCATCGTAAGTGTCCTTTCATGCTTAGTTTAATTATTTAGCGTTTTAAACCGAAAACTCAAGCGTTATCGATAAACGCTTTGACTTTTAAACGGCTAAGCCATGGTTCGCAACGAACATGGCTACGTGACCGTAATTAGGTAGGTAATTAACCCTCAAAAGGGCGCCTCCTAATTACCACGTTTACTTAGTTTAATTGTCGGGTCAAATAAAAGTCAAACGGGTTAGTTTTAAATAAATACATAACTATTAATATAGAAGCCATAAAATCAGTTTTCTCATATTAATAACTTGGTAATTATTAATTGAACATGTCTAAGCATGTTCAACCCGACAATTCTAAGTATAGGCTCGGTTCGGAACCGAAAGTCGCAAAAGTTGACTTTTGCTTTGACTTTCAGTTCTGACCCGATTTAGCTTAGTTTAGATATGCCTTAGGATTCCATTAGGACCATATTATAAGTTAGTATAACCCTCCGAGGTTATACAACTTGGTTCCATAGAAATCCTAGTTCATGCATGTTTCCGTTAAATGCCTAAATGTTGACCGTTATGCCCTTTTGACCTTAAAACGTGATTTTTGAAAATGTGAAAGAGTAGAAACCTTAGTTACTGATTTATAAACTTGTCCCTAAAATTTGACATCAGTTTGAGGTCTAGATTAGGAGTTATGCTCAATAGCGTAATTAGAAAGCCTTTTATTAATTAAACGGCGTAATTAGCGTATATCCTATCTAAACCTAATTTTTGATACCAAACTTTTTACCTACTGATATAAAATAATATTTTGGGATTTTTAAAGATTTTTATTTATTTTTAGGCTGAGCATAACATAGGGTTCTAGGCTTGATTCGGTAATTGCCGGTTTTGCCCTTTGGGCTATAAAATGAGTTTTACAAATCCTTTTGACCCCAAACCTTTTTCTACTGATCTAATATGATAAATAAAATATTTTGAGCCTTCTGGAATAATAAAAATATCAGCTTTCTATACAAAACCCGAAAATGGCTCCAAATCGCCTTTTTTTAAGCGTTTTTAACGCATAGTATGTATCGAAACTAGTTTAAATATATGAGGGTTGATGCCTACTGATATTTTCAGTAAATTTCTATATTTTAACAGTAAGCAAAAGTTTTAAACTCAGATTCTCTGTTTTGCCCTTTTTAAGCCTATGTGGAATTACCAAAATGCCCCTACGGTGCATAGTATGGTTATAATTAATAAATTTCACATATATATGATACCCTACTGATATGACTTATTAAATTAAGTATAATTACTGATTTAATCAGACCTGTAACTCAGAATGATATTTAAACTCTCTTATAATCTTTAAAATGACCCAAAATACCCCTACGGGGCATAAATTGGTCTTAAACTCGTTTTGGGCATAATGGAAGGTATCCTACTGATATCACAACATATTTGGGGCATATTAACTTAGGAAACTTGTATATGACTCTTTTGGTTACTCGTTACGCACTTTTCGCGTTCGGATCGGCGTATGTAACTAGTTTACATATATTAGCCGAAACGGGTCAAACCATATCGGTTTTGTCTCAAAATCCAGAATATGTTTAAGTTACCCATATTAAAACAAGCATGCAAGCTTGTCGGGTCAAAACCACATTCTAAGCCGGTTTTCGCTTTATCATGCGTTTGAACCGTGTCTTCCTTTTGAAAACTAACCGGTCTAAGTCTAAGCTTAATTAAAGACCCGTTAGGATTCTAATAAGTTACTAAAAACCTTCGTTCCAGATTTAGGAGCCCAGTAAAAGCTATCTGTACTTGCTTGGTGGTATACGGCTGGGATTGAATTCATATTTAGCTCAGGTAAATACTTTTAACTTATTTTCCCTATACGGGCTTGGGGTACGGTATATAATATACCGCTTGGTCCGGCATTGAATTCTTTAATCGAATAGAGGTTAAATTTATTGATATGCTATGTTTTGAATGTGTTTTGTTTGCTTAAAGCCTTTGGGGGGTTAATGACCATGTCCCGGATATCCTTGGCATTATCTTACGAGATGGCCACGACCTGAGCACGGGGTGTAGGCGTACACCTGTCAGTGTATAACTCAATATTGTGGTGTGTCTATTAATCTTTAACCCGGTCTACGGATCGGTCTACTGAACGCATAAGTAACATGTAAATCCCTTACAAGATTATCTTCATATAATTATCCCAAGTTATAAAATGTTTTGTGCTACGTGCATTCAAACAAATTTTCAAACCTTTTCAAAATGAGTCAGTTAAATTGTATTTACCAGTGTAAACTGACGTATTTTCCAAAAGGTTAAGTGCAGGTACTACTCGTACTAGGCTGGCTGTCTTCTAGCGTGTTGGAACCTGAAGGTTTATTCATGTAGGTTAGTATAGTTTAAGGGTTGATTATGTACTTGTTTAGTTTACATGTTTTGGGTCGATTTTGTAAGGGTTGGGCTAGTCTACTTGGTGTCGCAATGGGCTTAGAGTTTAGCCCGGTTGTTTGGTATTTAAACAAATCTCAACATCATGGTTGGGGTTGTTCGTTAGTTTGGAGATTGCGACTCAAGAGAACCGAGTTTAGTGTGAAGTCTTGTATCAGTCTTTGCTTTGTCATTGAATGCAAGATTTCGGTTTGTGATTCACTTATTATTCTTATGTTGATTATTATTACTTGTTCTTGAATCGACTTTTGATTGTTTTCCGCACCTTCACAAGTTAAAGGTTGATATCATTGAAAGATCCTAACGGGTTTTACAATTGGTATCAGAGCCATTGAAGTCTTTCAAGGCTCGGTTTTGATATCATTCAGATTCAAGAACCTGTTTTGCTACTGATCCAGTTTTGTTGTTTGTTTTTGCAGTGAAAATTAGTACAATACTCGATCTGTTCTTGATCGAATCTTTAAAAATTACTGATTTTGGTTTGTTGATTTCAGAAAAGGTATTTGCTGAATTTTCGGAAAGTTGGTGTTCAACAGATTCAAAGATTACGATATCTTTGAATTCTTGAAAGTGCTGAAAAATAGGGATTGCGAGTCAACAGATCTTATCTCTTATCTGTTTTGCAGGTTTCGACTCGCAACCTTCATCAGTTTCGGCTCATCCTGTTTGGTTTCGACTCGCAACCTTCATCAGTTTCGGCTCATCCTGTTTGATTTCGACTTGCAACCATCATCAATTTCGGCTCATCCTGCTTTGGTTTCGACTCGCAATCAATTACGGTTTCGAGTTGTTTGATCTTTGGTTTCGACTCGCAATCAATTACAGTTTCGAGTTGTTTGATTTTTGGTTTCGACTCGCAACGACACTGATCACGGACTTTGGACTTGTTGACTATTTGGACTTAAAATCTAATTAATTAATTAACTGATTAATTAAACATGTCGACAAATAACACTGATCTAGCTGCCCTTAACAAACAACAAGAACTGGACTCAAAGGTTGGAACAACTACACGCATTCCCAGGTTAACCGATGCAAATGATTTTCCAGAATGGAAATGGCGTTTTGAACAGCATGTGAAGGTCAAGGACTCAAAGATATGGAGAAGCATCTTAAGAGTTCCAAGGGAGATTATGACTGACAGTCCTACCGAACCCGGACTAAAAGTAAAGAAAGCAAAGAGTGAATATACTGAAGAAGATTTCAATATACTTGAGGAAGATGAAAGAGCACTGTCCTATTTAACCATGGGATTGGGCCCTGATATTGATTGCTATTGGTTTTCGCACTTGCAAATCTGCTAAGGAGCTTTGGGAATCGTTGATTGACGTTTACGAAGGGAATGAAGACATGAAAGAAAGTCGAAGGAACTTGCTCAGACAGAACTTCAATAACTTCAATCACATCTATGGGGAGACTGTTGATAATCAGATTCAGAGGTTCGTCAAGTTAGTCACACAAATGCAGATGGAAGAGATTCCTACTTCAAATGCATCAACAAATAGGCAACTTTTAAATGCATTACCTAAAAGCTGGGATCATCATGTGGCTATGATCAAGAAAACAAAAGATCTTGCTAGGTGCAGTTTATCTGAAATGATCTCTCATATCAAAGCATGTGAATTGGATGATAAGCAAAGAGAGACCAATCATAAAAACAGTATGTTAGCTGCAGGATTCACTGTTGCACCATCTTCGTCAAACAATGCAGCCCTCTTGTCTCAAGGAGGTTTTCAAATGTTTAGCAATGCTGCATCTGTTAAAGCTGCTCCTAGTCCAGCAAACATTTACTACTCTGGGTCTTCTGCTCAAGTTGCTCCATCATTTTCTAATGCTGCTCCTGCTTCTGCTGCGAACGCTTCTTCCGCAGCTTCCGCCTCCACTGCGAACAATGAGATGATAGCTTTCTTTACTAAACAGTCAAAGGAAAATTTGGATATCGCAGCCTCCGTTATAAATTGTTTGAACGCTTTCGTTGCAGGAAAAATTGATCCTCAAAAATGGTGTAGCGAAGACCTATATCAGATTCATCCTGATGATGTTGAAGAAATGGACATCACCTGGCAGATGGCAATGGCTGCTTTCAGGGCACAAAAGTTTATTAAAAGAACAGGTAAAAACCGGTGGGGAACTGCTTGGAATGGAGCTGCTAAGGTGCCTTTTAACTTGCGCTGTTATAATTGTCATGAGGAAGGACACTATGCTCGAAATTGCACAAAACCTCAGATCAATAGAGAACAAACTCATGCACAGCCCGCAACACCTAATCGAGAAAGAGCTCTTGTGACCACTGCCAGTATAACAGATGCTGCTGCTACTGGAAGTCCTTAGCCACAAGGATTAGCTCAAGCCCTGGTGGTTCAGCCCAACATCAACTTTGATTGGAATTCAGAGATTGAGCGTCTGAACATTTCTGCTCCAGAAAATCAAGCTGCTTCAAATAATATTCCTTTTATGACCTCAAATGATCAAGTGTCTGCACAAGAGGAGGAGACTACAGCTGAAAACTTTGCTTTCATGACTCAGATTCTCTCAGCTCCTGTTAAAGGTCTAACCAAAGAAGAGGTACTTTCTGCTTTCTGTACTCCTGAATGTAGAGAAAGAGTTGAAGTTTATAGAATGCACAACGCTGAGCTAATTCAAGATTACAATGATATAAAGAATAAAAATTTTACTTTATCGAAAAACGAAAAACTTTTCAAAGAAAAGATCGAAGCTCAGCGAAAAGACATCATCAAACTCAAGGATGATGTAAGTGTAAAATCATCTCAACTCTTATACGTTCAGGAAAAACTGTGCGCAGTGACTAAGGAACTGGAAGATATTAGAGACAAATATCAAATTATTGAGCTTAATATCAAGAAATTTGATTCTTCCAGCAAACTAGTAAAAAATTTGTGTGATCAACAACTTGCATACAAAGAAAAGAAAGGGCGTGGTTTGGGTTATAATCAGACTCCTCCTCCATATAATGATAATTACACTTATATGCCAATGACTGAGGAGGAGATGATAAATGAGAGCAATATGACTTATGGTTCCAAAACCAACAAGTCGTCTTCTCATGACAAACAAGTTGAGAAACAGAAGTCTACTTCATTAAATTTTGTTTCCAAAGGCTCAATTGATCCTAACGTTTCATCTTCATGTGCAGATGATATTTCTGAAGTAAAGTGTGGAGATGTTCATGGGAGTGAACCAGTCGTTATTTCAAATATTTCTGAACCGTATTTTGAACCTTATTCTGAACCAACTGAATCTGACATTGCTTTTAGTCGTTCTTTATTTGCGTCGTTTTCTGCTTATGTTTCATCTTGTGAGCCTGTTGTTTTGGGCAAAACTAATGATGTTTGTGTTGATAATTTGAACAATAAGTGTGGTGATGATTGTTTTTCAGTTGATGTGTGTGATTCTAATGCTTCTAACGTCTCAGTTAATGAAAATGTTACAGGTGAGGTCCCTCAGGATGCATTCAGTGAAACCACTGAAACGACTTCTCAAGAAAATCAAGAGTATCCTGATTCTTCTTCTGAACCTGTCTCAGTGGGTGTCCCTAATGTTGAATCTAGTGGGACCCCATTAGAAACTGTAGTAGAAATTGAACCTGAATCGTTTTCACATGATACATGTGTTGAGGATATGCATATTGATGAGACTTCTACACGTTCAGATAATGAACCTGAATTAGTCTCACATGACAAATGCATTGAGAAAACACATATTGATGAAACTTCTCCATGTTCAAATATTGAACCGAAATTGAGTAACAAAGAAAAGGATATTGATATAAGTGAGAAGTCATTAGAAGAAAAACCTTCAAAATGCTCAGAACAACCACAAGCACAACATGTTCAGAAAACCAAAACGTCAAATCATTCAAAATCAAGCAAATCGTGCAAAAGCTTTCAAAATACTTACAAATTGAAGCGTCAAACATGTTTTAACTGTGGCATCGCTGGTCACATTGCCAGAAATTGTGTTCAACTCCCAAGGGCATCGTACAAGAAAAAGTCAGTGCAAGATCAGAAGGTCATGTCTAACCGATATCGTTGTTCAGAGTCAATGACGACTGAAAAGACCAAGACAATGAAAAACAACTATCGCAAGACTAAACCTTCTGATCAGGATTGGAATGCAGCCAAACGCAAAAATCAAAAACAACAAAATGATTTTCGAAGATCTCAACATAATGCTTTTGGTAACTACAATTCTAACTGGTCAAACAAGCATTGGAAACCTAAAGCTAAGGCCAAGCAATCCAATCCATCTCATACATGTCATCGAAACTCTGTCTTTCAAAATACTTCAAAGTTTTTAAATAAAGAAAACTTAGTGTGGCAGAGAATGACTTATATTGATGCACAAGGAAAACCCAGATCCACTATGGGCTGGGTTCCTAAATCTAACTAATCCCGCTAATCATGCAGGAACAGCTGTGGAGGACTACCGTGCGCCTCTGTTACATGGATAGTGGCTGTTCCAGGCACATGACAGGAGACTTATCCCAACTGGAAAATGTCAAAGAATTTAATGGTGGATATGTCTCATTTGCGGGAGGAGATTCAGGCAGAATCACGTTGAAAGGAACTGTACGAAACAGCGTTTTAAGCTTCAAAAATGTTAATTATGTTCCAGAATTGAAACACAATCTGTTGAGCATTTCTCAGATTTGTGATCGAGGGAATTCAGTTCACTTTACAAAGAAAGGATGTCATGTTCTTAAACCTGGAATTGTCATTCCAGAAGACTGGTTCTTAATGTCAGCAGAGAGACGAGGAAACGCTTATGTGATTGATATGAACAAGAAACCGTGTGAAGAAATTACTTGCCTATTTTCAAAGATTTCAGAACATGATGGTCTACTGTGGCATCTTCGTCTTAGGCATGTGAACATGAAGAATTTGAATCGACTAGCAAAAGGTCAATTAGTACGTGATCTTCCGATAAAAGATTTCATGTTAGTTGAAAGGTGTGTTGCTTGTGCAAAAGGAAAAGCTCATCGAAAACCTCATAAGACTAAACCAGCACCCTCGACGAAGGCCGTGCTTGAACTACTTCACATGGATCTTTTTGGTCCAGTGAATGTGTTGAGTATTGGCAAGAAAGCTTATTGTCTTGTAATTGTCGATGATTATTCTCGCTACACCTGGGTATATTTTCTCAGTCACAAGAATGAAACTGCAGTCTTGGTGAAACAATTTATCACTCTGGCTGAAAATCAAGCGAGTGCTAAGGTGAAGGTTATTCGATCTGATAATGGGACAGAATTCAAGAACGTTACTTTGGACACTTTCTGAACTGATAAGGGAATTGATCGTCAGTATAGTGCACCACGGACTCCTCAACAGAATGGAGTAGCTGAAAGAAGAAATCGTACTCTTATCGAGGCTGCACGAACTATGCTGGCTGACTCGAAGCTTCCTAGTTTCTTTTGGGCCGAAGCTGTTAGCACGGCTTGTTACGTCCAGAATCATGCTTTAGTAAACAAACGACATATGAAAACTCCATATGAGATTCTGGAAGGACGTAAACCTTCGGTCTCACACTTTCGCATCTTTGGTTGTCCATGTGTGTTACTACTTATGGACGCTAATGGAAAGTTTGAGGTCAAAGGGGACGAATGTTACTTTGTTGGATATGCTAAAGGGTCAGCCTATAGAGTATACAACAAGGTAACTAAAAAGGTCGTCGAGTCGTGCAACATTGAATGGCTCGAGGAAAATGCTACGGACGCTAGAGTTGGACCAGATTGGTTATATGATTATGCTGAATTGTTTAAGTCATTTAACATTTTGTCAAGTGATTTTTCAGATGCAGGTGTGTCTATTCCAAAACAACCTCTGTCTTTTGAGGATACTGAAGATGAAGAACAGACAGAAGGAAGTGTCAGACATCATACCATTGATCCGCCAGGAATGGTGTTTACGCAGCATACTACGTGTCAACAAACGTCCCATCAATCCCCTGAAGGTGCTTCAAATAGTGGTTCTGCATCTAATGGTTTCGGATCTGCACTATTTCCTGAACAAATTCCTGAAGATTGCATTATTACCACTCCATTCGTTCATAATACTGTAGCATCTAATGAGGGGGAGTCTAGCAACACCACCGCTGAAGACGAGACTGTACCTGACCTGGCAATACCCACAAGTGTTCAACGGAATCATCCTATAGAGAATGTGATTGGTCCTGTAAATGCAGGAGTTTTAACCAGGAGCCAATCAGGAACCATCAATACTTGTTTATATTCTTGCTATATTTCTCAAATCGAACCTAAAACTGTTGATATAGCTTTGCAGGAACCAGGCTGGGTAGATGCTATGCATGAAGAACTAAACCAGTTTGAGAAGCTTGGAGTATGGAAACTTGTCAAGTTGCCACAGGGAAAGCGCAAACTTGGAACTAGATGGGTTTTTCGAAACAAGCAAGATTCTGCAGGGGTTATTGTTCGAAATAAAGCAAGGCTGGTGGTTCAGGGATTTCGACAAATAGAAGGCTTGGATTATGATGAAGTATATGCTCCGGTTGCCCGACTTGAAGCCATCCGGATTTTCTTAGCTTACGCGTCATATATGGGGTTCACTGTGTATCAGATGGACGTCAAGACAGCATTTCTCTATGGGGATGTGAAGGAAGAAATTTTTGTTGAACAGCCACCAGGTTTCGTGCATCCAGATCATCCAGAATATGCCTACAAGCTAGATAAGGCATTGTATGGATTACACCAAGCGCCACGTGCTTGGTATGCCACACTAACTGAACATCTTCTGGCTCATGGGTATACACGTGGCACGATAGACCAGACTCTGTTTATCAAGAAGGTGGGCAAGGATCAGATCTTAGTTCAAATCTATGTTGATGATATTATTTTCGGATCTACAAGTGAGGAACTTTGCAAGGAGTTTGACAGAGTTATGAAAAAGAAATTTGAAATGAGTGCTCTTGGAGAAATGACTCTGTTTTTGGGTTTACAAGTCAAGCAGAATTCTCAAGGGATTCTTATCCATCAAGGGAAGTATGTGGATGACGTGCTAGCAAAATTTAAGTTTTCGGACGCAAAGCCTGCTGAAACACCAATGGCTGAGAGACCACTATTGACTGAAGATGAAGAAGGATCTTCTGTGGATCAACGTCAGTATAGGTCTATGATCGGATCGTTGATGTATCTGACAGCTAGTCGTCCAGATATTATGTTTGTTGTCTGCAACTGCGCAAGATATCAGGCTAATCCTAAAACTTCTCATCTTACTGTTGTTAAACGAATCTTTCGGTACCTTAAAGGCCGACCTAGGTTTGGTCTGTGGTATCCGAGGGATTCCAATTTTGACTTGTTTGCTTTTTCTGATAGCAATTTTGGAGGTACTGATAGTGACAGGAAATCTACATCAGCTGGATGTCAGTTTCTGGGTGACAGGCCCATTTCTTGGCAATGCAAGAAACAACAAACGGTGGCGATTTCTACAGCTGAAGCTGAGTATGTTGCCGCTTCTGCATCTTGCTCTCAAGTGGTGTGGATGCAACATCAATTGCAGGACTACGGTTTGACTTATCTCAACACTACTATTTACTGCGATAATGATGCTGCAATACAAATTGTTAGAAATCATGTTTTTCACTCCAAAACCAAGCACATAGACATCAAAGTTCATTTTATTCGAGATTGCTTCGACAGAGGTCTTATTACACTTGAGCAAATCGACACAGATGCAAATGCTGCCGATTTGTTCACCAAACCTGTCAGCAGCTCAAAATTCAAAGTGCTTGTGGATTTTCTGAAAATGATCCGCTTTACTGACTGAGCATGTTTTTGTTTTTCGTAGGTAAATTTGTTCATAAAGTTTTCTATTCTTAGGTAGTTTTTATTTATGCTCAAATTTAGGGGGAGAAATTTTGAAAAATACAAAAACATTAAAAAAATACAAAAAAATACAAAAAGAGGTGTGGCATGACTGGGAAATGAAATGAATTTTCACATCATGGTTAAGGGCTGACTCATGTAAAACCAGTATCGAAATAGTTTAACTCTAGTACTGATATGCTGGTAGGCTCTATTCTTATAACTAGAAACATTGACTGTTTTGTTAAGAACTAAATTAGTACATGACCTCAGAAAAGAAAATCACTTGGAATTAGCTCATTTCTATTTGAATGTCTGTATGTTGTCCTGATACACACAATTTTGGTCTGACTCTGAAATCTTCTCTGAAAAAGTCGTGTATCTCCTTTGCTGCATCCAGATATATGCTGACCTGGAGGTGCTAGGCAACGTCAGCTTCTGCTGCATCCAGATTCATGCTGACCTAGCTGTACGTTGTCGCTCTGTAGATCAATTATACACCCGAAAGAGGCCCTCAAGTGCCCAAAAGAAACCCTAGAAACCTATATCAAATTGAGAAAAACTCATTTGATCTGTATATTATACCATCTCTGCTTAAGATCTATACTGTTCTCTTCTCAATCTATTCCCAGTTAAGATTTCAGAGATCTGGATTGGACTTGTGAAATATGTGGTAGGGAAGCTACTTACATGATAGGGTGTGCTGTCTGTAATTCCGAGATTTGATTAGTATTTGTTTGGGTGTTCATTGTTAAGAAATCAAAACATGATAAAATTTGTTACAGGCAGTTATATGGAAAAGGTCTAGGAAGATGAGTTTAGGTGGACAAATATACTGGCAATCGTCTAGATCTTTCAGTAGTAGATCAGTGTTGATAAGTGAAGTCAAGCCCGAAACCTTGTGATTTGATCCCTGAGTATCTATGCAAATTTCCTTATTTATTTTTGTAAATAATATTTTATTATTTAATTTTTGTTTTTAGGTTTTTGTTTTGTAAATATTGCTCAGAAGGTTTAGCGGATAATTTTAAGTTAAATCTGAAATTAAAATTCTTATTAAAGGGTTTATGTTGAGGTATAAATGGTGAATCTGTTAAGCCCAATCTTTAAGTTTCAAGCCCAATCCGTTAAGTTTTGACCCAAAAGTCAAGGGCCCATGATCAAAGTTGAGGTATAAATGGCTGGTTTCGAGTCGAAACCTAATTTATCACTCGAAACCAAGCCTCATTCTCTCTCAAAAACTCCGGTGATCTTTGAAGATTCCGACTTGTCTCCGGTTACGACTCGCAATCTGTGGTTTCGACTCGTTGATAATCAAGGTATTATGATATTATTTTTTAAGTTTTTGCAGAAAATTATGAATGTTTGAAGAAGCTCCGATGAAGATTTGAAGATTCCGACTAGCAATCAAGAACTCTCCGATGAAGATTTGAAGATTCCGACTTGCAATCAAGAACTCTCCGATGAAGATTTGAAGATTCCGACTCGCAATCAAGAACACTAAGATGAAGTTCATATGATTGTGTGGTTGCGACTCAAACAACCCAAGGACTCGAGACCAGTGGTTGCGAGTCGCAATATCAAGATTGCGACTCATGGTTTCGACTCGAAGTCTATCAGTTGCGACTCATGGTTTCGACTTAGAGTCTATCAGTTGCGACTCATGGTTTCGACTCGGAGTCTATTAGTTGCGACTCATGGTTGCGACTCAATGACAAGTAGTCTCGACTCGAAACCTTTCGGTTTCGACTCATGGTCTCGAGTCAACAGTAACAATGTTATTTATTATTTATCTTATCTGAACACTGTTATGACAAAGGTTGGAGATTTTAATTAACTTGTGTTTTGTGCAGAAAATGGACTTAAAGTTTATATCTTCTCACAATCAAGTAGGATACTTGGCACCTCCACCAGAGAAATACAAGCAGTTGTACATGTCACTGATGAAAGGTCTAAATAACTGCCGAATTGCTCATGCTCTTGGTGAGAATCCGGTTGTTTATGAAGTGCTTATTCAAGATTTTTGGAAGAGTGCTAAAGTCGAAGTTGTTGAAGGAAAAGGAGCTATAGTTGCTGAAATTCAAAAGACGAAAGTTATAGTGACTGAGCAGATGATTAGAGAAGCGTTAAGATTTAATGATCAGGAAACAGATCCAATAGAACTTCCAGCTGGAACAGTGGAAGCAATTCTACCTCGTTTAAGCTACGAAGGGAAGTTTCCACCCTTGACAAAGAAGTTTGTGCATCCGTATTGGCGTCTATTGCTGCACATGTTTCTTTTGTGCATGACAGAAAATAGAGGGGGAACTGATCAGTTGAATACCACTCAGTCTGCCGCTTTGATATGTGTGATTACCAATGAGCCGTTCAACTATTCAAGATATATCTTGGAAGCGATGAAGAGAAATTCAATCGGACTTCGAAAGGATAAGTTTCTTATGTACCCGAGGTTTTTGCAGATGATTCTGAATGATCATTATCCAGAATTGAAGAGATCTGGTGATACGTTGGAATTAAAGCCTATGGGTCCATCATGTTTTGGTGCTCTTACTACAAAGAAAGGTACTGAAAAGAAGTTTGAAGGTTTGATTTCATTGGAGAAGTTTGGTCAGTTTGCAGAGACGGAAGATGTTAGTGCAAATCCAGTACTAGTACGACCCGTTTCAGTGCATAGTGTGCCTGCAAGTGCTATTGTTGCTGAGGAACATGATATTCTAAGGAGAGTTGAAGGTGAGCCTGAGACGGGGTGTATAACAATTAACTCTGACGATGAAGGTGTCGAGATTATGTGTGATTCCGATGATGATCAAGAACTTCCTCCTGAAGTTGATGCTGCTGTTTCTACTGAAGTTGATGCTGCTGTTTCTACTGTTGAACCAGTGATTACTGCTGAAAGCTTGGCGATGCTGTTAAAGTCCGTAACTGACAAGATGGGAAATCCTCCTTCCAATCTGTCAGTATTAACTGAAGAGCCTGTTGAAAGCCCAATGGATTCTGATTCCTTACCATTAAAAAGGAAAAGGAGAGATCCTAGACCTGGAATGTTTGTTGAACAAGAAAAGGATCAATCTGTGAATGTTGCTGATGATGACGAAGGTTTATATGACTTCGATTTTGAAACAAATGTTAGTGATACCACCACCACTGCTGAGAATATCTTTGAGTTTGATGTTGATACTCAAAGAGATGAGATAGATACGGAAAATGTTGAAGTTCAAAGGGATGATATAGATGTTACTACTGCTGAAGTTCTAGCTACAACTGTTGATACTGTGCCAATTGGTTTTTCTGATGTTGAAGTTC
Source organism: Helianthus tuberosus (assembly GCA_030545235.1). Lineage (NCBI taxonomy): Eukaryota > Viridiplantae > Streptophyta > Magnoliopsida > Asterales > Asteraceae > Helianthus > Helianthus tuberosus. Next base: position 41,546,159 of record CM060448.1, on the reverse strand, counting down.
ATAATGATGCTGGTCCTTCTGGAATTGTTCATGATGAACCTAGCAGTTCTAGTGGTAAAAGACCTGAAGAACCACTAAGAATGTCGTTTGATGATGATTCAAGTGATGAAGATGAGTTTATCAGCATGAGAGATATGAAGAAACGAATGGTTGTGCTTGAGCAAGATTCAATTCATAAAGATGCAAAGATTATCCAACTTGAAGATACTATTGTGAAGAAAGATCAACAGATTGAGCAACTTCAAGGAGATGTTAGTTTGTTGTTCAATATGGTTTATGATTTACGAGGGAAGTTGGAGAAGAAATTTGGACAAGAATTCTCTGATCCAACTGATGTTGAAAACAGAAGAAAAGCCTTTGCTAAAGATGATGCTGAAAGAAGTGCTGCAATGGAACAATATTTCAAGAGAGTTACAAATCCAGTGGCAGACAAAGAGAAGGCAGAAAGGATTAAAAAGAAAAGAGAGTTAGTGATTTTGAAGAACAAGAATTTGAATCCAGATGATGAGGATGCTCATGCAACTCATCATTTAATGGATGTTGGTGAAACTCTCTATGATAAAGTTGGTAATCGTTCTGGTGTAGTTAGCTGGGGATATGATCATGATCGTAAGAGATGGTGGATAAAGAGAAAAATCGGTCCTGTCGAGTGGTACAAGCATCCAGGCCAGTTTCAGTCTTTCACTAAGGTGGATTTGACAAATTTGTCTAATGCACCTTATGTGGATGATAAGCCTGGAGGTGCTGGATATATATATTTCGAGAGATTGAAAAGGGAGGTTCTTAAGGGTTTTCCTTCAATGCGTACGGCAGAGTCCATTGTTAAACCAGCTAAAGGAATTAGAGATCCTTACACAAATAAACGTATGAAGATTGTGCATTGGCCAGCTACTGATAAAGAAAAGACGATTCCTTTAGTGTGAAAGATCCCAAAAGGTGCGCAGAAGACATTACACTTTTGGGCATATGATGAACGTCTTGGGCAGGCGGTGATTGTTTGTGATGGAGAGACGAGTTATTGTTTGGTCGATCAGATTGACTTGCTAAATCTTGCTGCTGAAGATCTGGAAGTCTTGGCATGTAATCAGATCAGAGCTACAGAGAAATATGAAGAAATAGCTAAGGCTTGGACTGCTGCTGTAGCGTCTGTTCTACATATTCATAAGAAGGGATTTGGTGGTTATAAGGATAGTGCAAGTGGTGGTGATCAAGGCAATTGAAGTCAGAAGAACCTCCATGCATAAACCTAGGGGGAGATTGTTGGAACCTGAAGGTTTATTCATGTAGGTTAGTATAGTTTAAGGGTTGATTATGTACTTGTTTAGTTTACATGTTTTGGGTCGATTTTGTAAGGGTTGGGCTAGTCTACTTGGTGTCGCAATGGGCTTAGAGTTTAGCCCGGTTGTTTGGTATTTAAACAAATCTCAACATCATGGTTGGGGTTGTTCGTTAGTTTGGAGATTGCGACTCAAGAGAACCGAGTTTAGTGTGAAGTCTTGTATCAGTGTTTGCTTTGTCATTGAATGCAAGATTTCGGTTTGTGATTCACTTATTATTCTTATGTTGATTATTATTACTTGTTCTTGAATCGACTTGTGATTGTTTTCCGCACCTTCACAAGTTAAAGGTTGATATCATTGAAAGATCCTAACAGGTTTTACATAGCGTCCGCAATAAGTCTCGCAAGCTTGGATGCAATAAGTCTGATGAACTATGTTTTCTTTTTAATTGATCCGCCTGTGGATCCAACTTACATTCCGTTGTAATATTAAATATTACTTTTGAATCAGTTTGTAATATAATTATCTTTTGCTTCCGCTGTGCATTTATATATTGTGTTGTTTGTCTATGATGATACCGACTACGTCACTATACTCCCCACCGGGCCCACCGGTGACACGTGGAAAATAGGGGTGTGACAGGTTGGTATCAGAGCCAACATTGAGTGAATTAAACACTAGTCTTTTGTGTTTAATCTCAGTGACACAGTAGCACATTCCTTAACCTTCTGAGTCTAGACTTAACATAGGAATACTCTCAGCTCTATTCGGAGAATTATTGCTTTTAAATTCTATATATTTTAATACGTCGCCAAGCAAAGAAGCCATAATGGAAATTCTCCCCATTTGAAGCCTAGGGAAGGCCGAGCTTCGTACTGCGACCAGGATGAACGTGCAACCAAGGAGAAAGCATTCAGAAATAAAATGAAGAAGAAACTCATTTTGCTGAAGTTCGTTTCCTTAGTAAGTCCTTATTAGGGCATTTTTTTTTATCTTTCAGTCCCTTCGAGGACAATATCATTTCTTTTAAGTCCCTTTTAGGGCAATTCTGTACCTCTTTTTAAAATCATTGGAATGCTTTATCAAAATTTTATTTATTCAATATATATGAATATAATATATGAAATAAATTAAAATAACATTCCTTTTATAAGATCTACCATTATAATAAAATGGCAAAATCTAAAAAGGACAAGACCTAGCCTCGTGTCATTATTAAGACCCGGCCAAGATGGCAGTTCCTCAATTTAGGTTCAGATCCTTATTAACATCCCGAGTTAGGATTGTTCTGCGTTAATTATTAAAAAGGAATCTTAAGGGTAAACCTAGCCTATATGACGAGGCCAAGATGGTAGGACCTATTCAAGAGATTCAAATCCTTGTTAACATCTGTAATATGTTAACACTCCTGGCAGACGTGGTTCGATAAAATCGCATAAATCATCCTTATACTGGATTCTCCCGAAATCCTTTCTTATTTTGTGATTTAAACATCCATTAGGGATATAACGCCTACGGGCTATAATTAACGTCCTCTGAGATTAAAGACAGTCGTAGCCTACAACTCCCTGTCAAGAAAAGGCGTGAACACGTTCAAGCCTAAATACCTTGATTCTACAAAATCATGGTTTATAATTTAAAGTTGCCCTTGTGACTTGACTTTTTGTACTATAGTTATATTTTAATTAAATCCAGGATAATTATGATAAAATCCTGAATAAAAATAAATATCACTCCTTTCCTGCCAGTATGAATATTAAAAGAGAATCTTAAAAGGTTTGACCTAGCTTGAATGTCATTAAAGACCTAAGATGGTAAAATCTGTTTAAAAGAGATTCAGATCCTTATTAACACTTAAAAACGTGTTAACACTCCCGACAACAGTGATGCGATAAAATCACGCTTGTCGTCTTTATATTAGGAACTTCCAAACCCCTTTATTTAGCCTAAATGATCAATAGGAATCATGGCTAATAAACGTCGAACATGATGTACACATCTAAACATCCATCTGGGATGTATACCTACGGGCAAGATGTATACATGAAAAAGATAGTTTTATTTCATAACTTCTTGTCAAGACAATGAATTATGAAATTTTTCGATCCAAAGGAATCATTGATTATGTTTTAAAATTTCCCTAGTGACAAGGGATCTGTGCCATCGAAAAGTCCTTTGGAACAAGCCGTTGTGCTATATAAGATGTCAGTATGACATTGACAGTCGTGACTTATGTCCCCTGTCTAGTAAATATGAAGGATTACATTCCGTTTAAGCGCCAAAGGTGGATTTTTTAAAAACCTAGGCATAACATAATCAAATAAATTTAATACTATCTATTGGCCTATATGGTTAAATTGCACCATGGTTATTTAATCATCAAACTCGACAATTCACTATATAATTAAACCAATTTATTACTACTTGGTTTGTAGCCTTCAAAGCTTCACCATGGTTGACCCCTCTGAAGCTCACAATCGTCTAGTTGATCAGAATGATGTTGCAAGACTGAACTTAACAAGCACCGAGTTACAGGCTATGATAGGTACAGCCGTAAACAACGTTGTGGACCGTGTGTTGAAGGATCATAAGCGAAAGTGCGATGATACCCCAAATAAATGTTGTAAAAAGGGTAAGACCGGTTCAAACTATAACCAGTCCAAGCCAAAGGAGGCAAAACCCAAATGTAAAACCTGCAAGAAGAAGCACTTCGGAAAATGTTTCTATGAGCAGACCGGGGGATATGTCATCTGCAAGGAGATGGATCACAAGACCCATGAGTGCAAGGACTTGAAGGACGCCACATGCTATGATTGTGGCGAGAAGGGGCACATAAATACACGTTGCCCAAAGAAGGCAACTAAAGGGAAATGCACTCTGGAGACACAAGCTAGGCCTTGTGGGATTTGTAACAAGAAAGGGCACAAGACCTTGGAGTGCCAAGACATAAAGGACGCAACCTGCTATGGTTGCAATGAAATAGGGCACATCAAGACAAATTGCCCAAATAAAACCAAGAAGCCTGAGGAGTCTAAGAAGACCGAAGATGGAAGCTCCCAAGTGGATGCTCAAGAGACTATTCAGGATGACAATGTCACAACAGGCACTTTCTTTATCAATAACGCTCATGCTTGAGTATTATTTTATTCAGGTTCAGAAAAGTCTTTCATAGACAATAGATTTTGTAAATCAGTAAATCTGCCTGTTCAAACTCTAAGCGTTAAGTATAAAGTGGAATTTGGCCGATAGTACCTCAGAGACTGTTTCAGCAATATTCGATGGATGTTTAATGTCCATTAGAAATTTTTCCGTTGTCCTTGTTCCCATTAAAATAAAGGAATTCGATATAGTGATAGGAATGGATTGGTCATCTTAAAACCAAGCCCATATTGTGGGTGATGAGAAGAAAGTAGTTATCAAGACTCCTTAGGGTAAGCCTTTGACAATTCAAGGAGACATATGGTATGGATTGCCTATATATCTGCTGAATTTGGTAAATTAATACCAAAGCTTCGAGTATGGAAACTCAGAAAAGACAAACAGCAGTCGCAAGGCTAGAAAGGCGACAAATGTTAATGGTGCATCAAAGGTGAACCTCAGTGTTAATGGAATTAGCCTCCAAAACTATAATTAACGTAGCCGTTAGAAAGGCTATAAGAAAATTTATGAAAAGGTTCAAGAAGCCAAGTGATGTTTGCTCTTAAACACATGGCGCTGCTCATGAGAAGAGCTTTATTCATACTTCAAATGCGAAGAATAACCCAAATAAAATCATACATGGCAATGAGCCCATTCCTTTTAGGATGTACTTAAAAAGTACTTCGTCTCTTGGAAGTCAAGAGACTTCAATAGTTAAAAGGGGCCATTGATTGCAAGGAATTGTTGATAGAAATAGAAACCATTAGGTATATCAGTGGTTATGCTGGAAAGCACACGGTAAGGTGTGCGTCACAATCATTCGGTGGTAATACCCTTGATTAGTGAGGACACTAATGGAGTCCACAAGAAAGATCCCCTTATACAGTATGGGATGGTCCAAATTTTAAGGACCTTATTAGAAAAATCTGGTATCCGCTTTGCAAAATGGAAAAGATGGAATAAGAATTTTTCCGACTCCCCCATAAGAGCTATAAACTATCGGCAGTAGGTTGCAAACCTTGGTTCATTGGTTGAAATAGTGCTCTTATTCGGTTAACCTAGAACTTAAGCATAATGCACTATATATATCGATGATTTAGCATCGGCTATAAAAGGGAACTTAAGGGTTTCAAAACCTGCTCATTATAAATCCATTATGGACCTAACTCAGCTACTCATGTTATATAGATTAAGAAATAATCAGTCAAGGCCAAGCCTGCCCTACAATTTGTCAAAGATTTTATAGCCAAGTTTAAAAAGGTTTAAGAATGGAGGGGTTTAGCCCTCCTGATGTATGATTAGAGGCAGTTCACACTAATAATGACACTAGGTCAATCCCTTATTAAGATTTATTTGCTAAGAATTACATCTGGGTTCAGGTGCTGCTAAGTCTCTCATAAGATCTTAAGCTTAGCAAAATTTTAGAAATTTTCTCGTGAGAACCCTAGATAATAAGTGTAAGGTAAAAATTTCAGTGAAATCATAAGAACCCTTTTTCTTCTGTTCCCGTCAGAAACCTTCAATCGTAAAATTCTAGAAGTATCCTCTCTATAGAGGAAGTGCGTCAGCATATATGATTGATATCTCTTTGATCTCTATCGATTGCGAATACCAAATGGAATGACAAAAGCGCCACATGAGGATTGATGTATCTTAATAAGTCCCATAGATTGCTTCCATGCCTGATCAGTATGGAGGTTTAAGGCATGGGACCACAAAGATATTCCGATGGTCATATGGTACTAAAGTCAACTAATGGTATTCAAAGAAGATATCCAAAATGGAGTTGTCCAGGTAAATATCTTCGATTAAAGAATTCGTGGACTCGTAACATAAATGTGTCACCTATCTGACACAAATTATGATAGATGAATTGGAGCCTGAGATTTGGAAAACCTCTGTAACCTCCTTATAACTTGATTATCTTCTCCTAAGATTACCCTGTTTACCCCTGAAAGGCAGGTAGAATTAAGATTTATATCCCATTAGGGCTGTATCATTATGAAATCTCCAAGACTGCTAGTGCCATTATTGGAAGAATCAAAACCCTAATTAAATAAGTTTTGAAATAAAGAATTCATATAGCCTAACCCTATATTCTAAGAATTCGGTATTGTTAATTAAGAAAGACGGTTCATTTTGCTTATGCATTGATTACCGTAACCCAAATTAGGCAACAATTAAGAATTTCCATCAGCTGCCCAGGATCGTCGATTTATTCGACTAACGGCAAGGATTAGCTAATTCCTTAAGATTAGTTTTAAGCAATGGTTGGAATAACCATCTCACCATAAATTAAGTTTTTCTATAATAGTTGATATATAAGTATCAAGGCTGCTCTTTTGGAGACCTTGTATAGATGGAATGTTAAACATCTATTTAGTAGACAGAAGATTGGTAAGTCCAATTATCGGGTTCTGAAAGTTGCCTTGACGGGTAAGATCAAACAAACCCATAATCATCAGTAAGATGCCAGTATTCGGCAGAAAGTCAAGGATTAATAAGAATATCAACCCTCTTGAATTCCTGTTGAGGAAGAAGGTTCAACAAAAGATATCACCCTGGAAGGGTGTGCCAAATTGTTAATTATCAGACTAGTTGAACTCTGAATATATGGAATCATTCAAGGGAACCGAATGTACCAAGAGCAAATAGCTTATAAGCTACAACCTATTTACGGAGCTTGGCGGAGCTCGCAATACATTGCACACTAATGACTTAAGGCTGTGTTTTCACCAATAAGTCAAGAAGCATTATCACATATTGATATGCAGATTTATGATATGATGAGCAACCTATATCGATTAAGGATCGATAGGTTAAGAAGCTCCAAAAGGATACATGTACCAAATATAAAGGTTGCTTTGGGAGCTTGGAGAGACTCCAGATATGTTATAGAAGTTAAGTCCGTTATGTGACAAAAAGTACTTCCAACATTTTAGCAAATCTCGAGGTCGAGATTCCTTTTAAGGGGGTGAGGATGTAACACCTCGTAAAATCACATCCAATGATGTATTGACACGTGTAATAAACCCTAATGAAGTCAAACACTGAAATTTAGGGACTAATTTTTCGAAAAATCAAAAACTTTGATTTTGAAAGGACTGGAAGTGTTAACATACCTAAAATAAGTTTTTACGATGTTTATATTCACAAATGTGCCACTTGATGATTAAGTGTAGCCGTTTGCATAATTAATTGAAAGTTTGCGCAATAAAGGGATAAAAGCGTCAACATGTTAATTCTTACCTCTGAGTGACCTTTTAACAAACCGGGAGCTTCATAATATTTAATTATACTCTTGGGAATGCCAAATAATGGCCGTCTAAAGCTTTTATGCCTATAAGTAAAGTTACGCGCAACTTTGCAAGTTAGAGGGACTAAAAGTGTCAATATGTTTAATTATACCTCTGAATGACCTTTTAGCGAACCCGAAGCATCGTGATAATTAATAATACTTCCAAGAATGCCTAATAAGGATTAGGTGAGGCTTCAATGCTATTAAATGATGTGATGCGCAAGTTTGCACAATAGAGGGACCTAAAGCGTCAACTTTTGAATCTACGCCTTTCGGTGACCATCTAAGCGAACAAGAGCATAGTAACATTTAAATATATGCTTGGGAATGATTATTATGGGCCATGGAAGGCTTAGATATCATTAAATGACATTTCGCGCTACAATGCGCAATTAAAGGACTAATTGCGTCAAAACTGCAAAAGTAGGTCGAATCGTATGGTAACGGACCTTCTGGAATATGACCAGGAGTTAAACATACCCAATTTATCCTTCATATAACTTAGATATAGGCTTAGAGGTGTTTGGTGCGTAAAAATAAACTTTTATGTCATGCAGGGACTAAAAGTGTCAAAAAGTGCACAAGTTTGTATTTTTGCGCATATCTCGCATTCTGAATATCCCCAAACACCCAAAAATTTATGTAAGCATTAAAATATTTTATTTTAGTGATCGCCATGATAAAATTTCATTTGTCGCGTAATTTGGACCATTTTTCGCGTCCGTTCGTGTTTCGTCGTAATTAGACGAACAACGTGACCGTACGGCCAAACGGACCGACATCCGGCATATTTTTGAGCATGTTTCATGTCCCCTATGTTGAGGCATCATTTTAGAGCCTTGAAGATGGCTTAACGGGCTTTAAATGTGTTAGGAATGGCATTTATCATATGCAGGGACTGAAACTGTAAATTCAGCAAACTGTTTCTGATCTTAACAGCCTTCAAAAGTTGTTTTAGACCTGTAACCATCTGATTCAGAGGTCAGAGGGACTAAATATGACTTTTTATAAGATATACGGGTTTATAAAGGGCTGTTATATGCAGTTATGTACTCTCAGGGACTAAGGCGGTAACTTTTGAAAGTCAAAAGGATTAGAACCAGTTCAGGGACTGTTCTGAAAAGTTTAAAAGCTGAAAATGAAGGCAGGGACCGAAAGTGGCAAGCTGCCAAACTGTTTGTTGGTCTGCGCCAGCCACGCGGGCCGCGAAGCCCAAAGGGGCTGCCTACGCGGGCCGCCCAAACATGTACAGCAGCAGCAATTCAGTTAACAGTAGCAGCAACCTGTTTTTGCTGATTGTTTTACCATTTTTTTTAAAACCCAAAAACATCAAACTCAAACTTGGGACTTACCCACTGAATTGTAAAACCGGAATACACATGTTTCAATCCTATGAACTCCCTCAACACTTGTTGATCATCTAGCCACCTTCCAACCACTATATATAAAGATGGGTTTTGCTCAAGAACTCACAATTCATTCAATTCTGCTATCTCTCAATCCAAATGGGGATCCTAAGCATATTTGGAACCTCTATTCAGCCCAGAGGGACCATCGTAAGTGTCCTTTCATGCTTAGTTTAATTATTTAGCGTTTTAAACCGAAAAGCCAAGCATTATCGATAAACGCTTTGACTTTTAAACGGCTAAGCCATGGTTTGCAACGAACATGGCTACGTGACCGTAATTAGGTAGGTAATTAACCCTCAAAAGGGCGCCTCCTAATTACCACGTTTACTTAGTTTAATTGTCAGGTCAAATAAAAGTCAAACGGGTTAGTTTTAAATAAATACATAACTATTAATATAGAAGCCATAAAATCAGTTTTCTCATATTAATAACTTGGTAATTATTAATTGAACATGTCTAAGCATGTCCAACCCGACAATTCTAAGTATAGGCTCGGTTCGGAACCGAAAGTCACAAAAGTTGACTTTTGCTTTGACTTTCAGTTCTGACCCGATTTAGCTTAGTTTAGATATGCCTTAGGATTCCATTAGGACCATATTATAAGTTAGTATAACCCTCCGAGGTTATACAACTTGGTTCCATAGAAATCCTAGTTCATGCATGTTTCCGTTAAATGCCTAAATGTTGACCGTTATGCCCTTTTGACCTTAAAACGTGATTTTTGAAAATGTGAAAGAGTAGAAACCTTAGTTACTGATTTATAAAATTGTCCCTAAAATTTGACATCAGTTTGAGGTCTAGATTAGGAGTTATGCTCAATAGCGTAATTAGAAAGCCTTTTATTAATTAAACGGCGTAATTAGCGTATATCCTATCTAAACCCAATTTTTGATACCAAACTTTTTACCTACTGATATAAAATAATATTTTGAGATTTTTAAAGATTTTTATTTATTTTTAGGCTGAGCATAACATAGGGTTCTAGGCTTGATTCGGTAATTGCCGGTTTTGCCCTTTGGGCTATAAAATGAGTTTTACAAATCCTTTTGACCCCAAACCTTTTTCTACTGATCTAATATGATAAATAAAATATTTTGAGCCTTCTGGAATAATCAAAATATCAGCTTTCTATGCAAAACCCGGAAATGGCTCCAAATCGCCTTTTATTAAGCGTTTTTAACGCATAGTATGTATCGAAACTAGTTTAAATATATGAGGGTTGATGCCTATTGATATTTTCAGTAAATTTCTATATTTAACAGTAAGCAAAAGTTTTAAACTCAGATTCTCTGTTTTGCCCTTTTTAAGCCTATGTGGAATTACCAAAATGCCCCTACGGTGCATAGTATGGTTATAATTAATAAATTTCACATATATATGATACCCTACTGATATGACTTATTAAATTAAGTATAATTACTGATTTAATCAGACCTGTAACTCAGAATGATATTTAAACTCTCTTATAATCTTTAAAATGACCCAAAATACCCCTACGGGGCATAAATTGGTCTTAAACTCGTTTTGGGCATAATGGAATGTATCATACTGATATCACAACATATTTGGGGCATATTAACTTAGGAAACTTGTATATGACTCTTTTGGTTACTCGTTACGCACTTTTCGCGTTCGGATCGGCGTATGTAACTAGTTTGCATATATTAGCCGAAACGGGTCAAACCATATCGGTTTTGTCTCAAAATCCAGAATATGTTTAAGTTACCCATATTAAAACAAGCATGCAAGCTTGTCGGGTCAAAACCACATTCTAAGCCGATTTTCGCTTTATCATGCGTTTGAACCGTGTCTTCCTTTTGAAAACTAACCGGTCTAAGTCTAAGCTTAATTAAAGACCCGTTAGGATTCTAATAGGTTATTAAAAACCTTCGTTCCAGATTTAGGAGCCCAGTAAAAGCTATCTGTACTTGCTTGGTGGTATACGGGTGGGATTGAATTCATATTTAGCTCAGGTAAATACTTTTAACTTATTTTCCCTATACGGGCTTGGGGTACGGTATATAATATACCGCTTGGTCCGGCATTGAATTCTTTAATCGAATAGAGGTTAAATTTATTGATATGCTATGTTTTGAATGTGTTTTGTTTGCTTAAAGCCTTTGGGGGGTTAATGACCATGTCCCGGATATCCTTGGCATTATCTTACGAGATGGCCACGACCTGAGCACAGGGTGTAGGCGTACACCTGTCAGTGTATAACTCAATATTGTGGTGTGTCTATTAATCTTTAACCCGGTCTACGGATCGGGCTACTGAACGCATAAATAACATGTAAATCCCTTACAAGATTATCTTCATATAATTATCCCAAGTTATAAAATGTTTTGTGCTACGTGCATTCAAACAAATTTTCAAACCTTTTCAAAATGAGTCAGTTAAATTGTATTTACCAGTGTAAACTGACGCATTTTCCAAAAGGTTAAGTGCAGGTACTACTCGTACTAGGCTGGTTGTCTTCTAGCGTCCGCAATAAGTCTCGCAAGCTTGGATGCAATAAGTCTGATGAACTATGTTTTCTTTTTAATTGATCCGCCTGTGGATCCAACTTACATTCCGTTGTAATATTAAATATTACTTTTGAATCGGTTTGTAATATAATTATCTTTTGCTTCCGCTGTGCATTTATATATTGTGTTGTTTGTCTATGATGATACCAACTACGTCACTATACTCCCCACCGGGCCCACCGGTGACACGTGGAAAATAGGGGTGTGACACAAACACATGAACTCGCTCAACTTTTGTTGATGTTTTTCAAATTACCTGTATTTCGGGGAACTAAGTGGATCTGGCAGGTGTTGCATGTTTGTCAAGTTGCGTTATAAATAAAAGATGTCATCCAAGTCTTCAGAGTTTAGGAGATGTATCTTATTCCTGGACGGGATACATATTTCTAAACTCGGTTTTAGTTAAGGTCTTTTGTTGAGTCTTCGTGAACTCATTTAAATATGTTGTGGTTGTAACTTAAAGTTTGGTGTCGATGTTTCAGACAATTATGTTATGCTATCTTCAAACTTAATTAATGGATGAACATCTTATGCTTTTTATCATATAGCATTGTTATGATTGAATGCTATGGTATTAAGAAAGTCACACCAATGATCACGCTTCCGCAAAAGTCAAGGTGTGACAATTGAAATGGGTCGATATTATGATCCGAGCCAGGTACGCATGAATAAGCTATAGTTAAAAGTGCGATTTTGGTCAAATAATTAGTGAAAGCCCTTCGTCATAAAATGAGGGACTTAAATTGACCAAAAAGCCCTTGATGGATAAACCGGGCAAACGACCCTTATGGGTTGTTTAGAAATTTATATTATGATTATGAAATCCTTAAACACGTATAAAAGTAATAGGCATAAACTTTCATGGGTCAAATGCCTAAGAATGGGTCATTGCTTAAAATGACCAATCGAAGGGTAAAAAGTCGGGATAAGGGGTTCATTATGTTAAATCCACCACAAAAAAGTGTGGTGGAATATAAGTGGTTATTTAAATATGGGAATGTGAAGTGCAAAAAGAAAAGAACGAGTTTGATGATTACATGCTTAAAAGTCCTCTAAACGGGTCAAAAAAATGTTATAATTGAATTTCAAGCCGAGAGCTTGAAATCTAAAATTTTGTGAATTTAGATGTTGGGTTTTTACTCCATGAGATGGAGCATTAAATTACGAACGCGTAGGAAAAAGAATCGCGTAAAACGGACAAACGGATAAAAAGTTATGAAGGTTTTCGTATTAAAAACGGAAACAAGCAAAAACCTACAGCAGACCGTAAGCTACGGTCCTGGACCGTAGCCTACGGTTTGGAAATTCTGGTTGAAGTTTTAAAGGTGAACCGTAAGCTACGGTCTGAGAACCGTAGCCTACGGTCTACTTCTAACAAAAATCCTGATTTTGTTTATTTGATGGTTTTGAGCTTTCGGGTCCGTTTAGACGGGTTCTAGGGTCTCATATACTAACGTTTGTGATAAATTTACCATGTAGGTGTGTTTGAACTTAGGATGGGTGAAGATCAAGCGTCGAACATGAACCGAGCACACGTTAAATAAAGCTTCCGCGTTAAACCTTGTTTTGTTTTTGATAAAAGTGAATTATGTAAACACTTAGCACTATATTTTGAATACTTTAAACATGTATGAATGTTAACTTGACAAAGTTTTTGTAAAGTCAAATTTTTAGTATAAAATGCATATTTTAATGTTAAAATCGTGTTATTTAAAGATGGGTGTTACAGATGGAGTGACAGGGCACATGGAGAGGTGCAATGTCAGCTTTTTTAGTATATTCATATTTTAATTTTACTTCTTTCAAAACATAACAATAAAATATAGTAAATTAACCTTTCTTTAGGCTACTCGATGTGGAGGAGCCAAGTCCTTGGAGGATGCCCCTCTACGTCAGCGTCACGTCAACATCCAAGGAGGATGCCCCTTCAAGGATGGAATCAAAGAAATTGAGGATGGGCCTATATGTGTATATATATGTGTTGTATGTATATGTGTGTGTGAGAAGGGGGTGGAGCGTCTTGAGTGGCTTGAGCAAGACGAAGAGGACGCCTACGAAGCAGGGGAAATGGGAGGATGGGCCGGCGCCGGGCCTGGACATGGCAGGGACGTCCCCCACACCGAGTGCCCTTATATAAATTATAATATTGGGATGAATCAAATGGTAAGAGTATGAGCCGCATAATATAACTATGTATGACAATAAAAGCGAAATAAAATATTACAAACAGAAAAAGAAATAGTATTGTGGTACCTATGATGTGGTGTTAGGGCCTAAAACACTAAAGAGTACCAGAAAATTCTATTTTAATATTATTTATTATAGTGGCAATGGTTGACCCGAATTTTAATAAAATTTAATTTGAATCGTATTTAGTTTTGTAAGAAAAATTATATAAGTTTTTATGGTGGATACGGAGTCAGTCCGTTTTCAAAACATGTATTTAAAATTTGTAAAAAACTAATGCACGAAAATTATAATTATAAATCTATTTAAAAACTAATGGCTAGGAACCATAATATAAAGTTATTTAGTTAAAGACCTGTATTATTTATAGTGTAAGAAGTTAATTTGAAACTTCAAAATGTTGACGTAACGCAACAGTATAAATTGACGTTTTTGTTTTACGATTTTTCTCGATTTTATTTGTTGTTTGCTTTCTATTTATCATGATTTTACGACCTACGCCCCGCAGAGCGACCCAAAAACACAATGAAATCTTGTCGGTCACGGATCGCTAACGAACACGGGTCGTTGTTGTGTACGAACACGGGTCGTCAATCGAATCGGGATTACATGATTTAGGGTTTGATTGAACCACCAGACCACTGTAAGCGGCGGTGGAGGTGAAATGGTGTGACGCCATCGAACTTTCTTGATGGGGGTGATTTGCTGGTTGACTGGTGATCGCGAAATGGTTCGACAACGTGGGTGAATGTATTTGCTGTGGGATTGGTGGCGGTGTGAACCTGAGAGATTTAGAGCGGGAAAGAAAGAGGGGTGGGGTTACAAGAATATGATGGAATGGGTTAAACATTAAAAGTTTAAACCTAGATAGGAAGTCATCTTCCTCTTTTTTTAAACTGTGTTTTTAGCAATGAGAAAATAAAATCATTCAAAATCTTCCTTTTTTGAATTATTGTTTACCTTAAAAAATAAAAATAAAAATTAGATGATTGCATAACAAGCCTTAAAAACAAAAAACAAGTTGCTTTCCTTTTTTAATGGGTCAAATATACGCTCTTAACCTTTTAAGTTTTTTACTAACTTAATTTTCCTTCCATAACTTTCGTTCGCTAATATCGTTTTTGAAAAAGCTAATTTGTCGCGTTGCATATATAGGTTACATTGAATTCAATCAGATACATCTAAACGACGCTTTCCTATGATTAACGCATCACAAAACGTTTGGATTAATTCATTCGATGTTTGCAATGTACCCACGCCGCAACGTGCACGGGTCTCATTACTAGTTATATTGAAAACAATATTCATGAATCTTTTTTAATATAAATTGAAATATATATTTTTAGCTAAATATAAAGTGAAATACATGATATATATATTTTCTAAACATAAAATCAGTTAATTTTTCTTTACTAAATTCATTTTTACGAATTAGAAATAAATGGTTATAGGGTAACAAGGTATTGTTCTTTTTTGAAGTTGGTTTGAGTTTGTTGGATAGAACTTTGACTTGCCATATAACCGAAATCCATTTGATACGTGATAAACATCTCTACAGATTTAGTTAATGAATATGACACGGACCCAATCATTCTGTTCATGTTGGTAAACGTCGACCTTTTCGTCAGGTGATATGTTAGACTAGTAGTTTCAATAGCTTTTCACTTGAGAGATCAGTGATTCAATTTTTATTGTTATTAACAAATATCAATTTTCAATCAAGTTTTTGATGGGTCATGGTTTATTTTATATTGATCACTTATGAATACTACAAGAACCCAATCATTCTTGTTAGAGCATGTGTAATGAGGCGTTTTATAACGGGGAAGAAGGCCATGGCGCCCCTGAACACCATTACAGGGGGCGCTATGGGGGTGGAAAATCTTGGAGCCGCGATAGACATAGCGGTGTGAACATTTGCACCATCTTCCCCCACTCACACACGCATATATATACATACATATGTATGTATAATTGAAGGGGTTATATAACCCCCCTTTACCACTACACACTCTTGTGGTATAAAGCCCCTCTCTTACGCATTTCGTCACTTGTCGCATAACGCCCCCAAAGGGGTTTTATAACTACGCATGGCTTTAGAAGGATTATTCTTGGTACTTTATTTAGTCATCATAATCTTATTGGTACACTCTAAAATCTTATTCAGACACTCTTTTTCACTCTATTTCTCTTTTTTTCACTTTATTTCTCTGTATATTTGGCCTTTCAAAAAAAATTATAACTTTTTAAACCCATATGGTTTAACAAAAATCATCACTTTAATCCTAAAGTTTATTTTTCTTTTTGGTCCGTGGGACATTGTGTTTTACAATTCTATTGTTTGCTCCCTTTCCCACTCTGCCTCTCTTTCTCTATATATAAGGAGTTATGTTTATTTATTGGAATATAGGATTTTAATAATCCCAACAATTAACCGTTAGTTAGTTGGCAACGGTTCTAACTTAAAAAATAATCAGTGGTAGTCCCATATTTTCACATATTGTAAACCAACGGACCTTTACTAACAAAAAAAATAAGGAGACAAAAAGAAATTAATGTTTAGCTAGTAAGAGGGTGTTTTGGGTTGAGTTTTGAAGGAGATTTTTAGATTATTGAGTTTTGAAATCGTAAATAACCAGTTTTGAGTGTTTGGGTAAAAAAATTTAAAAAATTGATTATTTGCGTTTAGAATGTTACAAAACACAGTTTTCCAAAAGCAGCCCTCCCCCCTACTGCAACAAAACGCAGTTTTCCAAAAATTGATTATTTGCGTTTAGAAACGGATTTTCACTTGTTTATTATATATTTGTCAAACACTCAAATAGTTGATTATCTGATTATTGTGATATCAAGCAACATAATCAAATCCAAACACTATCTTTCAGCATCACGTTTTGTTACAATTAATTATCTGATTCTGATTATTCAAAACGTATAATCTATTTTCAAAACTCAACCTCAAACACCCTCTAAATGTCCATTGGTTTATAACATGTGAAAATGTGGGACCACCACTGAATATTTTTAAGTTGAGAGTATTGCCGGCCAACGGCTAAAAGTTGAGATTATTATAATCCATTATTCCTTATTTATTTAACCCATATGGTTTAACAAAAAATCATCACTTCAATCCTGAAGTTTTTTTTTTTTTTTTTTTTTTTTCATTTTTGTCCGTAGAACATTGTGGTTTACAAGTTTTTTATTCTCTCTCCCACTCTATCTATCTCTATATAAAAAAGATATGTTTATCATTTTTTAACCCATGTGGTTTTACAAAAATCATCACTTCAATCCTAAAGGTTTTTTTATTTTTATTTTTATTTTTTTTATCCGTGGAACATTGTGGTTTACAATAGTTTTTTTTTTCTTTTATGGGAGATTGTGGTTCACAATTTTTTGTGTGTGTTATTTTAGTTGAGCTCACTAATACCATTAGAAAGTTTTATTATCTTAAAGGTATTCCCCCATTTGGTTTTTGTATATCTAGGAAATGGTATACAGGGTTGTAACACGGGATTTGGGTTTAAAATTCAAAGTTTTCAATTGAGTTACTTAGGGTTAAATGAAAATTGAGTTTGTATAGACTAAAATTAAATAGGTTAATGGGTATAAAAATCATATTGTGTTGTAAATATTAGTGGGTTTTTAATATTATTATAGGCTTTTGCTTACAATAATTATATACAAAAATAAAAAAATTGGCCTCAGAAAAGTGGGACTTGGGCCACTCTCCCTTGCTAAGAGTCAACCCCAGTATCCCCCCCCCCCCCCACGCCACTTACACACACCACACGTCTTAGTGAACCTTTGGTCAAACTGAATGGCGTCATTGATAATTTAAATGTAAATATAGCCAATTAAAAACAAAATGCAATAACTAAGCGGGTCTAACTGTCAAAAGGGACCTAAAGTTTATTTAAATAACTTCAACCTTAAATTTATATTATACTATACAATATATCACAAGAAAATTTATATTGTACGTATGGGTAATCTTGATGTGTATCTTTTTTCCGTCACGTATCGTTGGCTCCGCCGCAACGCGCGGGTTTCCCACTAGTAGTAGAATACAATAAAAGTTCTATAAATTAATATTTAATAAATAAATAATCTCGATAAAATTAATAATTTGTCCAGTCCTAACTTGAGACCAGTACAAAATTGGAACCCAATCTATAAAGTATGATAATAACTTTTTTGAAATCCATGTGTATATATATATCGGTCCCGTCCCAATGAAATTATAAATTAATAATTACTAAAGTATTTTACAAATTCTAAGATTGTCCAGTAAAAAATAAATCTATAGACACTTATTTTTTTTGTTGAACTTTAAATCTATATTAAGTTCATATTTAAATCTCCTCATCGCATTTAAGAGTTGGTATATGACTACACATGGAAAAGATACGTGCATTGAAACTTGTTTTGTAAATTATTTTTTGGTACTATGAACAAACCTTTTGTATTAAAAAACAATGAACTTAACAAATCCATTTTTTTAAAAGCTTATTTTATTAAAACAAAGAAAAAAATACAAGCCAAAGGGCAACAACCCAATCATATATACATACTAGGTTATCACCCGGGAACTTCCTGTGTAGGAAAAATTAATTTACATTAATCAAATTATGTCGTTAAATAAAATAAAAAGACATGTTTTCAAAAGTTATACGTATAAAGAAACCATACCGATTGTTTCTATATCAATTTAAATTATGTAAATCGCAAGCTGAATCATTAAAAGAATACAATTGATAAGACCGGATGTGTGTTCCAATCTTCTAAATTCAATGTTTTTTTTAAGGGTCAAAATCGAGTCAAATTAACAATTCGGGTCGGGTAAAGTTAATCACATAATAAAAATACGATATAAACTCATACACATCAAACTAATTCTTTAGTTTACATTATTTAGAAAGGAAAGAAAAAATAAAAATGTGACCGATAGTGATGTAGTGCGTTAGTGCTCATGAATGTATGCTTCCAAGACATTCTTGTGCAACAAAGATCTTCACTATCTTTGATGTCCAGCTACGCATATTGTTACATAAATTAGTAATAAAGTAGAAGTACAATTTAAAAATAGTTGAGTACCTTTAAAGAAACAATTCAAAATGGAAATACAATTGAAAGGACCGAACAACGGATCAAGTCTTTGTTTTCTCCAAGGAAGCATGCCAATTGATAAATAACTTAGAGAATTGAGTCCTTGGTCCCTGGTTTCACCTCACATCCATGCCATCCCATTAACTGCATCATCTCTGTTGTATGTGCAACAAAAACTGTATCATCCAGAGTAATGTCGACCAACTAAGGTCGCGACTTTGGCAGCGAACATATAAAAATTATTTTTCTTCGTTTTGGATCTTACAAAGTAAAGTCGTCATCTAAGATGGCGACTTCAACTCTAAAGTCGCAATCCTAGACAGCGACTAACCCAAATTAGAAAGTCCAAAAAAAACACATCCATTTGTCATTGTGTGTTTTCACAAGAATCAACTTTTGAAAAGAGTGAGAACTAAAACTATATCCATTTTGGAAAAATAAATCAGAACAAATGAAGTTACCTTTATAACAACTCTCCTAAAATTTATTAAAACACCCCTATGTATATCCTAAAATACACCTGAATATGAAAAACAGGCCCGAAATAGCTTTATTTTACAAAAATTAAATACAAACAAGAATTATGGGGCGCTCGTGGGCCGCAACCCCCTTGGTTACATCTTTCGCGGGGCGCGACAAGCTGGCCACCAGGACGCACCCTGTGAGGCCACGTGTTCCCATCGTGTCAAGACTAGTGGTTGATGTAACAAGGCTAGAGCCTACCCTAGACTAGCTCACGGGTCGCGAAGGCTCTGCCTTCTGTTCTCGCGGGGCGTGAGGAAGTGCTCGATCAGACCTATAAATAGAAGCCATCGGCTTCAGTTTCCAAATCGTTCAAAACTTTTTAATCTCTCTCAAATTCTGAATATTAGATATAATTCCCGGGCATAATACCCACTAATTAGCGAAGCTCTGCCTCGTTGTTAGTATTATAACCCCCGGTTACGTATTAGTTACTCTACCCGATTGATCTAGAGCTCCGTAACGTATGTCTAGGCTCTGCCCGACTCAGTCGTTGGAGTTTTGTCTCAGGGGGAGGGTATAGCTAATGTAAATTTGGGTTATTATACTAACGCGTGTGCATTGTTTAAATTAATAGATTATAACCAGGAAGTCACAAGGAAATACCTAAATTAGCAATATGAGTAATTCCTCTTTTCACAAAACCTCAAATGTTTTAAATTACAATTCACAGTGATTGAGTATTTGTATTCTACAATTATCGTCGGTGTTGGGGTTTTGTATACATAACTTGTTACTACACTGTGTGTAGTAACATTACCACAAGTCTGGATTGACAGTACCGTGGGTGGTAATTAAAGTAGATATAAACAAATGTAATTGCTGGATTGCCCTCAATGCTGTAAAATGATAAAACCTGTTTTGATTAACCTGGGATTTACTTGCCAGTATTTCTTGCTGATAAAATGTTTTAAACGCGTTTCAGATAACAAAATGTGAGAGCCAAATAGAAGCCAGCTGGAGAGCATTGAAAGCTTGGAAAAGTGGTTATAAAAGTTACCTAAACAAAGAAGAAGTTTTATTTAAATAAATTAGGGTTTATCCCTAAAAATATGTTTGTAATGGAAACTTGGGTTTTTCCCATGTATTTACTATTATAAAAATGTGGTGTTTTACTCTGATAAAATATTTCCTAACTACGGTCCTGATGAAATTTCCACTGCCAAATAAACACCGATACCACCAGCTCTGCGAGCTCAAGGCCTCCTGCCTCCCGGCGCAGGGGTCGGGGGTTGCGACAGAAGGTGGTATCAGAGCTACAACCACTGATTTCAGCCACAGAAGTGTTCTGCTGACACCAAAATTTTATCCATTATGTTAGGAAATAATCTACGTGATTACGTGCATACCTGTATAATATTGTTTTGTGTTATTTGACAATTTGTTAGTTTACGGTATGAGTGAACTTCCTTCGGGGATGATACAGAAGAGGGGATCTTCATATCCGAAGAACCATTCCGTATGAAAAAGAGGGGATGGTTCAATTATCTAGTTCTCTTATAGATGAAGGAACTTCCTCCCAGCCTACTCCTTGGGGGTATTCAGCTGATACAGAAGAGGGGATCTTCATATTTAAGGCGCAATCCGAAGAACCATTCCGTATGAAAAAGAGGGGATGGTTCAGTCGGGGAGCACACGAGCGTAGGAAGCGAATGAGGAAATTACAGCAACAAAAGGCTTTAGCAGCAGCAAATAGGGAGAAGAATGCCCAGACCCAAGACATAATCTATAGGTGATTAGCCAACTTTCACATACTAGCTACCACTGCCGCAGACCCAAACTTAGACCAGATCATTGCACCACAGCCACTATCACTGTTCCCAACCCAACCCATGGAAATAGAACCTAACCCAGGAGACCAGATTCCCATACCCGCCATTGACCCAAACGAAATCCCTAGAATCCCATCACCAAATCCTCTAGCTTATGACCCATGGGAAAATGAACACAGGGATTATCGAGAACTCTACCCACAAGAGGAGCCCATACCAAACCCTATAGCACCATACCCCAACCTGACGTGAGGTCGAAGTCTCACTCAAATTTAATCCAAATTACAACTAGTAGATAGCAGTAAATGGGTATCGAACACAGGGAGTTTGTGGAATATGTGCTATCTCAATGTATGTCTAACTAACTAGATTAATCTAAATTGCAAGAAATGTAAATTTCAATGTTTGGGTTGATTGGTTTTAATTATCTAGAACTATTAAATTAGAATACAAATCAAAGTCAAGTTTTGTAACAGGATAAGAAGGTAGTGATCATCCCGAGTTTCAGGTTTTAAGTGACAACTAAAGTTCATGTTCAACTAGAAAGAACCACATAGACATGGCTCATGTAAGATCAATTATTTGTGATGAAAGGGAACTAAGTACTCGGATTCCTAGAACGCGAGGTTGTTACCCGATGATCAATCAACATATATCCAACCCTAATCCCTCCCATGATATCTCGGTTGCTAACTGTTATGGGTCATTTTCTGAGTATACATATCCTGACTAATATCCCGCATTTATTGTTTATTTGTGACCAGGATACTGGACGAGGATATTGCTAACATCTTGGGCGATATCCTAAGTTTGAGTGAATTAAACACGTGCAGGTTAATGGCTGTAAGTTACTAACGGTCATCAGGACTTCTTCTCCTCAAGACTAGGGCGTATTTGTTATGAGGAAGCCGTTGAACCCGAAAGACTTGGTCCTCAACGTTCAAGTGGAAATATTCGCTGGATCCCGGAAGTTTAGGATAGTTTGTTACATTATCTTTACTATAAATAGATGGGGGCGGATCAGTTTAAGGCACACAATTTACATTGACACTCTCGAACACTTTCACTCTCTTGCTCATTGCAAACACCACACTTGTATTCAAATTTCATTGTAACACATAGTCGATCCGCACCACATCCTACATTGTATCCTGATATTTGAAGTAATAAGAAGAACAAGGCAGCTGCGATTGTCAGCTCCCGAGGTTTTATGCCGGCGATCTAGATTGATCAAGGGCTTTCCTCGTACATCTCGTGTCGTTTACTTTACTTTTGCTCATAGTTTGATCATAGATACAACTCAATATCCTGAGCCGTATCCTGAATACTGATTTTCTAAATAACTTAACAAGCATATTTTCAATACACTTTTCACACATATTGCTAGCACACTACCTCACTTAACTAATTTGATCACTAAATTGCTTAGGTAATTTTTGACCAAAACAATTTGGCGCCCACCGTGGGGCAAGTGGTGCTCTCTTTACTAAATTTTTTTGTGAAATCGCTAATCGGCTTTCTATTTTCAAAACTTTTTGCCACATTGTCCATAATGGCCTCAAGATCAAACATGAGCTCCTCCACTGTGTCTGCTATGACTTCTGCTACTACCGGTTCGGTGCTTCCACCACCTCCTCCAAGGATGCCAGCCTCTTCACGACCTCATGATATTATCCCTACCCGCAGTGTTCAAGAATCTGCTCCTGTTTTAGCTTCTAACGATGAAATTTTAACCTTATTTGGAAGTGTACAGGAACAAATGAGGCAGCAACAGGAAACAAACCAAATGCTTTTAAGGGAAATACAACTCCTGAAGTCTGGCTCGAGCAGATCTGCTGAGGATATTGTCACTCCATTACATCCCAGAACGTTGAACTTCAGTTCAGCTGTGTATACTGAGGATAACAGGGGGAATATTGTGCCCAGCCTTCCTCAGAATCATACTCCTGAAATACCCTCCTCGGTCAGGATGTCAACCATGAGGAGCTCAGGATATGCTTCAGGATATGGGCAAAATCCTCCAACGGGTAATGTGTCAAATAATAATAATACTCATGCTACTAATAGTGGATCTTTGCAGGATACAGGTGTAACAACAGCACTTACTATGGAACTTCAGAAGTTGAAGGACATGATATCCAGTGTACCTGGGGTGGTCCAGCCGATCCCGGAAGTGTCCCAAGACAGCCATAAGATATCTCGTTTTGCATATCCTATCTGTGATGCTGAGATCCCAAAGAGATTTCAAACCCCCAACATGAAGCTTTACGACGGAACTACGGATCCTGAGGAGCATATTGCTCAGTATAGGGAAAGAATGGAGATTAACCCTATCCCTCCGGATCTCAAGGAAGCATGCTTGTGCAAGGGTTTTGGTTCAACCTTAACAGGATCAGCCTTGAAATGGCTCTTGAATGTTCCTCCGCATTCGATTACATCTTTTGCTCACTTAGTAAATTTATTTAATAGTCAGTTTTCTTGTAGTAGAAGCTTTGAAAAATTAACAAGTGATCTCTACAGGATAACACAGGGACCTCAAGAATCCCTTAGGGATTATGTGAACAAGTTCAGCCGGGAATCCCTGGACATTCCTCACCTCGATGTTGCAACAGCTGTGCAAGCTTTCAAGATGGGGCTGCAAAAAGATTCTCAATTTTATCAAGATCTTGTAATGAACCCATGCAGGAACTTGGATGAAGCTCGAAACAGGGCCCTAAGATATATTCGGTTGGAAGATGATAGGAAGATGCAAGAGAGAATGAACTCATCCAACACCTATGAGTCGACCAACAGGAAGTCTGAATCCTCATTCAAGCCATATCGGCCTAACCCATATGGTAGAAATGAAAATAAGAGAGTGAATGTTGTCGAAGATGAGGATCCTGAAGAGTATCCTGAGTTGTCTGAATATTGCTTTTCTGTTAACATTCCTGAATTGATGTATGCCATGCAGGGTCTAGGAGACAAGGCTAGGTGGCCTCGAAAGAGTCAACAGAAAGCTGACTGGAAAGATAAGTCAAAATGGTGTGCTTTCCACGAAGATTTCGGACATATGACTGAGGATTGCATTGCTCTAAGGAAAGAAATAAGCTATCTTCTAAGCAAGGGATATCTGAAAGATCTCTTAGGAAGAAAGAAGAATAAGGGTCAGGATACTGAGAAGGATCCTGAGCGAGCAGCATCACCTCCCGCGGATGCCAAGATAATCAACTTCATTTCAGGAGGATCCGACATTTGTGGGACTTCGTATTCGGCGGCAAAGAGACATGCAAAGGAAGCTAAGGCCGAAAGGGGAGACAAACCTGTCAGGATGACTACCCTCACAACTGACAAAGTGATCACTTTTGATGCTGATGACAGGGATACTGTCCAGGATCCTCACCATGATTCTCTGGTAATAACGTTATATGTGGCTAACCATTTTGTATGCAGGATATTGGTTGATAATGGCAGCTCCGTTAACATAATCCAACTAGAGACTCTAAAGAGAATGAATGTATCTCCAATGGATATCACTTCAAAGTCTACCGTGCTTGTTGGGTTCAGTGGAGAGGTTAGAAACACAGTGGGAGAGATAAAGTTGCCAGTATACGTTGAAGGAGTCAACTCGATACAACGTTTCTGTGTGATGGATTCTCTATCCTGCTATAACATCATACTGGGAAGACCGTGGATTCACGATATGAAGGCTGTGCCATCAACATATCACCAATGCATCAAGATACCTACCCCTTGGGGAGTTGTCAAAGTTGATAGTGATCAGCAGGAGGCGAAAGAATGCTACTCATCCTCGATGAAATCCTCAACCAAACCTAGTGCAGCATAGCAATTAAAGACGCGGGCCCAGGATATCGTGGAGGATCCAGAGCAGGATGTGAAGAAAATTATCCTGGACCAGGATAATCCCGATATTTCGGTGCTCGTAGGGACCAATATCCCTCAGGATATTGAAGAAAAATTAATTAACATTTTGAAATGCAGGATGTCAACGTTTGCATGGAAGCATGAGGATATGACAGGCATATCCAAAGACATTATCACTCACAAGCTTGGAATTGATAAATTATTCAAGCCTGTTCAGCAAAAAAGAAGGAAGTTTGCTCCTGAGCGGAATACGATTATCCAAGAGGAAGTTGAGAGATTATTGAAGTCCAGGATGATCAGAGAGGTTAAGTTCCCAAGGTGGCTAGCAAACGTGGTTGTGGTACAGAAGAAAAATGGGAAATGGAGAGTTTGTGTAGACTACACAGACTTGAACAAAGCTTGTCCTAAAGACCCATTTCCTCTTCCCCACATTGATGCAATGGTAGATGCCACTGCCGGGCATGAAATGCTGACCTTCATGGACGCATCCTCAGGATTTCAACAGATCCAAATGGAGCCTTCTGACCAGGAGGATACTGCCTTCATGACACCAACAGGTATTTATTGTTATACAGCTATGCCTTTTGGTTTGAAAAATGCAGGTGCAACATACCAAAGATTGGTAAACATGATGTTCAAAGACAAACTGGGGGACACCATGGAGGTGTACATCGACGATATGGTGGTAAAATCAAAGAAAGCTCAGGATCACCTCCAGGATATTAAAGGAGCGTTTCATATCCTGGATCAGTATAACATGAAGCTGAATCCTGCTAAGTGCCATTTTGGAGTGGGGGCAGGAAAATTTCTAGGATATATGGTGACCAAAAGAGGAATAGAAGCGAGCCCGGAGCAGATTAAAGCCATCTTGGATATTAAATCGCCCTCAAATATGAAGGATGTTCAACGATTAACGGGGCGAGTGGCAGCATTAAACAGATTTATCTCAAGATCCTCAGAGAAATGCAAGGAATTCTATGATATCCTCAAGAAGAATAAGAAATTTGAATGGGGAGCAAAGCATGAAGCAGCCTTGCAGGATTTGAAGTGATATCTCTCAACCGCACCTCTATTGATGAAGCCTGAAAATGGTGAACCACTATCCCTATACCTTGCTGTATCAGGGAATGCTGTAAGTGTCGTTCTTATAAAAGACCATGAAGGTCAGCAATATCCTGTTTATTATGTTAGTAAAAGTTTGTTAGATGCTGAAACTAGGTATTCTCATTTAGAAAAATTAATATTAGCTCTAGTCATGGCGTCGACAAAGCTTAGACATTATTTTGAGACACATAGGATACATGTTAAAACGAATTATCCTGTCAAAAATGTGCTTAGGAAACCAGAGATGTCAGGCAGGATGGCCAAGTGGTCCGTAAAGTTAAGTGCTTATGATTTAGTATATGAACCTAGAAATGCCATAAAGTCTCAAGCTTTAGCTGACTTTGTGGCTGATTTCAGTAGTGATATTCAGGATGAGGTAGACCTAGAAGTTCAACAGTTAGAAGAATCTTCAGGATCCTGGACATTATATACTGATGGTGCATCCAATATAAGAGGTGTAGGTTTAGGTATACTACTAAAATCGCCACAGGGGGACATATTACCCCAGGCTATTAGATGTGAATTTCCTGCTACTAATAATGAGGCAGAATATGAAGCTTTAATTGCGGGATTAGAATTGGCTAAGAGTATGAGTATCAAGAATTTGCGAATATATGTTGACTCTTTGTTAATTACTAACCATTTTAATGGATCCTATGCAGTCAAGGGTGAGAAATTAATCGAATACCTCGATATTCTCAAAAAATTAGCAGGATATTTCGATGTTTTTATACTTGAACAGGTACCAAGGGAGGATAATGCTGAAGCAGATGCCTTAGCAAATCTGGGATCATCGATCAGGATACCAGAAGGAACCCATATACCAATGTTACATGTCTTATATCCTGCAACGAATCCTCGGGATAAAGAAGTAGCGGGTATTTAGGATCCTGGAGCAGAGCATCCTGAAGAGGATCCTAAATCCTGGACGGCTCCAATCATGAGATATCTCAAAGAAGGACACATCCCTGGAAATGAAAATCCTAAGGCATTTAGGATGAAGGTATCACGATTCACTATTATAAATAATATTTTATACAAGAAATCTCTTGCAGGACCGTATTTGAGGTGCTTGGAGGATCCTGAAGCCAAAGAAGTACTTCAGGATATACATGAAGGGGATTGTGGTAACCATACTGGGGGCAGGTCGTTATTCTCAAAAGTATTAAGGACAGGATATTATTGGCCAACAATGAGAAAAGATGCCGCAGAATATGCTCGAAGATGTGACGCGTGTCAAAGACATAGTAACATACTGCATCAACCTGCTGAACCATTATATCCTATTGTTTCCCCTTGGCCATTTATGAAGTGGGGTATGGATAGAGTGGGAAAGCTACCAAAAGCTCCGGGAGGAAAAGTCTTTATGCTAGCAATGACGGATTATTTCTCTAAGTGGTTGAGGCTGAAGCATTTGTTCAAGTTAGAGACCAAGAAGTAGTATCCTTCATAAAGAGGAATATCCTGACCAGATTCGGAGTACCAGCCGAGATAATCTGTGACAATAGTTCTCAGTTTATAAGCAAAAGAACTACTGACTTTTGCAAGAGTTGGGGAATCAAAATGATAACATCTACTCCAGTACATCCTCAAGCGAATGGACAAGCAGAATCCTCAAACAAGATAATTGTCAATAACTTAAAGAAAAGGCTTGGGGCCAAAAAAGGAAGATGGGCAGAAGAATTACCCTTTGTTTTGTGGGCTGATAGGACAACGGTAAAGAATGCAACAGGCCAAACCCCATTTTCCTTGGTATTTGGAGCAGAAGCAATGATTCCAACGGAAATGACAATACCTACTGCAATATCTACCCTAAGTGATCCTGAGCAGAATCCTGGAGCCTTGAGTCAGGATTTAGACACTATAGATGAGAAGAGAGATGCGGCAAGGCTAAGGATGGCAGTATATCAACAGAGAATATCCAGGGCATATAACAAGAATATTAGGACCAGAAGATTTAAGGTTGGAGATTAGGTGTTAAGAAAGGCTTTTCAGAATACTACTAATCCTGCCGATGGCAAGTTAGCTCCAAAATGGGAAGGACCATACGAAGTTGAATCAGAAGCAGGAAAAGGAGCATACAGACTCAAGAATATGAGGGGGATATGCTACCGAGATCTTGGAATGCTATACACCTTAAGCTCTATTTCAAGTGAGTTTAGAATTTAATTTCTAACTCAGGATGGTATGAATTCTACCTTTTTTAAATATGTTTGGTTTAATTTGTAACCCAATACTGACTTAAGCATCGGAGGGGTGTTAGCCAAGCTAACACCCACCTTAGTGTAAGGATGTTTTGCAGTATATGCTTCGGGATATAGCTCCGGGATGCTCACTCAGGATATTTCGGAAGATTAGAGGATTGGCCCCCTCTCTCACGAACAAGGGATCCTGATCCCTTCACAGGTTTAAAGGTATTCACCTTTCTTCCGAATTGGGTTTAAACACCCTGCCTGGAGCGCAAGTTATTCAGGGATAGTTCAAGGTGGCGGGACCAGTCCATGTAAAAGTGGCTGACAATTTCGTTACTGTTGGCTATATCCTGAATCCTAAAGGTATATGAGGATTGATCACCCTCTCTCACGAAAGGGTATTTTCATACTCTCTAAGGTTTAAAGGTTTACGCCTTTCTAAGTCTTGGAGTTTATACACTCCCGCCTGTAGCGCATGAAAATTTGGGATTTTCCCCAGGATACAAGGGATTTATCTCCAGTACATCCTTGGGTTTTACCCTTGGGACGTAAAAAATTGCCTATACAATGTGTAACACCTCGAAAATTTACGTCCTATTATGTCTTGACACGTGTCATAGGTTTGAACGTGTGAAAGAATGTTCTTGAAGGACTAAAGTTGACAGACAGTGAAACTGTGTAAGTATAAGGGTTCAAAGTGTCAACAATGAATAAATACACTTTGCAATAACCCTACATAATGTTTATAACCTAAAACGAATAGATCACGGATCATACGAAGCGAATTGTGAAAGAAAGTGAGAGATTACAAACTACAGGGGTAAAATTGTGTCAACATGTTAAAGATATACCTCTGAGTGACCTTTTGACAAACCCGAAGCTTTGTAACGATTAATTATGCTCACTAGAATCTACCATAAAAATTTCACCAAGTTTCGTTATCGTATGAGCAAGTTGTGATAAAATTCGTGTGCAAGGGTTAGAATCGTCAACGTGGAAATTTAGGGCTTTTCGGGTGATCACAAAGTTACCCGAGGACTTGACAAAGTGGGTATAGGTCTTAAAGCCCCAAATATTAAATATCAAAGCTTCTTATGAAAGATTGGACTTGAAAACGACCTTTCGGGGGACTAGGGACCAAAGTGCAAACAAGAAAAACAAGTTAACCTGATCAGGGGGCCCAAGCGGCCCGCATCAGGATCAACAAAACTCAAAGCGGGCCGCCTGAGACCTACAGATGCAGAAAACAACCTGCTGCATGGGCAGGTGTCTGTTTTGCTCATCTAACCGACTTATATTGATGGTTTTTGATTCTATGGGCTGGTATACACTAGTATACAACTTATAAAAGCCATATACATTCATCATTGATCATTCTACACCCATTTGGAATCAAAAACGAAAGATCAAAGTCCTTGTCAAAAGTCTCGGGTTCAACATATAATCACATATCAACTTCTGGACATCAAAGGAGCATACGGGTCATTCACAAGACTTCCATATCATCCATTAGACGTGTGTAAGTGCCTTCGATCCTTCTAAATTCAATTATGCTTCGTTTATGGCCTAGAAATCAAACCGTCGTAACTACGGTTTGACTTGGCGATAAAACACAAACGGTCCAGAGATTTGTCGAAACGAAAGTTGTTACGAGTTGGTAATTATATGAGTATTAAACCCCTAAAAGGTCACTCACTGATTTGAATCCTAACCATGTTGTTTGTCGAGTCAAAGGCTTTCCGAAAAAGTCAACAGAAACCTTAATCGCATATTTAATGATACGGAAGGCGTGTAACCTGTTTTATCAGTCGTATAACTTAAAAATAAGTATAATAACTTGTCTACGTTTGTTTGATTCGACAACTTTATGTTTTGAACCGATTCGGAACCGAGAGACGCAAAAGTTTGACTTTTGCTTTGACCTCAGTTCTGACCCGATTCTTATAGGTTTAGACATGCCTTAAGGTTCCTTTAGGACCTAGTTACATGTGTGTATAACCCTCTGCGTTTATACCACTTAAATCCCTAATCGTCCGATGTTTCCGTTAATCGCCTAAATATTGACCGTAATGCCCTTATGACCATAAAACGAGATTTTGGGAAAAGTGGAAATGCCATAATCTTAGTTACTGATTATTATGCATGTCCCGAAAATTTCACGTTAATCGGAGGTCTAGATTAGGACTTATGCTTAATGACGTAATTATAGCGATTCTTAATAAATAAATGACGTCATTAGCGTAAAGCCTATCTAAACCCAATTTTTGACACCAAACCTTTTACCAACTGATGTAATATAATATTTTGGGATTTTTGAAGATTTTTAATTATTTTTAAACTGATCAAAAGCTTGGATTAGCGCCTTAATTCGGTTAATACCGAATATACCCTTTTCGGCCATAAAATGAGTTTTACAAATCCTTTTAACGCCAATCCAATTGCTACTGATTTTAAATATTAAATAGAGTGTTTTGAACCTATTTTACTGATCAAGAAACTCAGAATCGTATTTTAAACCGTATGTCGCTTAAAACGGCTTTATACGCGTATTTAACGCATAGTTTGGGTTTAAAACTATTTTGACATATAAGACTTATAACCAAATGTTATAACCTGTTTAAATAAGCCATTTTACTGATGTAATCAGACCCGGTTCACGGAAACCTAATTAAACCCTTTTATAATCTTTAAAATGACCAAAATACCCCTACGGGGCATATTAAGTGATTAAACTCGTTTTGGGCATCATGGGTGATATCCTACTGATATCACGACTTATTTAAGGTGTGTTAACTTAGGAAACCTGTTTAGGACTCTTACGGATACCCGTTACGCTTCACGCGCGTTCGGTTTGGTTTATGTAACTAGTTTACATAAATTAGCCGAAACGGGTCAAACCTTATCGGTTTTATCTCAAAATCCGGAATGTGTATCGTATACCCATATTAAACAAGTCTTCAAACTTGTCGGGTCTAAATCACATTCTATCCGGTCTTCGCTTAATCGTGCGTACGAACCGTATCTTTAAAACTAACCGGTCTAAGCGTAAGCTTAACTAAAGACCCGTTAGGATTCTAATAGGTTATTATAAACCTTCGTTCCAGATTAGGAGAACCAGTAAAAGATACTTGCACTCGCTGATTTTGAACTATACTTACTCAGGTAAATACTTTTAACTTATTTTCCCTATACGGGCTTGGGGTACGGTATATAAAATACCGCTTGGTCGGGACGTTGAATCTTTGATTGAATAAATGATAATGAAAGTATTGAGACGTCTCGTTTAATATTGTTTTGTTTGCTTAAAGCCTTTGGGGGGTTAATGACCGTGTCCCGGATATCCCTGGCATCATTTTACGAAATGGCCACGACCTCAGCACTCAGGTGTAGGCGTACACCTGTTAGTGTCTCATAAATAAAGTGGTGTGTTAATTGATCTTTAACCCGGCTCGACCCGGGCTACTGAACGCATAAGGAACATGTAAATCCATACAAGTATTATATATGTAAATAATTATCCCAAGTTATAAAATATTATTTGTGCCTTGTGCCTTAAATGCATTTTCTTAAACTCTTTTCAAAATGAGTCGGTTGATTGTATTTACCAGTGTAAACTGACGTATTTTCTTAAAAGGTTAAGTGCAGGTACTACGCGAAATAGGCTGGCTTGTCTCCTAGCATCCACATTAAGTCTCGCCAGCTTGGATGTCATAACTGTTGAACATTTGTTTCCTTTTTAAACTTGATCTACCTGTGGATTTATATTCGACTATTTGTGATACTTAATATTACAATATCGTTGGTTGAATTAAATCTATACTTTGCTTCCGCTGTGCATTTAAATATTGTGTTGTTTGACTATTATGTTGCCAACCACGTCACGATACTCCCCTACCGGGCCCACCGGTGACACGTGGAAATTCGGGGTGTGACACAATGGAAACTGACATTCAGAAGATTTCTAAAGTATTTGGAGACATTGTACACAGGGGACATTCCTACCAAGGTGGTGATGTAAAGTTAAAAGGATAAGGCTCGGAACTAATGCACTAAGTATCTCGCACAGGGGACATCTTCATTGAAGAAGTTGCAAAGACATTGAGGCTTGGTAATAGGGTTATACACTACTCCGGGTATGATCTTTCCTTTGTAAACATCGTCTAAGTTTTTAGTAACACTATATTTTATAAAAGGTTAAGTATCCTGATATATTCTCAAAGTCCTTTTCAGGATATTTGATTAAGGTGTTTGAAACTAGTATTAGTTTGGAACTTTGATCATTTAAGTATTATCGAAAACTGGTTTTGGAAAAAATAGATTGTTTTTCAAAAGCTTTCTACAAAGTTGAACGAGCATTTGGGAGTCCTATCTAATAAAAAAGTTTTTGTAATATATTGCTGAGTATAATGATCAGGATATTTTCATAAGATAACAAGATAAAATTTTTACAAAGCTAAGAGTTACATTAAGTAATGCAAGGCAATAACAAACAAATCAAAAGATAGTTATATTATTAACAAGTCAAAAGTTGTGCTTTTGGTTTCACCTTAAACCAAGGCCCATCCGCCAAAAGCACAATTAGTTTTTACCATACTTGTGTAACGGTTGCAGGATATATCTCAAAACAGGACCTGTCCACCTACAACCGTTACCACATTCAAAACAAGTTATACTAATTGATGACCAAGGGCTTCATCCTAAAACCTAGGACCCATCCACCTTTGGTCATCACATTGTTCTAATGCAGGGAATATAAATTGTTTGAAGTCAGGAAAAGTAAATTGTTTACATAACCACAACCATGAAACTTAAAAGTGGGCTCCGGCCATGGCACGTATATCCATCATCGCCCACTTCACCGCTTAAGAAGCGGTACCTTCTTGATCAACAGCTTCCTTCCCAGCATCTGCACCAGCATCGGCCTCAGGATTCTTCTCGGCATCACCATCGTCAGCATTGGCCACTTCCTCTGTCGCCTTAGAAGGCTCTTCACCAGCATGCTTTGCAGGATGAGCAACGGGATGACCTCCAAGATCCTTTAGTTTCGCCTCCCAAGTCTTTATGTTCCAGGAGGGGCATTCGAAGCCCAAATCCCTGGCTTCGTAAGCCATCCTTATCCTGGCTTGGAGAAGAGAGACGACCACGGATGCTTTGAGGCTGTCCCGATAGGAACTCATATTCTGCTGGTACTGGAGAAGGGCAGCATCTAGTTTGGCTTGGGCATCCTCATTGGCTTTGTGGAGGGTAGCTTGGTGTTCCTGGATCATGGCCTTATATTTGTCTTCGTAATGCTGGGATTTGGCAGCTGCAATGGTTCCTTGGTCGGCTATGGTGGCTTCAGCTTTCTCCAGCTTGATCTCCAACATCTTGTTAAGCCCGCAGGCGTCTTCATACAAGTGCATAAGACGGTCCAAACCCTATCGATAAAGACACAGGTATCGATGTAAAAATAAGCAGGATAAGGACTAACATACTTGTGCAGGATATTGAAAGGAAAATTTTACCTGTTTGAGGAATGAGGTGGCTTCGTTAAACCCATGGTTCTCGAGAGAGAATGTTTCAGAAACAGTTGGAGAATCCGACTCCTTTCTCTT
Source organism: Helianthus tuberosus (assembly GCA_030545235.1). NCBI lineage: Eukaryota > Viridiplantae > Streptophyta > Magnoliopsida > Asterales > Asteraceae > Helianthus > Helianthus tuberosus. The sequence goes on along the minus strand of CM060448.1, from coordinate 41,512,162 downwards.
CCGAGAACTGGATGCTCGGGTCCTAGATGCCGGAGGGGCTTTAGGAGCAGAAATGGTCCTTGAAGAGGTAGGTTTTGGTGTAGCAGACGGCTTTGGCTTGGATTCCTGTTTGATGGGTGCGAGGCTGGAGTAGCAATCCAACTCGTCAAGTTGGAAACCTTCAAGGTTGACAACTGGTACTGCACAAGGGAAGATATTCTTAAACTCATCATACTTTTGAAAAGTAATTAATTTAAAATATATGCTGAGAATGTGCTTACCAGACATTTCTGAGCTTGATTTCTGGCTTGAATCTGTAAGAGACAGGGAGAAAGTTCTTTCACTGGCAGGAAGTCGGTAGATTTCCTTGATCTTGGATTCGGATTCTGCACTGGGAGGCACTAAATCTCTGAAATTCGCTGCATAAAAACATCAAGATATAAGTCTGGGATACAGTTTGAAGATATAATTGGGGATATTTCTAAAACCCTAAATCCTACCCTTGGTTAACCATTTAACCGGTAGATCGAAACCCTTATCAATAGAGTCTCTTTTTACGAAAAAGAATTTTCGTCGCCATCGATCCTCGTTCTTGGTGGCTTTAAGAACCAGAGGGTTCTTGGAGGTAGAAAACAGGAGAAAACGGTGATTGCCGTGGGATCTCAACCGGTATGCTATAGGGAGGTCCTCAACAAGTAGGTCAGGAAAATGAAGAGATTTGATTTGATCCAGCACTATTAAAACTCGCCAAACCATTGGCAAAATCTGGGCATAGCTAAGGCCGGTGAGTTCGAAAAAGCGAGAGATAAAGGGTGGAAATGGGTACCGGAGTCCAAGAGAGAAGGGGTAGGCGAAGAAACAAATCCACTCATCGGATATCGCGTCTGATCGGGCTTCCCGATCAAAAGGGCGAAAGACTGTTCCGGTGGGGAAGGCGCCGGAATCTTTAAGAGCAGCGATGTCGGCGTTGTTGAAGCAGCAGATCTCCTTTGCTGGATCAACAATGAAATTTTGACTTACGAGGCTTGAGGCCGGTCTATCCGATTGGGATCTTGTTCGTGATGCCATGAAAGGTGTTGAGCAAACTGAAAGAAATTCAAGAAAGAAGGATAGAGGATAGAGAGAAAAGTGATTACCTGAAAATCGCTTGAAGAAAGATAAAAAGAAGCGGAAATGATTTGGCTAAATATAGGCTGAATATAGGGGGGTAAAGAGTAAATGTTGCATTGAAAATGGCACACTGTCATTTCAACCATCGTTTCATTTTAATAGCCTCGATCGATGAGAAAAGGTTTTGAAATATATCCGTTGGATTGGTATACCAACCGATATATTTGGGGACAATTGTTATGGGTCATTTTCTAAGTATACATATCCTGACTAATATCCTGCTTTTTATTGTTTATTTGTGACCAGGATACTGGACGAGGATATTGCTAACATCTTGGGCGATATCCTAAGTTTGAGTGAATTAAACACGTGCAGGTTAACGGCTGTAAGTTACTAACGGTCATCAGGACTTCTTCTCCTCAAGACTCGGACATATTTGTTATGAGGAAGCCATTGAACCCGAAAGACTTGGTCCTCAACGTTCAAGTGGGAATATTCGCTGGATCCCGGAAGTTTAGGATAGTTTGTTACATTATCTTTACTATAAATAGATGGGGGCGGATCAGTTTAAGGCACACAATTTACACTGACACTCTCGAACACTTTCACTCTCTTGCTCATTGCAAACACCACACTTGTATTCAAATTTCATTGTAACACATAGTCGATCCGCACCACATCCTGCACTGTATCCTGATATTTGAAGTAATAAGAAGAACAAGGCAGCTGCGATTGTCAGCTCCCGAGGTTTTATGCCGGCGATCTAGATTGATCAAGGGCTTTCCTTGTACATCTCGTGTCGTTTACTTTACTTTTGCTCATAGTTTGATCATAGATACAGCTCAATATCCTGAGCCGTATCCTGAATACTGATTTTCTAAATAACTTAACAAGAATATTTTCAATACACTTTTCACACATATTGCTAGCACACTACCTCACTTAACTAATTTGATCACTAAATTGCTTAGGTAATTTTTGACCAAAACACTAACGGCACCAAGAACGTATGGTTTAGAACTATGATCAACACACATTAACAATTTACAAATAATCACTCAAACACCATAATAAACTAAACAACACATGCAAAGTCTATTATTCCAGAAATTAAAGAACAAAACATAAGTGTCACGAGCAAACCTTACATTCGGGATGATCACCAACGAGATTAGCCGCGCATAGTGTGGTGAGTCATCATTACATCAATTATATTGTTCATATGAATTAAAACAACAAATCCAATGTTAGAATCTTCCAAAATCCACACAAGAACACCTATTTTCGCCTCCAAGGACTGCTCAAAACGGTTGGGCATGATTGGATTTGAAAAGACACAATAAAACATCATAAAATAGGGCAGTTACACATTTTTCGCTAGCCTCCACTGTAAGCTACGGTGGCTTGGAATGGCTTACGGTTGGTCTCTACTGCCTTACGGTGGAAGAAAAATGTTGGGGGATACCGTAATTTACGGTATCTACCGTAAGCTACGGTAGCCTTCAACATGCAATTTTGTTTTCTTCATAACTTTTTCGTTTCAACTCCGTTTTCTTCACCGTTTTCGCCTACGTTCTCGTAATTTCGTCCTCTATCATGTTATCTTCTTAATTCTTCCATACCAGTAATTGATTTTTTTCATTTATTCTCCGTCTTTCAATCTCCAATACAGTTGTGCCTATTCGAAGCTTCATTTCCACACTTTTAAGCCCCAAATGTACCTGAAACACAAGCAACCATAGTTATCTAACTCTAGACAATTACCCTATTAAATGTGGGATATTAATATCGTTTATACCACTTAAGGGTTGTCCTACGGACTACCCGTCACATCCCCACACTTAACCGTTGCTTGCCCCCAAGCAACTCATTTAAACAAACCACAATTTACTCAAGCGATCAAACACAAACCAAGCAACCAAATGTCCTCATTTACTAACGTTTTCTTAAAGCCGCGCATAACACACCCCTCACAATAACTCTCCCCTTGGTGGCAAGTAATAACTAGCAAAGATAGGCTAGATCCCACTCAAAGCAAACGGGTAAGTGAACAATAATATGCTTGTATTCAAATCGGTCTTTCGCCTAAATAATTTGCTAAACTTGCACGTGAATCAAAGGGACTTAGAGGTTGTAACGTGGCTAGGCAAATGGGTAGGAAATGGAAATATATATGCAAAGTAGCTAACAATTCAACCCGGTCTTTTATTTCTAACTAAGCAAAACATAAACAACTATATACAATACATCAATCTCTTTTTCTCTTTTTTTTTCATTGCTTTTTCTCTTGTTTTTTTCTTTTCATTTTTTTTCATTTTCTTTTTTTAACAAACAATTGAAACATCACATAACAGACATAATAATATAAAATGCTAATACTACTAGACCGGGTCGAATACGAAGTAAATTTTTAAGGAATTAGGCACGGGTTAACAAACGATCGGCTTAAAGCTCAAAATTGGCTTCTAAAAGTCCAAACCCCCGCCCCTCTCGCTACCATGCTCATATATATAATTTATGAGGTCCAACCCCCTAAATCCCACACTCGCACTCACCAACACGAGGCTACCTAATTGCCCTAATCATTTTCACATGCATATCAAGCTAAGGCCTCAAACCGCATTCAAGCACAAGTTCTAATGCACCACCACCCATTGCTACTCTCATCAAGAAAAAAAAATGTATTCTAATAAATTCAAGTAGTGGCTCAAACTCTCACAAAAAAAAAGGTATACGGGGTTGCCGGTGTGTTATGCGGTTTCAATACTTTAAGTTTTCAAATTTAGACCAATTTTTTCTTGATTACAAAATTTTTCAAAAATTTCCCCCATCCCCACACTTGGGATACATTGACCCCAATGTATGGCTTTGAAGGGAAAGATCGCTCCAAACACACCAAACTCTTTTTTTTTAATTTAAAAACAAACGAACTAACTACCAGTATTTCAAAGCTAAATAACATAACAAGACTAAGGAAATAGTACATTGACCTGGTGAAGTTTGACACAATAGATGTTGTAGATAATCTGACTTCCTATCACCACCTTCACACAAATATCCGCACATCTTCCCCACACTTGAATGTCGCCATGGCCCGGAAACATAGAAAGATAAAAATAGCAAGATCAATATAAAACCCCGGGTTGCCTCCCAAGCAGCGCTAAGTTTTGAGTCTTCAGCCAGACCGCGCCACCCCCATTTATGGTGGCTCAAAGAATCAGTTCCTATCACCTCCCCCACTATAGCTTGTCATTGGTTGAAATGCATCCAACAAATGTCCATTCGGTGGATAGTCAACTACATACCTGCTCGAACCCTCATACTGCTTTTCACACCCCGGTGGTTTGTTTGTTTTTATTTTTTGATGCACACTTTTCATATGGTCACTAGACTCTCTACCCTTCTCTTCAATAGATTCATAACTAATCTCCCTAGTATGAACATTAAAGTACAACTTACGGTTCTTTTCGATCATAGTAATGATCCCGTCTCTACAATTGATTTGAGCATTTGCTGTATAAAGAAACGGTCGACCTAAAATTACCCTTTGTTGTGATGCCAGTTTGGTAGAAACATAATCTAAGACCAGAAAATCCACCGGATAGTCGAATTCTCCCAACTGAATCATAACATTCTTAACCATTCCCCGTGGACGCCTCCAACTTTCATCCGCCAAGCTCACCATGGTGTCTATATCTTGAAGCGGACCAAAGTCATACATATCGTATAGATCGCCTGGTAGCACACTCATGCTCGCCCCGTAGTCCAACAATGCTTGAGGAATTTTTAATTTTCCCACTCGAATAGGCACGAGTAGTGCTCCATGCTCTTTGTCCGTTTCAACCTCGGCATCCCTTCCTATACCTGCACTCACTTGATAAGAAGAAGTTAGAAATGTTTCATTAAATTCACTATTAGGAACGGTACTTACCACATTGATATTAACACTTTTAATGTGTTTGGGATTTGTCACCGTGTTACGTTGTAGTTGGCCTTTTCCTTTCTTCAAGATTTCCACTTCACTTGCAAGTTGACCCATTTGAGTGGTCAAATATTGGATAGCTTTATCACGGATTTCATCTTTTGCATGCGAACATCATCCATTTGATTTCTTCGTTGCATCTCTAGTTGCATTGCCTTGAGCATCTCCATAACTTCATTTCCACCCGAAGAACTTTGACCCAAAGACCCACTTTGATCATTAAACGGTTGGCGTGGAACAAAGTTACCTTGACTTCCTTGAAAATTTGGGTTGGCTTGGTTGGATGGGTTCCCATATCAAAAATTCGGGTGGTTTCGTAACCCGGGGTGGTAAGTATTTGAATTCATGTTGTAATTTCTACCACCCCCACCTTGACCTTGCAATGCATGAACCTCCTCATATTGCCCTTCCACTCCTTGGCAATTTTCAGCTGCATGCCCCAATTCGTTGCAAAGTGTACAAACATCGTAGATTTGATTAGTGGTTTGTACATTTGCATCTTCAGCTACATGCACTTGAGTTCGGGTAATGGCCGGTCGTGCTCTCCTTGATGATTGAGCCTTCCTTTTCGATGTGACCGCCATTTGTTCCAAGAATTGCCAATCATCTTGCTCATAATTGGTACCGAATGTACCATTCGTGATAGACATTAAATCACGAGCATCCTCGGAACATAAACCCTCATGAAAAGCATTTAATAATTCCAAAGCTCAATGCCATGGTGAGGACAATTTTTAATCATCATATTAAACCTCTCGAACGCCTCGTGAAACATTTCACCCGACTATTGTTGGAAGCTTCTTAAACTACGTCGTGCATCATTAGTCTTTTGAGCCGTGAAGAACTCTTCCAAAAACCTTTGTTGCATTTCAGCCCATGTATAAATCGAAGCCGATAGCAAAGTGTAAAACCATCTCTTCGCCTTATCTTCCAAAGAAAATTAAAATAACACCAATTTAACATCGTCGGATGAAAACCCTTGACCACCAATAGTGTTACAAATAGAATCATATGCCTCCAAATGAAAGTAGGGTTCTTCCGATGCTAACCCTTGTACTTAGGTAAACTTTGAAGTGCATTGGTCCTAACCTCAAACGTTCTTCCATCCGGGTGATGCGGAATCACTACCGGAGAAGGGTTATTAGTGATAACGGGTCGGAAATGAGGCTCAATTCCCCGTTCATGGTGATGTCTTCTTGGTACACCCAAAGGCACTCTTGGACGTGGTGGACCCATTGGTCTTTGCACTTGTGGTCTTGGAGGCTTGAATTGTTGAAGAGGTGGTTGAAACCTTGGCCCCACATATTGTTGTTGTTGAACTTGTCTTTGAATCGGTGGACCTTGTGGTGGCAATTGTTGGGGGATAATTTGTTGAACCACTTGTTGTTGAGGAACTCTACTATACCCTTGCATCCCTTGACTCTGGCCATGAACATACGTGTACTCTCCTTGCTCTCCATCTCCACCATACATATACCCCTCATCTTCATATCCCCCAAATTCTTCGTCATACCCATCATCAAACCCATCTTGTCTTGCACCCGAAGTTTGCACAAACGGAAAAGATGAATATTGGAAACCCGATTGGTTCGGTGATCGGTATGTAGAAGTAGTATGAATGATAGTTGAACTTGGCGGTATTGGGTAGGTAGAGGATGATTGACCGGAAGCTGGAAAAAAGTATGAAAATGGTGGAACCATTGAGGAAGGGTTATAGGTGGGGGTAGGTTCAACTTGGGTAGTAATAGGTGATGTGGTGTTAGTTGCACTAACTTCATGTGGTGGAGTAGGATTAGTAGTGGAATTTGGAATGGTGGTATTTGGTGAAGGTTGTGTTGATGTAGGAATGAAGGATGATGTTGTTTGACCCGTAATGGGTGGTACTTGTGTCTCTTCCATGGTGTTTCTTGGTGTAATGGGTGAAGTGGGTGAACCAATGATTTTGTTTTCTCGTACCAAAACTCGGTTTTACCGCAAAGTTCTTTCAATTTCCAGATCAAACGATAGTGGTCATGACTTGTGAGAGCCCCAAGTATGCATACACCTGTAGTACCTGCACACTAAACACAACCAGCGTAAACCCGAAAATAACAAACAAAAGCTACTAAATTAACACACGTTGCGCACTACTCCCCGGCAACGGTGCCAAAATTTGACGTGAGGTCGAAGTCTCACTCAAATTTAATCCAAATTACAACTAGTAGATAGCAGTAAATGGGTATCGAACACAGGGAGTTTGTGGAATATTTGCTATCTCAATGTATGTCTAACTAACTAGATTAATCTAAATTGCAAGAAATGTAAATTTCAATGTTTGGGTTGATTGGTTTTAATTATCTACAACTACTAAATTAGAATACAAATCAAAGTCAAGTTTTGTAACAGGATAAGAGGGTAGTGATCATCCCGAGTTTCAGGTTTTAAGTGACAACTAATGTTCATGTTCAACTGGAAAGAACCACATAGACATGGTTCATGTAAGATCAATTATTTGTGATGAAAGGGAACTAAGTACTCGGATTCCTAGAACGCAAGGTTGTTACCCGAAGATCAATCAACATATATCCAACCCTAATCCCTCCCATGATATCTCGATTGCTAACGGCACCAAGAACGTATGGTTTAGAACTATGATCAACACACATTAACAATTTACAAATAATCACTCAAACACCATAATAAACCAAACAACACATGCAAAGTCTATTATTCCAGAAATTAAAGAATAAAACATAAGTGTCACGAGCAAACCTTACATTCGGGATGATCACCAACGAGATTAGCCACGCATAGTGTGGTGAATCATCATTACATCAATTATATGTTTCATAGGAATTAAAACAACAAACCCAATGTTAGAATCTTCCAAAATCCACACAAGAACACCTATTTTCGCCTCTAAGGACAGCTCAAAACGGTTGGGCATGATTGGATTTGAAAAGACACAATAAAACATCATAAAATAGGGCAGTTACACATTTCTCGCTGGCCTCCACCGTAAGCTACGGTGGCCACCGTAGCTTACGGTGGCTTGGAATGGCTTACGGTGGGTCTCTACTGCCTTACGGTGGAAGAAAAATGTTGTGGGCTACCGTAATTTACGGGAGCTACCGTAAGCTACGGTAGCCTTCAGCATGCAATTTGGTTTTCTTCATAACTTTTTCGTTTCAACTCCGTTTTCTTCACCGTTTTCGCCTACGTTCTCGTAATTTCGTCCTCTATCATGTTATCTTCTTAATTCTTCCAAACCAATAATTGATTTTTTCATTTATTCTCCGTCTTTCAATCTCCAATCTAGTCGTGCTTATTCGAAGCTTCATTTCCACACTTTTAAGCCCCAAATGTACCTGAAACACAAGCAACCATAGTTATCTAATTCTAGACAATTTCCCAATTAAATGTGGGATTTTAATATCGTTTATACCACTTAAGGGTTGTCCTACGGACTACTCGTCACAACCCTGACCCTCTAGATCCATATTGGGATGCCGATCAATATGTTCGAGAAATACTAGAAAACCCATACCCATATGGAGAACCCGTACCACAGTACCCTGACCCAATACCCGCACCACCACCACCCATGAGTACCGAAAACGTGCAGTAACTAAGCACTTTTGGTGAGGAGTTAGTGGATGAAGGAGAAAGAATACGGCAAATAGGGGAAAGGCTCGTTAGGAAGTACGACGATCGAAATATGCAGTACTGGATGAACCCCTAGTAATAATATAGGGGAAGGATCCACTAAAAAGTGGATTTTGCCTAAGTAGCTAAGAAGGATTGTGATGATGACATGTGGCACTCCTAATAAGTAGGAATAAAGGGCATTTTGGTCCTTATAAATAGGAGTGAAAATGACATGTGACACCCCTTTTGTTTTTTAAAAATACAACAAAAAAAATCTAGTACAAAAAAATCTAGTACAAAAAAATATAGCACAAAAAATCTAGTACAAAAAATATAGCACAAAAAATGTAGTACAAAAAAATATAGCACAAAAAAATCTAGTACAAAAAATATAGCACGAAAAAATTTAGCAAAAAAATGTAGTACAAAAAAATGTAGTACAAAAAAATCTAGCACAAAAAATTGAGAAAAAAAAATTAAGATAAAAAAATTCAGCACAAAAAATTTAGTACAAAAATATAGTTCAAAAATTCAGCACAAAAAATGTTATACAACATAGAAATACAACACATTTTCGTGGGTTTTTTAAGTCTTCATATTTTATATAGCAATATGGTACTCAAATTAAAGATAAAAAGACGCTCGATTTTACGGTGAAATTTTTATGAAAAAATAATGTCGTATAAAAAAGTTATGAACATTTAAAAAATGGGGGTGAAATATGCATGTGCTTTGCATGTGGAGAGAGAAAGTCCATAAATAGGATTTTCCCAAGATACCCTTGCACTCCTCCTTTCTCCTACACTTTTATCTTAACCATTGATTTGAAAAATGAATGGTTAAGATTTATTCTCATCCTACTTAGGCAAAATAAACTTTTTATTTGATCTTACCCCTATATATATATATGTGTGTGTGTGTGTGTGTGTGTAGTTTGAAATAAAAAAATTTTAAAATAGATAACCTAAACACTTACTGATGTATAACTAGTAGTGTATTTTAAATTCCAGTTGTAGCTTGTAATATATAAATATATGAAATAGAGTAAATGTCGCAATGCACGACGATTTTGATCAACATGTTTGTTTGTGTGATTGTTCGCATTAAATCTTGTTCTGTGATTTTAATACTTGGTAAATGTTTAGAATCTAGATGGACAACGAAGTGAATCAGGAAAACCCGAATAACGATAATAACTGGAACCAATTAGATAATAGTGCCATCCAACACATAGTAACACAAGGGATTATAGACACTATGTCATATATTATCAAAACAGTTAAGGAAGCAGAAAATAATAAAACTAACAGTGGAAGTAAAAGACCACCTACTGAACCCAGTGACAGCGTAAACAATAGACCATTACTTCAATTGCCTATTCCCAAAAGAAGAAGAACCATGTCATATGGTTGTTCTTACAAAGAATTCTGGTCTTGTAAACCAATGGAATTCTTGGGCAATGAAGGGGCCATTGCAGCTCTACGTTGGATAGAAAAGATTGAGGCAGTCTTAAAAATAAGCAAGTGTGCAGAGGAAGATAAAATCATGTTTGCTTCCAATCTTTTTAAGAATGCAGTTCTAGAATGGTGGAACACTATTCTCCAGTCTAGGGGGAGTGACAAAGTTTACAAAATGGAATAGATTGAGGTTAAGAACATGGTTGAAAGAAAATTCTGTCATCCCAATGAAAAAGAACAAATAGCTAATAAATTCTTAAACCTTAGAATGACTGGAGTAGACTGTAAGGGTTACACTACCATATTCTTCGAATATGCTAGAATAGTGCCAACTCTAGCCTCACCAGAACCAGTAATAATCTCCCGTTACATTTGGGGATTAATCAGTGAGATTAGACATGTAGTCAAGGCAGCTAGATCACAAACCATAGAAGAAGCAGTAGAACTAGCAAATACCTTGACTGATGAATTAGTATGTACCCAATAAGAAAACCAGAGGAAGAACCTAGTCCAAAAGCTTGCCCAGGAATTTCGCTACGGTAATTCCAACCGTGGGAAAAACATAGGTTCTACTTCTGCACCTTACTGTAAGTCCTGCAAGAAAAAGCATTCAGGGAGATGTTCTACATACTCCAATTTCTGCAAATACCGGGACACAAGGAAGAAGACTGTAGGAAGAAACCCAGTAATGAAGTATGCTTCAATTGTGGAGAAAAGGGGCATATTAAGCCGAACTGTCCGAAACTAGCTCCAGCCATAAACAACAAGACTACTAAGAATGTTAGAGCATTTGTTCTGACTGCAGAAGAAGCAAAGATGATTCTGGATGTGATTGCCGGTACGTTTTTAGTTAATGATGTTTTTGCTAAAGTATTATTTGACTCTGGTGCAAACCAAAGTTTTATTAATACTTCATTTTGCAAACTTTTTAATCAACCATTAACTAAACTTCAACAAGAATGTCTAGTAGAGATGATAAGTGGAGAATCCATTAAGATTAATGAAATCTTGCAGGGAGCAAGAATAGGAATTTTAAAACATAATTTTATTGCTAGCCTTTACCCAATGAATCTGGCTGGATTTGATATTGTGTTAGGAATGGATTGGTTAGTAGCCAATAAAGCCAGTATTCTATGTGATCAAAAGTCAATACAAGTAAATTCACCAAAAGGTGAAAAGATCACAATTAAAGGAGACAAGCCATCTCGATCCACAAAATTCATCTCTGTGATGAAAACAGCTAGCTATGCAAGAAAAGGATCACTAGTGTATATGATTTCCATAATCACTAACACTAAAGGAAAGGAATTGAAGATATTCCCGTAGTATCTCAATTCTCATATTTTCTCCCAGAAGAGCTACCGGGACTACTGCCGAACAGGGAAGTCGAATTCAGAATTCACCTACTACCAGACGCGGCACCAATTGCCAAGGCACCTTACCGTTTAGCACCAGCAGAGATGCAACAACTAAAGAAATAGTTGGATGAACTTCTGGAGAAATGATTCATACAGCCCAGTTCATCGCCATGGGGAGCACCAATCTTGTTTGTCAAGAAAAAAGACGGATCAATGCGTATGTGCATTGATTACCGAGAATTAAACAAGGTTACTATTAAAAATCGGTACCCATTACCGAGAATCGATGATCTGTTTGATCAACTGCAAGGAGCTCGATTCTTTTCTAAGATCGATTTACGTTCAGGATATCATCAACTGAAAGTACAGGAAGAGGACATTCCTAAAACCGCTTTTAGGACAAGGTATGCTCATTATGAATTTATCGTCATGCCATTTGGTCTAACCAATGCCCCAGCCGCATTTATGGACATGATGAACAGAATATGTAAACCATATCTGGATAAATTCATAATTGTCTTTATAGATTATATTCTCATTTACTCTAAGAGTAAAGAGGAACATGCAGCACATCTGCATGCACTCCTTACATTATTGAGAAAGGAAAAGCTATACGTAAAATTTTAAAAATGTGAGTTTTGGTTAGAAGAAGTGCAATTTCTTGGACATTTAGTTAATCATGAAGGAATTCATGTGGATCCCACAAAGATCGAGGCAATTACTAAATGGAAAGTCCCTGAGTGACCAACGGAAGTAAGAAGTTTTCTTGGATTAGCAGGGTATTATAGACGGTTTATCCGAGATTTTTCTAGAATAACTATTCCTTTAACAAAACTGACCTGTAAATCAGTTAAGTTTGAATGGGGACCAAAACAAGAAGAAACCTTTAGAATTCTTAAGCAAAGACTAACCAACGCACCCATATTAGCGTTACCAGAAGGAACTGAAGACTTTATAGTCTATTGTGACGCGTCTAAATTAGGTTATGGATGTGTGTTGATGCAACGTCAAAAGGTTATAGCCTATGCCTCTAGACAACTTAAGAATCATGAAGAAAATTATACAACCCATGATTTAGAATTAGGAGCCATAATTTTTGCCCTTAAGATTTGGAGACATTATCTTTATGGTAGTAAGTTTACCATTTTCACCGATCATAAGAGTTTAAGATATGTTTTTGGGAAAAAGGAGTTAAATATGAGACAAAGACGCTGGATGAAAATACTTAGTGATTACGATTGTAGTATCCAGTATCATGCAGGAAAGGCTAATGTAGTAGCCGATGCTTTGAGTCGAAAATATCATGAAAAATCCAGAAAAGTACGTTCTCTCAAATTAAATCTGCAGATAGATTTAAATGAACAGATTAGAGAAGTACAAGAATCAGTAATCAAGGATGATACTGAAAAATTAAAAGGAATGATTAAGGAATTAGAACTAGGAACAGATGGAATTTGGAGTTTTCATAAGAAAAGAATTTGGATACCCAAACGAGGAAACCTACGCCACCGAAATTTAGAAAAAGCCCATAACTCTAAATATACGATACATCCTAGAAGTGATAAAATGTATCAAGACTTAAGAAAGAATTTCTGGTGGATAGGAATGAAAAAGGATGTAGCAGCTTATGTTGCCAAGTGTCTAACATGTTCCCAAGTTAAAGCTGAACATCAGAAACCTTCAGGTTTATTGCAGCAACTAGAAATGCCCATATAGAAATGGGAATTGTTAACAATGGATTTCATTACCAAATTACCTAACACACGAAAAGGTAACGATACAATCTGGGTGATTGTAGATAGATTAACCAAGTCTTCTCATTTCTTACCGATGAAGGAACTTTCAGTATGGAACAGTTAGCCAAGTTATACGTAAATGAAATAGTTTCATTACATGGAATTCCTTTATCTATTGTGTCTGATAGAGATAGCAGTTTTACTTCTCATTTTTGGACTAGTTTCCAAAAAGCAATGGGAACCAAGTTAAATCTAAGCACAGCTTATCATCCTCAAACGGATGGACAAAGCGAAAGGACAATTCAGACGATGGAAGATATGCTTAGAGCTTGTGTAATTGATTTCGGAGGAAATTGGGATGATCACCTACCATTAATCGATTTTTCTTATAATAACAGCTATCACACCAGTATCAATGCTGCACCATTTGAAGCACTTTATGGATGAAAGTGCCGAACTCCAGTCTGTTGGGCCGAAATTGGAGAAAAGCAACTGTCTGGACCAGAGATATTACAAGAAACAACGAACAAGATTATTCAAGTCAAGGAAAGACTAAAAGCAGCACGCAATCGACAAAAGAGTTATGCTGATAACCAGCGAAAAGCCATTAGAGTTCCAAGTAGGAGATAAGATATTATTAAAAGTTTCTCCATGGAAAGGAGTAGTTAGATTCATAAAGAGGGGAAAGCTAAGCCCCAGCTATTTTGGACCTTTTGAGATTATTAAAAGAATAGGACCCATAGCTTACTAGCTACAACTGGCAGATGAAATGGCAGGAATACATGATGTATTTCATGTATGTTATCTCAAAAAGTGCTTAGACGATGAATCGTTAATGGTACCTCTTATGGACATAGAGGTAAATGAAAAACTCAAGTTTGTAGAAAGACCCCTACAGATTGAAGACAGAAAGATCAAGAATCTCAAGCACAAGATATTAGTTCTAGTCAAAGTGAAATGGGATTCCAAGAGAGGACCAGAATACACTTGGGAGCTTGAATCAGAGATGCAGTGGAAATATCCACACCTGTTCCAGTAGACCTCGAGGACGAGTTCTAAAACAAGGTGGGGAGGATATGACAACACTCCTATAATTTATTAAAACACCCCAATATATCCTAAAATACACCCCGAATAAGAAAAACGGGCCCGAAATACCTTTATTTTACACGAATTAAATAAAAACAAGAATTATGGGGCGCTCGAGGGCCGCGACCCTCTTGGTTACATCTGTCGCGGGGCACGACATGCTGGCCACCAGGACGCACCCTGTGAGGCCACGTGTCCCCATCATGTCAAGACTAGTGGTCGATGCAGCACGGCTAGGGCCTACCCTAGACTAGCTCGTAGGTCGCGAAGGCTTTGCCTTCTTTTCTCGCGGGGCACGACGAAGTGCTCAATTAGACCTATAAATAAAAGCCATCGGCTTCAGTTTCCAAATCGTTTAAAACTTTTAAATCTCTCTCAAATTCTGAATATTAGAAATAATTCCTGGGCATAATACCCACTAATTAGCGAAGCTCTGCCTCGTTGTAAGTATTATAACGCCCGGTTACGTATTAGTTACTCTGCTCGATTGATCTAGAGCTCCGTAACGCATGTCTAGGCTCTGCCCGACTCAGTCGTTGGAGTTCTATCTCGGGGGGGGGGTATAGCTAATGTAAATTTGGGTTATTATACTAACGCGTGTGCATTGTTTAAATTAATAGATTATAACCAGAAAGTCACAAGGAAATACCTAAATTAGCAATGTGAGTAATTCCTCTTTTCACAAAATGTTTTCACAAAACCTCAAATGTTTTAAATTCCAATTCACAGTGATTGAGTATTTGTATTCTACAATTATCGTCGGTATGTTGGGGTTTTGTATACATAACTTGTTACTACACTGTGAGTAGTAACATTACCACAAGTCAGGATTGACAGTACCGTGGGTGGTAATTAAAGTAGATATAAACAAATGTAATTGCTGGATTGCCCTCAATGCTGTAAAATGATAAAACCTGTTTTGATTAACCTGGGATTTACTCGCCAGTATTTCTTGCTGATAAAATGTTTTTAAACGCGTTTCAGGTAACAAAATGTGAGAGCCAAATAGAAGCCAGCTGGAGAGCACTGAAGGCTTGGAAAAGTGGCTGTAAAAGTTATCTAAATAAAGAAGAAGTTTTATATAAATAAACTAGGGTTTATCCCTAAAACATGTTTGTAATGGAAACTTGGGATTTTCCCATGTATTTATTATTATAAAAATGTAGTGTTTTACTCTGATAAAATATTTCCTAACTACGGTCCTGATGAAATTTCCGCTGCCAAATAAACACCGATACCACCAGCTCTGCGAGGTCGCGGCCGCTCGCCTCCCGGGGCAGAGGTCGGGGGTTGCGACAACCTTGGTGTTGTGCGATGAAGAAGGAAGAAGATGATGGGACAATTATATGGCAAAAGAACAGATTGAACAGATTGAACAAATTTAAACATCAGTATTGTTGAATCGTTGGGGATGCGTCGATGATATGCAAAAACAAAAAACAAAACTTCATTAATAAAAATCCTAAAGAACGCAATAACATATAATAGATTAACAATATCGTTTCGATTAGTTTAGCACTATGCGATGGATAAAACCAAATCAATGAAAACATTTGATAAAAAACAAACCTTAGTCTGAACAAATCAATGTAATAAATCTGAGGGTCAAAAGCCCTAACTTAAAGTAATATGTAAAAAAAACGAAATCTAAAGAAAAATAAATCCTAATCAAATCAATGTTGAGCAGTTCATAGTCTAGGATGTTGATTACGGGTCAAAAAGATTAGTAATAGGTATAGAATGAGATATTTATAAGTGAAACGGTTCTGCAAAGTGATATATACAGAAAACTTACTTGCTACAAACATCCCATTTTCCGTACTCCAACCAAACGCGCATGCAGCGCTCTACGGACATCGCGTCGGTTAAGATAGTTAACGGTTTCATCTTCCACACAAACACAAACATCGACCCTCTCCGTTACTTGCTGCAAACACAACATAACATCAAGACTTTTATAATGCTCTATATGGGTGTCTACATTTTTTAAGAATCAAGTGGCCATTTTTCTATGAAAAAAAAAACATTTTTTTTAATTGTGTTATTGATATACAATTTGTTAGTAAACAATATGTACCTGAGGAACAATGATCTTGGACTGTGAGAGTACCGACAAAATACAAACATCAAGAGTGACATCATATTTGTCCACGAATCTACTGGTTTCGCGGCTTACTTCACTATAAACTTTTGCTCATATTGGAGAGACCGAATCTCTATAATATTCACTCACATAGCGCAAATAATTACATGCAGAAGTGAACAATTTGTATGTCGAATCCGATATAAGACCATGAGACCAAAAAAACTCGGCCCGCGAGTTTAAATCAGTTGCATTATACACCAAAATTGGATTTCCTAACTGCATTTTGATATTAAGAAAGAAAAATATAGCATGCATTAGAATTAGGGCCAGCCCAAGCCTAAGTATTTTGAGGCTTGGGTTTTAGGTCTCCAAATCAAAAGGGCCTCCAACTTGAAAAAAATAATTATATATGATATTTGGGTTGGGCTGAACTTATCTTTACACATACAAAAAATATATAAAATTACAAAAAATTAAGTTAAATTTGCCAACAATAGACCTTTTAGTTTATTTTGCTGGTCCCAAGCCCGGGTAAAAGAGGTTTTTTTTTTCTCAAATAGTGTTTTTTTTTTTTTGGAAAAAGGTCTCGAGTTTTTGAATTTGCTTTACGCCACCAAAATGGTGGAGCCGGCCGAATGAGTAGACTTTGTAAAGTCAACCTCAGTACTTTGTGGTTGTATAATTAACATGAGTATCCTGATCATACTCCAAAACTGGATTTCTTAGCTGCATTTTGACATTAACACAGAAAAATAAAGTGAATTTGACTTTACAAAGTCAAATATTGTACTTTAAGTTGTAACACAATTTAATTAGGCTGATTAATTCTATAAAGTTTGAAGTACAAATTGAGCAATTTTTATAAATTAAAAAGGCCAAACCTTTCATTTTAATGGAATAAAGAAAATTGCGTCCTTTTTGTTCTTCCTATTATTACTCAACAATAATTTATTTTTTATAAAACGAATTAGTAGGTTGTATGCTTAAAAACATTCTACACGAGACTTTCAACCCATAGAATCAACATACATGTCTACAAGTAAATGATATCCAACCTTTTACCCAACCTGGCCCCAAACCCTTTGTGCCAACTGCTAATGGTGCTAATAAACAAACATGTTGCCTGGCCATGGTAAAATAAGGCTACCTACCAGATTATTTATTGTATATTTGAAATTTATATAAGATAACACGAAGCAGTTCACTAACGATGAAGATGCGTTCTTGTAAAATTTTAAAGAAATTAATTAATAAATTCATAGAAAAAGCACATATGTTGCATCAACCATCAGATTACTTCCAACTACTTACATGAAAATAAAATTAAATAATCATAAAGCCGTAAAATTTGATGGTCATTTGCGATTTAATTCAGTCAATAGATCCTTATTCACATCAAAACCAGTGCCGAATATTCCATAAATATAGTAAATTATACATTAACACATCCTTAAACATAACAAACCATGGGTCAACAAACCTGTTCTCTTGAAAATCTATTTGTTTAAAAACCACTAACTAAAATCAACTGAATAGAAATAAAGCCATATTAGTGATTTTGATTACAAGTCAATCTGTGAAACCAGTTAAAAGCAAGAATAGATTTCAGTAATTTGACCCTCCAAAAACCGAAAAATTGGTCATTTGGAAAGACTGCTCGTTTTGCCAGCAACATGAAACAATTTGAATACATTGTTGGTTTCAGAAGCGTTATGAGCACTCTCACTTTTCACACTCACAAGAACAAAAGTATCAAACACAAAGAAACTGGCAGAACTCTCATCATTCTCATTCATCACCAAAGACACTAT
This sequence comes from Helianthus tuberosus, assembly GCA_030545235.1. Classification (NCBI taxonomy): domain Eukaryota; kingdom Viridiplantae; phylum Streptophyta; class Magnoliopsida; order Asterales; family Asteraceae; genus Helianthus; species Helianthus tuberosus. Next base: position 41,493,927 of record CM060448.1, on the reverse strand, counting down.
TTAAAAGGGAAATACAGACACACGACTCGAACATGGGGAATATGACACTAGATGGAGATCATTTGCCATAGAACACTCGTTACATAACAAGAAATCATAAGGTGCTCTAATGACTCGTCTGCCTCACCACATAATGGACACGTCAGTGAATTAACCTGAATGGATCGTTTTATCAGTTCTATTTTGGTTGGGAGTCTGTTACGAGCGAGGCGCTAGCAAAAAATATTTACTTTTTTTTGGCAGCCATTTATTCCAAGAGAAAAGATAATCATCTGGAGGTTCACTTGGGGGAGCCATGAGATGTCTGGGCAATTTCACTGAGTAGGGGCCATCTTTACTCGCCTGCCAAGTCCAAACATCCATGTTTCCATTAAGACTAAAGGAACCGATTAAACTAATGCAATCTTACAATTCATACAATTCGCTTTGCGTGGAGGGCAACCTGCTCCAAGACCAACGAATGGACCCAGAACTGTTGAAAGCTGACAACCGATCACTCACCAGACATAGTTTTGATTGTTCCAGTCTAAAGATCGCAGGAAATAAATCTTTTAGACATGCTGACCCAGTCCAAAAATCAACCAGAATCAAACTGAAGTGTTGTCTCCTGGCACACCTATTATTATATTACTGAGAAAAATATTCCGGATTTTAGCTCGCATTGAATTATGTTAATATTGTTCCATACTCCGGTTCGACCAGCTTTCTGGGCTTACAAACCTTAAGCATGCCCCTGCTCCATCCTCGTTGGATGCGCCGTCTGTGTACAACAGCCGCGACTCTTCAGGATATTGCTTTTCTGCTTTCTCCATTGTTTTGCATTCTCGATCCTTGTCGTCAGGTACTTCTGTAAGAAAGTCGGCTAGTACCTGTCCTTTAATTGTCGGTCTTGGTTTGAAAACCACATTATGACCTCCTAGTTTGATGGCCCACTTCGCCAGCCTGCCTGAAATTTCTGGTCTAGCTAGGATATTGCCAATATTGTAGTTCGTCAAAACGTGGATGACATGATTGGCGAAATATCTACGTAGTCTTCTGGATGCATGGATAAGTGCTAGAACTAGCTTTTCCATGATAGAATATCTGGTTTCTGGATCGTTCAAAGTACGACTGACGTAGTATCCTGGTGTCTGCACACCTTGTCGATCAACCAAAACAACTGCCCCAACCGCCTTCTCTGATGCTAACAAATACATGACCATAGGCTCATCTTTCTTTGGGGCTGTTAATGTGGGCAAGCGTATCAAGAAGTCCTTCATTTCTCTAAATGCAAGTTCTGCTTCCGGAGTCTACAAGAATTGATTTTTCTTCACACAGTTACGGAGAGTTTTGATAAACGGGAATGACTTTCCTGCATGGTTAGCGAGGAAGCGGTTTAGCATTGCTAAACGTCCTGCTAGTTTCTGCATTTCCTTTATTGTGGATGGGGAAGGCATTCGTTCTATTGCTTGCACCTTTTTGGGATTGACCTTGAACCCATCCTTCGTAACGATGAAACCCATCAATTTTCCTTCTTCCATCCCAAAGGAACATTTGGCTGGGTTCAGTTTGATGTTTACCACTCGTAATGTGTCAAATGTCTTCTGAATGTTTTCCAACATCAGATCTTCCTCTTTGCTCATGATGACTAAATCATCCATGTAGACTTCAGTATACTTGCCGATAGCGTCGCCAAATGTTTCGTTCATTAGCCTTTGGTACGTTGCTCCTGCATTCTTTAGCCTGAAGGGCATTTTCGTGTAACAATACAACCCTGTTGGTGTGCGAAATACCGTCTTGTCTTTGTCTTGGATTGCCATCTGCACTTGATGATATCCCTTGTAACAATCAAGAAAACATTTCCATCGGAAGGATGCCAAGGAGTCGATCTTTTCGTCAATCTCAGGTAATGGATAACAGTCTCTCAGACAAGCTTTGTTCAGATCTTTGTAGTCTACACACATTCTCCAGCCACCATTTTCTTTTGGTACCATTACTGGGCTGGCAACCCAAGTCTGGTATAGTACATCTCTGATGATGCCGGCATTGAGCAACTTTGTGATTTGTTCTTGCATGGCTTCGTGTTTTACTTCTCCTAAATGGCGTTTGGTGTGTACAACTGGTTTGGCATTTTCAGTAACGTTCAATCTGTGTTCTGCAACGTGCCATGGAGCGCCGACCATATCAGCTGGTGTCTAGGCGAAAACATCCATATTTTTGAATTAACAATTTCTTAAACGATGCGCGTGTTGTTTTTAACATTGTTGTGCCTAGAGTGATTGTTTATTCTGGATACTTTCTGTTTACAATCCACTTCTCAGGTTCCGCACATGGGGTTGGCTTACTTGTCTTTGAAGGCCGCACTTCATCAGTCACGAGCACTTCTTTGCTTGCGTAGATTATAGCCACTCCCGTCTCTGTCAGAAATCCTACCGCTGAGTGTGGCCCTAAACAGATCATGCTAAAGTCTCCTTGGGACTATCTCCCCAAGAGAATATCATGCCGCGAGTTCACCGGTAAGACCATGAACATGACTTCTTCAGTTCTAGAATTCTTCCCATCAGAAAGTAGCACCAGGAAAGATATATGTCCAAGGGGAAAAACAGCTTCGTTACAGAAACCAGTGAGTGATAGTCAACTGGCTCCAAGCGCGCCTTATCCTCTTGGCCCAGTTGGTTGAAACATTGCTCGTATATGATGTCCGCGGTGCTCCCTGGGATGATAAAAATGTAATCTGTTTGGTAGTGGCCACACACACCAGAAATGACAATGGGTCTTCTTTCTCTTGGACCACCTTGTACTACCGGGAAAACGACTTGCCTCTCGCGCCAGGAGTCATCCTCGGTGTGCTTGTTGTAATTTTTTCTGGGTCTTCTCTGACCCCCTTGAATCATATGTGTTTCCAGCTTTCGAAGTTTCTTGTTGTCTGGACCCTCCTCTCTTCTTTGGATCTGACAATTATCTCTTTTCCCCTTTGATCAGATGGGTGAGTTTGCCACTTTTCAATGCCCGTTCTATCTCTTGTCTTAACCTAATATAGTCATCTGTCAGATGACCTGTATCTTTGTGAAATTCACAGAAAAGGATTGGGTCTTGCCCACTTTTGTTGCGCATCTGTAACAGGGCTTTGAATTGATGGTTTTCGGTTAACAAGACTTCAGAAGGGGTTTTTGTGAGAGGTGTCCATTGTTTTTCTTTGTTTTCTTTCTTAACCTCTTTGCGATAGCTGATTTGGTTGATAGTCGCGCGCTCGTCTTCAGCTGGTGGGCTTCCACCTCGTACTACCGGGAAAACAACTTGCCTCTTGAGCCAGGAGTCATCCTGGGCGTGCTTGTTATAATTTTTTCTGGGTCTTCTCTAACCACCTTGAATCATATGTGTTTCCAGCTTTCGAAGTTTCTTGTTGTCTGGACCCTCCTCTCTTCTTTGGATCTGACGATTATCTCTTTTCCCCCTTTGATCAGATGTGTGAGTTTGCCACTTTTCAACGCCCGTTCTATCTCTTGTCTTAAACTAATACAGTCATCTGTCAGATGACCTGTATCTTTGTGAAATTCACAGAAAAGGTTTGGGTCTTGCCCACTTTTGTTGCGCATCTGTAACGGGGCTTTGAATTGATGGTTTTCAGTTAACAAGACTTCAGAAGGGGTTTTTATGAAAGGTGTCCATTGTTTTTCTTTGTTTTCTTTCTTAACCTCTTTGCGATAGCTAATTTAGTTGATAGTTGCGCGCTCGTCTTCAGCTGGTGGGCTTCTTTCCTTATAGCCAGATGCCTTCCAGGGTTGACCCTTCCCCTTCTTATCGCGTCTATAGTTGGCATGCATGCTATAACTATACTAACGGCTGTCATCGCAGGTCAGCTGTTTGTCGGTTCTAGCAATGGTTTTCGCTGCTTCGATGAAGGTATCCCAGTCTTTGGGACCTCCATCTCTGCCCTTGACTCTCTTGATTAATTCGTCACACTTGACAGCTCACATGAAATGTGCGCGCATCATTCTTTCCCCAACATCTCCTATTTCCAAACATTCTTTGTTGTATCTGGTGATAAAATCTTCGATGCTTTCGTGATCTTTTCTCCGGATATTTAAATAATCCGCAGGGTCTCTGGTATGTCTGCGCTGTTGGGAGAAGTGTGCCAGAAACTTGTTTTGAAAGTCCATCCAATACTTGATCCTTCCCTCTGGCAAGCTATCAAACCATGCGCGTGCTGTGCCGACGAAGGTTTGTACAAACAAATGGCACCAAGTTGGCAATGACCAACCACCTACTACTCCTGCGCCCGTGAAGACTTGAAGGTGATCATCGGGATCTGTAAGGCCGTTATACTTACCCACATTGTGTGGCAGCTTTGTCTTGTCTCGTGGGGCCACGGGAATTTCTCTGATGCACTTCGATTTCTCAGTTATGCCCTCTGGACGGTAACTTAGAGTGAATTCATGTTCACCGCTTGGAATGTATCTCGCGCGTGCACGGGGCCTGTATGTTTCGTGGTTCGGTGGTAGTCTGCTAAAAACGGAGCTTTCTTCTTGCTTATAAGTTGAGTCATCTTCTTCATTGTAACTCTCCCATTCGTTGTTATTGATGTTGCGTGGGCCTAAGCGACTGTGTAGCGGATGTTTCCTCTGTTGGTAAGTGTACTGCTCATAATTGCTTTTTGTCTCACCATAGGTGTCGCGCGTGTCGTGCACACTTTGTCTCCTGATGGTGGATGATTTTTCATGTTGCTGGTTCCGCGCATGCGCCTGTTCCGGAATTTGGGTGTTTGGTGGCCTTTGAGATGGAGTAACAAAAGCGGATGGAGTAGCTTGTGCCTGGAGCAATGATTGTTGTGTGCTCAACTGTGCATAGACCATGTTTAGTGATGCTATCTGTTTGGCGTACCAGGAGGCCAGAGTTTCTCCTTCAGGTAGCCCTAATATAGTTGAGAAGTTTAGCTTAGCCTGAGCCGATGGTGCTGAAGGACCTGCACCATGGTTTGGCGTTTGAACTCCTGGAGTTGTTTGGTTGGTGACTATAGGGGCTGTTTGGTTGATAGCTCCAGGTGTAGCTTGGTTGATAACTCTGGAAGAACTTCCAAAGAAATCAGGAATTTCATTGTTCCCTGGTTCTTCTCTGACGGTCCCGTTCCTTTGGTGCCCTTGGACATGAACGGTGTCCGTCGGCAACACAAAAGAAGATGCGATGGGCGCCAATGATGAAACACTGGTTAACACTAGGCTAACCAGCTGAGTCGTCTTGTGAATAAGGGTTCAATCTTTTCCTCCACTCGCTAACTACTATATTCCTGCAAAACAGAACACCGGTGACTCGCCACAAGGAGGGGAATAGGGGGGTTCTCCTTGTGACCACCCTCCGGCGTGAGAATAAGTACTGTTCTGAGGAGAATAGTGTGTGTTGTAGGTGAAATAGAGAGAGAGACAGAGAGAGAGAGAGAAGAATGTTAAACCTGAAGGAGGAGTCCTCTATTTATAGCCAAAGGATGAAGGAGGGTAGGATGGCCTTACCAGATGCCGCTGGGCGCCAGCTGTCCGACCAAGAGGAATATCCTCTTGGTCTTCTCTGTCATTCCCAGAGTAGTGGATGACGTGACGCGTCTCTATTCGTCCAGTTAGGAGAATTCTAACAGTGGTTGTCAGCCTGTCCTAGGAATATCTTGCAGGTCCAGCTGGCGTCCATCTATTGGTGACACGTGTTGTTCTTCTTGTCTGGGAGAGCATCTTTGGTGTCACCTGCGATTCCTTCTAAAGCTTTTGGATGTGATTTGCTGATGTAGACGCCATGCTGGGTAAAAGTGGTGTGGTCCCTGCCATATGTGCATTAACTTGGGACCATACCTCTTCACCACTCATATGAGAGCAAGTGGTTGGAGAACTAATCTATCAGTGCGCTTTGATTGAGTTGTTCACGAAGATTCCTAATTCGTGGTCGCATTTCAGTGAACCATTCGGGATATTTCCATCAAGTGTTGTTTTAATGAACCATCCGTGAAGATTTCTAGTAATCTTGTTAGAGTTAAATCGCATCCCACTAAGCAAACTTTTTGCTTGCTCCTTATAGTCATCTCATAACAATTAGAACTCTTTGTGCGTGCACGGTCGATGTTGGTGTCTGCAGCCACGACCTAGTAGTTTGCCTAATGATTTAGCGTGTTGGTTCTATCTCTAGTGATAGATTGCTTGGTGGTGAGGAGAAAGTGTTGATTATTTCACCTTCGTAACATTCTCCGCATAATTGTTTCCTTAACTTTCTATATACACGCATTCAATGCGTGGAACTTTTGAGTTCGGTAGTTAGCAATTAAGCACACATTTGTTGTATTGGAATTATTGAGAGAAAATACATAGGATTTACCCTAAATGATTAAATAATACTAATTTAATAATTTCTGAATTACTAAGAATAACTAGATCCAATAGGAGATTAAGGTTTCTTACTCTAGTTTGGGAATACCTATAGTTTATGATCACTCTCTATAATCAAAAGTTAACTTTTTTTTTGAAAGGAGAACTTCATTAACGAAAACAACACCAACCTTAAAGCGAGGCGGCAAGAACAAAAGCAGCTCTACATATTAACAAAATTACACCATTCTAACCAACTAACCTCTCTATCTTTAGTTCTAGAATTGTACCAGAAAAAACCATACGACTTTAATTCCCGGAAAATCCCTTCAACTTTCACCTCTTTGTTGTTGAACATGAAATCGTTTCTAGCCTTCCAAATACACCAGCACCCGACTCTAACAATACCTTGGATCATATCATTTTTCCTACCTTTAAGATCGCCGGCTTCGTGAGATTCCAGTAAATCTTTGACCGAAAACGCGAGGATTTGTGGGATTTTACTCCAAACACTCACCAAGGACCAAATCGTCGACGCGATCCCGCACGAGGTAAAAATATGTTCCGCTGTTTCTTCTTGTTCTCCACATAACACACATGTACAGTCACCACTAACTATGTTTCTTTTCTTGAGAGCCTCCATAGTAGCTAGCTTGTTTAGGCCGAGTCTCCATATAAAGACACTGCACTTCCGAGGAATCCACCTGCATCTGCTTGGGAAATACTCCATCGGGGCATTTGCATTCCGAACCAACAAGGCCTTAACCGACCTCACACTGAATTGATTGTCCGCAGAATCGGACCAAGCCCAACGGTCATCCCCCTCCTTTAACGCCACTCTGTGAATAAGATTACACAGCTCGATCAGCTCGTTTATTTCCTGCCCGACAGCCGGAGATCTCTTCCACTGCCAAACATTCCTTAAGTTTCTATTATCGATATGAATCCTTTCATTAATGCAACAGTCTTTATTACCTTCTAACTCAAAAAGAGCTGGAAACCGCACACACAACGGGCCACAATCCAGCCAAGAATCAATCCAGAACTTCAATCCGCTCACGTTACCAACCTCCCCTTTAAAAAATTTCTTTAACTGTTTATTATCCAGCCTTAAACTATTCAGCAGCTTCACAATGTTGCACCATAACCCCCCCCCCCCCAACGTTTTTCTGGTTGGGAAAAAATCCCAATTATTATTTGTTTTATGCACCGCCTCTATCACCTTGACCCATAATTTATTCTTGTCCTCTTTATACCGCCACCCCCATTTTGAAAGCAAGGAATAATTTATAACCTTCAATTTGCTAAGACCCAAGCCGCCCATATCCAAGGGAAGAGCCACCCGGTCCCAAGCCGCCCAATGGACCTTGTAAGACGAATTATAGCCACCCCAAAGAAAATTCCTAATTTTAGCTGCCACATCTTTTATGACTTGCACGGGAGCTTTATAAAGAGAGAAATAGTAATTTGGTAAGCATTCGAGGACCGCCTTTATCAAAGTAATTCTACCTCCCATTGATAGCATCACCGCTTTCCATCTGGCTAACCTAGCGACAATAATATCATATACGGGTTTCCAACTAGAGACTCTATTCATATTACCTCCAACAGTTAATCCCAAATATCGGAACGGAAAACTATCCGCAAGACACCCAACGATATCCGCCATACTTTTCAACTCCTCACTATTGACCCCAACCCCAAATAAATTAGACTTAGCTAAATTTATCTTCAAACCAGAACAAAGATGAAAAATCCTAAGAATACGAACTACATTCGAAATATTACTCTTCGACCACTCCCCCATAATAATAGCGTCGTCGGCGTAGAATAAGTGAGACACCATCGGACCGTTCAAAGGGGTTTTAATGCCAACCATAATTCCTTCCGCTTTCGCCCTGTCAAACATGAGGGATAGAGCCTCCATCACTACAATAAACAGAAAAGGAGATATCGGGTCGCCTTGTCTAATACCTTTAGAACATTTAAATTCAAAGGCCGGCGAGCCATTAACAAGCACGGAAGACCTGGCCGATTCTACGCAACCTTTGACCCAAGTGCACCATCTAGATGGGAACCCCATCTGCTCCATAACGGACATCAGAAAACTCCAGTTCACGTTATCATAAGCCTTCTCGAAATCAATTTTGAGGAAAAAAACTTTTTTCTTACATTTCTTACTCCAATTAACTAACTCGTTAACCATCAACGGACCATCCAAAATGTAGTTACCTTTCAGGAAAGCCGACTGAGACTCCGAAATCACCGAACTAATAACTCTTTTCAATCTAATAGCAAGAACCTTCGAAACCAACTTACTTACAATCCCAATAAGATTTATAGGCCTGTAGTTCTTAAGATCCACCGGGTCTTTAATCTTGGGTATGAGCGTAATAAAAGACGAAGTACTTCCCATACTGAAAGTCCCATGCTCAAAGAACCAATCAAACAACTTCACGAAATCCACCTCAAATAAATGCCAAAAGACTTTTATAAACTTAAAGTTTAAGCCGTCCGGACCGGGAGCTTTATCATCCCCAAAATCCTTTAAAGCACTCTTGATTTCTATTAAAGAGAAAGGCGCCACGAGACTAACCTTAGCCACTTCATCCAACTGCCGAACACCTTGACATTCCAGAACCGGCCTATTTCCCACCTCTTCCGAAAATCTGCTCCTAAAAAATTTCAACACTTCAAGCTTCACAAGATTCGGTTTATCGACCCAATCTGACCCAATAATCAGGCCCGGGATGCCATTAGAAGCTTTCCGGGCATTAACGTGAGCATGAAAAAACTTAGAGTTTTCATCTCCGTCTAATGCCCACTTCGTTCTAGATCTTTGTCTTAAATCTGACAACTTGCCTCTCTCAATATCCAAAAGAACCTTTTTATTTTCCAAGAATGTCCATTCTTCCTCTTCTGACAAATCTCTGGATTCTATTAATCTTTCCGGCTCTTCCATCTCTTCTAGAACTCTATTGATCTCTTCACCTTCTTTCTTTTTCATCTCGTTCCTCCATTCTTTTAAGCCTTTTCTAATGATAGCCATCTTTTGAGTCAAAACGATATCTGGCGGCCCTTCACCAACGAATTCTACCACAGACTTTTCGACCGCTTCCTTATATCCATCTTTCTCCATCCACGAATTAAACACCCTAAAAGGTTTTGCTCCAAAGTTCCTCAATTGAGTCACTAACATAATTGGGCCATGATCCGAATAGTTTACCGGCAGAGCCCTGAAGGTAGCGTCAGGCCATCGGTTAAAAAAATCCGAACAAACCAGGAATCTGTCTAGCTTGCTCAGTTTTTTACCGTTACCTCTGACGCAAGTAAAACAACAACCTTTCAAATCATATTCAATTAACCCCGAGGTAAGGATAAAATTGTTGAAGTTATTAGCACACGAACTGTTGAACCTGGAGTTCCTTCTTTCATAAGCGTCCCTGACCGCATTAAAATCACCACCCACATACCGGGCATACTCTCCATATTCGCCACAAGATCAGTCCAAACAGCCTGCTTAGCACTAATCAAAAGTTAACTAATTACAAGACAAAATACGACACAATTAATATACATACATTACTGTGAAAACCAAACATGTTTGGTAAAATTCCTAATGGATAATGTATTAGTTTAATTATCAATTATTTTTATATGAGTATCTACAAAAAGATGTTATGGGAAATAATTTGAATAGATTAAAAATAAAAAATTCAGATTTTATTTAACTATTCAAATTTCATTATGCAAATTAAATTAATTGGATTTTGTAAATAATTTTTAAAGTTTTATAAAAATTTGATTAATATCTAATTAAACAATTTCCATAATTTTATGTTATATTTTATAAATTAATACAAAGTTAAATATATAAAAGTTAAGAAAAGAGTTAATTACATAGTTAGTCCCTGTGTTTGCACAAAATAACATACTTAGGTTACAATAGTTTAAAATAACCTTCTAGGGTATTAACTTTTCATTTGTAACGTTTGGAGGTATTAACTTCTAGGGTATTAACATAGTTAGTCTCTGTGATTTGCACAAAATAACATACTTAGATACTAATAGTTTAACAAATAATTAATGTTAATACCTTCAAACGTTACAAAATGAAAAGTTAATACCAAAAAGATGATTTTAAACTATTTGTACCTAAGACCATGCATAGTCGTTGGGGTGAATAACAGTGGCGGATCTAGGATTCCAACCAAGCGGGAACGTTTTATAAATAAGCGGTAACGAAATCGAAAAAACGTCAAATTTTTCCAAAATTTACACTAAAAATGTCAAAAATTTTCCGACCAAGCGGTAGCGGAGGCTACCCCTTGATACACTATACATCCGCCCCTGGTGAATAATGCCCCACCCTTGGGCGTTTTGCGCCATGTGGCAGCCCAGTCAGCAATGGGGCGTTTTTCTAAAATGAGTGTAGTGGGGATATGGACATTATGTGAAAAGGGGTGTAAAGAATTAAAAAAATAAAAAAAAAAACCATGAAAAAATTGATTGGCTAGAGAAGAAAAGGGTTAGATGTGATTGGGCCATCAAATGGGGCTTGGGCGTGCTTTTAAAAACGCATGGGAACCAAAAACCACAAAACACGCCAATGGGGGCGGCCTTGCCGGCGTTTTGGGGCGTGGAAGAGGGCAAAAACGTCCACAAAACTGCCCACTACGTATGGTCTAAGTATGTTACTTTGTGCAAACCACAGAGACTAACTATGTAATTAACTCTTTACAAAATGACGTATGTTTCATAAACTATAGATTAATTTTATAAAAATAATTACACTTAAATAAACGATTTAATTTTATAAAAATCTGGATTTATTTTCTGACCAAATTATATTTACAAATAATATCAGAATTAAGAAAAATATTTTTTTAATAAAATTTATAGACTATTTGATGGAATAAACAGAATCTATATATATATATATAAACATGATAAATAATGGCTTATGTGTCATGTTATGAGGGCTTGGAAAATGAGGTGGCATCACCTAAGGCAATCTAGAAATTGGTTTTGGCTCCAAAAACTTCCGTGTTAAATCTTATGAGAAAACGCGGGATCCGAACCCGACTTTGATGACCCGTTTGATTAATGTCGGATCCTTTAAATACATTTATCCGACAAATTTCTCATTCCATCTTTCATTACCTAGATCAAACCCTAATTGCTCTCTCAACTGAACGGTGATTTCCTGTGAAAAAATCAAGAGCAATCAAATCGTTCATCTTATTATCTTCTCCTATTTCTTAGATTTAGGGTTTTTAATGGAGATTTATATACCGGAAATTCAGAAGATGTAGGAGGTGGATGCCATCTCCGACATGTATTGATCTAGGGTTTTTTTTTTTTCATTCATTGCTCTACAATTTTGATTGCTACCCAAATCGATTGGAGACAGTAAGGCTATTGAGATTCCGTAATCAGGTTTGCGATTTGCAAGATTTAGTTTATGTGTGTCCTTTAAATATTGTCGATTTATGTTAATGATGTTAGGGTTTTCACGTGGAACAACGGTGGTGGCGTTATTGTGGCTATAGGGTGGTTAGCGACGGCCATGATCCAAATCCTGATTTAAAAATATGTGAGTTCCGGCTACCGTTATTTTCTATTTTCATTGTGTACTCTCTTTATCAGCTTTTTTTCTTGGTGTGGTTTTATTTTACAGATATGAAAACTAGGACAAAATGCCCTAGCCGCCCCTTCAGCTATGACGGCTAGGGTTCCGGTCATTAGTCATCCGTTTTTTCGCTTCAGAATCCATGGTGTTTAGGTATCCCCAAATTATTGTTTGTTATATTGATATTTTTTCTTTAATTCATTGATGGTTGATCTGTAAACGTTAAAAGGCAATATTTTTATTTGTCTTTTGAACATGATTTCATTGGGCTCAAGTATGACAGGGCAAACTAAATTAATCTTACAAGTCGTAAGTGTTGATTAAATGTTTTTAATGATGCTTGAAGGTACCACAAGAGCCAACTTTAAATAGCTTAATCTCCACATGATTTGAATTATTACTTTATTCTTGCTCTATGTGTTCAAGTGACTTCAATCCTAATGCTTTTAAGGTTGCAAGTATTAGGATTTTCTTATTTAGTTGATAACTATTTAGTTGTTGGTTGTTTCTTACTAAAGTTTTGCTGCCATTTTTTTTATTGAATTAGAGTAGAATTTTCCTTTTAAACAATAGATTCCTTATGTTTAAACTAATTATTTGATTTGTCTGAGACAATGACTAAACTTCTTTTACTCTGCAGGTGTCCTTCTATTGGCAAGCGTTTTGTAAAAATGCTCTTTTGGCGGTATGGTAAACAGTAATTTTTCCATTTATTTTTATGATATAAAAGGTTTTGTGCAATATAAATACATGCTAAAACACTTTCAACTGTTCGACGGATTCGTCTCACAAGTCATTGTAACTACGTTCATTACATTCATAGTAATTGTGTTTGAAATTGAACCTTTTAATTGTTTTGTAGATCTAAGAGTTGGATGTGGATGTGCATGCGAAACCAACTGAGAAACCATCAGAATCAAGTCCCATGACAATAGGTGACTCTTGAATCTTTTTATTGTTCTTTGAAACCGTCAAATGTTGTTGTAAGAGGTAAAAGCCAATTCATGTATGTGGTATATTGTTTTAGATCATACATTCAGAGCATTTGATGCGAAACCATTGTGTATGTGAGAAGTTTTATTATTTGCAGCTTTTTCTTAAAATGCTCTACTTAACTTTGATCAAAAAACTTAAAATAATAAAATTATTTAAATGGAATGGTACTTAAAATAATATGTGTGTGTGCATTATATTCTTACAACTGAGTTAGAATGAGTAGGACAAGTGAGTTCATTTCAATTACACAGATTGATTGAATTTAAAAGGTTGTTAATTTTTATGTATGACTGGTTGAATACAAGTGATGTTACTGTTATTGCAACCATAAAAGGTCAAGAAGGTTTCAGCATGAACATTGCCTTTTTTTTCCCTATCATCGGTTAGCCCACCAACACCATGATATATAGTTTTGACCTCTACTTTCTTTCCTTGATTTTGTTGTAACAGCATAGCATATCTGAGAGGTTTTCAGTTTTCTATTCTATATATACACTTATCACTTGAACATTGAATTATCTATGCTTTGTTGTCTATTTATTCAAACATTTTGATGGAACAGCTTAACATCGGACATGAAGGTGAATTTCTCTAACGGTATCTCTCATTTTCTTCATAGTAAATTTACTTTTTGGTTTACATGTTATGTAACGGTCCTTTTAAATTATGTGCTTTTAATAGAGGGAAAACCAGATTTGGATCTAGGCCAACCCAAAGGCGGAGGTCTAACAATTAATGGACAGTGAGTACACAATTCTCTCTAGAGACTTTTTCATTAGTGTTTCACATTGATGACAAATGGTTGTACTGTACAAGAACCATAGTGTGGTTTAAAAAGCGCGAGGCCCCAATTTTGTCCTTTCATATTTCTTCATTCTTTGTTTATTTTAACGTATTAGCATTCTACTACCTAAATAATGACCTAGAGCTACATGAGGGGCCACCTCATGCCCTTGATGTGTGTTCCTAAGTTCCCCAGCCGTGCCTTTTAAAACTAAGAACCATAGTGCTATATAAAAGTTAAACGCGAGTACAAAATTTCAAGTAAATCACAAAGAGTCTAAATAAATACTTAACATCTTCAACAGATGGACGAAAATCAAAGAAAGGAAGAAGTGTTCCTAAAGATGATGTTGTACACAAGATGCCCTAATAAATTGATTACAAGTTTCAACTTTTTTTGCTTATAAATGACACTTTTGTTTTGTCAAGGGGAAAACCAAAGAAAGGAAGAAGTGTTCCTAAAGATGGACGAAAATCAGACCGTGACGATGAAGAAATGGCAGAATCAATGAAGACAAAAAGGTATGAATCTGGAATACTAAAATCTACTGCCTTCAAAATGCAACTGCAATTATACTTCTTTTGAGTCTATATGTGGCAAGTTCCTTGAGAGCAGAAACTAATTTGTGTGTATATTAAGTGAAACATTTACATGATGAGGAAAAAAGAATCTAAATTCATTACTGAAGTGGTGTTGATGTGAATAAATGGGGTTCACATGTTGGAAATGGCAGAGTCGATGAAGAAAACAACATCATCTTTATGCTTTTCCTCTTTTACTTCCTAATGAGTACTTATGCTTTTAGATATAAGAAATGGCTAGAGAAAGTGACTTTTGTAAGTGCAAGAGAAAGTGATGCTTACTACTGAATTATAGTTTTCAGCACTCTCTACTGATTAACACGTTTTTTTTTTTTTTTTTTTTTTTTTTTTGTGATAGCCCTTTTTAGTGCAAGTTGATCAATTTAAATGTAATTTCCCGATCGGTATGTTTTTCTTTTTCTTCTTTTCTTTCTTACTACCTTTATGCTTTGAGTAGTACAACGAATGTTGAGTTCTATTGCTATTGAAATTATAAACTTGCTACATTTAGTTGTGAAATATTGCAGTTTTGTAGTTGCAAAAATGCAGTTTTCTACTGTTAAAAAAATTGTCTATATTATTTTGCTATTAAAAGAATAAGGGAAGTCAAAGGGAAGTATAATAATCATATCTATGTTGTCCATGGCCTAACCTTGATGATTCTTAGAGATCAAGTGACGTTACGTATAGTGCCTGAATCATTAGAACATGCAAATAAAACTCTTATTTGCTGAAATGGATGTGCTTCAACTGAGTGTGGTTGGTTTTTTTTACTATGGTTCATAGTTCAACTGGTGTTCTTGATGAGGTACAACGCATACCGCTTCTTAGATCACTCACATCACATCCCATTCCGTATCACATCTCAATCCATATAATTTAGAGAAACTTTAAAAAAATTCATTGAATATGGGACTTTATCCTATTCTCTAAAATGGGGATTAAATTTAGAGACTAACTTTCCATTCCTTATATTTAGGTATTCGTTCTTTGTTCGTCACCCCCTTTTCCTTGTATTTTGTGAGTGGAAGGACGGAATAGAGAAGAAAAGGCATATAGATTATTACTTAGTTAATAGAGATAGAAATGGAGAATGAGATGTGTGGGTTTGTTTTAAAATTTTAAACAAGATTTAAAGAAAAAGAAGGGTTATAGCTAAATTTTAGGGACGAAGGTAGCTAAAGTGTAACAACTTCATTTAAGAACAAATTTTGTAAGAAGGTTATGTTTATTATATTATTATATGAGATGTTCATACATTATACATTGTATGAGCCATTTTCAATATGAACACGAGTCAATATCTAATTGAAGCTACATGTTTTAGTAGTTAATTACATTTGTTGATACTCATCAGAGGTTTGTTTTGATGATATTTGTTCAACATTCAAGTTTGATAACCCTCTTGTGTGTATTTTGCAACTTTGAATTCAACAATTAAAATACTATCGTCATACATCTTAGATGGTTCTTTTCGTAGAAGGGATTCGATTTACTCAAGGAAAGATTTTGGCAGCTCAATGATATGCATCTTCAAATGGACTCAACTATCTTCAAATTGTTTTTCCACTTTGACACTAATTTTATGTAATATGTACTTTGTTTGTATTTTATTTTATTTATACACATGTATGATTTAGTATTTGATGTTGATGGTAAACCGACAACGCAAACATCTAACGTGGTTTACAAGGAGATATTTGGTAACTTATGATGTAATTTTCACTTTTAGTTTGATGTATTTCAATTTAAATTTTCCTACCCGGGTGTCTACCCGGGTGATAACCTAGTATTAATTATATTTGACATCTAATAGGTTTTGAACCTAATTCCCAAACAGAAAACCTATGAACCCTAATTTGATGTTTGATCAAATTGAATAAATTGTGCCCGTGTTAACACAATGTTGTTCCAAGACACTGGTTCAACAAGTATAACTAGGGTTTGTGTATTTGAATAATCGTATTCAGTAGTAATCATAATCATAGTTTTTCAAATTCTTGTTCTTTTACAATTATCGTTCTTGAGTACCAACAATTTAATATAGTATAAGCATTATATATGTAAAGATTCGATCTTACTAACATGTTATTGAAATAAGGGAATGCATAGTTTCATATTAGTGCATAGGCAATACCCAGTAGACTTATACCATCTTTTACATAAACAAAAATGCATTTATATCACTTGGTTGTGCTCATTAGGTAGTCTTTCTTAGAGTTTAACTTGAGTCAACTGATGTATATCATATGGGTAAACATCCGTGGGTAAAAGGGCTTTATATGATCTTGTTGCTATGGCAATATTATTAGGTTCTGTGGGGTGGACTGAATCAAAGTAGGTAGACGATGTCCGAGTAGGGCAAGGAGTTGAGTTCGGAATGCATTGCGAATCATCTTTTACTGGACAACAAGGCTGAGCTTGATATTTCTTATAATCAGGTAATTTCTTTTTCTTAGTCGGGATTGGCAAGGAGGGAGACGTCACAGGGGCACCTACACATAAGTAAAGAGGCAAAATGAGTTTGTAGCCAAAACATAATTGTTTTTCAATCTTGTGAGTGTCATAACTTTATTGCGATATAATGATGTTTATTATAACATAGCAATGCATTATTGAAAGGAAAACAAGAAAAAAACTAAATCATTTAATAATATTACAAATGGTTCTTTTTTAAATTTTTTTACTTTTTATGTACAACTTTGTATGCTACGTACATAGAAACCATTACACTAGTTTATTTATGTCTTTTTAAATTTTAAACGTTTACCTATGTATATATATACATATATGTGTGTATAGTTGAGCGTTCAAGTGAGAATAAATTCTTGGTAATGTTAAATGTTAAAAGAGAAGAAATTTCAACCAATAAAAATGCTTCATTTTGCTTTATTTAATATTTGTGTTTAATGTTATTGTAAGAGTATATTGGTAAATTTACACAGATCATTAATCTGTAGTCTTTCCCAACACCATCTCTTAGGCGTTACAGGGCCATGAAGAGGAGAGACATTTCTAGAATAATGCTTAGAAAGGAGAAAAAAATGGAAAGTATTGGATGAAATGGGCATTATGAGACATTAACTGTTACACATTTTTTTTGAAGGGGTGTTGTAATGCTATAATGTTGATGTGGCGAAAAATGTCTCTTATGGGGCATTAACCATTACGTAAGGTCTAATAGCTAATTACATTTTGTAGTTTTCCTCTTTAATAGCTAATTACATTAAATTTGTAACTTATATTTAAAATACATTTTAAAAAAACTAATTTAGAGTGTATGATAAATTACAATGTGTGTAATATAAATTACAAGGTGCGTAGGATAAATTTCGACATGTTTGGTATAAAATTCGATAATGTGTATGATATATGTAGAACAAATTTTATGTGTTGGATAAAATGAAATTGACAAATTAATTAATGAGAGGATAATTAATGTAAAAAGATATAAACTATCTAACGTAAAAAGTATAAGGGGGTAGGGGTGCTCCACTGGTAATGGAGTTCCATCACTCACAACATCCAATCAAGTTCAGCCACGTCATCGAGTTTTATTTCATCACTAGTGATGGATTTTAATAGAAATGTCCATCACTCACCACACAAACATCTACCATTGAAAAACAATCGAACATGTGCAGCACCACAAACATCTTCACGCATAATCATGGCAACGCGTTACCACATCTACGCGTGAACTTCGGGGACCGGCGATGGTGTATAACGGCATTCAACGCGTGATCATTTCTTCACCACGGGACGCCGCGGGTGACCTAAACTATTTAATATTTTGCCATTATACCATTACCTATTATTTTTACTTAAATTGATTTTATTCTCATTTAATCTCTGCCTATGTTATGTTATATGTATATATAAAAAGATTATTTTAGAAGAGATAAATAATCATTGAATTCTATCTAAACTTAATAAGTTGGCCTTACCGGCCTAAGCTATAATGGGCTCCATACTCGCCCCTCGCCCCTTTGTATTGGCTAAATTTTTTTAAACTTAATAATTTCAATGGGGTGTACTTCAATGTTAGATATAGGTTCTTTTATGGGTGTGTTAGACTACTCGGTGTTGAGGAGGCAAGTCCTTGGAGGATGTCTCTCCACGTCATCACCACGTCAACATCCAAGGAGGATGCCCCTCCAAGGATTGACAAAGGGAAATGGAGGATGGATCTCACCCCATTTATTTAATTTTTCTTCCCCCTTTTGTGAAATCCAACTCTACAACATCCACCGCCTTTGCTCTTGCTCCCCCGTTTATTTAATTTTTCTTCCCCTGCCCTTGCTCCCCTTTTCTGCCCTTGCTCCCCCTTTTTCTTCCTCCAACTCCACCGCAGCCGCCACCACCAGAAAATCCAACTCGCCGCCATCACCACCACCACCGGAAAATCCAACTCGTCGGCATCACCTGTTACTCATCCCCTCACCTTCATTTTCTTGTTCTAAAACCATTCTCTCACACCTAATTTTTACAGGTTCTAGAGAGAGAACCACCTAATTTTTTTTAAAACTAGCCGTTGAACGGCTAAAAGTGATGAGGTGGAGTGCCAGCTGGAACGGCTGGGAGAAGACGCTAAGGACGACGAAGTCCCTGTGGAAATGGTGTTAGGGTCCGGCGATGGGGCTAGACGGTCCAGGGAGTAGCCTTAGTGACAACACTACTTTAAACATAGACCCGCTCATGAGTACAACCATGGCATGAAAAACACAAACTCTTAAATATATACCATGACCTTTTATAGTTTACCTTCTTTTTTCTGCAAAATGCTTGTTGCGTTGATGAAAGTGAATCTAGCATCTGGTTTAAGTTTGTTGAGTCCATCAACAAGAGTTTTTAGCCTATAGTTGAATGTATATTCGGCATCACTGAAGATATCTGAGCATGGTTTTCCTTTATATCCCCAATTTTTAACAATAAACGGAGTGCAACCCAATTGACCTAGACCGAACAAAGCAACCTTCCTACCTCCCAAGTTATACAAAGCCTGTCATACACCAAAAGTTTAAAAAAAAAAAACTACAAAAGTATACGTAAAAGCTAGTGAACGAAGATATGAGTAACAAGGTGTGTGTACCTTTAGTTGCCGATAATATTGTATAATAAGGATAGTTGCGTAATCTTGCGTTGAATATAACCGTGATGAGTTGTAGGGACCATCGAACCCCCAAGAAAAGTAGTTGTGGATGTAATCGTTCATGCCGATGTTTACAACATAAATGCATTCTTTAAGGAATGTTGTGTTCTTTTGTATGCGTGAAATGCGTGAAACTGTTGAATTGTGATGAACTATTTGTTGGTGAAAGCTGAATCGGTCACCCTGTGATGAAAATCACAATATAATACTCGTATAAACTTGTTGTCTATTTGCTAATCAAAACTTCGAAATTAAATGTAACATATTCTCTCATTAAAATCCGATGACTGGTACACTAATCACGAAGATTATTATAACATGTTAACATGACCATTTACTATTATAATCTATTAAATTGACCAGTTACTATTATGATATGCATATCATGTGTCTAATTTTTGGCCTATTTGAAAGAAGGAGATAGTTAGGGTAGACATGGATCTATAAATTCGTCGTTCAATTCTTTGATGGAATTTTAAGAACATGTGATGAAAATGTTGATCCAAGGATTAGAGTAAAACTTGTGAAACAAATTAAACTAGATAGAGCATGCACTTGTCTAACTACCTGAAACATTTATCTCAATATCAACCTAAGTTAAGAGTCGACGAATCCAAGTTCGTGGAAATGAAATATCAAGCAACAAAGCTCATGAATAGTAAACGCCAAATGCTATATGTTGATCTTTTGAAAAGAATTACAATATCTAAACAAAGTCTTACAAAAGAAATTTTATAAACAAACTTTAACTAAACACATTCCAGCGACTATAAAATTGGCTCAGCGAACAATATAATGACACTTCCTTGTGTGTCTCCGACTACATTATACTTTTTCTTACAATTAGTTTGTAGTTTTTTCGAATATCTCTTTGGATTGCTTATTTGTAGATGTTTTTAATGTTCTTGATATTCTTTTCTGTAATTAATTAGACTATGTGAAGTGGATTAACTAAAAATTGGAAAAGTAACTATCACATAGGTGGTAAAAATTTAACTAAATTACACATTCACAAACGTGTAGCGGGTTAGCCACAAACACAATAACTTTTATTGCTTTCTTTTTTTTTTATAAAAATGGGAAGGAGGCTTTGATAGGATAGATTGTGATACCCCAAGCCCTCGTGCTTGTTAATGTGACTAGAGGGGTGCTTGCGTGATATGGCGAGAACATAGACACTGGTAATCACGTAACATGTTAAATTTTTTTAATTTAAAAAACTATAGCAATGTCATACTCAAATTAAAGAAAACAAAGTATATGCTTTTATAATATAATTAGAAAGAAAAATTAAGTATGAAAAGGTTATGACCGCTTAAAATCATATGAGGTAGTTGGTCTAAGTGTCAACGATATGTTTTAAAGGATTATATTGTATAATTTAAAAATTGTAATTAGTAAAATTAGTAAATATAACTTTTTGTCATCCTTATATAGATAACGAACCCGGGGTGGGGGGAGGCATTGGCGCCCCTCTCTTTGGTGCTAACAATGGGTTAACGGTGAAATGGTGGTGACGTGGAAGAGGCGTTCACCCCTACTATGGGTAGTCTTGTATGTAAAAGTTCTATCATGTTAACTTAATAGTAGAATTTAAATAATGCCCATTTTAGTAAGAAAACCCTAGCTTTATTTGCTAGTCTGTTTAAAATATCAAGTTTTATTAGGTTATCAAATTGAGCCTTGTTGTTTCTTCAGGTTTTATCTTTATAGTTTAACATGAAACCCATATGTTTTGTGTATTGCAAGGATTCCTTAGTTATGCCTTATCTATCTATAACATTAAGATAAATGATACCAATGTAGTGACAAATGGTGATTACATTATGAATTCCAGTTCTGTCTAGAATACCAGCTCCGCCACTAGCATAGTTTACGCCTTTGCTGATCTGGTCATCGGTTGCGGTAGCATACGTTGGAATGAATTCATCAAAGCCAAGATTTTGACCTAAAATCACACAAACGGTATGTTACGCTGAATGATATAGATGTCCATATTAATAGGTGAAGATAAAAATGGCAATAGTAATCACATGTGAGTTAATGTTAACTAGGTTTTTTGTCGTCACGCGTTGCAGAGAAAACGAGCAAATGATAATGTAAAACAAACGTAATTTTGAAAATAAAGCATGTTGTTTAGAAAGCCAAACCATTAGAACAGTTTAGTTTATTATCGTATTGTTTTATGATACCAAATAAATATTTTATTATAAGTACAATTTCGTTTTTAACAAAACTTATAACGGAATGTCCGGGAAAAAATCAAGCATAACTACATACTTAAGTTTTTAGAAAAAAGTTATAAACATAGATTCTTAAAAAAAAAAATATCAAATTAATCGATAATATATGTTCTAAAAAAAAGAAAAGAGAATTATTAAAAAATGGTATAGGAAATATATGGTTTTAAAAAAGAAAAAAAATTAAATATTTTTTAAAAAAAAAATGCTATGTATTATTATAAAATTAGAATTACTATTCATCGTCCTTTACAAACAATATATATATATATATATATATAGAAAAAGAATATCGTATATTACGGCTTAACGTACTTCACGTACAACAACGTGCGTAATTTGTTCCATAACATGCGTGATTAGTGTTTTCAATATACGTGATTATTGTGTGTCTACATGCGTGATTTTGGATTTTTGAGTTATAACGTGCGTGATTTTAAAATGAACGTGCGTAATTACTTGCCGTACGTGATGCACGTTAAGCCGTAATGTACGTTAACCTTCCTATATATATATATATATATATATATATAGGGGAAGGTTCTATGTAGAACACTAAATATTGCGAGAACACGCAGAACAAAATGAATCACTCATTTTTTCAATCCTAAAAACCTAAAAAGTAAATGAAAATGTTATAAATGTAAGATTTATAGTTTCTCACATTAGAATTTAAAACAAAAAATGAAAAATCTTCAGTTTTTAAATAACCTACACACATGTAGGTTATGTGTAGGCTAAATTACCTACATGTATGTAGACTATGTGTAGGGAAAAATATATGATTTTTTATGTGTATATAATACACATATGAATGTAAGAAGCATAAAATTTAAGAAATATGAATCTTAAATCCCAAAATTTAGCCATTTAGAGTTGTTCTTTTTGTTCTCGCAATAATAAGTGTTTTGTAATAATCCTTATCCTATATATATATATATCGGATGTATAAATTCATATACAAAAAAATATTAACTAAAATGTTAATTGGATGGCATTAAGGGTAAGTTCTCCTACAAAGTCTCCTAAATCTAAGAAGTGTGCAAAGACAGAATGAATCGCAAAATATAACACAATATCGATAAAAAAGAAACAATGAATCGCAAAAAAAAACACAATGATGAAAATATAGAAAAGACACAATGCTAAATAAAAAGACACAATGAGAAAACAAAAATTCTAAAATCTACAAGCTATAAATTCAAAAGTGAAAACTAAAATTTCATATCTTAGAGTTCGATGAGACGGTTCTAATGCCGCTTGAATGAGGTCGTAATGCATTTGATACCTTTTTTACAACTTGTTATTTTTAGAAAATTTTATATTTGATCTAACCGATGATATTAAAATAAGTTTCAACCATTTACAAATCCGATAACCCTAGTTGGATACAGAGTGTTAATTTACCAAAGGTGAGAAGATAAAACTAATAAAATTATCAATTCACCTTTATTTTATTTTATTGTTTGTAAAATAGTACCAATTTAATTAGGGGGTGAGGGTGGTTATCACTTGCAAAAATTACATCAGTCACAACATCCAATCAAGTTCCGCCATCTCATCAACTATTTTTTCATCACTCATAACCTTTTTTAATGGTAATGGTCATCACTCATAACACCCAACAATAAACCCTAGCTCACACCCCCTCACATCCATTTATCACTTAATAAGCCATAACGTGTAAAATATATCACAGAATCTCCACTTCACGTGTTGAAATTGTAGGTGGCGGTGGTTTGTTCATTTCCTTCACGCGTTGTAAAGTGTCATCACGAAGAAATGTTGCTCCACCCCCAGTCCCCTTAGGGCCTTACATAAAGTTAATGGAAGGTTTGGTAATGGTATGTTTACATGGTTCAGATTTTATCATTAACTATAACCATAACTGCTAACTTTGGTTATGAATTTTCCTTAACTATAACCATAATCATAACCAAACATCAGTTACGGTTAATCGGTTATGAAGTCAGTTATGGTTCGGTTTCCGTTATTTTTGGTTAATTAACCAAGAAAGGTTTGAAATAAATAGGGGTGTTATTAGGGGAGTGCAAAGTTAGGACTTAGCTTAGGTCTTTTTTATAAAACAACCAAGACCATACTTTTTGATTAAACTACCGATGTGGAATTCCCTTTAATAAGTTAAATTCTCAACAAAAAATTACGATCATAATACCTTTGTTCTTCATTAAAATAAAAGAGCATCTACAACAAGATTATTTTGTTACTTACATACTTTTATCTTAGTAAAAAATATCTACATGGTTTATGTAAAACATAAATCTATTATATAGACTTATAATTACATTTTCGGTTCGGTTTTGGTTATTCCGGTTAACCAAAGCATCATAACCGTAATCATAACTGATTATTCAGTTATACAAAGTTGCATAACCATAACCATTGGTCATCGGTTATTAGTGGTTCGGTTATATCAGTTATGGTTTGGTTATCGGTTATGGCGGTTATTTTGCTCACCTCTATTTACTTATTCCCTATTTTTATGGTGACGTGGGTGGATTTGGGCCCTAATTCTCTTAGTGGACTGAGTCGAATTGGGCCAGGGAAGAGTCTATAGGTTGGGTCATGAGATAGGGTCGAAGTCACATTTAGGAGACCATGTCTACGGAGACAAAAAGTTGATCGAGAGGAGTAGAGGTGCACAAAATAACCGGTTAATTAACCGTAACCGGTTATTAACCCAAACCGTAACCGGTTAATAACCGATTTAGGAATAACCGGTTCAATAGGTTATTTAACCGTAGGTTAGTAACCGGTTATAAGTGTTTAGTATAATAACCGGTTATTAACCGGTTTTTTTAAACCGGTTTTTTAACCGATAGACTGGTTAACCGAAAAAATAACCGAAAAATTCAAAAAAAAGGCAAAAAAAACCGGTTAATAACCGAAAATAACCGGTTAATTAACCGAACCGGTTAAAGTAATTAACCGGACCAGTTAAAAAAATAACCGGTTAAAGTAATAACCGGTTAAAGCATTAACCGGTTAAAGTCAAAAAGTCAAATTAACCGGTATAACCGGTTAACCGATCCGGTTATTAAAATTAACCGGTTTGTGCACCTCTAGAGAGGAGGGAACCAGATTCAAGGGTTGAGTATTAGTTCTATCTTTTAATTATTTGCATTATTATTTTAGTATTTATAAATAGTTTATTTTCATTTTTCGAGAATTGTGATCCATCATTATTTAAGTGGGAATCAAGATTATGATTATTTTCTTGAACATGATTATTGTTTGATACTGAAAACTACTGGTCAAATCATCTGACATTGGAGCTTTCCGTTAACATCGTTTGCCTATCGTTTGTCCGTTCTTGATTACCATTTATTTGTGCTTCCGTTTGCATCATGCCGTATAATAAATGAGCTGTTAAAAATATGTAGGGCCCAATAGGATATGGAGGTCCCCTGGGCCCTAATGCCTCATGGCTTAAGTCGGGAAAATGCCAGAAGAGAAAGGTAATAGTGAGATTCATACGAAGGTCTGTAGAGGAACATAACTTGTAGTTAAAAGCAGCATATGCCTAATATAGGGTATGTTTGGCAAAAGTTTCTGGTGGCTGGAGCTGGTAGCTAATAGTTGTAGCTTTTTAGATATATTTGGTATTTGGCAGAGTAGCTAGAGCTTTTAATAAAATGTATAAAATGACCAAAACGGGCATAGCTAAAAAGTAAAAAAAAAAATGTGCATTAAAAATTTCATTATTTTTAGAGGTTAAAATAGTCAATTTTTCCCTAAAAGCTTTTAGCTCATTCTAAACGCTACTAGTATGAGTGTTCAACCAAAATCTTCAAGCTCCTAACCTAAAAGCTTCAAGCTCCTTCAACCAAACAAGGTTTTTTATTAAGTAGCAGCTTTTTCTTAAAAGCTTAAAGCTACAAGCTCCTAGAAGCTCCATGCCAAACATACCCATAGCCATTATTTATTCACAAGAGAAGAAGGATCTCACATACATTTAACAAAGGTTTGTGTTACTTTTTTTAAATGGGCTCCAAAAAATTTGAGGCCCAAAACACTAGCTTTACGCCTTTACCTTGTTACACTGACACATATGGGCCGGCCCTACCGTCTTATGTATTTCACGTATTAGGATGCAAGTATTTGTACGTAATGGTTTAAAAATATGTGAAGGAGAAAAAAAGAAGAGACGCTTATGCGAACGGATTATTTATATATAATAATACCTTTCAAACAATACTTTTTTTATATTGTTGATAAAAAGTTAAGGCGTTTTGTTTTCTTTTCAAAATGTTCACTAAAAACACATATACAGTGCCATTTTCCGTATATTAGTGATACTTGATAATTAACGTAAAAGCAAATAAAGCCAAAAGAGACAACATACCGATAATATCAGCAGCGGTTCGACCATTGGTGAACCTGCCTGTGTGACCTTTAGGAAAATCGATTCCATACGGTGGATAATTTGCTTTCCACTTAGTATCAAGTTGATTGTTATTACCTGTATCAAAAAGAGAGTCTCCAAATATAAAGTAACATGGGACTTGTGGTTTACCGGATACAACAAAATTTGGAAAGTGCAAAAGCATTATTAAACAAGTGAAATAGATTAATAAGCCAAAATGGCTACCCATATTTGTTTGTGTATAGAGAATGGTTTGTTGATTGATTATGAATGGGAATTTTCACAAACTTTAAAAAGACAATGAGATGTTGGCAAGAGTGTTACGCAAAATGATAGAAAACTAGTAGAATTGTTTCGGTGTAGCGAGAAACACGTATGTAATACAAAGTAAAAAATGTTTATATTAGTTGTCTCATACACGTGTATTAAATTGATGAAAAAAACCATAAAATCGAATACTGATGTTCGACCGATATCATTGTAGTTTATTATAGTACCGGTACTTAATATAGTTTATACCCGAACATTAACAAAACAAAACAAAAATATTCAGTACAAAACCGAAAATAAGTAAAACCAAAAATTGTACCAATTATGGCAATAAGTACAGGTGTGAAAAAATACGTAAAGTACTGAAACCGATCAGTTCGCTGACAAATGTTTTATTTTGAATATAACTTAGTTTAAATTCAATAAAATTTATATTACAATTTTGAGATAAAAACATAAATGTGTACTAAGATTAAGCTACTAAAGAAATATCAAAAAATAATATCGATACTAATGTTGTTTAGTTGGTATCGAAACGGTCCGGTACGTTACCACGTTACCGGTAATCGATATAATTTACCATACCAAAGATCCTTTATTTTGAATAAATTATGTTTGCAAATTAATCTATATAGATTGATGAATAAAATAAAATACAGTTGCGTAATCATTTTTCTTAAAATTTAATGACCTCCAAGTTATGAAAGAAAAACCAAATTATATGATAAATAAAATATTATTAAATAAACAATTTGGTTACCGCATGTAACAAACTAGTGGAATTTCCTCTATGTGTTGTCGCAAAAATTTAGTCGATTCAAGTCATTATGGTATTGGTATGGTATCATCACTCTATATAGCAACCAAAACGGAAACAAAAAATAGAGTTGTGATATGACCAAAGATATCGACATGTGTTTTATATAAAAACGAATATTAGTCGCGTTTCTAATAATACAGATACTGGTACCAGTTTTATTTAGTCGGGACCGGATTGTTTTGTCACGATAGTATGTTACCAGCACTCGTTATAGCCTACGATACAAAAAAAGTTATAATTTAAATACGAATCTGCTTTCAACATTATTTGGCCGGTCACTACGCGACGAGAACTCGGTTGGTTATGGTACCTGCGCTCGTTGTAACAACCGAAAGAGAAAGTAAAGAAGAATAAAGTCGATTGAAAAAAACAATACCTGATAATATTGATACTTGTATGGATGTTATTTGACTAAGATCGGTTCGTTTCGACATTACACGTACGACACCATCACTCGTATAGCTTTTGATACCAAAAAATACTATATTTTGAATACACATCCGTTCAGCGAAATATATACTAATATTTTGAGGGAAACATAAACCACATGCTATTGGTAGGTGTCGGTTCGATTGTTACGGTACTTGTACGTTACTCGTACTCGATATAACAGCCAACAGAGAAAAAAAGAACACTTCGTTGGGACAACATCATATATTCGGAATTTTATTATGTATTACATTATATTATTAGAACAATGTAAAGGGTAAACAATATAAATTTATAAAGAAAAACAACTAAATGTAAGTTAACTTTGATAACATGTACCGTTATGTTTTATTTACATGTAAATTACTATTCACATATCGTTTTGAAAGTAAATTATATCTATTTGTTGATAGAATTAGACACGACGCAACACATACTAAAAGTTTTATAGATGTTGTGTATTAGAAGTTATAAGAGAAAAATCAAAATATGTTTAGATCTACTTTTTTATGAACAAGACACTTTAGAGTGTGTGTATAGATATATATTAGACGGGTTGATAAATGCAATATATATTAATAATAAAAAAATTATGTTCTATTGTACGGTTGAATAAACCCATGTATTATACTAATAGAATAAAACATAATATAATTTGTTAACACATATAATTGTCAATATATGTGTTTTTAAATGAACATTGGCGTGATAGTTATAATTTATGTAAAAGTTATTTTTTTAAACATTATTTTAGTCAATTGTGTATTACCTTTGAGTTTTTAGTACCACATATTTTTTGTTATTTAACATAATATATTTTTACCGTTCTTACCATTCAGCTACATTAAATGTTTGAATTTTTTAAAAAATCACTCATGAAAACGATATCATCATTATTTTTCATTTTTTTAAATATTTACTTAACAAAATTTTGAATTTAGTGAAACTTTTAAATAAAAAATATATGTTTATTTAAAAAAACTATTAGTTAATTTCATATTAAAATCATCTGAATAATGATATAATAACTATATATATAAAAATAAGTATCCATAATTAAGTATGAGACAGAGACAAAAAAAAACCAAAAAACAGATGACTCCAATGTATGATATGTGTCCCCATGATTTTCTTTTATTATATAACATAAATATAGGGCCAGGCAGAACCATAAATATTTATAGAACTAGCAGAACTCCTAATAAACAATCTTTTTATTTATATATTTTTATGTTTAAGATAATTTATCAGTTATTATGTGTATTTTTACGATTACATACATGTTAAGAGTAATTTTATCATTTTTTATATGTAATTTTATAGTTACACATATGTAAACTAGTTTTTTTACATATATGTAATTAGTTATAACACATATATTTAATTTTGGCAATTAAACATATGTAAACTACTTTTAACATGTATGTAATCAAAGAAATACATATAATAGATGATAAAAAGATCCTAAATACAAAAACTTATATATAAAATGATTGTTTATTAGGAGTTCTGAAAGTTCTGTAGTTATTTAGAGTTCTGAAATGAGCTTAACCCTATAATATAAATATAAATATAAATATAAATATAAATATAAATATAAATATAAATATAAATATAAATATAAATATAAATATAAATATAAATATAAATATAAATATAAATAAAGATATTTTAAATATAAATGTGGCTTATTGAATTGTTTTAACATTCGTAATAACAATTATATAGTATAGATTCAAAATTTTAAATAAAAAAAGTTTAAACCTATAAATCTTATTAATTTCAATGAGCCAATTAAAATAATTTAACTGGTTGTAATTAGAAAAGGAAACTATTGGCCAGACAAAATTCAACTTAAATTTAATATTAAAAAGTAAAGAAACAAAAACAAATATGGAAACAATTAAATTGTATTTAATCAATATTTTAGACGGAAAAAGAAAAAAAATGAACTTTAATGAATAACACGTGTTCATTAGAGGTTTGAGTGTGGAATCTAAAAATTGTGGGTAACTAGAGAGCTATACATTTAACATTTAAAATATTATTTTATTTTATTTTTAATTTCTAAAATTTTACATAGAAATACATGTAAATGTCTTTTTTTATAAAACTTAATTGTACAACTACTATTCTATAGCAAAAGTGGTGAAACTTTACATTTGGGTTAATTACAACTCGCTATTTGGGTATTTGCCACCGGAAATTTGGTCCCAATCGCGATCAGTGTTTTCAGACCCGGACTGGACTGGCCGGTCGGACCGGGAATCAGAGATTGAGTCGGTTCGGGTCATGGTATCGGGGCTGGAAATGCATTGAACCGGTGACCAGGCGATTGGACTGGGAAACCGGCCGGTCGGACCGGTTTTTGGAAGGGTTGGACCGGTTTTTTATATATTTTTTCAGATTTAACCATATTAATTTTTATAATATTTACGATACCTTCTGGTTCTTACGTTCGGTCGGACCGCTCACACCATTGAACCGGTAAGAAGACCGATTCGACGTCCGGTCCGATTCTGAAAACATTGTGTACGATTGAATTTGTAGTCAAAGCCTCTATGGGTAATCTCACTTTTGCAAGCAAGGATTATTTTGTGAACGAATACATGACCACTTTGTTAATTATCTTTTTCTTTTTTCAGTTGTGATTATGATTTTACTAAGATTTTAATAATTTTATTTGCGACGTAAAGATTTAATTTTCTTCACTCTTTATGTAAGAAACTTGAAACAACTACGTTTAAATATTGGTAATATTCACATCATGGATTATTGTTAAGACCACATGGTGTGGTCTGCCAAATCAAACAAAATAATGTTCTATAGCGCCCCTCCCCTATCTTTTAGGCGTCAAAGGGGGGGGGGGGGGGGGGGGGGGGACGATATGGAGGGAGCTTCCAGTAACAAGCGCTAATGGAGTGTGCAAGTGAGACCCAATGATTTCAACCAATCAGAATTTTTCCTCTTTAATTTCCCTTTTTTGTATTTTGTTTAATAGCGGGCTTTAAAAGGGCATTATCCAACATCATGCAAGTTAACGATGACGCCCCTCGCTTATGTGGTGCATACGTGGCTCCGACGTGACACTATAAAACTCCTAGGGGCTTTATACCACACGACTCAGCCTAATAACATTTTTGTCGTTAAATTACTTTTGATCAAATTATATTGAAAAAAGTTTCATGAATCTTTTTAAATATAAATTGAAATATATATTTTTAGCTAAATATAAAGTGAAATACATGATATATATATTTTCTAAACATATAATCAGTTAATTTTTTTACTAAATTCATTTTTACTAATTAGAAATAAATGGTTATAGGGTAACAAGGTATTGTTCTTTTTCGAAGTTGGTTTGAGTTTGTTGGATAGAACTTTGACTTGCCATATAACCGAAATCCATTTGATACGTGATAAACATCTCTACAGATTTAGTTAATGAATATGACACGTACCCAATCATTCTGTTCATGTTGGTAAACATCGACCTTTTCAATAGCTTTTCACATGAGAGATTAGTGGTTCAATTTTTAGTGTTATTAACAAATATCAATTTTCAATCAAGTTTTTGGTGGGTCATGGTTTATTTTAGATTGATCACTTGATGAATACTACAAGAACCCAATCATTCTTGTTAAACGGATAATTCTTGGTACTTCTTGGTACTTCATTTAGTCATCTTACTGGTACACTCTAAAATCTTATTTGGACACCTTTTTCACTCTATTTCTCTGTATTTTCAGCCTTTCAAAAAAATATTATTTTTTAACCCATGTGTGTCACACCCCTAAAATACCACATGCGGTGACCCCGCTAGGCGTGTGACGTACCAGGATCTAGCCACCAATCACATTGAACTAACATCAAGTTATAAAACAAAGTTTCCATTTATGATGATAAAACATTCATAAACATAATCCAAGTTTAACATGTTCAGCGGAAGCAAATAATAAAACATTGTTTAAACGTTTCAAAACCAAGTGTATGTGAAATCAATAAACAAGCCATGCTTTTCCAAGTTGTGCGACCCATGACCACTCCAGCAATCCCAGATAGCAAGTTCCTTGTCCATAGTACCTAACGACCTGTGAGCATGCAACAAGTGTATCAGACACACTTGTGAGTTCATAGTTTTACAAAAAACGTTAGTTACCAAGTGTTTAATTCAGTTCATTGATTACAATGTTGATAATAACTCGAGTACCGTACAAGATGGCTTCCAGATTGTTTTACCCGTCCCCAATGCCCCATATCTAAGCATTGGTCATGATTAAGGTCATTAGTTCATGCCCGTCCTCTCAGGTACGGTGTGAGGTTGCCAAGCCTAATAGCGTTATCAACTAACACCCCGTTACCTCTCAGGTAACTATTCGGTATAAGAGGGGACTTAAAGTGATAGGAGATGAGTGTATTATCTAACATTCCAGTTTTACCCAAAAGACTTATTCCTCTCAGGAATCCCCCATTGACTGTCCCACCCACCGGGACGCATGCTCAAGAGAAATGATCTCACCTTTGATTTGCTCGGTATGTTAAGTTACCCGTCCAAGTTGGTCAACCCAAACCCTACCGTGGTTACCAATCAAATTAGTTTCACAAACATTTAAGTCACGTATTTATCACAGATTGCATCCATCACAAAGATTACTAAATAACATGTATCAAGTTCCCAATCCTCATACCAGTCCACATCCCATGTGAATGTCACAAATCAATATATAACAGGTGAACGTTCCACTCACAAAAGACAAGTCAGATTTTCCCATTCTTAATCAGTATTGTTATCATGCAACAAATAGTAGCTGTAAACACAAGTATCCTTCAACATAAGCGTCACAACTGTTACTGTTTACTGTTCAGCTTGTGGCACGACGAAGAATCCTCATGGCAAAGATTCATTCTTCGCCGGAGAACAAGTGCGACGAAGACTCCTAAGAGTTCGTCAACATCAGGCGACGAAAACTCCAAGGAGTTCGTCAAACATCAGACGACGAAACTCCAAGGAGTTCGTCAAGCGGAGTTCTTCGTCAGGGGGGGGGGGTTCGTCGCTGCTCCTCATAGACAATCCTGACTTCCTTCTTTGATTTACATGAACCCTAATTCTTATGAACTATCAATACTAATCATAACAACATATTTAATCCAACAATCATCATAGTGCGTATGCAACCAATCATGAATCATCAGCGTTATGATGTATCACTTATCATGATCACCAATTTTCAAATCAATGCAACCATCACAAAAATCTTTCACATACTCGATTTGTTTTACTCTATGACTGAATCCCTATTAATCATCACTGCTAACTGTTTATAACATACCAGTAAGTTAAACATGTTTAAATCGGTTTTACAAACTAAACCCTAATCATTACTTAACCCTATGTTTACCAGCATCATTCAATCACAGAAACTCATAATCACTTAACAAGCAGAAATCGATTAAAAGATAGAACTATACTAACCGAAGGAGTTCGAACAAGCACAAGGACGAAGAAGAGAGAAAACTTCGATATGGGTTCATAGCCGTCGACACCAAACGAGAAGGAGAGGAATCGCCGTCCAGGTAAAGGAAGTTAGGGTTTGCAAATGATGAGGAAAAGGATTGTGTGTATAGTCCCATGCATACTCGTATACAAAAGGCCAGGTTGGGCTCGGTTTGGGCTCGAGAATGATTTGGGCCGAAGCTCTTGTTGGCGAACCATCCACTTGACAAAGAATACTCTTCGCCATGTGTGAGGGTGACGAACATCAACCTTCATCGAAGGTTGAATGTGACGAAGAATCACTATTCGTCAGAAAATGCATGTAACTAAGGACTTCGTCGTCATGAACTCTTCGTCGACAGGAGTGTGGTATGGACAAGTTATGACCCAACATTAAGCATCAAACAGTTTCTAACTTACATATAACAACCAAACATAACAATATTATAATCATTCACAATTAAAGCACATGGTACAAAGTAAAAGCGAATTGTGAAAACAGTATCTGTGAAACAAGTGACACGTAGAGAAAGACCTTGAAATCTCGGGTTGTCACATCATCCCCAACTTGAAAGAAATTTCGTCCCAAAATTTGACAAGTAACCCAAAGCGGCAAGATGTTAACTCGGGATGACTGTGGATTTTCCGCAGGTGCCACATCATCCCCAACTTGAAAGGGAATTTCGCCCCGAAATTCGCCAGTTGATTCAGATTTAGATGGGTCAGTTGGGAATAACTGAGGGTACTTGAGCTTCATCTGATCCTCGCGTTCCCACGTGAACTCCGGTCCACGTCTTGAATTCCAACAGACTCTTTCAATCAGAATTCGACTATGCTTACGGACTTTGACTTCCAGATCCATAATTTCGATGGGTTCTTCGACAAACTGCAATTTGTCGTTGATTTTCAATTCTTGAAGTGGCACCACAAGTGTTTCATCGGACAAACACTTCTTCAGTTGCGAAACATGGAGGACATCATGAACGTTACCCAAGTCAGTAGGTAACTCGAGCCTGTAAGCTACTTTACCAATTCGCTCCAGAATTTTGAATGGCCCAACAACGCGGATTAAGCCGCGCTTCCCAAAGCGCACCACACCCTTCGAAGGTGATACTTTCAACATAACACGATCGCCAACAGCGAACTCCAAAGGTTTCCTTCGCTTGTCAGCGTAGCTTTTCTGACGGTCGCGCACTGCCGCCATACGATTTCTGATCTGGACAATCTTCTCTGAAGTTTCAAGTACAAGTTCCGGACCTGTGATTTGGCTGTCACCCACCTCAGCCCAACAAAGAGGAGAGTGACATTTCCGCCCGTACAGTGCTTCAAACGGAGCTGCCTGGATGCTGGTATGGTAGTTGTTGTTGTAAGAGAACTCTATCAATGGCAAGTGTTTCTCCCAGCCTTTGCCAAAATCGATCACACATGCTCGCAGCATGTCTTCAAGTGTCTGTATGGTTCCTTCACTTTGACCACCCGTCTGTGGGTGATAAGCAGTATTCATGTCGAGACGTGAGCCAAATGATTTATGCATTGACTGCCACAAATCTGAAATGAAACGCGGGTCACGATCAGAAATAATAGAGGTTGGCACCCCGTGCCTGGAAACCACTTCTTTAAGATAACAGCAGCCAGTTGTGAGAACTTATCAGTTTCCTTGATTGCTAGGAAATGTGCTGACTTCGTGAGACGATCAACGATCACCCAAATGGTATCGTTTCCATTTTGAGTTCTTGGTAAACCAGTGACGAAATCCATAGCAATTTGCTCCCATTTCCACATGGGTATTTTGTCACACCCCGACCCGCAGCGGAAAGGTACGGGGCATGATGATTGCCCATAGCTCATGACAACTAATTATTGTTTTAATTTTGAAAGCATATCCATTTAAATAGTCACATATCATATAATAATCAAAATTGTTCATACATTGTTCAAAACAAACATATCAAGATTCAATTTATTTTCCTAAGGCCCATGCTACGTGTCCACATCACTTGATCATCAACTTTGAAAACCTGCACCATGTTAGAAAAATATATTTTTGGGTCAACAAATATGTTGGTGAATAATTTCATCCGTTTTATAGAAAACAATTTTATATATTTATTTTCTTTTAAAAAAAATATTTTTAACATGCACCTCAAGGTTAGTATGTAAATGGTCTCATATCATCAACATAGTAAACATATCCATAAATCTAAATTTACCAAACAAGAATACACCAAAAATAACAACACAAACAACCAAAATAAATAGACTCCTGATAATAGCGTGCATTAGGCTCAAGCCCCGAGGAGCGAGTCTAATACTGTTGGCGATACTAGGCTACAACCCATGGCGTGGGGAACCTAGTCAGCCGTGTGGATCCACTAGACACAATAGCATGCAATAGACTTGACATCAAATAGCATATAGATTAATAGAATACACATAAGACGTTCACATAATAACACTTGATCATAGCATGTTAAGTAAATCAAAAAGTATAACATGAACCACCCCAAAATTTGTAAAAGATTAATAAGGGGAAATGGAAGAAATTACTCACAGGTTGCGAAGAGACGTTCTATGAGAATTAACGCACGAACTGGAATATGTGGAATTCTAGGATAATAACCGTATTATAAATAACAGACATACTAAATGAAATGATAACCTAATGATTTTAGGAAATTGGGTTCTCCTATTTGGGGACTTGGAATTATATAAAATCATATTCGTTCAACAAAGAAATAACCAAAGCAATAGTTATATATGTTTTAGAATTTTATTAAAACGGCAAAATTATAAAATTACCATTTTAATGGTTTTCAAATATTTGACAAAGCCAATAATTAAATAAGTTCATGAACACATCTAATTATCATATATCGTAGATTTAATGATTTATTGATTGTCACAAAATTTAATTTAAAAACAATAATAATTTTATAATGGGAATGATTTGTATAACAATTTCACCCATTATTTAATTGCATAATAGTTAAATAAAAAAATTAAAGAAATAATCTATAAAAATTCTGTAACAATTATACACCTTCTAAAATTCAGTAGGAATATTTATAAATTTTATTTTGTGTGACAATCTTGTATTTTAAATAATTACAACATATATATATATGTGTGTATATATATATATATATATATATATCCATTTTATATTTATGATTTCCCTAAAAATTAAGGAAAAATATATAAAAAAATTCCCTAATTTTTATATAATCTGAGATACCCAATAAATTATTTATTGAGTTTATTTAAAAATTATCTTGTATTTTTATTCAATTTATCTAGTGATTAAAACATAAATAATTCACCAAAATTCCAATTGATATCTAAAAATTCTCAAAATTTACACACAATACACTGGTATGATATATAACAATTTAATACTTTCAATTTCATCCAAACACAAGCATAAATCTGAAAGCCCCAAATTATATGCACGAAGAACCCTAATTTCAACTAAAATTAAATTCGAATAAATTAGCCTTCTATCACTGAAATTGATAGGTGGCTTTTGTAGAGAATAAAAAATTAAGCAAGTTGGGCTTTGGAATCACCTGAAAACGTGGAGAATTGAAGGAGATATCGTCCGCACAAGTTACAAGCCCTAGAATGTTCTTCGATTAAATTCGTGATGTAGAGATGATGAAATGGAGAAATTTCAGTGGGGTTTTACATGGTTTGATCAGAGGATTATGGGGTTTAGAGGTGGGGCTCTAATGTTTCGAAAATGTTGGAAACCCAATAGTTGATCTTGAAGCTTTAATGGTGGATTAACTATGGATTTAATAGATTAATTACGGGTGGATATGGACCGATTAACACTTTAATATTTATTTCTTCCCTTAAACGAGCCCTATGGACATCAATAAACAGCTCAAAGGTCGCGAAAAACTTATAATACATCGTCGGGTCGGGTGCCATGCTCACGATTCGCGTAGAAGAGGAAGAAAGGGGTAGCAGGTTGATTTTTCGGGTGATATTAAATAAAAACTGTTTCAGGATCTTTTTCACAATAGTACTACAGCCCAGTGGTTTGTTGAATACTTGCTGATTGTAGGTGCACGGGTTCGAATCTTGTCTCCCACGCATTTTTATAAACAGATCCCTTTATATCACCAACCAACTAGTGGCCCAGTGGTTACGCGCGTATACGTTCTGTGAGGGGTTCCGGGTTCGAGTTTTGTCCCCTACACAGTTTTTTTTATATTAGCTATTAAACAAGTTTCCGTAATGACACTTTGGTCCCTCAAGTTGATGTAATCTGCTAACTCCATTAACCTATTACACTAACCTAGTTAGTGTAGATATTATATATCACTAGCAATGAACCTAACCTAGTTAACTAAGTTCTTAATCAAATAACTAACTGAGTTTGCTAACCTAGTTAGTTAAGTCCCTATAAAGATGACTAACTGAGTTAACTGGGTTTACTAACCTGGTTAGTTGATTTGTTTCACTTTTATAGTTTGCATAAATTACAAAAACAACACCTTAACTTGTAACTTTATTTAACTAGCCAATCTAACTTCGTTAACGCTTCCCTTATATAAATCTAACCAATCTAACTAAGTTTCTTTATAAAGTTAACGTTTTTCATTCGGTTTTAAGCCAACGCGATACGTGATGATTAATTAAAAAAACAAAATTAAAATCCTTATTTTTATTTTATTGATAAAGGTCCGGTTTTACAATCCGGATCGGATTTCGGAAACCCGATTTTGATGGATGTTACATATTTCTGGTTGTTGAAGCAGTCCTGAGGGTTTCTGGTACTCCACTTTGACGTTAGCACAAGTCAAACACTTACTCACATATGTCACTATGTGAGCTTTCATCTTCGGCCACCAATACATGACTTTTAGATCCTGATACATCTTATTAGAACCTGGGTGAATAGAGTATCGAGACTTGTGCGCTTCATCCATCACTAGATCTCTGAGATTACCAAACAAAGGGACCCATATTCACTCCATGAAATAGAGAATACCATCTAATCTCTCTATAAGTCGTTTCTCCATGCCTCGCAAGTACTCTGCATTTAGGTTTTCTTCCTTCAATGCTTCAATCTGAGCCGAACGGATCTGATCAAGTAAATTAGAGTGAGTAGTGAGCTGCAGAGCGCGGACACGCTTGGGTTTCGTTTCCTTTCGACTAAGGGCATCAGCTACAATGTTAGCTTTACCTGGGTGATACTTGATGGCACAATCGTAGTCATTTAAGAGTTCTACCCAGCGACGCTGTCGCATATTCAATTCCTTCGGGTCGAAAATATGCTGGAGGCTCCTGTGAAAGGTATAGATAGTGCATTTGGTACCGTACAGATAATGCCTCTAAATCTTTAGCGTGAAATCACGGCCCCCAACTCCAAGTCGTGAGTCGTGTATGTAACACCTCGAAAATTCACGTCTTATAATGTATTGACACGTGTCATAAGCTTGAACGTGTGAAAGTATACTCTAGAGGGACTAAAGTTGACAAACATGGAATGTATGTAAATCTAAGGGTTCAAAATGTCAACAAGGGATAAATATACTTTACAGTAACCCTACATGATGCTCATACCTTCAAACGAATAAATCATGGATTATACGAAGCTAAATATGAAAGAAAGTGAGAGATTACAAACTACAGGGGTTCAATGTGTCAACATGTTTAAAGTATACCTCTGAGTGACCTTTTAGCAAACCCGAAGCTTTGTAACGATTAAATATGCTCACTAGAATACATGATAAAAATTTCATCAAGTTTCGTTATCGTATGAGAAAGTTATGATCAAATTCGTATGCGAGGGGTTAAAGCGTCAACGTTGAAAATTATGACTTTTCGGGTAGCATTGAGTGACCAAGAACTTAACAAAGTGGGTATAAGTCATGAACCCCTTATAAGCCAAGTTGAGGGGCTCAAAGTGCAAGAAATAAAGTTGGTTGACCTTTCGAGAGGCCAAGGGACAAGATGCAACAACTTGAAAAAGTTTAAACCTGAGCACAAGGCCCATACGGGCCGCGTAAGCCATACCAAGAG
This sequence comes from Helianthus tuberosus, assembly GCA_030545235.1. Taxonomy (NCBI): domain Eukaryota; kingdom Viridiplantae; phylum Streptophyta; class Magnoliopsida; order Asterales; family Asteraceae; genus Helianthus; species Helianthus tuberosus. The sequence continues at coordinate 41,454,789 of CM060448.1, read as the reverse complement.
CTTACGCGGGCCGCCTAACTTGCCCAGATGCAGAAAATGACTGGCAGCAGCCTGTTATGCCTTGTAACCGACTTAAAACCGATTTTCCTCATCCAAGGGCGACCCCTACAAACCTTTTAGCCCTTAGGAACACATGTTGATGATCAGGGATCCATTGTAGCATGAGTTGTCAACAATCTAATGAATTAAAACCACTATATAAAGCCTTCATGTTGCAACATTTTGAGCACACCTTCCATCTGCACTTGTGGAGCTTCCTGGAGCATAGGAGCAGACCCAAGTCATCCCTAATAGTGCATTAGACTTTGGTAAGTATGCTTAACTTTTCTTAGTTGAGTTTTTACTTAGTTTTAGCTTAAAAGTCAAACCGTCGTAATTAACGGTTGACTTAGCGATTAATCATTGATGGTCCAGTGATTAGTCGAATTAAAAGTAGTTATAAGTTGGTAATTATGTGGGCATTAAACCCTTAAAAGGGCAACCTCTGATTCCCACTCTAACTAGACCATTTGTCGGGTCAAAGTTAATTAGAAAAAGTCAACAGGATGCTTAATTTCAAATTAATACATAATTAGCAATGTAGAACCCATACAACCTGTTTGATCATTAGTATAACTTGGTAATTAATGTAAGAACATGTCTAAACATGTTCAACCCGACATTTTTCTGTTTAGACCCGGTTTGGAACCGAAAGTCGCATAATTTGACTTTTGCTTTGACTTTCAGTTCTGACCCGTTTAAGCATGTTTTAGAAATGCCTTAGAGCTTCCTTAGGACCAGGTTACATGATAGTATAACCCTCTGTGGTTGGATCGTTGATTGTCCGATTCGTTTACACGTTTCCGTTAAATGCTTAATGTTGACCATAATGCCCTTTTGACCATAAAACGAAAATTTTGGAAATGTGAAAGGACAATAATCCTTATTACTGATTTATAAAGTTGTCCCTAAATTTTCACATCAGTTGGAGGTCTAGATTAGGAGTTATGCTCATTAGCGTAATTTAACGCCTTTTAGTAATTAAACGGCGCAATTCGCATAAAGCCTATCTAAACCCAATTTTTGACACCAAACCTTTTACCCACTGATGTAATATAATATTTTGAGATTTTTAAAGATTTTTAACCTGTCCATAACCGAAGGTTATGGCCTTAATTTGGTAAATACCGATTATGCCCTTTTAGGCCATAAAATGAGTTTTACAAGCCCTTTTGATACCAATCCAATTGCTACGGATTTTATATAATAAATAAAGTATTTTGAACTTTATAACCTGATCAGAAAAACTCATATTTCCTGTATAACCCAGAAATCGCTTAAAATGGCTTTTTAAGCGTATTAAACGCATAGTTTGGGTTTGAAACCATTTTGGCATATAAGACCTATTACCAACTGATATGACCTAATAAAATAAGTTACTCTACTGATGTATTCAGACCCAAATCTCAGAATTTTAATTAACCTCTTTTATAATCTTTTAAATGACCAAAATACCCCTACGGGGCTTAAATTGAGATTAAACTCGTTTTGGGCATAATGGAAGGTATCCTACTGATATCAAAACATATTTAAGGCATATTAACTTAGGAAACCCGTATATGATTCATTTGGTTACTCGTTACGCACTTTTCGCGTTCGGGTCGGCTTATGTAACTAGTTTGCATATATTAGCCGAAGCGGATCAAACCATATTGTTTTTATCTCAAAATCCAGAATGTGTTTAGTTTACCCATATTATACAAGTCTCCAAACTTGTCGGGTCAAAATCACATTCTATTCCGGTCTTCGCTTAATCATGCGTTTTGAACCGTGAACCGTTCCTTAAAACTAACCGATCTAAGTTACGACTTAAATAAGACCCGTTAGGAATCTAATAGGTTAATAAACTTCGTTCCAGATTGAGAGCCCCAGTAGAAGTACTTGTGCTTGCTGATTAGAATATACGGCTGAGTATAAATTGCATTTGCTAGCTCAGCTAAATACTTTTAACTTATTTTCCCTTATACGGGCTTGGGATACGGCATTATAAAAATACCGCTTGGTCGGGTGTAGAAACCTTTTATTCGGAGATGATTAAATTGCATAATCCCGTTTTAATCTGTATTGATTGATAACAAATAACATTGGGGGTTAATGACCGTGTCCTGGATATCCTTGGCTCATTTAAAAAGTGAATGGCCATAACTTAAGCACAAGGTGTAGGCATAACACCTCCTGTTGCGTATGTAAAAGATATACTCACTCGTATGGATGTCTTCTTGTGAGTTATATTTATGGTGTGTCGATTAATCTTGACCGGTTTGTATTGTATAATCACCGGCCCTAAATGTTGGACAACCATGTAAATCGGATACAAGATTTTTATTAATAAGATTGTCCCAAGTTATAAAAGATATTTTGTGCCTCGTGCATTCAAATCAATTTTCAAACTCTTTTCCAAAATGAGTCAGTTAATTGTATTTACCAGTGTAAACTGACGTATTTTCCAAAAAGGTTAAGTGACAGGTACTGAACGTAATTGGCTGGAAGCTCATGGCGTTAATAAGGAATCTTGCAAGTTCTAGATGCCTGAAGTCTGTTGAACACTTTTTATTTTATTTGATCCGCCTGTGGATCCTTTACTTTCCGTTGTAATACTTTGATATTACTTTATATTCGGATTGTAATATATTTATCTTTTGCTTCCGCTGTACATTTATATATTGTGTTGTTTGACTATGAAGATATCAACTACATCACGATACTCCCCTACCGGGCCCACCGGTGAAACGAGGAAATATCGGGGTGTGACAGTGTAATTCTTCTCATGAACCTTCAACTGCCTAGAAGCGTAAGCTATTACCTTCTCGTGTTGCATTAACACACAACCGAGACCCTGGATAGAAGCATCACACTAAACTACTAAATCTTCGGTACCCTCAGGTAAGGACAAGATTGGTGCACTATAGAGTTTCTTTTTCAAGAGTTGGAAAGCATCTTCCTGCTTCGTTCCCAAGAGTATACAACTCCTTTCTGTGTTAACGAGGTAAGAGGTTGAGCGATCTTTGAGAAATCCTTAATAAATCTACGATAGTATCCAGCAAAACCCAGAAATTGTCGCACCTCCGAAGGATTCTTTGGTGCCGCCCAATTTCTGATAGCATCAATCTTAGCAGGGTCTACGTGTATCCCCGATTCATTAACAATGTGGCCAAGGAAGTGTACCTCTCGAATCCAGAAGTCACACTTAGAAAATTTCGCGTAGAGTTGCTCCTTCCTCAGGAGCTCCAAGATAAAACGCAAGTGTCGCTCGTGATCCTCCTTTCTCTTAGAATAAATCAAGATGTCATCGATAAACACGATGACAAAATCGTCAAGATACGGTTTGCACACTCGGTTCGTGAGGTCCATGAAAACCGCAGGTGCATTAGTTAACCCGAATGGCATAACTAAAAACTCATAATGGCCATACCGCGTTCGCAAAGCTGTTTTGGAAAATCCTCCTCCCGGACTCTCACCTGATGATAGCCCGATCTTAAGTCGATCTTTGAGTAGAAACTTGACCCTTGCAACTGGTCAAACAGATCGTCGATATGTGGTAAAGGATAACGGTTCTTGACAGTCACCTTGTTGAGTTCACGGTAATCTATACACATTCGAAAGGACCCGTCTTTCTTCTTCACAAATAGAATTGGGGCTCCCCAAGGCGAAGAACTGGGTCGGATAAAACCTCTATCCAACAATTCTTGAAGTTGATTTGACAGATCTTGCAACTCTCCTGGCGTAAGACGATAAGGGGCACGAGCAATCGGGGCCGCTCCTGGTGTAAGGTCAATCTGAAATTCCACCTGACGGTGTGGGGGTAGACCAGGAAGTTCTTTAGGAAATACATCTGGAAACTCACGAACAACTGGCAGGTCTTCGATTTTTCTCTCTTCAGGCTGAGTATCGGTAACGAGCACTAAAATAGCAGGATAGCCCTTCCGTAGACACTTCTGAGCTTTCATAGCTGAGATGATGCCAACCATTGTACCACTACGATGGCCTTGAAATGACAAAGATTCTCCACCGGGGAGAGGGATACGCACGATCTTCTCTTTACATAGAATTTCCGCTTGATGCTTAGACAACCAATCCATGCCAACGACCACATCAAAACTTCCAAGAGTAACGGGGGGTAGGTCAATGTCAAACACTTGACCCACGAGATCAAGTTTACACCCAAAAAGAACATGTGAAGCTTCAATCGATTTGCCATCAGCTAACTCTACAACGTGTTTGTTTACAAGAGGTGTAGGACTCAATCCTAACTGAATACAGAACCCCAAAGATACATAACTCCAATCGGCACCAGAGTCGAATAATACAGAAGCAAATAGATTGTTCACGAAAAACGTACCAGTCACAATGCCATCATTCCGAGCTTCCCCAGCACCAATGGTAAACACTCTACCATGCGCACCGTTCCCACCATTGTTCCCGTTGTTGTTGTTCACAGTGTTGTTATTGTTATTACCAGCATTCTGATTCAGCTGAGGGCAATCCCACCTGAAATGACCCCCGTCACCACTCTGAAAACACCCCTTACAATTTCCCTGATTCTGTTGAGGCTGCTGCCTCTCTTGTTGTTGTGGCTACTGTTGCTGTCTTGGGAGTGGGGACCTGCAATCCCTAGCCATATGGCCCACCTTGTTACACCTGTGACAGACCCGGGTGCATGGCCCAAGATGATTAAAGTTGCACTTGTTACACTTTGGCTGCTTCCCTGCATAAGAACCCTGATTCGAATTGTTTCTCTGGTTCTGATTAACGGAAGATGACTGACTAAAACTGCGGTTGCTACCGGTGTCTGGCTTCTTCTGTGACTAAATCGAGTTGGACACCTTGTCTACATCATTCCGTTTGCGCTTGCTATCAGCAGCAGGAGTAGTAGCTATAGCAGTAGTAACAGTAGTAGCAGAAACACGTGGTGGTAGCGAGCCATGCTCCACCTCCTGATCGGTAATCTTGTGAGCTAGACGTATGATTCGAGGCAAGTTGTCAAGATTTGCAGCAGTGACCAAGCTCTTGACTGACGGTGCTAAACCTTTAATATACAATTCGATTCTTCGGGGTGGTGGTCGTGATAAGTTAGGACACATATTCGCTAGCTCATGTGACCTTTTTGTGTACGCTTCAATTTCAGACCCTTCCATCTTCAAATTGTAGTACTCATTCTCAAGCTTCTGAATCTCATCACGAGGACAGTATTCCTCTCGCATCAACTCCTTGAAATCATCCCAAGTAGTTGCATTAGCCATTTTGATGCCCAACATTTGCACCTGGGCATTCCACCATGCCAAGGCACCATCCTCCAATGTGCCTGTAGCATACTTCACTCTGTCCCCAGCAGGACAGTTACACATCGCAAACACCGATTATGCCTTCTCAAACCAACGCAGGAGACCCACAGCTCCTTCAGTCCCACTGAATGTCTGTGGCTTACAATCCATGAACGTCTTAAACGTGCAGACATGCGGATTGTTTTGAGTCATGGGTTGGCCAGCCTGATAAGCCGCTAGGGCTTCAGCCACACGAGTGTTGATCAGGTCGGTTAATTCAGCCTGAGTCATAGCAATGTTGCCACGTCCACCGCCGCGGCCTCCACCACGTCCACCATTACGTCCACCACGTCCACTCATGATTCTATATAAGAAACGGGGAAAAGGTTAAGGGTCGAGATTGAGTGGGAGTCAATCTTTATTATGACTTCTACAGAGTATTGGGTTCTATCATTACATCAGACAACAAAGCGGAACCCCTTTCACACTCGTTAAGCCTCACTGGGACTCACAAGCACTGCCCATTATTATTATGTGTGCACCCATAATAACAATGCAATTTGCATGTTTATCTCAGCTCTTCCCAACTGGTGCTAAAGGGTTCCTCAAGTTCGAGTAGCAAGACAGAAGATATCACAAAACATAAATCATGAAAGTCTAACGGAATATCGCACTGTGACTCTATCAACCACATAACTTAAGCAAGTAACACCTGAATTCAGTCTGTAATGCTAAGTGTGCAATCATATGCAACATCATACATAAGTGTACACTAGATATGCAATGCAATAAGTAAACGAGAGACGAACCTTGCATTCTAGAGCTGAGTGTCATGGTCGATTTCGAAGCTGTTCGGTTATAGTCTGGTTTTATAAAAGCGTTTTAAAACCTAGTTCACTATAACCAATGGCTCTGATACCAAACTGTCACACCCCCAAAATACCACATGCGGTGACCCCGCTAGGCGTGTGACGTACCAAGATCTAGCCACACATTGAACTAACATCAAGTTATAAAACAAAGTTTCCATTTATAATGATAAAACATTCATAAACATAATCCAAGTTTAACATGTTCAGCGGAAGCAAATAATAAAACATTGTTTAAACGTTACAAAACCAAGTGTACGTGAAATCAATAAACAAGCCATGCTTATCCAAGTTGTGCGACCCATGACCACTCCAGCAATCCCAGATAGCAAGTTCCTTGTCCATAGTACCTAACGACCTGCGAGCATGCAACAAGTGTATCAGACAACGCTGGTGAGTTCATAGTTTTATGAAAACGTTAGTTACCAAGTGTTTAATTCAGTTCATTGATCACAATGTTGATAATAAGTCGAGTAGCGTACAAGATGGCTTCCAGATTGTTTTGCCCGTCCCCAATGCCCCATATCTAAGCATTGGTCATGATTAAGGTCATTAGTTCATGCCCGTCCTCTCAGGTACGGTGTCAGGTTGCCAAGCCTAATAGCGCTATCAACTAATACCCCGTTACCTCTCTGTAAAAACCCGTTTAAGATCTATCAATGATATCAATCTTTAACTTGTGAAAGTGCGGAAAACAATCACAAGTTGATTCAAGAACATACACTAATAATCAAGATAAAGATAATAAGTAAATCACAAACCGAAATCTTGCATTCAATGACAAGCAAAGACTGATACAAGACTTCAACAGAAACTCGGTTCCTTGTGTCTCTTGTGTCGCAACCAACAACTGACCAACAACAACCTCAACCAAGAGATTGAGATGTGTTTAAATACAAGACAACTGGGCTACAAACCTAAGCCCATTTCGACACCAAGTAGACTAGCCCAACCCTTACAAAATCGACCCAAAACATGTAAACTAAACAAGTACATAATCAATCCTTAAACTATACTAACCTACATGAATAAACCTTCGGGTTCCAACAATCTCCCCCTAGGTTTATGCATGAAGGTTCTTCTGACTTCAATTTCCTTGATCACCACCACTTGCACTATCTTTATAACCACCAAAACCCTTCTTATGAATATGCAGAACAGACGCTACAGCAGCAGTCCAAGCCTTAGCTATTTCTTCATATTTCTCTGTAGCTCTGATTTGATTGCATGCCAAAACTTCCAGATCTTCAGCAGCAAGATTCAGCAAGTCAATCTGATCGACCAAACAAAAACTCGTCTCTCCATCACAAACAATTACCGCCTGCCCAAGACGTTCATCATATGCCCAAAAGTGTAATGTCTTCAGTGCACCTTTTGGAATCTTTCTCACTAAAGGAATCGTCTTTTCTTTATCAGTAGCTGGCCAATGCACGATCTTCATACGCTTGTTTGTGTAAGGATCTCTAATTCCTTTGGCTGGTTTAACAATGGACTCTGCCGTACGCATTGAAGGAAAACCTTTAAGAACCTCCCTCTTCAACCTTTCGAAAAATATATATCCAGCACCTCCAGGCTTATCATCCACATAAGGTGCATTAGAAAAATTTGTCAAATCCACCTTAGTGAAAGACTGAAACTGTCCTAGATGCTTGTACCACTCGACAGGACCAATTTTTGTTTTTATCCACCATCTCTTACGATCATGGTCATATCCCCAGCTAACTACACCAGAACGATTACCAACTTTATCATAGAGAGTTTCACCAACATCCATTAAATGATGAGTTGCATGAGCATCCTCATCATCCGGATTCAAATTCTTGTTCTTTAAAATCACTAACTCTCTTTTCTTTTTAATCCTTTCCGCCTTCTCTTTGTCTGCCACTGGATTTGTAACTCTCTTGAAATATTGTTCCATTGCAGCACTTCTTTCAGCATCATCTTTAGCAAAGGCTTTTCTTCTGTTTTCAACATCAGTTGGATCAGAGAATTCTTGTCCAAATTTCTTTTCCAACTTCCCTCGTAAATCATAAACCATATCGAACAACAAACTAACATCTCCTTGAAGTTGCTCAATTTGTTGATCTTTCTTCACAATAGTATCTTCAAGTTGGATAATCTTTGCATCTTTATGAATTGAATCTTGCTCTAGCACAACCATTCGTTTCTTCATATCTCTCATGCTGATAAACTCATCTTCATCACTTGAATCATCATCAAACGACATTCTTAATGGTTCTTCAGGTCTTTTACCACTAGAACTGCTAGGTTCATCATGAACAATTCCAGAAGGTCCAGCATCATTGTGAACTTCAACATCAGAAATACCAATTGGCACAGCATCAACACTTGTAGCTAGAACTTCAGCAGTAATAACATCTATATCATCCCTTTGAACTTCAACATTTGTCGTAGCCATCTCATCTCTTTGAGTATCAACATCAAACTCAAAGATATTTTCAGCAGTGGTGGTAGTATCACTAACATTCTTTTCAAAATCGAAGTCATATAAACCTTCGTCATCATCAGCAACATTTACGGATTGATCTTTTCCTTGTTCAACAAACATTCCAGGTCTAGGATCCCTCCTTTTCCTTTTTAATGGCATGGAATCAGAATCCGTAGGGCTTTCAACAGGCTCTTCAGTTGATACTGACAGATTGGAAGGAGGATTTCCCATCTTGTCAGTTACTAACTTTAATAGCATTGCCAAGCTTTCAGCAGTAATCACTGGTTCAACCGTAGAAACAGCAGCATCAACTTCAGGAGGAAGTTCTTTATCATCATCAGAATCACACATTATCTCGACACCTTCATCGTCAGAGTTAATTGTTATACACTCTGTCTCAGGCTCACCTTCAACTCTCCTCAGAATATCATGTTCTTCAGCAACAATAGCACTTGCAGATACATTATGCACTGGAACAGATCGTGCTATTACCGGATTTTCACTAACATCTTCCGTCTCTGCAAACTGACCAAACTTCTCCAATTGAATCAAACCTTCAAACTTCTTTTCAGTACCCTTCTTCGTAGTAAGAGCACCAAAACATGAAGGACCCATAGGCTTTAATTCCAACGTATTACCAGATCTCTTCAATCCTGGATAACACTCATTTAAAATCATCTGCACGAACCTTGGATACATGAGAAACTTATCCTTTCGAAGTCCAATTGCATTTCTCTTCATTGCTTCCAAGATATATCTTGAATAATTGAACGGCTCATTTGTAATCACACATATCAAAGCAGCAGACTGAGTGGTATTCAACTGATCAATTCCCCCTCTATTTTCTGTCATGCACACAAGGAACATGTGAAGTAATATACGCCAGTAAGGATGCACAAACTTCTTTATCAGGGGTGGAAACTTTCCTTCATAGCTTAAACGAGGTAGAATTGCTTCCACTGTTCCAGCTGGAAGTTCTATAGGATCTGTTTCCTGATCATTAAATTTTAACGCTTCTCTAATCATCTGCTCAGTCACTATAACTTTCATCTCTTGAATCTCAGCAATTATAGCTCCCTTGCCTTCAACAACTTCGACTTTAGCACTCTTCCAAAAATCTCGGATAAGATCTTCATAAACAACCGAATTCTCACGAAGAGCATGAACAATCCGGCATTTATTTAGGCCTTTCATCAGTGACATATACAGCTGCTTGTGTTTCTCTGGTGGAGGTGCCAAGTATCCTACTTGATTGTGAGAAGATATAAACTTTAAATCCATTTTCTGCACACAACACAAATCAATTAAGTTTCCAACCTTGGTCATAACAGTGATAAAGACAATAATAATTAAAAAAACACTGTTACTGTTCACTCGAGACCATGAGTCGAAACTGAAAGGTCTCGAGTCGAAACCACTTGTCATTGAGTCGCAACCATGAGTCGCAATCAATAGACTTCGAGTCGCAATCATGAGTCGCAACCAATAGATTTCGAGTCGAAACCATGAGTCGCAATCTCGATGTTGCGACTCGCAATCACTGGTCTCGAGTCCTTGTGTTGTTTGAGTCGCAACCACATAATCATATAAACTTCATCTTAGTGTTCTTGATTGCGAGTCAAAATCTTCAAATCTTCATCAGAATCTTCAAATCTTCATCGGAATCTTCAAATCTTCATCGGAGCTTCTTCAACTATTCATAATTTTCTGCAAAACTTGAATACTAATATCATAATACCTTGATTATCAAAGAATCGAAACCGCAGATAGCGAGTCGTAACCAGAGACAAGTCGGAATCTTCAAAGATCACCGGAATCTTGAGAGAGAATGAGACTTGGTTGCGAGTGATAACTTAGGTCTTGACTCGAAACCAGCCTATTTATATCTCAACTTTGATCATGGGCTCTTGACTTTTGGGTTTAACCTTAACAGATTGGGCTTGAGATTTAACAATTGGGCTTAACAGATTTATTAATTATACCTCAACATAAACCCATTAATCTGAATTTTAATTTCAGATTTAATTTTAAAAAATATCCGCTAAACCTTTTGAGCAATGTTTGCAAAACAAAAACCTAAAAACAAAAATTAAATAATAAAATATTATTTACAAAATAAATTAGGAAATTTGCATAGATACTCAGGGACTTGGATACTCAGGGATCAAATCACAAGGTTTCGGGCTTGACTTCACTTATCAACACTGATCTACTACTGGATGATCTAGACAATTGCCAGTATATTTGTCCCCTTAAACTCGTCTCCCTAGACCTTTTCCATATAACTGCCTGTAACTCATTTTATCATGTTTTGATATCTTAACAATGAACACTCAAACAAATACTAATCAAATCTCGGAATTATACACAGCACACTCTATCATGCAAGTAGTTTCCCTACCACATATTTCACAAGTCCAATCCAAATCTCTGAAATCTTAACTGGGAATAGATTGAGAAGAGAACATAATAGATCTTAAGCAGAGATGGTGTAATATACAAATCAAATGAGTTTTCTCAATTTGATATAGGTTTCATGGGTTTCTTTTGGGCACTTGAGGGCCTCTTTCGGGTGTTAATTGATCTACAGATCGACAACGTACAGCTAGGTCAGCATGTATCTGGATGCAGCAGAAGCTGACGTTGCCTAGCACCTCCAGGTCAGCATATATCTGGATGCAGCAGAGGAGGTACACGACTTTTTCAGAGAAGATTTCAGAGTCAGACCAAAATTGTGTGTATCGGGACAACATACAGACATTCAAATAGACATGAGCTAATTCCAAGTGATTTTCTTTTCTGAGGTCATGTACTATTTTAGTTCTGAACAGAAACAGCCAATGTTTCCAGTCTTAAGGATAGAGCCTACCAACACATCATACTAGAGTCAAACTATTTCGATACTGGTCTTACATGAGTCAGCCCTCGGCCATAATGTGAAAATTCATTTCATTTCCCAGTCCTGCCACACCTCTTTTTGTATTTTTTTTTTTATTTTTTAATGTTTTTGTATTTTTTCAAAATTTCTCCCCCTAAATTTGAGCATAAATAAAAACTACCTAAGAATAGAAAACTTTATGAACAAATTTACCTACGAAAAACAAAAACATGCTCAGTCAGTAAAGCGGATCATTTTCAGAAAATCCACAAGCACTTTGAATTTTGAGCTGCTGACAGGTTTGGTGAACAAATCGGCAGCATTTGCATCTGTGTCGATTTGCTCAAGTGTAATAAGACCTCTGTCGAAGCAATCTCGAATAAAATGAACTTTGATGTCTATGTGCTTGGTTTTGGAGTGAAAAACAGGATTTCTAACAATTTGTATTACAACATCATTATCGCAGTAAATAGTAGTGTTGAGATAAGTCAAACCGTAGTCCTGCAATTGATGTTGCATCCACACCACTTGAGAGCAAGATGCAGAAGCAGCAACATACTCAGCTTCAGCTGTAGAAATCGCCACCGTTTGTTGTTTCTTGCATTGCCAAGAAATGAGCCTGTCACCCAGAAACTGGCATCCAGCTGATGTAGATTTCCTGTCACTATCAGTACCTCCAAAATTGCTATCAGAAAAAGCAAACAAGTCAAAATTTGAATCCCTCGGATACCACAGACCAAACCTAGGTCGGCCTTTAAGGTACCGAAAGATTCGTTTAACAGCAGTAAGATGAGAACTTTTAGGATTAGCCTGATATCTTGCACAGTTGCAGACAGCAAACATAATATCCGGACGACTAGCTGTCAGATACATCAACGATCCGATCATAGACCTATACTGACGTTGATCCACAGAAGTTCCTTCTTCATCTTCAGTCAATTGCGGTCTCTCTGCCATTGGTGTTTCAGCAGGCTTTGCGTCCGAAAACTTAAATTTTGCTAGCACGTCATCCACATACTTCCCTTGATGAATAAGAATCCCTTGAGAATTCTGCTTGACTTGTAAACCCAAAAACAGTGTCATTTCTCCAAGAGCACTCATTTCAAATTTCTTTTTCATAACTCTCTCAAACTCCTTGCAAAGTTCCTCACTTGTAGATCCGAAAATAATATCATCAACATAGATTTGAACTAAGATCTGATCCTTGCCCACTTTCTTGATAAACAGAGTCTGATCTATCGTGCCACGTGTATACCCATGAGCCAGAAGATGTTCAGTTAATGTGGCATACCAAGCACGTGGCGCTTGATGTAATCCATACAATGCCTTATCTAGCTTGTAGGCATATTCTGGATGATCTGGATGCACGAAACCTGGTGGCTGTTCAACAAAAATTTCTTCCTTCACATCCCCATAGAGAAACGCTGTCTTGACGTCCATCTGATACACAGTGAACCCCATATATGATGCGTAAGCTAAGAATATCCAGATAGCTTCAAGTCGGGCAACCGGAGCATATACTTCATCGTAATCCAAGCCTTCTATTTGTCAAAATCCCTGAACCACCAGCCTTGCTTTATTTCGAACAATAACCCCTGCAGAATCTTGCTTGTTTCGAAAAACCCATCTAGTTCCAAGTTTGCGCTTTCCCTGTGGCAACTTGACAAGTTTCCATACTCCAAGCTTCTCAAACTGGTTTAACTCTTCATGCATAGCATCTACCCAGCCTGGTTCCTGCAAAGCTATATCAACAGTTTTAGGTTCGATTTGAGAAATATAGCAAGAATATAAACAAGTATTGATGGTTCCTGATTGACTCCTGGTTAAAACTCCTGCATTTACAGGACCAATCACATTCTCTATAGGATGATTCCGTGGAACACTTGTGGGTATTGCCAGGTCAGGTACAGTGTCGTCTTCAGTGGTGGTGTTGCTAGACTCCCCCTCATTAGATGCTGCAGTATTATGAACGAATGGAGTGGTAATAATGCAATCTTCAGGAATATGTTCAGGAAATAGTGCAGATCCGGAACCATTTGATGTAGAACCACTATTTGAAGCACCTTCAGGGGATTGATGGGACGTTTGTTGACACGTAGTATGCTGCGTAAACACCATTCCTGGCGGATCAATGGTATGATGTCTCACGCTTCCTTCTGTCTGTTCTTCATCTTCAATATCCTCAAAAGACAGAGGTTGTTTTGGAATAGACACACCTGCATCTGTAAAATCACTTGACAAAATGTTAAATGACTTAAACAATTCAGCATAATCATATAACCAATCTGGTCCAACTCTAGCGTCCGTAGCATTTTCTTCAAGCCATTCAATGTTGCACGACTCGACGACCTTTTTAGTTACCTTGTTGTATACTCTATAGGCTGACCCTTTAGCATATCCAACAAAGTAACATTCGTCCCCTTTGACCTCAAACTTTCCATTAGAGTCCATAAGTAGTAACACGCATGGACAACCAAAGATGCGAAAGTGTGAAACCGAAGGTTTACGTCCTTCCAGAATTTCATATGGAGTTTTCATATGTCGTTTGTTTACTAAAGCATGATTCTGGACGTAACAAGCCGTGCTAACAGCTTCGGCCCAAAAGAAACTAGGAAGCTTCGAGTCAGCCAGCATAGTTCTTGCAGCCTCGATAAGAGTACGATTTCTCCTTTCAGCTACTCCATTCTGTTGAGGAGTCCGTGGTGCACTATACTGACGATCAATTCCTTTAGCAGTGCAGAATGTGTCCAAAGTAACGTTCTTGAATTCTGTCCCATTATCAGATCGAATAACCTTCACCTTAGCACTCGCTTGATTTTCAGCCAGAGTGATAAATTGTTTCACCAAGACTGCAGTTTCATTCTTGTGACTTAAAAAATATACCCAGGTGTAGCGAGAATAATCATCGACGATCACAAGACAATACGCTTTCTTGCCAATACTCAACACATTCACTGGACCAAAAAGATCCATGTGAAGTAGTTCAAGCACGGCCTTTGTCGAGGGTGCAGGTTTAGCCTTATGAGGTTTTCGATGAGCCTTTCCTTTTGCACAAGCAACACACTTTTCAACCAACATAAAATCTTTTATCGGAAGATCACGTACTAATTGACCTTTTGCCAGTCGGTTCAAATTCTTCATGTTCACATGCCCAAGGCGACGATGCCACAGTAGACCATCATGTTCTGAAATCTTCGAAAATAGGCAAGTAATTTCTTCACACGGTTTCTTGTTCATATCAATCACATAAGCGTTTCCTCGTCTTTCTGCTGACATTAAGAACCAGTCTTCTGGAATGACAATTCCAGGTTTAAGAACATGACATCCTTTCTTTGTAAAGTGAACTGAATTCCCTCGATCACAAATCTGAGAAATACTTAACAGATTGTGTTTCAGTTCTGGAACATAATTAACATTTTCGAAGCTTAAAACGTCGTTTCGTACAGTTCCTTTCAACGTGATTCTGCCTGAATCCCCTCCCGCAAATGAGACATATCCACCATTAAATTCTTTGACATTTTCCAGTTGGGATAAGTCTCCTGTCATGTGCCTGGAACAGCCACTATCCATGTACCAGAGGCGCACGGTAGTCCTCCACAGCTGTTCCTGCACGATTAGCGGGATTAGTTAGATTTAGGAACCCAGCCCATAGTGGATCTGGGTTTTCCTTGTGCATCAATATAAGTCACTCTCTGCCAGACTAGGTTTTCTTTATTTAAAAACTTTGAAGTATTTTGAAAGACAGAGTTTCGATGACATGTATAAGATGGATTGGATTGCTTGGCCTTAGCTTTAGGTTTCCAATGCTTATTTGACCAGTTAGAATTGTAATTACCAAAAGCATTATGATGAGATTTTCGAAAATCATTTTGTTGTTTTTGATTTTTGCGTTTGGCTGCATTCCAATCCTGATCAGAAGGTTTGGTCTTGCGATAGTTGTTTTTCATTGTCTTAGTCTTGTCAGTCGTCATTGACTCTGAACAACGATATCGGTTAGACATGACCTTTTGATCTTGCACTGACCTTTTCTTGTATGATGCCCTTGGGAGTTGAACACAATTTCTGGCAATGTGACCAGCAATGCCACAGTTAAAACATGTTTGACGCTTCAATTTGTGAGTATTTTGAAAACTTTTGCACGGTTTGCTTGATTTTGAATGATTTGTCGTTTTGATTTTCTGAACATGTTGTGCTTGTGGTTGTTCTGAGCATTTTGAGGATTTTTCTTCTAATGACTTCTCACTTACATCAATATCCTTTTCTTTGTCACTTAATTTTGGTTCAATATTTGAAAAAGGAGAAGTTTCATCAATATGCGTTTTCTCAATGCATTTGTCATGTGAAACTAATTCAGGTTCATTATCTGAACGTGTAGAAGTTTCATCAATAGGCATTTCCTCAACGCATTTATCATGTGAAAACGATTCAGATTCAATTTCTACTACAGTTTCCAATGGAGTCCCACTAGATTCAACATTAGGGACACCCACTGAGACAGGTTCAGAAGAAGAATCAGGATACTCTTGATTTTCTTGAGAAGTCGTTTCAGTGGTTTCACTGAATGCATCCTGAGGGACCTCACCTGTAACATTTTCATTAACTAAGACGTTAGAAGCATTAGATTCACACACATTACCTGAAAAACAATCATCACCACACTTATTGTTCAAATCATCAACACAAACATCATCAGTTTTGCCCAAAACAACAGGCTCACAAGACGAAACATAAGCAGAAAACGACGCAAATAAAGAACTACTAAAAGCAATGTCAGATTCAGTTGGTTCAGAATAAGGTTCAAAATATGGTTCAGAAAAATTTGAAATAACGACTGGTTCACTCCCATGAACATCTCCACACTTTACTTCAGAAATATCATCTGCACATGAAGATGAAACGTTAGGATCAATTGAGCCTTTGGAAACAAAATTCAATGAAGTAGACTTCTGTTTCTCAAATTGTTTGTCATGAGAAGATGACTTGTTGGTTTTAGAACCATAAGTCATGTTGCTCTCATTTATCATCTCCTCCTCAGTCATTGGCAAATAAGTGTAATTATCATTATATGGAGGAGGAGTCTGATTATAACCCAAACCACGCCTTTCTTTTCTTTGTAAGCAAGCTGTTGATTGCATAGGTTTTTAACTAGTTTGCTGGAAGAATCAAATTTCTTGATATTAAATTCATTAATTTGATATCTGTCTCTAATATCTTCCAGTTCCTTAGTTAAAATACACACTTTTTCCTGAGCTTCTAAGAAATGGGCAGTTTTTACACTCACATCATCTTTAAGTTTGATGATGTCTTTTCGCTGAGCCTCAATCTTTTCTTTATAAAGTTTCTCGTTTTTTTATAAGGTAAAATTTTTATTTTTTATGTCTTGATAATCTTGAATGAGCTCGGCGTTGTGTATTCTATAAGCTTCAACCCTTTCCCTACACTCAGGAGTACAAAAAACAGAAAGTACCTCTTCTTTGGTTAGACCTTTAACAGGAGCTGAGAGTATCTGAGTCATGAAAGCAAAATTTTCAGCTGCAGTCTCCTCCTCTTGTGCTGATACTTGATCATTTGAGGTCATAAAAGCAATATTATTTGAGGCAGCTTGATTTTCTGGAGCAGAAATGTTCAGACGTTCAATCTCTTAATTCCAATCAAAGTTGATGTTGGGCTGAACCACCAGAGCTTGAGCTAATCCTTGTGGTTGAGGACTTCCAGTAGCAGCAGCATCTGTTATACTAGTAGTAGTTACAAGAGCTCTTTCTCGATTAGGTGTTGCGGGCTGTGCAGGAGTTTGTTCTCTATTTATCAGAGGTTTTGTGCAGTTTCGAGCATAGTGTCCTTCCTCATGACAGTTATAACAGCGCAAATTAAAAGGCACCTTAGCAGCTCCATTCCAAGCAGTGCCCCACCTATTTTTACCTGTTCTTTTGACAAACTTTTGTGCTCTGAAAGCAGCCATTGCCATCTGCCAGGTGATGTCCATTTCTTCAACATCATCAGGATGAATCTGAGTCAGGTCATCGCCGCACCATTTTGGAGGATCAATTTTTCCAGCAACAAAAGCGTTCAAACAATTTATAACAGAGGCTGCGATCTCCAAATTTTCCTTTGACTGTTTAGTAAAGAAAGCTATCATCTCATTGTTGGCAATGGAGGCGGAAGCAGCAGTGGAGGCGTTCCCAGCATTTGTAGTGGAAGTGGGAGCAACTGGAGTAACAACTTGATTAGAGGACCCTGAGCAATAGACATTTGCTGAAGTGGGAGCAGTCTTAGCAGAGGTAGCATTGCGAAACATTTGAAAACCTCCTTGAGACAACAAGGCAGTGTTATTGTTGTTTGATGAAGTGGGAGCAACAGAAAAACCTGCAGCTAACATGCTGTTTTTGTAATTGGTTTCTCTTTGTTTATCATCTAGTTCACAAGCTTTGATATGAGAGATCATCTCTGACAGGCTGCATCTCGCGAGGTCTTTTGTTTTCTTGATCATGGCGACATGATGATCCCAACTCTTTGGCAATGCATTAAGAAGCTGTCTATTGGTAGATGCATTTGATGTATGAATTTCTTCCATTTGCATTTGTGTTACTAACTTCACAAACCTCTGAATTTGATTGTCTACAGTTTCACCATAAATATGATTGAAGTTGTTGAAATTTTGTCGCAGCAGATTTCTTCGACTCTCCTTCATGTCTTCATTTCCTTCATAAACGTCGATCAGTGATTCCCACAGTTCTTTGGCAGATTTGCAGGTGCGAAATCCAATAGCAACATCAGGACCCAAACCCATGGTCAAGTAAGAAAGAGCTCGATCATCTTCTTCAACAATAAGCAAATCATCTTTGGTATATTGATCTCTAGGTTTCTTTACCTTAACACCTGGTTCAGTGGAGCTTTCCATCATAATCTCCCTTGGACCTCTCAAAATGCTTCGCCACAGTTTATAATCTTTGACCTTCAAGTGCTGTTCAAAGCGCCACTTCCACTCGGGAAAATCATTTGCATCAGTTAACCTAGGAATGCGTGTTGTGGTTCCAAGCTTTGAATCCAATTCTTGTTGTTGATTAAGGGCAGTCAATTCAACGTTATTTGTCGACATGTTTAATTAATCAGTTAATTAATTAATTAAATTTTAAGTCCAAATAGTCAACAGGTCAAAGGTCCGTGATCAGTGTCGTTGCGAGTCGAAATAACTGTGATTGCGAGTGGAGACTGATTGATGATTGCGAGTCGAAACCAAAACAGGATGAGCCGAAACTATGGTTGCGAGTCGAAACCAAACAGGATGAGTCGAAACTATGGTTGCGAGTCGAAACCAAACAGGATGAGCCGAAACTATGGTTGCGAGTCGAAACCAAACAGGATGAGCCGAAACTATGATGGTTGCGAGTCGAAACCTGCAAAAAAGATAAGAGATAAGATCTGTTGACTCGCAATCCCTATTTTTCAGCACTTCCAAAAATTCAAAGATATTGTAATCTTTGAATTTGTTGAACACCAACTTTCCGTAAAATCAGCAAACACCTTTTCTGAAATCAACAAACCAAAATCAGCAATTTTTAATGATTCGATCAAGAACAGATTGAGTATTTCAATAATTTTCACTGCAAAAACAAGCAACAAAACTGGATCAGTAGCAAAACCAGTTCTTGAATCTGAATGATATCAAAACCGAGCCTTGAAAGACTTCAATGGCTCTGATACCAATTGTAAAAACCCGTTTAAGATCTATCAATGATATCAATCTTTAACTTGTGAAAGTGCGGAAAACAATCACAAGTTGATTCAAGAACATACACTAATAATCAAGATAAAGATAATAAGTAAATCACAAACCGAAATCTTGCATTCAATGACAAGCAAAGACTGATACAAGACTTCAACAGAAACTCGGTTCCTTGTGTCTCTTGTGTCGCAACCAACAACTGACCAACAACAACCTCAACCAAGAGATTGAGATGTGTTTAAATACAAGACAACTGGGCTACAAACCTAAGCCCATTTCGACACCAAGTAGACTAGCCCAACCCTTACAAAATCGACCCAAAACATGTAAACTAAACAAGTACATAATCAATCCTTAAACTATACTAACCTACATGAATAAACCTTCGGGTTCCAACACTCTCAGGTAACTATTCGGTATAAGATGGGACTTAAAGTGATAGGATATGAGTGTATTATCTAACATTCCAGTTTTACCCAAAAGACTTATTCCTCTCAGGAATCCCCCATTGACTGTCCCACCCACCGGGACACATGCTCAAGAGAAATGAACTCACCTTTGATTTGCTCGGTATGTTAAGTTACCCGTCCAAGTTGGTCAACCCAAACCCTACCGTGGTTACCAATCAAATTAGTTTCACAAACATTTAAGTCACGTATTTATCACAGATTGCATCCATCACAAAGATTACTGAATAACATGTATCAAGTTCCCAATCCTCATACCAGTCCACATCCCATGTGAATGCCACAAATCAATACATCAAAGGTGAACGTTCCACTCACAAAAGACAAGTCAGATTTTCCCATTCTTAATCAGTATTGTTATCATGCAACAAATAGTATTTGTAAACACAAGTATCCTTCAACATAAGCATCACAACTGTTACTGTTTACTGTTCAGCCCGTGACACGACGAAGAATCCTCATGGCGAAGATTCATTCTTCGCCGGAGAACAAGCCCGTGACACGACGAAGAATCCTCATGATGTAGAATCCTCACAGACAATCCTGACTTCCTTCTTTGATTTACATGAACCCTAATTCTTATAAACTATCAATACTAATCATAACAGCATATTTAATCCAACAATCATCATAGTGCGTATGCAACCGATCATGAATCATCAGCGTTATAATGTATCACTTATCATGATCACCAATTTCCAAATCAATGCAACCATCACAAAAATCTTTCACATACTCGATTTGTTTTATTCTATGACCGAGTCCCTATTAATCATCCATGCTAACTATTTATAACATACCAGTGAGTTAAACATGTTTAAATCGGTTTTACAAACTAAAACCTAATCATTACTCGACCCTATGTTTACCAGCATCATTCAATTACAGAAACACATAATCACTTAACAAGAAGAAATCGATTAAAAGATAGAACTATACTAACCAAAGGAGTTTGAACAAGCACAAGTACGAAGAAGAGAGAATACTTCGATATGGGTTCACAACCGTCGACACCAAACGAGAAGGAGAGGAATCGCCGTCTAGGTAAAGGAAGTTAGGGTTTGCAAATGATGCGGAAATGGATTGTGTGTATAGTCCCATGCATACTCGTATACAAAAGGCCAGGTTGGGCTCGGTTTGGGCTCGAGAATGGTTTGGGCCGAAGCCCTTGTTGGCGAACCATCCACTTGATGAAGAATACTCTTCGCCATGTGTGAGGGTGACGAACATCAACCTTCGTCGAAGGTTGAATGTGACAAAGAATCACTCTTCGTCAGAAAATGCATGTAACTAAGGACTTCGTCGTCATGAACTCTTCGTCGACAGTGGTATGGACAAGTTATGACCCAACATTAAGCATCAGACAGTTTCTAACTTACATATAACAACCAAACATAATTGTATTATAATCATTCACAATTAAAGCACATGGTACAACGTAAAAGCGAATTGTGAAAACAGTATCTGTGAAACAAGTTACACGTAGAGAAAGACCTTGAAATCTCGGGTTGTCACAATGTGGTTTAACAAAAATCATCACTTCAGTCCTAAATTTATTTTTTCTTTTTGGTCCGTGGAATATTGTGTTTGTCAATTTTTTTGTTTGCTCCCTTTCCCACTCTGTCTCTCTCTGTATATATAAGGAGTTATGTTTATTATTTATTTAACCCATGTGGTTTAACAAAAATCATCGCTTCAATCCTAAAGTTTTTTTTTCTTGTTCGTAGACCGTTGTGTTTACACATTTTTTGTTCCCTTTCCCACTCTATCTCACTATATATAAGGAGATATGTTTATTATTTTTTTAACGCATTTGGTTTAACAAAAATCATCACTTTAATCTAAAAGTTTTTTTATCCATGGAACATTGTGGTTTACAATACCTTTTTTTTTTCTTTTTTTGTCCATGGGAGATTGTTGTTTACAATTAAAAATTATTTTTTTGTGTCATTTTAGTTGAACTCACTAACACCATTAGAAAGTTTTGTTATCTTAAATTTAAGCTAATTCAGCTTAGGTACAATCTATAAACCAATGTTTTAAAAACCGGTTTTTAAATCATACCGAGATAGCCTTAAAAATAGTTTAACCGGTAGAACCGGATTGTATCGGGTGGTTCAACCGGATAAACTAGTTAACTCTATAATTTCATAGAGATACATACGTACATGAATTATTTATCAGTTTTAATTTTTTTTCACTAACATAATAAATTATAATATAACTATTATCATATCCTCTTTCTTTTTCAAGTTTCAAAATGCAATCTTTCACATAACATTGCTTTACCTGTATAGACATAATACATACATACATACATACACACATACTGTAACAACTCTCACTATTATGTATTATTATATTTGGTTCAATAGGAAACCCTAATTAAGACACCCAAGTGATTCTGCATAAACCCTAAAATTTTCAGAACAATCAGAATCCAGATCAGGGCCCCTAAAACTCAGGGGGGTATTACCTATGTACGATTATCCACATAACTAGCTGTCAAAATCGAATTTTAAGAATCTACTGACTCAGCAAGGCTACAAACACACGGGGCTACTCTATGGTAGGGCATGGTTGTAAAACAAGGTTTCCAAGCCCGAGTACTCCCCTAGTAGTCGCTACAAGGTAGGCTACCGAGGCGACTTTCTATAACTCCGCCTAATTACTCCGAATCGATTAAACGCGGTCAAACTCGGTCAAAATCAGATCTAGTTGGCCAATTTGGACCGAGTTTGACTTAAGAAATAATAAAACATAATTTATATGACTATCATATTAAATAATGAATTTCATTTTCACGTATTTTGTTATAAATATAAGTAAATTTATGTTATTAGACTTATATTTAATTTCCGAAAACTAATTTCTTTATAACTTAACATGTCCGAGTACTCCCCGGGTACTCTCCGCCTATGCCGAGTACTCTCAACTCCCCAGTCGACCGACTAAGGAGCGCCTAGCGACTTTTACAACCGTGTGGTAGGGTGTGACCCCTCGCGCCACGCAACGCCCAAGGGGGTACCCCTCGCGTCACGCGAGGGGGTCAAAATTTAAGTATAAATAGGGGTGTTTAGGACTTGAATTCTGGCACTAGAACGACGTTAAAACTCAAAACGTACACTGAGATATTGTAGAAACAGTCCCAAAACACATAATCTCGAAGTTCTGCCGCGATAACAGGGTACTAACTCGATCGCTGCTACGATTCAATGTCCGATCGATTAAACTATCCAATGGATGTTTAAGTGCTGCCCACATTAGGGTTTATGCTTTGTCATTCGTCGTTAAATCGATGGATGTTTAAGTATCGCACTTTGTCATTCGTTGTGAAGGTTTAATCTCGTGAGTTATCGTAAATGTTGTATTAGTTACTAACCTAGTTCGTGTGCATGTTATTAAATTTAGGTTAAAAGGCTAATCAGTAGGCTAAGCTCTGCTCATATAAATCTGCAATGTGAGTCATTCTCTTTTTATCAACCATTTTACAATACCTCAAATCATTTTTAAATGTTATAATTACAGGGAGTAAGTCGTGGATATCTTGAATCACTGGCTAGTGGGGTATTGTGCACATTACTAATTTTCTCCCGGTTACGTTCAATTGACCAAACCGGGATAATCACTGTTAGGTTCATTGACCTACAGGGATAATCATCACTACTTGGGGTGGGACCCAATAGTGGTATGACCATCCTCACCATTGTGACATGGCGCCAGATAAAAATAAGATAGCAGCCATTGTAATCGCTCTCATGCTGTAATTTATAACTATGTGTCATTTTATGCAAAATGAATGATTCACCAGTATTTCCCCGCTGATAAAAATATTTTTAAAACATGTTTCAGGCGACCTGCTGTAAATCAAGGAAAACGTGCTACGGAGCACTATCAAGCTTGAAGAAGTGTCTCATTTAAAATAAACATGTTTTAATAAATCAGGGAATTTCCTAGTTAAATTCCTCTATTGTAAATTACGGGGATTATCTCCAAATTATGAAATAAAAAAATTCAGCACTTGAGTTTTTTTTAAAGATCTTATTAAAAATCTTCCACTGTCGCGTTATTGATACCACAGGTTCCTATCCCGCGGCTCCTGACCGAGTCAAACCGGGGCTGGGGCCGTGACAGGAAAAAATTGGTATCAGAGCCACACTAATCGAGCCACTGATTTAAGCCAATTAAGTATTTAGAAAATACTTAATTTTTTTTTACTGATTGCCATTTTGTGATTATGTGTTTTATTATGTGAATATTTGTATACAGTATGGGTAAGCAAAAACTTTCAAACATCTATCTTAAATTAGATAGGTCATCAAAAGAGAAGGAAAGTTTACCCCAAACAAATTCCTCAAAATACCCAACAGCTACTGATGAAGGAATATTGTCCGTAAGGCACAATATGAGGAACCACTTTCTCCTAATAAAAGAAGTTTGATTATTAGGAAAAGTCAAGAAAAACTAAAGAAATCCAAAGGAGGGAGAGTTAATCAGGAAACCCAAGAACTAGGCATTAACACACCATGGGAAGACAAGTTAGATGAAAAATGGGCAGATCTCTATATGCTAGCCACTGTAGCAGTAAATGCAAATCTTTAATACTCTGACTTAAGTTTTAGCACCTTATCACCTACAAGCCAGAAACCTTATCCAGTAAAATAAATAAGTTACAGTAAACCCTGGTGTGTTTTAATTTTCAGTTGTCTTTGTGTTAAATTAGTCACACGGTATGAAATAATATTGAAAAGTTAACTATGAAATTTGTTATAAAATTTTAACTTGGTAATTTTTGTGTATTTTGCATATATGCTAAACAGCATGAATGACTTGTCTGAAGCCCTTCAGAATTTAAATCTCTATCCGGTGAAAATAGAGGTTTCCAGAGATTTTAATAGGTATATACCTGATATAGAAGAGCCTATGGAATTCAACGCTCCACCTCCGGAGAAACCCAAGCCTAAGAAAAGGAGAAGATTTATGGGATGGAGGCGTGTGCGGAGGAGGAAACCCGCCACTAGGAAGATTCCCAAAATAGAAAATCCCTTAGAAAAAGGGAAGGGGATTGAAGTCGGGGAAGGTTCTAGGAAAATGGAAATACAGTTTGGGGAATATTCTAGGCAAATGGAAATGGAGTTTGGGGAAGGTTCTAGCCAACCCAAGATAGAAATTGGGGAAAGCTCTAGACAAATTGAGGAGTTACCATTTCAGGAGGAATTGGATCGTGCATTGGCAAGCTGTGATGTCATCAGGCCTATTAATAATAATCTCTACCCTTATCCTGCTGAAACTCAATTACCAATGAACTTGGAACCAACAATCCCAGAACCTATAATCCACACCCAACCTCTAGGAATGGATGAGTGGTGGACCAATGATTGGCAGTTCCAAAACCTTCTCAACAGTCCTTATTCCTTTCTCCCTCAGTTCGACCCAGAACCTATACCAAACCCACCAATGAGCAATGAAAATTTAGCTGAACTCTGCCACTTTGGCGAGGAGCTGGTGGATGTAGGAAATAGGATCAGGGAAGTAGGAGAATAGATCTCCTGGAAATACGACGAGAGGGAACGTCGTTATTGAAATACCAACTGACAAGGGATAGTGAGTTTGTGAAACTGTGGTTGTATAATAAATAGAAAAATATAATCTTGTGAAATAATCTAAAATAAAACTTTGTAAGATGATGGTATGTATTGACGCATATTATAAAATATAAAAATGGGAATCTAGAAATCGATAGTTTTGGCTATATGTGTATTTGAAATTTGTATGATTGTTTTGTGTATAATTGTTATTTATTTGATACTAATAAATTATATATATTAATTATCAGATGGAAAACGCTAATAATGAACCAGTTAACGAGGTAAACCAATCTGAGCAACATCAGGAGGATCAATTTATGACTAGGCAAGATATAGAAAATATTGTTGCTCAAGGAATAGCCAATGCTATTACAGCAATACTTGCTGCTGCCCAGAAACCTGCTGAACCTCAACAAATCCTTCCTAGCAAACGTATTTCTGAAGATAACTTTAGTAATAGCATAAACGGAGGCGGTAATCATCACGATGATAATCCACTGCAAGCTCCGCTCCCTAAGAAAATGAAAGCTGCAACGCCTGGTTGCACTTACAAAGAATTTCTTGCTTGTAAACCCGCTGAATTTGCAGGCAATGAAGGAGCAACTGCGGCACTGCGTTGGTTAGAGAAAACAGAGGCAGTGATTACAATAATTAAATGTACCAAGGACGACCAAGTCATGTACGCGTCAAATCTATTCAAAGAAGGGGCGCTAGAATGGTGGAATACAGTACTTCAAGCCAAAGGAAGAATTATGGCCTATTCCATGAACTGGGAAGAATTTAAGAGTCTTGTAGAAAGAAAATTATGTCCCGAATATGAAAAAGATCAAATGGCGAATAAGTTCTTAAACCATCGAATGATGGGGATAGATTGTCATGGGTATACTTCGACATTCTTCGAATATGCAGGAGTAGTACCAACACTGGCTTCGCCAGAACCAGTACTTATTTCCCGCTATATTTGGGGATTGATTGGTGAAATCCGTAATATCGTCAAGGCTGCGAAACCCCGCACGATTGATGATGCGGTGGATTTAGCCAACACCTTGACTGACGAACTGGTACGGATAAGAGAAGAAAATAGAAAGAAGGAAGTAGCTCAAAAGATTACCCAAGGATATCGTATGGGTAATCGTAACAATTTTAAGCGGAAGGGAACCGGACAATCTTCCACTGGTCCATTTTGTAATTCTTGTAAAAGGAAGCACTTTGGAAGATGTAAAGGATATTGCAATATTTGCAAAATTCCAGGACATCAAGAAGAAGACTGCAGGAGGAAGAAATTCACAGTCTGCTACAACTGTGGAGAAACTGGGCATCTTAGGCCAGACTGCCCAAAACTGAACAAACCAGCTGACAACAAAGCTAAACCCGCAGAAGGAGCAAAAAGGAATG
Source organism: Helianthus tuberosus (assembly GCA_030545235.1). Lineage (NCBI taxonomy): Eukaryota > Viridiplantae > Streptophyta > Magnoliopsida > Asterales > Asteraceae > Helianthus > Helianthus tuberosus. The sequence goes on along the minus strand of CM060448.1, from coordinate 41,428,120 downwards.
TAAGAGCCTTTCAATTAACAACTCAGGAAGCCGAACTGATTCCTGACGTAATAGCTGGTACGTTTCTAGTTCACAATGTGTATGCAAAAGTATTATTTGACTCTGGTGCAAACCAAAGTTTTATAAATACTTCATTTTGCCAAGCACTTAATTTACCCTTAACCCAACTTAGACAAATCTTTACAGTCGAAACGGCAGACGGAAATTCTGTCAAAATAAATAAGGTTGTGCGAGAAGGAGAAATAGAATTGTTAGGCTGTAAATTCTCTGCAAAACTATTACCAATGAATTTAGCTGGGTTCGATGTTGTGTTAGGAATGGATTGGTTAGTAGCTAACCATGCTCGAATCCTTTGTGACCAGAACTCCATAAAAATTCGTGCACCTACCGGAGAAGTAATCATGGTTACAGGAGACAGGCCACGAAAACCCATGAAGTTCATTTCAGTAATGAAAGTTGCTAGTTATGAAAGAAAACAAGGAATAGTGTATATGATTTCGGAAGTCATTAGCACTAAGGGTAAAGAACTTAAGGAGATTCCTCTAGTCTCAGAATACCCAGATGTATTTCCAGAAGAGTTACCAGGATTACCACCTGATAGGGAAGTAGAATTTAGAATTCATCTAATTCCCGGAACTACACCGATAGCCAAGGCACCTTATCGGTTAGCACCCACAGAAATGTTAGAACTGTCACGACCCCCGACCCACCCTGGATGGAATCAGAAGTCGTGAACAGTCCAGTGGTACCGGTGATTATTTTAAAAACGTTGCAGCGGAAATTTCATCAGGACCATGAGTTAGGAAAAATATCAGAGTTTAGAAACACCGGATTTTATTTATTAAATAGATGGGATAAACCCATGTTTTATAAAGGTAGCTTTAATAAGATAAATTTGTTTACATAAAACAATATTTCTTAATTTGATTTAATTAATAAAATAAGCCACTTCTTGAAGCCTTTCAGTGTTGTATCCAGCTCTTTTTCCAATCTACTGCAATTCCCTGAAAATGTTAGAAAAAGGTTTTGTCAGCTGAAATGCTGAGTGAATTTATTTCAAATTTTATAAAATATATTGTTATACCTTACAGTATTAAGGTGTTTATATCTATTTATATTTACCCAACTCAATCAGTATTTGTCACATGGTGACAGTTCCGATGTAACAGTAATCATATCAATTATTGGCTCACTTTCATCCAATAGTGAATTTATTAAGTATTTATATTTTACTATTATCCAGTTTATCTGTTACTAGGCAATTCCTGTGACGGTGATCATATCATTGTTGATCATTCTTTCAACTAATGTTTCTGGTCACATCACTGTTGATCATTCTTTCAACTAGTGATTCTATAATTCTGGTCATATCACTGTTGATCATTCTTTCAACTAGTGATTCAAATTATAACACTGTTGATCATTCTCTCAACTAGTGTCTTTGGACATGTCACTGTTGATCATTCTCTCAACTAATGATTCTGGACTTAATTGTGTCCCATGACATTTCTTTGTCAAATATTTTACTTATGGCTTAAAACCATTTAATCCAGAAAATAACATATATCATTTTATGTCAACTACTATAACTTATCAAATATAATCTTCGTATAGTAGAATATATTATAATTGACTATTTTATTATGGTATACACCACTTAAATTTATCTCAAACATACATTAAATTAATTAATGATTTAATGTTAAAATAATATTAGTTATTAACTATAGCTACTGGGCATAATTCCCAATGTGATAGTGGTCATGCTAATATTGACTAACTTTCTGGCAAATAATAATGAGAATCAAATAATGTATAAAATCTCCCATACCCGCAGTTATTATAAAATATATAACTTTAATCACTGTAAGTATAACTGATAAACCTTTTAGGATTTTGAAAAGCCTTTGTAAATATAATTGTATCACAAAAAGGTGATAAAACTGTGAGAAAATATAATGGACTCACAAACTGTGAGAAAAGAGAAATAAACTCACATTGCAGATTTCTACGGGCAAAGCTTAGTCTACAGCTAAACCTTGATATATTGCAGATTTAATTTGAGCAGAGCCTAACCTACTGATTAGCCTTGTAACCTAGTGCATACAAACTAGGTAAGTAACTAATACAACATTTACGATAACTCACGAGATAAAACCCTCACAACGAATGACAAAGTGCAATACTTAACAATTCAGCGGATTCACAACGAATGACAGAGTATAGTCCGATTTCGAACAGTACTCAAACATTCAAGTCGAAATCACGATGAATAACAAAGTATAAACTCAATTTGAGCGGCACTTAAACAGTCGTTGGATAGTTTAATCGATCGGACCTTGAATCGTAGCAGCGATCGAGTTATTACCCTGATTGCAGCATCAATTAGTGATTTGTGTGTGTTAATTGTGATAAACAGAGCATAACTCCGTGCCTGAAGCGAATTCCTTCGTCGAACAAACGCACAGAAGCCAGTCCCACGACCCTCTATGTATACCCAAATTTTGTCACCCCTTGCGCACCGTAACAATATAACCCTTACGGTGCGCAAGGGTCACAAAATGGCCATCTGCTTGCCACGTTTGGGAGAAAGCCTGCTGAGTCGACGATTTAATTAAATTCGATTTTTATAATAAGTTATAAGGATAATCATCGAGTAGGGAATGCCCCCCCCCCCTGAGTTTTAGGGGCCCTGATCCTGATTCTGATTGTTCTGAAATTTTTAGGGTTCGCGTAGAATCACTTGGGTTTCTTAATTAGGGTTTCCTATTGAATAAAATAATAATATAAATAGGACTTTTAATGAGGGTTGTTACATTCTCCCCACCTTAATAAAAATCTCGTCCTCGAGATTTCCTGGAATAAGTAGGAATACTTTTTCTTCATTTCAGGTTCCAGCTCCCAAGTGTATTTGGGTTATGATATTTCTTTTAGACTTATGTCATATTCTAGTCAATAAAAACAATATTAAGGTAGATAACACAGAATCGAATTTTGTGAATACAAGTTGTACAATAGGTAGGATTAAAGGTTCAACTGAATTAGTTCAAGAAATCGATGTCCAACAAATGAGATGAAATGATATAATTTCCAATGTGACTATTTTCAAGCCAAAAGATATATGATCAAATAGATATTTAGAATGAATATGAAGAACTTTTTAGAATCAATAAAAATTCTTTTGTCAAAAGAAAACTTACTTTGATTGGCAACTGAGGAAGACTCGGAATCAGTAAGCTCAAATGAAATAAAGGCATGAAAATGATTGTCAACTATCGAATCATAACAAAAGAAAAATCAATGTGTTGACATGTATTGCAAGGATACAAGGAAATACAATAGAGTTTAGTGTATCATTGTCTTAATACATAATTGTATCAAGACTACTTTCAAATGATGAGTCAAACGAAATACATACGTGGTTTTGAATGATTCGTATGCTTATGATTAGCCCAAGCTACAAGTTTATAACGACGCCGCAAGGTGTCGTAATGATTGAAATAATTCAATAATTACGGTGACTGAACAATTTCACCGTGAAATCAACTGAAAGCTTTAACGAAGTAAATTTGGATATTCATTTCGAATAGGATTTTCAAATGAAAAGACCAAATGAATATTATAGAATTTTCTATAAATGATGAAAGAAACGTTAAGAGGTACACCGGAATATGATATGAATTTGTGTACTCTTATCTTAACACATAATTGTATTAAGACTGTTTAGGATAATGAACCAACAGAAATTAAAATTCGTTCATTAGGAGTGAAAATGAGAATATCTCAAGATTCAAATTAAAGAAAATGCCACCACAAGGTGTTATAGTAATTGAAAATAGTAGCGGTGAATGAAACGAGTTTCACCATGCTTCAAATCAAATGAAGTAAATCCGAATGTTTCAAATAAATCTAGTAGGATTGAAATCAAAGTAATTGAATAATGTTTTTCGATTAAAGATGATAAAACAATAAAGATTACGAAACGCTCGATTGCTGATATAGAAATCATTAAGAGATACACTGAATTATGAAATGAATTTGTGTATCATTATCTTAGCACATGATTGTGTTAAGATTGATTTTATAGAATAAACCAACAAAGCGGATTCAGTATAAATAAATAATTAAACCCGTATGCAACGAGATTAGCACAAGCTTCAAATTTTGTGAAAACGTCACCGCAAGGTGATCGTGACCAAATAAATGATTTAATGAAAGTGAAAAACCAAACAAGTCTGTTATGGTTTTGAATAGATGAAGTACTTGACAGAATGTATTTATTTATAAACTTTTATTTGTACCAGGGTCAAATAATAACTTAACTTAGATAGTATATATCAGTGATTACGTCTGGAATCATTTCTGCTTCTTGCGTAGTAAGTACGAATGCTCGCGTGTTCTTCTTAGCTCCGTCTGTTGTTCTGGCCTTGTTGTCGAGTGCTTTGGTTAGTTTAGGGCAATATGGTTTGATGTGTCCTGTTTCTCCGCAATTGAAACAAACATTAGTTTTTCTTCTACATTCTTCCTCTATATGTTCGGTTATCTTGCAGAAGTCACAGTAGGATGTTTTCCTAAAACGGCATCTTCCTGAATGCTTTTTGTTACAGCTTCTGCAGGTAGGTTGCTCCAGTGACGATTCAGTTCCTGTCTTCTGTAGAATTCTTGGGAAATTTTCTGGGCTAACTCCTTCTTCTTGTTTTCTTCTCTTGTGCGGATTAGTCCATCTGTCAACATGTTAGCTAGTTCGACTGCTTCTTCAATAGTCTGTGGTCTAGTGGCCTTAACTATGTCTCGAATTTCGCTAACTAATCCCCAAATATAATGAGAAATTAGTACAGGTTCTGGCGAAGCCAGAGTTGGTACCATTCTTGCATATTCGAAGAACATTGTCGTATATTCACGACAATTCACATCTATCATTTTATGATTTAGAAACTTGTTAGTCATTTGTTCCTTTTCATAAGGAGGACAAAATTTCCTTTCTGTCATTTCCTTGAATTTTTCCCAGTTTATGGCATAAGCCATGTCCCTTCCTTTTGCCTGAAGAATTGTATTCCACCATTCAAAGGCTTCTTCCTTGAAGAGGTTAGATGCATACATCACCTTATCTTCTTCGGCACATTTGCTGATTGTAAGAACAGCTTCTGTCTTTTCCAACCATCGCAGAGCAGCCGTGGCTCCTTCACTGCCGGCGAACTCAGTTGGTTTACAAGCTAGAAATTCTTTGTAGGTACACCCGAAAGTCATCGCCTTCTTTTTCTTGGGAAATGGGGTTTTGATAATATCATCATTACCTCCATTGACACTATGGCTAAAACCATCGTCACGAGTATGCTTGCTACTCACAACTTTGGTAGGTTCTACGGGATTTTTAACAGCTTTAATTATTGAAGGTAAAGCATTAGCTATTCCTTGAGCTATTAGATTTTCTATAGCATTTTTATCCAAAGGATTTTCATTATTAGCATGAACTTCTGGATTATGTGGTACTTCATTCGACATCTGAATTACAAACATTTTCACTTATTACTATCACAGAATAATTAAAACAAAACAATACTTCCAATATATTATATGTGCATATCGACACATATATTCATATATAACACATATGTTAATTTGTATCAGTTTCCTAACTTTATTGTTTAAGTTTAAGTATTAAAAGAACACCTAAATAGCTTAAACAAGTGGCTCTGATACCACCTTCTGTCACGACCCCCGACCCACCCTGGATGGAATCAGAAGTCGTGAACAGTCCAGTGGTACCGGTGATTATTTTAAAAACGTTGCAGCGGAAATTTCATCAGGACCGTGAGTTAGGAAAAATATCAGAGTTTAGAAACACCGGATTTTATTTATTAAATAGATGGGATAAACCCATGTTTTATAAAGGTAGCTTTAATAAGATAAATTTGTTTACATAAAACAATATTTCTTAATTTGATTTAATTAATAAAATAAGCCACTTCTTGAAGCCTTTCAGTGTTGTATCCAGCTCTTATTCCAATCTACTGTAATTCCCTGAAAATGTTTGAAAAAGGTTTTGTCAGCTGAAATGCTGAGTGAATTCATTTCAAATTTTATAAAATATATTGTTATACCTTACAGTATTAAGGTTTTTATATCTATTTATATTTACCCAACTCAATCAGTATTTGTCACATGGTGACAGTTCCGATGTAACAGTAATCATATCAATTATTGGCTCACTTTCATCCAATAGTGAATTTATTAAGTATTTATATTTTACTATTATCCAGTTTATCTGTTACTAGGCAATTCCTGTGACGGTAATCATATCATTGTTGATCATTCTTTCAACTAATGTTTCTGGTCACATCACTGTTGATCATTCTTTCAACTAGTGATTCTATAATTCTGGTCATATCACTGTTGATCATTCTTTCAACTAGTGATTCAAATTATAACACTGTTGATCATTCTCTCAACTAGTGTCTTTGGACATGTCACTGTTGATCATTCTCTCAACTAATGATTCTGGACTTAATTGTGTCCCATGACATTTCTTTGTCAAATATTTTACTTATGGCATAAAACCATTTAATCCAGAAAATAACATATATCATTTTATGTCAACTACTATAACTTATCAAATATAATCTTCGTATAGTAGAATATATTATAATTGACTATTTTATTATGGTATACACCACTTAAATTTATCTCAAACATACATTAAAGTAATTAATGATTTAATGTTAAAATAATATTAGTTATTAACTATAGCAACTGGGCATAATTCCCACTGTGATAGTGGTCATGCTAATATTGACTAACTTTCTGGCAAATAATAATGAGAATCAAATAATGTATAAAATCTCCCATACCCGCAGTTATTATAGAATATATAACTTTAATCACTGTAAGTATAACTGATAAACCTTTTAGGATTTTGAAAAGCCTTTGTAAATATAATTGTATTACAAAAAGGTGATAAAACTGTGAGAAAATATAATGGACTCACAAACTGTGAGAAAAGAGAAATAAACTCACATTGCAGATTTCTACGGGCAAAGCTTAGTCTACAGCTAAACCTTTATATATTGCAGATTTAATTTGAGCAGAGCCTAACCTACTGATTAGCCTTGTAACCTAGTGCATACAAACTAGGTAAGTAACTAATACAGCATTTACGATAACTCACGAGATAAAACGCTCACAACGAATGACAAAGTGCAATACTTAACAATTCAGCGGATTCACAACGAATGACAGAGTATAGTCCGATTTCGAACAGTACTCAAACATTCAAGTCGAAATCACGATGAATAACAAAGTATAAACTCAATTTGAGCGGCACTTAAACAATCGTTGGATAGTTTAATCAATCGGACATTGAATCGTAGCAGCGATCGAGTTATTACCCTGATTGCAGCATCAATTAGTGATTTATGTGTGTTAATTGTGATAAACAGAGCATAACTCCGTGCCTGAAGCGAATTCCTTCGTCGAACAAACGCACAGAAGCCAGTCCCACGACCCTCTATTTATACCCAAATTTTGTCACCCCTTGCGCACCGTAACAATATAACCCTTACGGTGCGCAAGGGTCACAAAATGGCCATCTGCTTGCCACGTTTGGGAGAAAGCCTGCTGAGTCGACGATTTAATTAAATTCGATTTTTATAATAAGTTATAAGGATAATCATCGAGTAGGGAATGCCCCCCCCCCCCCTGAATTTTAGGGGCCCTGATCCTGATTCTGATTGTTCTGAAATTTTTAGGGTTCGCGTAGAATCACTTGGGTTTCTTAATTAGGGTTTCCTATTGAATAAAATAATAATATAAATAGGACTTTTAATGAGGGTTGTTACAAGAACTGAAAAAGCAATTAGATGAATTACTAAGTAAAGGTTTCATACAACCTAGTTCATCCCCGTGGGGAGCACCAGTGTTGTTTGTAATGAAGAAGGATGGTTCAATGAGAATGTGTATTGATTATAGAGAATTGAATAAGGTTACAATTAAGAATCGATACCCACTACCTAGGATTGATGATCTTTTCGATCAACTTCAAGGAGCTAGATATTTTTCTAAGATCGACTTACGCTCCGGATACCATCAACTGAAAGTACAAGAAGAAGACATACCTAAAACTGCTTTAAGAACTAGGTATGGTCATTGAGAGTTTACAGTCATGCCCTTCGGATTAACGAATGCACCTGTCGCATTCATGGACATGATGAATAGAATCTGTAAACCGTACTTGGATAAATTTGTAATTGTTTTTATCGACGATATACTTATTTATTCCAAAAGTCAGGACAAACATTGTCAGCACTTGCATGCACTCTTAACTTTGTTAAGAAAAGAAAAGCTTAATGCCAAATTCTCGAAGTGTGAATTTTGGCTGCAAGAAGTGCAAATTCTAGGACACATGGTGAGTCACGGCGGTATTCATGTAGATCCTGCTAAGATAGAGGCAATTACCAAATGGAAGGTTCCGCAATCCGCAATGGAAATTAGAAGTTTTATAGGTTTAGCTGGATACTATAGACGGTTTATTAAGGATTTTTCCAAGATAGCTGTACCATTAACTAAGCTAACCTGTAAAGCAGTTAAGTTTGAATGGGGACCTAAGCAAGAAGAAGCTTTTAGGATTCTAAAGCAAAAGTTAACAAACGCTCCAATACTAGCTTTACCAGAAGGGACTGAAGATTTTGAAGTTTACTGTGATGCTTCAAAACTAGGATTAGGATGTGTGCTAATGCAACGCAAGAAGGTAATTGCGTATGCTTCAAGACAGTTGAAAAAGCACGAAGAAAACTATACGACTCATGATTTAGAATTAGGAGCCATAATTTTTGCCCTTAAAATTTGGAGACATTATCTGTACGGAAGTAAATTTACTGTCTATACGGATCACAAAAGTTTAAGATATATATTTAGGCAAAAAGAATTAAACATGAGGCAAAGGAGATGGATGGAAATCCTAAGTGACTACGACTGTGATATTCAGTATCACGAAGGAAAGGCAAATGTAGTTGCAGATGCCTTAACTCGTAAGTATCATGAAAAGCAAAAGCGAGTTCGTTCTCTCAGATTAAATCTACAATTAGATTTAATGGAACAATTGAAAAATGTTCAAGCTACAACAATCAAGGATGATGCTGAAGGAATGAAAGGACGAATAAAAAAATTAGAGCAAGGAGCTGATGGAATTTGGAGATTCCACAAAAGCAGAATTTGGGTACCTAAGCAGGGAGAATTAAGAAATAAGATTTTAGAAGAAGCCCATAAATCTAGGTATACCATGCACCCTGGAAACAATAAAATGTATCAAGATTTAAGAAATAACTTTTGGTGGATAGGAATGAAAAAGGATATAGCTCGATATGTTTCTAAATGTCTTACTTGTTCACAAGTTAAGGCAGAACACCAAAAACCTTCAGGTCTACTACAACAATTAGAAATGCTTGTATGGAAATGGGAACTCATAACAGTGGATTTTGTTACTAAGTTGCCCAAAACCAGAAAAGGTAATGACGCGATTTGGGTAATTGTGGATCGATTAACCAAATCAGCTCATTTTCTACCTATGAAAGAATCCTTTAGCATGGAAAAGTTGACGAAGTTGTATGTAGATGAAGTAGTATCCTTACATGGAGTTCCACTCTCCATTGTATTGGATAGGGATAGTCGTTTCACTTCTCATTTTTGGACTAGTTTCCAAGAGGCGATGGGAACTCGACTAAAGTTAAGCACTGCATATCATCCTCAGACAGACAGACAAAGTGAAAGGACAATCCAAACTCTGGAAGACACGCTCAGAACATGTGTGATAGATTTTGGTGGAAATTGGGATGATCACTTACCTTTGATTGAATTCTCCTATAACAATAGTTATCATTCAAGCATCGAAACTGCCCCATTCGAAGCACTGTATGGACGAAAGTGCAGAACTCCAGTTTGTTGGGCAGAAATAGGAGAAAGTCAATTGTCAGGTCCTGAAATAATACAAGAAACGACCGACAAAATTTCTCAAATCAAGGAAAGACTGAAGACGGCTCGAGATCGCTAGAAAAGTTATGCCGATAATCGACGTAAGCCACTCGAGTTTCAAGTTGGAGACAAAGTACTTTTGAAAGTATCTCCTTGGAAAGGAGTAGTTCGATTCGGTAAGAAAGGAAAGCTAAGACCAAGATACGTAGGACCATTCTCAGTGATCCAACGTATAGGACCAATTGCCTATCGTTTACAACTACCAGAAGAGTTAGCTGGAGTACATGACGTGTTTCATGTATCCAATCTCAAGAAATGTCTATCTGATGAATCCTTGGTAGTATCTCTCCAAGATATAAAGGTAAATGAGAAATTGAAGTTTGTTGAAAAACCACTTCAAATCGAAGATCGAAAGATCAAGTTTCTCAAGCACAAAAGATTGGTGCTAGTCAAAGTCAAGTGGGATTCAAAGAGAGGATCTGAATACACTTGGGAGCTGGAATCAGAAATGAAGCGAAAGTATCCCTACTTGTTTCAATAAATCTCGAGGATGAGATTTTTATTAAGGTGGGGAGGATGTAACAACTCTCACTATTATGTATTATTATATTTGGTTCAATAGGAAACCCTAATTAAGACACCCAAGTGATTCTGCATAAACCCTTAAATTTTCAGAACAATCAGAATCCGGATCAGGGCACCTAAAACTCAGGGGGGGGGGGGGTATTACCTATGTACGATTATCCACATAACTAGCTGTCAAAATCGAATTTTAAGAATCTACTGACTCAGCAAGGCTACAAACACACGGGGCTACCCTATGGTAGGGTGTGACCCCTCGCGCCACGCGACGCCCAAGGGGGTACCCCTCGCGTCACGCGAGGGGGTCAAAATTTAAGTATAAATAGGGGTGTTTGGGACTTGAATTCTGGCACTTGAACGACGTTAAAACTCAAAACGTACACTGAGATATTGTAGAAACAGTCCCAAAACACATAATCTCGAAGTTATGCCGCGATAACAGGGTAATAACTCGATCGCTGCTACGATTCAATGTCCGATCGATTAAACTATCCAATGGATGTTTAAGTGATGCCACATTAGGGTTTATGCTTTGTCATTCGTTGTTAAATCGATGGATGTTTAAGTATCGCACTTTGTCATTCGTTGTGAAGGTTTAATCTCGTGAGTTATCGTAAATGCTGTATTAGTTACTAACCTAGTTCGTGTGCATGTTATTAAATTTAGGTTAAAAGGCTAATCAGTAGGCTAAGCTCTGCTCATATAAATCTGCAATGTGAGTCATTCTCTTTTTATCAACCATTTTACAATACCTCAAATCATTTTTAAATGTTATAATTACAGGGAGTAAGTCGTGGATATCTTGAATCACTGGCTAGTGGGGTATTGTGCACATTACTAATTTTCTCCCGGTTACGTTCATTGACCTAACCAGGATAATCACTGTTAGGTTCATTGACCTACAGGGATAATCATCACTACTTGGGGTGGGACCCAATAGTGGTATGACCATCGTCACCCTTGTGACACGGCGCCAGATAAAAATAAGATAGAAGCCATTGTAATCGCTCTCATGCTGTAATTTATAACTATGTGTCATTTTATGCAAAATGAATGATTCACCAGTATTTCCCCGCTGATAAAAATATTTTTAAAACATGTTTCAGGCGACCTGCTGTAAATCAAGGAAAACGTGCTACGGAGCACTATCAAGCTTGAAGAAGTGGCTCATTTAAAATAAACATGTTTTAATAAATCAGGGAATTTCCTAGTTAAATTCCTCTATTGTAAATTACGGGGATTATCTCCAAATTATGAAATAAAATAATTGAGCACTTGAGTTTTTTTTAAAGATCTTATTAAAAATCTTCCGTTGTCGCAATATTGATACCACGGGTTCCTGTCCCGCGGCTCCTGACCGGGTTAAACCGGGGCTGGGGCCGTGACAGGAAAAGGTGGTATCAGAGCCACACTAATCGAGCCACTGAATTAAGCCAATTAAGTGTTTAGAAAATACTTAAATTTTTTTTTACTGATTGCCATTTTGTGATTATGTGTTTTATTATGTGAATATTTGTATACAGTATGGGTAAGCAAAAGCTTTCAAACATCTATCTTAAATTAGATAGGTCATCAAAAGAGAAGGAAAGTTTACCCCAAACAAATTCCTCAAAATACCCAACAGCTACTGTTGAAGGAATATTTGTCCGTAAGGCACAATATGAGGAACCACTTTCTCCTAAAAAAAGAAGTTTGATTATTAGGAAAAGTCAAGAAAAACTAAAGAAATCCAAAGGAGGGAGAGTTAATCAGGAAACCCAAGAACTAGGCATTAACACACCATGGGAAGACAAGTTAGATGAAAAATGGGCAGATCTCTATATGCTAGCCACTGTAGCAGTAAATGCAAATCTTTAATACTCTGACTTAAGTTTTAGCACCTTATCACCTACAAGCCAGAAACCTTATCCAGTAAAATAAATAAGTTACAGTAAACCCTGGTGTGTTTTAATTTTCAGTTGTCTTTGTGTTAAATTAGTCACACGGTATGAAATAATATTGAAAAGTTAACTATGAAATTTGTTATAAAATTTTAACTTGGTAATTTTTGTGTATTTTGCATATATGCTAAACAGCATGAATGACTTGTCTGAAGCCCTTCAGAATTTAAATCTCTATCCGTTGAAAATAGAGGTTTCCAGAGATTTTAATAGGTATATACCTGATATAGAAGAGCCTATGGAATTCAACGCTCCACCTCCGGAGAAACCCAAGCCTAAGAAAAGGAGAAGATTTATGGGATGGAGGCGTGTGCGGAGGAGGAAACCCGCCACTAGGAAGATTCCCAAAATAGAAAATCCCTTAGAAAAAGGGAAGGGGATTGAAGTCGGGGAAGGTTCTAGGAAAATGGAAATACAGTTTGGGGAATATTCTAGGCAAATGGAAATGGAGTTTGGGGAAGGTTCTAGCCAACCCAAGATAGAAATTGGGGAAAGCTCTAGACAAATTGAGGAGTTACCATTTCAGGAGGAATTGGATCGTGCATTGGCAAGCTGTGATGTCATCAGGCCTATTAATAATAATCTCTACCCTTATCCTGCTGAAACTCAATTACCAATGAACTTGGAACCAACAATCCCAGAACCTATAATCCACACCCAACCTCTAGGAATGGATGAGTGGTGGACCAATGATTGGCAGTTCCAAAACCTTCTCAACAGTCCTTATTCCTTTCTCCCTAAGTTCGACCCAGAACCTATACCAAACCCACCAATGAGCAATGAAAATTTAGCTGAACTCCGCCACTTTGGCGAGGAGCTGGTGGATACAGGAAATAGGATCAGGGAAGTAGGAGAACAGATCTCCTGGAAATACGACGAGAGGGAATGTTGTTATTGAAATACCAACTGACAAGGGATAGTGAGTTTGTGAAACTGTGCTTGTATAATAAATAGAAAAATATAATCTTGTGAAATAATCTAAAATAAAACTTTGTAAGATGATGGTATGTATTGACGCATATTATAAAATATTAAAATGGGAATCGAGAAATCGATAGTTTTGGCTATATGTGTATTTGAAATTTGTATGATTGTTTTGTGTATAATTGTTATTTATTTGATACTAATAAATTATATATATTAATTATCAGATGGAAAACGCTAATAATGAACCAGTTAACGAGGTAAACCAATCTGAGCAACATCAGGAGGATCAATTTATGACTAGGCAAGATATAGAAAATATTGTTGCTCAAGGAATAGCCAATGCTATTCCAGCAATACTTGCTGCTGCCCAGAAACCTGCTGAACCTCAACAAATCCTTCCTAGCAAACGTATTTCTGAAGATAACTTTAGTAATAGCATAAACGGAGGCGGTAATCATCACGATGATAATCCACTGCAAGCTCCGTTCCCTAAGAAAATGAAAGCTGCAACGCCTGGTTGCACTTACAAAGAATTTCTTGCTTGTAAACCCGCTGAATTTGCAGGCAATGAAGGAGCAACTGTGGCACTGCGTTGGTTAGAGAAAACCGAGGTAGTGATTACAATAAGTAAATGTACCAAGGACGACCAAGTCATGTACGCGTCAAATCTATTCAAAGAAGGGGCGCTAGAATGGTGGAATACAGTACTTCATACCAAAGGAAGAATTATGGCCTATTCCATGAACTGGGAAGAATTTAAGAGTCTTGTAGAAAGAAAATTATGTCCCGAATATGAAAAAGATCAAATGGCGAATAAGTTCTTAAACCATCGAATGATGGGGATAGATTGTCGTGGGTATACTTCGACATTCTTCGAATATGCAAGAGTAGTACCAACACTGGCTTCACCAGAACCAGTACTTATTTCCCGCTATATTTGGGGATTGATTGGTGAAATCCGTAATATCGTCAAGGCTGCGAAACCCCGCACGATTGATGATGCGGTGGATTTAGCCAACACCTTGACTGACGAACTGGTACGGACGAGAGAAGAAAATAGAAAGAAGGAAGTAGCTCAAAAGATTACCCAAGGATATCGTATGGGTAATCGTAACAATTTTAAGCGGAATGGAACCGGACAATCTTCCACTGGTCCATTTTGTAATTCTTGTAAAAGGAAGCATTTTGGAAGATGTAAAGGATATTGCAATATTTGCAAAATTCCAGGACATCAAGAAGAAGACTGCAGGAGGAAGAAATTCACAGTCTGCTACAACTGTGGAGAAACTGGGCATCTTAGGCCAGACTGCCCAAAACTGAACAAACCAGCTGACAACAAAGCTAAACCTGCAGAAGGAGCAAAAAGGAATGTAAGAGCCTTTCAATTAACAACTCAGGAAGCCGAACTGATTCCTGACGTAATAGCTGGTACGTTTCTAGTTCACAATGTGTATGCAAAAGTATTATTTGACTCTGGTGCAAACCAAAGTTTTATAAATACTTCATTTTGCCAAGCACTTAATTTACCCTTAACCCAACTTAGACAAATCTTTACAGTCGAAACGGCAGACGGAAATTCTGTCAAAATAAATAAGGTTGTGCGAGAAGGAGAAATAGAATTGTTAGGCTGTAAATTCTCTGCAAAACTATTACCAATGAATTTAGCTGGGTTCGATGTTGTGTTAGGAATGGATTGGTTAGTAGCTAACCATGCTCGAATCCTTTGTGACCAGAACTCCATAAAAATTCGTGCACCTACCGGAGAAGTAATCATGGTTACAGGAGACAGGCCACGAAAACCCATGAAGTTCATTTCAGTAATGAAAGTTGCTAGTTATGAAAGAAAACAAGGAATAGTGTATATGATTTCGGTAGTCATTAGCACTAAGGTTAAAGAACTTAAGGAGATTCCTGTAGTCTCAGAATACCCAGATGTATTTCCAGAAGAGTTACCAGGATTACCACCTGATAGGGAAGTAGAATTTAGAATTCATCTAATTCCCGGAACTACACCGATAGCCAAGGCACCTTATCGGTTAGCACCCACAGAAATGTTAGAACTGAAAAAGCAATTAGATGAATTACTAAGTAAAGGTTTCATACAACCTAGTTCATCCCCGTGGGGAGCACCAGTGTTGTTTGTAAAGAAGAAGGATGGTTCAATGAGAATGTGTATTGATTATAGAGAATTGAATAAGGTTACAATTAAGAATCGATACCCACTACCTAGGATTGATGATCTTTTCGATCAACTTCAAGGAGCTAGATATTTTTCTAAGATCGACTTACGCTCCGGATACCATCAACTGAAAGTACAAGAAGAAGACATACCTAAAACTGCTTTCAGAACTAGGTATGGTCATTACGAGTTTACAGTCATGCCCTTCGGATTAACGAATGCACCTGCCACATTCATGGACATGATGAATAGAATCTGTAAACCGTACTTGGATAAATTTGTAATTGTTTTTATCGACGATATACTTATTTATTCCAAAAGTCAGGACAAACATTGTCAGCACTTGCATGCACTCTTAACTTTGTTAAGAAAAGAAAAGCTTAATGCCAAATTCTCGAAGTGTGAATTTTGGCTGCAAGAAGTGCAATTTCTAGGACACATGGTGAGTCACGGCGGTATTCATGTAGATCCTGCTAAGATAGAGGCAATTACCAAATGGAAGGTTCCGCAATCCGCAATGGAAATTAGAAGTTTTATAGGTTTAGCTGGATACTATAGACGGTTTATTAAGGATTTTTCCAAGATAGCTGTACCATTAACTAAGCTAACCTGTAAAGCAGTTAAGTTTGAATGGGGACCTAAGCAAGAAGAAGCTTTTAGGATTCTAAAGCAAAAGTTAACAAACGCTCCAATCCTAGCTTTACCAGAAGGGACTGAAGATGTTGAAGTTTACTGTGATGCTTCAAAACTGGGATTAGGATGTGTGCTAATGCAACGCAAGAATGTAATTGCGTATGCTTCAAGACAGTTGAAAAAGCACGAAGAAAACTATACGACTCATGATTTAGAATTAGGAGCCATAATTTTTGCCCTTAAAATTTGGAGACATTATCTGTACGAAAGTAAATTTACTGTCTATACGGATCACAAAAGTTTAAGATATATATTTAGGCAAAAAGAATTAAACATGGGGCAAAGGAGATGGATGGAAATCCTAAGTGACTACGACTGTGATATTCAGTATCACGAAGGAAAGGCAAATGTAGTTGCAGATGCCTTAAGTCGTAAGTATCATGAAAAGCAAAAGCGAGTTCGTGCTCTCAGATTAAATCTACAATTAGATTTAATGGAACAATTGAAAAATGTTCAAGCTACAACAATCAAGGATGATGCTGAAGGAATGAAAGGACGAATAAAAAAATTAGAGCAAGGAGCTGATGGAATTTGGAGATTCCACAAAAGAAGAATTTGGGTACCTAAGCAGGGAGAATTAAGAAATAAGATTTTAGAAGAAGCCCATAAATCTAGGTATAATGAAAGGACGAATAAAAAAATTAGAGCAAGGAGCTGATGGAATTTGGAGATTCCACAAAAGCAGAATTTGGGTACCTAAGCAGGGAGAATTAAGAAATAAGATTTTAGAAGAAGCCCATAAATCTAGGTATACCATGCACCCTGGAAACAATAAAATGTATCAAGATTTAAGAAATAACTTTTGGTGGATAGGAATGAAAAAGGATATAGCTCGATATGTTTCTAAATGTCTTACTTGTTCACAAGTTAAGGCAGAACACCAAAAACCTTCAGGTCTACTACAACAATTAGAAATGCTTGTATGGAAATGGGAACTCATAACAATGGATTTTGTTACTAAGTTGCCCAAAACCAGAAAAGGTAATCACGCGATTTGGGTAATTGTGGATCGATTAACCAAATCAGCTCATTTTCTACCTATGAAAGAAACCTTTAGCATGGAAAAGTTGACGAAGTTGTATGTAGATGAAGTAGTATCCTTACATGAAGTTCCACTCTCCATTGTATCGGATAGGGATAGTCGTTTCACTTCTCATTTTTGGACTAGTTTCCAAGAGGCGATGGGAACTCGACTAAAGTTAAGCACTGCATATCATCCTCAGATAGACGGACAAAGTGAAAGGACAATCCAAACTCTGAAAGACATGCTCAGAGCATGTGTGATAGATTTTGGTGGAAATTGGGATGATCACTTACCTTTGATTGAATTCTCCTATAACAATAGTTATCATTCAAGCATCGAAACTGCCCCATTCGAAGCACTGTATGGACGAAAGTGCAGAACTCCAGTTTGTTGGGCAGAAATAGGAGAAAGTCAATTGTCAGGTCCTGAAATAATACAAGAAACGACCGACAAAATTTCTCAAATCAAAGAAAGACTGAAGACGGCTCGAGATCGCCAGAAAAGTTATGCCGATAATCGACGTAAGCCACTCGAGTTTCAAGTTGGAGACAAAGTACTTTTGAAAGTATCTCTTTGGAAAGGAGTAGTTCGATTCGGTAAGAAAGGAAAGCTAAGTCCAAGATACGTAGGACCATTCTCAATGATCCAACGTATAGGACCAGTTGCCTATCGTTTACAACTACCAAAAGAGTTAGCTGGAGTACATGACGTGTTTCATGTGTCCAATCTCAAGAAATGTCTATCTGACGAATCCTTGGTAGTACCTCTCCAAGATATAAAGGTAAATGAGAAATTGAAGTTTGTTGAAAAACCACTTCAAATCGAAGATCGAAGATCGAAAGATCAAGTTTCTCAAGCACAAAAGATTGGTGCTAGTCAAAGTCAAGTGGGATTCAAAGAGAGGATCTGAATACACTTGGGAGCTGGAATCAGAAATGAAGCGAAAGTATCCCTACTTGTTTCAATAAATCTCGAGGACGAGATTTTTATTAAGGTGGGGAGGATGTAACAACTCTCACTATTATGTATTATTATATTTGGTTTAATAGGAAACCCTAATTAAGACACCCAAGTGATTCTGCATAAACCCTAAAATTTTCAGAACAACCAGAATCCGGATCAGGGCCCCTAAAACTCAGGGGGGGTATTACCTATGTACGATTATCCACATAACTAGCTGTCAAAATCGAATTTTAAGAAGCTACTAACTCAGCAAGGCTACAAACACACGGGGCTACCCTATGGTAGGGTGTGACCCCTCGCGCCACGCGACGCCCAAGGGGGTACCCCTCGCGTCACGCGAGGGGGTCAAAATTTCAGTATAAATAGGGGTGTTTGGGACTTGAATTCTGGCACTTGAACGACGTTAAAACTCAAAACGTACACTGAGATATTGTAGAAACAGTCCCAAAACACATAATCTCGAAGTTCTGCCGCGATAACAGTGATAACAGGGTAATAACTCGATCGCTGCTACGATTCAAAGTCCGATCGATTAAACTATCCAATGGATGTTTAAGTGCTGCCCACATTAGGGTTTATGCTTTGTCATTCGTCGTTAAATCGATGGATGTTTAAGTATCGCACTTTGTCATTCGTTGTGAAGGTTTAATCTCGTGAGTTATCGTAAATGCTGTATTAGTTACTAACCTAGTTCGTGTGCATGTTATTAAATTTAGGTTAAAAGGCTAATCAGTAGGCTAAGCTCTACTCATATAAATCTGCAATGTGAGTCATTCTCTTTTTATCAACCATTTTACAATACCTCAAATCATTTTAAAATGTTATAAATACAGGGAGTAAGTCGTGGATATCTTGAATCACTGGCTAGTGGGGTATTGTGCACATTACTAATTTTCTCCCAGTTACATTCATTGACCTAACCGGGATAATCACTGTTAGGTTCATTGACCTACAGGGATAATCATCACTACTTGGGGTGGGACCCAATAGTGGTATGACCATCGTCACCCTTGTGACACGGCGCCAGATAAAAATAAGATAGAAGCCATTGTAATCGCTCTTATGCTGTAATTTATAACTATGTGTCATTTTATGCAAAATGAATGATTCATCAGTATTTCCCCGCTGATAAAAATATTTTTAAAACATGTTTCAGGCGACCTGCTGTAAATCAAGGAAAACGTGCTACGGAGCACTATCAAGCTAGAAGAAGTGGCTCAGTTAAAATAAACATGTTTTAATAAATCAGGGAATTTCCTAGTTAAATTCCTCTATTGTAAATTACGGGGATTATCTCCAAATTATGAAATAAAATAATTGAGCACTTGAGTTTTTTTAAAGATCTTATTAAAAATCTTCCGCTGTCGCATTATTGATACCACGGGTTCCTGTCCCGCGGCTCCTGACCGGGTCAAACCGGGGCTGGGGCCGTGACACATACATACATACATACATACACACACACACACATACACACATACGTATATATATGGAGAGAGAGAGAGAGAGACATCGAATTACTTCAAGTCTTTCACTTTTTGACCCACTTGTGGATCTATTTACTCACAGATTATTTTACTAAAATAAGTAAAACTACCGATGAAGATGGAATTGGAAGCAAGAAGAAGATGGAGTGATGAACCGATGAAGATGGAGCTGAATCTTGTGGATGAAGTGATGAACCGTAATTGATGATGGTTTTGAATGTCGATTGATGGTATATGTATATGATGAAACTTTAGAATACTAGAAACACAAACCAAAATAACCATGGGCTGATACCGGTATTACGGTTCAAACCGGTATACCGGATTTTACCGCCGGTACGAATCTTATGCCCTTTCACTTATTTACCAGGGTGTTTCGTACCGGATTTACATCCAGAACAGGTAATACCGGTATAAGCGGCCGGTATTTACCGGTTTTTAAAATACTGCTATAAACACAAAGGATACAAGGTCTTAATAAACATGGTAAATAATTTTTTTACTATATTTGTTTAAATAAAAAGTACAGTTAAAACCGAGCTCTCTTACCTCTATTATTCTCTCACACCTCTTAGCTCTTTGTATTCTTTCACACTGTATAGCAGAATATGATAAAAATTCTATAAATTAATATTTGATAAATAAATAACCTCGATAAAATTAATAATTTGTCAAGTCCTAACTTGGGACCAGTACAAAATTGGAACCCAACCTATAAAGTAATAAGATAATATTTTTTTTGAAATCCCAATGTACATATGTCGGTCCCAAAGAAACTATAAATTAATAATTACTAAAGTATTTTACAAATTCTAAGATTGTCCAGTAAAAAATAAATCTATAGACACTTGTTTTTTTTTTTTTTTTTTTGATGAACTTCAAATCTATATTGAGTTCATGTTTAAATCTCTTCGTTGCACAGTTGGGGCATTACAAGACATGGAAAAGATGCGTGCATTGAAACTTGTTTTTTATAATTTATTTTTTGGTACTATAAACTAACTTTTTATATTAAAGGAATATTGGATTTTAATAATGCCAGCTATTCGGCGTTGGACGCCAACAGTCTCAACTTAAAAAATAATCACTGACAGTCCCAACTATTAACATATTGACATCCAATGGACCCTGACTAATAGAACCCTAACGTCGTTAGACTCCGGTCACCGGGAAAACTTTTTTGGCCGGAAAACTCAACCTTTTAGTCCCAAACCTCTTTGTAACCTTACTACAGACCTTTAGAACCTTTTTCTAATAAAAGCCCAAAACTCATTTTTCGTTGGAAAACTTTTTTTTTCCCGGAAAATTTTCACTTTTTGGTCGGAAAACTCAACATTTTCGTACCAAACCTCTTTGTAACCTTAGATAGGACCTTTAGGAACCTTTTCCTGGCAAAAATGTTTTTCCGGCGAACGAAGACTAACGGCGTTAGGAATCTGTTAGTCAGGGTCCATTGGAGGCCAATATGTTAATAATTGGGACTGCTAGTGGTTATTTTTTAAGTTGAGACTGTTGGTGGCCAACGACGAACAGTTGAGATTATTAAAATCCAATATCCGTATATTAAAAAACAATGAACTTAATAAATTCAATTAATTTGTGAATATACATTGGATCTGGAAATTTAAATACGTAAAACTTCTTTAAATTAATAAATTATTGATATAATAATATCTAGCTAAATCGATCAGTCCTAACATCTATACTATATTATAATGCATGAGTGGGAGGTATTTTAAGATACCCAAAAAATAAGAACTTTTTCTTTCTTTATTTATAGAAAGACCCCTGAAACGAGGGTAGTTTGATCTTTTAAACACTATTTATTTTTTAGCCCCTAAACTTATTACACTTAAATCCATGAGGTTTTAACAAAATTATAGATAATTAATTACAATTCACCCCTCCACAAAAAAAACTTATAATTTTTTTACGTATTCTTGGCATATCTTATAAACTATACTGTTTAAAAAAAATCCAAATATAGCATGACGACCTACACATTTTTGTCAACGTTTCGGTAGTTGTCTTATTCAATATCACACAAATTAAAAGGTACAAGTCGATAATGTTTTAATGTACAAGTGATTAAAGAAGAAAATAACAACTAATATTTTCAAAGTAAATAAAGTTAAAATCTTTTACGTACAAAATAAAGATAATATTACTGCCCTAAAATTATTTTTCTATTTAAGTTTTCTACATGTTCATTGTTTCTTTGCATGGCTAATTATTTTTGCCTAATTGAGAACTGATTATGTGTCACATTTTATTTTATTAAAACTACCTAATATCTGTATTTAAATATATCCTATAAAAACTTAAAACTGACCACAACAAACTTTCTAAATAAAGGGGTGGAAAATCTAAAATTAAACCCTAATGCACTTCTATAGTTACTACTAAAAATACATAGTAGGATATCCCTATATCTATTTCTAAACAAAGTTAAAAAATGGATCCAGTTCTGAATTCAGTTGTTGCGAAAAACCAAGCATGCGAGATTGAAAATTATAAGGTCAGTTTTGTTATATCGCAAAAATGAATAATTGTTTTCTTTTATTTACTTTTATGTGAATGTTAACTTATTTGATTTTTCAGATTCACTTGCATGATGAACATGCCAACTTAAACAACCTAGTTGTCGAACAAGCTTTTAAGGTATTGATTTTGCTGGTTTTTAAGTATTATTTTTGCGTATATCTTTCATATTAACATGTTCATTATGTTATTATATGTGTGTTTTATTGCAAGATGTTGGTGATAAAAGTGTTGATATTATTTCTTATGGTGCAATGTTTAGTCCATAAAAGTTTAATCTTCAATGTGAATTTAGTGAATAGATAATTTTAAGGTTTATTTAATCTTTTTTTAACTTTTGTATTCAATTTTTGTCCTTTTTAAGGATCGGAAGTTTGAGACTCAAAGGAAGAGATCTAAGAGACTCTCTGAATGGAAATGGAGTGATGCTATTAATTTAGACGATTTTGATAACAATGACAAAGAAGAGGAATTAGAAGATACTACCGATTCAAGCACATACCAGAAAACCCGATTAAAAATATCTAGAGTGTCAATTTAGAAGCGGAACAGATTTCAGGCAGTCTAATATGAAATCTATCAAGTGTTTTTATGTTTTTTTTTCATTTTCAGTTCTTATGTTTGATCTAGACGTATGAATAAAGTTTCTTTTATATTTTATTTTTGGTGTTAATATAATGCAGTTATTGACCATATTAATAAATTTCAAAATAAAGTTAGTATCCTAAATTTACAAGTCAACTGAACTTATAAAAGTTAATATCCTAAATTTGTAATAAATAAATATTACAGTTAAATATAGTCAAGCTGAAATTATAAAATATTGCAGTTATACTTGGATATTAATCTAATAATTTGTATTTCTTAATTAAAAAAAATCTAATTCTAATAAAAAAAACTCCAACTAATGCTACATGGCATTTTCATATTCAAAATTCCAATTAATGCCACATGGCATTTTCTTCTTTAAATCATTAATAATATTATTTAATTAATATCTAATTCTAATTAATTGTTATTAATAATATCATGCTATTAATATTAATTAAAATTCAAGATTAATAATTAAAAAAATACATAAATATTTTATTAAAAGAATACTTCAACTTTTTTTAACAGCGGTTATCTATAATTTAAAACCTATGATTTTAATACTTTTTAAATGAATAATTATGCTTAAGTTTTTTTCATATGATTTATAATTTTCATATGCCACATATTAGTTATGGTTTCCGATTTGTTCTTGTATTTTACAATAATTTATGCTTAAGATAAATATTATTAACTACTCAGATCAATCACATATTTGTAATATGATTTTTGTTTATTTTTTAATAGGAAATGTTTGAATCTTATGTATCCTTCTTTTCAACGGGTTCATTTCAAAATAGGTACTTTTTATGGGTCAAAAGGGTATGAGTCATGTTAGGCTAACGTTTCAACACCTTTTGTACATTCTATTTTTTTATGTACATTTTGTAATGTTTAGTGTGTTGTTTATGAGTAGCAAAAACATATTATCAAAAGTATGATATAATATTTATTTTTAATAACATGATTAAGAACATTTTAAGCATTCATATACTTTTGACACATTTGATCATTTCACTTTTTTGTTTTTTTAAATGAAACATGTTACTCAGTTGAATATTTCCGACAAAATACGACTTTAATTGATCGTTTTCACTATCATATTTTAAAATGTAATTTCAGTCCTACGGTGTATTTAAATATGTATATATATACAATCTGTGTAATACGCGAGTCTATAAACTAGTAAAGTAATAAACTTTAAAGCTAAACTAAAACACTAAACTAACTATGATATAAAGTTAATAAAGATATAAACTCTTAACATCCTGTTTTTTTTATAAAAACTGTTTTTAAAATTTAAAAAAATCAAAATCTTTTATATATATAAAAACGAGATTTAACAATTAAAGTTAAAGGTGTAAAATGTACTTACGAGTCAACTACTATTTTTTATTTTTTATTTTTATAAAAACAAAAATTTTAAACTTAAAGTTTATTGGATGAATACCATGTGGATATTTAAAAAAAAGTTATGAACTTTAAAGAATAAAATTATAAACTTTATCATTTAACCAACAAAATAAACTTACTTTATAACTATAACAACTTATTATTTATTTTTTGTCATTTGATTATTATTTTTTATTATAAAACAAAACTTTACATGTGTAAAACAGTTTTTTTACTTTATTTATAAACAAAATATATTGTTTTTATAAAAAAAATATTCTTTTATAAACCTTTTTTTTGTAGCAAGTAATATAAATAAAATACTCCAGAAATTTACAATTTTTACTAGATAAATACTAAATTGTGTTGCAAACTTTTAGGAATTATAAGTTCAACTATATTGTTATAGATAATAGGAATGAGATCAAATACAAACACTTATGTTTGTAAGAACCGTAAGAACCAACACATAATTGACAAGTGTCCCTCAATAAAAAAATAGTTTAGGGGTAATTTAGACCTTTTCACCATATTTACTTATAACTAATTAAAAATAATTATTAAAACATCCCTAAATCCATGCAATTTTAATTCAAATCAAAGTTTGAATTTTTTAACATATCCATGATCTAGTAACTCTCCATGATCGAACCAATTTGTAGGAACCACCACAAAAAATATAATCAGCACAACACTATATAATTAGCATAACATCCTTAATCGTTCTTCATTATCAGCACATTGTCCCCAATCGTTCTCCATTATCAACATAAACGACATTAGCACAACATCCTCAATCGTTCTCCATTATCAGCACATCAGATGTGTTGATTATATCTACTTTTGGTGGTTGTTTGTATTATATTGTAATTAACACATAATCAGCACATTATCAGCATAATTATAAAACAACTTTTGGTAACTTTTTTAAAAGTTACTTTTATAAATAAAAAAAATATAGCAATATGGAACTCATATTAAAGATAAAAAATACTTGATTTTATGGTATATTTTTAAAAAAAATAATGAAGTATATAAAAGTTATTTTAGTTTAAAAAACATTGGTGGAATTTTTATTTAATTTAAAATGGTCAAATGACTAGCAATTTTACAAAATTACCCCTAACTTCTTAGTACTAATTTTTAATTATAAGGGTTTTATTTATAATCAACCCCAACCCTTGATTTAAACTATCAATGGTTCAGATCTGTTCTTACGGTTCTTACAGTTAACACTGTTTGTACACGATCTCAACTCATATATAATATTAGTCAGTTTCAAAAAAATTATTTACCAACTTGACTAGATACATAGTAGATTATGTTGCATATTTATAGGGATTATAAGTTAAAAGTAGACTCATATAGATAAGATTAGTTAGGAACAAAAAATCTGAACTTAGTAAGATATAAAGTTAATAAAGATGTAAACTCTTAACATCCTATTTTTTTTATAAAAACAGTTCTTGAAATTTATAAAAATATAAATTTTTTATATTTGTAAAAAAACGAAATTTAACAATTTAAGTTAAAAGTCTAAAACATACTTACGAGTCAAATGTTATTTTTTATTTTTATAAAAACGAAAATTTTAAACTTAAAATTTATTGGATGAGTAGTATGTGGATATTTAAAAAAAAAGTTATGAACTTTAAAGAATAAATTATACTTTATAATTTAACCAATAAAATTAACATATTTACAATTATAACAACTTATCTTTTATTTTTTGTATTTTGATTATTAATTTTTATAAAAGAACAAAAATTTACGTATGTAAAACAATTATTTATTTTATTTATAAGCAAAACATTTTATTTTTGGAAAGAAAAGATTTAAAAAATTGTAACAAGTAATGTTATATGTACCTATCTATCATATCTTATATATAACAATTACATGATAAAACATATGTAACTAAAATACTTAACATTTCTTTCCGTTCTGCTACTGCTACTGCTACTGCTACTGCTACTGCTACTGCTGATGTATCAGTTAAAGAGGAGATCAAAGAAGAAACTCATCCTCCAAAATATGTAACAATCAAACAGGAAGAGATACAAGAAATTCTAGAGGATGTTGATCGCGATGAAGAGAAATTGTGGTGTGACAATATGTATGAGATCGTTGAGATGTTTAAGCCGTATAATTACTAGATTTTTAACCTCATGATGCAAAGTACTTGACACTTGAGCTTTTAGTTTTCAACATTTACGTTTAAGACTTATCTTTCCTTATTTGTGTGCTACTTTATATAACTTTTAGTTATATGTTTAAGACTTATTTTTTCTTATTCGTGTGTTACTTTATTACACCAATGGTTTCTTGGAGTACTTGATAATTTAAATTATAAATTTAACAATTACTAGACATATGTAACACTTATGACATATATCCACCACAATAATGTTATCATAAAAATTATACACTAAGAAAACTACTAGAAACGAGTGCCGTAATGCAAAGTGACGTCTCCGCTGCATCGCGCGTGCACCCTACTAGTTGTTAATATACAGAGGGTTTACTTTATAGTATGAGAGAATACACAAAGGTTAGAGAGCCGATTCGACTTTAGATATCTTCCTTGTTTTCACAGTTCACACCATAGCCAACCTTTGAATTCAAATCGAATTCATAAAACAAGGAAATGGTATACACAGTGAATAGTGATTTTCATTGTATGTATGGAATCACTACTCACTTCTATATTTACTTCATACATTTTTAGAGAATGAAAAATTAAAAAAAAAATATTTTTAACTGAATAATTATAGATAATAATTATAGATACGAGTAATATTAAGTTTATAAAAGATGAATAAATTTTAATGATAACTAGTTTATAATATTTGTAACTTTTTATGGTGTATAGATTAATATTAAATTTAAACGTATCAACAACTTATCACAAATTACAGTAACCAAATGTGCATAATCGCTTGACTTAACCCTAGCCCCATTCCTGTTTATGCTTCTACTCGTCGACGTTGGTGGCTGGTTCGTTGGCTTCTGCTTGGTGAACCCTAACCAAATGTGTATTAAATAACAAAAACCCTAACAATTTTGCAACAGGTAGTTTCTTTTCGTAAGTTCTAAAATAGACAATACACGTTCTGGGTTGATTGAATTATTAGGATTTACATTATTATTTAGTGCATTTGGTAGTTCATACAATTTTAATGTAAGTTTACCTTATCATGCTACTAAAAGTATAAAGGGTAGGTTTTTTTTTCTGTACATTTGGAGATTTTAGGGCTGTTAGACCTTTCATATATTCATAACCATGTTTGCTAGACCATATCATTTTAAAGTTTATTTGTCATGTATTATGCTTCTTTTGTGTATGTTTATTATAAACGGAGTAGCTAATTTTGCAGCTAAGAAGGGTATCCTAAGATGGATAGAATTAGCAAGCTTCCTCTATGCATAATTATAAACATATTATGTTTACGACCGATTCAAGAGGCAGCAAGGACAAGTATCCTCTCTAGGGAATGGAGGTACCATTGGATCAAAATTCCTAAACTTGCATTTATTGAGGATACATTTCAAGTATCGACTGATGGAGCTGAATTGTCCGTTTTGGAGCAAACCTTTGACGAACCAAGTGAAAGGAAAGTAATGACTAAGAGGTGTAAACTTTTCTATGCTATATACCAAGTTTTGTTATTGCACCAAGGTCTAATCCATGAGTTCACCCTTTCTATGGCAGTAGATGGCTCCTGTGTTGAGATTGACCACATACTACTTCATTTGTCGAAGAAAAATACTCTTAAGATATTAAACCTTGACCTTAGGGGGAACTATTCGTTACCCTCATCTTTCTTCTCGTTACACTATATAACGGAACTCTATATTACTTCTTGTGTTTTTGACCGTCAACCATCATCCAATGGATTTCGTAGCCTTACAACTTTAAATTTGCAAGAAATATGGATCAGTGAAAAAGCGCTTATGCGTCTTTTATCAAGTTGTCCATTACTGAAGACATTGACTATTGTAATTGACTAAGTTCATAATAAAATAGAATGTCATTCCTCATGGTGTTTCATAACTTAGCTAAATATTGTAATTTTTGCAGATGAGTGATTATGGAACTATCGATGTCTTTGGAGATTTCACCATTGCTGATTTCTTTGAGTGTTTACCAAACATTGAATATTTGTCTGTTTGGTTTTCCATCTTTTTGGTAATTTTATCCACATGGTATTGCTTGATTCTATTTTGGTCTTCTAATTAGTTATATTACAAATCTTTGTTTTGTTTATGGTTTAAGTTGTTTCTTCCACTTCCGAAAGAGCTTCCAACAACAACATTGGTCAACTTGAAATACCTGTGTATGGAATGGATATGGTTAAGGCACAAATATGTGGTACCTTTTCTTGTTCATTTGATCAGAAGCTCTCCAAACCTGGAGAAACTTAAGCTAGAGGTAAATAACAAGAATCTATGTATTCTACATTTCTATTTGTTTTGATTCTTGTGTCAAATTACACTCACACAAGACACTTGATGTAGATTTCAGTCGATGATGACTTGTTTGATGAATCTATAACGGGCTTCGTTACGCTTGACGATTATTCAGATATTATGTTGGAGCATCTTAACGAATTGGAGATTCTACATTTTAGCGACGCCGATAATGAGTTGGATTTTGTGAAGCTTATATTGGCTAAGTCACCTGTACTAAAGAAGGTGAGAATACTCCTATGGGATCAATTTGATAAAGATGAAAGATTGCAGATTTCACAAATGTTTTTACGCTCCCCATGCGCATAGCCTGTGGTAAAACTCAGTGTAAGTTGAAATCCACTCATTTGTAGCACTTGGGGGTTTTGTTTACCGTTTAGTGAAATGAACAATTTTGTTTCTACCTCATATGGGATTTTGAGAATTATCATCTTTTGCAACTTGAATTTGTTAAAATGTTATTTTCCACATGTATTAGTGCAAAGGGCAAGATTGTGATTGGGGACAAGATTGCATTGTTTCTGTATCGCAGTCAGATAGTTTGTTGAGGCATGTGAGAACTCTATGCTTGAATGTCACACCCCGATTTCCACGTGTCACCGGTGGGCCCGGTGGGGGAGTATCGTGACGTGGTTGGCAACGTAATAGTCAAACAACACAATATAATAATGCACAGCGGAAGCAAATTTAAATAAGATACAACCGAATTTATTTATTGTAAACAAAGTCACAATTATCCGGTGTTTATCCACAGTAGGATCGAATAATAAAAATATTGTTTATGGTTCAACAGACATCGGCATCTTAAGTTTGCGAGACTTCTAGTGATGCTTAGGAGACTCCCAGCCTATTTCGCCTAGTACCTGCATTTAATCTTTTTGGGAAAATACGTCAGTTTACACTGGTAAATACATTCAACTGACTCATTTTATAAAATGATTGAAAATTGGTTTGGATGCACATGGCATAAACATTTTGTTTAACTTGGGAGAATTATTTTATATGATAATCTTGTGAACGATTTACATGTTACTTATGCGTTCAGTAGCCCGGAACGTATTCCGGGTTAAAGATCAATAGACACACCACTGTAAGTGAGTTATACACGGGAGTACGCCTACACCCCGTGCTCAGGTCGTGGCAATCTCGTAAGATAATGCCGAGGATATCCGGGACATGGTCATTAACCCCCCAAAGGCTGTAAAGTAAACACATCTGTTTAAAACGAGCCGATCAAATTATTCAATTAACCACTAAGCGTGGAAGATTTGATGCCCGATCAAGCGGTACGCTATGTACCGTAACCCAAGCCCGTATAGGGAAAATAAGTTAAAAGTATTTACCTTGATGCAAAGTATAGTCACAATAATCAAATAGCAGGTAGCTTTTACTGTTTCTCCTAATCTGGAACGAAGGTTAAATATAACCTATTAGAATCCTAGCGGGTCTTTAATTATGCTTAAGCTTAGACCGGCTAGTTTCAAAGATGCGGTTCGTACGCACGATTAAGCGAAGACCGGATAGAATGTGATTTAGACCCGACAAGTTTGAAGACTTGTTTAATATGGGTTTACTACTCACATTCTGGATTTTGAGATGAAAATGATATCGTTTGACCCGTTTCGGCTAGTTTATGCAAACTATTTACATAAACCGAACCGAACGCGTAAAATGCATAACGGGTAACCGAAAGGGTCGTGAACAGGTTTCCTAAGTTAATACGCTTCAAATATGTTGTGATATCATTATGATATCTTCCATAATGCCCGTAACGAGTTTATTCCCTAATTATGCCCCGTAGGGGTATTTTGGTCATTTTAAAGGTTATAAAAGAGACTTATAATACTTCTGAGGTATGGGTCTGATTAAATCAGAAAAATATCTTAATTTAACAGGTTATGTCTATTGGTATTAAGTCTTACGTGTCAAAATGGTTTTAATACCAAACTATGCGTTTAATATGCGTATAAAGCCGTTTTAAGCGACGTACGGGTTAAAATACCAATCTGAGTTTTCTGATCAGTAAAACAGGCTCAAAATCCTATATTTATTATTTTAGATCAGTGGCCATTGGATTGGAATCAAACGGATTCGTAAAACTCGTTTTATAGCCTAAAAGGGCATATTCGGTATTAACCGAATCAATGCGATAAGCCTAGCTTAAGATCAGTTTAAAAATAATTAAAAATCTTCAAAAATCCCAAAATATTATTTAACATCAGTGGGTAAAAGTTTTGGTACCGAAAATCGGGTTTAGATAGGCTATGCGCTAATCGCGCCGTTTAATTAATAAAAAGCTTAATATTTACGCTAATGCGCATATCTCATAATCTAGACCTCCGATTGACGTGAAAATTTACGTGCATGTTTAATAATCAGTAACTAAGATTATAGTACTTCCACATTTTCAAAATTCTCGTTGTAGGGTCATAAGGGCATTATGGTCCAATTTAAGCGATTAACGGAAACGTGCGCATGCATCGGATAATCAATGAAACAAGTACAGAGACTTATACTAGCATGTAACCCAACCCTAATGAGACTTTAAGGCATGTCTAATTCCAACTAAAACGGGTCAGAACCGAAGTCAACGCAAAAGTCAAAGTTTTGCGCCTTTCGGTTCCGAACCGGGTTTAAACAGAAATTTGTCGAGTCGGGCAAGCGTAGACAAGTTTTTATACTTATTACCAAGTTATATTAAGTTTAAAAC
The DNA here is from genome assembly GCA_030545235.1 of Helianthus tuberosus. Taxonomy (NCBI): domain Eukaryota; kingdom Viridiplantae; phylum Streptophyta; class Magnoliopsida; order Asterales; family Asteraceae; genus Helianthus; species Helianthus tuberosus. The sequence goes on along the minus strand of CM060448.1, from coordinate 41,396,658 downwards.
AGGTTGCACGCCTCGCGGATTGCTAGTCGTGCATTAAATCGCATTTTGTAATTCTGTTGACTTTTTCGGTCAACGTTTGACCCGACAAACGACCTAGTTAGGTCTGGATTTGGTACTTGCCCTTATAAGGGTTTAATACCCATATAATTACCTATCTAACGGTACTTTTAATTCGACACACGACTGAGCTATCGTTAATTAATCGCGAAGTCAAACCGTAGTTACGTCGGTTTGACTTTTAAGCTAATTACTAAGCTAGAATTAATTTAGAAAGGTTAGGCAACTTACTAGATGGTTGATGAATGATTAGGAAGGCCTTCAATCAGATTGTAAGCTCCTCCAATGCTCAGATTGCTTGAATATGATGTGTGGAAAATGTTGTGACATGAAGGGTCTTTATATACAAGAATCAAGCACCACAAGCAAGTGACAACCAAGTCTAGGGCCATCCACAATTGATCAACACTTGTAATTAGTGTGTAGGGATGTCTAGGGGCCATGTATGTGCAAGAAAAACCGGCCAAGGAGGTCACATTCGCACCCAACAGCCAACAGCAGGTCTGCTGTCGCTGGGCACCCCTCGCGTCGCGCGAGGGGCCGTCGCGTCACGCGACGCCTTCGCTGATCAAAATTTTTGTTTGTTGTTGTTTGTTGAAGTTTTGACCATATAACCCACTTGCACGATTTTGGAACAATAATTTGTCAATTGAGGGTCTCTAAGAATGCCTTTGTACTGTTCTAAACCCCACCATGAAGTATTGTTTCCTTTCAATCCAAAAACAAGACCCGAAAATGACGGTTTATCATTCATTTCTTCGTAGGATCCTACCTTGCATTTTGAATCCTATCAATGACAATAATTCACTGAATTGAGAGCATCATAGGTGTGTGTAATATTTAATTGGGTCTTGGGATCAAAATAAGGTCGTTCAGAGGTAACGATTTAACATGACGCCGCTTTAAATCCTACCCAAACATCTTTATTAAATCCGGGTTTTCAACGCGTTTTGTCTTACATGACACGTGTCGATTTAATATTAAACCCGAAATTTTCGAGGTGTTACATTGAATTCCCCTGTCCTGTGGAAAATTGCAGTGGTAGATCCAGAAATTTTTTCTAGTAGGTTTCTTTTGATAGATTCTCGCTAGTTTTTTCCAAATCATACAAGGTTTTCACTGATTATCACTATATTTTTCAAACTGAACGGGTGGTAGGAACCCACAAAATGTGGATATATTTTATTTTTTCCTCTTTTTTTTCCTTTTTTTTTGTTTTTTATTAGTAGCACTTTCCAGCTCAAACCTTGTTTTTTTCCTTTAGAGTTAAATGCCATTTTAGTCCCTGTGGTTTTGACCATTTTGCCAGTTTAGTCCAAAGGTTTCATTTTTAACCTGTGGGTCCAAAAAGGTTTCACAGGTGCCATTTTAGTCCACTGGGTTAACTTCATCCATTTTTTCTGTTAACTAGAAGGCCATTTCGGTCATTTTATATGGCTGAATTGCCCTTTTAGTTAACAATATTACATACAAAATGACCAAATTGGCCTTCTCGTTAACAGAAAAAATGGATGAAGTTAACCAAGTGGACTAAAATGGCAACTGTGAAACCTTTTTGGACCCACAGGTTAAAAATGAAACCTTTGGACTAAACTGGCAAAATGGTCCAAACCACAGGGACTAAAATGGCATTTAACTCTTTCCTTTATAATTTACGGATATGGTATATACCAATTCTGATGTGGATGCTCTGCTAATTATCATCGAGTATTTTAACTCAACAAAGACTAACTAATAAGTTAATTGAAGAGAATAACTTGCAACAAAAACAATCTATCTATACTATATAATAAAAGAAACCATTTTTGGGACACTTGTCATCATATTAGGCCATGTCTTATAGATAATTATTATTTTAGTTTAATCTATTCTAATTAATTATAGATAATACTCCTACTAAATATTATTTAGTTTAACTATTACTTTTATATTTACCTATTTACTTCAAATTCAAACTTAGTTATCTAATTTGATATTAGAGGTAAATTACGATTTTGGCTCCTGTGGTTATATCACTTTTACCTTTTAGCCCAAAAATGAATTTTCTAGCATCTGAGCTCTCAACGTCTTTTTTTTCTAACCCTTTTAGACCCCAACGTCATTTTTTCTAACCCCTTTGGCCCCTAAAAGTAAATGGATGAGGTTAGTGTTTGGGGCCAAAAGGATTAGAAAAAAATACGTTAGAGGCTCAGATGTTAAAGGATTCATTTTTTGGCTAAAATGGTAAAAGTGATATAACCACAGAGGCCAAAATCGTAATTTACTCTTGATATTAACTATATATTTGAACGTTTTGTTTAGTTTGGTATCAAATAGATTTTACGAAACTTAAAATAAAATTAACTAATATTATTTATCATTTCTACATTTACAAGTTTTAATAAATTGTTAAATCTATTGAGACTTCGTTACATTTACAAGTTTTAAATAAAGGGTTAAATTTATTGAGACTTCGTTAACAAATTTTACTACAATATAATAATCTATTTATATCAATCTAAATATAATACTATACTATATAATAAAACATTAATGTGTGAAAGTTATCATTCATTGTAAGCATTTATTTTATGATTTTCTCGTTTCACTTCCAAACTTATCTTATATTAATCAAATAAATAAACGAATAATGGGCGAATATTAAATTTCATCATACTTTAAATTTTGAATACTATTCTTCTATTTTTCTAATAAAATATTATTCTAAAATTTAAATTGTTAATTTAAACTATTTTTAAATAAAACAAATTATTTATCACGGAAACCAAACTTTGTATTAATATATGAAATATTTTTATTTTCATTACTAAAAAAATTATTATATCAGTTTTATTACATAATTTATAAATCAATTTGTCGGAATTGGTACCAACATTTTATCACTCAAATAGATGTTGATTTGCTTCTTGAATAACATATCTTCTTTTCAAGAACCATCTTCACAATTACCATATTCATCGCGTATCGAGTATTATCCATTAGTATATTGAAAGATATGACTTTTTTATTATTGGTATATAAAATTATATTTATTAAACCCGTGTAATATACGTAGTTTTTTAAAGATATACCTTTTTATTATTTACTATACAAAATTACATTTATTCGACCCGTGTAATACATGAGGTTTTTTAAGATATAACATTTATTATTTGATATATAAATTTAGATTTATTCAATTCGTACAATACACAGGGTTTTTTAAGGATATATATTTTTTTATTATTTAGTATAGAAAATTACATTTATTCAACCCGTGTAATACACAGGTTATAACCTAGTGGACATATAAGCAATTCTACAATGCACATTATACAAATTTATTACAAAACTTATGATACAAAAGAACTTATACAAGACTTTTGTTCGTCGTTTAAAAAACAATAATAAATCTTACAAAATAAATAAGAATGGGATACTCGAGGATGAGGATCCCAGGCGTTTAAGTATAACTTGATTAATTTAACTATTGTTAAAACAATCAGTTGCTTGTTTTTATCTAATTAATCTGGACCAATGCTATGATGTAGTATTGAATATTTGTTTTTATGACCTCATGTGTGTTTTTTTAAACGGGCTCCAAGTTAATCAAACTATCTTATGTTATGTTTTTTGCTTGGTTGCTTTTGAGAATATTTATTTTGAAGGGGCTTAACTTTAATGTTATTTTGGCTTAAACCTTGGTCTAACATTTTTTTAGTAATTTTCTTTACACAAATAACAAATATAATCAAAATTAATTAATAGAAAACCACTTTTCGTCATTTAGGTTTTTTTTTTTCAAACTTTCAGCTTTTGTCCTTTAACTTCATAAATTACAACATTGATCATTTAGGGTTATTGGATTATATCACCCTTAACTATTGGCTATTGGCCGCTGCCACCCCCAACTATCACTTTGACGCCCGTCACCCCCAACTTAACACTTAGTGTGTTCTGTCACCAGATTACTAACTTTTGATCATGTTACTATACTTTTGGGGGTGTCTGAAGATCTCTAAAATCTTCCTAAGATCCCTATGACACCCTAAAAAGCGTAGTAACAGATCAAAATTTAGTGATCAGTTAACGACATGTTGTAAGAACACACTAAGTATTAAGTTGGGGGTGACGGACGTCAAAGTAATAGTTAGGGGTGACAGCTGCCAATAGCCAGTAGTTAGAGGTGATAAAATCTAATAAGCCTTTATTTTAAAGTTTGTAACATATTTTTGTCCTTTACATTAATGAGCGTTAAATTTTTGTGTGTGAAATAATGAAAAATTCTTTGTGAAAAGTGTTACATGATCCATAAATTATTAAAGTAAATTACCTTTTTCGTCTATAATAAATCATTGAGTAAACTGCAATTTTACCCCCTGGGGTTTAGGTCAATTGGCACTCTGACCCCCCCCCTGACGAAATAATTACAATTTTACCCCCCAACGTTTGGTGTTATGTCGCAAGTTTACCCCCCGGCGTCAATTTTGTTAACAGATCTGTTAACTATAACTTGAAATGACTATAATGCCCTTCAATTATTATTAATAACCTTTTGGTCAAAAAAATTAAAAAAAAAAAAGAATCCTTTCTTTTCCACTTCCAAAATAGCAGATCTATTATGTTCCGTTCACCCCTTTCTTCTCCAATTATTATTAATAACCTTTTGGATTTGATTGTGTGTGTAATTAACAGATCTGTTATGTCCCAGTCTCCGTTCACCCCTTTCTTCTCCAAACCCAAAATCTGAAACCCTAACCCTAACTCTACTGAATCACCAAATTATCATCCGATTTCAGTTCCAAAATCTCAGTGCGGTGACAGTGCGGTGGTGGTGGGTAAGTGGAGAAGAACGATTGATGATGAAGGTGACAGTGCGGTGGTGCGGTGGAAGGAGAACGGAGGTGAAGGTGAATAGTAGATGCGATGATGTTGATATGAAGGTGGTGATGATGTTACGCAGCAGCAGAGGAGGTTGACTGTGACCGGAGGTTAGTGATGGTGTAGTGATAAGTGATGAAGGACGGTGGGTGATGGTTCTGTCGGAATGTGGTGATGTAGATGGAGATGGTGTTCATGTCGGAGGTGATGCACGGTGGTTGTTCAGAGGTGGTTGGAGAAGAAAGTGGTTGCCGGGGGTGTTAATACAGTGATCGGAGATGGAGTTGCCGGAGCAATGATCTTTGTAAGAAATGGAAATGGATGAAAGAACTCAAAGCTTCAGAACTCTAACTGAACTGGTCCCTCTAGGTTTAGTCACTGTATGGATTTCCTAGTTTGTCCTCTTGTAAATTCTGTAAACCGAACACGTATTGTACCAGTTCTAACTTCTGTTTTGCAGGTTGTATTATCGATAATGATCTGTCCATTTAACATCATGTATCGTGCAAGCCGGTTCTTTCTTATATTGAACGTATGGCACTGTGTTTGTGCACCTCTTTATAAGGTCACCTACCCTGATTTCTTTCTTATAACAAACACAAACACATGAACATCAAACATCAATGTGCATAACTTTTTTTCATCTGTTTTTTACTACATAAGGTTAGGTGTCAGCACATAAAGTTGGGGGGGGGGGGGTTTATGGGTGGCTGCAGGTGGTTGAGGGTGGTGGCTGGAGGTGGCAGTGGTGGTTGTGGTGCCAGGGGGTAATATTACAGAGTAGAACAAAACACAGGGGGTAATATGAAAGGGCATTATAGTCATTTCAAATTATAGTTAACAGATCTGTTAACAAAATTGACGCCGGGGGGTAAACTTGCGACATAACACCAAACGTTGGGGGGGTAAATTGCAATTATTTCGTTAGGGGGGGGGGGGTCAGAGTGCCAATTGGCCTAAACCTCAGGGGGTAAAATTGCAGTTTACTCTAAATCATTGCAGAAAAAGAAAAAAAAAACAAAAGAAGTTGCGTATATAAAATCTCATTCAAACAAAATACAATTTACTTACCACGTGTATGAAAAGCAATCTAAATTGTTCAATACTTGCGTTGCTACGTGGCATGAGCTCAAAGGTGATGTTAGGGATGAGCTCGGTACCGAAACCCCTCAAAAGTGGGTACCGGTACCGAATATACCTTGTACGTCACCGGTACGGTACCTGTATTTCAGAGTAAAAACTGGTACCGAAAATGTCAAAATTCGGTACCGAATCGGTACCGAAAATGACCCCGGTATGGTAAATTCAATACTAGTACCGGTACCATTTGCTTATCCCTATGTGGTGTTACTATTCATTTGGTTGTGTTTTTAATGTATAGGTAAATGCCATAAATGACAAGTTATTTTTTTATATTTATTAATAAACTAGATGGAACCCTGCCGCGTTGCGGCTGGGGGCTTACAAATTAAGTCTTAACGTATACAAATGCTAGATAGAAGCTAACCAGCGTTGCGAGGGAGAAGGTTAAATAACACTAAGCATTAACCTTATAAAACCTAGGACAATACAAATGCCATTGACCTTCTACATGCTTTTATAAAGCTTGTTCGAATCATCATCACTTGATAATAACAACCCATCTTAAACTGAACATGTTCTTCCATCTACTTTGCACCCTCCAATGGTCTAGCTTTAAACTATACAAAACTTTGTTACAGTTAGTGCACATTATTTTTTATATCTCTTCCATTTAGGTTAAACACTTGTGCTGTGATTTGTCTTATTCAAACTTAGACATTTCAGTAGGCCTGTAAACGAACCGAATGTTCATGAACTTGTTCGGCGGGAAGTTCGTTTATTTAATAAACGAACAAACACGAACAAAAAAAATTTGTTCGTTTAAATAAATGAACGAACATGAACACACCTTGTTCGTTCATTTATGTTCATGAACGTTCGTTTAAATTTAAGTAAATACATAAATAGTTAAATTTATATAAAGAGTTAATAGCCAAAATGGTCCCTGAGGTTTTCTCAGTTTTGCCACTTTAGTCCAAATCCCAAATTTCTTAAATCTGGGTCCCTGAGGTTTGCATTTTTTTGCCATTTTAGTCCAAATTTCAAAAAAGTCAATTTTTTTCAATTTTTCTGCTGGAATTTGTCTTTATCCTTATTTCAGCCAAGGGTAAATTTGTCATTTGGCTATTAACTCTTTTATATTATATATAACAACTAAATCATCATCATCTTCTCAAAGCAGATCAACTCTCTCTCTCTCTCTCTCAAAGCACCCTCTGTCTCTCTCTCTTCACCACCACCGCCACCTCCTCCCCTTCTCACCACCGCCACCACTACCTCCTCACCACAGCCGCCACCACCACCTCCTTCTCAACGCGACCTCTCCTCCGCCATCGCCATCACCGTTCTCCGCCTCGATCGCCTCAAAGTGCACGCCGCTCCGGTATCAGTCGATATCGAGCCAGGTGTTCGAATCAAAGTTCGTAATCCAGATGTTTAGTCGCTCGATTATCGTCGCTCAATGTTTTGGTTGAGTATAGAGGTGAACAGCTAGGGTTTGTTAGTGGTAGTCTTGGAATTCTGTTGTTTAAGTTTTCGATTAAGGTATGAATACTGTTTCCTTGGTGCAGTGGGGTGGGGTGGGGTGGGGTGGTGCAGGTCAGGGGTTCGGTGGTGGTGGCGGTTTGAAGACGAGAGTTGTGTGGACGGAGTTCTGTGAGTAAACTGCCATTTTGGGGGTGGCCGGAGTTCTGGTGGTGGTCATAGTTGCAGGTGTTGATGTTCAGTTGTTTGAGAAGATGATGATGATTCAGTTGTTTGATGATCTACTTTGAGAGAGATGATCTGGGTTTGTAATTAGCTGTTTGTTAATAACTCATAAAGAGGCGATGATGATTTTTTCGTTGTCTGAGTGAATCGAGTGAAGCTTTGAGACTTACCGTATCTTGGCGGGGTAATATCCGGCTGTTGAAGCAGCCGCGATGTTTGCTGCCATGGCGGTTGGTTCCTCTTTGTTTTGATTATTATTAACAGATCTGAGCCTCCTAATTCTTCTTTTTCATATTTTCGTTTTTACTTTTATCAAGGGTTTTGACTTGATATTTTCGGGTTTAATTAGTGTTGTTGATTCGTTATAGTTGCAGGTGTTGATGTTCAGTTGTAATTAGCTGAACTGGGTTTTGTAATTAGCTGTTTGATCTGGGTTTTGTAATTAGCTGTTTGATCTGGGTTCTTGATCTGGGTTTTGTAATTAGCTGTTTGATGATCTGCTTTGAGAAGATGATGATGATTCAGTTGTTATATATAATATAAAATGACAAATTTACCCTTGGCTGAAATAAGGATAAAGACAAATTCCAGCAGAAAAATTGAAAAAAATTGACTTTTTTGAAATTTGGACTAAAATGGCAAAAAATGCAAACCTCAGGGACCCAGATTTAAGAAATTTGGGATTTGGACTAAAGTGGCAAAACTGAGCAAACCTCAGGGACCATTTTGGCTATTAACTCTTATATAAATATTAGGTTTTCTAACTACTTATATTAATATGACTAATTAGTATATTTATCAACTCTAATTTAGATGTACTTTCAGATGAATTGTAACATATTAGACTTGTTTGTTCAATCATGTTAATTTATGTTTGTTTATGTTTATTCAAATATGTTCAGTTAATTTTTTTTGTTTATGTTTGTTTGTGTTCGTTAATGTTCGTGAACTGTTCGTTTAGGCTTTAAACGAACGAACATGAACGAACACGAACATGAACGAACACGAACATGATCGATTTCTTAATGAACGAACACCAACAAAAAAATGTGTTTGATTATATGTTCGTGTTCGGTTAAAGTTAAATGAACGAACACGAACATGCGAACATGCCAATGTTCGTGTTCGTTCGATTCGTTTACAGGCCTACATTTCAGGAATTTAGATGATAAAACTTTAATTGAAACATATAAACTTTTAATTGAAACATATAAACTAAAGGTACCAGTGTTATTGTAAGAGCTAATTGCTTCCTTGGTGACATGGAATCAAGCGGTGATCTTCTTATCGATGAACCAGCGGTTTGAGATTTGACGTTTGCTCGCTGACACTATCAAAGAAAGAAAAAAAGTCGGATTATTTTTACTAATTAGTTATGCTTCAAGAACAAAGGACATTATAACATTTTTAATGGCTCAGCGGAACACACCCCTAACGAAATACCTCCACCTCTCGAGTTCGATCCCCAGGCCCCCTTGAGGTCCAGCCCCCCATTTCGAACAAACTACTCTGGGTGGGAGTCGAACCCTGCACCTCTCACAGAAGAAACCCCTTAGCGAAAACTCTTGACCACCCCACCAAAGTGGTGATGGCAAGGACATTATAACTACCTGAAACAATAGGTTGTGTTACTACTCAGGGCTATATAGCATAGTTGCATCTTAGGGGTGGGATAAGGCTTTGAGACCAAGATGTCCTGGGCTCAATTGCCACAAGGGGGTTTTTTCCCATATTTATTGGGTTTCCTCATAAATTGGTGTATAAGCATTATGCCTAGTGGAGATGGATATTATCGGGTGGTTCCACTAGTGGCATGATGATACTCAAGTGGTCTGTCATTGATCCAAATTTGCCATTCAAAAAAAAAAAAAATAGGTTGTGTTACCGAGATATCGTTGTCCCAATTTTGTAACTCAAAATTTCAAAAATAGGATTCAAATATTTATGTATATTTGGGTTTGTTTAAGGATGATAAAACCTTTGTACTTCCCGAACCTAGGTTATTAGTACTGTTGCTTGTCTAAATCTTGTTTTCAACATTTGATGTGAATTAAAAGGATATGCGTATACCATACAATTAAAATTAGTGTCCCACTAACCCCGAGACATTATGCATTAAAATCCCCATAAGGCTTGTGTTAGTCAAGGCCACTTTGACCATGGGGTATGGTGATGATAGTTCCCAAAGGGACTATCCGCCACATAGGCGCCACATAATCATAGGGGGAGGACCATCCCCTTAAGGACTATCCAAGGGTGTGGTGAATGGTCATTCCCCATTTTTTTATTATTATTTTTTTGTCATATTAATTAAAACAAAGTAAATATAAATAAAAAAGTTACATTTAAATAAAATCTAAAGTTACATTTAAATAAAAATCCTAAAGCTATATTAAAAAAAAAGCCTAAAGTAACATTAAAAAAAACCTAAAGTTACAAATAAATAAAAAAAACTACGCGTTGTTTTCTCCGAGACTCCAAATGTGATCGATCAAGTCCGATTGAAGATTGGCATGTGTGAAATCGTTATGTAACGAGAACCTGTTTAAATCTTGTTGTTCTCCGCTAACCGGAACATTATTCTGCTCCACCGCATTCTCATCATACTCACAAATTGCATGTCCTTCGTCTTCGTGGATCATGTTATGCAGCAGAATACAAGCATACACAGTATCTCAATGTTTTGGGTGCAAAAGCGCGTGCTGGGTTTTCAATAATATGTCATCTTTGTTGGAGAACCCCAGAACACCGTTCAATATCTTTTCTGGCCGCTTCTTGAAAATGGAGTGTAAAGAGAGTTGTTTGGAGAAAGTGGGTGAATTTTTGTATAAAAATGGTTAAATGGGGTGGGTATTTATATAGGTCTTTAATTAAATGAATTTTTTTTAAACTAGCCGTTTGTAACGGCATTATTGAGGGGCCCACCATTTATCCGGCTCGTCTCCATCGTCCGGGAGAAGCCGCTGAAGACGCGACGGGCCACAAGGGGCCGGTGTGGGACAATCCACCTTGAGGGCGCCGGACCGGGAACGAGCCCCATACCCCTCGGTCTTAGGGTGTTAGGGGCGCTCTATCCGTTGGAGTACTCCCCCTCCACCCCAGCCAATCCTACTCTTCCATGTTAACTCCTCTCTCTATTTCTTATTTTGCACTCAAACATAAGGGGTGTTCTACTCATTGGGTAGTCATTTTCATTTTTTTGTTTCTAAAAATTATGCATGTTAATTAAAAAATACGTTGAACTAAATAAAATTACATTAAATTAGAAAAAAGACATCACATTAACTTAAAACTATGAAATTAAAAACATAAAACATAACTAAAAATTAGAAATTACATGGCCAATTATATTTTTTCGCTATCTCGCGTTTTTAGGCTAGAATAAATGGCAACATCTCAGGTAGAACATTGTCATGTGGCCGATTATACGTCGCCATATCCCGATCATACATAACTTGTCTCACCGCCCCATGTTGTTCTGCAACTAACGCTATAGTGTCTTCCTCTCGTATCTTTCTCATTTCCATCAACTCCAACACTTTTGCTTCTTTCCTAATTGTGTACGCTTCGAACTTCTCGGCCAACCCAGTTGAGCTTTTAGACGTTGTTGTGGCTCTCTTATCTTTCCTTTTGTAACGCTTCGTATTTTTGTACTTTCCTTAGTTAGAAAGTTGTATTCACATTTCTATTTTTAGAAACCTGTATTCATCTTGTATTCGTATTTCAATTCCAACCTTGTAATCCAAGGCTTTGATCATAATGAAAATTCATTTTTACACTTATACTTGTTATACTCGTATTGATACGCAATCACACTTTGGATACATGTTTACACACAACCTAGACTTAGCATACGCTTTAATCATCATTCATATGTTGCACGGTATTTATATGATACTTTGAAACACTTTGATTACCTGAAAACGGGCTAAAATACAAGTTTACGGCATAAAATAACATAATTACAAAGTTTAGGGGCCAAAAATGAAAATCTGCAGACTGGATTACCAGGCGCCACATGGGCGAATCCAGATCCTCCCCAGTGATGAGTGGGAGAGGTCAGTCTGTAGCAGTCCGCTGCCAGCTCGCGGGGTGGTCCATTTTTGCCACCTTTTTCACCTCCAATCACCTCCTAACTCATTAACCTTAATCGACCCCATTATAAATAGGAGCATTATAAATAGGAGCCTCCGTACACTGCTAAACACTTTCCAAAAACTCTAAACACTCACAAAGCATCAAATTACCTCTAATTCTTCAAGTTCTTGGCAGATTATACTAGTGTTCAAATCAGTGAGTTTAAACACCTTTCTTCTTCATTTCTTCATGTTTTCTTCCTTCATTCCACTTGGATAACCTCTAGGAATGTTTCTACAAGTTTACCATTGTAAACTAAGTTGGAACATCACCGCATTTGAGGTCCAAAGTTGGATTTAATTTTTGTTTTGTTATACTTTCAAACTCCTTTACATTTTCAACACCTTTCTTGGATGAACAGTAGCCAAACCTTGTTCCCAACAAACTTATATGTTGTGGGGTTTGAGTTAAGGTAACATTCCAGAAAGTTTAAGGTGCAACACCTCCAATCTAATCAACCTAAGTCATCAAGTACACTTACTAGTAATAAAGTGTCTAAGCTACACCAAGTCTCGAAACATTTACCATGATTGGAATGAACTAGTCTAGCTTGAGTCTCACTTGGTTACTTGATGAATTAGATGAACATCTAACTAAGTAGCTTCCAAGAATCAAAGTAAGTTAACCCCACCTCGCCTCCAACATTTGCCATGTTGGGTATGACACGCCCATGTTATCCTTACTTGGCTACTTAGAAAATCTAGTAATTCATTTATTTATGTTCCTATGTTTCATGACCATCCGAATCATCCTTGTGATGATTTCTGTATTGGTGAACATTAGGGTTACTAGATTCATCCAACCCATGCATGACCATGTTTGACTAACCTAACACTTGGACCACTAACAAGCTATATAATTATATAGATATATATACATATCTATAAAGTAACCAAACCTAAGACACTAATCGATCCATGGTTTGATGTCAAGTGGAACATGGTTAAATTATCTTGATGTATACTCCTTGTAATTTGGACTTCCAATAGCCAAACTTGAGCCTATGAAGAAGATTGCACTATGGTGTTCAAATTCCGGTATTTTGTCACGATAAGTTTTTATGTATTTTTCTACTAAGTAATCATCTTGTATCCGATTCCAAACTCCGTCGAACTCATACAACTCGTTCATCCCTGTAGGATAACTCGGGGGTCTCACTCGACTCTCAAACACATCAACTCACGAACGCAGGATTTACTACGCAAACTGTAACAACTCTCACCAAAAGTATTATTTCTTATTTTATTATGTCCAATAGGAAACCCTAATTGAGACCCCCAAGTAATATTGCATGACCCCTAAAATTTTCAGAAGAGTTGGAACTAGGATCAGGGCCCCTAAAACTCAAGGGGGGGGGGGGTATTCCCTAATTGATATTATCTACACAGTTTGCTGTAAAAATCAAATTTTGTCAATCCGTTGACTCACCTAGGCTATGTATACACAAGGCTACCCTACCCTAAAAGAGGACCCGTCGCGCCACGTGCCAGGACCAGGTGGGTCTGGCGCGCCATGCGGGGGAGACCATTTTTCAGCATATAAATCAGGGGTTTGGCACTTGCATGGAGGTCTTGTTACGATGGAAAAATTCATTACGTGAGTTTAGTTATACACTGTTTAGTTCAAAACAATCAAAATCCCGACACTCTGCTGCGACAACAGGGTAATAACTCGATTACTGCTACGATACAATGTCCGATTGATTGAAACCGATCTGATGGATGTTTAAGTGCTGCCCGAACTCGGGCTATACTTTGTCATTCGTCGTGAGGGTTTTGATTTCGTGAGCTTATCGTAAATGTGTATTAAGTTACTGACCTAGTTTCGTGTGCATCGTTATTTACCTAGGTTACAAGAATAAATCAGTAGGCAAGGTTCTGTCCAACTAAACTTGCAATGTGAGTCATTCTCTTTTTATCAACTGTTTTACTAAATCTCAATCATTTTCAAAAGTTATAATTACAGGGATTAAGTCTTGGTTATCTTGAATCACTGGCAAGTGGGGTATTGTGCACATTACTAATTTCTCACGGTTAGGTTCATCAACTTAACAGTGATAATCATCACTACTTGGGTGAACGAACCCAATAGTGGTATGACCATCGTCACCAGGGTGTGACACGGCGCCAGATAAAAATAAGATAGTAGCCATTGTAATCGCTCTTATGCTGTAATTTATAACTAATGTGTCATTTTGTTTAACCTGAATGACTCGCCAGTATTTCCCCGCTGATAAAATATTTTTAAAACATGTTTCAGGTGACTTACTGTGAATCAAGGAAAAGTGTTACGGAGCACTAACAAGCTTGAAGTAGTGGCTCAGTAAAATAAATAAGCATGTTTTGTAAAACAGGGAATTTCCTCGTGAAATTCCTCTATTGTAAATTACGGGGTTTGCACCAAATTATGAAATAAAATAATTGGGCATTTTCAAGTTTTAAAAGATCCTGATAAACTTCTGCTATCAATTCAAATAATAAATACCACGGGTTTCTGTCCCGCGGCACCTGGACCGGGTCACACCGGGCCGGGGGCCGTGACAGAAAAAGGTGGTATCAGAGCCACTAATTTAAGTCAATTAATTATTTAAAAATACTTAATTTATTTGATTGTTATTTTGTGATTCTGTGGAAATTTGCAATAAATAACATTCTAACTAGGATTTTGTGTTTCCTTATATTTGGTTAGCATGAATGAGTTGTCTAAAGCTCTTCAGAATCTCACTATCTATTCTGCTGACATGGAAGTTTCCGGGGTCTTTTCCGGTTATCAGGCCGATACTGAGGAACCTATGGAATTCCAGGCTCAAGCCCAGGAGAAACCCAAGTCGAAAAAGAGAAGGAGATTCGTAGGCTGGAGACGCGTACGGAGAAAGAAGCCAGCTGCCCAGAGGATTAAGAAGACTGAGGAACCAAAGGATAAAGGCAAAGGAAAGGAGATTGGGGAAAGTTCAGGGCAAGCCCAGGAAATGCCACCGTGGGAGGAGCTCGATCGCAAACTGGCAAATTGTGACCTCATTGGACCTGCCAATGAAGACTTCTTCAATTACCCAATTGAATCACAACTTCCAGTTAATTTGGAACCTGCTATCCCAGATCCCATTGTCAACCACCAACTTCTACCAGGAGAACTGGAGGAATGGTGGACAAGTGATTGGCAATTTCAGAATCTCTTGAATAATCCTAACACCTTTTTCCCCTAATTTGACCCTGAGCCTGCACCAAACCCACCTATGAGCACAAAAAACTTGGCTGAACTCCGCCATTATGGCGAGGAGTTGGTGGATGCAGGAAATAGAATCCGGGAAGTGGGGGAGAGGATATCATGGAAATACGACGAGAGGGAACGTTGTTTCTGAAGTGCCAGCAGACAAGGATCGTATGTGATTGTGTGGTTACGTTTTTAATAATAATAAAATAATAATAAATACTAATAAAAGTATAATTATATAAAATAACTAAAATAAAACTTTTGTAAGATAACTGATGTGTACGGATGCATACTAAAATATATAAAATATCCACGTCGCAAGGTCGACAATTTTGGCTATACATGTTAACATGATTATGTGTGGTTGTTTTATTGTGACTGATTATTATTTATTTTATTTGTGTCAATAATTTATACATTTGTATATTGAAAATTTATCAGATGGAACCCGCTGTCAATGAATCAGTTAACGAAGTTAATAAATCCGAACAAAACCATGAAGACCAATTTCTTAATAGACATGATATAGAAAATATCGTCGCCCAAGGAATAGCCAATGCTATTCCAGCAATCCTTGTTGCTGCTCGAAATCCAGTTGAACCTCAACCAACTACTCCCAGCAAACGTACTCACGGCGACAATTTCAGTAATAGTGTAAATGGAGGCGGTAGCCGGTAACAATAATAATGATGATGTGATGCAAGCCCCATTCATTAAGAAAATGAAAGCTGCAACGCCTGGTTGCACTTACAAGGAATTTCTTGCTTGTAAACCAATCGAATTTGCAGGCAATGAAGGGTCAACTGCCGCGCTACATTGGTTGGAGAAAACCGAGGCAGTAATCAAAATAAGTAAATGTGCCGAGGAGGATAAGGTTATGTATGCTTCTCACCTTTTCAAGGAAGAAGCATTAGAATGGTGGAATACGGTGTTACAAGCCAAGGGAAGTGACATGGCCTATGCCATGACTTGGGTAGAGTTTAAGCATTTGGTGGAAAGGAAATTCTGCCCTGAATATGAAAAAGAGCAAATGACAAATAAGTTCCTGAGCCACCGAATGGTGGATGTTGACTGTCGAGGGTATACTCCGAAGTTCTTCGAGTATGCTAGAATTGTGCCAACTCTAGCCTCGCCAGAACCGGTACTTATTTCTCGCTATATTTGGGGTTTGATTAGCGAAATTCGCGATATCGTCAAAGTTGCGAGACCTCGCACAATTGACGATGCAGTGGAATTAGCCAACACTTTGACGGACGGACTGGTGCGTACGCGAGAAGAAAATAGAAAGAAGGAAGTGGCCCAAAAGATTACCCAAGGATTCTGTGTGGGTAATAGTAATAATTTCAAGAAAAAGAGAACAAGGCAATCTTCCACTGCTCCATTTTGCAGTACCTGTAAAAGAAAGCATTTTGGAAAATGCAAAGGGTATTGCAATTTCTGCAAAATTCCAGGGCATCAAGAAGAAGATTGCAAGAGGAAGAAATCAACAATCTGCTTCAACTGTGGAGAAGCTGGACATTTTAGACCAGACTGCCCCAAATTAGTCAAACCAGCTGACAACAAAGCCAAACCTGCAGAAGGAACTACAAAAAAGAATGCAAGAGCATTCCAGTTGACTACCCAAGAAGCAGAACTCATCCCAGATGTAATAGCTGGTACGTTCATAGTTCACGACGTTTATGAAAAGTATTATTTGACTCTGGTGCAAACCAAAGTTTTATAAATACTTCATTCTGCCAAACTCTTAATCTACCTTTAACCAAACTTAGGCAGATTTTACGGTAGAAACCGCAGATGGTAATTCTGTTCACATAGATAAAGTTTTGCAAGAAGGAAAGATAGAACTCTTAGGCCATAAATTTTCTGCAAACCTGTTACCTATGAATTTAGCTGGATTCGATGTTGTGTTAGGGATGGATTGGTTAGTAGCTAACCATGCTCGAATCCTCTGTGATAAGAATTCCATAGAAATTCATACACCCACAGGAGAAGTAGTGGTGATTATAGGAGATAAGCCACGTAAGCCAATGAAATTCATTTCAGTAATGAAAGTGGCTAGTTATTCAAGAAAACAAGGAATAGTGTATATGATTTCGGCAATCATTAACACTAAAGGTAAGGAACTTGAGGAAATTCCAGTAGTATCAGAATACCCGGATATATTCCCAGAAGAACTACCTGGATTACCACCCGATAGGGAAGTAGAATTTAGAATTCATCTAATTCCTGGAACTACACCGATAGCTAAGGCACCTTATCGGTTAGCACCCACCGAAATGTTAGAACTGAAAAAGCAATTAGACGAATTGCTAGGTAAGGGATTCATACAACCTAGTTCATCCCCTTGGGGAGCACCAGTGTTGTTCGTAAAGAAGAAAGATGGTTCGATGTGAATGTGTATCGATTATAGGGAATTGAATAAGGTTAAAATTAAGAATCGATATCCATTTCCTAGGATTGATGAACTTTTCGATCAACTCCAGGGGGGCTAGATATTTTTCTAAGAAAGATTTGCGCTCCGGATACCATCAGCTGGAAAGTACAAGAAGAAGACATTCCTAAATCTGCCTTCAGAACTAGGTATGGTCATTACGAGTTTACAGTCATGCCCTTTGGACTAACAAATGCTCCTGCAGCATTTATGGACATGATGAATAGGATCTGTAAACCATACTTGGATAAATTTGTAATTATCTTCATCGATGATATACTTATTTATTCCAAAAGTCAGGACGAACATTGTGAACACTTGCATGCACTCTTAACTTTGTTAAGAAAAGAGAAACTTTATGCCAAATTCTCCAAGTGTGAATTTTGGCTACAAGAGGTACAATTTTTAGGACACATGGCGAATCACGAAGGTATTCACGTAGATCCCTCCAAAATAGAAGCACTCACCAAATGGAAGGCCCCGCAATCAGCTATGGAAGTTAGAAGTTTTCTAGGGTTAGCTGGATATTATAGACAATTCATTAAAGATTTTTATAAGATAGCAGTGCCATTAACTAAGCTAACCTGTAAATCAGTTAAGTTTGAATGGGGACCTAAGCAAGAAGAAGCCTTTAGGATTTTAAAACAAAGGTTAACAAACGCCCCAATTCTTGCCTTACCAGAAGGGACAGAAGATTTTGAAGTTTATTGTGATGCCTCTAAGTTGGGATTAGGATGTGTGCTGATGCAACGCAAAAAGGTAATTGCGTATGCCTCAAGGCAATTGAAAAAGCACGAAGAAAATTATACGACACACGACTTAGAATTAGGAGCAATAATTTTTGCCCTTAAGATTTGGAGACACTATCTGTATGGCAGTAAGTTTACAGTCTATACATATCATAAAAGCTTAAGGTACATATTTAGGCAAAAAGAATTAAATATGAGGCAAAGAAGATGGATGGAAATTCTAAGTGATTACGACTGTGATATCCAATATCACGAAGGAAAAGCAAATGTAGTCGCAGATGCTCTAAGTCGTAAGTATCATGAAAAGCAAAAGCGAGTTCGTGCTCTTAGATTAAATCTAGAGTTAGATTTAATGGAACAACTGAAGAAGGTTCAAGAAACAGCAATCAAGAATGATGCTGAAGAAAAGAAAGGACGAATAAAGGAATTAGAGCAAGGAAGTGATGGAATTTGGAGATTCCATAAGAAAAGGATTTGGGTACCTAAGCAAGAAAACTTAAGAGATAAAATTTTAGAGGAAGCCCATAAATCTAGGTATACCATGCATCCTGGTAATAATAAGATGTACCAAGATTTAAGAAATAACTTCTGGTGGATAGGAATGAAAAAGGACATAGCTAGATATGTTTCTAAGTGTCTCACTTGTTCACAAGTTAAGGCAGAACACCAGAAACCTTCAGGGTTACTCCAACAATTAGAAATGCCTGTTTGGAAATGGGAACAAATAACCATGGATTTTGTTACTAAGTTGCCCAAAACCAGAAAAGGTAACGACGCAATTTGGGTAATTGTGGATCGATTAACCAAATCAGCTCATTTTCTACCCATGAAGGTAACCTTTAGCTTAGAAAGATTAGCAAAATTTTATGTAGACGAGGTAGTATCCTTACATGGAGTTCCACTCTCTATTGTATCGGATAGAGATAGTCGTTTCACTTCACATTTCTGGACGAGTTTCCAAGAAGCAATGGGGACACGATTGAATTTAAGTACTGCATACCATCCCCAAACAGACGGACAAAGCGAAAGGACGATTCAAACCCTGGAAGACATGCTCAGGGCATGTGTAATAGATTTTGGTGGAAACTGGGATGACCACCTACCCTTAATTGAATTCACCTATAACAATAGTTACCATTCAAGTATCGAAGCTGCCCCGTTCGAAGCACTGTATGGACGAAAGTGCAGAACTCCAGTTTGTTGGGCAGAAATGGGAGAAAGCCAATTATCAGGTCCTGAAATCATACAAGAAACCACCGACAAGATCAATCAAATCAAGGACAGACTAAAAACAGCACGAGATCGCCAAAAGAGTTATGCCGACAATAGACGCAAACCACTAGAATTTCAAGTTGGAGACAAGGTACTCTTGAAAGTTTCTCCTTGGAAAAGGGGTAGTTCGGTTCGGTAAGAAGGGAAAGCTAAGTCCCAGGTACGTAGGACCATTCCCAGTAATCCAGCAGATAGGACCAGTTGCCTATCGTTTACAACTACCAGAAGAGTTAGCCGGGGTACATGACGTATTTCATGTATCCAACCTCAAGAAATGTTTATCTGACGAATCCCTGGTAGTACCTCTTCAAGATATAGAGGTAAATGAGAAGTTAAAATTTGTGGAGAAACCACTGCAGATAGAAGACAGAAAGGTCAAGTTTCTCAAACACAAACAACTAGTGCTGGTCAAAGTCAAGTGGGATTCAAAGAGAGGACCGGAGTACACTTGGGAACTAGAATCAGAGATGAAGCGAAAATATCCCTACTTGTTCCAGTAAATCTCGAGGATGTAACAACTCTCACCAAAAGTATTATTTCTTATTTTATTATGTCCAATAGGAAACCCTAACTGAGACCCCCAAGTAATATTGCATGACCCCTAAAATTTTCAGAACAGTTGGAACTAGGATCAGGGCCCCTAAAACTCAAGGGGGGGTATTCCCTAATTGATATTATCTACACAGTTTGCTGTAAAAATCAAATTTCGTCGATCTGTTGACTCACCTAGGCTATGTATACACGAGGCTACCCTACCCTAAAAGAGGACCCGTCGCGCCACGCGCCAGGACCAGGTGGGTCTGGCGCGCCACGCGTGGGATACCATTTTTCAGCATATAAATCAGGGGTTTGGCACTTGCATGGAGGTCTTGTTACGATGGAAAAATTCATTACGTGCGTTTAGGTATACACTGTTTAGTTCAAAACAATCAAAATCCCGACACTCTGCTGCGACAACAAGGTAATAACTCGATCACTGCTACGATACAATGTCCGATTGATTGAAACCGATCCGATGGATGTTTAAGTGCTGCCCGAACTCAGGCTATACTTTGTCATTCGTCGTGAGGGTTTTGATTTCGTGAGCTTATCGTAAATGTGTATTAAGTTACTGACCTAGTTTCGTGTGCATCGTTATTTACCTAGGTTAGAAGAATAAATCAGTAGGCAAGGTTCTGTCCAACTAAACTTGCAATGTGAGTCATTCTCTTTTTAGCAATTGTTTTACTAAATCTCAATCATTTTCAAAAGTTATAATTACAGGGATTAAGTCTTGGTTATCTTGAATCACTGGCAAGTGGGGTATTGTGCACATTACTAATTTCTCACGGTTAGGTTCATCAACCTAACAGTGATAATCATCACTACTTGGGTGAACGAACCCAATAGTGGTATGACCATCGTCACCAGGGTGTGACACGACGCCAGATAAAAATAAGATAGTAGCCATTGTAATCGCTCTTATGCTGTAATTTATAACTAATGTGTCATTTTATTTAACCAGAATGACTCGCCAGTATTTCCCCGCTGATAAAATATTTTTAAAACATGTTTCAGGTGACTTACTGTGAATCAAGGAAAAGTGCTACAGAGCACTAACAAGCTTGAAGTAGTGGCTCAGTAAAATAAATAAGCATGTTTTGTAAAACAGGGAATATCCTCATGAAATTCCTCTATTGTAAATTACGGGGTTTGCACCAAATTATGAAATAAAATAATTGGGCATTTTCAAGTTTTAAAAGATCCTGTTAAACTTCCGCTGTCAATTCAAATAATAAATACCACGGGTTTCTGTCCCGTGGCACCTGGACCGGGTCACACCGGGCCGGGGGCCGTGACACAAACCATGAGTATACTTGATCCCATTTACCGTTTTACACACTTTGGGTGCAACAAGTACACATTATACAAATCACGTATTCACGATTAAACTTATTCACATATACACTATATCCGTTAAACACATGATACTTGTTATATTTTTGTTATTACAGGCTATGTTCAAATTTGTGTTTGATATGCTCATTAACTTTGCTAGCCTCCCTTAACAATTATAGCGCTATGTGACGTACCGCCCGTATTCTTGTGGTATTGTTATGTAAACTAATTATGACCTTGTCGTTTCGGCGAAAAGGGTGCGCATGATTACGGTATACTTTGGTTTGACATGTGGTTAACACATGCTGGTATGATAATAAACAATGTATGTAATTTACCATGTAGGATATGACACAACTTTTAGACACTATTATGCTATATATTCAAACTTGTATACTCACTAACTTTTGTTGATTTTATTTTAATACATGTTGCAGGAAACTAGTTGATGCCAAACGAAGAACGTACTTAGGGTGGATTAGAAACACACCTAGACATTTAGACTTATGTATTTGTTTCATGTTGTTACGTTATTTGCAACTTGTTATACTTTCCTTTCCAAAAGATGTATTTCCATTTTAGTATTAATGAAATTTGAATTTCTTAATTATTGTCACAATTAGTAAGTTATGATGTCTCGAGCAATCGTGTTTTCATCTGACTCTGATGTTTCTGCCATCGGTTGGGGTGTGACACCTTTGCGGTCATTTTGGTGCGGGGTTTTCGTTTATGTCAGGTATAGAACTAGTGAATTCAGTTTCAGGTGTACCCGTTGGTAGTTACCCAAATCCGATGACTTTCTTTTTTGGCCCGAACTATTTCTTTCTTCACCCAATAATGGTACTTACCCAACAATGGTTCTTGGGCCCATTTATCATGTTTTATAACCACCTCTCATGCCTCAACATGCTGAAAACCACTCCGATATTTTAATTGGAAATCACTCAAGGCCGTTTTCATGACTTCAAGATAGTCACACCCGCTACTTCGTAAACGATCTTATATATTATAACAAATATAAACGTAAAGATATAAACAAAAATAATGTTATAAAGAATTTAAAGTTAAAAATCTGTATACCGCTTGGTGCCAAAAGTCGTTGAAGTAGTTCAGTTTACCCGATATAGGTTGCCATTTTAAACGTACTTGATCAACTGTTCAGGTGCTTTCGCCAACTGTCTCATTGTAATGGTCGAGAATTTGTTTCTAAAAACCTTCGCGTTATTGTTGTTTGCCTTGTTCCTTATTTAACGAACAATGAACCCATGCCTTGGCTAATGTCTATTCTTGTTTTTCGTCCAATTTTGACGATCCATCTTTCCTCCCTTGCTTCTCGGTTCACTTGCTCCACCAGCATCTTCGTCTTCATCTTCATATTGTCTTTGCCAAGATCTTCAACTTGAACGTCATCCAAATTACGTTGTTCTTGCGTTTCGGGCACAACATCTTTGTAGTCGGCGCCATCATAAATCGGGAGCGAGCATTCAATATTCTCTTGTGGTGACTGAATTGGTGGGCTTCCATATGCAAACGGGTCGAATTCTGTTTGCGCTTCCATGGAATATTCGAATCGACCGGGAGCGACCCTTGTTGGATCGCGTGGGCGTGGAAATACTTGTCGTGGAAAATTTAGTTGAGATTGGGTGTAAAAAGTCGGTGGTGAAGCTTAGGAGTAAAAAAATGAGGTTAACGGTGTGGTGTATCCCCGATTGGGGATTGAATCGGTGTACTCAGACTGCTTGAACCGCCTCGCTCGTATGTGAGACGTGCCCCCTCGGGTTCAAACCCGATCCTCGACTAGTAGAACCTTTTTTGGTTGCATCAACTTTTTTTTGTTTATATTTTGTGTGTTTGGTTTGTATTATTTGGTTGTGAATGGTGTTTGTTTTTTTTGTCTCACGCTTCCACTTCAACTCACATTCAAGCACCACAAGCCATCTCTTATCCAATGTCCTGGTTTCGAGACATTTGACCCCCTTTCTTTCTTGGAGGCGAACATGGTTTTGTTGTTGGTCATCGCTTGCCAAAAAACGAAGTTTACAACAGGGTGAACTCTTTGAAGGCAATCATTGGTGTCTCGTTTGGTTGACTTGTGTTACGATACAAAATGGTAATCGAGAGATTATGAGCTAAAGAATTGTAGAAGAAGAAGAATCACAGAAGAGAAGGAGATTAACTCTCAAATCAATAGCTACCTTCTCATTACACTATCTATTCCTTAAGTACAGATAGACTACCACAATGTATAAATGTAACCCTTATACTTTGTTGCTATTACAAATACCCCCCTCTACTATTATTTGATACCTAACATTACTCCTCCCATAAAAGATTCTGGACCTCAAGAATCAAGCTGTTGGAAAAAAAATATATTAAAAAGACGATAAAAAAAATTAAGAACAAAGTTGCAGCACACATTTGCAGCTCCTCCAAAGTTGCAGATCCACCATACATGCATATCACTTTAATCAGAAACTTGATAACAATGGCCCATAGGTGAACTTCCACTAACAATGCCAATAACCATTTTATTATCCAGTACACGAACTATACGAACTATCCTCAACTGATGCAGTTTCTTTTTTTTTTCTTTTTTTTTTTGAATGCTATGTGATTAATCACTAAATTTGAGTTCTTTGATATTTCATCTCGAACACCTACTTGCCCACCAGGCTCCCATTCAAAAGTATCAATAACTATCCCATGAAGAATTTGACGTACTACATCTGCAAACTCCCATAACTTGAATTTCCATCTATGCCAAATAGAATCCCTTTCCTCCCTTTTTAATGCCTTATCCACATCAGTAAAATTTTCATAAAAGACGGTCCGATTCCCATCCACCTTATTGTTTCGTAACTGAAAACATGGTGACATTCCTTGGTTATCTAATCTGTTAGAATTCTGATGCAAATGTGATAACAATGTTTCGGTAGAACCCATATCAACACTCGAACCGTTCCCACTAAAAAGTTCCAAAATATTAACCATTTCCCCATTTTAGATGGAAAATCCGATTCATTTTCAGATTCTTTTGGAATTTCCAAAATTTCAACATTAACGAGTTCTTGAATCACAACCTGGGTTTCTATAACATCAGCCACAACCAATTCTTGAATCTCAACACTATCGTTCCCTTGAGTCACACCCTCCATGTCTTGATTTAAAAAATCATCTTCAATTGATTGTTGAGTACTCAAAACTTAATTTAAAGAATCAATTTCATTTTCAATCATGACATTTTGATCAATGGTTTCTTGAACCCTAACCCCATTTTCAGATTCAACAACAGTTTGAATCTCAATTTCGCTAAACTTTTCATCACAATTTGCACTAAAAGATTGACCTTAGCTACCTTTTTTAATTCTTTATTGCGAAAGCAAACATTAAGGAAATCATCTTGTACCTTTGTCTTTTTATAAGCCTCTTCAAGTGTTTTAGGTCTCAAGAATTGAACCCAACTCCTAATTTCAGATTTGAGACCCATCACAAATAATTCTGTAGCATAATCCTCAATAAGAATTACTTTTGTAAGAAGGAAATCAATTGAGTTACAATAATCTTCAAATGAACCTGTTTGCTGGAAGTTCTTGATCTCTTCCATGGATGATGAAGTATTTAGAATTCTTGTTTCTTGATTCTTGGTTCCAAATAAGCTAGGGCTTCGTTTTCCCCATGTTGGTGATCATATCTATTCATCCCAACTTCTGTAACCCGTGTAAAGTTCCCAATTAGTTGGTGGTTTTGAATAATCCGGTATGTAGCCACAACAGTGACCCCTGCCTTCATATTTCATCCCACCACAAGAACACCTCATAGCTCCACAAACGTGAACTCTGTTCACCCATATCAAACCCCCACATGAGCACAAGAACACCATTCTTGGTTATTGTAACTGAATCTGATTCTTCTATTGGAGTGCCTGAATATTCAAACCCTAATTGTTGTTGATTTATTGAACTGATTCAATATTAGGGTAAAATTGAAACAGAATTGATCGAACAAATGATCAATTCCTAATTTGAAATGAATGCGAATGGAATTGTATCGAACAATTGATCAATTCCAGTGAATCGAAATGAAACGGTGTTTGAAACGATCGATTAGATTGAATTTCAACGAATTGAAGTTTGAATCACGAGTTGTCCGAAGATCGAACAGCTCTGATACCAATTGTTATGATACAAAATGGTAATCGAGAGATTGTGAGCTAAAGAATTGTAGAAGAAGAAGAATCACAGAAGAGAAGGAGATTAACTCTCAAGTCAATAGCTACCTTCTCATTACACTATCAATTACTTAAGTATAGATAGACTACTACAATGTATAAATGTAACCCTTCTATTTTGTTGCTATTACAAATACCCCCTCTACTATTATTTGATACCTAACTTGTTAGTTAGAACCCCCAATAGAAACAAATAATAGGATTATCATTTTTATGATTATATACGTTTGCGTGTATATAGGAAGCACTCAAAACTTTTTACATGTTGATTGAATCGATGGACTTGCAAGGTCAAAATTTGGACATAACCTAATTTCAGTTTTCGTATTGGATCAGTACCCAAAGAGAACTCTGAATTATATTTCTAATCGAACTTGAATTCGTGGTTTTCGAATCGACTGGACTAACATCCAAATTCAAATTATATACACATATATATATTTTTTCATATATCATTATTATTTATTTATATTTATATTTATATTTATATAGTTATATTTATATACACTACAAAAACCATGAGGAGGAATAGTGCCAGTAAGCTGCTTGACACTCCGTCATTGGTCAATTCTTTTTGTATTTAATTTTCGAACCTTCAGTTTCGCTAACATACGTGTTTAGCCCCCTGCTTTTAAAAAAACGTTATTTAACTGTCTAACACTTCTCCATTGGTCCAGCCAAATTACGATTTTACCCCGTTTAAATTTACAGTTTTGCCATTGGTGTTTTCCCTCCCAACCAAATTGTGAATTTGTCATCAGTTCAAATTTACAGTTTTGCTATCATTTTTGTTTTTTTCCTATCAAACTACGATTTTGTCCCCAGTGTAAAATTACAGTCACATGATCATTTAGTTTTTTTTTTCTTACAAAACTATTGTAGTGTTTTGTTTTGTTTTAATTGGTTGACTCAGTGTAATTTTATTCATGCCAGGCACGTTCATTTGTCCTGGAAAAGTACAGTTTTGCCCCTAATTTAAAATTATAGTATTTCTATCGTTTTAGTTTTTTTTAAGCAAAAGTATTGTAACGTTTTGTTTTAATAGGTTGACTCGTAATTTTTTTTTTTTGAGATTATGTTATGTACAGATAACCTAAACACAGACATACATATTATGTGAGATTATGAGACAGAAATATTTGATTTTGACTCGGAACAAACGGGAAAAAAAAACTAGGTTTCATACAAATTGGCATATTCTAACTCTAATCCAACAAAAATACAAAATCATACAACGAAAGCACTAAGCTTCTAGCAACCACCCCTTCATCTCAGGTTCACAGACGAACAACTGAAAGCTCACACCAATGGCGTCCATGATGTCATCATCGCCTAATTTCTATAACCATATGAATAACAACAACTCTCTTACTCTAAACACTAAAGTAAGTAGAATTAATTGCTTCATCTCATCTTCCAACAACAACAACTCCGACGAGAAGCAACACCAAGTATCTCGAAGGTATCCTATTCATATATTACAAATTAATCATTCAATGCTCATGAATTGTATTATTCATGTTTATTTCAGGGAAGTTATATTGAGGAGCAGCGAATTAGCACTTCTCGGAGCCATTTTTCATTTCAGGTATGTGGAACGGAAGGAAGTGTGTTTGTTAGGTCAAATTTAATCTATTATTGATTGAATTAGATTCTGATTCATTTTTCATATCAATTGATTTCGAAATACTACTTGCAGCTGCCATTGCTGTTCCTAATGAACTTTTAAGCTCATGTTTACCTATTTCAGTATGCATCAGATCACTGATAGAAATTAGGTTTATAGAATTCTTAAGTTGTTGATTCAGTATGAATCAAATCACTGATATAATTTAGGTCTATAAATTATAAAATTCCCAAATTGCTTCAGATATTTCACTAATTCCAAAAATTAGGTTGAAAGAAGTTTTTTAAACTAAGAAATGAGAATTTTCCAATGGAAATTCTGAGTTTTCATGTGTTTGATGCAGTGGAAGTAAACCTAATTACCTTGGTGTACAGAAGAATCCGCCTGCTTTAGCTTTATGTCCTGCGACAAACAAATGTATTTCGACTTCGGAGAATATTAGTGATATTGTACACTATGCACCACCTTGGTAAGTTTTAGACTTTTAATAGCAGCCAAGTTACTTTCATTTTCAATATTTGTATGGGTATATTTGATTTATGAGGGATCAATAACTACAACTAAAAGTGTAATTAGTGCTATAAACCGAAACACGATTTGTAATAAAAATGATATAAATCGGTCATATTTTTTTTTTCTGCAGGAACTATAATCCAAAAGAAGGACGGGGAAGTAAGAAACCTGTGAGCAAAGAGGTGGCAATGGAGGAGCTTCTTGAAGTGGTTAGATAATAAGCCTTTAAGCCCCCGGTCCTTGGAAACTAGAGGTGGAAAAACGGGCGGGTTGGGTGACGGGTCAAAAAGGTCTCAGCTGAACTTTTTAGTATGGATTGCAACAGTAATGGGTCGGGTCGACAAGCAAGCAACTTTTTGTTCATTTTCCTTAATTGTTAATGTGTGTTAAATATATATTAGATTATTAGTAGAGTAAAATGCACGGATAGTCCCTGTGGTTTGGTGAAATTTCACCTTTAGTCCCCAACTTTTCAGAATTACACTCTTAGTCCCTGTGGTTTGACAAGTTGTTACTCGGATAGTCCCTAAAGCGGATGAAGGTTACTCGGATAGTCCCTGTGGTTTGACAAGTTGTTACTCGGATAGTCCTTGTCATTTCATACCCACTTAACCAGAAAAACTAACATCCATTCGCTTTGGGGACTATCCGAGTAACAACTTGTCAAACCACAGGGACTAAGAGTGTAATTTTGAAAAGTTGGGGACTAATGGTGAAATTTCACCAAACCACAGGGACCATCCGTGCATTTTACTCTAGTAGATTTTCTGGTTAAGTGGGTATGAAATGACAAGGACTATCCGAGTAACAACTTGTCAAACCACAGGGACTATCCGAGTTGTTGGAAATCTTTGAATAATTAAACGTGATTCTGCAGAAGGCTCTAAACGATAATGTTCATAAATGAATTGATGATTTACAGATCTGGTAATGTCGATATATATATACATACAAACATAGGAATATATAATTATTTTTGTAACTACCCTAAAATAAATAATAATAATAATAATAACTATATCTAGCTTATATATATTTGTATACATATAATGCCAGACATATATGTATACTTATACGTCTAACACCCTCCCGTAAGCTAGATTACTTCAAGTGACATGCGGAGAAGCTCTTTAAGTCTAATGAAGTCCCTTGGTTGTAATGCTTTTGTCATAATATCAGCTATCTGATCCTTTGTTGCACAAAAGATGACATTTAATTCCCTTTTCTTGACAAGATCTCTGATAAAGTGATATTTGACCCTTATATGTTTGCTCTTTCCATGATAAACAGGATCCCTAGCCAAACATATTGTGGACTTATTGTCACAGTATAAAGGAATTGAGGAATCGTTATTTTCTTGCAGATCATCCAAAATTCCTTTGATCCATAAAGCCTGACAACCTGCTAATGATAAAGCCATGTATTCTGCTTCCGTTGAAGATAAAGCCACTACCTTTTGTTTCTTTGACTGCCATGAGATGGGACCAGAACCTAGATGAAATATATATCCGGAGGTGCTCTTGCTATCATCCATATCTCCTGCATAGTCACTATCACTAAAACCTACAAGAACCTTCTTTCCTCCCTTGGAGTATGTAATTCCTTGATCTTGTGTTCCTTTGATGTATCTAAGTATTCGTTTAGCTGCTTCCCAGTGATTCCTCCTTGGACTCTCCATAAATCTGCTAACTTTGCTGACCGCAAACATGATGTCTGGTCTCGTGTTGGTAAGGTACATCAAACTTCCTATTAGGCTTCGATACACCCCTTCGTCTACAAACTCTTCTGGATCATCCTTTTGATAATTTCAATCCATATTCCATAGGTGTGGAAACAGTATTGCATTGTGTCATTTTATATTTATCCAACAAGTTTTTCATATACTTTCTTTGGGACAGTATGATATTTCCATCTTCATAAAGTACTTCCATGCCCAAAAAATAATGTAATCTTCCCATATCAGTCATTTCGAATTCCCTATTCATTGACTCTTTGAATTTCGTAATTAAGTGCATGGAATTACTTGCAATGATTAAATCATCGACATATAAGCATATCACTAACTTTCCTTTGTTAGTGTCTTTTATATATAAAGTATGCTCATATGCACTTTTTTAAATTTATGTTGTAAGAAGTACGAGTCTATGCGACTGTACCATGCTCTTGGTGCTTGTTTCAGACCATAGAGAGCTCGTTGGAGATGACATACCTTTCGTTCTTCTCCGTGTTTAATGTATCCTTGAGGTTGTTCTATGTAGACTTGTTCATTCAGTTTTCCATTTAGAAAAGCTGTCTTAACATCCATTTGATGAAGATACCATCCATAATGTGCAGCTAGAGCTAACACTATCCGAACTGTTTCGAATCTTATTACAGGTGCAAATACTTCTTGATAATCTATACCATATTTCTGCCTATATCCTTTTACTACTAATCTGGCTTTGTATTTGTCTACATTTCCCTTTTCATCATATTTTGTTTTATAAATCCACTTCACTCCTATTGGTTTCTGATGTTTTGGTGGATCCACTAGTATCCAAGTGTGATTTTTATTAATGGAGTCCATTTCTCTGTCCATCGCTTCTATCCATTTTGCATCTTTACTTGCTTCTTCATAACTCGTCGGATCCGTACTTGCATAGAGAACAAAATTCACTACTTGATTTTGGTTATATTTCTGTAACACCTCTGCATTCGAGAGTTTTCTAGTATTGCGATATACATTCCTAATGCTTTTAGTTTTAATGACTTCGTTTTCTGAATCTGTAGATGAAGTGTCACCATTGTTTTGTTGATCTTGATCAGCACCTTGTTGTTGTGCTTCATCTGTCCCCGAGTCACTACAAGCTTGTTGATCATTATTGGTATCTTCTTGATTTTGTTCTCCATTTATGTTATCTGTCGTGAGGTTATCACTTTCCTGTTCTTGGTTCTTGTCTGTCTCTCCATCTTGTTGAGTTTGTATCTCCTCTCCATCAGTGATAATAAATGGTACATTTGATCCTTCACCTTCGAAAACCCATCTCTTATTTTCATCAAAGATTACATCACGACTGATGATAATCTTGTTAGTTTGAGGATCGTATAGCTTATAACCCTTGCTAGCTTCACTATATCCAACAAATATTGTTTTTATTGTCTTGTTGGATAATTTGTCTCTGTGTTGTTTGGGTACAAGAGCATAAGCTAGACAACCAAATACTCTCAGATGTTCTACATTTGGTTTCTGTCCATTCCAGGCTTCGAAAGGGGTGATGTTTGGTCTGGTCTTCGTAATTGTTCGATTTAGGGGCTGTTTGGCTAAGCTTTTCAAAACTACTTATTTGCTTATTTGCTTTTCTGAAAAGCAAATAAGTCAATAAGCTGTTTTGAAAAGCTTTAAAATGGAGCTTTTCAAAATGACTTATTTGCTTATTTGCTTTTCAGAAAGCAAATAAGCAAATAAGTTATTTTAAAAAGCTTAGCCAAACAGCCCCTTAGAATGTAAGTAGTGCATGCTACCGCTTCTGCCCAGTAACAGTTAGGTAATTGCTTAAGATTCATCATGCTTCTACTTAGTTCCATTAAAGTCCTATTCTTCCGTTCGGCTACTCCGTTTTGTTGAGGAGTATAGCTGTTAGTAAGTTGATGTCGAATCCCATTAAGTCTCAGATATTCCTGAAATGACTTGCTGCAATATTCTCCTCCGCGATCCGTCCTTAAAGTTTTGATTACATGATTCGACTGCTTCTCATTCAAGACTCTAAAGTTCTTGAAGTGATATAGTGCCTCGGACTTAAATTTAAGAAAATACACCCATGTCTTCCGAGTGTAATCATCGATGAATGTGATGAAATATCTACATCCACCGATGGATTCTGTTCTCATTGGACCACATATGTCGGAATGAACTAATTGTAGCGGTTCAGTTGCTTGCCAGACCATTTTCTTCTGAAAAGGTTTCCTTGCATGTTTCCCAGATATGCAACCTTCGCATATACTATCATCCTTTTGTTGGCAAAACTTGGCGGTATGTCCAAGTTTATGACAATTGAAGCATCTTATTGAATTCATATTGAAATTCTTGCCCTTATATTTGTTTCGTCCCCTTCCTGCGGATTCATTCCTAAACGACTGCCTAGATCGATCTTGGCCTATATTCGTTACTTGAAATGCATGTTCAACAGGATTATCTTCGTATCTTTTTAGTCTTAATTCATGTGATTGAAGTATCCCCATCAGTTCTTCGGTGGATACTTCTGCCAGATTCTTTGTTTCTTCGATCGTAATAACAACCGATTCGTAATTCCTAGTCAAACTACGTAAGATTTTTTCTACAATCCTTTGTTCGTCTAATTTTTCTTCATTCATCCGCAATTGGTTTACTATATGGATCGTTCTGTTGAAGTATTCCTCAACAGATTCTCCATCTTTCATATTTAAAGAATCAAATTCACATCGAAGGGATTGAAGTCTTACAGTTTTTACGCGCGTTTCTCCCTTGTATGATTTATGAAGAATAACCCATGCCTCTTTCGCTGAACTTGCCTGTGAAATCCTCTCAAAAACTGTGTCGGTTACAGACTGAAATATGATATGCAGGGCCCGTTTGTCTTTTTTAATTGATTCCCGGTATGCAGCGGATCGTTCTTCAGACGGATTCGGTCCCAGTTCTTGATACCCTTCATCGACAACCGTCCACAATTCTTGTGATTCAAGCAATACCTTCATTTGAATGTGCCAATGATAATAATTCTGTCCAGTCAGTTTGGGGATCTGTGTTTGTATGCCTTGCGTTTGATTCATGATCTTGAATTCAACAATAAATTGTAACTGTTAACGTAAATGGAATTCTTGGATCGGATGTTGTGGCTCTGATACCACTTTGTTGGAAATCTTTGAATAATTAAACGTGATTCTGCAGAAGGCTCTAAACGATAATGTTCATAAATGAATTGATGATTTACAGATCTGGTAATGTCGATATATATATACATACAAACATAGGAATATATAATTATTTTTGTAACTACCCTAAAATAAATAATAATAATAATAATAACTATATCTAGCTTATATATATTTGTATACATATAATGCCGGACATATATGTATACTTATACGTCTAACACGAGTAACCTTCATCCGCTTTGGGGACTATCCGAGTAACAACTTGTCAAACCACAGGGACTAAGAGTGTAATTTTGAAAAGTTGGGGACTAATGGTGAAATTTCACCAAACCACAGGAACCATCCGTGCATTTTACTCTTATTAGTATTAGGGTTTAACTGTATTTAGCCCACTGGTCGAGTCAGGTCTCTAGGGTTTGTTTCCTATATATTAAGGGTTCCCTCTCCATTGTAATTACACAATTCAATTAAAATGTAGTTCATTACTTTTACAGTGTGCTTAATATGGTTACAGTATATGCCATTAAATAATAGCCCAATTTGAGCATGTAAACATTACAAACACACTTTTAGGCTGCTTTCAACACATTTTACCCGTTTCCCATTCAGCTTTTATTGACCCGTTTGAGATAAACCACAACCTAAATCAACCCATTTATAAGTAAATGGGTTGAAACAGTCACTTCTAACGTGTGTTGTATGCTCCTTCATTGGTTCAATGCATCTTTTTTTATATATCACAGATAAAAACAACAAAACCGGACAACTTCACTCCGAGGGTGGTAGAAAAGAAAGATGATTATATACGCGTGGAATATGAAAGTCCGATTTTGGGGGTAATTTTTAAAATGCCTAGTTTTTATGTTAATTAACTGACAAAAATGATGTGATTGAGCTGGTTTGTTTGGTCTCAGTTTGTGGATGATGTCGAATTCTGGTTCCCTCCTGGGAAGAAACCACTTGTACAATACAGATCAGCATCACGCATCGGCTTTGGTTTCGATGCCAACAGAAAGAGAGTAAAGGTAATAACCCTTTTCTTAATGATAAGGGTCACATAATCCTTTTTTTCATTATTATTTTAGTGTAATTAAGACGTTTGATTATCATAGTTAAATGTATATAAGATCTCTCTCTAGGCATTGCGGCTAGCACTAGAGAAAAAAGGATGGGCTTCTGAAGACGACTTTTGACGAGGTCTAGAGTGTTGACTTTTTGTTTGTTGGAGCTTCATGAAGGTGTATAACCACAAAAGATCCAGTACACAAAGGTCAGTCAACAAATGCAAGTCATGTAATGGTAATAATATTGTCATTTCTGAATTTTATAGTTTCAACAGAACTTGAATATAAAGAAGTCAATTTTTTTATTGTATACCAAGAGATTTCACATTCAAATTAAATCAACAGAATTCGGGTACAAAGGGAAAGTTTTATTCTCAAGAAAGACTAAAAGAACCTTTAGGATACCACTTATATATAACGGAAAAAAATGACGAACCGTTTATAAAGACAAACATAGCGTCTATATATCTCTTTCTGTAGCGATGCAAAACATGTCTTCACCAAATCAATAGGCTCAGCTTCAGAAAGTGGTGTAACAACATCCTGCACAAAGAAGAAAGATAAATAATAAATTAGTAAGCCCATAAAAAAATCAAGTCAAACATTTGTTGGTTATCCAGAAAAGGGGTGATGAGTGTGGCACCAGAACTTTGAGCACTATATCCAGCCCTCTCATATGAACACACACCCCTTCCCTTAATCCTTAATGTTTTATACATTAGTACATTGTGTAACAATCCATCCCACAATTAATAAAAAAATGAGAAGTTAAGTGGATCTGCATTGATTGAAGATGAAAAGGTTTGAATTAGGAGTTGCAGGCTGCTAGTTAGGGATGTAAACAGGCCGAGCTGCTCATGGGCTACTCGAGATCGGCTTGCTAATAGCTTAATTTGAGTGGAGCTTAAACGAGCGTGAGCCCGAACTCGAGCCTAAATTGAAACTCGTTTAATAAATGAGCACGAACTTCTAATTCCAAGTTTGTTATATACATAAAATTATATTATAAATATATATATGGAAATAGTTACAATATACAAGTATAGTGTAAACATCAAATACAAATGGGTCTTAACATGAGAAGTGAAAGAAGATTTTTTTTTATTTTCTTTTCCATCTACTTAAGCATGATGTTTAGTTGCAAAATGTAAAAAAAAAATTCATGTATTTACTCCAGTAAAGTAATTATGTGTTATTACTCTAGAGTGATTATAATTACACTAGAGTGATTACATAATTACTAAATACACAATTTTTTTAGATCCTGGGACTAAAACACGTGCTTGAAAAAAAAATCCCCCCTTCACTTCTCACGTTTAGTATGTTAAGCCCATTTGTACAATAACCTTACTCTATAAGTATATAAATAAAATAATTAAACATTAATAAATAATAAACGAGCCGAGCTTGAGCTCGAGCTCTGTCAAGACTAAAGTCAAACTAGCGGAGCTTGAACTAAGGTGAATTCGGCTTGGCTCATTTTACGCCTCTACTGCCAATAATTTCCACCATGGTTTTAAGCTATTTAAGAGGACAAGAGGTTATTTGGTTAGTGCACCCACTTTTTAACCCAAAAGTTTATATACATGTACCTTCACTATCCACTATCGAGGCCCGCCTAAAATATTAATGGCGTAATAAGGGAAATACTGTTTGTAGTTGACTAGTTGAGAGTGCTTGCGAGAAGCTGAGCCATAGCGGGCAACTCATCTGCTTGTTGTGCTGATGCGGTAGATCTATCGAATCGATTATTAATTTTGCACAAAGATTACAGATTTACAGGTGGAAAATGGGTCAAAACATATGATTTTCGGAAACGTGTAATACTATCGTATGAATGTGTAGCACGGAAAACTTATGATAGAATATTTACCAAGTGTCTAGATGACAGAGTCTTCTGCAGTGCTTTCGCATCGGCCTGAAATCCTAAAGAAGCCATGATGCTTTTGTCTGCTCTGAAAGTAAAGAAATTGAGCAATCACGAGTCTACAACTTAAAATGAGAAAGAATGCAAGCAGATAGCAGGAAATATAACTATTTACATGGATTACTTCAAAAAGAAAATAAACGTCACAGCTAACCTAGAACGACAACATGTACTCAAATCTACAACTTAAACTTACAAGTGCCTTTGATTGTTGCAAAAACATTGAAAGTGGGCCCTAGTAGCAACCTTAGCCCTTTTTTAAACAAATTATTCCAACTTAGGATCATAACTTGTACCATTGTACCTGAATATCATAAAATGTAATTAAATGCTTCTGAATATGTAGTGATTGTAGTCCTCATAATGCTAAGCCCTAAACCAACTTACAGTCGGTTAGTTAAGAAGGTTGAGCCACTTAATTCCCAACTGTACCTAAATGATCACACTGTATGAGATTTGGCAGCTAACTGATTTGGATGTGATCCTGTTCCTCTCTAAATATTTCTTTGTTATCTACATGTATCCTATCTACCATTTTTTTATCATAACAAATCCACTAATTGATTTATGGGTTTTATTAATTGTGTGTTTCAATTGAACTGTTACTTTGTTATTCTAACCATTCTCTTAATTTAAACCCTTAAATGTGGTATGTTGGTCCTACAGATCCCCTATACAATGAAAGGGTCATTTAAGACAAGGTAATGAATTAACAACTCAAAAACAGTGATATCAACAACAAACTGAGTTTGAGCAGAAACTAAAGATCTCTCATCCATCAACACATCAGCAGGAACAATAAGACTAGGGTGAATTAACATTAGCATATCAGCAAATACATTAGGTACGCATCAATAGGAACATCAGGACTAGGAAGAATTGCAGCTTATCATTCTATTTCTATATATGGAGACTATCTGGATTAAAATCAACCTTTATTCCATTAGACTGCAGCCTTGTTGTGATGAGATTCAGAAGCTAGGAGGGGAAGAGGAGGATTTCTATATCAGTTTTGAATGAGAAGCTGAGTACAGACATAAGTCACATAACGCACATATAACGACCTAACAAACTAACAGACCCCATTGAACACATTAGCCCTTTTAGGCATATCCATTACCGTACACCTAAGGTTGCTCTCAATACACCTGTTCACAACTTCTGTCTGTCCATCTGTTTGAGGATGGAAAGCAGTAGATAGCACCACATCAACACCCTGCAAGGCCATGAAATACTTCCAAAATCCACTAACAAAGGTGGGGTCACAATCAGACACCCATGTAACTTATACACGGTATCCAAGAATACCTGTCCCACATCTTTAGCAGAATAGGGAAGACTCAAAGCCGCCAAATGGCATATTTAGTCAACCTATCTACCACAACAAATATGGTGTCCTTCCCATTGGACTTGGATAGTCCACCAACAAAATCCATAGAGCTACTGGGAATGGGCAAGGGTTGCAGCAAGCTTCGCTAAGCCACATTCTCTGACTTAGCTCTTTTGCACACATCACAATCTCTGACAATGGATCTCACTGTTTTAGCTAACCCTTTCCAGTCGAACATGGCCTTAAGTCCTTAACCCTTTGATAAGTAGCATGTATACCTGAATGCCCCCCTACTGCAGATGCATGTCTAAGTTAGGCAAGCTAAGTTAACAGTGGCGGATCCAGCCCTATTTTGTGGGTTCATATGAACCCACTTGGTTTGCAAAAAAAATGAAAAAATTAGTGAAAACCTTGTATGATTTGGAAAAAAAAATAGTGAGAATACATCAAAACGAACCCACCGAAAAAATTTCCTGAATCCGCCAACTGGTGCTGGGGATAAACCCTTTTTCAATTTGTGCTTGTTAAGCCACCACATGCCATTGGAATGCATCCTTCTTTAACAAATCAGTAAGTGATCTGGCTATGGTTCCATAATCGTTAACAAATCGCCTATAAATTATAATAACCAACAAAGCCTAAGAATCCTCTGAGCTGCTTATTTTTTTAAGGATCTGTACTTACCCTGCACTTGATCTTCTATACCCAAATGTTCAGGGCTTGTCTCCCAAACATACATTTCAACCTTTTTGCAAATATTTCATTATTTCACAACATGTTGGAATTCTTGTGACTGCAGTTTCTGTTTCTACCTCCTATCAACTCCTTCGTCTATCTCCATCGCAAGCAACTTATTGTTTTTACACTTATGAACTCGAGTAGATTTGTCTTCACACCCAATGCACCCGCCTTTAGCTCATTTTTCTCAAAGTCCTTGCTAGATAATCGGGAGAAATTCTTGTTTCTTTGACCCAAAGTAATGGTAGTTTGTTTGCAGTAACCTGTGAACTGGTTTTGGACAATAGTGGCCCTGTAGTAGCACCTCTTGCTCCAGATGATCCTGCCAACGACTGTGTTGACCGATCATTTTCATTGAATGGTGATGCTAAGATTACTTCAAACGCATCTTGCATTTTTGCTAAGGAATAGGCATCTCGAAGTGTCTTTAGTTTAAGCATCTTCACAGGACATCTTATATTCAGTTTCAAGCCTCTTAGAAAAATGCTTATTATATATTCTTTGCAGATTGTTACATTGTTCAACCAAGAAACAAAAGATTTGCAGCAATCTTTGAGATGCGATTATTTCAGTTCGAGTTTTGTGGAACTGAATACTAGTTGTTGCTCAAGACATTTACCCCTAACAAATTCTCTAAGGTTAGACCGAATCTCAGAGAAAGACCGCTCGTTTGCAACTCTGATATCCTCAAACG
This sequence comes from Helianthus tuberosus, assembly GCA_030545235.1. Classification (NCBI taxonomy): domain Eukaryota; kingdom Viridiplantae; phylum Streptophyta; class Magnoliopsida; order Asterales; family Asteraceae; genus Helianthus; species Helianthus tuberosus. The sequence goes on along the minus strand of CM060448.1, from coordinate 41,358,263 downwards.
TCTTCTCCATCTTGTCAACTGCAAAAGAGTCTTCTCATGTTCTTTAATCGCCATTGCTGGTTGCTGCTGCTGGAAATTGCTTCCCTTGAATTGTCGCTGATAACTGTGGTTGAGATTTGAGAATTGCTGTTGGCGATTGTTGAATAACTCGTTGCTGAAAATCGCTTGTTGCTATGAATCACCGGTGGTAATCAAATTCTCCATAACTCACGTCGATGAGGAAGGAGTGCTTTTATACCTTTGTTATGACAACAAAAGTTGATAGACACGGTAAATGCACAAGAAGTATTCAGAAAGATATGGGATCAAATCCTGAAAGTACACTTGGGAGGTGGTGTTTGTTTTTCTAAAAAATATTTGTGCAATGCAGTTTGTTTTTCCGAAGACGTTTCATTAAAAAATGTCTGCACGAGCTCTTCTTGGTGCAGACTTGGCTCAACCACTTTTAAGATCTTCTAAGGTCTGCAAATGGTTAAACACCACCACCACCGTCCACCACCACCACAACCACCACCGTCCATCACCACCACCACCGTCCACCACCCACCACCACCCACCATCCACGTCCACCACCCACCACCACCATCACCACCTACCACCACCATCTACACACCACCACCAGTTTATTTTAGAAGTCTACATACGTTAAAAAACAAACAGTTTTCTTCTTGCAGGCTGTAGAGGTTAGGTTCACCTCTTCTTTTACAGATGTCTGTAGTGTGGTCCGTAGACTGCAGATATTTTACCTCTTAAAAAACAAACTACACAGTGGCTCAACATTCTTAACGAACTAACTGTTAAGTTGGTTGAGCATTTACACCTAGACCCTTCCAACAACTGTCGTTAGCTTAATCCTAACACATATAGGTTAAACAAAAACTGAAAGGAAAACGGTCATACAATTTATGAAGTTTGGAGTAATCTCGGTTGAGAATACTGTAACCCCATGGATATCCGAGTCTCTGCTGAATATAATAAATAAAATGTTGAAGTTGTTAGAAACTTGAAATTATTCAAATTACATAATAGTATAATAGTTTTTTAGGTAAAGGGTTACCCCGATGATTTTATATATTTACAACCAAATAAAGAACATGTAGTATGAAAACGTTAGTGTAAAGGGTTACCCCGATGATTTTATATATTTACAACCAAATAAAGAACATGTAGTATGGAAACGTTCCACACTAGATCATAATTGGGACAATTCCCCAACTATGTAAACCAAAACAACCAGACCGACAAATAAACATACAAGGCCACTAGTCTACCAACTAGGAATAATAGTATAATAGTTAAAAGTGTACTTGAATATTTTATTATTTCAAATCATTTTTTGAGATAAGTTTAACATCGATCGAGTTTCTAGTGATAAGTATCCAATAACCAAATAAAACTACAAATGTGGGTATTCATGATACATGTGAGTACAATCGCAAACATGATGGATAATGAGTAACGATTATTTGACTCATTCTCAATTTCTCATCCCAAGTTAGTTTGTGACTTAGATTTTCCCTATACGCAACATGAGAGGTTACACACACGTTATAACGTTTGGTTATGGATAAAGATGGCTTAAAAGAATTGAAGACACATGTTTATCAAACATTATAATCGTGTCAAGCACAAGTTCCACACGGTCGCACTATTCATAGCACACGCTCACGTTAGGCACTGGTCTTACCTATTTATTTTCTAACTATTAATTCATAAAATTAATATTCTTTACATCATTTTCTTATCTAGTTTTTGTGACAGGGCCTTAAATATTCTTTACTAACATTTTTTCAAATTTTGTATGTTTATCGAGTGATATTTTTTACGGGGTTGACCAATTTTCTTTGCCGGATTAAGTTGGGTCATGGTTAATAAGTATAAACTAATGGGTTGCACCCGCGCTTCGCGGCGCGGTGACCGATTTTTAATAAATTTTAAATGAAAATGTAGTTGCAGTGATAAAAATAACGTTAATGGCGGAAATCTGGTCGATATTGGTTTGGTTTATTATGGTATTGATACGGTGCCGACCGTGGAAAGTTAAAAAATAAAGTCGTGATAAGTAAAAGGCAGTCGACACGTTTTTTTTTTCAATCAGTTTTCAAAAAAAAATTATATCACGTATTTTGTTTTTTAAAAGAAAAAAGTAAAGATCGAAAATTATAAGAGAAAATAAAACTATTGGGTGAAAAACGTATAATATTTATAGTGAAGGGGTGAATTCGAAACTTGAAAAAGTAAAAAAAAGAAAAAAAAAAACACAAAAGTTGAAACTTGAAAAAGTAAAGAAAAAAAATAGACAACTGTAAGAAGAACTTGTGTTTTAGTACATAATTATAATTATAATTATAATTATAATATAGAGTTTTCAATTTGATTTGTCTTATATAGCGCTTTGGAGATGATTTCACTTTCAACTCGAGTTTTTTTTTTAGAAAAAAAAATGTTTCTAGCAACTTTAAAATTTTATGGAAAGAAAGTATTATCTTTACACGTTTAACTAATTATTGACTACTAGTTTAATCCCAACTATTTAGTTTCTATCCCACACATTTATCACAATTGTGTGGTGTTTGATCATGTCTCCAACACGGAGATTATTTTTTATTATCATTAATTGTTGAGTCGTGAAAGAACTTAAAAAACACTAGTATAACAGTTGAACATCAATCAAACCAAGTGACTTCTCTTGTTTCAATCATACCAATTTTTATGTGAGTTATTGTCTAAAAATCTACTTGGCGATTCGATTTTTGATACTACGAGTTACATATAAAAACAAAAAGAACTACAAGGACACTTGTTGCCTATTAAGTGGGTCTACCCCTGTTCTTGCTTGTAAAAGTTATTCTATCGGTTCTCAAAAATTTGGTGATGACACACGTAACGTATAATCTAGCAAGGTAGTTTTATGTTGATGCTTACCGGAGGTCGAAGTATAGACGGTGGCAATGTGTTACAAATAAAAAATACATTGACCAATTATGACCATTTGTAACTGTTTGAATAAGTGTGTTTTAGTTTTAGCTCAGCGTGTACAATTTTAATAGTTCAGGGGCTAAATATCATTGTTGTAAGATGTAACATAAGGGTCGTTAGGAGGTTGTTATATACAATTGACGGTTGTAATAGTTGGTTAGCGATGAAATGAAGTGATCTTTTTCCCTAATTATTTTCTATCTCCATTTTATCGTAACAAATTGGTATCAGAGTTGTTCGATTCTACGAACACTCTTGATTCAAACCCTAATTCATCACATTCCGCATTCAGTTCGTCAAACCAGTTTACCAATTCGTTCAATTCGTTGAAACTGATCATTAATTCGACCAGTTTCTACTCGATTTCAGTTCAACTTGTGGAAATTGATCATTCGTCCGATTAATTTCAAATCAGCAATTGATCTTTGATTCGATAATTCAAACCTAAAATGGCAACTGGTACTAGACAACATAAAATAAACCGATTAGAGAAATCTACGAAGGATAGTTCACAATCTATTCAAACTTAATAGTTCATGTTGGAAGAAAACACAAATCACATAAAAACCTTCAAATTCAAATGGTTGAGGTTTGTGTTCAATTGAGGGAGATGAAGGATTTATTACAAAACAATAATAGAGGTGGTGTAGAACAAAGGTTAATAAGATTAGGCAGACTTGATTTTCCAAAAATCGGTGGTGAAGATGTTAAAGGATGGTTATACAAATGTAACCACTTCTTTGCTAGGATAAAACTCTAGCTAATCTAATCTGAAAGTTCATTATGTTGTGGTGAATTTAGAAGGTGTTGCTACAATGGCATTAAGGTTTTATCTCAAGTCAAGATAGCGATATTGATCAAATGCCATATTACACAAGATCTATCTTAAATCGGTTTTCAACAAGACTTTCAAGAGCCTATTGAAGAGTAGAAAAATCTATAACAAACTGTACCCTACAAGATTATTGTAATGCTTTTGAAGCCTTACTGAATAGGGTGACACTATGTGAAGATTATGTTGCAGGCTTATTTGTTGTTGGTCTCAAACCAGAAATTAGATGTTTAGTCAAGATCTTTAAGCCTAGAACTCTGAGAGATGCAACTGCCATGGCCAAACAACAAGAGTCTATTTTACCCTTTTTGGTTACAATGAAACCAAGAAAGCTAACATCATTTTTACTGCTAGTAATACAACCGCACCTAATACTTTTGTTACACCTGTAACCAACAACTCATAACATCTTATAAACCTGTTTTTTTCAATTCCACTTCCAATCTGTCTTTGTTATCTACCCCTCCACTTAACAAAATGATTAAACCTATAAGAAGGGTGTCTACAAAACAAGCTTAGGAAAAAAGAGCCATAGGAGAATGTTTTTGGTGTCTTGAAAAATACACTTCGACACATAACTGCAAGAATAAACAATTATATGTGTTAGAAATTGGAGCTGATGAAGAGGAAGAAGCTTCTTCATCAGAATTGGTTGAAGTGCAGGAAATGCAAATGCATCCTCAAATATCCATTCATGCAATAATGGGAGTTCCTTTTTTTTAGTATAATGAAAGTGATAGGCACTATTGGATCTAAACAGTTGAATATATTGATTGATTCAGGCTCAACACATAACTTCCTCAACTCTGATCTTGCAGCTAAACTACAATGCCCAACAAAAGAGGCATCATCCATGTCTGTCACAGTAGCTAATGGGAATAAGTTACCCTGTGCAACTTTATGTCATAATTTCCAATGGGTTATGCAGGGAGTTTGGTTTAAGTCTGATGTGTTGTTGATACCATTAAGAGAGTTATGATATGGTATTGGGGGTTCAATGGTTACAAACATTAAATGACATAGTTTGGAACTTTAAAAACCTTACTATGTAGTTTAAAATAGGAGAGCAACAATTTGAGCATAAAGGAACCACTAACCAAAGTATGTCAGTTTGTTCCGTGGAGAAAATGAGTTCTATTATGGACTTGAGTAATGCAATGGTTAAAGCTCAATTGTTTAGTATTCAAAATAGCATAGACGAGTCATTTCAGCATCAAACTAAGGTTAGTGATGGGCAATATGAAAAGTTAGTGAAGGCATTGTTAAGTGAATTTGATGATGTGTTCCAAAATCTTACTGCCCTTCCTCCACCTAGAAACTGTGATAAAGAAAATAGACGTTATTGATGAATCTCTTACTATTAATCAAAGAGCTTATAGGTATCCAATGGGACAGAAGGATATAATAGAAAAAATGGTACAAGAAATGAAGGATATGGGAATTATAAGAGATAATGTCAGCTCCTTTGCTTGTCCAGTGGTGCTAGTTAAGAAAAAATATGGAACTTGGATATTCTATGTAGATTACAGAAAACTCAATGAGAACACTATTAAGAACGTATTTCCTATTCCTTTAATAGAGGAATTGATTGAAGAATTGGGTGGGGCAGAGATTTTTTCTAAGTTGGATCTCAGGTTTGGATACCATCAGGTAAGAATGCATCAAGACCATATTCAGAAAACAACTTTTAGAACCCATCAAGGGCTGTTTGAATTCTTAGTCTTACCACTTGGGCTAACAAATGCACCTACCACCTTTCAAGGGTTGATGAATTCAGTCTTTCAGAAGTTATTAAGGAAGAAAGTGTTAATATTCTTTGATGACATTCTAGTCTATAGCAAATCTATCCAGCAACACTTGATTGACCTCAGAGAAGTATTACAACTGTTTAGAGATAACAAGTTGCTGGCCAAAAAGTATAAATGTAGCTTTGCTGATACTAAAGTAGAGTATTTAGGCCATGTGAGAGGATGGAGTAGCCACAAATCAGTCTAAGATTCAAGTGATTAAAGATTGGCCAATTCCTTCCACAGTCAAACAACTAAGAGGTTTCCTGGGATTAACTGGCTATTATAGAAGATTCATTTCTTCATTTGGTACAATTGCTAAACCCTTGACATTATTATTACAAAAAGATGCTTTTAAGTGGTCTAAAGCGGCTCAACAAGCTTTTAAACAATTGAAACAAGCCTTGATTCAAGCACATGTGTTGGCACTACCAGATTGGTCCAAGGAATTTGTCATTGAAACCGACGACTCATCAAAAGGTTTGTGAGCTGTTTTGATGCAGGATAAATATCCTCTGGCATTTTTCAGCAAAGCTTTATCAGTAAGACCTCAGTTTATGAAAAAGAATTGCTAGCAATATTGATGACAGTTAAGCATTGGCATCAATATTTTGATTCTGAAACACTTTACATAAGAACTTATAAAAAAAGTTTAAAACACTTGTTACAACAAAAGATCTGTCATACCCCGACCGCGTTAAAACAACAAACCGCGACGGAAACGTAGGGGAGTGATGCGACAGAATTATTGTTTCAACAACCATGGTAATTAAAGTTTTGTATTATTAAGATTAAAGTTTACAGTGTATTGGAATTTAACAGAAACATAACATAATTAACTGTCTTTTAAGTCATTAAGGCCCAAGTCCGCCTAAGTGAAGCACAAACATCATCATGCATTAGCACCTGAAACACATGTACAAATAGGTACGTCAGCATAAAAATGCCTGTGAGATACATAGGTTTTTTTTATGCAGGATTCATGACTTGTAGTTAAATGAAGTGTTTAACAAAAATGTAGTCATGAACCTTGTGAAATGTTTTCCTTTATAAAATCATATGAAAATCGATGTGAAAATCAAATGATAATAAAAGGACAATGCATGGTTAAATGAATAACCTAGTAAAAGTGAATTTGTATAAAATATGTAATCTGTAAAACAATGGCGTGTTCTTGTAAAAAATGCTTCATGTTCTTGTCAAAGTGGTTTAGATAACGCAATAATGTGTAATACAATAAAAGCACTTATATATTGGAAGTACCAGCGGCGTATCCACCATGCTTTTATCATATAACACATAGCCCCGTTACATAAGTCACTTATCAATAATCAACCAAAATGTCTTGTTTAAAATCAATGTCCAAAGTGTTTATGTGTAAACAATGTTCAATGTCATGTGTAAACTGTGTCATGTAAACCAAAATGTAATGTATAGCAAGTAGAAAGTATGTACTCAAACTATATGATAATGTCAATGTGAAAACAAATGTCATGTATGGTGAATAACTAGTAGTTACTCAACCCCATAGGAAAATGTACAAAACAAAGTTTTTGAATAAACCTAAGTTTAAATCAAATGTTATGTTTTGCAGAAAACAATGCTTTATGGATACGAACATTTATGCAGTAATGTTAAAACGCATACATTCAAGCCTTGCGACTGAGGTGACAAATCTTTAAACAAATTAAAGGTTTATTTAAGTTATGTATATCGGATTCTGTCATTCCCAACTTCCAAACAAACCTAGGAAGTCGGAAACGGGATTTGTCAAGTCCTATGGTACCATTACATACTACCGAGCGGCGTGATCAATGTTAATGAATGTATTATTGTCCCGTTAAACATACCAAATGTCATACCAATGTAAGCATGCTAAATGAAAACCATGTACTAAGTATGCTAAGTAAACATACCTAGTAGAAATGTTCATGAAATCAATTGTGTCCATATGTTGAGTAAACATATGCAACAAAAGTGTCTTATGAAATCAATGTGCTAGCATGCTCAGTCAACATACATAGCAAAACATATTTGAAATCATGTACCATAAGTGTACTAGGTGAAACTAGCATGTTTATGTCATAAAAGCAATGAAAACATGAAAGTAACAAGTATGCACATGTGTATCACCCAAAGTATTTGAAAACGGTAAAAGAGGGGAACTATGTACTCACTTGAGGTTGCTTATTAGTCTTGAGAATAAGACCAAATAAAGCTCCAAGGATCACGGAATCAACAAGGCACCTAATATAGGTAACTACGTTAATAATCGGATCCTAAATCGGGAGATAGGATAGAATGTGGTTCTATAAATCAAATGAGTATTTGAACTCATATGGTATGATTTAATAGAGCTAACATTCTGATTTGGAAATCTACCTAAGTGCTTTTGACCCGTTTTGACCCATTATGGTAGTATAAGCTACTATAATGCGTTGTTTGCGTAAAACTATGGTCGGATGGTTAACTATGTGCTATGTCAAGTCTTACATGCCCAATTATCCCTAAACATGTTACTAAATCAGATTATATGTCAAAAACATGTTCACATATGCAAAATACAGATTTATGCTTTAAAAGGGCATTTTGGTCATTTACTATGGGCATATAATCTACTTAACAATTAACTAACCAACCTATGTGATCATAAGGTATAACCTCAGTAGGTTATTCCCTATGCAACTATGATCACTAAATAAGCTTGGTAAGATCCTAATGATCGACCAAACGGGTCGGGTTCGAAAGTCTAAGCGGTTGTCTAGACTGCTTAACTTACGACCCTAAACAAGCACTAAACTAGTAGTGACGAGTTAAACATGTCAAAACATGTTTAACTAACTTAGAAAACTGATTTGGTATCAAAACAAAGTGTTTTGATACCTAAAAGTAGTTCTGTTGCAAAATGCGTGCTAAAACGCATTTTGACCGAAACTTTGACTCGTCACTACACCTAGTTAACGTGGTAATTAGTAGGTATAATCGCTAAGGATTATAACCATCGTGATTACAATCACGTTGCAAAGTTCAAACGAAATTTGTGTTGACCATTGACTGGTCAAAGCAGAAAGTCAAACACTGTTTGACTTTCACGCTAGAAAAGCGATAAAAGCACGAAAGAAGCTTACAAAGGATCCAAGCTAGGGAGAACTTGATCTATAATACTCAGGTATGAAGCAAAGGCTTCAACTAGAGCATTAATCAGATCAAGGGTGAGGAAAATGGAATGAGAGCTTGGCTATTTATACTTGCGGTGATGAAACAAGATCATCACAAGTGTTTGTGTAGACTCCAAGCAAAGAATCACAGTCATACATGTGTTAAGGGCCAGCTAATATTACTTGGGGAGGTGTTAACTTGGTTAACACACAAGAAAAATGGCAAGATCAGTCCCTGAAACATCAAACAGTTGCTGAAAATGAGTTTCTGTCGCTGGGCCTTCTGTCACGCCCCACGTAGGATAGGGACTGGGCTTACGCGGCCCGCGTCCTCCTGTCTGGTCTGCAACAGTTTCACATTTTACACATTTGGTCCCTGCACTTGATTAAGCTCATTTTGGCACTTTTAACCCTCGTTAAGCCATTTTCAAGGCTCTACAAGGTAGTCAAAGTATAGAGGACACAAAATATGCTCGAAAAATCCACGGATGTCGGTTCGTTTGGTCGTACGATCACGTTATTCGTCTAATTACGACGAAACTCGAACGGACGCGAAACGATCCAAATTAAGCGACAAATGGTATTTTTGCATGCCGATCACTAAAATAAAAATATTTTAGTGTCTACAAAAATTTTGGATGTCTAGATGTGGTCAGAACGTAAGATATGCGCGTAAATGCAAACTTACGCCGTTTTTGACGCTTTTAGTCCCTGTATGATCAATTAAGCATATTTTCACACACCGAACCACTCAAAGCTTATTTCTAAGCTATGTTAAGGTTATTTATGGTATGTTTAGCTTATGATCAAGTTCCGGACTTTACGTTTCCTTAGGAAACGGCAGGCTTTTGCAGTTTGACGCAAATAGTCCCTGTGAGCGAACAAACTTGTTTTTGCCATACCAAACCCTTCAAGACTTATTTCTAAGTTATGTAAAGGTTATTTAAGGTATGTTAAGCTTATGTTGCTGTTTCGGAGTGTTTGTAGCGTTAAACTGATCACGTTTACGCATTAGTTTGCGTATAACTTTCCAGAAAGCGATATAGAGTTTAAAATTGATCAAAAAATCAAAATGTGCAAAATTTCAAGCATAAATAACAAACATTGGGATCAAAACACATTGTTTTATTGATATTGGATTGTTCAGAGTTTATGAAATGATTACACAAGCACAGATGTTACAGTCTCCCATACTTTAGGAAATTTCATCCCGAAATTTATTTAGAGGAAACTTGTGAGAATAGGTGTGGATATTTCGCTTTCATTTGATCATCACGTTCCCAAGTAAATTCTGGGCCACGTTTAGATTCCCAGCGAACTTTAATAATAGGTATACGCTTGTGTTTGAGCCTTTAGACTTGACGGTCCATGATTTCCACAGGTTTCTCAACGAAGTGCATCGTGTTATCCACACGAATTTCATCAAGTGGTATGTGGAGGTTCTCATAAGCTAAACACTTTTGAGATTGGACACGTGGAATGTTGGATGAACATTTCCAAGTTCAGGAGGTAGCTCAAGTCTGTAGGCTACTTTTCCGATTCTTTCAACGATCTTGAATGGTCCAACATAGCGTGGTGCAAGTTTTCCTTTCTTTCCAAATCTAATCACACCTTTCCATGGGGATACCTTGAGTAGGACGTGATCACTGACTTGAAATTCTAAAGGCTTGCGTCGTCAATCCGCGTTACTCTTTTGATGGCTTCTAGCTGTCTGTAGGCTATCACGAATCTTCTTGACCTTATCTGTAGTCTCTAGAAAGAGATCGGGTCCAGTAAGCTGAGCTTCACCTATCTCATTCCAGCAGACCGGTGAACAACATTTTCGACCGTATAAAGCTTTGAAATGAGCCATGTTGATGCTAGAGTGATAACTATTGTTGTAGGAGAATTCGATCAACGGTAGATGCGAATCCCAACTACCACCAAAATCAATCACACAAGCTCTAAGCATATCCTCCAGTGTCTGGATTGTTCTCTCAGATTGACCATCCGATTGCGGATGATATGCTGTGCTCAAATTAAGTTAGGTTCCCATGGCAGATTGCGTGGTTCTCCAAAAGTGAGATGAGAATCGAGCATCTCTGTCAGATATAATGTTCAAAGGAGCACCATGTCGGGATACAATCTCATCTACATAGATTTTGGCAAGTTTGTCAGCAGATAGATCCTCACTGATCGGCAAGAAATGTGCTGACTTTGTAAGACGATCAACAACTACCCAAATGGCGTCATGACCTCTTTTTGTGCGTGGCAGCTTGGTAATGAGATCCATGGCAATGTTTTCCCATTTCCAAACTGGTATCTCTGGTTGCTCCAATAATCCAAAGGGATGTTGATGTTCTGCCTTAACCTTAAGACAAGTAAGGCATTTGGAAACATATAAGGCAATGTCTTTCTTCATACCCGGCCACCAATACTAGGTTCGAAGATCCTTGTACATTTTGTCTGCACCAGGATGGATAGAATAACGAGACTTGTGAGCTTCATCCATTAGCAAGGTGTGAAGATTGTTTAGACTTGGGACCCACAAACGGCCCATGAAATAAAATAATCCAAAGTCCTTCAGTTCAAGCTCAGGTTTAAGATGATATGGTAATTCCTTACCCATCAAGCCTTGTGTAACACAAGTATGTTGAGCCAGAGAAATGCGGGTTTGAATATCAGATTGAACCTGAACACAATGAAGCTTGACATGTTCCTTACGACTTAATGTGCCAGCCACAACATTCGCCTTACCAGGATGGTAGCGAATTTCGCAATCATAGTCATTTAGGAGTTCAACCCAACGTTGTTGCCTCATGTTTAGTTCTTTCTGATTGAAAATATGCTGGAGACTCTTGTGGTCAGTGAAAACAACGCACTTTGTACCGTAAAGGTAGTGTCTCCAGATTTTGAGAGCAAAAACTACTGCACCTAACTCAAGATCATGAGTGGTGTAATTCTTCTCGTGCACTTTCAGCTGTCTTGATGCATAAGCTATGACTTTGTTTCTTTGCATAAGAACGCAGCCAAGGCCTAAATTAGACGCATCACATTATACAACAAAATCGTCATTGCCCTCGGTAAAGTTAGGATAGGTGCATCACATAGTTTCTGTTTCAAGGTCTGGAAAGCTTCTTCCTGTTTGGATCCCCACTCAAAAGGTTTGTTCTTCAGAGTTAAAGCAGTGAGAGGAACCGCAATTTTGGAGAAGTTTTCAATGAAACGGCGGTAATAACCCGCGAGACCAAGAAATGAACGAACCTCAGTAGGAGTAGTAGGTGTATCCCAATCCTTAATCGCACTGATTTTGGCTGGATCTACACGAATACCTTGTTCGTTGACGATGTGTCCCAAAAATTGAACTTCCTTAAGCCAAAATTCGCACTTGGAGAATTTGGCGAAAAGCTGTTCTTTCTTTAGGAGTTCCATTGTAAGACGGAGATGTTGTTCATGATCAGCTCGTGTCTTAGAATAGATTAGAATGTCATCAATGAAAATAATGATGAATTTGTCCAAATAAGGCTTACAAACCCTATTCATTAAGTCCATGAAAACAGCAGGAGCATTAGTTAAACCGAAAGGCATAACTGTGAACTCATAATGACCATATCTTGTGCGAAAAGCTGTCTTGGTAATATCTTCTTCGATCACTCGAAGTTGATGATACCCAGAACATGGATCAATCTTTGAAAAGCAAGTAGCACTCTGTAGCTGATCAAAGAGACCATCAATGCGAGGTAGGGGATATCGATTCTTGATGGTAAGCTTATTGAGCTCATGATAATCGATACACATCCTAAAAGATCCATCTTTCTTTTTCACAATAGGACGGGTGCGCCCCAAGGTGAAAAGCTCGGACGAATGAATCCTTTGTCAGAAAGCTCTTTAAGCTGCTTGGATAATTCTTGCATCTCAGAAGGTGCAATACGATAAGGTGATTTAGCAATAGGATTTGCACCAGGTACGAGATCGGTGCGAAACTCAACTTGGCGTACAAGGGGTAAACCAGGTAATTCTTCAGGAAATACCTCAGGATAATCCCGAACAACAGGGATATCTTGGATAGTCTTACCCCTGCCTTTCTCCTCTACGACTTGTGCTAAGAAGGCGACATAGTTCTTTCGTAGGTATTTTTGGGCTTGGGTACAAGACATAAGTTTAAGGCTACTAACAGGTTTCTCCCCACGAACTTCTAAGATCTCACAAGTCGAAAGCGGTATACGAACAATCTTCTCAAAACAAACCACCTCAGCATGGTATTTGGCTAACCAATCCATTCCCACTCCCACTCCCAAGTTGCATTGGTATAAGGTCAATAGGAAAAAGATGGTTATTAAGGTTCAACTGACAATTCCGAAGAACAGAGTCGAGCACAACGGGTTCACCACTAGCTACTTCTACTGTCAAGGGCTTTCCTAGTTTTGTTCTAGTCATCACAAGCAAAGGCTCAAAAGCTAAGGAAAAAAAACTCTTATCGGCACCCGAATCAAATAGAACAGAAGCAGGTTGGTTGTTAACAAAGAACGTACCGTTCACCACTTCGTTATCCGCGCGTGCCTCATTTGCATTCAAGTTAAAAGCTCTACCACGAGCCTGTGCCTGATTTGCGTTTGCCAATCTCGGGCAGTTGTTCCTGTAGTGGGTCAGATCCCCACAGTTGAAACATGAACCAGGCGGATAATGAGGTCGTGCAGGATTCTGGGCTGGGTTTTGAGCTGCGTTTTGAGCTGCCTGATTTTGGTTAAGGGCGAAACAGCAGGTGTTTGCAAGATGACCAGACTTGCCACAATTTGTGCAGATGCGGCATTGCACTTGTGGTTGATGATGGCTATTACATCTGTTGCACAAAGGTGCGTTACCAGCATACTGCCTCTTGGCAGCAGGTTGTGTAGGCTGATTCTGTGCTGCCTGGTTATTCTGAGTTGTGACAGCGAAATTCTTGGAAGCCTTACGCTTCCTAGATTTCTTAGAGGACTCAGCTTTCTTGCCCTTTTGCTCCTTGGTGTTATCAGACTGTTTCTGTTTCTTATTTCCCTTTCTGTGGAGTTTACCCTTTTTGACTTGCGACTCAGTAAGGGTAGTAGCGAGCTCAATGGCCTGTCGGACGACAGTAGGGTTGCTGCCAGTGACAATATCCTGAACAAGATCTGGCAAACCGTCTATGTACTTCTCAATAGCCTTATCCAAAGGTGTGACCATTGTCGGACAGAGCAAGCTTAACTCCTCATATCTGTCAGTGTAAGCCCGGTGTTCACCACTGTCTTGTTTCAGGTCATGGAACTCATTTTCTAGTGCCCTATGCTCGTGTCGAGGGCAGAACTCTCTCATCATAAGAGCTCTAAGTTCCTCCCATGTCTGACCCAAAGCAACATCAGCACCTCGATCTCTCATTACCCCATTCCACCATGTGAGAGCCCTCTTTTGGAATACACTCGAAGCAAACTCGACCTTACGATTGTTAGGACACTGAACATGGCGAAAGGTGCTCTCAAGACTCTCAAACCACTGTAGGAGCCCAGTTGCTCCTTCAGAACCACTAAACTTGAGTGGTTTAGCCGAGTTAAAACTTTTGAAGTTGCACGGAGCAGGTGCATTATTGTTATTGTTGGCTTGGTTTATTTGAGTGATGAGATTAGGTAGCATAGCAGCCATCTGCTGTGCTATAATAGCTGCCAGTTCGGCATCTGGTTGCTGAACGTTATGTCGAGGAGGCATTCTAAAGAGGAAACATGAGAGAAAACGAGTAAGATGATGTGATGAAAATGAGATGTCAATAAAAATCGACAAAATATAAGGATGGTGGTCATTTGTTCGTTATCTCGTAACAAACAGTCGACACACAGTGACAAATCAAAGTAAATAAGTCATAATAATGTATAAGACATGCTCGCCTATAAGTGGACACTCACCCCAAGAGTTCCCAGGTAAGAGTGACTGGTCCGATACTGCGGATTTGTACGAACACTCTAGCCTTAGACAGAAAACTCAGGGTACAGGCATCCACCCATCCAGTTTGCACGTGTTCACATTATTTAGACCCAAACTTTGACGAGATTTTGAAAATTTGGATGGTACAAGACCAAAAGAAATCTTCCAAGGATGGATGATTGATTTCAAAATCGTTTTGGAATATTGTGTTCATGTTTTGGTAATCACCTAAGGATAGGTGACGTGTATTGTTTTAAGATCTAAACACAAGATAACTTGTGTTAGGGTCCAAGAAAGTTATAGTCTAGGTCAAAGCATTACTAATAACCTAATTCCCTATAACCATTGGCTCTGATACCAACTCTTCTGTCACACCCCGACCGCGTTAAAACAACAAACCGCGGCGGAAACGTCGGGGAGTGATGCGACAGAATTATTGTTTCAACAACCATGGTAATTAAGGTTTTGTATTATTAAGATTAAAGTTTACATTGTCATGGAATTTAACAGAAACATAACATAAATAACTGTCTATTAAGTCACTAAGGCCCAAGTCCGCCTAAGTGAAGCACAAACATCATCATGCATTAGCACCTGAAACACATGTACAAATAGGTACGTCAGCATAAAAATGCCTGTGAGATACATAGGTTTTGTTTATGCAGGATTCATGACTTGTAGTTAAAAGAAGTGTTTAACAAAAATGTAGTCATGAACCTTGTGAAATGTTTTCCTTTATAAAATCATATGAAAATCGATGTGAAAATCAAATGATAATAAAAGGACAATGCACGGTTAAATGAATAACCAAGTAAAAGTGAATTTGTATAAAATATGTAATCTGTAAAACAATGGCGTGTCTTGTAAAAAATGCTTCATGTTCTTGTCAAAGTGGTTTAGATAACGCAACAATGTGTAATACAATAAAAGCACTTATATATAGGAAGTACCAGCGGCGTATCCACCATGCTTTTATCATATAACACATAGCCCCGTTACAAAAGTCACTTATCAATAATCAACCAAAATGTCTTGTTTAAAATCAATGTCCAAAGTGTTTATGTGTAAACAATGTTCAATGTCATGTGTAAACTGTGTCATGTAAACCAAAATGTAATGTATAGCAAGTAGAAAGTATCTACTCAAACTATATGATAATGTCAATGTGAAAACAAATGTCATGTATGGTGAATAACTAGTAGTTACTCAACCCCATAGGAAAATGTACAAAACAAAGTTTTTGAATAAACCTAAGTTTAAATCAAATGTTATGTTTTGCAGAAAACAATGCTTTATGGATACGAACATTTATGCAGTAATGTTAAAACGCATACATTCAAGCCTTGCGACTGTGGCGACAAACCTTTAAACAAATTAAAGGTTTATCTAAGTTATGTATATAGGAAGTCGGAAACGGGATTTGTCAAGTCCTATGGTACCATTACATAATACCGAGCGGCGTGATCAATGTTAATGAATGTATTATTGTCCTGTTAAACATACCAAATGTCATACCAATGTAAGCATGCTAAATGAAAACCATGAACTAAGTATGCTAAGTAAACATACCTAGTAAATGTTCATGAAATCAATTGTGTCCATATGTTGAGTAAACATATGCAACAAAAGTGTCTTATGAAATCAATGTGCTAGCATGCTCAGTCAACATACATAGCAAAACATATTTGAAATCATGTACCATAAGTGTACTAGGTGAAACTAGCATGTTTATGTCATAAAAGCAATGAAAACATGAAAGTAACAAGTATGCACATGTGTATCACCCCAAAGTATTTGAAAACGGTAAAAGAGGGGAACTATGTACTCACTTGGCGTTGCTTATTAGTCTTGAGAATAAGACCAAATAAAGCTCCAAGGATCACGGAATCAACAAGGCACCTAATATAGGTAACTACGTTAATAATCGGGTCCTAAATTGGGAGATAGGATAGAATGTGGTTCTATAAATCAAATGAGTATTTGAACTCATATGGTATGATTTAATAGAGCTAACATTCTGATTTGGAAGTCTACCTAAGTGCTTTTGACCCGTTTTGACCCATTATGGTAGTATAAGCTACTATAATGCGTTGTTTGCGTAAAACTATGGTCGGATGGTTAACTATGTGCTATGTCAAGTCTTACATGCCCAATTATCCCTAAACATGTTACTAAATCAGATTATATGTCAAAAACATGTTCACATATGCAAAATACGTGCTTTAAAAAGGGCATTTTGGTCATTTACTATGGGCATATAATCTACTTAAAAATTAACTAACCAACCTATGTGATCATAAGGTATAACCTCAGTAGGTTATTCCCTATGCAACTATGATCACTAAATAAGCTTGGTCGAATCCTAATGACCGACCAAACGGGTGGGGTTCGAAAGTCTAAGCGGTTGTCTAGACCGCTTAACTTACGACCCTAAACAAGCACTAAACTAGTAGTGACGAGTTAAACATGTCAAAACATGTTTAACTAACTTAGAAAACTGATTTGGTATCAAAACAAAGTGTTCTTTGTTTTGATACCTAAAAGTAGTTCCATTGCAAAATGCGTGCTAAAACGCATTTTGACCGAAACTTTTACTCGTCACTACACCTAGTTAACTTGGTAATCAGTAGGTATAATCGCTAAGGATTATAACCATCGTGATTACAATCACGTTGCAAAGTTCAAACGAACTTTGTGTTGACCATTGACTGGTCAAAGCAGAAAGTCAAACACTGTTTGACTTTCACGCTAGAAAAGTGATAAAAGCACGAAAGAAGCTTACAAAGGGTCTAAGTTAGGGAGAACTTGATCTATAATACTCAGGTATGAAGCAAAGGCTTCAACTTAGAGCATTAATCAGATCAAGGGTGAGGAAAATGGAATGAGAGCTTGGCTATTTATACTTGTGGTGATGAAACAAGATCATCACAAGTGTTTGTGTAGCCTTCAAGCAAAGAATCACAGCCATACATGTGTTAAGGACCAGCTAATATTACTTGGGGATGTGTTAACTTGGATAACACACAAGAAAAATGGCAAGATCAGTCCCTGAAACATCAAACAGTAGCTGAAAATGAGTTTCTGTCACTGGGCCTTCTGTCGCACCCCAGGTAGGATAGGGACTGGGCTTACGCGGCCCGCGTCCTCCTGTCTGATCTGCAACAGTTTCACATTTTACACATTTGGTCCCTGCACTTGATTAAGCTCATTTTTGGCACTTTTAACCCCCGTTAAGCCATTTTCAAGGCTCTACAAGGTAGTCAAAGTATAGAGGACACAAAATATTCTCGGAAAATCCACGGATGTTGGTTTGTTTGGTCGTACGGTCACGTTATTCGTCTAATTACGACGAAACTCGAACGGATGCGAAAACGATCCAAATTAAGCGACGAATGGTATTTTTGCATGCCGATCACTAAAATAAAAATATTTTAGTGTCTACAAAAATTTTGGATGTCCAGATGTGGTCAGAACGTAAGATATGCGCGTAAATGCAAACTTACGCCGTTTTTGACGCTTTTAGTCCCTGTATGATCATATAAGCATATTTTCGCACACCGAACCACTCAAAGCTTATTTCTAGGCTATGTTAAGGTTATTTATGGTATGTTTAGCTTATGATCAAGTTCCGGACTGTATGTTGCCTTACGAGACGACAGACTTTTGCAGTTTGATGCAAATAGTCCCTGTGAGCGAACAAACTTGTTTTTGCCATACCAAACCCTTCAAGACTTATTTCTAAGTTATGTAAAGGTTATTTAAGGTATGTTAAGCTTATGTTGCTGTTCCAGAGTGTTTGTTGCGTTAAACTGATCACGTTTACGCATTAGTTTGCGTATTACTTTCCAGAAAGCGATATAGAGTTTAAAATTGATCAAAAAATCAAAATGTGCAAAATGTCAAGCATAA
The DNA here is from genome assembly GCA_030545235.1 of Helianthus tuberosus. Lineage (NCBI taxonomy): Eukaryota > Viridiplantae > Streptophyta > Magnoliopsida > Asterales > Asteraceae > Helianthus > Helianthus tuberosus. The sequence continues at coordinate 41,339,688 of CM060448.1, read as the reverse complement.
ATAACAAACATTGGGATTAAAACACATTGTTTTATTGATATTAGATTGTTCAGAGTTTATAAAATGATTACACAAGCACAGATGTCACAAGATCACTGCACCCATGCAACATATTTGGTTAAGTAAACTCATGGGGTATGACTATGATATAGTATATAAGAAAGGTATAGATAATGGGGTTGTAGATGCACTATCTAGAATACTTGGGGCTGCATTGTTTTAAATGGTTGTATCTTTTTTGAACCTTTGTTGTTGGAAAGGTTGCATAGTTGTTTGAATAATGATACAGTAGCTCAAGAACTGATTCAGAAATTAATTCAAGGAGAAGTTCCTCATTTGTCTTGGGATGGAAAAGTCCTCAAAAGAAAGAACAAGTTATGGGTTCCTAAAGATGTACAATTGAGATAGGAAAAATTGTTGATATGTCATGCTTCTCCTCAAGCAGGACATTCTGGAGTTCACACTACAATGCAAAGATTCAAAGATATGTTTTACAGGAAAGGAGCAACCAAAGATATCAAGCAATTTGTTAAAAAGTGTGATATTTGTTTAAGGGCTAAGTATGAAACAGTAGCTTCACATGGTCTTCTAAATCCTCTACTTGTTCCTATTTCAATATTTATAGACATATCCATCGATTTCATAGGAGGATTGCCTACTTCTTAATGTTTTGATATTATTCTGGTGATAATTGACAGGTTCACTATAGGCATTTTCTAGCTTTGAAACATCCTTATATCTTGCAACTAAAGTGGCTTAAGTGGTATTAAATAGTGTGTTCAGGATCCATGGGTGTCCTCAAACTATAGTTTCTGATAGGGATGCATTATTTCCTAGTAAGTTTTGGAAAGAGTTCCTCAGAATGCAAGGCATTAATCAAGCCCTATCCACTACATACCATGCGTAGACTGTTGGTCAAACATAAGTGTTGAATAGATTCCTAGAGAAATATCTAAGATGTATGACTAAGGTTGTACCTACAACTTGGGTCAAATGGTTGCCTTTGGCTCAATGGTGGTACAATTCAACATGGCATTCAGCTATACAAATGTTTTCTTACAAAGCTCTGTTTGGTGTTAACCCTCCCATACACTTACCTCATATTCCACTAGATACTAATGTGGCTACAGTGGACGAGTTCTTTCAGGAAAGGGAATCAATGTTGGAAACTCTTAAAAAGTCCTTATGCAGAGTAGAATCCGGATGAAACAGTTTGCAGATCATCATAGGACTGAAAAAGTCAATGCCGATGGAACATGGGTATATTTGAAGTTGCACCCTTACGTTAAGACTACACTAAGAGCTGACAAATACTCTAAACTTTCTCCCAAATACTATGGTCCATTTCTTATTCTAGCAAGGATCAGACCAACTGCATATAAATTGAATTTGCCACCTAATTCCCAAATTCATTTAACTTTTCATGTATCTCTTCTGAAGAAAGCTGAAGGTCCACCTAATGATCTTCATAATATTCCTGAGGGGTCAAGTAATGGATTACAACCTATGCACATTTTGGGCAGAACGTTAGCTAGGCAAGGTCATAAACCCATGGTGAAGTTTTTGATACAATAGAAGGATCATCCACTACATGATGCTACATGGATGGTTGGTGTTGAGTTTATGTTAAAATTTCCTGGATTTCCTATTAATTCTTGAGGTCAAGAATGCTTGAGAGGAGAGTATTGTTACAAATAAAAAGTATAGGGACCAATTATGATCATTTGTAATAGTTAGAATAAGGGTGTTTTAGTTTTAGCTAAGTGTGTACAAGTTTAATAGTTCGGGGGCTAAATGTCATTGTTGTAAGATGTAACAAAAGGGTCGTTGGGAGGTTATTATATACAATTGATAGTTGTAAATAGTTGGTTAGCGATGAAATGAAGTGACCTTCTTCCCTATTTCTGTTATATCTCCATTTTATCATAACACAATGATATTTAGGTCAGCGGATTTTCAAAAAGTGACATGTTCAAACCAACCGTGTATGCACTCTTGGAACCAGACCACCCCTTACATTAGTACATTGGATCCAATTCGAGTGTTCATTTAGGTCTTGATTTTATTGATTATGAAAATTATGTTTGCTTAACTTTAAATTACTATAGAGATTAGACTATTCAAAGTAAGGGGGCTTGAAGGGAGGGCACTACGCGACACATGACTGCCACGTCAGCAGAGGGGGCTTTCCCCCTTGAAGCCCCAAAAAGCACGGGATGAGAGGGGGCGTGGAGTGACACGTGATTGCCACATTTTTTTTAATTTATATTAAAAAAACAAATCTACAAAATTAAAAAAAAATATATTAAATAAAGAAATAACATCACATAAACTTAAAAAACTACTGAAAATAATAAAAACGTAACTAACAAACATAATTAAAAAAGTAAACTAACTACGATATTTTTTTCCTTTAAACTCATCACTTTTCTAGAGAGAGAAAAGTGATTTATACTCTTTCCTAAGGTATAGTGATTTAGGAAAGTGATTTATATAGAAATTGCTAATATTTATTTTTAATAAAAACTTTTTTTTAAATTATAGTCGTTAAACGGCTCTAATCCCACAACCAACCACCAGCCGACACATCACCACCAAACATCGCCCCACGTCGTGTGAAATTCTTGACGCCACATCCCCACTCCATCACCCAGGGCGGTGTGGTCGGCGTTGTTGAAGCCCCGTGGCGCTGCTCTCACGCCAACGACAACATCGAGAAGTAAGATTATTGGAATATTGGGTTTGGGTTTGGTGGTGATTAATGATAAATTGATTTCAATAAAATGTGTGAATTTAATATAAAGATATATGAGGGAGTTCATATTATTGAAATTTTATGAATTTGAGTTAACTATAAAAACTATCTATATCTATCTGTATAATAATATAATAAAAGAAAGAGTAAAGTGCAATTTGCCACCCTGTGGTTTAGTCCAGATTGCCAGATGAAACCCTACCTTTCAACTTTTTTTTCCAGATGAAACCCTAAGGTGAGTATTTCGTCTACCCTACCCCCAGGCGTTAGTTAATTGCTATTTTGACCGTTAAAAAGGTTGAAATTACCTTTATACCCTCACCTACTTTATAAAATCATCTCCCTCTCTTATTCAACCTCCATTATGAACCCCAATTCCATGTGATGTTTGCAAATCGATTCCCTGGTCCAAATCGATCATCAAGCACAATGTCGCAGTACTCATGCTCTTCAACGACAAAATAGAGCTTACCGATCAATGATGGTGCTAAAGGGAGTTCGTCGAAAGGTGTTTGCTCAGTGTGTGGAGGTGTGACAACCTAGAAACTGTCCCATATTAAAGCTAACTTTGAATGTCCATTCCTATGTTGTGTAAGTGTTTCTTTCATTTTACTTTAATTCCATGGTTGTTACTGAAGTGATTTGAGTGTGTGATCAGTTTGAATTGTTTGTGTGTGGATAATTTATGTGACTTGTGTGTGCCATGAGTCCTTGAATTGATCAGATTGTGTGTATTGAACAACTGAAGAAATATGCTTTCATAAGATGGGCTAATGATCCCATATGTGACAGATGTGAAAGTGTAGTTCCTGCTTTGTTATGGAAAATTGACAAGAAAGATGAAATGCTCAAATCCTAAGCTAAGCAAGTCACATTTTGGAAGATTGGTTTTGTAGTTAGCTTGTTGTTCTTTATCGTGTATGCTATTATTGTATGATTTGATTGTTGTTTGTATTGTAATGAATTTGATGTAATGGATTTGATGTTTTATGTTATGCCATTTATGTTCATGTTGATAATGCATCTATTATGTTGATAATGCAAGTGAATATTATGATTATTATGTCTATTATTTTGGTTGCGTTCTTGTAAACGTGTGATTATACTTTGTGATGAACCGCTAGGAAAGGCAGAAGACAAAAATGTGGTTGAAGATAACTTTGTGAGGGAACTGAATATGCCTGAAGAAGAGTTGATAGCACTGTATTATAGGGATGAACTCATCAGGTTTGAAGAAGATGTGTAAGGGGAACGTTTAAACAAACAGGAGTTGGAAATTGATAATGATGTGTTAAAAGAGGCTCGGGACTACGACATATCCGAAGAAAGTAACAGCTGGTGGTTTCATGGTCCGCACAAAGGAGAGCATGAGTCAGATATTGAATGGTCCAACGATGATTGTCATTGGAAATGATATGTGTTTGTCATGAATATTGAATTCAGAACTGTGTTATGTAATGGAACTTGTTATGTAATGGTTGGATTATGATCAATAATGTATTATCCTTCAAATGGGCAATTTTGGTACCCTTGTTGATGTATTTTGACCCATTTTATATTTTATGTTGACTTTCTTCAGTCAAACTTGTCAATAACAATCATTGTATGGAAACCAAACCAAGATTGGTTGGTTGAATAACAACATCAAAATGTTTGTTACCATCTTTGACTTCGTGTAGTTAATTTTTTCCAAACAAATCAAACATCAAACTGTTTGTGACTTTCTTTGACTTTCTGTGGTCAACTGTTTCCAAACAAACCAAACATCAACTATTGAATAACAAACCAAACATACATTGTCTTAAAATATAAACCAACATTATCCTGATAACATACAAACCAACATTGTCTAAAAAATACACCATACAAACAAACATTGTCTTAAAGCAGAGAAACAAGAAATGAACTGCATAACAATCAGCCTTAAGTAGGTTGTGGTGCACCCCATGTTGAGTTTTGTGAAACAGGTTGTTGAGCGGGTTGGGCAACACCTCCTTGGCCTTTGTAGCTCTTACGGTTGTGACCTTTGTTACTACATTTGGTACATTTTATGATTTGACCTTTCCAGGTCATTTTACATGTCGTTACAAAACTTTTCTGAACCTCATTAACATACATCTTTCTCTTCTTCTTGGGTCTTCCAACCTACAACAACGACACACAATAATTTTACAATCTTTTCATTAACCAAAAAAGATTGTCATGTCATGACATACATGTTTATAATGCTTTGGAGGAATTAATGTAGTTGGTCACTAGGATAGAGTCCACATTTCAGGACCACATATTGGCTCAAAATATGCTCGTATGCTTTTTTTTTTCCATATTTCCAACCAGTAAACTTTCGACACCCAGTTTTCAGCAAAGCCAGCCCTAATACCATTCCCTGACATGTCCCAAATTATAGCAACAACTTGTTTACAAGGAATCCTAGTCAAATCCCACTTTCTACATGAGCATGTCTTTAGATCCACATTGACCACACATTTAGATCTTGTACCACTCACCTGCTATTTTGCTGCATTAGCCATGAGGACATTCACCCGTGAAGCTTTTTCTTTAGCCTCTTTGAGGACCTGTTCAGTATACGGTGTTAATGGACCATTCGTTCTTGCTTGAAGTCTTTTCAAATTAACAATTCTTTTTGTCATGTATTCCCTGATGAACTCCAGACATGTTATTATAGGCTTATCTCTAGCTCCAATTATCTGCTTGTTAAACACCTCACATATATTTTTCAACAATATATCACATTGAGTCCTAGGTGTAAAATGAGCTTTTGACCATGATTCAGGTGGGATTGAAGTAGCCGATGGTGTAATTTGGGGATGGAAGGTTTGGAAGTAAGGCATGCTTGTCATCATAGCTGCTCTCCGTAACATGTTTTTAAAAACATTTTCTGGCCATTGCTTCTTCATGTTCTCGTGTATGTGCCTAAGACAATACATATGCTCTGTTTGAGGGAAAAACCCTTTGCAAAGCTGGAATGAGAGCTTTCATGGATAGGTCCAGACAACTTAGGTAACTTTCATTTCATAGCACAAAGATGATGAATTGGAGGACTTACCTTTTGCCGGTCACTAATAAATGTGAAATTAGACTCCATAGTGCAATCAAGATGACCCTGGAGGTTTCTTAAAAACCATGCCAAACTTTGATAGCATTCACTTTCAACAAGAGAAAAACAGGGTGGATAGATACCATTATTGTCGTCCACACCCACATCACTCAAGATCTGTCCTGGATATAGCCCTTTCATAAATAACCATCCAATTCCATTAATTCTCTACCACAAAGCTTAAAACCTCTCTTCATACCAACATAGCATATATAAATCATTCTGAATTTCCTCACACCACTACTAAAGTTTGCATGAGGCTCCACATCGATCTTAATTATGCTACCTGGATTAGCCTTTAATAGTTCATCACAATAGGTTCTTAACAACCCATACTGATCTCTATAGTCACTATTAATTTCTGTTGAGGCAATACACTTTGCTCTAAACACTTTCATAATTGAAACTTGTACCTGATGCTTTTTATGGATTATATCTTGAAGAGCCGACATGGGTATATCTGGGTTGGTTTCAACTAGCGGCTATATCTCCTTGGCGATGAAACTCATGGTATAGAGACCAACTTCTCTAGTTTGAAGACAGTTGTGCTCAGGCTGAATTGTATTCACACACCAAGCATCTAAGGTTTTTTGTCTAGAGATCTGAGTATTAAATGGACAAGTAGGTTTTGTTTTCCTTTTCCAGAGTTTAGGTTTTGTAGATTGGCCCCATTGTTTTGGCCAACTTCACTTTCTACACCTTCAACCCCTACCAATTGTTTGCATACTACCCTATACCTTAGTGGTTCATTTCTACCAATGTAAATATCTCTTCTAGCCTTAAGAGCATATGCTTTAACAATCTGATTAATCTGTTGCTTATCTTTAATAAGTTGGCCAATATAAAATGGATTATGTTGGTCGAGATTTTTCCATCTTTGCTTCCTAATTCTCCTAGTTGCTTGGTTTAGCACACAAGCCTCAAATCACTTTCATTCTCACTAGCACTATCAAAGTTGTCCATATCAACATTTAAGTCTTCTTCCAATTCATTAAAAAATCATTATGGAGGTCACTCTCTACGACATCATGATCAACTACTGGCTTAAAGTTGCTCATGGCAACTTCTAAACTATCCATCTATAACAACCCTCCTAAAATTATTTCCAACACCCCTAAAATATGTAGAACACCCCTATACGTCCTAAAATATACCACGTATACGATTTATGGCCCTAAATACCTTAAATTTTGTAAAAATAAAATAAAAACAAAATTCAGTGGTTTCTCGCGGGGCGTGAAGCCCTTGAGTAACCTAGTCGCGGGCCGCGACAACTCAAACACCAGGCCGCACCCTGAGGTACCACGTGTCGTGACGCATGTGGAAGCTACGGGTTAACTCAGCAAAGCTACGAGACCTAGTCTACAAGTCCTCGCGGGCCGCGAAGGCTTTGCCTTCGGCATACGTGGGGCGCGACAAGGTGGACGACCAGAACTATAAATAGAGGCCATCGGCTCTCATTTTGAATTCGTTCAACACACAACTTTCTCTCTAATTTTCTGATAGTATAAGTAATTCTCGGGCATAATACCCCCCTAATTAGCGAAGCTCTGCCTCGTTGTAAGTATTTTAACCCCCGGTTACGTATTAGATATGCTGCCCGATTGATCTAGTGCTCCGTAATGGCTGTCGAGGTGTAACACCTCGTAAAAATCACGTCCAATGATGTATCGACACGTGTACTAAACTCTAATAAAGTCAAACGTTGAATTTGAGGGACTAATTTTGCGAAAAATCAAAAAATTTGAATGAGAAAGGACAACAAGTGTCAACATGCTTAATATAATCCTTCGAATGACGTTACACGGTATTCATAGTCATAAATGAGCCACTTGTTAATCGAGAATAGCCGTTTGCATAATTATGTGAAAGTTTGCACGACGAAGGGTTAAAAGCATCAACATGTAAATTCTTACCTCTGAGTGACCTTTTAATAAACCGAGAGCTTCATGATGTGTGAATATAATCTCGCGAATACCTGATATCGGCCATCTAAGGCTTTATGCCTATAAGTGATGTTACGCGCAACTTTGCAAGTTAAAGGGGTTAAAAGCGTCAATATTTTTAATTATACCTCTGAGTGACCTTTTAACAAACCTGAAGCATCGTGATGTTTAATAATACTCTCAGGAATGCCTAATATGGATTAGATAGGGCTTGATGCTATTAAACGATGATATTCGCAAATTTGCGCATTAGAGGGACCAAAATCATCAACTTTTAAATCTGCGCCTTTGAGTGACCATTTAAGCGAACGGGAGCATCGTAATATTTAAGCACATTCTAGGGAACATTCAATATGGACCACGAAAGGCTTGGATATCATTAAACGACATTTCGCGCTACTTTGTGCGATTAAGGGACTAAAAGCGACGACTTGTGAAACTACGCCTTTAAGAGGCCTTTTGAACGAATCAGAAACTCCGCAATGTTCGTTCATACCCTCGGAAGTATTTAATAATAGCCATGTAAGAATTCTATACCGTTTCGCGATGATGCGCGCGAATTCGCGAATTAAGTGGTTAAAGGCGTCAACGCGCGAAACTACACTTTAGTGTGAACTTTGAATGGAACTGGAACTTCGTAAGGATCGGTTAACTTCCGAGTGTGCCTAAGGTTGGCCGTATGAGTTTTCATACCTTATATTAACATATTATTTATGAAACAAGAAAGTTATGTGCAATATATGTTGAAAATGAAACTTAGTTTATGCATAAAAGATGTCAGGGACTAAAGCAGCTATTCTGCCAAACTTGGAGTGGCTGGGCTGGGTGAGTAGCAGGCCGCGAAGCCCACTGGGCCTGCTGTCTTGGGCCGCCAGCCCACAAACAACAGCAGCAGCATTTTGTTACTGTTTTAAGTTGTTTTGTGCACTTTAAAAGCTAAAAATAGACTACAGGGACCAAATGCAGCAAGCTGCCAAACTTATTCTTGGGCCAGACCTCGCTGGCGGGCCGCGACTACCAGGCCCAAGGCCTACGCTGGCCGCGAGCTACCCAAACAGCAGCCAGATTCTTTTCTTTGATGGTTTTGAGGTTTAATTGTTTTCTACTCTCACACAAAACTATTTTTATGAAACAATGGGATGTTATACTGATTTGTAAAACTAGGTTACACCTTTTATGATCTTGTTATCCATTCCAACACTTGTCAAGATCACATTACTTTAAAAAAAACTATATATAGGGGTTAATTTTCATTGAACTAATCACCCCTTCATTCTCCAATCTACTTATAAATCAACTCCAAGAGGATCCTGAACTTTTTGGGAACCTCCTTTCAGTCCATTGGACCCTTTGTAAGTGTCCTATTGTGACTAATTTATTTTATTAGGCGTTTAACGCTGAAAAGTCAAGCGTTTACGATAAACGCTTTGACTTTTAGCTAGACCATAATCGGTGAAGCCATTGTTCGCTACGAACATGGCTACGTGATCGTAATTAGGTAGGTGTTAAACCCCCAAAAGGGCACCTCCTAATTATCACGTTTACTTAGTTAACTGTCGGATCAAAATAATTAAAATAAAAGTCAAACGGGTCAGTTTTTAAATAAAATTCATAACCGATAATGTAGAAGCTATAAAATCAGTTTTGTCACTTAAATAACTTGGTAAATATTATTTGAACATGTCTAGGCATGTTCAACCCGACAATTCTGAGTTTAGGCTCGGTTCGCAACCGAAAGTTGCAAAAATTGACTTTTGCTTTGACTTTCAGTTCTGACCCGAACAAGCTTAGTTTAGATATGCCTTAGGGTTCCTTTAGGACCATATTATATGTTAGTATAACCCTCTGAGGTTATACAACATGGTTCCATAGAAATCTTAGTGCATTGCATGTTTCCGTTAAATGCTTAAAAGTTGACCATTATGCCCTTTTGATATAAAAACGAAATTTTTGGAAGTGTCAGTGGACAAAAATCTTCATTACTGATTTATAAGTATGTCCAAAAAATTTGACATCCGTTTCTGGTCTGAAATGAGAGTTATGCACGATATCGTAAAACAAAAGCTTATTGTTAATTAAATGGCATTTTTGGCATAAACCATATTTAAACCCAAATTTTGGCACCAAACTTTCTACCCACTATTGTAATATAATATTTGGGGATTTTTAGAAATTTTTGTCAAATTTTATACTGACCATAGCATAGAGTTCTAGCATAAATTCAGTATATAACGATAATGCCCTTTTTGTTAATAAAATGAGTTTTAAATATCATTTTGATACCAAACCTTTTCCTACTGATTTTATATATTAAATAAAATATTTTAGGCAGTTAAGACTGATCAAATTCTCAAGATTTCATTTAACACATCAAATATCATCAAATATCGACTTTTAAGCGATTTAGGCGCATAGTATGGTTTAAAACCATATTTAGCACCTAAGACTTGTTACCTACTGATTTTAAAAATAAATTTTTATACTTTAACAGTAAGTTTAAGTCTTGAACTCAGATTTCCAAATTTGACCCTTAAAGCATATGTGAAATGACCAAAATGCCCCTACGGTGCATAGTTTGGCCATAAATGATAAATTTCATATATGTATGATATCTTACTGATGTAACTTGTTAAAAATAAATATTTTTACTGATTGGTTTAGACCAAAACCTCAGATTGCTATTTAAACTCTTTTATATACTTTAAAATGAACAAAATACCCTTACGGGGCTTAAATTTGTTTTAAATTCGTTTTGGGCATAATGGAAGATATCCTACTGATATCACAACATAATTTAAGCATAATAACTTATGGAACTTGTACATGACTCATTCGGTTACCCGTTATGCATATACGCATTCGGTAAGGTTTATGTAACTAGTTTGCATAAATTAGCCGAAACGGGTCAAACCTTATCATTTTTACTTCAAAATCCAGAATGTATTTAGTTTACCCATTTTATACAAGTCTTCATACTTGTTGGGTCTAAATCACATTCTAGGGGGTCCAAACCTGGGTAAGCTGCTAGGTTTGGCATGGGTAGGTCTGTTAGGTGGTAGCGTTGCACATAATCCCTATGGTCATCTAACCACGGATCGTAGTCTGGGTCTAAGGGATTAGGTGCTGGTACCCTAGATATCTCCTCTGGGTTGAAATCATGCATTTCGACTTGATTTCAGGGTTGTTTTCTATTTCTATGGGCTGAGCGGGAAATAGCGGTAGTGCTTGGGGTGCTATCAGTTGTTCCAGGTTAGGGTCAGCTGCTGTGGTTGCTAAGATATGGAAGTTGGCTAAACCTCTGTTAAGCATATCCTAGGCATGGGCATCTGTCTCTTTTTAGCGGCTGCTAGGGCTCGCGGCTGTTGTAACTTTTTCATTCATTTCTACGTTCATGCGCTCCCCTACTGAACCATCCTCTCTTTTTAGGTGGGAATGGCTCTTCAGACTGAGCCTTAAACATGAATATTCCTTCTTCACTATCAGCTGAATACCCTGAGAGGGTAGGCTGTGAAGAGGTGCCTTCGCTTCTAGGCGAACCGGACAACTGACAGTACGCGTCGGATGGTCATTGGTCGCTCATACTGTAAACTAACAAACAGTCAAATAACACACAACAATAATATACAATTATGCACATAGTTCCGTAATTTATTTCCTAACACTTTGAATAATATCTTGGTGTCAGCAGAACACTTCTACGGCTGAATCAGTGGCTTAGCTCTCATACCACCTTCTGTCGCAACCCCCGTCCCCTACTAAACCCGGGAACGGGCGGCCGCGGCCAGTTTGGGTGGTATCTGTATTTTATCTACTTTGGCAGCGGAAATTTCATCAGGACCGTAGTTAGGAAATATTTTATCAGAGTAAAATACCACACTTTCATAATATTAAACACGTGGGAATAATCCCAAGTTTTAAGTACACACACTTTCATAGGGGTAAACCCTATTTTATTTAATAAAACATCTCTGTATTTTTAGGTAACTTTATTGCCACTTTTCCAAGCCTTCAATGCTGTCCAGCTGGATTCTATTTGGCTTTCACATTTTGTTACCTGAAACGCATTTAAAAACATTTTGTCAGTGGGAAATACTGGTGAGTGAATCCCAGTTTAATCAAGTTTAATAAAGACCATTGTACAGTATTGAGGGCGGTCGTGCAATTACATTTGTTTCCATCTATTCAATTACCACCCACGGTACTGTCAACCCGACTAGTGGTCATGTTACTCCTCGCAAGGTAGAAACAAATTTTGTATACAAAACCCCAACATACCGACGATAATTGTAGAATACAAATACTCAATAACTGTTTAATATATTATTAATTGTGTGAGGTTTTGCAAAAACAATTTGCAAAAAGGAGATTACTCACATTGTTGTCTTAGGTTTTCTGTAAGAGTTTCCTGGTGATTATCTATAATTTACACAAATGCACACGCGTAAGTATAATAACCCTTAATATTTACATTAGTAATACCCTCCCCGAGACGGCATTCCAACGACTACGTCGGGCAGAACCACGACAGCCGTTACGGAACCCTGAATCAATCGGGCAGCGTATCTAATACGTAACCGGGGTTATGATACTTACAACGGAGCAGAACTTCGTTATTTAGGGGGTATTATACCCGAGAATTGTGTTTACTTCTTCAGAAATTCATGAGAAAGAAAGGAAATGAGCGAGTCGACTGAACTGCCGATGCCCCCTTTATATAGGGCCTGAATTCAAGTCCCTCGCGGCCCGCGTAAGATTAGGCTAAGGCTTAAGCGGCCCGTGTAGTAGGGGTGTAGCTGCTAGGGTTGCTGATTCGTCGGTATAGGTTCGACATGATCATGACACGTGGCGGCTCAGGGGCTCGCCCTGACTTCAGGCTGTCGCGCCCCGCGTAAAAGGCCCTAAGAGTTTACGCGGCCTGCGAGTGACACTTAAACTTGATTTTTATTTAATTTTAATTATATATTGTATTTTGGGCTCGGTTTTCACATAGGGAGATTTTAATATATATTAGGGGTGTTGAAAAATTATCTAGGAGGGTTGTTATATCCTCCCCACCTTATTTTAGAGCTCGTCCTCGAGATCTACTGGAATAAGTGTGGATATTTCCTTTGCATTTCTGATTCAAGCTCCCATGTATACCCTGGTCCTCTTTTGGAGTCCCATTTCACTTTGACCAGAACTAATCTCTTGTGTTTAAGATTCTTGACTTTCCTGTCTTCAATCTGTAAAGGTCTTTCTACAAATTTTAACTGCTCGTTTATCTCTATATATTTAAGAGGTACCATCAGTGATTCATCAGCTAAGCATTTCTTGAGATTGGATACATGAAATACGTCATGTATTCCTGCCATCTCCTCTGGCAGTTGTAGCTGATAGGCTACAGGTCCTATTCTTCTAATAATCTCAAAAGGTCCAACATATCTGAAACTTAGCTTTCCCCTCTTGATGAATCTGACCACTCCTTTCCAATGAGAGACTTTCAATAATACTTTGTCACCTACCTGAAATTCCAACGGCTTTCGTCTGTTATCAGCATAACTCTTTTGTCGATCACGTGCTGCATTCAGTCGTTCCTTGACTTGGATGATCTTGTCGGTCGTCTCTTGTACTATTTCTGGTCCAGATAATTGGTTTTCCCCAATTTCTGCCCAACAAACTGGGGTTCAGCACTTTTGTCCATAAAGTGCTTCGAATGGTGCAGCATTGATACTTGTGTGGTAACTGTTATTATAAGAAAACTCTATCAATGATAAGTGATCGTCCCAATTACCTCCAAAATCAATTACACAAGTTCTAAGCATGTCCTCCATTGTCTGAATTGTCCTTTCGCTTTGTCCGTCTGTTTGAGGATGATAAGCGGTGCTTAGATTTAACTTGGTTCCCATGGCTTTTTGGAAACTTGTCCAAAAATGAGAGGTAAAACGGCTATCCCTATCAGACGCAATTGATAAAGGAATTCCATATAACGAAACTATTTCATTTACATACAATTTAGCTAATTGTTCCATACTGAAGGTTTCCTTCATCGGTAGAAAATGAGCTAACTTAGTTAGCCTGTCTACAATCACCCAGATTGTATCGTTACCTTTTCTTGTTTTGGGTAATTTAGTAACAAAATCCATTGTTATTAATTCCCATTTCCAAACTGGCATCTCTAACTGCTGCAATAAACTTGGGGGTTTCTGATGTTCAGCTTTAACTTGGGAACAAGTTAGACATTTAGAAACATAAGCTGCTATATCCTTTTTCATTCCTATCCACCAAAAATTCTTTCTTAAATCCTGATACATGTTATCGCTTCCCGGATGCATCGTATACTTAGATTTATGGGCTTCTTCTAATATACGGTGGCGTAGGTTTCCTAATTTAGGTATCCACATTCTTTTCTTATGGAATCTCCAAATTCCATCTGTTCCTTGTTCTAGTTCCTTAATCATCCCTTTTAACTTTTCAGTATCATCCTTGATTACTGATTCTTGTACTTTTCTAATCTGCTCATTTAAATCTACTTGTAGATTTAATCTAAGAGAACGTACCCTTTTTGGTTTTTCATGATACTTTCGACTTAAAGCGTCAGCCACTACGTTGGCCTTTCCTGCATGATACTGGATATTACAATAATAATCACTAAGGATTTCCATCCAACGTCTTTGTCTCATATTTAACTCCATTTGCCCGAAGACGTACCTTAAACTCTTATGATCGGTGAAAACGGTAGACTTATTACCGTAAAGGTAATGTCTCCAAATTTTCAGGACAAAAATTATGGCTCCTAATTCTAAATCATGGGTTGAATAATTCTCTTCATGATTAGCGTTGCATCAACACACATCCATAACCTAACTTAGAAGTGTCACAATAGACTACAAAGTCTTCAGTTCCTTCTGGTAACGCTATTATGGGTGCATTGGTTAGTCTTTGCTTAAGGATTCTAAAGGCTTCTTCCTATTTTGGTCCCCATTCAAACTTAACAGATTTACAGGTTAACTTAGTTAAAGGAATGGCTATTCTAGAAAAGTCTCGAATAAATCTTCAATAATAATCGGCCAATCCTAAGAAACTTCTAACCTCAGTTGGTGACTCAGGGGGTTTTCCATTTGGTAATTTCCTCAATCTTGGTGGGATCCACATGAATTCCTTCATGATCGACTAAGTGTCCAAGAAACTGTACCTGTTCTAACCAGAATTCACACTTTGAAAACTTTGCATAAAGCTTTTCCTTCCTTAATAAACTTAAAAGTGCATGCAAATGCCTTGCATGTTCCTTTTTACTTTTAGAGTAAATGAGAATATCATCTATAAAAACAACTATGAATTTATCCAAATATGGCTTACATATTCGGTTCATCATGTCCATAAATGCAGCTGGGGCATTGGTTAGACCAAATGGCATGACAGTAAATTCATAATGGTCGTACCTTGTTCTAAATGCGGTCTTAGGAATGTCCTCTTCCTGTACCTTTAATTGATGATATCCTGATCGTATATCGATTTTAGAGAAAAATTGAGCTCCTTGCAATTGATCGAACAGATCATCGATCCTTGGTAATGGATACCGATTCTTAATTGTGACCTTGTTCAGTTCACGGTAGTCAATGCACATACGTATCGATCCGTCTTTCTTTTTGACAAGTAAAATCGGTGCTCCCCATGGTGATGAACTTGGCTGTATGAATCCTTTCTCTAATAATACGTCTAACTTTTTCTTCAGTTCCTGCATTTCCGCGGGTGCCAAACGGTAAGGTGCTTTGGAAATTGGTGCTGTCCCTGGTAGTAGGTGGATTCTAAATTCAACTTCCCTGTCTGGCGGTAGTCCTGGTAATTCTTCTGGAAACACATCTGAAAACTGAGACACTACTGGAATGTCTTTTAGTTCTTTTCCTTTAGTGTTAGTGATTATAGAAATCAAATACACTAATGACCCTTTTCTTATATAACTTATTGTTTTCATCACAGAGATGAATTTTGTGCACTTAGATGGTTTATCTCATTTAATTATGATCTTTTCACCCCTTGGTGAATTTACTTGAATTGACTTTTGATCACATAAAATACTGGCTTTATTGGCTATTAACCAATCGATTCCTAAAACGACATCGAATCCTGCCAGATTCATTGGGTAAATGTTTGCAATAAACTTTTGATTTAAAAATTCTATTCTTGCTCCCTGCAAGATTTCAAAAATCCTAACGGGTTCTCCATTTGCTGTCTCTACTAGACATTCTTGTGGGAGTTTAGTTAATGATTGATTAAGAAGTTTGCAAAATGAAGTATTAATAAAACTTTGGTTCGCACCAGAGTCAAATAATACTTTAGCAAAAACATCATTAACTAAAAACGTACTGGCTATTACGTCTGGAATCATCTTAGCTTCATCTGCAGTCAGAACAAATGCTCTAGCATTTTTTGTAGTCTTATTGCCCATGGCTGGAACTAGTTTTGGATAATTCGGCTTGATGTGACCTTTTCCCCACAGTTGAAGCACATCCCATTATTAGGTTTCATCCTGCAATCTTCTTCCTTGTGTCCAGGTAACTTGCAGAAATTGCAGTAAGTGGAGCATTTTCCCGAATGCTTCTTCTTGCAAGCCTTGCAGTAGGGTGCAGAGGTAGAACCTGGTTATAATTTCCAGAGCGAAATTCTTGGGTAAATCTTTGAGCTAGGTTTCTCCTCTGGTCTTCTTCTCGAGTATGGACTAGTTCATCTGTCAAAGTATTTGCTAGTTCTACAGCTTCTTCTATGGTTTAGGGTCTAGCCGCCTTGACTACATGCCTAATCTCCCCGATTAATCCCCAGATGTAACGGGAGATTAATACTGGTTCTGGTGATGCAAGGGTTGGTACTATTCTAGCATATTCAAAGAATGTAGTAGTATACCCCTTACTATCCACTCCCGTCATTCTAAGGTTGAGAAACTTATTTGCTATCTGTTCTTTTTCATTGGGAGGGCAGAATTTCCTTTCTACCATATTCTTAAATTCCTCCCATTCCATGTTGTAAACCCTATCACTTCCCCTAGACTGGAGGATAGTGTTCCACCATTCTAAGGCTGAATTCTTAAACAGATTGGAAGTAAACATTATCTTATCTTCTTCCGCACGATTGCTTATTTTTAAGACAGCCTCAGTCTTTTCTATCCAGTGTAGAGCTGCAATGGGTCCTTCATTGCCCGAGAATTCTATCGATTTGCAGGACCAGAATTCCTTGTAAGAACAACCATAAGATATGGTTCTTCTTCTTTTGGGAATGGGCACTTGAAGTACGGGTCCATTGTTTACGCTGTGTTCAGGTTCAGTTGGTCGTTTACTGCTATGCTTACTTTTATTATCCGCTTCCTTAACAGTTTGAATAATAAATGGCATTGCATCTATAATTCCTTGTGCCACTATGTGTTGGATGGCACTGCTATCCACTTGATTTCCACTGTTATTGTTGTTCAGATTATCATTATTCGGGTCATTGTTATTCTGGTTTTCATTGTTCAGATTTTCCTGATTCACTTCGTTGTCCATCTGAATTTTAAACATTTACCACATATTAATATCACAATATAATATCTTAATACGATTAATCACATGACACGTATTTTGATAAAAAAACGTCGATCATTGCGACTTACTCTTTATATAGTATGCATCTAGTACAAACTAATACTGGAATTTAAAATTACAATACAACTAAAATGGAAATTACACTACTAGTAGTAGGCATCCGTAGTTTTTTTTCCTACACACATATCATATATTATTATTATTACTACCATCACCTTCACGGATATGGATTCATCCAGAAATCCATATTACGCTCGTCATACTTCCAGACGAGTCGTTCTCCTACCTGCCTCATTCTCTCGCTACTTTCTAAAATTTCTTCTTCAAAAGTTCGGAGCTCTTGCACATTTTCTACACTCATTGGGGGTGCAGGTGCAGGTACTGGGTTTGGGAACTGGGGTGCGGTTTCCTGGCACGGGTAAGGATTCTCTAAAATTTCCTTAATGTATTGACCGCTATCATTGTAGGGATCTAGGGGGTCCAAACCTGGGTAAGCTGCTAGGTTTGGCATGGGTAGGTCTGTTAGGTGGTAGCGTTGCACATAATCCCTATGGTCATCTAACCACAGATCGTAGTCTGGGTCTAAGGGATTGGGTGCTGGTACCCTAGATATCTCCTCTGGGTTGAAATCATGCATTTCGACTTGATTTCAGGGTTGTTTTCTATTTCGATTGGCTGAGCGGGAAATAGCGGTAGTGCTTGGGGTGCTATCAGTTGTTCCAGGTTAGGGTCAGCTGCTGTGGTTGCTTAGATATGGAAGTTGGCTAAACCTCTGTTAAGCATATCCTAGGCATGGGCATCTGTCTCTCTTTTAGCGGCTGCTAGGGCTCACGGCTGTTGTAACTTTTTCATTCATTTCTACATTCATGCGGTCCCCTACTGAACCATCCTCTCTTTTTAGGAGGGAATGACTCTTCAGACTGAGCCTTAAACACGAATATTCCTTCTTCACTATCAGCTGAATACCCTGAGAGGGTAGGCTGTGAAGAGGTGCCTTCACTTCTAGGCGAACCGGACAACTGACGGTATGCGTCGGATGGTCATTGGTCGCTCATACTGTAAACTAACAAACAGTCAAATAACACACAACAATAATATACAATTATGCACATAGTTCCGTAATTTATTTCCTAACACTTTGAATAATATCTTGGTGTCAGCAGAACACTTCTACGGCTGAATCAGTGGCTTAGCTCTCATACCACCTTCTGTCGCAACCCCCGTCCCCTACTAAACCTGGGAACGGGCGGCCGCGGCCAGTTTGGGTGGTATCTGTATTTAATCTACTTTGGCAGCGGAAATTTCATCAGGACCGTAGTTAGGAAATATTTTATCAGAGTAAAATACCACACTTTCATAATATTAAACACGTGGGAATAATCCCAAGTTTTAAGTACACACACTTTCATAGGGGTAAACCCTATTTTATTTAATAAAACATCTCTATATTTTTAGGTAACTTTATTGCCACTTTTCCAAGCCTTCAATGCTGTCCTGTTGGCTTCTATTTGGCTTTCACATTTTGTTTCCTGAAACGCGTTTAAAAACATTTTGTCAGTGGGAAATACTGGTGAGTGAATCCCAGTTTAATCAAGTTTAATAAAGACCATTGTACAGTATTGAGGGCAGTCGCGCAATTACATTTGTTTCCATCTATTCAATTACCACCCACGATACTGTCCACCCGACTTGTGGTCATGTTACTCCTCGCAAGGTAGTAACAAATTTTGTATACAAAACCCCAACATACCAACGATAATTGTAGAATACAAATACTCAATAACTGTTTAATATATTATTAATTGTGTGAGGTTTTGTAAAAACAATTTGCAAAAAGGAGATTACTCACATTGCTGTCTTAGGTTTTCTGTAAGAGTTTCCTGGTGATTATCTATAATTTACACAAATGCACACGCGTTAGTATAATAACCCTTAATATTTACATTAGTAACACCCTCCCCGAGACGGCATTCCAACGACAACGTCGGGCAGAACCACGACAGCCGTTACGGAACCCTGAATCAATCAGGCAGCGTATCTAATATGTAACCGGGATTATGATACTTACAACGGAGCAGAACTTCATTATTTAGAGGGGTATTATACCCGAGAATTATGTTTACTTCTTCAGAAAATCGTGAGAAAGAAAGGAAATGAGTGAGTCGACTGAACTGCCGATGCCCCCTTTATATAGGGCCTGAATTCAAGTCCCTCGCGGCCCGTATGTCATGACCCCAGCCCCAGTTTGACTCGGTCAGGAGCCGCGGGACAGGAACCCGTGGTATCTAAATGATGCGACAGCGGAAGATTTTACAGGATCTTTTAAAACTCGAAAATTCCCGATTATTTTATTTCACAATTCGGGATAAACCCCGTAATTTACAATAGAGGAATTTCATAAGTAAATTCCCTGATTTATAAAACATGTTTATTCATTTTAACTGAGCCACCTCTTCAAGCTTGTTAGTGCTCCGTAGCACGTTTTCCTTGATTTACAGCAGGTCGCCTGAAACATGTTTTAAAAATATTTTATCAGCGGGGAAATGCTGGCGAGTCATTCAAGTATGTAAAATGACACATTTAGTTATTAATTACAGCATAAGAGCGAATACAATGGCTTCTATCTTATTTTTATCTGGCGCCGTGTCACCTGGTGACGATGGTCATACCACTATTGGGTTTTCCCCAAGTAGTGACGATTATCACTGTTAGGATTTATTAGCTTAACCGTGAGAAATTAGTAATGTGCACAATACCCCACTAGCCAGTGATTAAGATAACCATGACTTAATCCCTGTAATTATAACATTTGAAAATGGATTATTGTAAAATACTGTTGATAAAAAGAGAATGACTCACATTGCAGATTTATACGGGCAGAGTTTAGCCTACTGATTAGCCTTGTAACCTAATTTAAATAACAATGCACATGGACTAGGTCAGTAACTAATACAGCATTTACGATAACTCACGAGATTAAAACCCTCACAACGAATGGCAAAGTGCTATACTTAAACATCCGTCAAATTCACGACTAATGACAAAGTATGGCCCTAATGTGGGCAGCACTTAAACATCCATCGGATAGTTTCAATCGATCGGACATTGAATCGTAGCAGCGATCGAGTTAATACCCAGTATCGTAGCAGCACCCCACTAATTTTGGAACTAAATTCGACTTTTGGACAGTATACTTTCGTTTTTGAAAGTTGGTTTCGACACAGAATGATAGCTCCTGATCCAAGCTATTTATAGGTGGAATTTGGGTCTCACACGGCCCGCGTGAGCCCATCCTTAATCTTTACGCGGCCCGCGAGGGCCAGCTATGCATAGACTAGGGCTAGCGTGTCACACATAGGCCTGCCACGTGTGCGACGCGTGGCCCGGCATGCTTATCCGGTCAACTGAAGGTTGACGCAGCCCGCGTAAGAGTATGCCTACCCTTTACGCGGCCCGCCTGAATACCAGATTTCACTTTTTCTTGATTTTTCATGCACAGTATGGTTTCAGGGGTTCGGGTTTTTACTGATGGGTCTTTTTAGGACATTTTTGAAGGTCCTTACATCCTCCCCACCTTATTTAAAATCTCGTCCTCAAGATTTACTGAAATAAGTGAGGATGCTTTCGCTTCATTTCCGATTCCAGTTCCCATGTGTATTTGGGTCCTCTTTTTGAATCCCATTTGACTTTGACTAGCACTAGTCGCTTGTGTTTGAGAAACTTGATCTTTCTGTCTTCTATCTGAAGAGGTTTCTCAACAAATTTTAACTTTTCATTCACCTCTACATCTTGAAGAGGTACTACCAGTGATTTGTCAGATAGACATTTCTTGAGGTTGGATATATGAAATAAATCATGTACTCCGGCTAGCTTTTCTGGTAGTTGTAAGCGATAAGCGACGGGTCCTATACGTTGGATTATTGGAAATGGTCCTACGTATCTTGGACTTATCTCTCCTTTCTTACCGAACCGAACTACTCCTTTCTAAGGAGAGACCTTTAATAATACCTTGTCTCCCACTTGAAACTCAAGTGGCTTGCGTCGATTGTCAGCATAACTTTTCTGGCGATCTCGAGCCGTCTTTAATCTATCCTTGATTTGAGTAATCTTTTCGGTAGTTTCTTGCACAATCTCCTGACCTGATAATGGACTTTCTCCTATTTCTGCCCAACAAACTGGAGTTCTGCATTTACGTCCGTACAGTGCTTCGAACAGGGCAGCTTCGATACTTGAATGATAACTATTGTTATACGAGAATTCGATTAAGGGTAGGTGGTCATCCCAGTTTCCACCAAAATCTATTACACATGCCCTAAGCATGTCTTCCAGGGTTTGGATCGTCCTTTCACTTTGTCCGTCTGTTTGAGGATGGTATGCAGTGCTTAAATTTAGTCGAGTTCCCATTGCTTCTTGGAAACTTGTCCAGAAATGGGAAGTGAAACGACTATCCCTATCCGATACAATGGAGAGTGGAACTCCATGTAAGGATACTACTTCATCTGGCTAACTTTTCCATGCTAAAGGTTTATTTCATAGGTAGAAAATGAGCTGATTTGGTTAATCGATCCACAATTACCCAAATCGCGTCATTGCCTTTTCTGGTTTTGGGTAACTTAGTAATAAAATCCATTGTTATGAGTTCCCATTTCCATACAGGCATTTCTAATTGTTGTAGTAGACCTGAAGGTTTCTAGTGTTCTGCCTTAACTTGTGAACAAGTAAGACATTTAGAAACATATCTAGCTATGTCCTTTTTCATTCCTATCCACCAGAAATTATTTCTTAAATCTTGGTACATTTTATTGTTACCAGGATGCATGGTATATCTAGATTTATGGGCTTCCTCTAGAATCTTATTTCTTAATTCTCCCTGCTTAGGTACCCAAATTCGTTTCTTATGGAATCTCCAAATTCCATCACTTCCTTGCTCTAATTCCTTTATTCTTCCTTTCATTCCTTCAGCATCATCCTTGATTGCTGTTTCTTGAATATTCTTCAGTTGTTCCATTAAGTCTAATTGTAAACTTAATCTAAGAGCACGAACTCGTCGTTGTTTCTCATGATACTTACGACTTAAGGCATTAGCAACTATGTTTGCCTTTCCTTCATGATATCGAATATCACAGTCGTAGTCACTTAGGATTTCCATCCATCTCCTTTGCCTCATGTTTAATTCTTTTTGCCCAAATATATATCTTAAGCTTTTATGATCCGTATAGACAGTAAACTTACTTCCGTACAGATAATGTCTCCAAATCTTAAGGGCAAAAATTATGGCTCCTAACTCTAAATCATGAGTCGTATAGTTTTCCTTGTGCTTTTTCAATTGCCTGGATGCATACGCAATTACCTTTTTGCGTTGCATTAACAC
This sequence comes from Helianthus tuberosus, assembly GCA_030545235.1. NCBI lineage: Eukaryota > Viridiplantae > Streptophyta > Magnoliopsida > Asterales > Asteraceae > Helianthus > Helianthus tuberosus. Next base: position 41,316,947 of record CM060448.1, on the reverse strand, counting down.
ACGTCCTAATCCTAGCTTTGAAGCATCACAATATATCTCAAAATCTTCTGTTCCTTCCGGTAAAGCTAGAATTGGAGCATTTGTTAATTTTTGCTTTAAAATCCTAAAGGCCTCTTCTTGCCTAGGTCCCCATTCAAACTTAACTGCTTTATAGGTTAGCTTAGTTAATGGTACAACTATTTTGGAAAAATCCTTAATAAACCGTCTATAGTATCCGGCTAACCCTATAAAACTTCTAACTTCCATAGCTGATTGTGGAACCTTCCATTTGGTGATTGCTTCAATCTTAGCAGGATCTACGTGAATCCCTTCGTGATTCACCATGTGACCTAAAAATTGCACTTCTTGTAGCCAAAATTCACATTTGGAGAATTTGGCATACAACTTCTCTTTTCTTAACAAAGTTAAGAGTACATGCAGGTGCTCACAATGTTCCTCCTGACTTTTGGAATAAATAAGTATATCGTCTATGAAGACAATTACAAATTTATCCAAGTATGATTCTATTCATCATGTCCATAAATGCTGCAGGAGCATTTGTTAACCCAAATGGCATGACTGTAAACTCGTAATGACCATACCTAGTTCTGAAAGCAGTTTTAGGTATGTCTTCTTCCTGTACCTTCAATTGATGATATCCAGAGCGCAAGTCGATCTTAGAAAAATGTCTAGCTCCTTGGAGTTGATCAAAAAGATCATCAATCCTAGGTAAGGGGTATCGGTTCTTAATTGTAACCTTATTCAATTCCCTATAATCGATACACATTCTCATCGAACCATCTTTCTTCTTTACAAACAACACTGGTGCTCCCCACGGGGATGAACTAGGTTGTATAAATCCTTTACTTAGTAATTCATCTAACTGCTTTTTCAATTCTAACATTTCCGTGGGTGCTAACCGATAAGGTGCCTTGGCTATCGGTGTAGTTCCAGGAATTAGATGAATTCTAAATTCTACTTCCCTATCAGGTGGTAATCCAGGTAGTTCTTCTGGGAATACATTTGGGTATTCTGATACTACTGGAATTTCCTTAAGTTCTTTACTCTTAGTGTTAATGATTACTGAAATCATATACACCATTTCTTGTTTCCTTGAATAACTGGCCAATTTCATTACTGAAATGAATTTCATTGGCTTTCGTGGCTTATCTCCTGTAATCACCACTAATTCTCCTGTGGGTGTATGAATTTCTATGGAATTCTTATCACAAAGAATTCGAGCATGGTTGGCTACTAACCAATCCATTCCTAACACAACATCGAATCCGGCTAAATTCATAGGTAATAGGTTTGCAGAAAATTTATGACCTAAAAGTTCTATCTTTCCTTCCCGCAAAACCTTATCTATATTAACAGAATTCCCATCTGCCGTTTCGACTGTAAAAATCTGCCTAAGGTTGGTCAAGGGTAAGTTAAGTACTTGGCAGAATGAAGTATTTATAAAACTTTGGTTTGCACCAGAGTTAAATAATACTTTTGCATATACGTCGTGAACTAGGAACGTAGCAGCTATCACGTCAGGAATTAGCTCTGCTTCCTGAGTAGTCAACTGGAAGGCTCTTGCGTTCTTTTTGGTAGTTCCTTCTGCAGATTTGGCTTTGTTTTCAGCTGGTTTGACCAATTTCGGGCAGTCTGGCCTAAAATATCCAGCTTCTCCACAGTTGTAGCAGACTGTTGCTTTCCTCTTCCTGCAATCTTCTTCTTGATGCCCTGGGATTTTGCAGAAATTGCAATACCCTTTGCATCTTCCAAAATGCTTCCTTTTGCAGGTATTGCAAAATGGAACAGTGGAAGATTGCCCGGTTCCCTTTCTTCTGAAATTGCTACGGTTACCCATTCGGAATCCCTGGGTAAGCTTTTGGGCTACTTCCTTCTTCCGGGTTTCTTCTCTTGTGCATACCAGTTCGTCAGTTAGCGTATTGGCTAATTCCACCGCATCATCAATCGTGCGGGGTCTAGCAGCTTTGACAATATTACGGATCTCACTAATTAAACCCCAAATGTAGCGAGAAATAACTACCGGTTCTGGCGAAGCCAGGGTTGGTACCACTCTAGCATACTCGAAGAATATCAAAGTATACCCTCTGCAATCAACACCTACCATCCGGTGATTTAGGAATTTATTTGTCATTTGTTCCTTTTCATACTCGGGACAAAATTTTCTTTCCACAAGACTCTTAAATTCTTCCCAGTTCATAGCATATGCCATAGCTCTTCCTTTAGCTTGTAACACGATGTTCCACCATTCTAATGCCCCTTCTTTAAAAAGATGCGACGCATACATAACCTTGTCTTCTTCAGCACATTTACTTATCATAATTACTGCTTCGGTTTTCTCCAACCAACGCAGTGCCGCAGTCGCCCCTTCGTTGCCTGCAAATTCAGCTGGTTTACAGGCAAGAAATTCCTTGTAAGTGCAACCAGGCGTTGCAGCTTTCATTCTTTTGAGAAGTGGGGCTTGTAGTATATTGTCGTTATTGTTATTATTATTGTTGTCGCCTCCATTTACACTATTACTAAAGTTGTCCTCATGAGTGCGTTTGCTAGGAATAATTTGAGGTTCAACTGGATGTTGAGCAGCAGCAAGTATTGCTGGAATAGCATTGGTTATTCCCTGAGCAACTATATTCTCGATATCTTGCCTATTTAGAAACTGATCGTCGTTGTTTTGCTTGGATTGATTAACTTCGTTAACGGGTTCATTACCAGCGTTTGCCATCTGGTAATTAATTTATATAAGTAATTAGCATAAAATAATTAATAACCAAATATAACAAAACAATTGCACATACTCATATTAACACGTATAGTCAAAATTGTTGATTTGTCAACGTTTGATATTTTATATATATTAGGCATCCGTACAAACTGATTATCTTACAAAAGTTTTATTTTTAGGTTATTTTACATAGTTATATTTTTATTACTATTATTATTATTATTATTATACAATCACAGCTTCACTACCACACTATCTCCCGTCATCTGGCACCTCAGAAACGACGTTCCCATTCGTCGTACTTCCAGGAGATTTGTTCTCTCACCTCCCGGATCCTATTCCCTGCATTATCAGCTCCTCGCCAAAATGGCGGAGTTCAGCTAAGTTTTCATTACTCATTGGTGGGTTTGGTGCAGGTTCTGGGTCGAACTAAGGGAAAAAGGTATAAGGATTATTTAGGAGGTTTTGAAACTGCCAGTCGTTATTCCACCATTCGTCCATTTCTCCTAGAGGTTGAGTGTGGATCAAAGGATCTGGGATGGCTGGTTCCAAGTTTACTGGAAGTTGGGTTTCAGCAGGATAAGAGAAGAAGTTTTCATTAATAGGCCTAAGGATATCACAATTTGCCAGTATGCGATCTAGTTCCTCCTGCAGTGGCAATTCCTCAGCTTGCTTAGAACTTTCCCCAATTTCTATTCTTACTTGCCTAAAATTTTCCCCAATCTCAATCCCTTTTCCTTTATCCATGGGATTTTCTATCTTGGGAACTTTCCTAGTTGCTGGTTTTCTTCTGCGCACACGCCTTCAACCCACAAATCTTCTTCTTTTCTTTGGCTTTGATTTCTCTGGAGGTGGAGCTTGGAATTCCATAGGTTCCTCAACATCGGCCAAGTAACCAGTAAAGTCTCTGGAAACTTCCACATTAATAGGATAGAGATTGAGATTCTCAAGGGCTTCAGACAATTCATTCATGCTGTTTAGCATTTATGAAGAAACACACAAAAATTTTAGTTTAAAATTTTGTAAATTAAATTTTCACAGAATCACAGAATAGAAAGCAGAAAATTTAATTACAAATAACAACCCATTTTATTGAAACAATATTTATTTTTAGTACAACTAAAATATTAAAGTTTCGGGCTTGTAAGTGACATAGGTGCTAGTACTATAAGTTTCATTTACTGCTATAGTGGCTAACATATAGAGATTTGTCCATTGTTCATCTAACTCATCTTCCCATGGTGGTTTATTGTCTATTTCCTGGATTTCCTTATCCCTCGTCATTCCTTTTTGTTGTGACTTCCTCATTTTCTCTTGACTTTTTCTAATAATCAAACTTCTTTTATTAGGGGTAAGTGGTTTCTCATACTGTGCTTTATGAACAAATATTCCCTCCTCAGTGTCTGCTGAGTATCTTGAGGAATTTAATTGGGATGAAATTCCCTTATTTTTCGGTGAACTATCTAATTTATGATAGATATCCGAAATTCTTTGCTTACCCATACTGTAATTTAACAGATAGTCAAGATAGAAACACATAATCACAGGATAGCAATTAGGAAAATTAAGTATTTTAAATACTTAATTGGCTTAAATCAGTGGCTCTTTAAGTGCTCTGATACCACATTTTCCTGTCATGACCCCAGCCCTGGTTTGACCCGGTCAGGAGCCACGGGACAGGAACCCGTGGTATCTAAATGATGCGACAGCGGAAGATTTTACAGGATCTTTTAAAACTCGAAAATGCCTGATTATTTTATTTCATAATTCGGGATAAACCCCGTAATTTACAATAGAGGAATTTCATAATTAAATTCCCTGATTTATAAAACATGTTTATTCATTTTAACTGAGCCACCTCTTCAAGCTTGTTAGTGCTCCGTAGCATGTTTTCCTTGATTTACAGCAGGTCGCCTGAAACATGTTTTAAAAATATTTTATCAGCGGGGAAATGCTGGCGAGTCATTCAAGTATGTAAAATGACACATTTAGTTATTAATTACAGCATAAGAGCGATTACAATGGCTTCTATCTTATTTTTATCCGGCGCCGTGTCACCTGGTGACGATGGTCATACCACTATTGGGTCTTTCCCCAAGTAGTGACGATTATCAATGTTAGGATTTATTAGCCTAACCGTGAGAAATTAATAATGTGCACAATACCCCACTAGCCAGTGATTAAGATAACCACGACTTAATCCCTGTAATTATAACATTTGAAAATGGAGTATTGTAAAATACTGTTGATAAAAAGAGAATGACTCACAGTGCAGATTTATACGGGCAGAGTTTAGCCTACTGATTAGCCTTGTAACCTAATTTAAATAACAATGCACACGAACTAGGTCAGTAACTAATACAGCATTTACGATAACTCACGAGATTAAAATCCTCACAACGAATGACAAAGTGCTATACTTAAACATCCGTCGAATTCACGACTAATGACAAAGTATGGCCCTAATGTGGGCAGCAATCCATCGGATAGTTTCAATCGATCGGACATTGAATCGTAGCAGCGATCGAGTTAATACCCGGTATCGTAGCAGCACCCCACTAATTATGGAAGTAAATTCGACTTTTGGACAGTATACTTTCGTTTTTGAAAGTTGGTTCCGACACAGAATGATAGCTCCTGATCCAAGCTATTTATAAGTGGAATTTGGGTCTCACGCGGCCCGCGTGAACCCATCCTTAATCTTTACGCGGCCCGCGAGGGCCAGCTATGCATAGACTAGGGCTAGCGTGTCACACATAGGCCTGCCACGTGTGCGACGCGTGGCCCGGCGCGCTTATCCGGTCAACTGAAGGTTGACGCGGCCCGCGTAAGAGTATGCCTATCCTTTACGCGGCCCGCCTGAATACCAGATTTCACTTTTTCTTGATTTTTCATGCACAGTATGGTTTCAGGGGTTCAGGTTTTTACTGATGGGTCTTTTTAGGACATTTTTGAAGGTCCTTACACCGTGTAAGATTAATCTAAGGCTTACGCGGCCCGCGTAGTAGGGGTGTAGCTGCTAGGGTTGCTGATTCGTCGGTATAGGTTCGACACGATCATGACACGTGGCGGCTCAGGGGCTCGCCCTAACTTCAGGCTGTCGCGTCGCGCGTAAAAGGCCCTAAGAGTTTACGCGGCCCGCGAGCGACACTTAAACTTGATTTTTATTTAATTTTAATTATATATTGTATTTTGGGCTCGGTTTTCACATATGGGGTGTATTTTAGGACATATAGGGACATTTTAATATATATTAGGGGTGTCGAAAAATTATCTAGGAGGGTTGTTATATGTAGGCATACACCTGACTGTTGCGTATGTAAAAACGGTATCTCACTTTCTTGTGGGCCTATACTTGTGTGGTGTCTATTAATCTTGACTCGGCTCTTCTAACCGAGTCCTGAACAGACGACAAACATATAAATCTGTATACAAGATTATTTTTTTAAATAATTGTCCCAAGTTATAAAAGATTTTATGCCTTGTGCATCCACACCAATTTTATAAATACTTTTCAAAAGAGTCAGTTAATTGTATTTACCAGTGTAAACTGACGTATTTTTTCAAAAAGGTTAAGTGCAGGTACTACGCGTAATGGGCTGGAAACTCCTGAGTATTAAATAAAGAGTCTTGCAAGCTTTTAATACTTAAAGTCTGTTGAATAATATTTTGCTTCTGTTTGAGATCCTCCTGTGGATCCACATACAACCGTTGTGTAATATTTTATTATACTTTCAATTCAGTTTGTATAATTACTTTTAGACTTCCGTTGTGTATTTAAACTGTGATTAATTGACTATGATGATATCAACTACGTCATGATACTCCCCACCGGGCCCACCGGTAATACGTGGAAATATCGGGGTGTGACAGGTTGGTATCAGAGCCAATGTTTGAGTGAATTAAACACTAGCCCTTAGTGTTTAATCTCAAATGACACAGTAGCATATTCCTTAGACCTTCTGAGTCTAGACTTAACATAGGAATACTCTCATCCCTATTAAGTAAGCATTGTTTTCAATTTTATGTATATTGAATATGTCGCCAAGTAAAGAAGCCGTTGATGGAAATTCTCCACATCCGAAGCCTAGAGATGCCAAGCTTCGTACCGCGGCTAGGATAAGCGTGCAACAGATGGAGGAAAGACCTTTAGGGACATATTCCCAAAACCAAACTTGTTTAAACCCTTACCCAAACTACGGAGTACATACTAGAAGGTCCCTGAGGCTCCCACATTGAAGATGATAAATGTGGATGTTATTAATCCCTGTTTCTTACCTCCGAGTTTTGGAATTTCAGACTTAGACTATACCAGTCAAAACCTAATCCTTGATCCATGTCATTTCTTTAATCATTGAATCCTTGGATTCTACTTCTGCAACGGATCCTGATTTGAAATATTACTTTATTCACTAAGATCTTCAAAGTCGCTACTGCGCACGATAAATAAAGAAGAAGAAGAAAAAATCAGAATAAAGCAAGGAAAACCTTAGAAACCTTTCTTCCATCAAATTTAAAATTTTTACCTTTAAGTCCCTGTGTGGGCATTTGATTACTAAAGTCCCTTCATGGACATTATATTACAATAAAACCCCTTAGTGGACGTCATAATTCTATATAGTCCCTTCGTGGACTTGATATTTTAAAATAGTCCTTTCATGGACATTATATTTCAATATAGTCCCTTCGTGGACCTTATAATCCAATAAAGTCCATCGGTAGGCATGCTATTTCAATGTAGTCCTTTCATGGACAAGTGATTTTATTAAAAATCCCTTTTGTGAATACACTATTTAAATAGTCCCTGTGTGGACATACCTTTTGACTTAAGACCCTGTATGGGCATTTGCTATATAGTCCTTACATGGACGTGATATTTCAATAAAGATCTTTTGTAAACTTATTATTTCATTAAAAATCTTTTGTAGACATGTTATATCGTCAAAGTCCCCTTTCGAATATAATAATTCATAATAGTCCTTTCGAGGGCATCTTATTGCACTATAATCCCAATGTTAATATAACTTATAGTCCCCATAAGGACTTATATTCTCCTTTCAATTCCCATATAGTCTAGTATCGCTTCAAAATCCCTATTAGGACCTATCTTTTATATATAGTCCCAGTATGGACATTTGTTTATTATAATCCCTATATGAACATATATTTCTATTTAAGTCCCTGTGAGAACATTTGTTCAGCAAAGCCTTTTAGTGTGCACGCTGTATCAATATATTCCTTTTATGAACATGTTATTTTATTAAAATCCCTTTGGGGATATACTATTTCAAAATAATCCCTGGTGGACATGAGGTTTCACTATAGTCCCTTAGCGGACATGACATTTCGTCATAAACCCTTCGCGGGCAAGTTGTTTCGATATAGTCCCTATACGGATTTATAATATTTTAAATAGTCCCCATACGGACTTGTAATTTCCTTTTAAGTCCTCTGTGGACATATATGTTACTAAAGGTCCTGATTAAGGCACTACTGTATATTTCTTAATAATTTATGGGAAGATTTGAAAATTTTATATAGGTACTCATTTCGTCCTTTATCAAGCAATAGTATCAATTTTATTCGAACTTTATCGATCAGCTAAATAATTTCAAAAGATCTTCTTAATGGTTTACCCCTGCCAAGTGGCAAGTCCACATTAATTAGCCAAAACTTTCGGTAGTTAAGGATAATTATTCCTTCTACTATGATAGTTAAGGGAGATACCCCTTCTATCCAGAGGTGGTGAACTATGTTCAAGCCTTCAAACCTATATGATCAATGTGATCATGGTAATATTGTGTAACCATTAAGACAAATTAATGCTTGTTAACATCTAAGAACATGTTAACACTCCTGGTAGTGTGACTTGAGAAACCACACCAGCCGTCAAGGTATTTTGGACTACGTCCAAGTCTTAAAACCTATATGATCGAAGTAGATCATGACAAGTATCATCAATGTGATGATCAAAATATAAACATCCGTTAGTGATGAAGTGCCTACGAGCTAAACTTGTTGTCCAAAAAGACAATGACAGTTGTGGTCTATGACTCCCTGTCTAAAGATGTTGGGTTATGTCCAAGCATAATAGTCTATATGATCAATGCGATCATGACTAATATCATCTGATACGATGATCACATTATTTAACATCCTTTAGTGATGTTTCGCCTACGGGCTATATACTATATTGTCCACTAGTGACGTTGACAATTGTAACCGTTATGTTCACCGTCAAAGGTGATGGGCAATGCCCAAGCCTTATAATCTATAAGATCGATAAGATCATGACTAAAATCCTCAAATACGATAATTATATATACATATACATATAAACATCCATTGGTGATGTCCATTGATTTGCCTATGTGGCAAAATAAATCGCCTTACAAAGCAATGTCAGATGTAGTCTATGACTCTCTGCCCAAAGGTGAAGAACTATATTCAAACCTTAAGATCCTTGGTCAAATAAGATTGCGGCTTATATATCAATGCCCTTGTGATGATGCCTTATGTGCCATATCTTATATATCCTTTGCGACAAGGCCTTCGTGCCATATGACTATTCATGTCATTCGCATAGTTGTAAAAGTCGCTAGGCGCTCCCTAGTCGGTCGACCAGGGAGTTGAGAGTACTCGACCTAGGTGGAGAGTACACGGGGAGTACTCGGAGATGCTAAATTATAAAGAAATTAGTTTTCAGAAATTAAATATATGTCAAATAACATAAATTCACTAATATTTATAACAAAATACATGAAATTGATATTCATTCTTTAATATGATAGGCATAGAAATTATGTTTTATTTTATTTTATGTCAAACTCGGCCCCAGTTGACTTATTATATCCTATTTTGGCCAATGTTGACCGCATTTGATCGATTCCGAGTAATTAGTCGGAGATGAAGAAAGTCGCCTCGGCAACCTACCTTGTAGCGACTACTCGGAGAGTACTCGGCCTTGGAGACCTTGTTTTACAATTCATGACAAGCCTATGTGCTATATTTATATGTCCTTCATGACAAACTCATGATTCATTTTAGAAGCTCTTGTGGCAAGAATTCGAGCTATTTAAAACCATCAATATGACAAGGACAATTATGATGTTGTGATCCCCTGTCAAAAAGGGACCAAGTCTCGAGTATGGCAAACTCGGATGAGAAAACCAGCAATCGCGTCATCAATAATGCGACACATGCTAATGATGCTATAATTGTGAACCTCAATATTAACAGAGATGATCTCCAAGCTATGCTTGACGTAGCTGTTGGAAAAGCTATGAGAAAGGTCATGAAAAAGTTCAATGAGCCCGATGCTACTTGCTCCAAATTCCATTTAAAACCACGCTTCTTTACTCGTGAGAAGGATTTTGTTCATGACTTAAATGCAAAGAATGAACCAAAAAGGAAAAGGGAGAAGGATAATTCCCAAGTTTCTAAGAAAAAAAGGGAAGATTGAGCTCAATAAGAACCAACAAAAGTCCAATAAGAAACCTGTATGCAAGACCTGCCATAAAAGGCACTTGGGACAGTGTCGAATGAAACAAAGGCCAAAGCAGTGTGGTGTCTGTAAAAGAAATGGTCATCAGTCCCTCGAATGTAGGGACATAAAGAACGAAGTCTGTTTCGGCTGTGGCGAGAAAGGTCACATCAAGACTAACTTCCCTAAAACTGTCAAAAAGGGTATCGCTAAGCTTGGAAAGGCTAAGGAAGGAAACGCCTGAATTACTGAATAAATGCCAAAGACAGTACATATCAATAATATCATCAGGTGCATTCCTTATCATTATCAACAAAAATTTATGCTAAGTGTCGTGATTTAATTCGGGGAATAATAAGTCTTTCATAGATCATAAGCTTAGCGAACTTTCAAAATTCCCCATAAGAACTCCAGATATTAAGTGTAAGGTAAAACCTACCGACAAAAATCATAGGAACCATTTCTCCTATTCTTATCGGAAATCTTCATTCATAAGATCTAGAGTACGCTATCTTCAGATGGACTACGACAATATATGTTATTTTATTTTCGAAATCTCATTGATTTCTATCAACTACGAATGCCAGATTATGCCTGATAAAAGCGCCATATGAGGATTGGCGTATCCTAGTGTGTCCCGTAGATTGATTTCATGCCTGATCAGTATGGAGGTTTAATGTACGGAACCACTGAGATATTCCAATGGTCATATTGTACTAAAAGTCAGCTAATGGTACTCAAAGAAGATATCCAGTATAGAAATGTCTAAATATGTGTCACTAATTAAGGCGTCCGTGCATTCATAAAGAAAAATGCGTCATTTTTTTGGCAACAAATAACGATAGATGAACTGAAGCCTGAGATGCAGAATATCTCTGTTATCTCTGTGAATCTCGATTGTCTTCTTCATAGAACTACCCTGTTTACCTCTTGAGAGGCAAATAAAGTTAAGAATAATATCACACTTAAGGCTGCATCTATTGAAAAATCTCCATATCGGTTAGTACCGACTGAAATGGAAGAACTAAGAGCCAATTAGATAAGCTTTTAGAGAAGGTTTCATAAAGTCTAAACCATAATTCTGAGAAATCTGGTAATATTAATTAAGGAAGACGGTTCAGCATGCTTATGCATTGATTACCGCAACCCTATTTAAGCAACAATTAAAAATCGCCATCAGCTGCCCAAGAATCGTCGAATTGTTCGACTAACCATAAGGTTAGCTATTCTTTAAGATTGGTTTAAGCAGTAGTTGGAATAACTATTACACCATAAATAAGCTCTCCTATAATTAGTAGTTTGTATATAAGCAGCAAGGCTGCTCCTTTGGGGACCTTGTATAGATGGAATGTCAAACGTCCGTCTGATGGACAGTACTTTGGTAAGTCCAATTATCAGGATCTGGAAGTTACCCTAAAGACGACGGATAAGATCATATAAATCTATGATCGACTGGAAGCCGCTAGTAATTGGCATAAAATCAATGAATGATGAAATTCGCAAACCTCTTAAGTTCTTAATAAGGAAGAAGATTCAACTGAAAGTATCACCCTAGAAGGGTGTGCCGAAATTTAATTTAACAGGCTAGTTAAGCTCTGGATATATAGAATCACTTGAGAAAGTCGAATATATCAAGATCAGTAGCATATAAGCTAAAAATTACCTAAGGGACTTGATGATAGTCAGCATGTGTTCCACACTGATGATTTAAGGATATGTCTAGCCGTTCAGTCGATAGCATTATGATGTGCAGAATAATGAAAATTTATGGTTTGTTGAGAAACCAGTATCGATTAAGGATCGACAGGATTAAAAGCTCCAAAAGAAAGCATACACCTATTATAAAGGTTAAACGGGATACCGATGGGGCCCCGAATATATACGAGAGGTCGTATTCACTTTGTAACAAAAGAACTCCTATCTTTTAGCAAATCTCGAGGTCGAGATTTCTTTTAAGGGGGTGAGGATCTAACACCTCGTAAAAATCACGTCCAATGATGTATCGACACGTGTACTAAACTCTAATAAAGTCAAACGTTGAATTTGAGGGACTAATTTTGCGAAAAATCAAAAACTTTGAACGCAAAAGGACTAAAAGTGTCAACATGCTTAATATAAGCCTCCGAATGATGTTACACGGTATTCATAGTCATAAATGAGCCACTTGTTGATCGAGAATAGCCGTTTGCGTAATTATGTGAAAGTTTGCACGACGAAGGGTTAAAAGCGTCAACATGTAAATTCTTACCTCTGAGTGACCTTTTAACAAACTGAGAGCTTCATTATGTGTGAATATAATCTCGCGAATACCCGATATTGGCCATCTAAGGCTTTATGCCTATAAGTGACGTTACGCGCAACTTTGCAAGTTAAAGGGGTTAAAAGCGTCAATATGTTTAATTATACCTCTGAGTGACCTTTTAACAAACCCGAAGCATCATGATGTTTAATAATACTCTCGGGAATGCCTAATATGGATTAGATAGGGCTTGATGCTATTAAACGATGATAGGCGCAAGTTTGAGCATTAGAGGGACCAAAAGCGTCAACTTTTAAATTTGCGCCTTTGGGTGACCATTTAAGCGAATGGGAGCATCGTAATATTTAAGCACATGCTAGGGAACACTCAATATGGAACACGAAAGGCTTGGATATCATTAAACGACATTTCGCGCTACTTTGTGCGATTAAGGGACTAAAAGCAACGACTTGCGAAACTACGCCTTTAAGAGGCCTTTTGAACGAACCAGAAACTCTGCAATGTTCGTTCATACCCTCGGAAGTATTTAATAATAGCCATGTAAGAATTCTATACCGTTTCACGATGATGCGCGCGAATTCGCGAATTAAGGGGTTAAAGGCGTCAACGCGCGAAACTACACTTTAGTGTGAACTTTGAATGGAACTGGAACTTCGTAAGGATCAGTTAACTTTCGAGTGTGCCTCAGGTTGGCCGTATGAGGTTTCGTACCATATATTAACATATTATTTATGAAACAAGAAAGTTATGTGCAATATATGTCGAAAATGAAACTTAGTTTATGCATAAAAGATGTTAGGGACTAAAGCAGCTATTCAGCTAAACTTGGAGTGGCTGGGTTGGGCGAGTAGCAGGCCCCGAAGCCCACTGGGCCTGCTGTCTCGGGCTGCCAGCCCACAAACAACAGCAGCTGCATTTTGTTACTGTTTTAAGTTGTTTCGTGCACTTTAAAAGCTGAAAATAGACTACCGGGACCAAACGCAGCAAGCTGCCAAGCTTATTCTTGGGCCAGACCTCGCTGGTGGGCCGCGACCACCAGGCCTAAGGCCTACACGGGCCGCGAGCTACCCAAACAGTAGCCAGATTCTTTTCTTTGATGGTTTTGAGGTTTAATTGTTTTCTACTCTCACACAAAACCATTTTTATGAAACAATGGGATGTTATACTGATTTGTAAAACCAGATTACACCTGTTATGATCTTGTTATCCATTCCAACACTTGTCAAGATCACATTACTTTCAAAAAACTATATATAGGGGTTGATTTTCATTGAACTAATCACACCTTCATTCTCCAATCTGCTTATAACTCAACTCCAAAAGGATCCTGAACTTTTTGGGAACCTCCTTTCAGTCCATTGGACCCTTTGTAAGTGTCCTTTCGTGACGAGTTTATTTTATTTGGCGTTTAAAGCTAAAAAGTCAAGCGTTTACGATAAATGCTTTGACTTTTAGCTAGACCATAATCGGTGAAGCCATTGTTCGCTACGAACATGGCTACGTGATCGTAATTAGGTAGGTGTTAAACCCTAAAAAGGGCACCTCCTAATTATCACGTTTACTTAGTTAACTGTCGGGTCAAAATAATTAAAATAAAAGTCAAACGGGTCAGTTTTTAAATAAAATTCATAACCGATAATGTAGAAGCTATAAAATCAGTTTTGTCACTTAAATAACTTGGTAAATATTAATTGAACATGTCTAGGTATGTTCAACCCGACAATTCTGAGTTTAGGCTCGGTTCGCAACCGAAAGTCGTAAAAATTGACTTTTGCTTTGACTTTCAGTTCTGACTCGAACTAGCTTAGTTTAGATATGCCTTAGGGTTCCTTTAGGACCATATTATATGTTAGTATAACCCTCTGAGGTTATACAACATGGTTCCATAGAAATCTTAGTGCATTGCATGTTTCCTTTAAATGCTTAAAAGTTGACCATTATGCCCTTTTGATATAAAAACGATATTTTTGGAAATGTGAGTGGACAAAAATCTTCATTACTGATTTATAAGTATGTCCAAAAAATTTGACTTCCATTTCTGATCTGAAATAAGAGTTATGCATGATATCGTAAAACAAAAGCTTTTTGTTAATTAAATGGCATTTTTGGCATAATTCATATTTAAACCCAAATTTTGACACAAAAATTTATACCCACTGTTGTAATATAATATTTGGGGATTTTTGAAATTTTTTTTCAAATTTTATACTGACCATAGCATAGAGTTCTAGCATAAATTCAGTATATGACGATAATGCCCTTTTTGTTAATAAAATGAGTTTTACATATCATTTTGATACCAAACATTTTCCTACTGATTTTATATATTAAATAAAATATTTTAGGCAGTTAAGACTGATCAAATTCTCAAGATTTCATTTAACACATCAAATATAGTCAAATATCGACTTTTAAGCGATTTAGGCGCATAGTATGGTTTAAAACCATATTTAGCACCTGAGACTTGTTACCTACTGATTTTAAAAATAAATTTTTATACTTTAACAGTAAGTTTAAGTCTTGAACTCAGATTTCCAAACTTGACCCTTAAAGCTTATGTGAAATGACCAAAATGCCCCAACGGTGCATAGTTTGGCCATAAATGATAAATTTCACATATGTATGATATCTTACTGATGTAACTTGTTAAAAATAAATATTTTTACTAATTGGTTTAGACTAAAACCTCATATTGCTATTTAACCTCTTTTATATACTTTAAAATGACCAAAATACCCTTACGGGGCTTAAATTGATTTTAAATTCGTTTTGGGCATAATCAACATAATTTAAGCATAATAACTTATGGAACTTGTACATGACTCATTCAGTTACCCGTTACGCATATACGCGTTCGGTACGGTTTATGTAACTAGTTTGCATAAATTAGCCGAAACGGGCCAAACCTTATCATTTTTACTTCAAAATCCAGAATGTATTTAGTTTACCCATTTTATAGAAGTCTTCATACTTGTTGGGTCTAAATCACAGTCTAATCCAGTCTTCGCTTAATCTTGCGTTTTGTACCGTAAACTTTTCTTAAAAACTAACCGGTCTAAGTTATAACTTAAATGAGACCCGTTAGGAATCTAATAGGATATTAAAACATTCGTTCCAGATTAGGAACCCAGTAAAAGCTACCTACACTTGCTGATTAGAATATACGGCTGAGAATAAATTACATTTTAGCTCAGGTAAATACTTTTAACTTATTTTCCCTATACGGGCTTGGGATACGGTAAATTATTACCGCTTGGTCGGGTATTGAATATTCGTTCCAGATTAGGAACCCAGTAAAAGCTACCTACACTGACGTATTTTTTCAAAACGGTTAAGTGTAGGTACTACGCGTAATGGGCTGGAAACTCCTGAGTATTAAATAAAGAGTCTTGCAAGCTTTTAATACTTAAAGTCTGTTGAACAATATTTTCTTTCTGTTTGAGATCCGCCTGTGGATCCACATACAACCGTTGTGTAATATTTTATTATACTTTCAATTCGGTTTGTATAATTACTTTTAGACTTCCACTGTGCATTTAAACTGTGATTAATTGACTATGATGATATCAACTACGTCACGATACTCCCCACCGGGCCCACCGGTAACACGTGGAAATATCGGGGTGTGACAAGAGGCTCTGCCCGACGTAGTCGTTGGAGTTCTGTCTCGGGGAGGGTATAACTAATGTAAATTGGGTTATTATACTAACGCGTGTGCATTGTTTAAATTAATAGATTATAACCAGGAAGTCACAAAGGATAAACCTAAAATAGCAATGTGAGTAATCTCCTTTTTGTGTAAACTTTTTTGCAAACTGTTTTTACAAAACCTCAATTGTTTAACATTATGATTAAAAGTTATTGAGTATTTGTAATTCTACAATTATCGTCGGTATGTTGGGGTTTTGTATACAAAATTTGTTACTACACTATGAGTAGTAACATGACCACAAGTCGGGTTGACAGTACCGTGGGTGGTAATTAAAGTAAGAATTGGAAACAAATATAATTGCGAGATCGCCCTCAATACTGTACAATGATAAAACCTGTTTTGATTAAACTGGGATTCACTCACCAGTATTTCCCACTGACAAAATGTTTTTAAACGCATTTCAGGTAACAAAATGTGAAAGCCAAATAGAAGCCAGCTGGACAGCACTTAAGGCTTGGAAAATGTGGTTATAAAAGTTACCTAAATAAAGAAGATGTTTTGTTTAAATAAAATAGGGTTTATCCCTATAAACAATGTTGTAATATAAACTTAGGTTTTACCCATGTGTTTATTATTATAAAAATGTGGTATTTTACTCTGATAAAATATTTCCTAACTACGGTCCTCATGTAAATTCCGCTGCGAAAATGACAAAATCACTGATACCACTGAATCTGAGCTCGCGGCCGCCCGTTCCCAGGAGATAGGGGCCGGGAGTTGCGACAGAGAGTGGTATCAGAGCTTAAGCCACTAATTTCAGCCACAAAAGTGTTTTGCTGACAATGAAATTGTCAATTCTGTTAGGAATAATCTATGCAATTATGTGCATACGTGTATATTATTGTTTTGTTATTTGACAATTTGTTAGTTTACTATATGAGTGATCAAGGACCATCAGACGCTTATCGTCAACTGTCTAGTTCTCCTATAGATGAAGGAACTTCTTCCCAGCCTACCCCCTCGGGGTATTCAGCTGATACCGAAGAAGGGATTTTCGTATTCAAAGCGCAATTCGAGGAGCCATTCCCTACCAAAAAGAGAGGATGGTTCAGTCGGGGAGCTCACGAGGGTAGGAAAAAAATGAGAAAGTTACAGCAACAGCGAGCTTTAGCAGCTGCGAGTAGGGAGATGAACACCTAAACTCAAGATATACTCAATAGGAGACTAGCCAACTTCCACATACTAGCTACCACAGCCGCATATCCGAACTTAGAACAACTCATAGCACCACAGCCACTACCCTTGTTCCCAACACAACCCATGGAAATAGAACAAAACCCAGGAGACCAGATCCCATTACCTGCTTTCGACCCAGCCGAAATTCCTAGAGTCCCAGCACCCCATCCTCCAGATTATGACCCATGGTTTGACGAACATAGGGATTACCAACAACTCTACCCACTAGAAGAGCCCATACAAAACCCAGTAGCACCCTATCCAAACCTTGACCCTCTAGACCCATATTTTGATAATGATCAATACATACGGGAAATCCTAGAGAACCCATACCCACATGAGGAACCGATGACATAGTACCCTGACCCGATACCAGCACCCGCACCACCCATGAGCACTGAAATGTGCAAGAACTTCGCATCTTTGATAAGGAGTTATTAGACGAAAGTGAAAAGATAAGACAAATGGGAGAGAGGCTCGTTTGGAAGTATCACGAGCGTAACATGTAATATTGGATGAACCCCCATCAGTAATAATATATATATATATATGTGTGTGTGTGTAACTTGAAAAAAAATAATAATAAAAATAATATATATATATATATATATATATTATATCCACTAAGATAGATAATCTAATAACTACTGATGCATATTAATATTGTATTTTAATTTCCAGTTGTGGTTTGTAATAGATGCATATCTATAAAATAGAGTAAATGTCGCAATGCACGACGATTTTGATCAATGTGTTGTTGTGTGATTATTGGCATTAAATATTGCTCTGAGACATTAATACTTGGTAATTGTTAGTAAATCCAGATGGCCAACGCAACAAATCAGGAAAACCAGAATAATGATAATCAAATAAATAACAGTGCCATTCGACACATAGTAACCCAAGGAATTAGAGATGTTATGCCAGCTATTATCCAAAACGTTAGGGAAGCAGAAAATAATAAAAATGATAATGGGAGTAAGCGATCACATACTGAACCCAGTCACAGCGTGAGAAATGGACCGTTACTTCAATGCCTATTCTAAAAAGAAGAAGAACCATGTCTTATGGTTGTTCTTACAAAGAATTCTGGTCTTGTAAACCAATAGAATTCTCGGGCAATGAAGGAGCCATTGCAGCTCTACGCTGGTTAGAAAAGACTGAGGCAGTCTTAAAAATAAGCAAGTGTGCAGAGGAAGACAAAATCATGTTTGATTCCAATCTGTTTAAGAATGCTGCTTTAGAATGGTGGAACACTATTCTCCAGTCTAGGGGAAGTGACAGAGTCTATAATATTGAATGGACTGAGTTTAAGAATATGGTTGAAAGGAAATTCTATCCTCCCAATGAAAAGGAACAGATAGCCAACAAATTCTTAAACCTTAGAATGTCTGGAGTAGACTGTAAGGGTTACACTACTGTATTCTTCGATTATGCTAGAATAGTGCCAACCCTAGCTTCACCAAAACCAGTATTAATCTCCCGTTACATCTGGGGATTAATCAGTAAGATTAGACATGTAGTCAAGGCAGCTAGATCACCAACCATAGAAGAAGCCGTAGAACTAGCAAATACCTTGACAGATGAACTAGTACGTACACAAGATGAATACCAGAGAAAGAACCTAGTTCAGAAACTTACCCAGGAATTCCGCTATGGAAATTCCAATCGTGGGAAGAATATAGGTTCTACTTCTACACCTTATTGTAAGGCTTGCAAGAAGACGCATTCAGGAAGATACTCTACATACTGCAACTTCTGCAAAATACCGGGACACAAGGAAGAAGTTGTAGGAAGAAACCCAGTAATGGAGTATGCTTCAATTGTGGAGAAAAATAACATATTAAGCTGAATTGTCCAAAACTAGCTCTAGCCATGAACAACAAGACTACTAAGAATGCTAGGGCATTCGTTCTGACAGCTGAATTTAGCAAAGATGATTCTGGATGTGATTGCCGGTATGTTTTTAGTTAATGATGTTTTTGCTAAAGTATTATTTGACTCTGGCGCGAACCAAAGTTTTATTAATGCTTCATTTTGCAAAATTCTCAACCAACCATTAACTAAACTCCAACAAGAATGTCTAGTAGAGACAGCAAATGGAGAAACCATTAAGATTTCTGAAATCTTGCAGGGAGCAAGAATAGAAATTTTAAACCATAAGTTTATTGCTAATCTTTACCCAATGAATCTGGCTGGATTTGATATTGTGTTAGGAATGGATTGGTTAGTAGCCAATAAAGCCAGTATTCTATGTGATCAAAAGTTAATCCAAATAAGTTCACCAAAGGGTGAAAAGATCATAATTAAAGGAAATAAACCATCTCGATCCGCAAAATTCATCTCTGTGATGAAAACTGTAAGTTGTGCAAGAAAATGATCACTAGTGTATATGATTTCCATAATCATTAACACTAAAGGAAAAGAATTGAAAGATATTCCCATAGTAGCTCAATTCTCAGATGTTTTTCTAGAAGAATTACCAGGACTACCGCCAGACAGGGAAGTTGAATCCAGAATTGACCTGCTACCAAGGACAGCACCGATTGCCAAGGCACCTTACCGTTTGGCGCCAGCAGAAATGCAAGAACTGAAGAAGTAGTTGGACGAACTTTTGGAAAAAGGATTCGTACAGCCAAGTTCATCACCGTGGGGAGCACCAATTCTGTTTGTTAAGAAGAAGGACGGGTCAATGCGTATGTGCATTGATTACTGAGAGTTGAATAAGGTCACGATTAAAAATCGGTACCCACTACTGAGAATCGATGATCTATTTGATCAACTGCAAGGAGCTCGATTCTTTTCAAAGATCGATTTACGCTCAGGATATCATTTATTAAAGGTACAGGAAGAGGACATTCCTAAGACCGCCTTCCGAACAAGGTATGGCCATTATGAATTTACTGTCATGCCATTTGGTCTAACCAATGCCCCAGCCGCATTTATGGACATGATGAACCGAATATGTAAGCCATATTTGGATAAATTCATAATTGTCTTTATAGATGATATTCTAATTTACTCTAAGAGTGAAGAGGAACATGCAGCGCATCTGCATACACTTTTAAATTTGCTGAGAAAAGAAAAGTTTTATGCTAAATTTTCGAAATATGAATTTTGGTTAGAAGAAGTGCAATTTCTTGGACATTTAGTTAATCATGAAGGGATTCATGTGGATTCCACAAAGATTGAGGCGATTACTAAATGGAAAGTCCCTAAATCACCAACGGAGGTTAGAAGTTTTCTAGGACTAGTCGGTTATTATAGAAGATTTATTCAAGATTTTGCTAGAATAGCCATTCCCTTAACCAAGTTAACCTGTAAGTCTGTTAATTTTGAATGGGGACCAAAACAAGAAGAAGCCTTTAGAATTCTTAAGCAAAGGTTAACCAACGCACCCATACTAACGTTACCAGAAGGAACTGAAGACTTTGAAGTCTATTGTGACGCTTCTAAGTTAGGTTATGGATGTGTGTTGATGCAATGTCAAAAGGTTATAGCCTATGTGTCTAGACAACTTAAGAATCATGAAGAAAACTATTCAACCCATGATTTAGAATTAGGAGCCATAATTTGCACTTAACATTTGGAGACACTATTTATATGGAAATAAATTTGTTGTCTTCACTGATCAGAAGAGTTTAAGATACATTTTTGGGCAAAAATTGTTGAATATGAGGCAAAGACGTTGGATAGAATTTCTTAGTGATTATGATTGCAATATCCAGTATCATGCAGGAAAAGCTAATGTAGTAGCTGATGCTTTAAGTCGAAAGTATCATGAAAAACCAAGGAAAGTACGTTCTCATAAATTAAATCTGCAGATAGATTTAAATGAACAAATTAGAGCCGTACAAGAATCATTAATCAAGGACGACACTGAAAAATTGAAAGGAATGATTAAGGAATTGGAACAAGGAACAGATGGAATTTGGAGATTCCATAAGAAAAGGATGTGGATACCTAAACTAGGAAACCTACCCCACCGAATATTAGACGAAGCCCATAAGTCTAAATATACGATACATCCTGGAAGTGATAAGATGTATCAAGATTTAAGAGAGAATTTTTGGTGGATAGGAATGAAAAAAGATATTGCAGCTTATGTAGCCAGGTGTCTAACATGTTCACAGGTTAAAGCTGAGCATTAGAAACCCTCAGGTTTATTGCAGCCATTGGAAATGCCTGTATGGAAGTGGGAATTGATAAGAATGGACTTTGTTACCAAATTACCCAATACACGAAAAGATAATGATACAATCTGGGTGATTGTAGATAGATTAACCAAGTCTGCTCATTTCCTACCAATGAAGGAAACATTTGGTATGGAACAGTTAGCCAAGTTATATGTTAATGAAATAGTTTCATTACATGGAATTCCTTTATCAATTGTTTCTGATAGAGATAGCCGTTTTACTTCTCATTTTTGGACAAGTTTCCAAAAAGCAATGGGAACTAAGCTAAATCTAAGCACCGCTTATCATCCTCAAACGGACGGACAAAGCGAAAGGACCATTCAGACAATGGAAGATATGCTTAGAGCTTGTGTAATTGATTTCGGAGGAAATTGGGACGATCATCTACCATTAATAGAATTTTCTTACAATAACAGCTACCATACCAGTATCAATGTTGCACAATTCGAAGCACTTTATGGACTAAAGTGCCGAACTCCAGTCTGCTGGGAAGATATTGGAGAAAAGCAATTATCTAGACCAGAAATAGTGCA
Organism: Helianthus tuberosus; assembly: GCA_030545235.1. Lineage (NCBI taxonomy): Eukaryota > Viridiplantae > Streptophyta > Magnoliopsida > Asterales > Asteraceae > Helianthus > Helianthus tuberosus. The sequence goes on along the minus strand of CM060448.1, from coordinate 41,294,868 downwards.
AAAAACAACAGACAAGATTATTCAAGTCAAGGAACGACTAAAAACAGCACGCGATCGACAAAAGAGTTATGCTGATAACAGGCGAAAGCCATTGGAGTTTCAAGTAGGAGACAAGGTGTTGTTAAAAGTTTCTCCTTGGAAAGGAGTGGTAAGATTCATCAAGAGGGGAAAGCTAAGCCCCATGTATGTTGGACCTTTTAAGATTATTAGAAGAATAGGACCAGTAGCTTATCAGCAACAACTGCCAAAGAAAATGGCAGGAATACATGATGTATTTCATGTATGTAATCTCAAAAAGTGCTCAACCGATGAATCATTAGTGGTACCTCTTAAGGATATAGTGGTAAATGAGAAGCTTAAGTTCATAGATAAGCCACTACAGATTGAAGATAGGAAGGTCAAAAATCTTAAACATAAGATATTAGTTCTAGTCAAAGTGAAATGGGATTCCAAGAGAGGACCAGAATACACTTGGTAGCTTGAATCAGAGATGCAGAGGAAATACCCACACCTGTTCCAGTAGACCTCGAGGAAGAGTTCTAAAACAAGGTGGGGAGGATATAACAACCCTCCTAAAATTATTTCCGACACCCCTAAAATATGTAGAACACCCCTATACGTCCTAAAATATACCCCGTATACGAGCTATGGCCCTAAATACCTTAAATTTTGTAAAAACAAAATAAAAACAAAATCCAGTGGTTTCTCATGGGGCGCGAAGCCCTTGAGTAACCTAGTCGCGGGCCGTGACAGCTCAAACACCAGGCCGCACCCTGAGGTGCCATGTGTTGTGACGCGTGTGGAAGCTACGAGTCAACTCAGCAAAGCTAGCACCTAGTCTACAAGTCCTCGCGAGCCGTGAAGGCTTTGCCTTCGGCTTACGCGGGGCGCGACAAGGTGGACGACCAGAACTATAAATAGAGGCCATCGGCTCTCATTTTGAATTCGTTCAACACACAACATTCTCTCTAATTTTCTGATAGTATAAGTAATTCCCGGGCATAATACCCCCTAATTAGCGAAGCTCTGCCTCGTTGTAAGTATTTTAACCCACGGTTACGTATTAGATATGCTGCCCGATTGATCTAGTGCTCCGTAACAGCTGTCGAGGCTCTGCCCGACGTAGTCGTTGGAGTTCTGTCTCGGGGAGGGTATAACTAATGTAAATTGGGTTATTATACTTATAACAACCCTCCTAAATTTCCAACACTCCTAAAACAATTAGAACACCCCTATAAGTCCTAAAATACTTCCCGTATATGAAAAACCGGTCCCGAATACCCTTATTTTTGTAAAAATAAAATAAAAACAAATTTGTAAGCCACTCGCGGGCCACGTAGCCCTCTTCCAATTTCGTCGCGGGCCGCGACAGCTCAAAACCAGGAGTGCACCTGGTGCCGCCACGTGTCGATGACTCAGCAACTCTCCACCGCCCTACTAGTCCTCGCGGGCCGCGTAAGCCCCTGTTGTTTCCTTCGCGGGCCGCGAGAGAATGGCAGATCGGAAGTATAAATAGGGGCCTCGAGCTTCAGTCATTCCTCGTTCATTTTCTTTCTTTTTCTCTCAACTCCTGATAGTAATAATTATACTCAGGTATTATACCCCCTAAATAGTGAAGCTCTGCCTCGTTGTAAGTATTATAACCCCGGTTACGTATTAGATACGCTGCCCGATTAATCTAGTGCCCCGTAACGGTTGTCAAGGTTCTGCCTGACGTAGTCATTGGAGTTCTGTCTCGGGGAGGATATAACTAATGTAAAATGGGTTATTATACTAACGCGTGTGCATTGTTTAATTTATAGATTATAACCAGGAAGTCACCAGGGAAATACCTAAAATAGCAATGTGAGTAATCTCCTTGTTGTAAACTGTTTTACAAAACCTTAAATATTTTACAATGTGATTAAGCTGTGATTGAGTCTTTGTAATCTTCAATTACTGTCGGTATGTTGGGGTTTTGTATACAAAATGTGGAACATGTTACCATTGGACAAAGAGTTAGCCAATGGGTAATATGACCCACCAGTCAGGATTGACAGTACTGAATGAGTAATTGTGTAGATGTAAACATTGTAATCGCTCTCAATACTGTGAAATGATAAAACCTGTTTTGATTATACTGGGATTCACTCACCAGTATTTCTTGCTGATAAAATGTTTTAAACATGTGTTTCAGGTAACTTAGTATGAAGCCCATAAAAGCCAGCTAGGGAGCACTGAAGGCTTAGAAAAGTGGCTATAAAAGTTACCTAATTAAAAAGGAGAAATGTTTTTAATAATTAGGGTTTATCCCTATGAGTATCTTACAAATAAAAATTCGGCTCTTGTCCCACTTGTTATTACAAATATATTATCACAAAAACTTGGGTGTTACCCATGTGTTTATTATTTATAAAATAAGGTGTTTTACTCTGATAAAAATATTTCCTAACCACGGTCCTGATGAAATTTTCCGCTGCCAAATTAATAAACACCGATACCATCAGACTGGCTCGCGGCTCCCACTCCCGGGGTGGGGTCGGGGTTGTGACAGAAGGTGGTATCAGAGCTATGCCACTGGTTTAAGCCCTTTAGGTGTTCTTCCAATACCTAAACCTTTAACCATTTGTGTTAGGAAATTAATATCTTATGTGTTATCCTATGAACAAATTGTGAATTCCCAATGTGTGTTACCCATAATTGTATTTTACAGTTATGATATGCTAATATTATGATATTAACATTTATAACTTAATATTAATATAAGATAACACAATTCGGGTAGGATATTTTAAAAAATATCATAAAATAAATATTAAAAATAATATGTAGTATACCTGAAATAATTCTATGTCATTTAAATTCCCAGAATGTGTAACCCCTATGTGTATTTTACAGTATGTTATATAAAAAAAAGGATATATTTATGATATTGTAATATAGCATGCCCATATATTTATGTGAATACCATTTAAAGTGAATTATAATAATATTATGATCAAAGATATAAAGATCACACCCGTAAGTATGCTATCCTTAAATTATCATAATATAAAATATTATTCGAGGCAAGCAGGATATTTTATGATTTATGATATAATCCAAAAAGTTTTACTCAATTTAAAAATATGTATTTGTCAAGGTTTTAATAAAACATATAATTATGCTAATTTGATTAAAAATATAATGTTTCAGCCTTATTTAGATACGATCATTTTAGTACTTCTTATCGTATTATTAAATATGTAAATTTTTCATCAAAAATTTGATAAGTTATATTCAGAAGTTATGGTCCATATTAATGATAATTAACATGCCACAGAAATTTTTAATACACAAACGCTCTCTAAGAAAAGTTTTAATATATACTGTTATTGTTTATCATCATTATTATCAAATTGTGTTTTAAATTAAAACTAATAATAATAATAACTTTGGAAGAATAAAATATTTTCAATCACAAAATAGAATTTTCGGCTCTTGAATAAAGCTATGTTCAAAGAATTTTATAAAACATAAAAATAATGAACAATAGTTATTATAATTCATAGTTTGACGATTCTAAAATTTAAACACATATACATATACAATGGAAGATATAAAGTATAGAACTGTATCTATGAAATAGGAATACGTACAAATTAGTACTGTGTAATTAAATGATTTTAATACATAATCCCTATATCTTGACAGGAAATAGCTTAAACTTATTTCTTAAATTATGTGTAAGTCAGATATATATATATTTTATATATGATTGGTATCAATCTTATAAATAATATTTCATCTATGCAATAAAGATATGTACAAAAACAGTTGGTACGGTATAACTATGTGATTTAAAATATGTATATATATATATATATATATATATATATATATATATATATCGAGTAGGAATAATTTTTATCATTTGATAAGTTTAATTCATTTCTTAAACTATATTTAAGTCATATGTATATACATTCTGATATGAAAATGATACTTAAGATATTAAGAATCAAATTTAGAAACGCCAAACTTTGTATAATCTATTTTGACTCTCTAAATAAATAGATATAATAAAAATTTTTGAATTTAATCCTAAAGTGTGCTGTAACCAAAATAAATCAACCTGTCATTTAAAGATTTAAATTGTTCTAAAGGAATCCAGCAAATTTATATCTTTATCAAATTTATTCCTTTTGTTAAAAATTCTTTTTTATTCCAAGACATTTTGTTTAATAAATCTAGTAGAAATTTGTTTTGTTAAATAAAGAAATAAGCAAAATTATGGGATAACTAATACAAATTAGTTATGTAATTGGAATTCTATGAATTGGTATTATATGTATGGATTACAGAAGATTTTAAAGCTTTATATTGATATATATATATATATATATATATATATATATATATATATATATATATACAAGACATGATTTTCTTGTTAGTATCTACAATCAAATATCTTCTATAGAAGGACAAGCTTTTATGTAAAGAAGCAAACCTACATGTTTATTCAAAATCCGTTTTACCCAGAAAATACCTTAAGGATATTTGTAATAGCACCACCTCTTAAAGATTAATAGGGAGTCAAGGACGGATTTCATATAAAGCTTTTACCTATATTTTCTAAATACCTATCCAGTCATGAATTCTGAAAATATAACTAAATTAAGGCAATATAGAGAAAAGCCATTACACCAAAGGAAGAAACAACCCATATATACATTTTCCTTATATTTCGATAAAATATATAATGAAAGAAAATGTTAAAATAATATATATATATATATATATATATATATCTGTATCTACCAACATGTAATACGGATGGCTATGACTATAATTGTACTAAACAAAATGTGCCTGCATAATTGCTTAGTTTTGTGATAATTATATCTGAACATGTTTGTAAATCAGATGTCAAAGGAAATAGCATGTGATCAAGAAATTCATACTAAGTAATGAAAATTCTTTGGATAAAAACACTCTAGAAAATATAATAGCTCAAGGAATATCAAATGCCATACCCTCGATCATTGAAGCTATTAAGATTTATGTGCCTATAATAAGAATCCTACTATACACTGTAAACATACCCATCACTTCAAAACTAACCCTAATACCAATGGAAGTTACGATATTCGTATCAAAACTCCATCCTCCAAACCAAAGGAAACCACAACCTATGGTTATTCCTATAAGGAATTCTACTCTAACAAATCCTCCAAGGACAAAGGAATGAAACCAGAAACCACGCAGCCTACCTGCAACAGTAAAAAGCACGCAAGAAAATGCCATTCTAAGAAGACACTCCGTTGTAACTACTGCAAAAAGGCTGGACATACAAAAGAAAAATGTAGAAGGAGAAGGGAAACCAATGTATGTTGTAAATGTGGAGATCCAGGTCATTTCCGTCGCTACTGCCCAAAACTATCTAAGGAACCCGACAACGAGGACAGAAACCCAGATGAAGCTAAGGAAAACGCATAAACACCGGAAACCACAGTAACTTTTAAAATAAACACCCTTACGTTTTGTTTGTACTAAAGTCTTAAGTTGACTTTTGATTCCGATCAAAGTTTTATAAAGATCTTTATTTCTCTATCATAAAGTTAATACACATTTGTCTCATATCTTGACAAATTCATATGCTGCTCGTACATTGCTTGTCATACATGAGAATTCACTTCAAAAGATCATTTATTCATGAGTTTTAATATTTCGTTACATTCGTTCTAATAATCTACATGATTATATAATATTGACTTTTGATAATCAAGCCAACAAAATTCTTGGAAAACTCCTTTTCTTTTCAAAGTTACTTACCAGATTTTCATTGAAATCATTTCTTGTCAATACATATATCCATTGTTGGAATATGTCGAAACCAAGCTCAATTGTTTGAACTTGTTCACGATATACATTCAATTCAAAATCCCATATGATGAATTGAGATAATCATATTCAAGGTAATCTCATTATTTGAATCATAGTAAACTTGTTTAATTTCGATGTATCAATTATTAATACACGACACCTTGCGGTGGCGATTTCTTTGAACTCGGACTCATTTCATTTTCACACCTGAGGTACGAATTTATTGACTCATTATCCTAAACCAGTCTTAATACAATTTTGTATTAAGATAAAGGTACCTAAATTCTTATTCCAACGTACCTCTAACATCTCTTTCATCTTTGAATTTAATCCTGCAATATTCATTTTTCTTTCACTAGGACATCCTATCTTTTGAATACCCAGATTTACTTCATTTGAAACTTTCAGTTAAATTCGAAAGCGGTGAATTCATTTGGTCACCGTAATCATTGAAATCCTTCAGTCATTGCAACACCTTGTGGTGTCTGTATAAATTTGTAGCTTGTGCTAATAATCATATGTATTCCGTTTAACTCCTTATTTAAGTAGTCTTGATACAATTATGTAGTAAGACAATGATACACTAAATTCCATTATATTATTCGGTGTATCTCTGCCTTTTGAAACAATGTCACTGATTTCTGTTGTGATAATTGAAAATCATTTTTCATACTTCTATTTTTAAATTGAGATTATTAATTCAGAATCTTCCTCAATTAACGATCAAAGTAAGTTCTCTTTGGAATTAAATCTTATTGTTTCTAAAAGTCATTCGATACTTATGTCCCGATTAATTTATGAAACTCAGTCACCTTAATAATTGTATCAGTTCATCTCGTTCAATTGACATCAATGGAAACATTTAAGTTTCTCATTTTCTTCTATGACCTTAAAGAGATATCATTAATGATTCGTTTGCATCATCCCTGTCATTTCCTCTGACAATAATAGCCAATAAGCTACGGATCCTATTCTTTTAAGAAATGGCCCAACATGCAAGGTTTGGAACTACCATCTACTTAATGTCTCCAAAGACGCTTTGACACTATTTGATATAACTTCACGGGAATATAGTAACTGGAATCTCGAGGACGAGATTTAAAACAAGGTGGGGAGGATATAACAACCCTCCTAAATTTCCGACACTCCTAAAACAATTAGAACACCCCTATAAGTCCTAAAATACTTCCCGTATACGAAACACCGGTCCCGAATACCCTTATTTTTGTAAAAATAAAATAAAAACAAATCTGTAAGCCACTCGCGGGCCGCGTAGCCCTCTTCCAATTTCGTCGCGGGCCGTGACAGCTCAAAACCAGGAGTGCACCTGGTGCCGCCACGTGTCGATGACTCAGCAACTCTCCACCGCCCTACTAGTCCTCGCGGGCCACGTAAGCCCCTGTTGTTTCCTTCGCGGGCCGTGAGAGAATGGCAGATCAGAAGTTTAAATAGGCGCCTCGGGCTTCAGTCATTCCTCGTTCATTTTCTTTCTTTTTCTCTCAACTCCTGATAGTAATAATTATACTCGGGTATTATACCCCCCTAAATAGTGAAGCTCTGCCTCGTTGTAAGTATTATAACCCCGGTTACATATTAGATACGCTGCCCGATTGATCTAGTGCTCCGTAACGGCTGTCAAGGTTCTGCCTGACGTAGTCGTTGGAGTTCTGTCTCGGGGAGGGTATAACTAATGTAAAATGGGTTATTATACTAACGCGTGTGCATTGTTTAATTTATAGATTATAACCAGGAAGTCACCAGGGAAATACCTAAAATAGCAATGTGAGTAATCTCCTTTTTGTAAACTGTTTTACAAAACCTTAAATATTTTACAATGTGATTAAGCAGTGATTGAGTCTTTGTAATCTTCAATTACTGCCGATATGTTGGGGTTTTGTATACAAAATGTGGAACACGTTACCATTGGAAAGAGTTAGCCAATGGGTAATATGACCCACCAGTCAGGATTGACAGTACTGAATGAGTAATTGTGTAGATGTAAACATTGTAATCGCTCTCAATACTGTGAAATGATAAAACCTGTTTTGATTAAACTGGGATTCACTCACCAGTATTTCTTGCTGATAAAATGTTTTAAACACGTGTTTCAGGTAACTTTGTATGAAGCCCATAAAAGCCAGCTGGGGAGCACTGGAGGCTTAGAAGAGTGGCTATAAAAGTTACCTAATTAAAAAGGAGAAATGTTTTCAATAATTAGGGTTTATCCCTATAAGTATCTTACAAATAAAAAGTCGGGTCTTGTCCCACTTGTTATTACAAATATATTATCAGAAAAACTTGGGTGTTACCCATGTGTTTATTATTTATAAAATAAGGTGTTTTACTCTGATAAAAATATTTCCTAACTACGGTCCTGATGAAATTTTCCACTGCCAAATTAATAAACACCGATACCATCAGACTGGCTCGCGGCTCCCGCTCCCGGGGTGGGGTCGAGGGTTGTGACAATACTAACGCATGTGCATTGTTTAAATTAATAGATTATAACCAGGAAGTCACAAAGGAAAAACCTAAAATAGCAATGTGAGTAATCTCCTTTTTGTGTAAACCTTTTTGCAAACTGTTTTTACAAAACCTCAATTGTTTTACATTATGATTAACAGTTATTGAGTATTTGTAATTCTACAATTATCGTCGGTATGTTGGGGTTTTGTATACAAAATATGTTACTACACTGTGAGTAGTAACATGACCACAAGTCGGGTTGACAGTACCGTGGGTGGTAATTAAAGTAAGAATTAGAAACAAATATAATTGCAAGATCGCCCTCAATACTGTACAATGATAAAACCTGTTTTGATTAAACTGGGATTCACTCACCAGTATTTTCCACTGACAAAATGTTTTTAAACGCGTTTCAGGTAACAAAATGTGAAAGCCAAATAGAAGCCAGCTGGATAGCACTGAAGGCTTGAAAAATGTGGCTATAAAAGTTACCTAAATAAAGAAGATGTTTTGTTTAAATAAAATAGGGTTTATCCCTATAAACAATGTTGTAATATAAACTTGGGTTTTACCCATGTATTTATTATTATAAAAATGTGGTATTTTACTCTGATAAAATATTTCCTAACTACGGTCTTGATGTAAATTCCGCTGCCAAAATGACAAAACCACTGATACCACTGAATCTGAGCTCGCGGCCGCCCGTTCCCAGGAGATAGGGGTCGGGGGTTGCGACACCATCCCAAGATATTCTTTTTACTACCATAAAGTCAGCATCATCCTTGTCTGATCCTTCCAAACCTGCATCACCTTCTTCTCCTTCAAAACCTGCATCACCTTCTGAACCTTCCAAACCTGCATCAACATGTGATCCAGAATTCCCTTCTAATCATGATGGATCATTGACATCTTCAGTATTGTCCATTCCTAAACTGAAGCTAGGACTTAAGGAAACTGGTTGACTAGATTCAATTTTAACCGAATCCTTAGACGGGGCAACTCTTAACTCTTGAGATTATGGGTTGGAGTCTAACAACACCTGTGAAACCCAATGTTCAACGTAAATTTCAATTAACTTAACACCTGATTGGACATGACCTCTAAATTGTTCAAAATCATTATCGATAGGTAGACTTCTTAAACCATCATCCAAAGACAAATTATGATCTTTAAAATGCTAGTAGAAAACCATATCTACATCATAACCAACCTGTTTAACCATCTCTTCCAACACGCCTATTCCAAAATCGTTTGTATCGACAAAATCAATATATGCAATGTCAGCGGGTAGGTAGTTTCGATCAGGAGCTTGAGTAAACTCACCTGCATGGAATATCTTCAACGTAAGCAGTGTCACTTCGTCAGATACAAACAAACACAACAGCGAATTTCAGTTTCATATACAAAGCTTCAGCCTTTGCTATACACTGAACATTACAAGCGATACTTACCATGGTATAATCGGTATGGGTCAAAACGGTTTTCACTTGGACGAACTCTCTAATCTCCAGCGACCACAACATTAATCCAATTGTAATTGAAGCTTTAATCGACCTTCGTTTAGTGTTCATACCACTAGTTATTGTAATTTAGTATACTACAGGGTCGCAATATACAAAATAAATGATTTGAGGGGTTTTTTATGAAGGAGATGCAACATTACGATTATACCCCTCATTTGGATGGTCAAACCTTTTCTCACAAACACTTAACTAACATCTGGTGGCAGGGCGAGATGAAATACCCACCTCATAGTTTCATCTGGCAATATGGACCAAACCAAAAGGTGACAAATTGCACTTTACTTTAAAAGAAAATTAAATGGGAACACATGTCATTCATTAGATTTATCTAATTCCTGATTTTGAGGCATATCTTTTCTACTTAATTATGAATACTTATTTTTTTAATTAAAGAAAGTTTGTTATATCATTAACCAAATGAATTTAATATGAAATTAGTTATTAATTGTTAAATAAAGTATTTTTTACTTGAAAGTTTCACCAAGTTCAAAATTATGTTAGTTAAAATATTAAAAAATGAAGAACAACGATAAAGATGTTTTTAGTGATTTCCAAACAAATTTAAATATATAATGTGGTTGGATGAACAGAATGGCTAAAATACATGTTAAATAATAAAAAAATAGATGATATTAAAAAATTAAAGTTAATACCCAGTTGAAAGAAATGATGTTTTAAAAAGTAACTTGACAAGAGTTATAACTTTCACGTCAATGTTAATTTTTAAATATATATCTTGACAACTATATATATTAACATATTACATTATATTTTATTTTATTATTATAGAGTTATAACTTTCACGTCAATGTTAATTTTTAAATATATATCTTGACAACTATATATATTAACAAATTACATTATATTTTATTTTATTATTATAATACACTATTTTATTCGATTGTACGATATGCTTTTTTAAAACATAATTTTTATTACTATTTATATAACATTACATTTATTAACCCGTGTAATACATAAGATTGTAACATAGTAAATGTTTACATATACAAAGGAAATGAGAATACTTCTATCATTTTACATGTCGCATGGACCAAAATTATAACAATACATTTACCATAAGGACGAAACTGAAAATTAAAACTAATATTTACTGTTGAAGTTCTTTGAGACATATCACATTTATGGTTTGTAATTACTCGTTTATCTTTATATGTGTGTAACAAGTTATATGTGGTTGGATTTTCTAAGATTCCATGGGATATTATTTAATTAGTCTTCTTACCAACTTCATTTATATTTAGTAATCAAAGGATAATACTGCTCATCATTTCTGATGTCATTTATGAGCTAAATTTATTAGAAAGGCTTTAATAATAACAAGTGTCAATCAATATAGCTGTAAACGTTTCAATGGGTGAAGAACTTGTAAAAAAATGTAGTGTGAATTTGTTTCTAGTAGGATGGGAATCCCTAACCCTGACTTTCAATGTTTTTAAAATCGGTTTTTAAATCATACCAGGTTTTGCTTAGAAATGATTCAACCGGTTGAACCGTATTATACCGGACAGTTCAATTGGATTGACTATTTTACCCTATAAATCTATAAAATACAATTCAACTCAAAAAATAATCTAAAACTTCATCATTCCATAATAAAAAAAATATCTCAAACGTTAATCCATAATAAAAAAAAAAAATAAACCAACAATTTACCTGCGATACAACTTCTTTGCCGTTCACTCAGTTTACCGGTATGATTCGTGCCGACCAAGCTTCCAACATCCGGTTTAACCGATTCAACCGGCCGATATAAACCGCTCTTTAAAACATTACTGACTTTAGCTTCTTGAATTATCAAATATGAATATGAAAGATCGCTATTTTAGCGAACCCAACTTCAAGAAGGGTACACGAAAACAAAGTGAACGAGTAGCAGGGTTGCAACAAGTAAAAATGATGAAACGGTTTTTGGTTTTGGCATTGAGGATCGATCATGAATACAAGATACGCATCGTTTAATCCAAGATAAGCTCCAATTGCATTTTTTATTAGAAATACAATAAAAAAAAAAAGCCAATCATTTTTTATTAAGCATCCTTGGAAAAAAAATCATGTCTAGTATACAAAATAGGACACGTATTTCTGTAACCTGTACATAATTCATAGATTTACAAATGTTAATGGATATTTTTATTCATATATGTTCAATATACTAAGCAAAACATTATAAGTTATGAAAATAAAGTATATTTAGACACACAAGTTTTTATCTTTTTAGCTTTTGAAACACAAACTTATTTCTCATATTACTTCAAGTTTCCATATCATGAGAAAATCATTGGAATGTAATTCCCTTTTTTTATTGAGTAAATTACGATTTTGGCCCCTGTGGTTATATCACTTTTACCCTTTTAGCCCAAAAGGAATCTTTTAATATCTGAACCCCTAAAGTCTTTTTTTCTAACTCTTTTGGCCCCTAACACTAACCTTATCCATTTACTTTTAGGGGTCAAAACAGTTAAAAAAAAACGCTGAGGGCTCAGATGTTAAAAGATTTTTTAGGTTAAAAGGGAAAAAGTGATATAACACAGGGGTCAAAATCCAAATTTACTCTTTTATTTATACATGAAATTTTGTGGAGCATCTACGTTATACAAGTATTTACTTTATTTTCACGTATGTGCTTTGTGTTCCTAAAGATTGGGTAATGTTTGTTTAAACTTTAAAGACATTTATAATGTTACATGAACATAAAATGAATAGATAAAAGTTGTATTTTATCGCTATATAGTATAGTTTAGCCTCACATGCTTAGCTAGTGACGTAGAGTACCTTCCGCATACATCTTTCTCGAAAATATCTAATATTTCTATAAACTAAATTAACTTCGTCTATGAGGAGTATTTATTGGTCAAAGATAAATTTAATATTTTAATCCTCATCATGACATGTACCCATATAATTTACTCATAGTTACAAAGTCATAATAATCAACATTTTCGAAGAAATTTCAGGAGTAGACTTTATGATATATGACATCATTACTCAAACACACCCAATTCTTTATAATAATCAGAAATGATTTGAAAATCTGTGCATATATCTATCTATATATATGACTATATATACATATATGTATGTATGTATTAACTCTCACTAATAGCAAACATAGGCAAAAACCAAGAAAGAAGTGCATGAAGATTCGTCGAGTTCCAAAACTTTTATCTTTCATAAGTAGCATAGTCTCGTTCTTTTCTTCGTCGCGTCGCCATCAAAAACTTCTTGTTCATCATATTGTTATCAAACCCGCAAGTGAGATAAACCATATCTATGTTTTGCTAGTGTTTTTGGCACTAATTAGTTGGTGCATTGTAACCATATTCTCGAGTGGTTCTTCGAAGCAATCACATGATAGTGAAGAATCTCAATGTCACTCCGACCCTTCTCTCTCTGTATTAGAGTTGTACCCGTTATCTCACAAAGTTGATGAAGAAATGTTAGATGAGACTTATTGTCTCACTAATGTAGCCGAAAATGATTGGGGGTTCATCCCTTGGTTACATAAAGTTGATGAAGAAAAGTTAGATGAGACTTATTGTCTCACTAATGTAGCCGAAAATGATTGGGGGTTCATCCCTTGGTTACATAAAGTTGATGAAAGAATATTAGATGAGACTTATAGTCTCACTAATATTATGGCTGTTGATGACCAGGAGTTCATCCCTCGATTACACAAAGTTGATGAAGAAACATTAGATGAGACTTATAGACTCACTAATATTGTGGCTGATGATGACCGGGTGTTAATCCCTCGATCACACAAAATTCATGAAGAAATATTAGATGAGACTTATAGTCTCACTAATGTTGTAACTGAAGATGAAAAGGAGTTCATTCCTCGATTAGTTCATCTAGAACTAACCGAAGGTGCCACTGGGAACCATGAAGATTACAACAAAGTCGCCCCTCATGTTATTCATGTGAAACTAATCGAGGGTGCTATTGCTAGCAATAACGAGATTGAAGAGTTTAATGGGTATGCTGAGGATAGCGACTATGAAGGTGATGATGATGCTAACGATAGTGATAGCGATGATCTTACCATTAGAATAGAAGAATTTATAGCCAAGAATATTAGGAAATGGAGGGAGGAAATGCTCAATGACAAGTTTAATTATTACCTGGAATGCTAGCATAATATGTTTAGTTTTTTAAGGTAGAAATAAACTGGGTTAGATTTTTGTATATATGATAAGCTTTCTCGTTGGTTCCACTTGTATTTTAAGAATTTAAGGGGATTATCATCTATGTAACATGTCATTTTAAATTATCATCATTCATGATGTTTGTGAACTGTGATGTGAGATGGAATTGGTGACATCAATTATGATATATATATATATATATATATATATATATATATATATATATATATAGGGAGGAGCTCATGCGAGAACCACCTTTATTGTGAAAACCTAAAAAAAACCTAACCCCCACCCCCCTCCCCCCCCCCCCCAAAAAAAAAACCTAACCCCCCCCCCCCCCCCCCCCACACCCCAAGCTAAAATGCTAAAAACTAAACCCCCAAAAAACCTAAAAAAATCTATAAAAAATCTAAAAAAATAAAAAAAAATCTAAAACTTTTTTTTTTGAATTTTTTATGTTAAAATCGCTACTTTTCGAAGCAAAAAAAAAAAAATTTTAAATTTTTATTTTTTTTTTTGGCTTCGAAAAGTAGCGATTTTTTTATAAAAAATTCAAAAAAAAAATTTTTGTGTGATTTTTAGCTATTTTTAGGCATTTTTGGTTGTGTTCACATTGGTTCTCGCGATTCTCGCAATAAGAGGTGGTTCTCGCATAATCTTCTCCCTATATATATATATAGGGTAAGGTTCATGCGAGAACCACCTTTATTGGGAGAACCGCGAAAACCAATATGAACACAAACTAAAATAGCTAAAAAACCTAAAAAAACCTAACCCCCCCCCCCCCCAAAAAAAAAAAAAAAAAAAACTAAACCCCCCTCCCCCACCCCAAGCTAAAATGCTAAAAACTAAACCCCCAAAAAACCTAAAAAATAAAAATAAAAATCTAAAAAATTTTGATTTTTTTAGAAAAAATATTAAAAAAAAATTTGTGTGTTTTTTAGCTATTTTTAGGTATTTTTGGTTGTGTTCACATTGGTTCTCGCGGTTTTCGCAATAAAGGGTGGTTCCTAACG
The DNA here is from genome assembly GCA_030545235.1 of Helianthus tuberosus. Taxonomy (NCBI): domain Eukaryota; kingdom Viridiplantae; phylum Streptophyta; class Magnoliopsida; order Asterales; family Asteraceae; genus Helianthus; species Helianthus tuberosus. Next base: position 41,279,847 of record CM060448.1, on the reverse strand, counting down.
AATCTTTGTCCTATATATATATAAAGATAATAAACTCTTACAGCATGATGCAATTTTTTAAAACATATTGTTAACTTTTAAATCAATTACCTTCAAGATTTTAAAACGGTTATAATTATTTCATATACTAATATCTATTTTTTTAGAATTACACTATAAAAACGAACAATTTACTCACTTTAATTTTAATTTGAGTATAATATTACTATAGTTTTTTATTTAAAAACGGAATATTGGATTTTAATAATCTCAACTATTCGCCGTTAGCCGCCAACACTCCTAACCTCAAAAATAACCACTGGCAGTCTCAACTATTGACATATTGGCTAACAATTGACCCAGACTAACAGAACTCTAACACCGTTAGTGTTCGGTCTCCGGAAAACCGTTTTTGTCCATAAAAAGGTTTCTAAAGGTCCGGCCTAAGGATACAAAAAGGTTTGGGACGAAAATGTTGAGTTTTCCTGCCAAAAACTTGAGTTTTCCAGCGAAAAAGAAGTTTTCCGAATAAAAAAGAGTTTTCCGGCGACTTTAATAATTAAGGCTTTTACTATAAAAAGGTTCTCAAAGGTCCATAATAAGGTTACAAAGAGGTTCGTGACCAAAATGTTGAGTTTTCCTGCCAAAAAAACGTTTTTCCGGCGACCGGAGACTAACGGCGTTAGAGTTCTATTAGTCAGAGTCCATTGGAGGCCAATATGTTAACAGTTAGGATTGACAGTGGTTATTTTTAAATTTGGAACTGTTGATGTCCAACGTCGAATAGTTTGGATTATTAAAATCCAATATTCCTTTAAAAAATAACATATTATGTGAATCAATGGCGTACCCAGGAATTTTTCCATGGGGGTGCGGAACATTTTTAAAAATTTTAGGCCCCAAGGTATATAAGTAAAAAATCGGTTCGTATCGGGTCGGGTAGGGTCATGTAAAACAAAAGAACATAGAACTAAATTTATATAATCATCAAAAATATGTCAAACCTTGTTACAAACATAATTAAAATGTCACCCTACGGGTTTTCATTTTTTGAAATCTATCCAAAACATGGCTCTATAACATATTATATAATATATCAACTATTCAAGCCCTAGAAATCATAATGTAAATAACCCCAAAAATCATCTAAACAACATATACACCATAAAAAGAAAAAGCCAAACATTCTTCACTAACAAATATATCCCACCAGATCTACTGTGTGATGTATGCGGCTATAAAAAAGGCAAAATATCATCACTAACAAAATATAACCCACCATATATAACATAATGAAAAACAAAACGAAGCACATGTGTACTGTCATGGTTAGTATGCGGCTAATATCAACCAAAAAATAACCAAAATTCATCAAAAATAACAAAGAAATTTACCTGTGTTCGATCGGCGGTGGTATGGTGGCTTTTCGGTGGTATGCGGCTACTGAATGTTCACTGTTGTCGCTGATGTTCTGATCGTTGGTGTGCAGGGAGGATAGAGCGGGAGAGAATATGTAAGGGTTTTGGGCTTGTTTATTTTATTTTAGTTTGAAATATTGTTGATTTGTTGGGTTTGTTTATTGGGCTAAGACTTAGTAGTGAGCTAGTTAAAGGTATTGGGTATTTGAGTTTAGTTATTTAGGTATTAAAAGTTATATAATTTAGGTAGTATTTAAAAAAAATAAGAGTTTACTAAAATAAATTTAAAATATAAATTGATAACACTTTTTACCTAAGGGGTGCAGACGAAAAATTCCAAGAGGTGCGGACGGAAAATTCCAAGGGGTGCGGACGAAAAATTCCAAGGGGTGCGGAGGGGATTTTCGACAGAACTTAGCGCTAAATTTTTTTTCCCGGGGGTGCGCCCGCCCACCTTGGCTTTGTCTTAAGTCCGCCCCTGAATCATCATCATTAAACACTCACAATCACAATCAAAACGAGTCAATCGACTACCGAACAACGATTGCATCAATTAACAACACTCAACTCACCCAATACTACTGAGACAACTTATCAGCAACACCATCACTTCTATCAACCACATGACCACCACTATTATGCTGCCCTAAACTCAACAACTTCACCGCACAAATCTGATCACTATCCGAATAATCACCTCTGGAGTCCGAATTGGGCACGCTCAATGCTAGGGCTAGCTGGACCTGATACTCCTCTTCGGGCGAATAATAATCCTGCGGTTGACGAGTCGTAACACTGACAGTAGGAGACGCCGGCGGAGAATTTTTTTTGATGAATTTGAACATGGAACTGAGAAAGAAGATGCATATGATAAGAGAGATTTGAAACCCTGACCTAATTGAGGAAGAAGATGAAGAAAGGGGTTATAAAGGGGCGATTAGTAAAGTAAAAACATGAAATGACAATTATACCATTGCTAACTGTGTAATTTAACTTAGTTTGGTGTAAAAGACATAAAGTGATACAAAACATGTGTTTTTTGGACATAAACTGAAACTAAAACTTTTAAAGGGCACATTTCAAAATTCAGTACAAACATAAAAGACAAAAAGTGAAATTTACTCTATTTTTAATAAACACTATTCTTTATAATTTTATTGGACTTTGAAATTTTTAGTTGAAATTCTTAGTTTGTTGCTGGCCAGGCCGCGCTGAAGGCGGAATTAAGCAAGGTCGCTGTTATGGCTCATTTTCTAAGCATACATATCTTGAACTATATCCTGCTTTTAATTGTTTATCTGTGATCAGGATACTGGACGGGGATATTGCTAACATCCTGGGTGATATCCTGAGGTATATCGAATTAATCACGTGCAGGTTAAAGACTGGGACTTGCCAACGGTCAAATGGACTTCATCTCCTCAAGACTCGGGCGTATTTGTTAAAGGAGAGACGTTGAACCCGAAAGACCAGGTCTACAACGTTCGACTAAGGAATATTCGTTGGATCCCGGTTATGTAGGATAGTTAGTTACGTTTGTTTTACTATAAATAGATGGGGGCGGATCAGATTAAGGCACTCAACTTACACATTTTCAAACACTTTCTCTCTAGCTCATCGCAAACACTGCACACAACACTTGTATTCGAATTACATTGTAACACATAGTCGATCCGCACCACATCCTGCACTGTATCCTGATATTTGAAGCAATAGAAGAACAAGGCAGCTGCGATTGTCAGCTCCCGAGGTTTTATGCCGGCGATCTAGATTGATCAAGGGCTTTCCTCGTACATCACGTGTCAACCTTTACTTTTTTGCTCATTGTTTGATCATAGATACAGCTCTATATCCTGAGCCGTATCCTGAAATTGTTTTCATATCTAATTTGGTTAACACATTTTTCACACATAACTCTAGCACACTACCTCACTTAACTAATTTGATCACTTAATTGCTTAGGTAATTTTTGACCAAAACAATTTGGCGCCCACCGTGGGGCAAGTGGTGCTACCTTTACTAAAAATCTTTGTGAAATCGTTAATCGGTTTTCTATTTTCAAAACTTTTTGCCACATTGTTTACAATGGCCTCAAGATCAAACATGAGCTCTTCCACTATATCTGCTACAACTTCTGCTACTGCCGGTTTGGTGCTTCCACCACCTCCTCCAAGGATGCCATTTTCTTCACAACCTCAAGATGTTATCCCTACTCGGAGTGTTCAGGGATCTGCTCCCGTTTTAGCCTCTAATGATGAAATTCTGACTTTATTTGGAAGTGTGTAGGAACAAATGAGGCAGCAACAGGAGACTAACCAAATGCTGTTAAGAGAAATACAACTCTTAAAAGCTAGCTCGAGCAGACCTGCTGAAGAAACTGTCACTCCTATACAGCCCAGGGCTTTGAACTTCAGTTCCGCAGTTTACACTGAGGATAACAGGGGGAATATCGTCCCAAGCCATTCTCAGAATCATACCCCTGAGATACCCTCTTCGGTCAGGATGTCGACTGTGAGGAGTTCAGGATATGCTTCAGGATATGGCCAAAATCCTCAGACCGGTAATGTGTCAAATAATAATATTCTTGCTACTAACAACAATGGCTCTTTGCAGGATGCAAGTATGACGTCAACATTTACCCGGGAGCTCCAAAAATTGAAGGACATGATATCCAGTGTACCTGGAGTGGTCCAGCCAATTCCGGAAGTATCCCAAGACAGCCACAGGATATCCCGCTTTGCGTATCCTATCTGTGATGCTGAAATCCCAAAAAGATTCCAGACTCTCAACATGAAACTGTATGACGGGACTACGGATCCTGAGGAACATATCGCCCAGTATAGGGAAAGGATGGAAATCAATCCAATCCCTCCAGATCTCAAGGAAGCATGCTTATGCAAGGGATTCGGTTCTACCCTGACAGGATCAGCCTTGAAATGGCTGTTAAACGTCCCTCCTCACTCAATTACTTCGTTTGCTCATTTGGTTAATTTATTCAATAGTCAATTTTCTTGTAGTCGGAGTTTTGAGAAACTAACCAGTGATCTTTACAGGATAACTCAAGGGCCTCAGGAATCCTTGAGGGATTATGTGAACAAATTCAGTCGAGAATCCTTGGATATCCCGCATCTTGATGTTGCAACAGCTGTGCAAGCTTTTAAGATGGGGTTACAAAAGGATTCTCAGTTTTATCAGGATCTTGTAATGAATCCCTGCAGGAATCTCGACGAAGCTCGTAACAGGGCTTTGAGATATATCCGTTTGGAAGATGACAAGAAGATGCAGGAGAGGATGAATTCTACCTCAACCTATGAATCAACTAACAGGAAATCAGAATCCTCATATAAGCCATATCGCTCCAAGCCATATGGCAGAAATGATAACAAGAAAGTGAATGCTGTTGAAGACAAGGATCCTGAAGAATATCCTGACTTATCTGAATACTGCTTTTCTGTTAATATACCTGAGTTAATGTATGCTATGCAGGGTTTAGGGGACAAAGCTAGGTGGCCTCGAAAGAACCAGCAGAAAGCTGATTGGAAGGATAAATCTAAATGGTGTGCCTTCCATGAAGACTTTGGACATATGACCGAGGATTGCATTGATTTAAGGAAGGAGATAAAGTTACCAGTATATGTTGAAGGGGTCAACTCGATACAACGTTTCTGTGTAATGGACTCCCTATCCTGCTATAACATCATACTAGGCAGATCGTTGATCCATGATATGAAGGCTGTGCCTTCGACTTATCACCAATGCATCAAGATTCCAACCCCTTGGGGGGTCGTCAAAGTCGATAGTGATCAGCAGGAGGCGAAGGAATGCTACACATCCTCAATGAAATCCTCAACTAAGTCTAGTACAGCATAGCAATTAAAGATGCGGGCCCAGGATATCGTGGAGGATTCGGAGCAGGATGTGAAGAAAATTATCCTGGATCAGGATAATCCTGATATCTCGGTGCTCGTAGGAACCAATATCCCTCAGGATATTGAAGAGCAGTTAACTAACTTTTTGAAATGCAGGATGTCAACATTTGCATGGAAGCATGAGGATATGACAGGCATATCCAAAGACATTATCACTCACAAGCTTGGAATTGACAAATCATTCAAGCCTGTTCAGCAAAAAAGAAGAAAATTTGCTCCTGAGCGGAATGCAAGAGGAAGTTGAAAGATTGTTGAAGTCCAGGATGATCAGAGAAGTCAAGTTTCCAAGATGGCTAGCAAACGTAGTTGTGGTATAGAAGAAAAACGGGAAATGGAGAGTCTGTGTAGACTACACGGGCTTGAACAAGGCTTGTCCTAAAGACCCATTTCCTCTCCCTCATATCGATGCAATGGTAGATGCTACTGCTGGACATGAAATGTTAACATTCATGGACGCATCCTCAGGATTTCAGCAGATTCAAATGGAGCCTTCGGACCATGAGGATACTGCTTTCATGACACCAACAGGTATATATTGCTATACTGCCATGCCTTTCGGTTTGAAAAATGCAGGTGCAACATACCAGAGATTAGTGAACATGATGTTCAAAGATAAGCTGGGGGACACCATGGAGGTATATATTGACGATATGGTGGTGAAATCTAAAAAGGCTGAGGATCACCTCCAGGATATCAAGGGAGCATTTGATATCCTGGATCAGTATAACATGAAGCTGAATCCTGCTAAGTGCCATTTCGGAGTGGGGGCAGGAAAGTTTCTTGGATATATGGTGACGAAAAGGGGGATAGAGGCAAGCCCGGAGCAGATTAAAGCTATACTGGATATAAAATCACCCTCGAACATGAAGGATGTTCAACGGTTAACAGGACGAGTAGCAGCATTGAACAGATTTATTTAGAGATCCTCGGAAAAATGCAAGGAATTCTATGATATCCTCAAGAAGAATAAGAAGTTCGAATGGGGAGCAAAGCATGAAGCAGCCTTGCAGGATTTGAAGCGATATCTCTCAACTGCACCTCTATTGATGAAGCCAGAGAATGATGAACCACTATCCCTATACCTCGTTGTATCAGGGAATGCTGTAAGTGCTGTTCTTATAAAAGACCATGAAGGTCAGCAATATCCTGTTTATTATGTTAGTAAAAGTTTGTTAGATGCTGAAACTAGGTATTCTCATTTAGAAAAGTTGATATTAGCTCTAGTCATGGCATCGACAAAGCTTAGACATTATTTTGAGACACATAGGATCCATGTTAAAACGAATTATCCTGTAAAAAATGTGCTTAGGAAACCAGAGATGTCAGGCAGGATGGCCAAGTGGTCAGTAAAGTTAAGTGCTTATGATTTAGTATATGAACCTAGAAAAGCCATAAAGTCTCAGGCTTTAGCTGACTTTGTGGCTGATTTCAGTAGTGACATTCAGGACGAGGTAAACTTAGAAGTTCGACAGTTAGGAGAATCTTCAGGATCCTGGACGTTATATACTGATGGTGCATCCAATATAAGAGGTGTAGGTTTAGGTATACTACTAAAATCGCCACTGGGGGACATATTACCCCAGGTTATTAGGTGTGAATTTCCTGCTACTAATAATGAGGCAGAATATGAAGCTTTAATTGCAGGATTAGAATTGGCTAAGAATATGAGTATCAAGAATTTGCAAGTATATGTTGACTCCTTGTTAATTACTAACCATTTTAATGGATCCTATGCAGTTAAGGGTGAGAAATTAATCAAATACCTCGATGTTCTCAAAAAATTAGCCGGATATTTCGATGTTTTTACACTTGAATAGGTACCAAGGGAGGATAATGCTGAAGCAGATGCCTTAGCAAATCTGGGATCATCGATCAGGATACCAGAAGGAACCTAAACACCAATATTACATGTCTTATATCCTGCAACGAATCCTCGGGATAAAGAAGTAGCGGGTATTCAGGATCCTGGAGCAGAGCATCCTGAAGAGGATCCTAAATCCTGGACGGCTCCAATCATGAGATATCTCAAAGAAGGACACATCCCCGGAAATGAAAATCCTAAGGCATTTAGGATGAAGGTATCACGATTCACTATTATAAATAATGTTTTATACAAGAAATCTCTTGCAGGACCGTATTTGAGGTGCTTGGAGGATCATGAAGCCAAAGAAGTACTTTAGGATATACATGAAGGGGATTGTGGTAACCATACTGGGGGCAGGTCCTTATTCTCAAAAGTATTAAGGACAGGATATTATTGGCCAACAATGAGAAAAGATGCCGCAGAATATGCTCGAAGATGTGACGCATGTCAAAGACATAGTAACATACTGCATCAGCCTGTTGAACCATTATATCCTATTGTTTCCCCTTGGCCATTTATGAAGTGGGGTATGGATATAGTGGGAAAGCTTCCAAAGGCTCCAGGAGGGAAGGTTTTTATGTTGGCAATGACAGATTATTTCTCCAAATGGGTTGAAGCCGAGGCATTTGTCCAAGTCAGGGATCAAGAAGTAGTATCCTTTATAAAGAGAAATATCCTGACCAGATTCGGAGTACCAGCCGAGATAATCTGTGACAATGGTTCTCAGTTTATAAGCAAGAGAACTACTGACTTTTGCAATAGTTGGGGAATCAAAATGATAACATCTACTCCGGTACATCCTCAAGCAAATGGACAAGCAGAATCCTCAAACAAGATAATTGTCAATAACTTAAAGAAGAGACTTGGAGCCAAAAAAGGAAGATGGGCAGAAGAATTACCCTTTGTTTTGTGGGCTGATAGAACAGCGGTAAAGAATGCAACAGGCCAAACCCCATTTTCCTTGGTATTTGGAGCAGAAGCAATGATTCCAACGGAAATGGCAATACCTACTGCAAGATCTACCCTACGGGATCCTGAACAGAATCCTGAAGCCTTATGTCAGGATTTGGATACTATAGATGAAAAAAGGGATGCAGCAAGGCTAAGGATGGCAGCATATCAACAAAGAATATCCAGAGCATATAACAAGAATATAAGGACTAGGAGATTTCGAGTTGGTGATTGGGTGCTAAGAAAGGCTTTTCAAAATACCACTAATCCTGCCGATGGAAAGCTAGCTCCAAAATGGGAAGGACCATATTAAGTTGAGTCAGAAGCAGGGAAAGGAGCATATAGACTCAAGAATATGGAAGGGGATATGCTACCGAGATCTTGGAATGCTATACACCTTAAGCTTTATTTCAAGTGAGTTCAGAATTTAATTTCTAACTCAGGATGGTATGAATTCTATCTTTTTTAAATATGTTTGGTTTAATTTATTCTTTGAAACCCAATACTAACTTAAGCATCAGAGGGGTGTTAGCCCACCTTAGTTTAAGGATGTTTTGCAGTATATGCTTCGGGATATAGCTCCAGGATACTCACTCAGGATACTTCAGAAGATTAGAGGATTGGCCCCCTCTCTCACATACAAGGGATCCTGATCCCTTCACAGGTTTAAAGGTATTCACCTTTCTTCCGAATTGGGTTTAAACACTCCGCCTGGAGCGCAAGTTATTCAGGGATAGTTCAAGGTGGCGGGACCAGTCCATGTAAAAGTGGCTGACAATTTCGTTACTGTTGGCTATATCCTGAATCCTAAAGGTATATGAGGATTGATCACCCTCTCTCACGAAAGGGTATTTTCATGCTCTCTAAGGTTTAAAGGTTTTCACCTTTCTAAGTCTTGGAGTTTATACACTCCCGCCTGTAGTGCACGAAAATTTGGGATTTTCCCCAGGATACAAAGAATTCACCCCCAATACATTTTTTGGGTTTTACCCTGTAACATGAAGAATTGTCTACACAATGGGAACTGATATCCAAAGGATTTCTAAGTATTTGAAGACATTGTACACAGGGGACATTCCTACCAAGGCAATGATGTAAAGCTCAAAGGATAAGGGTCGGAACTAATGCACTAAGTGTCTCAGACAGGGGACATCTTCATTGGAAAAGTTGCAAAGGGATTGAGGTTTGATAATAGGGTTATACCCTATTCCTGGTATGATCTTTCCTTTGTAAACATCGTTTAAGTTTTTGATAATACTATGTTTGGTAAAAGGTTAAATATCCTGATATATTCTCAAAATATATTTTCAAAATACTTTTCAGGATATTTGATTAAGATATTTGAAACTAATACTAGTTTGAAACTTTGATCATTTAGGTATTATCAAAACAGGTTTTGGAAAAGTGGACTGTTTTTCACTCTTTAAAAAGCTTTCTACAAAGTTGAAGGAATGTTTAGAAGTTCTATCTAATAAAAAGTTTTTATAATATATCGCTGAGCATATTGATCAGGATATTTTTATAAGATGACAATACAAAATTTTTACAAAGCTAAGAATTACATTAAGTAATGCAAGGCAATAACAAATAAGTCAAGAGATAGTTATGTTATTAACAAGTCAAAAGTTGTGCTTTTGGTTTCACCTTAAACCAAGGCCCATCCGCCAAAAGCACGATTAGTTTTTACCATACCTACGTAACGGTTGAAGGTTTTATCTCAAAACAAAACCTGTCCACCTTCAACCGCTACGAAGTTCAAAACAGATTATACTAACCGATGACCAAGGGCTTCATCCTAAAACCTAGGACCCATCCACCTTTGGTCATCATATTGTTCTAATGCAGGAAATATAAATTGTTCGAAGACAGGAAAAGTAAATTGTTTACACAACCACAACCATGAAATTTAAAAAAAGTGGGCTCCGGCCTTGGCACGTATATCCATCATCGCCCACTTCGCCGCCTAAGAAGCGGCACCATCTTGATCAGCAACCTCTTTCCCAGCATTCGCACCAGCATCAGCCTCAGGATTCTTCTCGGCATCATCGCTAGCATTGGCCACTTCCTCTGCCGCCTTAGAAGACTCTTCACCAGCATGCTTTGCAGGATGAGCAACGGGATGACCTCCGAGATCCTGTAGTTTACCTTCCCAAGCCTTTACGTTCCAGGAGGGGCATTCGAAGCCCAAATCCCTAGCCTCATAAGCCATTCTTATCCTGGCTTGAAGAAGAGAGATGACCACGAATGCTTTGAGACTATCCCGATATGAGCTCATATCCTGCTGGTATTGGAGAAGGGCGGCATCTAGATTGGCTTGGGCATCCTCTTTGGCCTTGTGGAGGGCAGCTTGATGTTCCCGGGTCATTGCCTTGTATTTGTCCTCATAATGCTGGGACTTGGCAGCTGCAATTGTTCCTTGATCAGCTATGGTGGCTTCAGCTTTTTCGAGCTTGATCTGCAGCATCTTATTAAGCCCACAGGCGTCTTCATACAAATGCATGAGACGTTCCAAGCCCTGCAGTTAAAGATACAGATATCGGCGTAAAATGAACGGGATAATGATTAACATGCATGTTCAGGATATTGGAAAGGAATTTTTACCTGCTTGAGGAATGAAGTAGCTTCACTAAACCCATGATTCTCGAGAGAGAATGTTTCCGAGGCGGTTGGAGAATCCATTTCTTTCCTCTTCCGGGAACTAGAGGCCCGGGTCCTGGATGCTGGAGGGGCTTTAGAAGCGGTAGTAGTCTTTGAAGTGATGGGCTTCGGTGTGGCAGATGGCTTCGGCTTAAGCTCTTGTTCGGCAGGCACAAGGCTGGAGTAACTATCCAACTCGTCAAGTTGGAAGCCTTCGAGGTTAATAACTGGCACTACAGAAGGGAAGATGTTTTAAGCTTATTATACTTCTAAAAATAATAATCAGTTTAATATAAAGATAATTCCTGAAAATATGCTTACCAGACATGTTGGAGCTTGATCTTTGGCTTGAGCTTGTGAGTAGCAGGTTAAAGGTTCTTTCACCCTCTGGAAGCTTGTAGATCTCTTTTATTCTCCCTTCCGATTCAGCACTAGGAAGAGCTAGTTCTTTAAAGTTTGCTGCAAGAAAAGAAATAAACTTATCAGGATGTTGGTTCAGGATGGAGGTTCGGGATATGATTGGGGATATTCTTAAAACCCTAAGTCCTACCAGAAGTCAACCATCTTTTAGGGAGGTCAAAACCCATATCAATGGAGTCTCTTTTCACAAAAAAGAATTTTCTTGTCCACTTATCCTCGGTCTTGGTAGCCTTGAGGATGAGAGGATCTTTGGAAATAGAGAATAGAAGGAATCGGCTGGAACCATGAGATCTTAAACGATAAGCCTTTGGCAAATCTTCGATGCACAGGTCAGGCATATGGCGAGCCTTAATTCCTTCCAAGGTGACTAATATGCGCCAAACCATGGGCATGATTTGGGCAAAGCTCAGGCCAGTAAGTTCGAAGAAACGGGAAATAAAAGGTGAAAACGGGTATTGAAGTCCTATGGAGAAAGGATAGGCAAAAAAGCAGACCCATTCGTCGGAACAAAAGTCCGATCGGACCTCTCGGTCGAAGGGACGGAAGATTGTCCCGGCGGGAAAAGCACCGGAAGCTCGTAGGGCCGCGATGTCAGAATTATCGAAAGAACACACCTCTTTTGAAGGTTTCTGAAGCAGATTCTGTTTGTGGAAGGTGGAAACAGAGTCCGTCATTTGCGATCTAGTACGGGTCACCATGGAAGATCACAATCGAAGAAAGGGAGATATAAACAAGGAAAATAGAAAGGATAGAGAGGAAAGTACCTGATATCCGGTTGAAGATAAGGATAACCATAATGAGGAGTCCCTCGGTTAATATAGGCTGAATGTAGGGGGTAACGAGTAAATAACGCTTTGGAAGTTGCACCGCTGTCATTTCAAGGGTCTAGTCGTATTGATTGCCTTAAGTTATGAGGTGAAACTTTTAAAATATATCCGTTGGATTGGTATACCAACCGATATATTTGGGGACAATTGTTATGGCTCATTTTCTAAGCATACATATCTTGAACTATATCCTGCTTTTAATTGTTTATCTGTGATCAGGATACTGGACGGGGATATTGCTAACATCCTGGGTGATATCCTGAGGTATATCGAATTAATCACGTGCAGGTTAAAGACTGGGACTTGCCAACGGTCAAATGGACTTCATCTCCTCAAGACTCGGGCGTATTTGTTAAAGGAGAGACGTTGAACCCGAAAGACCAGGTCTACAACGTTCGACTAAGGAATATTCGTTGGATCCCGGTTATGTAGGATAGTTAGTTACGTTTTTTTTACTATAAATAGATGGGGGCGGATCAGATTAAGGCACTCAACTTACACATTTTCAAACACTTTCTCTCTAGCTCATCGCAAACACTACACACAACACTTGTATTCGAATTACATTGTAACACATAGTCGATCCGCACCACATCCTGCACTGTATCCTGATATTTGAAGCAATAGAAGAACAAGGCAGCTGCGATTGTCAGCTCCCGAGGTTTTATGCCGGCGATCTAGATTGATCAAGGGCTTTCCTCGTACATCACGTGTCAACCTTTACTTTTTTGCTCATTGTTTGATCATAGATACAGCTCTATATCCTGAGCCGTATCCTGAAACTGTTTTCATATCTAATTTGGTTAACACATTTTTCACACATAACTCTAGCACACTACCTCACTTAACTAATTTGATCACTTAATTGCTTAGGTAATTTTTGACCAAAACAGTCGCTAAACACGAAAAGACTTGTTTAGAAAATCAACATGTGTTTATCCCATTCGCTTTTGATACGTCTGGTTCCCTAGCCCCAGAGGCCGTGGAATTCCTAAACAGGGTCCAACAGGTTGTGAACAGTAATCTCTCAACCTTTAAGGGTCGTTTCGTCTTTAGTAGGATTGGTTTTGCAATTCAAAAGGGGGTTGCGGCACAGCTTGTTGCCCGTTTACCTACCACTTGTTTGTAATTTGTTACTTTGGGATCTTAATGAAAAATTCACCATTTAAAAAAAAAAAAATTTATAGTTGTTGTTTCTTATGGATATTTCATCAGGTAAATCCACAATACAAATTCAGATTTAAACTAATATTTGATTTTTGTTTTATTCAATGTTTATTAATATATGAATTCATACATTTGATTAACATTAATTCATACATGAACCAATGTTATTAAAACAAGAGTATGTTTTGTTTTCTTTTTACCCATTCAAATAAATCCTTGAGCTTCGAGATTTAACTTCAAATACATGTCAAAAAAGGACCTACAAAAACTTAGATAGCATTTCACAAAATGTAAAAAAAAACATCATATATTTCATTTACAAAAGATGCTTATTTTTTTTAACAGACCAGGGGGCACAATTTGGTTCAACCAATCCCCTCTAGCAATATGCTAGAAAAGACAAAAAAAGATACAGCCATATTTTAAACATCAAACCAACCTAACATCAAAAAAAGTTATCCCATTCTTGAGGAATTTGTATATTATTTTTTGTTACAAGTCTTTCTTGTTAATGTCACATTTCTGTCAACAACAAAAGAATCAAGCTTTCCCAAGGACATCAAGAACAGCAGATCAAAAAACTGTAGCAACCAAAATCATAGGCCTTTCAGTATATTATTCATTCAATAATGTTGTATAATTAGTTGATTTAACATCTCTTGTAATTGATGTACTTTGTTTGTAAAGGAGATATGGCAAGAGATAACTCAAAATTATTGATTGATATTTTCGGTTGTGGAAGCACCGATTACATAAATAGGAGAGGTGCTAATCAAGCTAAGATCCTATAATTAAGGATGATATCAATAAAAATATAATTAACAAAAATAATAAGTTTCTATATTCCCCCTCAAGATGTAGCATGTAAATTTGTCATGCTAATCTTGCCAAGAAGAAACACGAGCTGCTGTCTTGATAGTCCCTTGGTTAACAAGTCGGCAATTTGCATTTTGCTACTTATATTCATTGGAACAATTTCCTTTGACTCAACACGTTCGCGAACAAAGAAACAGTCCATTTCAACATGTTTCGTTCTTTCGTGGTAAACGGGATTGTTTGCTATGTGGCGAGCGGCTTGGTTGTCACAAAACAAGGGGGTAGGCGAGGTGATGTGAACTCGTAGTTCTGATCGGAGCAGCCAACGAACCCAAATAATCTCGCTAACAGTAGAGGCCATAGCTCGGTACTCGGCTTCGGCTGAAGACCGAGAAACAACCGATTGCTTCTTAGTTTTCCATGAAATGGGGGTACCTCCAAGCAAGAGAAAATACCCAGTCCGAGATCTTCTAGTATACGGGCACCCTAACCAATCCGAATCACAATAGGCCGACAAAACAGGTTTCCCCTCACGCGAGAGAAGGATACCTTGCCCCGGGGTGGCCTTCAAATAACCGAGAATTCGGTTGACTGCCTCCAAATGATTACTTCTCGGGTCCGCAACAAATTGGATTAGAATGTTGACGGAATAGGTAATGTCGGGTCGTGTGACCTGCAAATAAAGAAGCCGCCGTAGGAGGCGACGGTATTGAATAGCATCAATACGTTCTTTTTCTTCTCCCTTGTCTACCTTTAATCCTTGTTCAATTGGAGTCGAGCTAGGCTTGCATCCAATCTTTCCACTGTCCTCCAAAATATCTAACGTGTATTTTCGCCGACTAAGAACCAAGCCTTCTTTAGTTCTAGCAACCTCTATCCCGAGAAAGTACTTTAGATTCCTCAAGTCTTTGATGCTAAAATTCTCATTGAGCTTCTTCTTAACTTCTTCGATTTTGGCTAGACAATTTCCCGTTATGATGACATCATCCACATAGATTAGGATAACTATCATAACATCTCTGGCTTCGAAGATGAACAAAGAATGATCAGCCTTGGATTGTTTGAAATTCAAGCTTAAGAGAAAGGTGGTGAACTTGTGATACCAATTCCTTGAAGCTTGTTTCAAGCCATATAAAGATTTTCTTAAACGACAAACCCGTGTCTCATCCTTATTAGAAAAACCTTGAGGGATCTTCATATACACCTCTTCTTCGAGCTCACCATGTAAAAAAGCATTATTGACATCCAGTTGGTGAATAAACCAGTTTCTTTTTACTGCCATAGCAAGAAGCGTTCGCATTGTAACCAACTTTGCAACCGGAGCGAAAGTGTCGTGATAATCTATCCCTTCTTGTTGAGTAAAGCCTTTAGCAACAAGGCGAGCTTTGTATCTTTCTACCTCACCATTTGGTTTATACTTTATCTTGTAGACCCACTTTGAATCGATAGCTCGTTTTCCTTGAGGTAGATTTTCCAACGTCCACGTTCCATTTTTCTCCAAGGCCTTGATTTCGTTCCTCATGGCTTCACACCATCGAACATCCTGTGAAGCTTCTTGAAAACATTTTGGCTCATCATTTTTAGTGATGGCCGCCAAAAAAAACCTTTTGTTTAGCCGAAAATTTATTATAAGAAACAAAATCGGAAATGAGGAGGCTTGACTGGATGCAGGGTGTTGGACCGAAGGGGGAACATTGACGACGAAATCTTTGAATTTTGCGGGCTGAGACCTCTTGCGGATTGGTCTGTCAAGAATATCGGCTGCCTCATTTTGTTCCTCAATAGTATTCTCGACATTAGCCTTAACATTATTATTATCTTGGCCCAAATCAACCTCTATTTCTGGCCCATGGTTCACCACGGTTTCAGGCCCATGATTTATCACAACTTCAGGCCCATTATTTGAAGTAACACTCGGCCCATTATCACTTTCATTTTCCTCACTGTTTTAGGCCGAAATATGGTCAGCCTCATTGGGAGAATGATCTTGATTTTGGGGACAATTTAAGTGGGATTCATCAGAGGGATTCTGGCTTACGCATGTGTCATCACAATCATACTCATGCAATATTCTGGGACTTTCATTCTCATTAAACCCCTCCCCTTGAATCCCTTTGAAGGGAAAGATCTCCTTATGAAAGAGAACGTCCCTGCTAACGATAACTTTTCTAGTTTCAAGGTCAAGAATCTTGTATCCTTTTGTTCCTGGAGGATACCCAATAAACACCCCCAGTTTCCCCCTTTGTTCAAACTTGTCTCCTCTTGTGTTGAAAATTTTAAAATACACAAGGCACCCAAACACTCTAAGGTGGTTGTAATCGGGTTTGATTCCAAAAAATAATTCAAAAGGGGTTTTATTTTTGAGGACCTTGGAGGGCAAACGGTTGATGACGTAAGCCGCGGTCAAAACACACTCCCCCAAAACAGTTTCGGGAGGTTTGTCCCGAACCTTAAGGCCCGTGCCGTCTCCAAGAGATGTCGGTGTTTTCTTTCGACAACTCCATTTTGTTGTGGAGTGTGAGGGCATGTAGTTTCAAGTAACATTCCCTTTTTATTATAGAACTCTACCATGCCATTGGAAGTAAACTCCCCACCATTGTCACATCTCAATCTTTTAACACATTTATCAAATTGTACTTCAGCCATTTTGCAAAAGTTTACAAGACATTTTCTTGCATCACTTTTGTGTTTAATAAGAAACACCCACACGGCTCTACTAAAATCATCAACTATAGTGAGGAAATAGTTGGCTTTAGTATAAGATGGTACCCGGTACCCACCCCAAATATCACAATGAATCAACTGAAAAGGTTCAATAGTTTTAATAAAACTGGAGGAAAATGGTGTTCTGGCAAACTTGGCCATGGCACAAGAATCACAAAAATTACCGAGTTCATTATGAATAGCACTAAGAAAATCGACTTTAGCTAACTTTCCCTTCGAGGCATGTCCAAGTCTCTTGTGCCATGTCTCAATAGTGGTCCCAAAAGCTTTCTTTTCTTGCACCATCTTCATCCGGTACAGTCCCCCTTCACATCTACCCGCTCCAATCAAGTTCCTCCTCTGCAATCCCTGCATGACACAGAAGTCGAGAAAAAATGAAACGACACATTGTAGGTCACGACTAAGGCGGCTAACAGAGAGGAGATTGCACTTAAAATCGGGAATGTAAAGAACATTTTTCACTTTGGCTCCTCCGGGGAGGATGTATTCCCCTTTTCCCTTTACGGGAATGGAGTCACCATTAGGGATGAGGACGGGACCTTCGAGGGGGGCGGCCTTTTCATTAACAAGAATATTAGGTAAATGAGTTATGTATTCGGTACAACCCGAGTCGATAATCCACTCACCTTCGTCATTAATTTTATAGGCCATATTAGCAAAAGATTTTGTAGTTTCATCGTTACCCGAGCCGGAGAAGTGTTTCAGAAGAGTTTGGTAATTTTCTTGTGACAAACCCGGTATCGGACTAGAGTCCGCCTCCACACAAGCTGCCTTCCCCTTTGTCTTTTCTCCTTTCTTCCCGGGCCACCAATCGGGATACCCGACTAGCTTGAAGCATCCTTCACGCTTATGCCCATCCCGGTTGCAAAAACTGCAGTGTTCGGCTCCTTCTTTCACACCCTTCGGCCCACTCTTTTCTTTGTTATTATCATGATTTTTCTTCTGGAATGCTTTAAACGCAGGGGCTTCGACATTCCCTTTGTTGTCACTAGATACGGCTCTCTGCTTTTCATCATCATGTACCATATGGTACGCGGCTGTGAGTGACGGAATCGGCTTGGTGGCCAATATTTGAGTCTTGATTACAGAGAACTCATTATCCAAACCCATAAGAAACTCATACAAATGTTCCTTCTCTTGATGTTCGAAAATCTTCTTTCCAACCTCGCATTCGCACTTATCACACGAACATTGAGGAAAGGGTTGGACAGATTGTGCCTCATCCCAAAGGGACCGAAGACACGTGAAGTAAGCCGACACCGAGTTTCCCGCTTGACGAGTTCCTGCGATTTTCTGCTTGATTTCATATGCCCTGGGGGCACTTTCTTTCCCGAACCGTTCATCGAGATCGGACCAAATTTCTGAGGCCGTGCTAGCGTATTTCACGCTATTACGGATGTTCTTTTCCATCGCGGTCGTTAACCAACCTTTGATCATGGCATCTACACGCATCCATGGCATATAATCCTTGGATGACTTCTCCGGTTTCTTGATTGACCCGTCAACGAACTCTATCTTATTCTTAGCAAATAGGAAGTTCGACATCTCCTGTCTCCAATCTGCATAGTTATAATTTGTCAAGACTTCGTTTACGTGTAGTTGTTTGGGAAGGTCGGACGGATGGAGATAGTAAGGTGACTCATGTGAGATTGAACCACCGTACCCTTCTCCTTCCTTTGATTTGTTTGAATCGTCTCCTGCCATGGATCAATAATCAGGAGCAAGGCCAAGAAACCTGCTCTGATACTATAAAGGAGATATGGCAAGAGATAACTCAAAATTATTGATTGATATTTTCGGTTGTGGAAGCACCGATTACATAAATAGGAGAGGTGCTAATCAAGCTAAGATCCTATAATTAAGGATGATATCAATACAAATATAATTAACAAAAATAATAAGTTTCTATAGTTTGTTGGTGGGAGTGGCGGAGGAGAAAGAGAGTTTTTCAATTACAAAAATTATATAACTTTTGTTCTGATTTTTTTTTATGTTATATTTGTCTCACACACGTTTTAGGGTTATAGTGTACAATATGACATGGGTTAAGCTAGACGTAAACCTCCCTTCTTATATGTTATTAAGCAATAAGCTAAACTAAACGTAAACCCCCTTAGAAAAATCACATTAAAACTTTTTTGTATTTTCCCCTTTGAAAAATCAATATTTTTAAAGACGTTATCTTTTCCAAAAAAGAAGAGGTTCAAATTTCGTTGATTCCCCTTTGAAAAATCAATATTTTTAAAGACGTTATCTTTTCCAAAAAAGAAGAGGTTCAAATTTCGTTGATTTTTCTCGTTTTAAATTGTTTTCCATTAATTTCCATAGTTTATAACAATTGGCTACACATGTTTAAAATTTTAAAAGTCTGGGTCTAGAAAACCATTTGATCTCGAATTCGTACAAACGTTTCATCTTGTTTAAAGTTGTTTCTTCTATCTGTTTCCATGAGACATTTTATTTGATCAGTATAGGTCATGAGTACAGTACTTGAGGAGAAAGATAAATAAAAGATTGGAAAAAAAAAATGAAAAATCACGGCCGATCATAAGACATGGTTGGGGTTTGCATTTCCCGACTAGCACAAAACACAACATATAAATAATTAGGTTTTAGGTTATTACATCTCTCTCAATTTAAGTAATCAACATATGATACGCTTAAAAGAAATATATAAATAATAAGAAAATAACAGAAACAAAAAAATCACAAAAAAGACTAAATTGTATTAATATGAAACTTGAAAGAAAATAGCGGTAGTTAAGTAAAAATAAAGAAAATGAGGGTACGTTAAGCAAAAAGAAAAAAAAATTAGGAGTAGATTTTAGCACCACCCTATTGCATATTTGTTGTAAAATATAACTAGGTTAGCACCCCGTGTAATACACGGGGTTGAATAAATATAATTTTTATACTAAATAATAAAACAATATATTTTTAAAACCTCGTTTATTACACGTGTTGAATGTAATTTTATATATTAAGTAATAAAAACTTTATATCTTTAAAACCTCGTGTATTGTACAAGTTGAATAAATGTAAATTTATATACCTAATAATAAAAAAAGTTATATGTTTAAAAAATTCATGTATAACATTGGTTGAATAAATGTAATTTTATATATTAAATAATAAAAAAAGTTATATCTTTAAGAACCCCGTGTATTGTACGGATTGAATAAATCTAATTTTTTTATACCAAATAGTAAAAAAAAGTTATATCTTTAAAAACACCACGTATTACACGTTTGAATAAATGTAATTTTGTATACTAAAAAATATAAAAATATCTTTGAAAAACCTCGTGTATTGTATAGATTGAATAAATCTAATTTTATATACCAAATAATAAAAATGTTATATTTTTAAAAACCCATGTATTACACGCCGACAATTATTATATATATATTGATTTCGAGGGATAATGAATAGTAAATTTATTTTTATATTAATATATAGTTTTTTTATTATTTAACATATTATAATAGTTTATTATTATATTTACTTTTAATAACAGATTTTTCTTTTTTTAAACATATATTTCCTTTACCTTTTTTTAATAATTGTTTTTTTTTCTTTTTTGAACATATATTAATTTATCGATTAATTTGATACTTCTTTAACAAGTTACGTTTATAACTTTTTTCTAAACACTTAAATACGTAGTTGTGCTTGATTTCTTTCCCGGACATTCCGTTATAAGTTTTGTTAAAACGAAGTTATACTCAAAATAAAATATTTATTTGGTATCATAAAACGGTACGATGATAAACTAAATCGTTCTAATGGTTTGACTTTCTAAACAACATGCTTTATTTTCAAATCACGTTTGTTTTACATTATCATTTACTCGGTTTCGCCGCGATGCGCGATATAAAAAACTAGTTTCATTTATAAATTGTGTAATAAAATCGATATAATAAACCTTTTTAATAATGAAAATAAAAATAAATAATATATTAATACAATGTTTGGTTTCCATGATAAATAATTTGGTTTATCTAGAAATATCTTAAACTAACAATTTAATTTTGAGGATAATATTTTATTAGAATAATAAAATGATTTTATTTGAATTCAAAGTAGGATAACATTTAATATCAAATTTATTATTTCTTTAATTAATTAATATATGATAAGTATGAAACGAATGTGGGAAAACAAATGTCTCCAATTAATGACACGTGTCATACATTTATATTGTATAAATAGATTGTTAGAAAAATTAGGGGAATATATCCGAGTTCATTATTTTCGGTAAATAAAATTTATCAAACAAAAGGTTATGTATGTATAACTAGTTAATGAACAAAAGGCCTAATTTCTATTATCGATTTTGGAAAACAAAATAGTTTCTGAATTTTTATTGAGATAGGATTTCTTTAAGGTTTTGTTGAATTTTTCTTATTGGGACCATTAGAGTCTTAAATTAACTATATACAATAAAATAGTTTGATTACGATATATACTTTTTAGTAAATGAGTATGTAACTTCATTTGATTAGATATCATTAATTAAATATTTTGAAACAGTAAACCAATAATAAGTTGACATCAATTTTTTTTTTTGAAAGGTAACTATTATTTACAGAAACACCACCCTCAAAAACAAGGGCAGCCTGTACACCAAGCACCGCAGACATTACAAAAAAGAAAACGACACCCAGCTGTCCCAAGAAACATCTCTATATTTGGACCTATTACTATACCACAAAAAACCAAAGGACTTCATATCCTGAACAATACAAGCGACCGAACGAAACTTATTAGAGAACCTTCTTTCGTTCCTAGCTTTCCAAATGCACCACCAACCCACCATCACAATGCCTTTCAAGATATCTCTAGATTTAGTCTCCAGCCCTGCAAACTCGTGCACCATAAGCAAATCCTCCATGGAGAATGCGAAAATAGGACTTATGTGGCACCACCGGCTAATATGATACCAAACTTCGCAGCCACTTCGCAAGTGCAGAAGAGGTGCTCTGCAGATTCAATACCGTCATTGCAAAGGACACACCTAGTGTCCCCAAAGAAACAATTCCGATAGCTAAGAGCATCCAAAGTAGCTATACGACCCATCTGCGCTCTCCAAACGAAAATATTATAGTTGACATCATTTTATAACTTTTAATATATATTAGTATTATTACTAGTAAGTCTCCTGAAACTTACCGCTTGACTTTGTTTTAGTTTAATGTAACAACGTAGACATTTTAAATAATGGTCGGTGCCGAAAGTCTTATTGGAGGTGTGAATGCTCAACTTATTAATAATTGTACTTATATTGACAATGCTATTACATCGTTCAGTGAAAATGAATGTTGCAACTTGCAACTATTCTTTGACTAGGTATAACGTATCCGGAAAGCGTTAGTTTTTATATTAAATTTGTTTTCTCAAATGTTCTTTAATAAAAAAGCAATTTTAAATAAGGATTATATTTATAAAAAACCAATTTTAAATAAGGATTATATTTATGCATGTACTTATAAGTACTTTAACTGAATGACTATTTATGTGATTTTACTACTCGGTGTGGAGGAGGCAAGTTCTTAAAGGATGCCCCTCAACGTTATTGTCATGTCAACATTCAAGCAGGATGCCCCTACAAGGATGGACTAAGAGAAATGAAGGACGGGCCTCCCCACTTATTTAATTTTTTTTCTTAAAAATTCAACATGTTTTTTAACATTTAATAAGTTATAAAATAAAATCATTATTAATATTAACATTACATAACTTAAAAAATACTAGATTGGTAAAAATTAAAAATCATAAGAATTTCGTTTTTTAGTGATCTTTTCTTTCATTTTACGCAAAACTGGACGGTTTTCTTCTGGATACAAGTTGATATCGGTTGTCATTATCTCTCATTCTTTTAGTTTTACCGCTTCTTGCTTCAGCCGAACCCGTTCGTCCACTTCACGTTGCTTCGCTTGTGCCTTTTTGGCTGTGACCTCGGTGTATACTTTGAACTGGGCCATCAAGTCGTCCATTTTCGAACCGCCCCTCGTTGCGGCTTTTTTTTGCAGCCGCTGCCATTTTGGCTTTGTCCCTGCCCGGTGGACGTGATTCCTCTCGAACTACGTGCTCTTCTTCGTCAAATTCCGGCTCGTTGTTTATATTTATTTGGCATCGTGCGTCCGAGCCCCCTGCACTATAACTTCCGGTTTCCAAGGTTTTTGTTCGTTTAGTGCTTGTAACCTCGTTTGGAACCGGCGCCCACTTCTTATTGGTTCGCATAACCTCCCATGCCCAGATGTGTGGGAAAACGACCCGATGCTCATCTTCGTATCTACGCATCGCCTCTTTAAAAACATCTTCACCACTCTGCCCACTATGATGATTAACATATAAATTATTATATATCCCGGCAAATCGGTTCACGACTGGATGCATCTTTCGCCACTTCGAAGCGATGGAATCGAGATCGCGATAATGACCTTGTCCATAATCGCAAGGAACTTTGATAATATTTCTTTCCAAAAACCATCGCCGATTTGGTTGTTACCTATATTTTTAGAATGTAACAAAAGATATATATTAAAAAATGTAAAATTTATATATTTTTAGTATAAAATTTATATATTTTTAGCATAAAATTTATATACTTTTACATACCAACAATGGGGCTTTTTGATGTGCTAATTCACGCCTTAGCTAACGTCCCCTCTCGATCTTTGACCAAGGTTGTGACTTGGCTCTTGAAGGTAGATCACCGGTTAGACCGCCACTTGCTTCCCTTTTTTTCGTTTCGAGGTTTAGGGTTGTATAACAACCTTAAATTAAACCGACACCCTCGAAATATTTTCGACACCCCAATATATTTTAAAATATCCCAATATGTCCTAAAATACACCTCATACGCGAAAACGGACCCCGAATACCTTGAATATTATTAAAAATAATTAAAAATCAAAATTTTGGGGTTTAGGCGGGCCGCGTAAGGTACCCCTTAACCCTTACGCAGGCCGCGACAAGGTAATGGTTGGCACGATCCTAGGCCGCCACGTGGCCCAACACACGGCAACCCTATGCATTGACCCGGACAAGCTATGTCGTTGACTCCCTTTGACGTGGGCCGTGTAGGCCCTGGTCTTGTTTTACGCGGGCCGCGAGAAACCCGAACTCAGCCCCTATAAAGCTGGAGCTCGGGCCTTCAGTCGAATTTGCTCAAACTTTTCAATTCACTCTCAATTTCTACGTAGTATACTCTATACTCGGGCATAATACCCCCTAAATAGCGAAGTTCTGCTCCATTGTAAGTATTATAACCCCTGGATACGTATTAGATACGCTGCCCGATTGATCTAGGGTTCCGTAACAGCTGTCGTGGTTCTGCCCGACGTAGTCGTTGGAATGCTGTCTCGGGAACGGTATTACTAATGTTAAAATGGGTTATTATACTAACATGTGTGCATTTGTGTAAATTATAGATTGTCACCAGGAAACCCTAAAGGATAATCTAAGACAGCAATGTGAGTAATCTCCTTTTTGTAAACAGTTTTTACAAAACCTTAACCATTTTACAATGCAATTTAGTAGTGATTGAGTCTTTGTAATTCTACAATTACTGCCGGTATGTTGGGGTTTTGTATACAAAATGTGGAACACGTTACCATTGGACGAAGAGTTAGCCAATGTGTAATATGACCCACCAGTCAGGATTGACAGTACTGAATGAGTAATTGGGTAGATATAAACATTGTAATCGCTCTCAATACTGTTTAAATTAAATTAATATTTCTTGATTAAACTGGGATTCACTCACCAGTATTTCCCACTGACAAATGTTTTTAAAACGCGTTTCAGGTAACACAATGTGAAAGCCTATTAGCAGCCAGCTGGATAGCACTGAAGGCTTGGAAAAGTGGCTATAAAAGTTACCTAAATAAAGAAGGCGTTTTATTTCAATAAAATTGGATTTATCCCTACGAATCAGTTTGTAATAAAAAACTTGGGTTTCATCCCACTGTGATTATTTATAAAAAAAAATGTGGTGTTTTACTCTGATAAAATATTTCCTAACTACGGTCCTGATGTAATTTCCGCTGCCAAATTAATAAACATCGATACCACCACCACTGAGTTCGCGACCGCCCATTCCCGGGACATATAGGGGGCGGGGGTTGCGAAAGAAGGTGGTATCAGAGCTAAGCCACTGATTCAGCCACAGAAGCGTTCTGCTGACATCAAAATTTAAATTGTTAGGAAATAAATTACGGGAATACGTGCATAATTGTATTTCTTGTTATATGTTATTTGACTATTTGTTAGTTTAAAGTATGAGCGACCAAGGACCATCTGACGTGTACCGTCAATTGTCTGGTTCGCCTAGAAGCGAAGGCACCTCCTCTTCTCAGCCTGCCCTCTCAGGGTACTCTGCTGATACGGAAGAAGGAATATTCGTGTTTAAAGCCCAGTCCGAGGAGCCATTCCCTCAGTCGATGGGCACATGAGCGTAAGAAGCGTATGAAAAAGTTACAAGACCAGAGAGCACTAGCAGCTGCCAAGAGAGAGACAGATGCCCATGCCCAGGACATGATCAATAGGGGTTTAGCTAATTTCTATATCCTAGCAACCACTGCAGCTGACCCTAACCTGGAACAAATGATAGCACCCCAACCACAACCACAACCACAACTACCAATTCCTGACCAACCAATGGAGATAGAAAACCCTGAAAATCAAGTAGAAATGCATGATTTCAACCCAGAGGAAATACCTAGGGTACCAGCACCAAATCCCTTAGACCCAAATTATGACCCGTGGTGGGATGACGTTAGGGACTATGTGCAACGCTACCCGATACATGAAGACACGCCCATGCCAAACTTAGGAGCCTACCCAAGTTTGGACCCTCTAGATCCCTATTACGATAACGATGTATACATTAGGGAGATTTTAGAGAATCCTTACCAATTCCAGGCACCTACACCTCCATACCAAGAACCCGCACCCCAGATTCCGAACCCAGTCCTAGAACCGGCACCCCCAATGAGTGCAGAAAACGTACAAGAACTTAGGACATTTGGTGAGGAAATTTTAGAGAGTAGTGAAAGAATGAGACAGGTGGGAGAGCGACTCGTCTGGAAGTACGACGAGCGCAATATGGATTTCTGGATGAATCCATATCCATGAATGTGATGGTGGAAACGGTAGTAATAATAATATTTATAATAAAATAATATAATATGTGTGTATGTGTATGAAAAAAAAACTACGGATGCCTATTACTAGTAGTGTAACTTTAAATTTCAGTCGGTATTGTAATTTTTATTTCAGTACTGGTGTGTAATAGATGCATATTATATGAATAGAGTAAAGTCGCAATGATCGACGCTTTTGACCAAAGTGCGTGTCATGTGATTGGCTATATTAAATATTATTTTGTGATATTAATACGTGGTAACTGTTTAAAATTCAGATGGCCGACGAAGAAAATCAAAAAAATCTGAATAACGATAACCAGAGTAACATTAACTTGGTTAATGAGAATCCGAACAACAATAACAATGGAAACCAAGTGGATAATAGTGTCATCCAACACATAGTGGCACAAGGAATTATAGATGCAATGGCATATATTCTTCAAACTGTTAAGGATGCGGAAAATAAAAGTAAGCATAACAGTAAGCGACTAACTGAACCTGAACACAACATAAACAATGGACCCGTACTTCAAGTGCCCATTCCCAAAAGAATAAGAACCATGCCTTATGGTTGTTCTTATAAAGAATTCTGGTCCTGCAAACCAATAGAATTCTCCAGCAATGAAGAACCTATTGCAGCTTTACACTGGATAGAAAAGACTGAGGCTGTTCTGAAAATAAGCAAATGTGCGGAAGAGGACAAGATAATGTTTGCTTCCAATTTATTTAAGAATTCAGCCTTAGAGTGGTGGAACACTATCCTCCAGTCAAGAGGAAGTGATAGGGTATACAATATGGAATGGTGAGAATTTAAAAAAATAGTAGAAAGGAAATTCTGCCCTCCCAATGAAAAATAATAGATAGCAAACAAATTCCTAAACCTTAGGATGAATGGAGTAGATAGTAAGGGGTACACAAAGTTATTCTTTGAATATGCCAGAATAGTACCAACCCTTGCATCACCTGAACCAGTATTAATCTCCCGTTATATCTGGGGATTAATTGGAGAAATTAGACATGTAGTCAAGGCAGCTAGACCTCAAACTATAGAAGAAGCTGTAGAACTAGCAAACACCTTGACCGACGAATTAATCCGTACTAGAGAAGAAGATCAGAGAAGGGATCTAGCTTAAAGACTTACCCAGGAATTTCGATCTAGAAATTCCAACCGTGGGAAAAATGTAAGTTCCACATCTGCAGCTTATTGCAAGTATTGCAAAAGGAAGCATTCTGGAAGATGCTCCATATATTGCAATTTATGTAAAATATCAGGACACAAGGAAGAAGACTGCAGGAGGAAAGCCAACAACAGTGTATGCTACAACTGTGGAGAACAAGGTCATATCAAGCCAAACTGTTCGAAATTAGCTCCAGCTACAAACAACAAGAACACTAAAAACGCTAGAGCATTTGTTCTGACAGCAGCTGAAGCTAAAATGATTCCAGATGTAATAGCCGGTACGTTTTTAGTTAATGATATTTTTGCTAAAGTATTATTTGACTCTGGTGCAAACCAAAGTTTATTAATACTTCATTTTGCAAACTTCTAAATCAGTCATTAACTAAACTACCACAAGAATGTCTAGTAGAAACAGCTAATGGAGAAACTGTTAAGATTTCTGAAATCTTACAGGGAGCAAGAGTAGAAATCTTAAATCAAAAGTTTATGGCAAACCTTTACCCAATGAATCTTGCAGAATTCGATGTTGTTCTAGGAATGGATTGGTTAATAACCAATAAAGCCAGTATATTATGTGATCAAAAGTCGATTCAAGTAAATTCACCAAAGGGTGAAAAGATCACGATTAAAGGAGATAAGCCATCTAGATCCACGAAATTCATCTCGGTGATGAAAACTGCAAGCTATATAAGAAAAGGGTCTATAGTATATTTGATTTCTATAATCACTAACACTAAAGGAAAAGAACTAAAAGATATTCCAGTAGTGTCTCAGTTTTCAGATGTCTTTCCAGAAGAATTGCCAGGACTACAGCCAGACAGGGAAGTTGAATTCAGAATCCATATATTATCAGGAACAACACCAATTGCCAAAGCACCTTACCGATTGGCACCAGCTAGACGAATTGCTGGAAAAAGGATTCGTACAGCCAAGCTCATCGCCATGGGGAACACTAATTTTATTCGTTAAAAAGAAGGACGGATCAATGCGTATGTGCATTGACTACCGCAAATTGAACAAGGTCACGATTAAGAATCGGTACCCATTACCGAGAATCGATGATCTGTTCGACCAACTGCAAGGAGCTTGATTTTTCTCTAAAATCGATTTAAGGTCAGGATATCATCAATTAAAGTTACAGGAAGAGGACATTCCTAAGACCGCCTTCAGAACGAGGTATGGTCATTATGAATTTATTGTCATGCCATTTGGTTTAACCAATGCCCCAGCTGCATTTATGGACATGATGAACCGAATATGTAAGCCATATTTGGATAAATTCATAATTGTCTTTATAGATGATATTCTAATTTATTCTAAAAGTAAGGAAGATCATGCAAAGCATTTGCACGCCCTTTTAAGTTTACTAAGAAAAGAAAAGCTTTATGCTAAGTTTTCAAAATGCGAATTTTGGTTAGAACAGGTACAGTTTCTCGGACACTTAGTTAATCATAAAGGAATTCATGTGGATCCCACAAAAATCGAGGCAATTACAAAATGGAAAACCCCTGAATCATCAACCGAGGTTAGAAATTTCCTAGGATTGGTAGGTTATTATAGAAGGTTTATTCGGGATTTTTCTAGAATAGTCATTCCTTTAACTAAGTTAACCTGTAAATCCATTAAGTTTGAATGGGGACCAAAGCAAGAAGAAGCCTTTAGAATTCTTAAGCAAAGATTAACCCATGCACCCATATTAGCGTTACCAGAAGGAACTGAGAATTTTGTAATTTATTGTGATGCTTCTAAATTAGGTTATGGATGTGTGTTAATGCAACGCCAAAAGGTTATAGCTTACGCCTCTAGACAACTTAAGAATCATGAAAAAAATTATTCAACCCATGATCTTGAATTAGGAGCAATAATTTTTGCTTTGAAAATTTGGAGACATTATCTTTATGGTAGTAAGTTTACCATATTTACCGATCATAAAAGTTTAAGGTATGCTTTCGGGCAAAAGGAGTTGAATATGAGACAAAGACGCTGGATGGAAATGCTTAGTGATTATGATTGTGATATCCAATATCATGCAGGAAAGGCAAATGTAGTTGCTGATGCTTTGAGTCGAAAGTATCACGAAAAGCCAAAAAGGGTACGTTCTCTTAAGTTAAATCTACAAGTAGATTTAAATGAACAAATTAAAAAGGCACAAGAATCAGTAATCAAGGAAGATACTGAAAAATTAAAAGGAATGATTAAGGAATTAGAACAAGGAACAGATGGAATTTGGAGATTCCATGAAAAGAGAATGTGGGTACCTAAATTAGGAAATCTACGTCATCGCATATTAGAGGAAGCCCATAAGTCTAAATATACAATGCATCCTGGAAGTGATAAGATGTATCAGGATTTAAGAAAAAAATTCTGGTGGATGGGAATGAAAAAGGACATAGCAACCTATGTTTCTAAATGTTTAACCTGTTCACAAGTTAAAGCTAAACACCAAAAACCTTCAGGTTTGTTACAACAATTAGAAATGCCAGTGTGGAAATGGGAACTGATAAGAATGGATTTTGCTACTAAATTACCCAAAACAAAGAAAGGTAATGATACAATCTAGGTGATTGTAGATAGGCTAACCAAGTCAGCTCACTTCCTACCAATGAAGGAAACTTTTAGTATGGAACAGCAAGCTAAATTATATGTAAATGAAATCGTTTCTTTACATGGAATCCCTTTATCAATTGTTTCTGATAGGGATAGCCGTTTTACCTCTCATTTTTGGACAAGTTTCCAAAAGGCCATAGGAACCAAGTTAAATCTAAGCACAGCTTATCATCCTCAAACGGACGGACAAAGCGAAAGAACAATTCAGACAATGGAAGACATGCTTAGAGCTTGTGTAATTGATTTCGGAGTTAATTGGGACGATCACTTACCATTGATAGAATTTTCTTATAATAATAGTTATCATACAAGTATCAACGCTGCACCATTCGAAGCACTTTATGAACGAAAGTGCCGAACCCCAGTCTGTTGGGCAGAAATTGGAGAAAAGCAATTATCTGGACCTGAAATAGTGCAAGAAACAACTGACAAGATCATTCAAGTCAAGGAACGATTGAAATCAGCACGTGATCGACAAAAGAGTTATGCTGATAACGGGCGAAAACCATTGGAATTTCAAGTAGGAGACCAAGTATTGTTAAAAGTCTCTCCTTGGAAAGGAGTGGTAAGATTCATCAAAAGAGGAAAACTAAGTCCCAGATACGTTGGGCCTTTTGAAATTATTAGAAGAATAGGACCTGTAGCCTATCAGCTACATCTGCCAGAAGAAATGGCAGGAATACATGATGTATTTCATGTATCTAATCTCAAGAAATGCCTAGTTGATGAATCACTTGTGGTGCCTCTTAAGGATATAGAGGTAAATGAACAACTCAAGTTTGTAGAAAGGCCTCTACAGATTGAAGACAGGAAAGTCAAGAACCTCAAGCATAAGAGATTAATTCTGGTCAAAGTGAAATGAGACTCCAAAAGAGGGCCAGAATATACATGAGAACTTGAATTAGAAATGCAAAGGAAATATCCGCACTTGTTCCAGTAGATCTCGAGGACGAGCTCTAAAACAAGGTGGGGAGGATATAACAACCTTAAATTAAACCGACACCCTCGAAATATTTTCGACACCCCAATATATTTTAAAATATCCCAATATGTCCTAAAATACACCTCATACGCGAAAACGGACCCCGAATACCTTGAATATTATTAAAAATAATTAAAAATCAAAATTTTGGGGTTTAGGCGGGCCGCGTAAGGTACCCCTTAACCCTTACGCGGGCCGCGACAAGGTAATGGCTAGCACGACCCTAGGCCACCACGTGGCCCAACACACGGAAACCCTATGCAATGACCCGGACAAGCTATGCCGTTGACTCCCTTTGACGCGGGCCGCGTAGGCCCTGGTCTTGTTTTACGCGGGCCGCGAGAAACCCGAACTCAGCCCCTATAAAGCTGGAGCTCGGGCCTTCAGTCAAATTCGCTCAAACTTTTCAATTCACTCCCAATTTCTACGTAGTATACTCTATACTCGGGCATAATACCCCCCTAAATAGCGAAGTTCTGCTCCGTTGTAAGTATTATAACCCCTGGATACGTATTAGATACGCTGCCCGATTGATCTAGGGTTCCGTAACGGCTGTCGTGGTTCTGCCCGACGTAGTCGTTGGAATGCTGTGTCGCTCTCAATACTGTTTAAATTAAATTAATATTTCTTGATTAAACTGGGATTCACTCACTAGTATTTCCCACTGACAAATGTTTTTAAAACGCGTTTCAGGTACAACAATGTGAAAGCCTATTAGCAGCCAGCTGGATAGCACTGAAGGCTTGGAAAAGTGGCTATAAAAGTTACCTAAATAAAGGAGGCGTTTTATTTCAATAAAATAGGATTTATCCCTACGAATCAGTTTGTAATAAAAAACTTGGGTTTCATCCCACTATGATTATTTATAAAAAAAATGTGGTGTTTTACTCTGATAAAATATTTCCTAACTACGGTCCTGATGTAATTTCCGCTGCCAAATTAATAAACATCGATACCACTACTACTGAGTTCGCGGCCGCCCGTTCCCGGGACAGATAGGGGGTGGGGGTTGCGACAGGTTGCGTCTCCGGAACACATTCTTCAATTTCATCTTCTACGGGTTGTGGTTGGGGAGACGATTCTACCGGTGGCGGTGAAGGTTGTGGTTGCAATTGAAAATGTGAGTTGAACGGGTTTCGCATTAGCATTTGTTGCAAGGATTGCATTTGTTGCATGAATTTTATTTGGCTCACTTGAGAGAAAGCGTTGGGGGTTTGTTGGAAACCCGAGAAAGAAAATTGTGATGCCGACCAACTCGGAACCATCGTAGGATAGTAACCGAGTACCGAGAAAACGTTTAGGTTTGTGTTCGCGTTTGGGTTCGTGTTCAGGTTGTTTGGATTGTATGGATTCATGGCAAAATTTATAGAAAAGTGAAGAATTTATAAAGTTGAGAGAGAGTTTGAGTTGAAATTGTTTAAAAAATGAGGTGAAAGATGTATATTTAAAGATTAAATAATTAATTTTTTTTTATAAAAGTAGCCGTTTGGCATTTAATAAGAAATTTAATTTTTTTAAAGTAGCCGTTGAACGGCTAAAAGTGATGAGGTGGATGGCCGGCTGGAACGGCTGGGAGAAGACGGAAAGGACGACGACGTCCTTGTGGAAATGGTGTGAGGGATCGATGACGGGACTAGACGGCCAGGGACGTCCCCGTAATGTTTAGCCTTAAATTTGATTATGTTCCCTACAAGTGAATTTCATTATTATTTCATTTTCAACTTTGATTTTCTTGTACAACTTTCTCTTCTTATGTATGTAATATCTCTGCGATCCATCTCCTTATGTATTTCTCTTTCTATTTTGTTTTTTTTTTTCTTTTCAATTTGGACTCACTTCTTGAAATTCCCAAAATTGAGAAGGGTTATTAGGTTTGATGCACATGTAAATTTTTGGTTTTGATTCATCGTGTAATTCTTGCTAAAATTTGATATGAAAAATAGAGTAGTTGTTTACTATGAATGCATTTCCTACTTTTATAGACTTTACATGGTAAAGTCGCTTATGGTTTTACATATTCTTTTCACATACACTTTTATGTTCTTTATTTAATATAAACTTGTTTTTTAAACAATCATATATGAAGCACTAAATATATAATGTGTTGTATTATTCAGAATCACTTCAAACACTTTTCATAAAAAAATACATTGTGGATAAATAGGAAGTCAAATGGTGCGAAGTGAATCCGGGCCATTGATCAAGATTTTTTAATGGTTAAGATTGAGGAAGTAGCAATATTATTAACAATTGAAGGTAAAATATGACTGAAATGACAAAAAAAAAAATATGTAATTGTTGATATTTTTGTTTACTCTAGCTCCGCTTTTCTTTTAAACGCAAATAGCTTTTATATATACTATATATATTTAGAAAGAATACATGTCATAAAATTAAGAATTTTATTTTCTTTAATTTTAGCAAATTATATTTTATTAAAAAATGTTTATAATTGTTGCTATCGGCTGCATAATTACTCATAAATCATAAGTTGATTATAATGTTGCGTAAAATAGATATACGTTACGTAATTTTATAATATTGGTGCACGTTAATTATTACAGTGCGTAATTATTGGGCATAATTCTACAAACGTGTATATTTTGGCTTAAAATATACATGTAACATACTCACATCGTTGGTGACTTTCGACGTTTCATACGGAGATAGGACTTTGTACTTATATATAATTTTTGACAAGCATTGCTTTGTTACCACTAGCTAAAATTGATTCCGTCATTTCGAATATGACATTTGAAGTAGGTATAGTAGTTTCAATTTGTTAGCTTGACTTGGCTGGAATGCACAAAGAACTTCCAAGTATTTCATAATAGGTTTTTTAATTGATTTAAGTGGGGTAAGTTTTAACAATTGAATAATTGGAATACCGACAAATTACGAAATTTATAATAACTAGTATTAACGGTTCTCGCGTTGTGGCGGGGCATAGACTGTGTCAAGTAGTACTAATACTACACAATACCAGCGACCAACAACACCGGAAAAACTCGTAAAAGCAAAATAAATAAAAAGGAAAAAATAGCACTGAACGAAAAGCATACGTAAAATCATTGAACCACGTATGCCAGTTGCGAAATGTTAATGCGAAAAAATTAGATTGCAATGCAAAAATAGAAAAGACTAATTAAGTCGATCTAAGACCACGCGTGTTGCGACGAACCTGTCAAACAGGGAAAAATAGACGCGTTGTGACGGTCCTGTCAAACGGGAAAAATAGACGAAAAAACTTTGAAACCCACACGTACGTTACGGCGTGTTTACTCGCAAAAGTAGAACGAAACATAAAAAGAAAAATTTGCAAAAGATGAAAGATACGTGGATCAAAGTTGAAAATAAAAATGTATTGGGGTTAACTTGCAAAAGATGAAAAGTTTTGGTTTTAAAGAAAAAAAAAACAAAAAGCTTAAAATGCAAAGAATGAAACCCTTTGGGTTAGAAGTGAAAAATCAAAAATATTTTTTGAAAAACTCCATATGCTTAAAGTACATTCCAAGAAGCACAAACATTAGAACACTTTTAAAACTTGGTTACTATTCTGTGACATTTTCCCTAATATTAATAAAATACTTTTAATTTTGTAAGTTCAAGGCCTTGTTTAAAAAATTGTGAATATAAAATAAATGAAAAAGAAAAATTATTAAAGTTATTAAGAAAAATATAGCTTATGAAGTTAACGTGTGAATATAAAATAAATGAAAAAGAAAAATTATTAAAGTTATTAAGAAAAATATAGCTTATGAAGTTAACGTGTCAATAGGTCGGTCGTTGAAATATATGCATAAGTGCATAACTAAAATACAGACCAAAATGTTATTTTCGTTCATGAGGTTTGATCAGTGTCTTTTGTTCAAAAGTTTGTTTTTCACGTTCAAATCCAAAAGGTTTAAAATCATATCATTTTTATCTAACCCATTAACTCCATCCATTTTTCATATTAAGTCAGGAGTGTGTTCGTCTGTTTCCGGCCACCGTAATTTCGTTTTTGTTTGGGGTAACAAATTTTGGTTGAGCAGACATGGATCTGTTACCGACAATGCCATGGTGGGTTTAGATGTAGATGGAACAACGCTTAGTGTTTAATATGAAATTTGGTCTCCTAAAACATAGGAAGATCATGAGGGTGGGGTCACAGGTTCAAGATTTGGGATTTACCTTGGTGTCACTGGTCACATACTCATCCCCCTCTTTGTATCAGCCACAAGACCCCCACCGTCATCCAAATATTGTTGTAGATCTGAGACGTTCTTAAGTATTGTTGAAGCCGCCGGAAATAACGAGGACGGTGGTGGGTGATGATGATGGGGTGGTTTGTGATGATGATGGTGAGTTCTGGTGATGACATCAACGGTTTCATCTTTTGGTTACATGAGAACACCTTGTATTGCGATTAAAAAAAAAAAAAACTTTGTGACGTAAGTTTTCCCCCGGCAATGCGTGGGTAGAAAACTATTTCCAAGGTAATGTTTTACGTTTCAATCTAAATATGACCAGTTAACACTCCGTAAAGCATGTGTGTACTTCAACGACGTTTTTAGTTACATCTATTAGTTTAACAGTCTCGGCGTAACTGGCAGGTCCTAAAAACTCATGACGATAAAAATAAATGGCACAATGTTATGAAAGATTGAACCTGTATCGTATATCTACTTATAAAACGAAACACTATAAACACTAAACATTTTAGTTGGACTACAACCCATAGTCCCATGCATACTAAACATTTTAGTTGGACTATAACCCATAGTCCCATCCATACGCTCGTTTGATATAACTTATAAAACTAAAAAATGAAAGCAACAAGAAGTTTGTTCTCTTTGAAAACTGTAGAAAGAGTCATTTAACCTGTTAAATGTTATTTTCACATTTTCTAAATCAATCTTAAAACATTGTTATGTACATACACCTCAACTCTTTGTTGATTTACCATTTGACCCGTTACAAGCAGCAGAGCATAACCCAAATTGGCCCGTAAGTGGTCTAAACCACCATCTCTATATCATAAAGGAGCAAACAAGACAACTCGTGAGCCACTTTGTTATCAAGTTCCAACTGGCATCAACCAGCTCATTTGACCATTTGAGCCGAGCTCAGCCCTGTTATGGCTGCTAGCCTAACATACTCAGCTTACTGAAGAAGCCAAGTATACTTATGGTCATGGACTTATAATAGTGACTCTATACAAGTAGTTTATTTTGCAATTTTATCTAAAGAATTTACTTGTCAATCGAGAGTAACAACCATAAAAAAGGCAATCATGTCAAGTATATTGAAAAAAATAATCATAATAAGTTAGCATGTAACCTTTAATTAATTTACCACCAAACCAATTTTCTTAATACATCCTTATCTAATCATGTGATGGAAGTCTTGTAGAGCATGTTCGCATCATCATATTTAGTGCCAATGCATCATCCTTCATTTGTCAAGCATTCAACAAGTATATTTTATCCAAAGTTATTTTAAAACAAGAAAAGATTGTCTAATCTTTTTAGTTTTTACTCTGATTTTTTTTATATGGGTTCACCTTTTTTGTGGTCAGCTTTCTCACAATCAAACGTTTGAGTTTCGGGTTGGGTCGAAAAACATACCAAATGTTGATGACTTTTCAAGAATCGTTCTATTAACCGCAAAAATTCTAGTTTTAATAAAAACTAAATTTAAAAGTCCTATAACGTTAACTATCCAAATGGAAATTACATCGAAATAGAAGGTAAATGGGCAACTAAATTACAAATTCCAAATACATATTCACATAACGCATGTTTTAAATATGAGATTCAAGTAATAATCAATAAAAGGGGGAACACACGTTTTAAATATCTCGTTGGCTTCTTTAAACTAACCCTAAACACAATAATCAATAACACAAAGAACACAAAACTCAAAATTCATTCGTATACAACAAAACAAAACTAATATGTTAAACAAAAATTGAGCTAATGGAAACATGGTTCCTGACTTTCGTGAAAGTGTGAGTTTTGGATTAGAAAAATGACTACTTTGACAAGAATAATCAAACTATCGATATTATGGTGGAGGTGGAGGCGGTGGGTTAACTGAGAATTCGACGAATTTGATTGTGAAATAGGAGAAGATTGAGTTGGTGGCAGCGGGGTGGAGGTGTTACGGTGCTGGGTTTTTCGGCAATGTCCGGGTGAGGTGGTGGCGGCGTGGTGGAGTTGAACAACAATTTCAAGAAAAAGAAACGGATCTGCAGATAAAAGATGGAGAAAAGAGAGGGGGGAAGGTGGGGGGGGGGGGGGTAGGAAATGTGACCCATTTGAATTTGTTAATAATTATAGTTTATATATTTTTAGTTTTTTAATTGTTGATGGGCAAATATGTCATTTCACATACACTTAACTGAAAAATCTAACTTGGGTTAATGATAAGGACCACTCGAGTGCAAAAATGACAAACATTGGGACCAAGTGTGTAATTGTTAAACCACTAGGACCAAGTCTGCAATATTTGTAAACCACATGGACCAACCAAACATTTAACTCTACAAATCCCCATTACAACCTGGAACCCTAGCAAAGTTCAATTCACGCTCTCTCTCGATCTGGAACCATAGCCTCCTCTATCCCTCTCCATTTGGATGACGAATAACTTATGTTTGGAAATTATTCATATTTTGGAAATAAGCTGCAACGATGTTACACTTTACAAAACAAAAATTATGTAGCAAGCTTTACATAACTTACTTTTAAACTATCATTATTCCAAGGGCAGGACACAAGTATAGTTTGAAATTTAGAATTAGAACTCAAGTTTATGATCGAACTGATTTATTGATATACTTTGTGCAGTTTGTTTGGTATTTGACATGATATCCCTTTCAACAATGGGGGAGAAGGCGATCTGCAGTTGCTTGTTTGGGTATGAATTAAGCAGGTTGGAATGATTGTAGTTCATTTTCTGTTTTTAATGGTTCATTCATTATGATACATAGTAGAAGGCATATGTAGCAAGTTATAGTATCAATTTCAATTGATTTCTTAACTTTGATTGACAACTTGGTTTTTTATGGGTCAAAGAAGAACCAATTTCGATTCTTGAAATGCCACTGCACTCTAAGGGTGAGAGGGGCACTCCCCTAAAGTCCCCTCTCTTACGCATAACCAATTCTCGTGTGCCACGTCAACTCCCCTCTTAAACTCCCCTAACACCCCAATTTGATGGCGGCACTCCCCTATTAGGTGACTTGTTTTTTTATTAAAAAAAAAAAAAAAAAAAAAAAAAACTTTTCATTGGTTGAAAATGAGGCTGGCCCCACCTTCTCTCTCCTTCTTCTTCGGTGTGTTCCCCCCCGAAATTGGTCCCCGATTTGGCTTCCCGCATGGAGAGGGGCACCTTCCCGCTCGGCAAAATTGGTCCCCGCATGGGGTCACCGAGGGTGCCCCGGACACCCTAAGTTAAATGAAGTTGTCAATAATTACTTTGTCCTTTTATATATTTAGAATATATTTTCCTCCCATATCAGGTAAAACTTTAATAGCAACATTTACTTGTAATCTGACAAGATTCTGACCCTAAATCTTACAATCATTTATCATCTTAAATTATGCAAACAAACCTAAGAAAAATGTTGTGTTACAGTAACAAAAAGACTGTGTTGTGGTAGAAGTGTGGGGCGGGAAGGGAAAGCCATGTAGGCCAAAGGGGCGAGAAAGCTAAAGCATGAGAAGCAGATCACGGGGGTGCGAGGGGGAGGTGAATGATTGCCACTAGGGGTGCAAACGAGCCGAGCTCGGCTCGAAAAAAAAGCTCGAACGAGCCGAGCTTAAACGAGCTCGATCCCGAGTCTAAAAAGAAGCTCATTTAGTAAACGAGCCCGAGCCCGAGCTTCGCTTATCGAGCTCGAGGCGGCTCGCGAGCCTAAACGAGCTTTCTGTTTTTATATTTTTATTAATTTATATAATAATATTTACCATATAAATAAATATACAAAATAACTAAATTATATGTATAATAATAATTATAATTAATAGGAAAATTGATATTTAATAAACCAACCTTTGCCCAGTTGGTAAATAATAATCCAACCTACAGAATTGGTATATAATAATCCTACCTATCAACATGTTGGTACTCAATGAACTTCCGTTAGTTTTTTTTAACTGAAGTTAGTTTTTAAGTTTTATTTATTACACAAACAGTCCCTGTAGTTGTAATTTACTAGTTTTAACTATGAGTTAATAGCCAAAATGGTCCCTGAGGTTAATAGCCACAGCATCGCCACCGCCACCGCCACCGCCACCACCACCACCACCGCACCGCCGCCACCACCACCACCATCGCCACAGCACCTCCACCACCGTAAGAAGAAAACATACATTTCCTTTACAAAAACATCAAATTTAGTGAACCAAAACATGATTTTTTACACTGTATGTAAAAATTTTCAATCCCAAAATCTTCACAATGAACATCATTTCATCACTAGTTTCCACCAGAAAAACTTCAATTGAGCATCAAAACCCGCAAACAATACAACCATATAGCCACAAAATTTGTCAACAAAACAACAGATTCATAATTACAAACACAATCAAACTACCAAACACAAATACATACAATGAGCCGTACTCACCAAATCCACACAATCAAATAACTGTAGCAAAAAATATCCAAATTCAAAAGCCCTAGAACACCGTAACAGGAAAACTTAACCTAATTTGAAATGTTGTAGCATAATTGTAGCAAATAAACAGAAATTACAAGAAAAATAAGCAAAATCGAAACCCTAAAACACCGTAATATGATAAATTTAACCTATTTCAAATGTTGATGAAATTTGAGGGTTAGGGTTTCAAATTTTTGCAGGCGATTGGAGGATATGAAGCGGATTGAAGGTAGCAAAATGAGGAGAACTTACAGAGAAGTTGAATCGGAAAGTGAAGGATGAATTGTTGGATCAAATGGGGATAATTTGGAGACGATGTGAGTTAAAAGAAGATGTTTGAATGGTGGTGTGTTTTAGTCCATGTGGTTTTAATAAGTTTGCAAAAGTTGGTCTAAAAGTTGTATTATAATTCCTTTTTTTTTTTCTTTTAAGTTGTCACTTTTGTGTATTGTTGTTGGTGGTGGTGGTGGTGGCGGTGCGGTGATGGTGGTGGTGCTGCTGTGGCGATGGTTACGATGGTGGGGGTGCTGTGGCGATGGTGGTTGAAAAATTACATTCGAGCCGAGCTCGAGCTTTCATATGTTAAACGAGCTCGAGCTCGGGCTCGGCTCGGTTCGTTTGCACCCCTTGCCACGTATGCATCTTCAACCTAAATTGCTAGATTTTACAATAATGCCTCTGGTTCACAATTCACGTTACCACAACACACGTGAATGTGTGTGAAATGTGAAAGCCCCATTGCCTATATGGCACACTTTTTTTTTTTTCACATTTCACATACACCACAACACATAGTCTAATAATAATGCACACGCTTCGGTGTAATCTCACAAGTCATGAAGCCAATAGCTTAAATTGTTTTCTAAAACAGTAAAACCACAGAAACATGCCTTTGTGATTGATAATGAAATCAAAATTTCTATCTGATTGTACTTGACTCACATCAATCTCATTATCGTTCAGAATTTCAAAAAGTCTGAATTTGATAACTTATTTCATTCCTTTTACTTAGTTCCAAATGAACAGACAAGCACAGATGGTTATGTATTTTATATACCAAAAATCACATAGCAGAACCCTAACTGTGGCTGTGCTATTTGAAAATTAACACAAATATAAATCCAGAACATGTATATATACTCCTCCATTCCAGAATCAAAAGTTTACTATTCGAATACCTAATTTAGCGACGGAGAACTTATCAAAAAGGAAAATTGGTATTTAATAAATCAACCTTTAACCAGTTGGTAAATAATAATCCAACATACAGAATTGGTATATAATAATCCTACCTATCAACATGTTGGTACTCAATGAACTTCTGTTAATTTTTTTTAACTGAAGTTAGTTTTTAAGTTTTATTTATTACACAAACAGTCCCTGTAGTTATAAGTTACTAGTTTTAAGTTTTATTTATTACACAAATAGTCCCTGTAGTTATAAAAAAATCATAAAAATCCTAAAAAATAAAAAAAATTCAAAAAAATCATAAAAATTCAAAAAAAATCAAAAAAATCTTAAAAAATCAAAAAAATTAAAAAAAATCAAAAAAATTCTAAAAAATCAAAAAAATTCTAAAAAATCAAAAAAATCATAAATATTCTAAAAAATCAAAAAAATTCTAAAAAATCATAAAAATCAAAAAAATTCTAAAAAATCATAATAATTCTAAAAAAAATCTTAAAATCAAAAAAATTATAAAAAAATCTAAAAAATCATAAAAATTCTAAAAAATAAAAAAAAAATTCAAAAAAATCATAAAACTCTAAAAAATCATAAAAAAAATCTAAAAAAATCATAAAAATTCTAAAAAATAAAAAATAAAATCATAAAAATTCTAAAAGACCTGTGAACCCTAATCCCCCTTTTAGAATCAGCCGT
This sequence comes from Helianthus tuberosus, assembly GCA_030545235.1. Classification (NCBI taxonomy): domain Eukaryota; kingdom Viridiplantae; phylum Streptophyta; class Magnoliopsida; order Asterales; family Asteraceae; genus Helianthus; species Helianthus tuberosus. The sequence goes on along the minus strand of CM060448.1, from coordinate 41,238,663 downwards.
TTTCACTACTTCCCCGTTTCGAGCTGAACCGTTTCGAGCTGAACCGTTTCGACCCGTACCGTTTCGAAGCCGAACCGTTTCAAGCCGAACCGTTTCGACCCGTACCGTTTCGAACCGAACCGTGCCGTATCGAACCGACCCGTTTCGAGCCGAACTGTTTCGAACCGAACCGTTTCAAGCTGAACCGTTTCGACCCGTACTGTTTCGACCCGTACCGTTTCGAAGCCGAACCGTTTCAAGCCGAACCGTTTCGACCCGTACCGTTCCGAACCGTACCGTTTCGAACTGAACCGTGCCGTATCGAACCGAACCGTTTCGACCCGTACCGTTTCGAACCCGAACCGTTTCGAGCTGAACCGTTTCGACGCGAACCGTTTCGACCCGTACCGTTTCGAACCGTACCGTTTCGATGCGAACCGTTTCGAACCGTTTCGAGATGAACCGTTTCGACCCGTTCCGTTTCAAACCGAACCATTCGACCCGTACCGTTTCATACCGAACCGTTTCGACACGTTCCGTTTCAAACCCGAACGGTTCGGTTTGAAACGGTACGGCTTGAAACGGTTCAGCTCGAAACGGTTCGGCTCAAAACGGTACGGTTCGAAACGGTACGGGTCGAATCGGTTCGCGTCGAAACGGTTCAGCTCGAAATGGTTCGGGTTCGAAACGGTACGGGTCGAAACGGTTCGGTTCGATACGGCACGGGTCGAAACGGTTCGGCTTCGAAACGGTACGGGTCGAAACGGTTCGGCTCGAAATGGTCCGGGTCGAAACGGTACGGGTCGAAACGGTTCGGTTCGATACGGTTCGGTTCGAAACGGTACGGGTCGAAACGGTTCGGCTTGAAACGGTACGGGTCGAAACGGTTCGGCTTGAAACGGGTCGGCTTGATTTTTATGATTTTTTAGAATTTTTTTGATTTTTATAATTTTTATGATTTTTTTGATTTTTTAGAATTTTTTTGATTTTTAGAATTTTTTTGATTTTTTTTATTTTTTATAATTTTTTAAGGTTTTTTAAGATTTTTTTGATTTTTTTAGAATTTTTATGATTTTTTAGAAATTTTTTTATTTTTATGATTTTTTAGAATTTTTTTGATTTTTTAGAATTTTTATGATTTTTTTTTATTTTTTAGAATTTTTGTGATTTTTTAGAATTTTTTTATTTTTTATAATTTTTTTCATTTTTTAAGATTTTTTTATTTTTTTTGAATTTTTATGATTTTTTTGAATTTTTAGGATTTTTATGATTTTTTTATAACTACAGGGACTATTTGTGTAATAAATAAAACTTAAAACTAGTAACTTATAACTACAGGGACTGTTTGTGTAATAAATAAAACTTAAAAACTAACTTCAGTTAAAATAAATTAACAGAAGTTCATTGAGTACCAACATGTTGATAGGTAGGATTATTATATACCAAATCTCTAGGTTGGATTATTATTTACCAACTGGTTAAAGGTTGGTTTATTAAATACCAATTTTCCTTTCAAAAATAACCTTCAGCATAGTTTCAATGTTGATAATAACTTGTAGAAACACCGAAGAAAAGTGAAGGATTTCAATTTAGCAGAAAAGTGAAACATTAAAGACAAAGAGGAACTGATTCTAACCTTTAACCGCCAGCCGGTGAAAGACTGGAAAACCTAAAAGGCGTCCGACGACACTTCGTTTTGTTGCAGATGAAAAGGCATATTCGAATGGTTTTCACTTTTTGCAGCAAACGAAAAGGCTTTGAGTTGTAATTTCAGAAACAAATTTTAGCGGTTAAATTTTTGATTAAAAAATTGTAAAATTTAAAAATTATGCAGTTGCTTGCTTGGGTATGAATTAAGCAGGTTGGCATGATTGTAATTCATTTTCTGTTTTTTATGGTTCATTCATTATGATACATAGTAGAAGGCATAGGTAGCAAGTTATAGTATCAATTTCAATTGATTTCTTAACTTTGATTGACAACTTGGTTGTATGATTTTCATCCTAATCGGATAGAAATTACAAAATCAACACCAAAGTTTGAAGCTTTCTCCACTGTGCTGTATGTGTTCATGATTTAAGTGTGTTTGTTTGTTTTCATTCAAAAATTTAGAGATATCAAATACATCATCATTCCTTTTTTATCAAAACACAACATACAATTGACTTGTAGTTACCTAAAAGGATTATCTTTTTGAACTAGATGTCAAAAGTTAGGATACTGTAAGCATAGATACAGTTTTATGGCTTTCTAATTCTATTGTCATCAGTCACCGATCATTTGCATTTTCTTATAATAATAGCAACATTTTAATAAAAAGGTAATTTGTCGCATAAAGTATCTCCGCCACAACGCGTGGTAAGCTATAGCAAGTACCGAATTAAAGTGATGTCGTGTGAACAAAATACGTATTGGTAGCCGCTTTTATCTCTCTGCTGCTATATTGAATGCTGGTATCGTACCGGTACTCTAGCGAAATGAATTGATATATCCTGAAACCCGCCGCGAAGCGAGGGAAATTTCATTCATTTATATCGCTGCACTATATATTTTTAACATATATATGTTTAATTTAATCTTTCATGTATCAATTAACGCTCTTTTTAACAAATTTTTAATATAATTTGCTATTGCTTACATTTTCTTTTTTGCCGGACTCGTTAGGTGGAATTTTAAAAACAATGATACTAATGTTAGTCCATTTATAAGGTAACACTCGAGCTGGTCATTGCTTACAAGGATCAAGTAGAAAGTGTTATTTTTTGTCTTTAGATTAATAATTTGTTAATATGAGTGGGTTTTCATGCTTTTATATGTCTATATATCTTACCTTAGTCTTATGTTTTTTGATGATGGCATGAATGATGATTTGGAAACAGATGATCGTATTTTTTAAGTATATATAGAGAGTTACTGGATCTACCTTAACTACTAAGTCTATTGGGTGTGGAGGAGAGTAGTCACTTGGTGTGGAGGAGGGTAGTCACACGCTCAATACATATTCTTTGATAAGTCTGTTAGTTAAAAATTTAGATGTAAATTGTCGACTTCGCCACAACACGCGGGTTTCCCACTAAATAATTTTTTTGGAGTATACTATATAATGTTTATCATAAGGGTTTCCCCGTTTATCATAAGCGTTTCCCGTGCGTTGCCGCCGCGAAGCGTGAGTGCTTTTATATATATATAAACGCACACACAACGTATATACAATTTTTTAACGTTTTCGTATTTAAATTATGTTCTCGGCCCATATTGTCGACTCCACTGCAATGCGCGGGTTCCCCACTAGTGTTGAATTTTTTTTAATAAGTTAGCATGTAACCTTTAATTAATATACCACCAAACCAATTTTCTTAATACATCCTGAAGGGGTATGGTTTCAAATCTCGCACCATACCTGGACGCGAGTGACCATAACCCGGTTCGTTTCCCCTACCGACAAGGATTCACCTGCGGTCGTGCGGACACACGCTGACCCAGTATGCTGTCCCAGTCAGAGAATTAGAAGACTAACCTTGTGTATGAAAATGAGTTTTCGTCACCACAAGGGATGCGGTATCCATCACGGTTGCCACACATAGCAAGGCGGCCCAAAACCGCATCCTGTTGTCCCACAAGTGGCACTGCCACTTTGACTTTAGTGACAAGCAAGCAAGTGGTCTGTCCGGGCACTGACAGCGGTTAGCTGCCCAGCCCACTTGCATCAAAAGCTGGCAGATGGACTGACAACCGCAGCAGGACGTGGTATCACCTTAGGAAGCGTCTAACGCTTCCGTGACCTGCGCTTATGACACACCTGCAAAAGGCTATGTGTTGTTGGTCTAGCCACTCAATTACCCTCCTTCGCTCTTCGGCTATAAATACCCATCCCAGACCAGGTTTGAGGAAACGCTAATATGCTCTCTCTCTCTCTCTCACACACATACTACTCAAACACACACTTTGCTCTCAAGCAAATACTGATTTTCACGCCGGAGAGTGGTAACAAGGAGCACCTCTACCCCATCCTCCTTGTTGCGAGTCACGGTGTGTTTCCTGGTGCATGAGACAGGTTAGAGGACGGGCCAACCATTGATCTCGGAAAGAAGGGATTAACCCTACTTGACGAGACTAGTGACTTAACCCTCCCGCTTAACCACTGTTTCATCATTGGTGCCCACCGCTACTCTTAGCACTTTTTTCCTCTCTTCTTTCGTAAGATCATGTCGGATCATCCGATGCCTGCCACGGGGGAAACCTTTGCCCCACCAACTGTAGGGCAAACGGGGAATACTCCCCCTAGCCAACCAACAAGCCACGTCGGCACATCCACACATGCAAGTAATCCCTCCGTTGAAGTGTCGGAATTTTCACAGTTCGCATCAGTACTGCCACCAGGAGTCGATCTTCACTCCTGGTATGTGCAACAACAGGCTATGCTAAACGCAGCCTATGCACAAGCTTGCGCAAGCACACAAGCACCTGTAGGGCCCACACCAGGCCCATTCACACCAGCACCTCGTACTCTACAATACGAGGAGCACGCGCCAACACATCCCGCATGTAGGGATACGCACGGACCGCGTGGATCCTCATACGTGAGTGTCCATACGATAGACGAAGGGGATTCCACTTAAGGATCCCGGGCCAGAGCCTCAGCACATGAGCGCCTTGGCCCACCTAGAGAATATAGGCGAGAATCAGTTGCTCGCCGAGGGTCCGGAGTTTTGAGCTGCCTTGGGCCGCATCCCAACGACGACACATCTGACAGAAACGACCCAGACGACTACACGTACCGCGGGGATTCCCATCCGGCTTACAGCCAGTCTAGGGATCAAGACTACTACATCCCTGCGCAACCCTGCACAACATATGATCGCGCCGCAAAGCACGATCACCGTTCGGTCTACAGACCGAAGTCAGCAGCCGGTAATTCCAAATTCACCAAGGAGATTGCCTTGGTCCCCCTCATGAGGGCCAAACTCCCGCCTGGTGTGCTAAAATACAATGGCTCGTCGGACCCCGATGACCATATGGCTGTTTTTACCAGCGCCGGTCTCGTCAGCGGCTGGGCGCACCCTTTGTGGTACAATTTATTTGTCCAGACTCTCACGGGAACTGCGAGGACCTGTTTCAATTCTTTGCCAATGAGATCACTGGCCTCATCTGACGACTTATAAGAAAAATTTCTTGCACACTTCAGCCAGCAGCGATGTCACGAGCGCGACACGTCAGACGTCATGAATATCTGGCGTGAAGATAACAAAGGCTTGGAAACTTTCGATACCAATTACAACAAGAAATGCCTCGAAATCGGCGGGGTGCCAGACGAGCTTGCTCGCGGTCATTTTATCAGAGCAGTAAAAAATGATGAAATAATCATGACCATATCCGGCAAGGACAGCTTGCCACAGAAGTGGGACGACGTTATAACAGCAGTCAAGACATACGCCTAGACGACGCAACCTTTAAGACCCAATACAGTCAAAACTCGCCCTTCTCACGTGGAAGGGCAATCTTCCCGACAGGAGCCAAAGCGCAACAACAACAACAAGCGCAACAGGAGCTCATTGAACCACGACCACGACTCCAAACCATACGAGCCGCATGGGTCTCAACCCGACTCCAGATCTGTAACGCCTCGTATTTTCATATTTCTATTTTAACTTTTCGAGGCGTTAATCATAATGGTAATACATTTTTTATCACATTGTTAATGGGTAAACACAAGATTTTTATAAGAAACCGAAAAACTATACAAAGAAAAATTATTAGAAAAAGTATTTTTTCTAATAAATTTTTATACAAAAGAATTTTTATAAATTTTTAGAAATGGTTTTAGCATAGGTCCCTTTTATAAAAAGTGCTTGTTTTAATCCATAGTATTCAAAAAAAAAAACGGATGAATAGTGTGAATAGTGCCCTGCAGGCACTATTCATTCAGCAACTAAACTGGAACGAAAATTTGTTAATTTTTCTCATTTGTTGACTAATTTGCAGCCATTTGAGCAGTATTTCAACTCTTCACCAACCCCAAACTCTTCCCCTATATATACACAACCTCTTTAAGCCATTTTACCCTTGCACAACTCTTTAATCCCTCCTAAATCACTCTCAAATCCTTCAAGAAGTTGAAATTCGGATAGATTCACCCTTGCATGCAAAAGTGAGCATAACTTGCTCAAAAATCAACCAAATTACTTGATTCTTTTTCCTACTTGCTTGTATAATCATGAGGTTTGATTCCTTGACTTCTCCTGGGAGAAATCAGACCTGGAATTTCCCCGAAAATGTCCATAAACTTTCTGTTTTGCATGAAACTTTCTTAAACTCTTGTATACTTCAAACAAACTTGTGTTCTTATGCTTCTAGTCTATTGTATGATTAGTAAAGCCAAACCAAGGTTGTTTTACACTTAATAAGAGTGTCTAAACACTCTAAACTTTCTGTTTTAATTGAGTTATTAACTCACAAGTGGTGCCAAGTCTTGAACTTGAAGATGGTGTGACTACTTGGTTAGCATAGGCTAACTTACATACAAGTCCACACATCACTTGATGTTTTGTTTAGTATAATGGTACCTTTAATTCTTGAACATACTTATGAGGTTTCTAAGTGGAAGGTTCAACCTCCCGCCTCTTACATAACCTATATATTAACATAACAAACGAGGTAACCAAGTGGAAGGTTTAACCTCCCGCCTCCTACATAACTCATAAGACACCAAGAGGTAACCAAGTGGAAGGTTTAACCTCCCGCCTCCTACGTGACTAACTATATTATTATGTATATATTATAATTATGTATATACTATAATTATGTATATATTATAATTATGTATATATTATAAACCGAACCCTTGATAGTGATTATATAAATCTACTACCAAGTTAATAAGTTCTCACTATGTGGGTAGTTCCTTGTCACGATTCTAATAGGTCTTGAACCTATGAAATCATATATAATCCTTAAAGGATTACCATAGTGTCAAGACAAGTGCTAAGACCATTGTGAATATTTTCCAAATACATACTTTGTTATTCTTTGAATCTAAGTCCGAATCTCGACTCTAAACCTACTCGAAGTTTAACCCTTACACATTCAACCTTCCAAACTCATCAACTTCGTCACATTGGATAATCGGAAAACATATGCAATATTGTGAGTATACTCGATCCCTTTTTGTTTTAAACACTTTTGGGATGCAACATGTATTCTATATCAAGACACTTGACACTTGAAACTTATTTGAATCATACTCAATCCATTTAAACATGAAACATGAAACTTGGGTTACTTGAGACTATTTTGTGCTATGTGAACGTTTAATCCCTGTGAGTAGTTCCGCCCTAACAATTAGTAGTACTATGCATATGCTATAGGAGTAATGCACCACCCCCATTTTGTGCTCGAGGGGTATTGTTAGGGTATCATTTTAACCTCCCGTTGAACTTTGGGATAGGCACTTTCATGCATTCTTGGGCTATCACTTGGACTATGTGAGCTAGCATGGCTGAAACTATTTTATAATGTTCATGTTGGATATGAGTACTTTTATTCTATGTTATATTATGTATCAAACTTGTATACTCGCCAACTTTTTGTTGATTTTATTTTAATACATGTTGCAGGTCGATAGTCAAGATTATGAAGGAATCAAGTTAGGATGGACTAGATACACACCTTTAATTTATTTATCTTTTGATGCTATGTTGAAATTTGAACAATGTTGTTATTTCTATTTTAAATGTTGTATGACAATTTAGCACATGCAATGAAATTTGAATTTAATTAAATATTGTCACATAGTGTTATGAAGTCTCGAGCAATCTATACACACTTCGTCTCATCCCGATGTTTCCGCCATCGGTTGGGGTGTGACAGATTGGTATCAGAGCCATAACTATAGGGAATTAGGTAGAATTGCCATGCTTTTTACCTAGTCTATAGTTTTAGAGCTTTATTCTTATATTTTACTTAAAACTACTTGCATGTTAGCTTATCTACCTCTTATTTATTCGCTTTTGATCTTTTAGACATATACATCACTTATGTGTTAATACATGACATGCTATACTTATTGTGAATACCTGTTTTATTATTTTATTCTTTACATACCATTCTTAATATGCTTCCTTATGTGTTTATACTTGTTTGTGTACTACTTTTACTTACATTTTTCCTTTGCATTTTACTCGATTATTCTAAATCCAACAACACTCATATTGTACAAACGAGATGAGTTTACCAAAATAGGCGTGAAACCCACAATTTGGTGAACGACTCTCAATCTACCTATTTTTTTACATGAAATTACACCATTAAGTTAGGAGTGAAATCCACATCTTAATGATAATTTCAAATCCCAAATTCTAGTGGACCCTCGTCAAAGTATCGAAATTAACTTTTGACCCGACGAGTACCAACCACACTTAGGATACTAAATCGCCAAGTTAGGGGTGAAACCCGCACCTTGTCGACTAGTTCCACTCTTTGATTTTCATTAATCCCGCCAAGTCTCGAAATTTCAATTGATTTAGGGACATGTAGTAACTGGAAGGGTAAATACCGTTAACCGACTTGTCGGCAAGAGTATTTCACCTATTAGGCCAAAGCATGCTCCTCAAACTCAAAAGACTTTTCGACCACTTTGGTTAGTCAAAGTTCCGTGTTGGAACCATCCTAAATTTTAATCAAGCATGTGCTCTACTACTTATTTTATACGACGCAATCTTTCAAATTCGAATCTACTTTCGATATATTTTTTTCCTTCTCACACACACATCATATTAAACCTTTCCATAAATTTATACATATACATGATTTCATGTAGTTTAAATTCGTTTTCCTTGTAACGACGAGTGAGGACCTATCATCGAGATAGGAGTGATTTCCTTACCTTGACGATTAAATCTACTCCCCTTTCTTAAAAACGACCTCACCAACGAGTTAGGGGTGATTCCCTTACCTAGGTGATCGTTACCAAAACGTTCTTCCAAATATCTTATTATACAAACTCGATTATGTTTTATACCTAAATTATTTATCATTATTCAAAATACATACGTGTACATATACAAAGTACATTGTTTCACCAAGCATACTTCCTATCCTGCAACCTATGATCACTCAACTCATATGCACGAAATTCTTAATCATGTCGTAAAACGTTTTAATACTCAAATTTCAAAACCTTACGAGATGCTACCTATCAATTTAATCGGTCAAATGATTCTCTTGCCCATAAACTTCATATTCTACTTAATCACTAAAACACACACTCACGTTATATCCCCATACTAAAGACTTTCATTCTCATATACTTATAAGATCTTATAGATATTATACGATCATTTTACCAAAGACACTTTTCAACATCAACAAATCATTGGTTAAAATATTTTTTTTCAATCACTACGTCCTTTTTCAAACTTATCGTCGCCGATTTTCTTTACGGCTCCTGATTTCTCGGTAATTGATTTGAACACGTGATTCCACCTTATCGATCAATGTGAACCTAGACTTTTGGTAACGCCTTTGCGACTCATCATACAGCATTCCGGACTTTACGAGATTTGCATGAGATATAAAAACCAAACCGTTCTACCTTCTCACATCACCACAACACCTTCTTAAACTCCATATCACTTACACACTCGTCGGAGAAACTCACCACTTAAACCCAAGATTCAAATGGCATATTTCTCAACAGCATATGCGGAATCTTCAAATGCAGCAGCAACTCATCCATTCCTTCGGTTTGCTGAGCTACCCACTCGTGAGAAGTATCAGAAACTCAAGAATCTTGAAGTTTTTACCATTAGCGGCATTGATTGGCATCGAATAGGAATGGTTGACCCCAGTGGTTCACTGGCAAGATTACTACCACCCAATACACCGTGGCGCCGTTTCTTCGACATCTTAGAGCCATCATATGATGAACTGGTATATGAATTCTTGTCCACCTTCTATTACAAATCTAATAGAAGTCTTACCGAAGAATCCATTCTTTTTCGTCTTTGTGGACAACATCATAACATGTCATTAACAAAATTCGCAGTTTGTCTGGGTGTATATACCAATGAAGAAGTCACACAGCCCGTTTTCACGAGGGCATTAACCACCTATACCTACGCGACAATGAAAAAGTATTGGCAACGCCATGCATCAAAGGCATGGTGCGGCAACAATAATTCTGCAAACTTCAGAGACTCTCGTTATCGGTATATGCACCTTGTTTTGGCCAACACTATCACGGGGCGCGAAATTAATCAACGAAGGGTTAGTACCTCCGAAGTCTTCTATCTATATAGTATTTTCGAGCGAATTCCTTGTAATATTTCCCACGAGCTTGCTGGGTATTTTTCTAGTCAACAAACACACCCCCTGAAAAGTCTCATGGGGGGGTTCTTACATCACTAGAATAGCTAAATCATTGGGTGTATTAAGTGACCAGATTATCCAGGAACTATCTCCACCAAAGGCACCTGGGATTGTAAATTGTAACCTCATTAGGCAAACCTCGACTCAACCATCTCAGTCGGGGGGAGCTCCATTTGTCTTAAACAGTACCCCCACACCAAATTTACAACAATCATTGTTGCAATTTCCCCCATCGTCTTTTTATCGATTTGATATGCAACCAAAGCTGCCTTTCATACAAGAACTTATTCCAACTAACCTATCCCAACCTTTAACACTGAACGTCTTACCAAGCTCCTCACCGATAGTTTTCGAGGAGGATCCAACGATGCAAGAAACTTATGAAAACATGTTGCTCCTAGGACAGTTAGCATCAGAATCACTTTTGCCACAGTCATTCCAGTCGCTATTAAACGAAGTAGAACAACAACTGCCACCAACTGATATAGCAGGCCCAAGTACGGTGCCTCAAATGGATCTACATCCAGATCAAATGGTAGTTGAAATGGCTAGGTTAAACAATCAGAACCAAGATTTGTTACGGCAAGTACAAAGGCTGACAGAACGGAATCAATGGTTGGAAAGCATGCTAGATGCCCGTATGCAACTAGATCCACTACCTCCAATACCTGATAGTTTTGAGCCTGAAATTGATCCATTACATGACATGTTTCAAATGTAATTTGTTCACATCATAATTTTTCATGATTGTTTTACATGCTTAAATTTGCCATGTTTCAATTAATACTATACACACAATCATTAGTATTCGTACTCATGCTCATACTCATAACAATACATTTTATACTTATGCTCGTATTTATATTTGTATTCATACGTTTCATGCTTATACTTATATTCATACGTTTCATGCTTATACTTATACTCGTACTACTCGTACGTTTTATGTGTATAATCATACTTACGTACATACTCATACTTAAACTTATACTTATGATCATACTTTCATTCATACTCATGATTCATACATTTGTACCAATACGCGAGCGTAATCCGAGTGATTCGCTTACGTGGGTCCTATACATACTTAAGCATGGACTTGCTTACATACTACATTCTTACACATACACATTCTTAAATTTTTTTATTATTTATACCCTAATTCATACATAACTAGTACAAGCTGTGCAGATCATGCGACGATCAATATAATCACGGGTGCACACGGGATTATAGTGATTGGCTCATGAGAACCATAGAGTGTACTATTAAGTATGATAAAACACAGAATGTAACATGACACAGAATACAACTTTAGACAACTCACAACGCATTATATCCGATTATCCACGACGAGACTTCATTCTAAATACACTGCGTTCATCTATCCAACACTTATGCTATTCTTATACTCATGATCGTTATTAGATCAATCGTTTACCCTTATACCTCAATTATACTCTGTTGTCTCAAACTCCAATGCCTCAATTTTAAACACTTCTCTTCTGTTTGCTAAAACCCTTTCAAGTCTTCCTTCTGAATAAATTTCGGGACGAAATTTCCTAAAGTAGGGGAGACATTAACGCCTCGTATTTTCATATTTCTATTTTAACTTTTCGAGGCGTTAATCATAATGGTAATACATTTTTTTATCACATTGTTAATGGGTAAACACAAGATTTTTATAAGAAACCGAAAAACTATACAAAGAAAAATTATTAGAAAAAGTATTTTTTCTAATAATTTTTTATACAAAGGAATTTTTATAAATTTTTAGAAATGGTTTTTAGCATAGGTCCCTTTTATAAAAATTGCTTGTTTTAATCCATAGTATTCAAAAAAAAAAAAAAAAAAAACGGATGAATAGTGTGAATAGTGCCCTGCAGGCACTATTCATTCAGCAACTAAACTGGAACGAAAATTTGTTAATTTTTCTCATTTGTTGACTAATTTGCAGCAATTTGAGCAGTATTTCAACTCTTCACCAACCCCAAACTCTTCCCCTATATATACACAACCTCTTTAAGCCATTTTACCCTTGCACAACTCTTTAATCCCTCCTAAATCACTCTCAAATCCTTCAAGAAGTTCAAATTCGGATAGATTCACCCTTGCATGCAAAAGTGAGCATAACTTGCTCAAAAATCAACCAAATTACTTGATTCTTTTTCCTACTTGCTTGTATAATCAAGGGGTTTGATTCCTTGACTTCTCCTGGGAGAAATCAGACCTGGAATTGCCCCGAAAATGTCCATAAACTTTCTGTTTTGCATGAAACTTTCTTAAACTCTTGTATACTTCAAACAAACTTGTGTTCTTATGCTTCTAGTCTATTGTATGATTAGTAAAGCCAAACCAAGGTTGTTTTACACTTAATAAGAGTGTCTAAACACTCTAAACTTTCTATTTTAATTGAGTTATTAACTCACAAGTGGTGCCAAGTCTTGAACTTGAAGATGGTGTGACTACTTGGTTAGCATAGGCTAACTTACATACAAGTCCACACATCACTTGATGTTTTGTTTAGTATAATGGTACCTTTAATTCTTGAACATACTTATGAGGTTTCTAAGTGGAAGATTCAACATCCCGCCTCTTACATAACCTGTATATTAACATAACAAACGAGGTAACCAAGTGGAAGGTTTAACCTCCCGCCTCCTACATAACTCATAAGACACCAAGAGGTAACCAAGTGGAAGGTTTAACCTCCCGCCTCCTACGTGACTAACTATATTATTATTATGTATATATTATAATTATGTATATATTATAATTATGTATATATTATAAACCGAACCCTTGATAGTGATTATATAAATCTACTACCAAGTTAATAAGTTCTCACTATGTGGGTAGTTCCTTGTCACGATTCTAATAGGTCTTGAACCTATGAAATCATATATAATCCTTAAAGGATTACCATAGTGTCAAGACAAGTGCTAAGACCATAGTGAATATTTTCCAAATACATACTTTGTTATTCTTTGAATCTAAGTCCGAATCTCGACTCTAAACCTACTCGAAGTTTAACCCTTACACATTCAACCTTCCAAACTCATCAACTTCGTCACATTGGATAATCGGAAAACATATGCAATATTGTGAGTATACTCGATCCCTTTTTGTTTTAAACACTTTTGGGATGCAACATGTATTCTATATCAAGACACTTGACACTTGAAACTTATTTGAATCATACTCAATCCATTTAAACATGAAACATGAAACTTGGGTTACTTGAGACTATTTTGTGCTATGTGAACGTTTAATCCCTGTGAGTAGTTCCGCCCTAACAATTAGTAGTACTATGCATATGCTATAGGAGTAATGCACCACCCCCATTTTGTGCTCGAGGGGTATTGTTAGGGTATCATTTTAACCTCCCGTTGAACTTTGGGATAGGCACTTTCATGCATTCTTGGGCTATCACTTGGACTATGTGAGCTAGCATGGCTGAAACTATTTTATAATGTTCATGTTGGATATGAGTACTTTTATTCTATGTTATATTATGTATCAAACTTGTATACTCGCCAACTTTTTGTTGATTTTATTTTAATACATGTTGCAGGTCGATAGTCAAGATTATGAAGGAATCAAGTTAGGATGGACTAGATACACACCTTTAATTTATTTATCTTTTGATGTTATGTTGAAATTTGAACAATGTTGTTATTTCTATTTTAAATGTTGTATGAAAATTTAGCACATGCAATGAAATTTGAATTTAATTAAATATTGTCACATAGTGTTATGAAGTCTCGAGCAATCTATACACACTTCGTCTCATCCCGATGTTTCCGCCATCGGTTGGGGTGTGACAAGATCAACGATCAATGCCCAAAGGGCCTAAAAAAGGAGCCTCAGTCAGTACTGTGAATACCACAAAGACAGTGGTCACACTACTAATGACTGTATCAGTCTTAGACTGGAGATTGAGCGAGCCCTCAAGGAGAGGAAGCTGCAACACCTGTTGCCAAATGCGACAAAGCAAACTAAGCGCATTACTCCTCACGAGTACACCTCCATTGGCAAGAAAGCAACGTATATGGCAACTACCCACATGATTAGTGAGAACTATAGACAGCCGCGTAAGGCGGCAAGGAGGGGGGTTGACGACTGGCGGGACGAACAGGTCGTTTTCCTCAGGGTTCGAGGCGGCCCGCGCGGCAGGCTTTCCGTCGTAATCGCCAGCTACTTGGCACACTACTACACCGAGTGTATATTCATATACCCGGGAAGCACCTTCGACATCATATACGAACAATGTTTTAATCAGTTCGATCAGGAGGACAAAGATCGGTTGCAGCCGGCCGACTACCCTTTGGCCGGGTTTGCAGGGGAAACAGTGTTCCCCCTCGGCCAAATTACATTTCCGGTGCGCCTCACAAACGGAAGCCACACACGGACGGAGGAGGTCAATTTCATGGTCCTCCTCCACAACTCTAGATATGACGTGCTTCTCGGCAGAGAAGCACTGGGCGACTTCAACATGATCACATCCACTCCCCACTCAGCAATCGGCTTTTCAACCGAAACGAGGATTTTGATCATCTATGCACGCCGCGAAGTCATGTCTATGGACGAGATGCATCCATCTAAAGTGGCAAGGCTGATGTCACACCCCAACCGGTGGCGGAATCATCAGGGCGCAACACTGAGCGAAACAGATTGTCCAAGAGAATCCATAACAACTATTAAATTACCATATATTTAACGTTCACATCCCATACCATAAACATACAAAGTAAAAACAGTTATTACAAACATTGTTCTCAAAGACAAGTAAACAGTTCCGACAACTCAGATTTATTTAATGTAGTTTCTAGACACCCTAGCTTGATTTCCAGCGAAACATAGCAAGCATCCTAAATCAACATGTCACATACGTTAAAATAAAGTCAATACACAGAGTGTAAATGTGAGTACACAAGTTTAATAACATATAGTAGCGAAAGCGATTTATGTATAACCATCATGTAACACGTAGAAATGTGAAGCAGGTAGGCTATCGACAATGACATATGCACAAACGTGACTGCGAGTTGTAGAATGCGCAACACATTATCACCACTGTGACCATGTAACAAGCCCTGTCCACGACAGGTGCTGAGTCCAAACTATAGTACTATCGTTGCTAAGGTGTCAGGTAACAATCACTGTGTAAACATAACATACAAGCATTCATCGAAAACACGTATAACATGTGAGAGCGGTTAGCGTATAAAAAGTGTTTGCGTTGTGTGTTGATGTGATTTGATATAGGTAACGTATGTAACACCCAAAAGTGCGTTAAGCAAAAAAGGATTGAGTACACTCACGGAGCGTGTTTAGTAAATAAACACAAATCTTGGATTGAAGGGAGCACTTGAGGGATTAGCCCGATCAGAGAACGATAGTGTAAACGTTGAGCAGTGTGTAAAACGGTGCGTCGAGTGAGATGATCGTATGGTGGTTCGATCGGATTGGACGATCGTCCGGACGGACGGTCGTCCGGTCGGTTGGTCATTCGACTGAGTTAGTGTGTTGTGAAATGTTTCAACTTTTGAAGTTTTCGTTGTAGTATAAATTCAAGTTATTTGATCGGATGGTCATCCGGATGGATGACCGTTCGATCGGATGGCTGTTTGATTGAAAACTGATATTCTTTGAAGTTTTGAAAATTGTTTAAGTGGTTGAGATTACAAGTCACCTGGTCAAATAGTCGTTCGGTCGGATGGTTTTCCGATCGGACGGCTATTCGATTGAGCAACCTTTTGTTGGAAAATTTCACAAAGTTTTCTAAGTTAAAAGTTTTGCGGTTTGACGGAGACGGCATGACGATGTGTTAAACAACGAAAATCACATCAAGTCCAACTCGTTCGATCGGACGGGAATCACCCCGTTCGATCAAAACCGACTGTTCTTGAAGGGGTTTCATATTCAAACTGTGAATCAGTTGTCTCTTTGATAGAAATCCATTCTCAGATCGGTTCTCCACTACGGAATGAGTGGAGAGCCTGAACGAGTCCAGATTCTAACGGTTTTGAGTAAAAAGTGAAAGAGGTTGAAGAAAAGTTTGAAACAGTTGGAAAGTGTGTAGATCTAGTTGAAATCAGTGTAAAAACATGTAGAAATCCTTTAGATCCGGGCCGTTCTTGACGAGATGAGGTCATTCAACAGTGTTCATTGGAACCCGTGATGACGTCACCTTAGAACAGCTCAAACCAGGGGATTTCATGGTGGAAGTGTGTGATTTGATGAAGAAGATGATGAGAAAGTGTGTAATGAAGATGGAAGTACAAGATTTAGGGAGAAAACTTACAAGAATCGCGAGGAATCGAGAGAAAAAAGGGCCTGAGAGTGCGCTGGTCGGATAGGGCTGTCACATCAATGAACAGTCGATGTGACAGGGGGTATGTTGGTCCCAGTTTGGACTTAAAAAACTTCTTTTCACGTAATATGGCAAGTGATTTCAGTAGATGTGAAAAAGTGTGTGGAAATGGAAATCAAACTTTCAAGAAACAAGACCTACAGAATTATCAAGTTTATATCACTTTGAAACAAAATGGTTTACAAGGTGATTGTAAGATTATTATCTATTACAAATGAATACTTGAATTCTGGGGGTGAGATGACAATGGGGTTTTGTAGTATGTATTGAATGTAAAGCTTAAACTCAATGTTCTCTGCTTGGTGAGCCTTCTATTTATAGAAGGCTGAATATATGAATAAACATTTCTTTATTCATATATATTCCTGTAAAAAGTAGTGCCTTGACATATTCATTGAATCCAACAATCAATTTGTCTTTGTCATCATGATATCCAATAATGTCAACTTGCTTCGGTTAGTGTAGCAGGATAGAGCTGATTTTTAGACAAGTGGGGTCTTTATCAGAATTTCTGATAAACCACTTCATCAAAAATTCTGGTGAACAAATCATCAGAAAGTCTAATGATCAGAATTGTCAGAAACTGATGATATTTCATCAGAAACATCATCAGACCCATCAGAATGACCTTCTCTGGTAATCTTCTTCAACTCTTGATCAACTTATGATACTTTGAAGTAGATGTTGTTGCTTTCAGTATCTGATCTTCTTCTTCATGTTGTGATCTTCAGGACTGTCGTCTTCTTCATAGATCAAGTTGAATCTGATTTTCTTCGATACTTACAAATAAAGTTTCCTAACAGTTTCCCCTAAGTATTGTAAGAAAATGAACTATCTATTTAAAACATAAACAACTTTCAGCTAATCCTTGAAAAGAAAGTTTAAACAACTAAGTTCAGAAACATAAAACATAATCAAACCATCAAACAGAAATAAAGTATTGTTTTCAAAAACAGAGATTTAAACTCATGAATTCTTCAATTTATCTTCACACCACTTCTATACTTGTCTCCTGGTTTCTGCCTTTTCTTGTGGTTAATTGCCTTTTGAGTTGTTTTGTAAAGTTCTTTATACCATCCTCTCGCTTCCATCCATTTGTCTATGTCATCTTCTATTGCCTTCCTCAGCTGCTTATTGTTTTTACCATTCTTCTTGAGCTGCTCTTGTTTTTCATTAATGTAATTCTTTATGTATTTCAGAGTTTGATTGGAATACCTGTTTATTTCACTGACTCTGGACAGAGCATTCTCATCATAGGCATTTTTGAAAACCACACATCTTTCTGGTTTGTCAAAAATTGCTCCAGTTCTTGCTTCGCTGAGAGGAATTTCAGCTGGAATGGTGTTGTTGGGAGGTGGTGTTAGGACCTTTTTACTATAGTCAAAGTTTAAACATAGATCAAAATCTGTCAGTGTAGTTTTTTTTAATATTTTATTATTTTAATATTATAATAACTTATTATTATATTTACTTTTAACATATTTTCTTTTTTTCTCTTTTGCCATTTACTTTTTGTTTTTCATAATTCTTTTTTTTTAAATGATATTACCTTTACCAATTATACATATATATATATATATTTTAATATTATAATATCTTATTATTATATTTACTTTTAACATATTTTCTTTTTTTTTCTTTTGCCATTTACTTTTTGTTTTTCATAATTCTTTTTTTTAAATGATATTACCTTTACCAATTATATATATATATATATATATATATATATAGGGGACCGCTAAAATAAGAACCACTCCAGTTGTAAGAACCGTGAGAACTTTTTGATCCGGGGCGAGTTGGACCAAAATTTTTTTTCATAAACGTAGATACATGTATTATAAACACATTTGTAAAAAAAAAATCAAAAAAAATGTCGTGTGTGTAGTTTTGAGCACCACAAGTTTGTGTTTACGGGTAACGTAAAATTTAAATAAAATTTACGGTACCCGTAAACACAAACTTGGGGTGCTCAAAAATACATACACGACATTTTTTTTTTGAATTTTTTTTACAAATGTGTTTATAATACACGCATCTACATTTATGAAAAAAAAATTGGTCCAACTCGCCCCGTACGGTGTAGTTCTCACGGTTCTTACAACTGAAGGTGGTTCTCATTTTAGCGGTCCCCTATATATATATATATATATATATATATATATATATAGGGCTTGGCTATACAAGAAACCCCATCTTTTTTAAGAAACCTTGGAAACCCAATGTGAGCCATTGATTGTCTCTCATCACACTTGATCAATGGCTCTCATAATTTTGGTAACAATTAGATTTAAAAGAAATGTAATAATACACATTAGTCAACTGAAAAGGGCATTTTGGGTAGAACATTTCCTTCTCTCTCCACTGGCTAGTCTTATCATCTCTCTTTAATGCAATCATCTTTCTCTCTCTTCATATCCAATTCAAAATCACAATCCCTCTCTCTAAAAATCACAGATCTCATCTTCTCCTCCCCCGAATCAAAACCCTAGCCCCCATGACTTTCCCTTCTCTCTACACAACACTTACAACCTGCAAGCCTAGAGAGAGAGTGAGAGCCGTGAGAGAGAGTACCAGAGAAATCGAAAGAGAAAGAGATGTCCAGAGAAATCGAAAGAGAGATAGAAAACTGGTATGTTTCCAGCCAAGAACACACATACAAGTGTGTGAGAGAGAAGAAGTTTGAAGTATGTTGTTTTAGAGAGAGAATGATGACACACGCACGAGTGTGTGTGTGAGAAGAAGGTTTGAAGATCTTCTTCATGTTCATCGGACGGTTATAGATCCGGTAAGTGTTCTTGAAATATCATTTCACACTTGATTTTTTGTTGAAATGGTTATTAATATGTTTTTGTGTGCTGAAAGTGTTTTAGTAATGATTGTTAATATGATTTTGTATTTTAAATAAATCAAAAACTTTAGGATGAGATTTCGAACGAGTTTTTTTTGTTGGTTTGGTTGCTTGTTAGATGCTTTTGATCTTAATAGTAGCTGTTTTTTTGTTGGTTTGGGTTCCTTGTTTGGGTTTTTGATCTGAACAGTAAATGTTTTTTTGTTTGGTTGCTTGATTCACAGACTCAGACCCATAACATGTGTTAAGCCCCCTGTTAGAATGTTATGTAACGTGTGTTGATTTACAAAAACAAACCCATAAAGGTTTAGGTTGCTTGTTTGGGTTGCTTGTTTGGGTTTTTTGATCTGAACAGTAAGTGTTTTTTTTTGTTAACAATAATTGTTTTTTTTGTTGGGTTGCTTGATTTACAAAGACAGACCCATAACATGTGTTAAACACCTGTTAGAATGATATATAACGCGTGTTAATCATAATATGTTGATTATGATAACAATTACTCATTTTGTTCATTAGAGGCAATGTTACTTTTTCGGTAAATTGGGATTGCATATTCAACATATTAGTTTGTTGTGATGAGCAGGAGCTTGAGAAAACAACACTGAAAGAAAGGAAACTAGGATTCTTCTCATGTGGAATTGGTAATCCCATTGATGACTGCTGGACGTGTGCCCCGAACTGCCAAAAGAACCGCATGCGCCTTGCAGACTGTGGTATCGGTTTTGGGCGGAATGCCATTGGAGGCAACGACTTAATGGTTTTACATGGTCACGGATTCTGGAGACGAGTCATTTATAGTAACACATGTACCGGTAATGTGGATAGTATGTAACGTGTAATATGAAACGAGCCATTTATGGTAACACGTGTATCGGTAATTTTGGAATATATAATATGAAACGGGTCATTTGTTTTGCACAATTTTGGAAGTATAACATGTGTTAAGCCTCTGTTATAATCTTTTTGTAACCTGACATGTATTCATGTTTAAGCTAGTGGTTTACAAAACACCATGATGTGTATATACTGATCTAACATGTGTTACAATTTTTCTGTTTGGAACATGTAATTGCTTAACATGTGTTAAGCCTCTGCTATAATCTTGGTTTAACCCAACATGGTGTCATGTATAAGCTAGTGGTTTCCAAAACAATATTAACTTGTATAATCTTGGTTTAACCCAACATGGTGTCATGTACAAGTAATAAAAGTACAAGTTAGTATGTAACGTGCAATATGAAACGAGCCATTTATGGTAACACATGTACCGGTAATTTTGGAATATGTAATATGAAACGGGTCATTTGTTTTGCACATCTTGTAAATGTATAACATGTGTTAAGACTCTGTTATAATCTTTTTGTAACCTGACATGTATTCATGTATAAGCTAGTGGTTTACAAAACACCATGATATGTATATACTGATCTAACATGTGTTACAATTTGTTTTGCACATTTTGGAATGTATAACAATTTCATGCAAAGGACGAGTCAGCAAATTTAGCAGATAAACAGCAAAGACAGACCGTCAACGGAAGATCCATCCCTTCTTAGTCCGCCATGAGACTCACCAACAAGCAAAAAAGGATATTTGTGTTACTATTGGGCTCTATGCATCCATTTTTGTTGTAAACTCACCAACAAAAATGTTTTGTGTTGGAGTCACCCGTTTTTGACGCATGCTAACATGTTAACAAACGTTATATATCATATGTTCCGGATGTTAATGAAAACAAATGTGAAAACAAACGCTGACATAAACGTAACACTTGTTAATGAAAACAAATGTGACCTTACATGTACACTAACACATGTTAGTATCTGACCAACTATTGAGGGCAGTCATTTTTCCATCGTGCGATCCATTCGGCCTTAGAGAAACAAAAATGATATTTTTTGGATTCAACAACACGTACCAGTAACACATGAACCACCTAAGATTTTATACACACGTACCAGTAACACATGAACCACCAAATATCCCCTGGTTCAGGATGTTTGCTTTTGAACTACTGTTTTATTGTAAACTCACCAACAAAAATGTTTTGTGTTGGCGCCATGGTTCGGGATGTTTGCTTTTGAACTACTGTTTTATTTAAATGTTATAAAAATATACCAATTAAATGACAACCATAGATCTAGTTAATAGAACATAATCAATGGTTGATGTTTGGCTTCATAGAATTTCACAATGGTTTCGAATGTCAATCTAGTCAAATGAAATAAAATACATGGTCTACATTTATCCACATGGTCAAAGAAGTAATCATGTTCTTTTTGTCCTTTGTACATACTTTTTAAATTAACAAAGGTTAACACACGTTATATATCATTCTATCAGGGGCTTAACACATGTTATACATGAACACATGTCAGGTTACATCATGGAGTTCTGTTACAGCATGAACCACTAACACATGTTATAAATGAACGAATAGTTCCTTCCCAAAAAATGTGACCTATGGAATATCTTTTTTTTAACACATGTCCCCGCATTAACGTCGCCTACATCCATCCAGCTTGTCGATTGAATATCTTTATTGGTCTGTTTCTGTAAATCAACACACGTTATATATCATTCTAACAGGGGATTAACACATGTTATGGGTCTGTTTCTGTACTATAACGCACAAAAACAGTTACTATTCAGATCAAAAGCCCAAAACAAAGCAACCTAACCAACAAAAAACAGTTACTATTCAGATCAAAAAGCACCAAACAAGGCAACCAAACCAACAAAAAAACAGTTACTGTTCAGATCAAAATCCCCAAACCATCAAACACATTTTTTTAACACAAAAATAACTAATCCATGAATCAAAATCAAACGAGTTTGAAACCAAAACAAGTAATCCATGAATCAAAATCAAAATTTATAAACACCAGAAGAATGAAAACCAAACTAAGATCAATAGTATTGAAATTTATTACCTATAAACGTCATTCTTTTTTTTGAAACAATAATCAATGGTATTGAAAAATAATTAATCTTTTGGCAACATTCTTAATTCTGGAAAAAAATAAAACCAATTGTGAAGAACGAAAATCAAAGTAAATGACAATTAAAAAATGAAAACCAACTTATTATTGACAGGATCTTGATTCTTCGACAGTATCTTGGTTCTTCGATTTCCTTTAAGAAATTAACATGTAAAGTTGAATTTGGGGTGTAAAAAAGAAAAAAAAAACTCGAACCCATAAAAAAAGGATGAAAAACCTTGATCATTCTTGTCCTCGTCAGTAGGGAACTCGTTGTGAATGACGTTCCCGTCAGTGGGGATCTTGAAATGGATGCTTTGAAATGGTGGATCTTGAAACCGAAATGAAGTTCATGGAAATGGATCTTGGGTAGAACTTGAAACAGATATGAAGTTAATGGAAAATGGAGGTTTTGAAAGAGTGGATCTTGAAACACAGAGATGAAGTAAGTTAATGAAAAAATGGAGGTTTTGAATGGTGGATCTTGGGTTTTGAAAGTAAATTTGGATGTGATGGGGTATTAATTATTGTCAAATCAAAAAGGGGAAATATCTAAGATAGAGGTGAAAATACCATAATGCCCTCAAGGATAAAAAGAATATGATATTTACTATGGACACATGGCAAAATCTAGACCATGCATTGAGTTTGCTAAGTTTTCTAAAAAAATGGGGTTTCTTGTAGAGCATTATCCTATATATATATATATATATATATATATATATATATATATATATATATATATATATATTGATGAAAAGCGATAAATAGTAACTTTACTTTTTATAATAATATATAGCTTTTTATTATTTTTTATTTAATATATTATAATAGTTTATTATTATATTTGCTTTTAATAACATATTTTTATCTTTTTTTCTTATTTAAAACCATATATTTTCTTTACCATTTTTTTAATAATTCTTTTTTTACAACATATATTAATTTATCGATTGATTAATTTGATACTTCTTTAATAATCTACGTTTATAACTTTGTTCTAAAATTTAAGTACGTAGTTGTACTTAATTTTTCCCTGACATTCCGTTATAAGTTTTGTTAAAACCGAAGTACTTAAAATAAAGTATGTATTTGATATCATAAAATGATACGATGATAAACTAAACTGTTCTAATGGTTTGTCTTTCTAAACAACATGATCTATTTTTAAATCACGTTTGTTTTATCATTTGCTCGGTTTTGCCGCAACGCGCAACATAAAAAAACTAGTTTTTCTTTTTTTTAAACATCTATTTCCTTTATTTTTAATAATTGTTTTTTTTCTTTTTTAACATATATTAATTTATCGATTAATTTGATACTTCTTTAATAAGTTACGTTTATAACTTTTTTTCTAAAAATTTATGTACGTAGTTGTGCTTGATTTCTTTCCCTGACATTCCGTTATAAGTTTTATTAAAACGAGATTATACTCAAAATAAAGTATTTATTTGGTATCATAAAACGGTACGATGATAAACTAAATCGTTCTAATGGTTTGACTTTCTAAACAACATGCTTTATTTTCAAATCACATTTGTTTTACATTATCATTTGCTCGTTTCGCCGCATCGCGCGATATAAAAAACTAGTTATATATTATTGTTGAAGAACGATGAATAGTAATTTTATTTTTAAAATAATATATAGTTTCTTTTAATATTTTATTATTTTAATATTATAATATCTTATTATTATATACTAGTATTAAGCCCATGCGTTGCAGCGGTTGTTGTAAAACTGTGTCAAGTAGTACCAATGTTATACCACTGTCAGCGACCACCAACACCGTAAAAGCTCGTAAAAACAAATTAAAAAAAACGAAAAAATAACATCGAGCGAAAAGCAGATATGAAATCTTTGAATCACTAACGCTCGTTGCAGAGAAATTAAACCGAAACGTAAAACATAGAAAAAATAACTAAGTCAATCCAGGACCCGCGCGTTGGTCGAACTTGTTAAACAAAGAAAAATATATGTGCTGCGACGGGCCAGTCAAACTTGAAAAAATATACGAAAGAAATGTTGAACCCCACACGCACGTTGCGGTGCATTAACTCACAAAATTTAGAACGAAACGAAAAACTTGGGAAAGATGATAAGTATGGTGGACCAAAATTGAAAATAAAAAAGAGTTAGAATTACATTGCAAAAGATGAAAAACTTTAGGTTAAAAGTAAAAAAACAAAGGGTCTAAATTGCAAAATTGAAGTTATTTATTAATTTTAGATAAAGATAAGGATAAAAATAAATGATATCTATATATTAGTTATTAATATTAATTTTAAAAGGAATTTAATAAATAATTATAAATAAAATTTATAAGGTTGAAGGAGAGAATGACATGTGACATTATTTGCAGTCTTTTATTATAAATTATACTTTTATTCTTTAATAACTTTCTTTCCTTAGTTAAAAAAAGTACTTAACTACGTAGTTGTGTTTATTCCCCCTGGAGATTCCGATATAAGTATTGTTAAAAATGAAGTTGTATTGAAACTAGAGTATTTATTTGGTATCATTTTACGGTACGATGATAAACTAAACCGATTCTAATGTTTAGCTTTCGAAACAACATGCTTTATTTTCAAATATCGCTTGTTTAACATCATCATTTGCCCTGTTTCGTCGAAACAAGTGGTGTCAATAAAACCTAGTTTATATTTAGTAATCAAGGTTCAGCTGGCTTCTTGGATTTAAACACCAGGGTTTCTTCATCTGATACGATAGTGGAGGATTCTCAAACGGAAGCGGATCCGATCAACTTTAATAGTAAGGACAACGGTGTCTCGGGACCGGAGATAGAAGCTGAAGTCGCAGCCACTATTGAGGTCGGTGCTCAGGTGGGGGTTGATCTTAGACTTCGGTCTGAGCTGATTAACAATATCATCGGCAAATCAGGTAACAATGAAGTGGCTCGATGAATTGTCTTTCGTTCAATATTCGAGGTCTTGGGGGTGCGGAGAAGCAGGGGTGGGTTAAGAGCTTGAAAACGAAACATGGTATTAATTTTATAGCGTTTCAGGAAACTAAAAAAGAATCGGTATCGGTTACTGATATCGCTTGCTTTTGGGGGAGTAGGAATTTTGAGTTTGATAGTGTAGATCCGGTTGGTTTCTCCGGAGGGCTGGTTTGTATGTGGGACAACACTTTTTTTCTAAAGACCTCGGCTTCCAAAAAAAGGAATTATTTACATATCAGGGGAAGCTTTCGGGTAGTGGTGTGGTGCTCAATGTCTTAAATGTGTATGCTCCTCAAAGTGTCCAAGCGAAGAAGTTGCTTTGGGATGATTTGGTCCAAGTTATTTCGGAGAACGATGGTTTAAGGTTAGTCACTGGTGATTTAAATGTTGTTCGGTCTCGTGAAGAAAAAAGGAATTGTGTTTTTAAACAGACAGGCGCTAATAACTTCAACTCCTTTATTTGTGATGCTGGATTAATCGAATACAACATGACTGGGAGGAAATATACTTGTGTCTCGGCAAATGGGAGGAAGTTAAGTAAACTTGATCGCTTCTTGGTCAACCCGAGTTTCTTTAACTCTTGGCCAGAAGCTAGTGTGGAGGCCTTTTCCTGTTTTTTGTCTGATTACTGCCCCATAGTGTTGAAGTCTATCTCGACTAATTTTGGGGCCAGGCCGTTTCGGATTTTCGATTCATGGTTTGACAAGCCGAGATTCAAAGAGGTGGTCGTTAGTGTTTTGAGTGGGTCCTCGAGTAATAGTGTTCCTCCCGATGTTGCTCTTATGAGAAAATTGGGGGATCTTAGAGTGAAGCTGAAATCTTGGAGGGACGAAATGTTGAAGAGGGGCGCTGAGGAGGTTTCGGTGGCTTTGTCGGATCTTGAAAAAATTGAGACTGTGATGGAGGAGAGGGAGTTGACTGAAGAAGAGGAGTGGATTCTGTTGGAGAGTAAAAAAAGTTCTCAAAGATGAAGAGGATCGAAAAACTAGAGATTTGAAGCAAAGGTCGAGGGTTTGTTGGGCTAAGGAAGGTGATGAAAATTCTAAGTTTTTCCATGCCATGATTAACTGTAGGAAAGCCAGGAACATTATTCATGGTTTGTCTGTGTAAGGGGCGTGGGTCTCTAAACCGTCTTTGGTCAAGAAGGAAGTTTTCTCGTTTTTCAGAAACAAGTTCATTGAGGGATGTGTTGATCGTCCTCGGCTTATTTGCCATGACATCAAGCAGATTTCGGACATGGATGCGCTATTCCTTGATGCTCGGTTCACTCGTGAGGAGATAAAGTGTGCAGTCTTTGACTGTGGCGACGACAGGGCTCCGGGTCCCGACGGTATCAATTTTCATTTTGTTAAACGGTTTTGGAATTTATTAGAGGATGATTTTTATAATATTATGGCTGTTTTTTATTAGACTGGGACGATCAATATGGGTTGCGGGTCCTCTTTCATTGCTTTGATTCCAAAAAGTAAGGACCCGATTGGTTTGAAAGATTATCGTCCGATAAGCTTAGTGGGAATAATAAACAAGGTGATCTCGAAGATTTTGGCTACTAGACTCAAGAAGGTGTTTGATTCCATTATTTCTCCATCTCAATCTGCCTTCATTTGTGGGAGATATATTCTGGATGGTCCGCTTATAATTAACGAAATTCAGAAATGGATCAAAAGAGTTAAAAAAAGGTTTTTCTTCTTAAGATTGATTTTGAAAAGGCATACGACAACATTAACTGGAATTTTGTGGTGGATATCCTTGCTCAGATGAGTTTTTCTAATAGATGGTGTTCTTGGATAAAGGGAGTTATGTTGTCGGCTAGGGCGTCTGTTTTGGTTAATGGTGCCCCGACCTTCGAATTTAAGTGTAATAAAGGTATGCGCCAAAGGGATCCTATCTCCCCCTTTCTGTTTGTCATCGTGATGGAAGCTCTGTCGTATATGATCAGGAGGGCTTGTGCTTCAGGTGTTGTTAAAGGTGTTGCTCTTCCCAATGATGGGCCCATGGTTTCTCATCTTTTTTATGCGGACGATGCTATCATCCTTGGGGAGTGGAGTAGGGATAACATTCTTAATATTGTGAGAATTCTTAGGTGTTTTTACGCTTGCTCGGGGCTTCAAATTAATTTTGATAAATCTAATGTGTTCGGGCTTGGGTTGAATTTGGGGGAGGTCGAGGATATGGCGAAGGTGGTTGGGTGTAAAGCGGCGGAGCCCTCTTTTAAGTACCTTGGCTTGTCGGTTGGGGCAAACATGAACCGAATCTGTAATTGGGCTCCTGTTTTCGAAGTTTTCGAGAAACGGCTATCTCTATGGAAAGCCTCGTTTTTGTCTTTGGGTGGTAGAGTTACGTTGATTCGGTCTGTTCTCGAAAGCCTTCCCACTTAATTTTTCTCTTTTTACCGTGCTCCGATCAAGGTGATTGAAGATCTGGAAGCTTTGACTAGAAGATTTCTTTGGGGAGGTAATTCGGAAGTAAAGAAAATGCACAGGGTTGCGTGGGATAGAGTTGCGTCTCCAAGGAAGATGGGAGGTTTGGGGCTTCATAAGCTAAAGGATGTGAACACGGCTTTGCTTGCAAAATGGGGGTGGAGATACAAAAATGAGAAAGATAATCTTTGGGTTAAGGTCATTGATGCGCTTCACGTTGGTGGATCCGAATGGGATTTTTTTTCCGTCTAAAAAGGCTTATGGTGGTGTGTGGTGTAACATCATCTCGGGCCTCAAGAAGCCAGTGGTGGATAATTTGTCTATCAGGAGTTTGTTTAAAGGAGTGGTGGGTAGGGGAGATCGCATTATGTTCTGGCGCGACCCTTGGTTATTCAATGTTCCGTTAAGAGATAAGTTTCCGACTCTTTTTCATTTAGAGGTGGTGAAATCTTGCAGTGTTCGCGATCGGTTAGAAGGGGAGGGGTTGTGGTTATGGAGACATGATCCGGTTAATGAAGATGAAAGGGTTGAATGGCAAGACATAGTCGCGGCTCTAAGCTCGGTGGTTTTATCTAACAGTCCAGATAGCTGGAAATGGGTTGGTGTTGGGGATGAGGGATTCTCGACTGCGGCTGTGAAAAAGCTTATTGATTCGAAGAGGGATTATAGCAATCGCTATGTTATGGAGTGGTGCAAGTGGGTTACATCTAAATGCAATATTATGGCTTGGCGTGCGGATCTGGATCGGATTCCGACGGTTGATGCTTTAGCTGTGAGGGGTGTGGTGGTGGCCGACGGGGAATGTTGCTTTTGTAATTATGGCGCTGATTCTGTGATAACCCGAGATTTCAAGGTCTCTCCCTTTACACATCATTGATCTCACAATCCTGTTTACAATTTGGTTTACTAGGTGTCTTAAAGTTTATCTGAATGATTAATATGTGTGTGTATTGGTGATTGTTATGTGTATTCGTGATTGTTATTTCTGTAGGTATTAATTATAATTAAGAATAGTTTAATTAAGAGTTGTTAATGTTTTCGTCACATACTCACCTCGACGAAAGATAGAGTCTTTCGCCAACCACATCTCGACGAAAGATAGGGTCTTTCGTCGAAGATGGTCTTTCTTCGATAAGGGCCTTGGCCCAATCTGTTTCGCGGCCCAACTGTAGATGATTATAAAACCCTTATAGCTGTCAGACGTAAACTAAGAACCCTAAAAACTCTTTCTTCCTCTCTCTTGTGCGACGGCAACTGTGAAGTCCGGAGCCTTTCATATTCTAACAATCTAATCAATCCGGAACCTTGGTTAGTATCTAATTCTCATTCGCTAGATTTATATATGATACGTGGATTTATATGGTGATGATGTTGTACGAATGTGTAGGATCCTATAAGCATAATGTTTCATTGTTTATTAACTGTATCACGTAGTTAGGGTTGCATGATGGAGGGTTGAGGATCCTTGTGTATCTTAATGAATTCGGATTCTGTTAGAATGATAAACAGGTGTTGATCGAATGATTGTTATGATAGTGATGAGGATATGAATATTTGAAACTGTTATATTAAATTGATTCGAATGATGTTAATGGTTATGATAGTAACGATAATATGAATATGTGGATTGTTAATGCCTTGTTACATGTTAATGATAATTGGAAACTTGATGATTGGTCGTTGATCGTGTTGAAACCGTTGCTGATGATTAGGGTTCTAAGGAAACGTGAAATTGCAACTGACTGAATCTGTAACTGTATCTCGACCAAACATTGAGTCTTTCGTCATACTGTATCTCGACGAAACATAGAGTCTTTCGTCATACTTCACCTCGACGAAAGACAGGGTACTTCGTCATAGTTGATCTCGATGAAACATCTGGTCTTTCGTCATACCTTACCTCGATGAACCATAGGGTTCTTCGTCGGAGGGTTTTTCGCCGAAGGGTGACCTGTTTGGGCTTGGGCTTGGTTAGGTAGCCAGTTATCTGTTGTGTAACTATTGCGTGTTATATATGGGATATGGACACATGTATGAACTCAGTATACATTATGTGATGCATGGCAGTACTTGTAATGAATGTGATCTCTGAAATACGCGGCATAATTGATAAATCGTGAAACTAATTGTTATTGGTAACCTCGACAGGGTTGATTGATTAACTGGGTGGTAACTTAGCATACCGAGCAATCCAAGGTGAGTTCACTACTCTTGAGCATGCGTCCCGGTGGTTGGGACAGTCAGTGGGTATCCCGGGGAGGGATAAGTCTTTTGGGTAAAAACTAGAATGTTGGATAATACTCTCACCCTATCACTCTTAAGTCCCATCTTTTGTTACCGGAGAGGTAACGGGGTATTAGTTGGTAGCGCTACTTAGGTTTGGCACCCTCACCCCGTACCGGAGAGAACGGGTGTGAACTAATGACCCAGTCATGCCTAGCGATTTGATAGGAGTACTGGGGAACGGGCAAACATACATCAGGAGCCGTCTTGTTTAGTATCGAGATATTATCAACATTACTTTTGGATTTGTTAACAAACTGGATTAAACACTTGGTAATTAACGTTTTCGTGAAACTGTGAACTCACCAGCGTTGTCTGATACACTTGTTGCATGCTCGCAGGTCGTTAGGTACTTTGGATGAGGAACTTGCTATCTGGATGGCTGGAGTGGTCATGGGTCGTGTCGCTTGGGTTTACGAGACTTGTTTACTAATTTCGCATACATTGGCTTTTGGAAATATTTGAACAGTGTTTTACTATTTGCTTCCGCTGACACTATTTAACTTGGAATTTGTTTTATTAATGTTTTACTTAATGAATGAGAATTTGGATTAAACACCTCATGGTTAGTTCAATGTGATTGGTGGCTAGATCCTGGTACGTCACACGCCTAGCGGGGTTACCGCATGTGGTATTTTGGGGGTGTGACAGTTTGGTATCAGAGCCACTGGTTATAGTGAACTAGGTTTTAAAATGTTTTTATAAAACCAGACTATAACTGAACAGCTTCGAAAACGACCATGACACTCAGATCCAGATTGCAAGGTTCGTCTCTCGTTTACTTATTGCATAGTATATCTAGTATACACTTATGTACAATGTTGCATGCGATTGCACACACTTAGCATTTCAGACTGAATACATGTGTGTTTACCTGGGTTATGTGATTGATAGGGTCTCAGTGCGATATCCCGTTAGATTTACATGGTTATTGTTTGTGGTGTTTTGTCTTGTTGCGAGAACTTGAGGAACCTTTTAGCATGAGTTGGGAGGAACTGAGATTAACATGCAAATCGCATTATTATTATGGGTGCACACATAATAATAATGTGGGGTGTATGTGAGTCCCAGTGAGATCCAACGAGTGTGAAAGGGGTTCCGCTTTGTTGTCTGATGTACTTTGTAATTTGTAGAAGTCATTGTGAGTTTGACTCTTACCTTATCTCGACTCTTGACCTTTTCCCCTTCTCTTATATAGAATCATGAGCGGACGAAGTAACGGACGTGGTCACATTGCGATGACACAGGCTGAGCTGACAAACTTGATTAACACATGTGTGGCTGAGGCTTTGGCAGCCTACCAAGCTGGTACGATATGTGCCAATTACCCTTTATTCTTGTGTCGCGTACACAACTCTTACCCGTGTGTTGTATTTTCTTTCGTCCTTAGGTCAGCAAGCAAATCAAAATCAAAACCATCCACCTGCTTGTACGTTCAAGACGTTTATGGATTGTAAGCCACAGACCTTCAGTGGGACTGAAGGGGCTGTGGGACTTTTGCGTTGGTTTGAAAAGGCAGAATCGGTGTTTGCGATGTGAACTATCCTGCTGGGGACAGAGTGAAGTATGCTACAGACACACTTGAGGATGGTGCCCTGACATGGTGGAATGCCCAGGTTCAGATGTTGGGTATAGAAATGGCAAATGCGACCACTTAGGACGATTTTAAGGAGCTGATGAGGGAGGAGTATTGTCCTCGCGATGAGGTGCAGAAACTGGAGAATGAGTATTATGATCTGAAGATGGTGGGGTCGGAGATCGAGGCATACACGAAGAGGTCTCATGAGTTAGCTAATATGTGCCCGAATTTATCACGACCTCCACACCGAAGAATCGAGTTGTACGTCAAAGGGTTAGCCCCACAGGTGAAGGGTTTGGAAACTACAGCGAACCTCAACAACTTAGCTCAGATTATCCGCTTGGCCCACAAGATCACAGATCGAGAGGTGGAGCGTGGCTCGCTACCACCGCGTGTTTCTGCCACTACTGCTGCTACAACCACAGTTAATACGCCCGTTAGTGATAGCAAGTGGAAATGGAATGATGTAGACAAGGTGACGAACTCGAATCCGGTCACAGAAGCGGCCGGACAATAGCAGCAATCGCAGTTTCAGTCAGTCGTCCTCCGTTAATCAAAGCCAGGGCAATAGTTCTGGTCAGGGTTCATATGCGGGGAAACAACCAAAGTGCAATAAGTGCAACTATCACCATCGGGGGCCGTGTACCCGAGTATGTCACAGGTGCAACAAAGTGGGGCATATGGCCAGGGATTGTAGGGTTTCACTTCCGAACCAGCAGCAGCACACCCCGCAACAGCAACAGCCATAGCAGCGCAAAAGGCAACAACCCCAGCAAAACCATGGAAATCGTAAGGGGTGTTTTCAATGTGGAGCCGAGGGTCACATCAGGCGAGACTGCCATAAACTAAATCAGAATGCTGGTGGCAACAACAATGGGTACAATAACAACGGAAACACCAACAATGGGAACAATGGTGGAAATGGTGCGCACGGGAGGGTGTTCACTATTGGAGCTGGGGAAACTCGTCATGATGGCAACGTTGTGACTGGTACATTTTCTGTGAACAATCTGATTGCTTCTGTTTTATTCGACTCTGGTGCCGATTGGAGTTATGTGTCTTTGGGGTTCAGTCATCAGTTGGGGTTGACTCCCATACCTCTTGTAAATAAGCATGTAGTAGAATTAGCTGATGGTAAATCGATTGAAGCGTCTCATGTCCTTTTCAGTTGTAAACTTGATCTCATGGGTCAAGTGTTCGATATTGACCTACTCCCCGTTACTCTTGGACGTTTTGATGTGGTCGTTGGCATGGATTGGTTGTCTAAGCATAAAGCGGAAATTCTCTGTAAGAGAAAATCGTGCGTATCCCTCTCCCCAGTGGGGAATCTTTATCGGTTCAAGGTCATCGTAGTGGTGCCATGGTCTGCATCATCTCAGCCATGAAAGCCCAGAAGTGTCTATGAAAGGGCTACCCTGCTATCCTAGCTCTTGTTACCGATTCACAACCTGAAGAAAGGAAGATCGAGGAGCTTCCAGTTGTTCGTGAGTTTTCTGACGTGTTTCTTGAAGAGTTACCTGGTTTACCTCCACATCGTCAGGTGGAATTTCATATTGACCTTATGCCAGGAGCAGCTCCGATTGCTCGTGCTCCTAATCGTCTTGCACCGGGAGAGTTGCAAGAGCTATCGAATCAACTCCAAGAACTTTTGGATAGAGGTTTTATCCGACCCAGTTCTTCGCCTTGGGGAGCTCCAGTTTGGTTTGTAAAGAAGAAGGATGGATCTTTCCGTATGTGTATTGACTATAGAGAACTCAACAAGGTGACAGTCAAGAACCGCTACCCTTTACCGCCTATTGACGACTTGTTTGACCAGTTGCAAGGGTCAAGTTTTTACTCGAAGATTGACTTAAGATCGGGCTATCATCAGATGAGAGTCCGAGAGGAGGATGTCCCTAAGACAGCTTTTCAAACACGATATGGCCACTATGAGTTTTTAGTTATGCCATTTGGGTTGACAAACGCACCAGCGGTCTTCATGGACCTTATGAATCGTGTATGCAAGCCATATCTTGACAATTTCGTCATTGTGTTTATTGACGACATCTTGATCTACTCTAAGAGCAAGGAAGACCATGAGCGACACTTGCGTCTTATTTTGGAGCTCTTGAGGAAGGAGCAACCCTACGCGAAGTTTTCTAAGTGTGACTTCTGGATACGAGAAGTGCACTTCCTTGGTCACATTGTGAATGAATCAGGGATACATGTGGATCCTACTAAGATTGATGATATCAGGAATTGGGTGGCACCAAAGAATCCTTCGAAGGTGCGACAATTTCTTGGTCTTGCTGGGTATTATCGAAGATTTATCAAGGATTTCTCGAAGATCGCTCAACCTTTTACCTCGTTGACACAAAAAGGCGTTGTATATTCTTGGGGAAACAAGCAGGAGGATGCTTTCCAACTTTTGAAACAGAAACTCTGTAGTGCACCAATCTTGTCTCTACCTGAAGGTACCGAGGATTTTGTGGTATATTGCGATGCTTCTATTCAGGGTCTTGGTTGCGTGTTGATGCAACGCGAGAAGGTGATAGCCTATACTTCTCGACAACTGAAGGTGCACGAGAAGAATTATACAACTCACGACTTGGAGCTGGGAGTTGTGGTTTTTGCGTTGAAGATTTGGAGGCATTATCTGTACGGTACCAAATGCACTATCTACACCGATCACAGGAGCCTTCAGCATATTTTCGACCAGAAGGAATTGAATAGGCGACAGTGTCGTTGGGTAGAACTACTGAACGACTATGATTGCGCCATCAAGTATCATCCCGGTAAAGCTAACGTTGTAGCTGATGCCCTTAGTCGGAAGGAAACGAAACCTAAGCGTGTGCGAGCTTTAGAGCTCACTATTCACACAAATCTTCCTGACCAGATTCATTCGGCTCAGACAGAAGCGTTGAAGGAAGAAAACTATGAAGCTGAATATTTGCGGGGCATGGAAAAATGACTTGTAGAGAGATCTGATGGTATTCTCTACTTCATGGAATGGATATGGATTCCCTTGTTCGGTAACCTTAGAGACCTTGTGATGGACGAAGCGCACAAGTCTCGATATTCTGTTCACCCGGGTTCGGATAAGATGTATCAAGACCTCAAAGTTATGTATTGGTGGCCGAAGATGAAAGCTAACATCGTGGCGTATGTGAGTAAATGTCTGACTTGTGCGAAAGTCAAAGTGGAGTATCAGAAACCCTCAGGCCTGCTTCAGCAACCAGAAATACCCATGTGGAAATGGGAACAAATTGCTATGGATTTTGTCCCTGGTCTGCCGAGAACTCAAAACGGAAATGATACCATCTGGGTGATCGTTGACCGTCTCACGAAGTCAGCACATTTTCTAGCGATCAAGGAAACGGATAAGTTCTCACAACTTGCTGTTGTTTATCTGAAGGAAGTCGCATCTAGGCACGGGGTGCTGACCTCTATTATCTCTGATCGTGATCCGCGTTTTATATCTGATTTATGGCAGTCGATGCATAAATCGTTCGGCTCATGCCTCGACATGAGTACTGCGTATCACCCACAGACGGTTGGTCAAAGTGAGCGAACCATCCAGACGCTTGAAGACATGCTACGGGCATGTGTGATCGATTTTGGGAAAGGGTGGGAGAAACACTTGTCGTTGATTGAGTTCTCCTGCAACAACAGTTACCACACTAGCATTCAGGCAGCTCCGTTTGAAGCATTGTACGGCCGGAAATGTCGTTTTCCCCTTTGTTGGGCTGAGGTGGGTGACAGCCAGGTCACAGGTCCAGAACTTGTTCTTGAAACTTCGGAAAAGATTGTTCAGATCAGAAACCGTATGGCAGCGGCGCGCGACCCTCAAAAAAGTTACGCTGACAAGCGTAGGAAACCCTTGGAATTCACGGTGGGCGATCGTGTTATGTTGAAAGTCTCACCCTGGAAGGGTGTGGTGCACTTTGGGAAGTGCGGCAAGCTTAATCCCCGTTATGTTGGGCCATTCAATGTCTTGGAACGGATTGGTAAAGTGGCTTACAAGCTCGAGTTACCTGCTGACCTGGGTAACGTTCACGATGTTTTCCATGTGTCGCAATTAAAGAAGTGTTTGTCTGATGAAACACATGTGGTACCGTTTCAAGAGCTGAAAATCGACGACAAGTTGCAGTTTGTCGAGGAACCAATAGAAATTATGGATCGGGAAGTCAAGGTCAGTAAACACAGTCGAATTCCTATTGTGAGAGTTCGTTGGAACTCAAGACGTGGACCGGAGTTCACATGGGAACGCGAGGATCAGATGAAGCTCAAGTACCCACATTTATTCCCAGATGATAAGTCCAAGTCTGGCAAATCTAAGTCTGGCACAACTAGTGAATTTCGGACGAAATTCCCATTCAAGTTTGGGATGATGTGGCACCCGCGGAAAATCCACAGTCATCCTGAGTTAACACCTTTCCGGTTTGGATTACTTGTCAAATTTCGGGAGGAAATTTCTTTCAAGTTGGGGATGATGTGACAACCCAAGATTTCAAGGTCTCTCCCTTTACACATCATTGATCTCACAATCCTGTTTACAATTTGGTTTACGAGGTGTCTTAAAGTTTATCTGAATGATTAATGTGTGTGTGTATTGGTGATTGTTATGTGTATTGGTGATTGTTATTTGTGTAGGTATTAATTATAATTAAGAATAGTTTAATTAAGACTTGTTAATGTTTTCATCACATACTCACCTCGACGAAAGACAGAGACTTTCGCCAACCACATCTCGACGAAAGATAGGGTCTTTCGTCGAAGATGGTCTTTCGTCGATAAGGGCCTTGGCCCAATCTGTTTCGCGACCCAACTGTAGATGATTATAAAACCCTAATAGCTATCAGACGTAAACTAAGAACCCTAAAAACTCTTTCTTCCTCTCTCTTGTGCGACTGCAACTGTGAAGTCCGGAGCCTTTCATATTCTAACAATTTAATCAATCCGGAACCTTGGTTAGTATCTAATTCTCATTCGCTAGATTTATATCTGATACGTGGATTTATATGGTGATGATGTTGTACGAATGTGTAGGATCCTATATGCATAATGTTTCATTGTTTATTAACTGTATCACATAGTTAGGGTTGCATGATGGAGGGTTGAGGATCCTTGTGTATCTTAATGATTTCGGATTCTGTTAGAATGATAAACAGGTGTTGATCGAATGATTGTTATGATAGTGACGAGGATATGAATATTTGAAACCGTTATGTTAAATTGATTCGAATGATGTTAATGGTTATGATAGTAACGATAATATGAATATGTGGATTGTTAATGCCTTGTTACATGTTAATGATAATTGGAAACTTGATGATTGGTCGATGATCGTGTTGAAACCGTTGCTGATGATTAGGGTTCCAAGGAAACGTGAAATTGCAACTGACTGAATCTGTAACTGTATCTCGACGAAACATTGAGTCTTTCGTCATACTGTATCTCGACGAAACATAGAGTCTTTTGTCATACTTCACCTAGACGAAAGACAGAGTACTTCGTCATAGTTGATCTCAACGAAACATATGGTCTTTCGTCATACCTTACCTCGACGAACCATTGGGTTCTTCGTCGGAGGGTTTTTCGCCAAAGGGTGACCTGTTTGGGCTTGGGCTTGGTTAGGTAGCCAGTTATCTGTTGTGTAACTATTGCGTGTTATATATGGGATATGGACACATGTGTGAACTCAGTATACGTTATGTATGGAACTACTTGTAATGAATGTGATCTCTGAAATACGTGGCATAATTGATAAATCATGAAACTAATTGTTATTGGTAACCTCGGTAGGGTTGATTGATTAACTGGGTGGTAACTTAGCATACCGAGCAATCTAAGGTGAGTTCACTACTCTTGAGCATGCGTCCCGGTGGTTGGGACAGTCAGTGGGTATCCCGGGGAGGGATAAGTCTTTTGGGTAAAAACTAGAATGTTGGATAATACTCTCACCCTATCACTCTTAAGTCCCATCTTTTGTTACCGGAGAGGTAACGGGGTATTAGTTGGTAGCACTACTTAGGTTTGGCACCCTCACCCCGTACCGGAGAGGACGGGTGTGAACTAATGACCCAGTCATGCCCAGTGTTTTGATAGGAGCACTGGGGAACGGGCAAACATACATCAGGAGCCGTCTTGTTCAGTATCGA
This sequence comes from Helianthus tuberosus, assembly GCA_030545235.1. Taxonomy (NCBI): domain Eukaryota; kingdom Viridiplantae; phylum Streptophyta; class Magnoliopsida; order Asterales; family Asteraceae; genus Helianthus; species Helianthus tuberosus. The sequence continues at coordinate 41,200,730 of CM060448.1, read as the reverse complement.
GATATTATCAACATTACTTTTGGATTTGTTAAAACAGGATTAAACACTTGGTAATTAACGTTTTCGTGAAACTGTGAACTCACCAGCGTTGTCTGATACACTTGTTGCATGCTCGCAGGTCGTTAGGTACTTTGGATGAGGAACTTGCTATCTGGATGGCTGGAGTGGTCATGGGTCGTGTCGCTTGGGTTTACGAGACTTGTTTACTAATTTCGCATACATTGGCTTTTGGAAATATTTGAACAGTGTTTTACTGTTTGCTTCCGCTGACACTATTTAACTTGGAATTGTTTTATTAATGTTTTACTTAATAAATGAGAATTTGGATTAAACATCTCATGGTTAGTTTAATGTGATTGGTGGCTAGATCCTTGTACTTCACACGCCTAGCGGGGTTACCGCATGTGGTATTTTGGGGGTGTGACAGATTCGGTGTTGCATCTCTTTACAGCCTGTCCCTTGGCTTTGGGTTTATGGGAAAGAATTAGCTTTTGGTGCCGGGTTATGAATTTTTTTGTGTTTTCGTTTAGAGACTTGTTGGAAATTCAAGCTTCGGGCAATAAGGGGCTGACGGAAAGAAAAGCGCTGCATGGTATAGTGATTACGGCTTGCAGTCTTTTGTGGAAGGCTCGTAATAATCTTAGATTTAACGGGAAGATGGGTAGTGTTGATGAGTTATTTAACGATGTTAGGGTGGTTAGCTTTTTGTGGTTTAAATATAGGGCTAAGAAAGGTAACTTTAGTTGGGGAGATTGGTGTAAATTTGTGAATATGTAAGGTTTGTTTGTTTTCGTCCGTCCCGGTTTTCGGGTTTGGTGGTATGTTTATGAAGTTCTCATTTAAAAAAAAGGATAATACTGCTCATCTTTCTGATGTCATTTATGAGCTAAATTTATTAGAAAGGCTTTTATAATAACAAGTGTCAAACAATATAGCTGTAAACGTTTCAATGGGTGAAGAATTTGTAAAAAAAATGTCGTGTGAATTTGTTTCTAGTAGGATGACTTTCAAAGTGTTTAAAAGCGGATTTAATCGTACAAGGTTTAGCTTAAATGATTCAATCGGTTAAACCGTGTTATACCGGACAGTTCAATTGGGTTGACTAATTAAACCTATAAATCTATAAAATACAATTTCAACTCAAAAAATAATCTAAAACTATATCATTCCATAATAAAAAAAATATCTCAAAAGTTAATCCCTAATAAAAAAAATAAACCAACAATTTACCGGCGGTACAACTTCTTTGCCGTTCACTCAGTTTACTGGTATGATTCGAGCCGACCAAGCTTCCAGCATCCGATTTAACCGATTCAACCGGCCGATATAAACCGGTCTTTAAAGCATTAATGACTTAGCTTCTTGAATTATCAAATATGAATATGAAAGATCGCTACTTTAGCGAACCCAACTTCAAGAAGGGAACACGAAAACAAAGTGAACGACCAAGTCTTCTACTAGAAATACAATAAAAAAGCCAATCATTTTTTATTAAGTATCCTTAAAAAAATCATGTCTAGTATACAAAATAGACACTTATTTCAGTAACTTGTACATAATTCATAGATTTACAAATGTTAATGGATCTTTTTATTCATATATGTTCAATATACAAAGCAAAACATTATAAGTTATGAAAATAAAGTATATTTAGACACATAAGTTTTTTTTTTTTTTTTTATCTTTATAGCTTTTGAAACACATAAACTTATTTCTCGTATTACTTCAAGTTACCATACCATGAGAAAATCATTGGAATGTAATTCACTTTTTTTTATTTATACATGAAATTTTAAAGAGCATCTACGTTATACAAGCATTTACTTTATTGTCACGCATGTGATTTGTTTTCCTAAAAATTGGGTAATGTTTGTGTAGTCAATGACATTTATAATGTTACATGAACATAAAATGAATAGATAAAAGGTGTATTTTATCGCTATATAGTATAGTTTAGCCTCACTTGCTTAGCTAGTGACGTAGGAATTGCAATTCAAAAGAGTATCTAATATTTCTATAAACTAAATTAACTTCGTCTATGAGGAGTATTTATTGGTCAAAGAACATTTTAATATTTTAATCCTCATCATGACATGTACACATATAATTTATTCATAGTTACAAAGTCATAATAATCAGCCATTTCGAAGAAATTTCAGGAGTAGACTTTATGATATATATTCCACGTTTCTTGACATCATTACTCAAACACACCCAATTCTTTATAATAATCCGAAATGATTTGAAAATCTTTGTAGATATATCTATATATATTTAGATGTGTATCTATATGACTATATATACATCTATGTATGTATGTATGTATTAACTCTCTCTAATAGCAAACATAGGCAAGAACCAAGAAAGAAGTGCATGAAGATCCGTCGAGTTCCAAAACTTTTATCTTTCATAAGTAGCATCATCTCGTTCTTTTCTTCATCGCGTCGCCATCAAAAACTTCTTGTTCATCATATTGTTATCAAAACCGCAAGTGAGATAAACCATATCTATGTTTTGCTAGTGTTTTTGGCACTAATTAGTTGGTGCATTGTAACCATATTCTCGAGTGGTTCTTCGAAGCAATCACATGATAGTGAAGAATCTCAATGTCACTCCGACCCTTTTCTCTCTATATTAGAGTCGTACCCATTATCTCACAAAGTTGATGAAGAAATGTTAGATGAGACTTATTGTCTCACTAATGTAGCCGAAAATGATTGGGGTTTCATCCCTTGGTTACATAAAGTTGATGAAAGAATATTAGATAAGACTTATAGTCTCACTAATATTATGGCTGTTGATGACCAGGAGTTCATCCCTCGATTACACAAAGTTGATGAAGAAACATTAGATGAGACTTATAGTCTCGCTAATTTTGTAGGTGATGATGACAGGGTGTTAATCCCTCGGTCACACAAAATTCATGAAGAAATATTAGATGAGACTTATAGTCTCACTAATGTTGTAACTGAAGATGAAAAGGAGTTCATTCCTCGATTAGTTCATCTAGAACTAATCGAAGGTGCCACTGGGAATCATGAAGATTACAACAAAGTCGCCCCGCACGTTATTCATGTGAAACTAATCGAGGGTGCTATTGTGAGCAATAATGAGATTGAAGAGTTTAATGGCTATGCTGAGGATGATGACTATGAAGGTGACGATGATGGTATTCTTGATGATGGTAACGATAACGATAGCGATAGCGGTAGCGATGATCTTACCATTAGAATAGAAGAATTTATAGCCAAGAATATTAGGAAATGGAGGGAGGAAATGCTCAGTGACAAGTTAAGTTATTACCAGGAATGCTAGCATAATATGTTTAGTTTTTTAAGGTAGAAATAAACTGGGTTTGATTTTTGTATATATGATAAGCTTTCTCGTTGGTTCCACTTGTATTTTAGGATTATCATCTATGTACATGCCATTTTAAATTATCATCATTCATGATGTTTGTGAACTGTGATGTGAGATGGAATTGGTGACATCAATTATGTAATATATATATATATGTATATATAGGGGAAGGTTCAAATGAAAACCACTAGTTATTGTGAAAACTCGAAAACTAATTAAAAACCACTAAAAAGGAGGGGGGGACTTTTAATGAAGGAGGGGTAAAATTGGAAAAAAATATATAACTTTTCAAACATTTCCCATTTCTCCGTACGTTATCATTTTAAAACAAAAATGGCACCATAAGATCACAAATTTTTGTATCTTTCATTCAAGTATATTCGAGAAAATAACGTTAAAAAGAGGGGATCGTTAATCAGGCATCATGTGGTGGCGTTGATAGCCGAAAGACAAGGGGGTACATGCACCAATTGGCGTTTGTCTCAATTGCTGAGTGTTATGTGCCTTATGTCCAAGGCTTGATGCAAAACCACAATCGAGCCGGGGGTCTCATTGGAAGCAGCCTCTCTATTCCTACGGGGTAGAGGTAAGGCTGTCTACATCCCACCCTCCTCAGACCCTACCTTAGCTTTGCTATAGGTGGGATATACTGAGTACGATGATGATGATGATGATGATTCAAGTATATTCGAGCATATTTTTTATGACATAAAAAAAGATTTATGGTGTCGTCTTGTTTTCAATACTATTATTATAGTAGTGCACATGTGCAATATAACATGTACTACAATTGCATTACATGCTTAAAATTAGCTTTTTGAGTCTAGTTTAGCTTTTAGGGTTAGTTTTTTGGAGGTTTAGGATTAGGATTAGCTTTTTGGGTGTGGGGGGGAGGGGGGGTTTAGGTTTTTGGGGGGTGGGGTGGGGGGTTTAGGTTTTTTTCGGGTTTATGTTTAGGGTTTAGTTTTAGGTTTTCGGGAGGGTGGGGGGGTGGGGGGGTTTAGGTTTTTGGGGGGTGGGGGGTTAGGCTTTTGGTGGGAGGGTGAATTTAGGTTTTTGGGGGGTGGGGGTGGGGGGTTTAGGTTTTTGGGGGGTGTCGGTGGGGGGTGGGTTAAGTGGTTTAGGCTTTCCGTATTAGTGTACTACACATGTGCAGTACAACCAAAAAAAAATTTTTTTTTTTTTTTTTTTGAATTTTTTTTTTCATATATAAAAACCAGCGAAATTTATAAAAAAAAATTGGAAAAAAAAATTGTGTGTTTTTTAGACTTTTTTTAGTTAGTTTTCGAGTTTTCACAATAAAAGTGGTTTTCATTTGAACCATCCCCTATATATATATATATATTATAAAAACTCTCCCAGAACCCTTAACATGCTCCTATATGTCCTAAAATACATCTCGTATACGAAAAACGGACCTAAAATACCTTTATATTATTAAAAAACAAATAATCAAGTCTCTCGCGGGGCGCGACACAGACCAGCCTAGTCTGTCGCGGGCCGCGACAACTGGACACCAGGCTGCACCCGGTGCCGCCACGTGTCCCTTTCGTCTTAAACCTACACCGATGATTCGCCAACCCTAGATCCTACCCTATATCGCTCGCGGGGTGCGAGAGAACGACGATCAGGCCTATATAAGGAGTGGTCGAGCTCAATTTACATTCGTTCAAAATCTTTTCTCTCTCTCAAATATAATAGCTAAAACTCTTGGGTATTATACCTCTAAAAAGCGAAGCTCTGCCTCGTTTTAAGTATTATAACCCCCGGTTACGTATTAGTTGCCCGATTGATCTAGAGTTCCGTAACGCATGTCAAGGCTCTGCCTGACTCAGTCGTTGGAGTTCTGTCTCGGGGGTAAAGCTAATGTAAATTGGGTTATCTTACTAACACGTATACATTGTTTAATTTAATAGATTATAACCAGGAAGTCATCAGAAAGCAGTAGTATTATCTAAAACAGCAATGTGAGTACATCTTATTTTTGTTAAGTGTTTTTACAAAAATTCAATTGTTTTAAAGTATATTTAGCAGTGATTGAGTCTATGTATTCTACAATTACTGTCGGTATGTTGGGGCTTTGTACACGTTACTTGTTACTACACTGTGAGTAGTAGCATGACCACAAGTCAGGATTGACAGTACCGTGGGTGGTAATTGGGTAGATATAAACATTCTAATCGCTCTCAATATTGTAAAGATATAAAAGCTTGTTTTGATTAAACTGGGATGCATTCGCCAGTATTTCTTGCTAATAAAACTTTTTAAAACGCGTTTCAGGTAACAAAATGTGAAAGCCAAATAGAAGCCAGCTGGAGAGCACTGAAAGCTTGGAAAAGTGGCTATAAAAGTTACCTAAACAAGAAAGAAGTTTTATTTCAATAAATTAGGGTTTATCCCTATAAACATATTATAATGGAAACTTGGGTGTTTCCCATGTATTTGTTATTTATAGAAGTGTGGTGTTTTAACTCTGATAAACTATTTCCTAACTACGGTCCTGATTTATTTTCCGCTGCCAAGTTAATAAACACCGATACCACTGATACTATCCTCGCGGCCGCCCGCTCCCGAGGTAGGGGTCGGGGTTGCGATAGAGAGTGGTATCAGAGCTACAGCCACTGATTTAAGCCACATAAGTGTTCTGCTGACACCAAGATTTTATCAATTATGTTAGGAAATAATCTGTGTGATTACGTGTATACATGTATATTATTATTTTGTGTTATTTGACAATTTGTTAGTTTACAGTATGAGTGAGCAAGGTACGTCTGACGCCTATCGTCACCTAGCTAGTTCTCCCAAAAGTGAAGGAACTTCATCACAGCCTACTCCTTCGGGGTATTCTGCTGACACTGAAGAAGGAATCTTCATCTTTAAGGCGCAATCCGAGGAACCATTCCCTTCGAAAAAGCGAGGATGGTTTAGTAGGGGAGCACACGATAGGAGAAAGCGAATGAGAAAGTTACAGCAACAACGAGCGTTAGTAGCAGCCAATAGGGAAGCAAACGCCCAGACCCAAGAAGCAGTTAATAGACGGTTGGCAAACTTTCATATACTAGCCACCACTGCCGCAGATCCAAACCTAGATCAGATAATTGCACCATAACCATTGCCACTATTCCCAACCCAACCAATGGAGATAGAACTTACCCAAGGAAACCAAATTCCCATACCAGCATTTGACCCTAACGAGATACCTAGAATCCCAACACCTAATCCTTTAGCATATGATCCATGGGAAGATGACCATAGAGAATATCAGGAATTTTATCCACATGGAGAACCGATGCCAGATCCCATAGCACAGTATACCAACCTTAATCCCGCAAATCCATTTTGGAATAACGACCCGTATTTTCAGAGTGTGTTAGGCGACCCATACCCATATGGAGAACTGATACTTCAGTACCCTGACCCAGTACCCGCACCACAGCCATCCATGAGTGAAGATAATGTACAGGAACTCCGCACATTTGGTGAGGAGTTAGTAGAGGAAGGAGAGAGAGGATAAAACAGATAGGAGAAAAGCTCGTGTGGAAATACGACGAGCGAGAAATGCATTTCTGGAACAACCCCTAGTAATATATATATATATATATATATAATAACAGGTAGAGGATCATGTACATTAATTCAGAAGTGTGAGAGGTGTATTATAACATTATATATAACACTATATAACACCATATAAACACAGTATAACACTATGTAACACCATATAACACCATATAACACTATGTAACACTATATAACACTATATAACAAATATAACGCTATATTTTGTCTGATATCATGTCTATGATAGATGTATAGTGTTATATATTGTTATATAGTGTTATATAGGGTTACATAGTGTTATATGGTGTTATATGGTGTTATACGGCGTTATACGGTGTTATATGGTGTTTATATGGTGTTATATATAGTGTTATAATACACTTCTCACACTTCTGAATTAATGTACACTATCCCTACCTTATATATATATATATATATATATATATATATAAATGTGTGTAGTTTGAAAAAAAAATCAACTAAAATAGATAACCCAATATCTATCGATGCATAACTAGTAGTGTGTTTAAATTCCAGTTGTAGATTGTAATAGATATATATGTATGTATGTATGTATGAAAAGAGTAAATGTCGCAATGCTCGACGATTTTGATCGATTTGTTTGTGTGATTATTTGCATTAAATCTTATTCTGTGATATTAATGCCTGATAAATGTTTATAATTCAGATGGATAACAAAGTAAATCAGGAAAATCAGAATAATGATAATAATGGGAACCAAATAGATAACAGTGTCATCCAACATATAGTCACACAAGGAATTATAGATGTTATGCCATATCTCATCAAGACTGTTAAAGAAGCTGAAAATAATAAAAGTAATAGTGGAAGTAAACAACCACCTATTGAACCCAGTCACAGCGTGAATAATGGACCGCTACTCCAATTGTCTATTCCAAAAGAAGAGGGACCATGTCATATGATTGTTCTTACAAAGAATTATGGTCTTGCAAACCAATAGAATTCTCTGGCAATGAGGGAGCCATTGTAGCTCTACGTTGGATAGAAAAGACAGAAGCAGTCTTAAAAATAAGCAAATGTGCAGAGGAAGATAAAATTATGTTTGCTTCTAATCTTTTTAAGAATGCAGCCTTAGAATGGTGGAATACTATTCTCCAGTCTAAGGGAAGTGACAAATTTTATAATATGGAATGGATCAACTTTAAGGAAATGGTTGAAAGAAAATGAAAAAAGAACAAATCGCTAATAAGTTCTAAACCTTAGAATGACTGGAGTAGACTGCAAGGGTTACACTACCGTATTCTCGAATATGCTAGAATAGTGCCAACCCTAGCCTCACCAGAACCAGTATTAATCTCCCGTTACATCTGGGGATTAATTAGTGAAATCAGACATGTAGTCAAGGCAGCTAGATCACAAACAGTGTTGCAAAAGTCGGATTCCTCGGCCGAGTACTCGGCGAGTACTCGGTCCTCGGACCTCCACCTTGGCGACTTCCTCCTAGGCGGTCTCAACTAGTCGGCCTCGGGAGTACTCGGTCCTAGTCGGCGCCTAGTCGGCCTAGTCGGAGCCTAGTCGGCCTAGTCGGAGCCTAGTCGGCCTAGTCGGTCTAGGCGGTCAACGTGGTTTGTTGACTTTTAATCGGGCAAACTCGGTCAAAATCGGCCTACTCGGCCTTGTACTCGGACTACTCGGCCTTGTACTCGGACTACTCGGCCTTGTACTCAGACTAGTCGGACTTGTATTCAGAATATTTGAACTTTAAACATGTTTTATTTTAAATTATACCCAGTTGACATGAATTATGCTTATTTTAACACATAAATAATATATAACAATTAATTTTCTTTATATTTACCATGTCCGCGTACTCCCCGAGTACTCTCCGAGTACTCCGATTACTCCCAACTCCCCAGTCGGCCGACTAGGGACCGCCTAGCGACTTTTACAACACTGATCACAAACCATAGAAGAAGCATTAGAATTAGCCAATACCTTGACTGATGAATTGGTATCTGCGCAAGAAGAGAATCAGAGAAAGAACCTAGCCCAAAAACATACCCAGGAATTTCGCTACGGTAATTCCAACCGTGGAAAAGGTACAGGTTCTATTTCTGCACCTTACTGTAAGTACTACAAGAAAAAGAATTTAGAAAGATGTTCCATATACTGCAACTTCTGCAAAATACCTGGACACAAGGAAGAAGACTGCAGGAAGAAACCCAGGAATAAGCTATGCTTTAACTGTGGAGAGACTGGGCATATCAAACCAAACTATCCGAAACTAGCTCCAGCAACAAACAGCAAAACTACCAAGAACGCAAGAGCATTTGTTCTGACAGCTGAAGAAGCCAAGATGATTCCGGATGTGATTGACGGTACGTTTTTAGTTAATGATATTTTTTCTAAAGTATTATTTGACTCTGGTGCGAACCAAAGTTTCATTAATACTTCGTTTTGCAAACTTCTCAATCAACCATTAACTAAACTTCAACAAGAATGCCTGGTAGAAACGACAAATGGAGAATCCATTAAGATCACTGAAATCTTGCAGGGAGCAAGAATAAAAAATTTAAACCATAAATTTATTGCTAACCTTTATCCAATGAATCTGGCTTGATTTGATATCGTATTAGGAATGAATTGGTTAGTAGCCAATCATGCCAGTATTTTATGTGATCGAAAGTCAATACAAGTAAATTCACCAAAGGGTGAAAAGATCACAATTAAAGGAGACAAGCCAACTAGGTCCACGAAATTCATCTCTGTGATGAAAACAACAAGTTATGCAAGGAAAGGATCACTAGTGTATATGATTTACATAATCATTAACACTAAAGAAAAAGAATTGAAAGATATTCCCATAGTATCTCAATTCTCAGATGTTTTCCCAGAAGAGCTACCGGGACAACCACCAGATATAGAAGTTGAATTCAGAATTCACCTACTATAAGGAACCGCACCGATTGCCAAGGCAACTTACCGTTTAGCACCAGCGAAGATGCAAGAATTGAAGAAACAATTGGACGAACTTCTGGAGAAGGGTTTCATACAGCCTAGTTCATCACCATGGGGAGCACCAATCTTGTTTGTCAAGAAGAAGGACGGATCAATGCGTATGTGCATTGATTACCGAGAAATGAACAAGGTCACGATTAAAAATCGGTACCCACTACCAAGAATTGATGATCTGTTTGATCAACTTCAAGGATCTCGATTCTTTTCTAAGATCGATTTACAGTCAGGATATCATCAACTGAAAGTACAGGAAGAGGACATTCCTAAAACTGCTTTCAGAACAAGGTATGGTCATTATGAATTTACAGTTATGCCATTTGGTTTAACCAATGCCCCAACCGCATTTATGGACATGATGAACAGAATATGTCAACCATATCTGGATAAATTCATAATTGTCTTTATAGATGATATTCTAATTTACTCTAAGAGTAAAGAAGATCATGCAGAGCATTTGTTTATACTTCTGAATTTGCTGAGAAAAGAGAAGCTTTATGCTAAATTCTCAAAATGTGAATTTTGGTTACAAGAATTACAATTTCTTGGACATCTAGTTAATCATGAAGGAATTCATGTGGATCCCACAAAGATCGAGGTGATTACTAAATGGAAAGTCCCTGAATCACCAACGGAGGTGAGAAGTTTTCTTGGACTGGCAGGATATTATAGACGGTTTATCCGAGATTTTTCTAGAATAGCCATTCCTTTAACAAAACTGACCTGCAAATCAGTTAAGTTTGAATGAGGACCAAAATAAGAAGAAGCTTTTAGAATTCTTAAGCAAAGACTAACCAACGCACCCATACTCGTTTTACCAGAAGGAACTGAAGACTTTATAGTCTATTGTGACGCTTCTAAGTTAGGTTATGGATGTGTGTTGATGCAACGTCAAAAGGTTATAGCTTATGCCTCCAGACAACGCCAAAATATTATACAACCCATGATCTAGAGTTAGGAGCCATAATTTTTGCCCTTAAAATTTGGAGACACTATCTTTACGGTAGCAAGTTTATTATTTTCACCAATCATAAGAGTCTAAGATATGTTTTCAGGCAAAGGGAGCTAAATATGAGACAGAGATGATGGATGGAAATTCTTAGTGATTATGATTGTAATATCCAGTATCATGCAGGAAAGGCTAATATAGTAGCTGATGCTTTAAGTCGAAAGTATCATGAAAAGCCAAGACGAGTATGTTCTTTCAAATTAAATTTGCAGATAGATTTAAACGAGCAAATTAGAGAAGTATAAGAATCAGTAATAAAAAACGCTACTGAAAAATTAAAAGGAATGATTAAGGAATTAGAACAAGAAACAGATGGAATTTGGAGATTCCATAAGAAAAGAATCTAGATACCCGAACAAGGAAACCTACGCTACCGAATTTTAGAAAAAGCCCATAAGTCTAAGTAACAATACATCCTGGTAATGATAAAATGTATCAAGACTTAAGAAAGAATTTCTGGTGGATAGGAATGAAAAAGGATATAGCAATCTATGTTGCCAAGTGTCTAACTTGTTCACAAGTTAAAGCTGAACATCAGAAACCCTCAGGTTTATTGCAGCAACTAGAAATGCCAATATGGAAATTGGAATTGGTAACAATGGACTTTGTTACTAAATTACCCAAGACACGAAAAGGCAATGATACAATCTGGGTGATTGTAGACAAATTAACCAAGTCTGCTCATTTCTTACCGATGAAGGAAACTTTCAGTATGGAACAATTAATCAAATTATATGTAAATGAAATAGTTTCATTACATGGAATTCTTTTATCTATTATTTCTGATAGAGATAGCCGTTTTACTTCTCATTTTTGGACTAGTTTCCAAAAAGCAATGGGAACCAAGTTAAATCTAAGCACTGCTTATCATCCTCAAACAGACGGACAAAGCGAAAGGACAATTCAGACAATGGAAGATATGCTTAGAGCTTGTGTAATTGATTTCGGAGGAAATTGGGATGATCATTTACCATTAATAGAATTTTCCTACAATAACAGCTATCATACCAGTATCAATGCTGCACCATTTGAAGCGCTTTATGGACGAAATTGTCGAACTCCAGTCTGTTGGGCAGAAATTGGAGAAAAGCAACTGTCTGGACCATAAATAGTACAAGAAACAACGGACAAGATTATTCAAGTCAAGAAAAGACTAAAAGCAGCACGCGATCGTCAAAAGAGTTATGTTGTTAACAGGCGAAAACCGTTGGAATTTCAAGTAGGAGATAAAGTGTTATTAAAAGTTTCTCCATGGAAAGGAGTGGTCAGATTTATTAAGAGGGGAAAGCTAAGCCCAAGGTATGTTGGACCTTTTGAGATTTTTAAAAGAAAAGGACCAGTAGCTTACCAGCTACAACTGGCAGAAGAAATGGCAGGAATACATGATGTATTTCATGTATGTAATCTCAAGAAGTGCTTAGCAGATGAATCATTAGTGGTACCTCTTAAGGACACAGAGGTAAATGAGAAACTTAAGTTTGTAGAGAAACCCCTACAGATCGAAGATAGAAAGATCAAGAATCTCAAACACAAGAGATTAGTTCTAGTCAAAGTAAAATAGGATTCCAAGAGAGGACCAGAATACACTTGGGAGCTTGAGTCCGAGATACAGAGGAAATATCCACACTTGTTCCAGTAAACCTCAAGGACGAGATCTAAAACAAGGTGGGGAGGATATAACAACTCTCCCAGAACCCTTAACATGCTCCTATACGTCCTAAAATACACCCCGTATACGAAAAACATACCTAAAATACCTTTATATTTTTAAAAATCAAATAAATACAAATAATCAAGTCTCTCGCAGGGCGCGACACAGACCAGCCTAGTCTGTCGCGGGCCGCGACAGCTGGCCACCAGGCTGCACCCGGTGCCGCCATGTGTCCCTGTCGTGTTAAACCTACACCGATGATTCGCCAAGCCTAGATCCTACTCTATATCGCTCGCGGGCCGCGAATGCAAAGCTTGTAACTCTTACGGGGCGCGAGAGAACGACGATCATGCCTATATAAGGAGTGGTCGAGCTCACTTTACATTCGTTCAAAATCTTTTCTTTCTCTATCAAATATAATAGCTAAAAATCTCTGGTATTATACCCCTAAAAAGCGAAGCTCCGCCTCGTTGTAAGTATTATAACCCTCGGTTACGTATTAGTTACTCTGCCCGATTGATCTAGAGCTCCGTAACGCATGTCAAGGCTCTGCCTGACTCAGTCGTTGGAGTTCTGTCTCGGGGGTATAGCTAATGTAAATTGGGTTATCTTACTAATACGTGTGCATTGTTTAATTTAATAGATTATAACCAGGAAGTCATCAGAAAGCAGTAGTATTATCTAAAACAGCAATGTGAGTACATCTTATTTTTGTTAACTGTTTTTACAAAACCTCAATTGTTTTAAAGTATATTTAGTAGTGATTGAGTCTATGTATTCTACAATTACTGTCGGTATGTTGGGGTTTTGTATACATTACTTGTTACTACAGTGTGAGTAGTAGCATGACCACAAGTCAGGATTGACAGTACCGTGGGTGGTAATTGGGTAGATATAAACATTGTAATCGCTCTCAATACTGTAAAGATATAAAAGCTTGTTTTGATTAAACTGGGATGCACTCGCCGGTATTTCTTGCTGATAAAACTTTTTAAAACTCGTTTCAGGTAACAAAATGTGAAAGCCAAATAGAAGCCAGCTGGAGAGCACTGAAGGCTTGGAAAAGTGGCTATAAAAGTTACCTAAACAAGAAAGAAGTTTTATTTCAATAAATTAGGGTTTATACCTATAAACATATTATAATGGAAACTTGGGTTTTTCCCATGTATTTGTTATTTATAAAAGTGTGGTGTTTTAACTCGGATAAACTATTTCCTAACTACGGTCCTGATGTATTTTCTGCTGCCAAATTAATAAACACTGATACCACTGATACTGCCCTCGCGGTCGCCCGCTCCCAGGGTAGGGGTCGGGGGTTGCGACATATTTATATATATATATATATTTGTGAACAACATCTTCATAGTGAACTGTGTGAACTAATCAGGACCATTGATTTCCTTTTTAGTTGTTAAGGGTATGATTGTAGTTATACAATAAATTAGTTTTAAATCTTTATTTTAATCATTGAATTTCAGTTACACTTTTAATTTTGGTAGTTTTCTTAAATTGCATAATTATCTTCTCCATCTTTCTTAATTTAAAATAATGGATTTTTTAATTGCATATTTATGCAAGAATGGATTATTTACAGAACGTTTGATTACATATTTTTTTATTTTTGAATTAACTATTCAATTTTTTTATTGCATATCGATGATTATTTTTCATGTACTCATCATGAATCTTGTGTGATAATTTACACTTGTTATGAACATGGGTGTGATAATGTACATATGTGTATATACGTGTTAAGAATATGACTTGTTAATGTACATATATGTATATACGTGTTGAGACTGTTCTGTACACATATGTACAATGCCGAACAATCATCTCAGATGCTTTCTATACACATATGTACCATGTTGAACAACCATATCATTAACTTCTTTTTTAGAAGTTTATTATGAATGTACATATGTGCACATTACAAAATCAGACATGTACATTTAAAGAAGATGATCAGATGGAACAATATTTATTAATGTACTTATATGTACATACGTTTTTAAATTGTGAATATGTATAATACATATATGTACATTCACTTCTACCGTATTTTTAATTATTTTCTAGATGGACCAATATATTATATAATGGTTATATTTTTTAGAATTAAAAAATTAGTTAATTGGTGAGAGAAAAAAATTGAGGGAGAATGTAATTAATTATTTATTTGGAGAGAGAACTAGTTAACAATTTACCTTTATACCCTTTTCATTTATTTATTACATATAAATAATTATAAAACTGCCATTATTAAAATTTCTAAAATCTAAACAATTAATGGCTCAGATTAGTTCACACAGTTCACTCTCAACCTAATGTTCACTCTAGAACCCTACCACACACACACACACACATATATATATAGGGGACCGCTAAAATGAGAACCACCTCCAGTTGTAAGAACCGTGAGAACTTTTTGATCCGGGGCGAGTTGAACCAAATTTTTTTTTTCATAAACGTAGATGCTTGTATTATAAACACATTTGTAAAAAAAATTCAAAAAAAAATATCGTGTGTGTAGTTTTGAACACCACAAGTTTGTGTTTATGGGTACCGTAAAATTTACGGGTCCCGTAAACGCAAACTTTGGGTGCTCAAAACTACACACCCGACATTTTTTTTTTTTGAATTTTTTTTTACAAATGTGTTTATAATACATGCATCTACGTTTATGAGAAAAAAATTTGGTCCACCTCGCCCCGTACGGTGTAGTTCTCACGGTTCTTACAACTGGAGGTGGTTCTCAATTTAGCGGTCCCCTATATATATATATATATATATATATATATATATAGGGGATGGTTCAAATGAAAACCACTTTTAACGCGAAAACTCGAAAACTAACTAAAAAAAGCCTAAAAAACACACAAAATTTTTTTTTTTTTTTTCAATTTTTTTAATAAAAATCGCTGGTTTTTATATATAAAAAAAATTCAAAAAAAAAAAAAAAAATTTTTTGTGTAGTGCACATGTGTAATAATACACATGTGTAATACAGATACACATGTGTAGTATTACACATGTGCACTACACAAAAAAAAAATTTTTTTTTTTTTTTGAATTTTTTTTTTTATATAAAAAAACCTGCGAAATTTGGTTTTGCAAAAAAAAAAAAAAAAAAATTTTGTGTGTTTTTTAGGCTTTTTTTAGTTAGTTTTCGAGTTTTCGCGTTAACTAGTGGTTTTCATTTGAACCTTCCCCTATATATATATATATATATAAAGATAATAAACTCTTACAGCATACGATACAATTTTTTTTTAAAACATATTGTTAACTTTTAAATCAACTACCTTCAAGAATTTTAAAACGGTTATAATTATTTCGTATATTAATATCTATTTTTTTTTAAATTACACCATAAAAACGAACAATTTACTCTCTTTAATTTTAATTTGTGTATAGTATTACTATAGTTTTTTTATTTAAAAAATAACATATTATATGATTAGCAGTGATGTTTTTTTGTCGGATCGCAAAGACACCTCTGTAGTATATATACAATTTAAAACTAATGTTATTTATCTTTTTAATAAGCCATTCCTTCTATTTTATTAGGGTTTTTAAATCTTAGTTGATATCTCAACTGCCAAACTTTAAATGCAAAACAGGTTTTTTATTTATTTTATGTTTTCATATTTCATCTGGTGAAATCTTAATATAAATTCACATTTAAACTACTACTTGATTTTTTTATTCAATGAGGCACCCACAACTATTTATATAATAATAAGTGAATTTTAAGGATTGTTCTTTATCTTTATACCTATTTTCATACGTCTTTTATATTCAAAATTGATGAGTTTTGTACTTTATATTCTAAAATCCTTCACGTTTTGTCCTTTAGGCCAAACTCAGTTAATTTTTTCTACTAAATCTGATCACTCAAGGGTAATTTGGTCTTTTTATCAATTACTATAAGAATAAGTTAAAAATTAAAACAATTTAAAAAATAATATAATATGTGTATATATATTTATATATATAAAGAAACAACCCTCTTTCTCTCTCTCTAGCTCTCTGTCTACTTCTCCCAAGCCACCACCAACAACCACCTCCAGCCACTACCCTCAACCACCAACAACATTCATAAAAATCCTAAATTAGACCGCCGTGAAACCCTATCCGCCTACAACACAACCACAACCACCTACAGCACAACCATCACTACATCGCCGTGAAACCCCATAGCTTGATACTTTGAATGACGAAACCCTAGATTGTCGTGAAACCCTAACTGTTGCCCGGTTTTGCGTCTATCAATATTACAAACTTCCAATTATAAAATTAACTAACTGGACTAATATAACTATCTTGTTTACCAGCAATAGTACCCGCTACCTAGTCCATTTGTAAGCCCAAGAATAACTTATAGAAAACAATAGCACATGTGACCGCTATCACCGACAACCAAATCCAACCAATGAAAAACCACTAGCGCGAAGCTTCAACGGCAACAGTTCGCAGATCTGAAAATGGGAACTACCGGTCATTACTCAAAACAGTTCACCTGAAAGTGGTACCATTTGAAACCCTAGATTCAACATTTGTGTTGGATGTTTTGAGTGGATTTAACAGTAGTTTAGATGGTCGGATTTGTTCGCAGATCTGTGTCGGAACTTGTGTCGGATGGGCGGTGGATTAGCGGTTGTGAGCCCGGATGGTCGGAACAAGTGTCGGAGTTATGGTGGGGGTGGATTAGCGGCTGGGAGATGGTCGGAACGACCAGAAATAGGCTGGAACTCTCATCTCTTCACATCTCTCTCTCGGAACTATTTCTCTCTCTCTCTATCTCTCTCTCTCTCTCTCTAGGGTTTGAATGTTTTGGAGAAATAAGAAAAAGAAGTGGTGGTTTTCTATTAGATGACATTAAATGACATATCTACACTCAAGTGACCTGCACATGGTCAAATTTAACTGAAAAAACCAACTGGGTTACGTCTAAAGGACAAAACGTGATGGATTTTAAAACGTAAGGTTACAAAACTCATCAATTTTGAACAAAAAGGACAACGTCAGAAAATGGGTATAAAGATAAATGACAATCCTTGAAATTCACTCTATAATAATTTAGAGGAAAAGTAGTAACAATTATATATATATATATATATATATATATATATATAGGGAGCCGCTAAAATAGGAACCACATCCAGTTGTAAGAACCGCGAGAACCACTTTCAACCAATCAGATTATGCCAACTAAAAGGGTGTTTTGGTCTTTTACTCCAAATGTCTAATCTCTCACTCTCTCTCTTCATTAATGACACCAGAAATGCCTATGTCTTCTTTTTAATTGTCTCTCTCTTCTCTCCTCACTTTTTCTAATTGTAGAGCTTCTACTAACCCACCACTCCATCTTCTTCACTTCTTCATTATTTCAAAAACGGCGACCAGGAGCAGGCAACCGGTGCCGGCCATATACCGGCCACCGTTGTGGCCTCGTTTTCCAGCGACAATCACATACCGGCCATATATCGGCCACCGTTGCCGGCCACCCAACTGTGAAGATGATGGTGGTTGGTCGATGATGATGATGACCATACCCACCACGACTGACCACCACCGATTATCCCCTCTCCCACCTCCTTCTCCATTACCGCCGACACCTCTTATTTCCGATCACCTCGCCGCCGTACCCACCACCGGTCACATAAACCCACTGACTACCACCTACCACCGACCATCTCCGATTAACCTCTATCACGGCAACCACCTAACTCACCTCTCTGTTACACCACTGCTGGCCGACCACCGTGGGGCTCCGATTAACACCCAAGTTCATAGTTTCTGTTAAATTTCAGTTGACTCGTGAATCCAGGTATGAAAGTTTGTATTTTTAAGTTATTAAATGAAGATGATTAGTTTTATTTAACTGAATTTTTGAAGATTGTTATGTGGGTATTGAGTTGGTTATTGAAAAAGATGTTGGAGTGTAAAGATGGGTCAGGAGCTTCAACTTAGTTCAAATTAGTCAGACTATTAAGATTTTTGTTTGGGATTGAAACAAGTAATTTTGGGGCTGTAGGTTGGAGTAGCGCCTCGGGTTTCGGTGGGTTTATGATGTTGCAACGGAGGTGTGGCGGTGGGTGCGGTGGGTTTGGTGGTGTGGTAGTGGGTTTGGTGGTGTGGTAGTGGGTTTGGTGGTGTGGCGGTGGTTTTGGTGGTGTGGCAGTGGTTGATGTCGACGGCTCCGATGTTGGGTTTTGAGGCCGACGGCTCCGATGTGCGGTGGGTGTGGTGGTGTGGCGGTGGGTTTGGTGGGTGTGGTGGTGTAGCAATGGGTTTGGTGGTGTGGCGGTGGGTTTCGTGGGTTTTGATTTGTGTTCTTTTGAATCTGTAGGTTTTAATATGGTCGATTGGGTGGCGATGATGCAAAAAAAAACGTCGATTTTGATGACGATGGCGCGGCAAGGACTGCGGAGGGTAGGTTTTTTGAACCTGCAACCCCACTTTTGCAGCCTTTTGATTATCAGATAATCTGAGCCAAACCCCGTTTTTTTTTTTCGAGATACACTTTGTTTTGATGTTGTTGGTTTTTTATTTTTCCCCCTAGTCGATGTTGATAACGATATATCTGAGACATCTCCCGAGTTTGCGATTTTTAAAACGTAAAACGTAAAAGGTTTTACGTAAAACGTAAAAGGTGTAAAAACCGGCGTGTTAAAAAACGTGTAAAAAACGACGTGTTAAAAAAACGTAAAACATAAAACGTAAAAAGTGTAAAAATCGGCGTGTTAAAAAAACGTGTAAAAAACGGCGCGTTAAAAAAACGACGCGTAAAAAACGGCGCGTTAAAAAAACGACGCTTGAAAAAGCCCGGCGTAAAAACGGTGCGTTAAAAAAACGTAAAACGTAAAAAGTTTAACGTAAAACTTAAATTGTAAAAAGTACAAAAAAATCTTTTAAAAAAATCTGAATTTAAAAATGCTTTTAATAAAAAAATTATGTTTAAAAAATAAAAAGTAATATAATAATACAAAAAACTAATAAAAAACAATAAAGACAAAAAGACAAAATAGAGTCATTTTACTAAATTACCCTTTTGGATTAAAATATTAAAGACATAATAAGACAAAAAGCACTTAATATTATTTTTAGTTACTTTTAATCTCATCCATTGATCTTGAAGATCTAATGGCCAGAAAGTGGTTCTCTCGGTTCTTACAGCTGGAGGTGGTTTTCATTTTAGCGGTCCCCTATATATATATATATATATATATATATATATATACGGTAAGGCTAAAATGAAAATTCCTACAAATTGTGAGAACTAAGAGAATTCGGTCTTGCTAAAGGTTTTTTTCAAAAAATTCTTTTACCCTAAAAAAATATCAATTTTTCTAAAAAAAACTGGTTTTTTTTTAATTTACATCAGCCATAATGTTGTAAAAAGCTTATGTCAGGGTGATGTCATTAGTTTTTTACGATTGTTGCAATTTAGGTGTGTGTAAAAAATGGGGGCAAAATTTGTATGGAAGACCGAGTTCTCTAAATTCTCACAACTTACATGAGTATTCTTTTGATTCGAATCCTATATTATCTATATCCTAAAAACCATGGTCGGTGGACCATGGTTTTAATGTTCCTTTTTGACCTTTCACTTTATATACTTTACACACTCAATTCTAATATTTCCGTAAGTGACAAATGGATCCTTATCTTTTGTTACTTGAGAACGATGACCCTTGATTTATTTCTACTTTATAACTTCGTACCTCATCTTTTACAATATACTTCCATTCTTGTGTTTAAATTACTTTTATGACTTTACACCACAACATGCGAGACGTTATACTCTTTTTATTTGTGCCTAACCACGTGAATGTAACTAACGTAATGTGTGTAATAAAGTAAAAAAATATGTCATGTCACGCGTGGGCATCACACGTTAATGTCATCATCGTATCTTAAAAACCATGGTCGGTGGACCATGGTTTTAATTTTCCTTTTTGACCCTCCGCTCTTTATACTTTACACACTCAATTCTAATATTTTGGTAAGTGACACATGGATCCTTATCTTTTATTATTTAAGAACTATGACCTCTGATTTATTTCTACTTAATAACTTCGTAGCTCATCTTTTACAATATACTTCCATTCTTTTGTTTAAATTACTTTTATGACTTTACACCACAACATGCGAGACATACTTTTTTATTTGTGCCTAACCACGTTAATGTAACTAACGTAATGTGTGTAGCAAAGTAAAAAAAACATGTCACGTCACGTGTGGTGTCACACGTTAATGTCATCATCGTATCACATATAACGAAGTCACCAACATAACGTTGCGGGCACAACGCGCCACGAGGGTAAAAATATAGTATAGATTAAAAGCCAACTTAGTTTGTGTTACCATTCATAGTAACCAATTACATCTATCACATAACAATTCTTTTAAACACTTATCTTTTAATGTAAATTTTTGTTTACACTCCCTTGGTTTTAATCGGTCTATTTTTTCCTTTTTGGTTTTATTAGTAATAAGATTATCATACAACCCTTAAACTTTAATAATGTTATTTTTTTTATCCTTTTCTACAACTATACCAAGTTCACAAATGAAGTTACAAATTAAATTGGTGTTACTTTTCCTTTGTATACAGTTCACATTGTTGCATACAGGTTAGAGATGAGTGTCACGGCCCCCGGCCCGGTTTTACCCGTTTCAGGAGTCGCAGGACAGAAATCCGTGGTAATTATTATGTTGGCAGCGGAATTTTAACAGGATCTTTTAAAACTTGAAAATACCCAATTTATTTTATTTCACAATTTTGGGGATAACACCCATTATTTACAATAAAGGTGATTTCACTAGGAAATCCCTGTTTTTACAAAAAAAAAAACATGTTTCTTTATTTTACTGAGCCACCTCCTTAAGCTTGTAGTGCTACACGGCATTTTTTCCTGGATCACAGCAGATCACCTGAAACATGTTTTAAAAAGGTTTTATCAGCAGGGAAATACTGGCGAGTCATTCAAGTTAAAAAAAACGACACATTGTTATAATATACAGTATTAAGGGTGATTACATTGTTTCTATCAACCAATTACCCCAAATCGGTATTTGTCACTCGACTGTATCTGTGACTATAGTCAGATCACCCATTGGCTAACCCGTTGTCCAATGGTGACGGGTATCAAGTAATGTATACAAAACCCCACATATCGGCAGTAATTGAAGATTACAAAGACTTAATCCCTGTAATTATAACTTTGAAAATAAATAGGGTTTTGGAAACAGATTTGGTAAAAATAGAATGACTCACATTGCAAGTTTAGACGGGCAGCGTTTAGCCTACTGATTTTTAGCCTGGTTAACCTAATTCAAATAACAATGCACACGAAAAACTATGTCAGTAACTTAATACAACTTTTACGACAACTCACGAGATCAAAACCCTCACGACGAATGACAAAGTATAGCCCAAGTGCGGGCAGCACTTAAACATCCATCGGATTGGTTTTTATCGATCGGACATTAAATCGTAGCAGTGATCGAGTTATTACCCTGTTATCGCGGCAGAATTTCGTGCTGTGTGTGTGTTTTGAAGTAAACAGACGATATCTCAATGTACGAAACGAGTTTTTACGTCGAACCAACGCCAAAATTCAAGTGCCAAACCCCACATTTATATGCTGAAAAATGGTCCCCGTCGCGTGGCGCGCCAGGGACACCTGGCTCCCACGCGTGGCGCGACGGGCCACTTTTAGCATAGGGTAGCCTCGTGTCTTACTAGCTCAGGTGAGTCGACCGTTCGACAAAATTCGCATTTGACAACAAACTGTGAGGATAATAACGATTAGGGAATACCCCCCCCCCCTTGAGTTTTAGGGGCCCTGATCCTAGTTCCGATTGTTCTGAAAATTTTAGGGGCCATGCAATATTACTTGGGGGTCTCAATTAGGGTTTCCTATTGGGCAAAATAAAATAAGAAATAGTAATTTTTAATGAGAGTTGTTACATCCTCCCCACCTTATTAAAATCTCGTCCTCGAGATTTACTGGAATAAGTAGGGATATTTTCGCTTCATCTCTGATTCCATTTCCCAAGTGTATTCAGGTCCTCTCTTCGAATCCCACTTGACTTTGACCAGTACTAGTCTTTTGTGTTTGAGAAATTTGACCTTTCTGTCTTTTATCTGTAGTGGCTTCTCAACAAATTTTAACTTTTCATTTACCTCTACATCTTGAAGAGGTACTACCAGGGATTCGTCAGATAGACATTTCTTGAGGTTGGATACATGAAATACATCATGTACTCCAGCTAGCTCTTCTGGTAGTTGTAGGCAATAGGAGACTGGTCCTATCCGCTGGATTACTGGGAATGGTCCTACGTACCTTGGACTTAGCTTTCCCTTCCTTCTGAATCGCACTACTCCTTTCCAAGGAGAAACTTTTAAGAGTATCTTGTCTCCAACTTGGAATTCTAGCGGTTTGCGTCGATTGTCTGCATAACTCTTCTGGCGATCTCGAGCCGTTTTCAGTCTTTCCTTGATTTGAGTGATCTTGTCGGTGGTTTCTTGCACAATTTCGGGACCTGATAATTGGCTTTCTCCTATTTCTTCCCAACAAACTGGAGTTCTGCACTTTCGTCCATACAGTGCTTCGAATGGGGCAGCTTCAATGCTTACATGATAACTATTGTTATAGGAGAATTCAATTAAGGGTAGGTGGTCATCCCAATTTCCACCAAAATCTATCACGCATGCCCTGAGCATGTCTTCCAGGGTTTGAATCGTCCTTTCACTTTGTCCATCTGTTTGAGGATGATAAGCTGTGCTTAAATTTAATCGCGTCCCCATGGCTTCTTGGAAACTTGCCCAAAAATGTGAAGTGAAACGACTATCTCTATCCGATACTATAGAGAGCGGGACTCCATGTAAGGATACTACTTCGTCTACGTATAACTTGGCTAACCTTTCCATGCTAAAGGTTTCCTTCATGGGTAGAAAATGAGCTAATTTGGTTAATCGATCCACAATTACCCAAATCGCGTCATTACCTTTTCTGGTTTTGGGTAACTTAGTAACAAAGTCCATGGTTATAAGTTCCCATTTCCAAACGGGCATTTCTAATTGTTGGAGTAACCCTGAAGGTTTCTGGTGTTCTGCCTTAACTTGTGAACAAGTTAGACACTTAGATACATATCTAGCTATGTCCTTTTTCATTCCTATCCACCAGAAATTATTCCTTAAATCTTGGTACATCTTATTATTACCAGGATGCATGGTATATCTAGATTTATGGGCTTCCTCTAAAATCTTATTTCTTAATTCTCCTTGCTTAGGTACCCAAATCCTTCTTTTGTGGAATCTCCAAATTCCATCAGCTCCTTGCTCTAATTCCTTTATTCGTCCTTTCATTCCTTCAGCATCATCCTTGATTGCTGTTTCTTGAATGTTTTTCAGTTGTTCCATTAAGTCTAATTGTAAACTTAATCTAAGAGCACGAACTCGCTTCTGCTTTTCATGATACTTACGACTTAAGGCATCTGCAACTACGTTTGCTTTTCCTTCGTGATATTGAATATCACAGTCGTAGTCACTTAGAATTTCCATCCATCTTCTTTGCCTCATGTTTAACTCCTTTTGCCCAAATATGTATTTTAAACTCTTATGATCTGTATAAACAGTAAACTTACTTCCATACAGATAATGTCTCCAAATCTTAAGGGCAAAAATTATCGATCCTAATTCTAAGTCATGTGTCGTATAATTTTCCTCGTGCTTTTTCAATTGCCTTGAGGCATACGCAATTACCTTTTTGCGTTGCATTAGCACACATCCTAATCCTAGCTTAGAAGCATCACAGTATACTTCAAAGTCTTATGTCCCTTCGGGTAAGGCAAGAATTGGGGTGTTTGTTAACTTTTGCTTTAAAACCTTAAAAGCCTCTTCTTGCTTAGGTCCCCATTCAAACTTAACTGTTTTACAGGTTAGCTTAGTTAATGGTACAGTTATCTTAGAAAAATCTTTAATAAAGCGCCTATAGTATCCAGCTAATCCTAGAAAACTTCTAACTTTCGTAGCTGATTGCGGGACTTTCCATTTGGTGATTGCTTCTATCTTAGCAGGATCTAAGTGAATACCTTCGTGATTCACCATGTGACCTAAAAATCGTACCTCCTGTAGCCAAAATTCACACTTCGAGAATTTGGCGTAAAGCTTTTCCTTTCTTAACAAAGTTAAGAGTGCATGCAGGTGCTCACAATGCCCTTCCTGGTTTTTGGAATAAATAAGTATATCATCGATGAAGACAATCACAAATTTATCCAAGTACGGTTTACAGATCCTATCATCATATCCATAAATGCTGCCAGAGCATTTGTTAGTCCAAAGGGCATGACTGTAAACTCGTAATGACCATACCTAGTTCTGAAAGCGGTTTTAGGTATGTCTTCTTCTTGTACCTTCAGTTGATGATATCCGGAGCGTAAATCTATCTTAGAAAAATATCTAGCCCCCTGAAGTTGATCAAAAAGATCATCAATCCTAGGCAATGGGTATCGATTCTTAATTGTAACCTTATTTAATTCCCTATAATCGATACACATTCGCATCGAACCATCTTTCTTTTTCACAAACAACACTGGTGCTCCCCAAGGGGATGAACTAGGTTGTATAAATCCCTTATTAAGCAATTCATCTAACTGCTTTTTCAATTCTAGCATTTCGGTGGGTGCTAACTGATAAGGTGCTTTAGCTATGGGTGTAGTTCCTGGAATTAGATGAATCCTAAATTCTACCTCCCTATCTGGTGGTAATCCTGGTAGTTCTTCTGGGAATACATCCGGTTATTATGATACTACAGGAATTTTCCTAAGTTCTTTACCCTTAGTGCTAATGATTACTGAAATCATATACACTATTCCTTGCTTTTGTTCATAACTAGCAACTTTCATTTCTGAAATGAACTTCATGGGTTTACGCGGCTTATCCCCTGTAATTATAATTACTTCTCCTGTGGGTGCACGGATTTCTATGAAGTTCTTATCACAGAGGATTCGAGCATGGTTGGCTACTAACCAATCCATTCCTAATACGACATCGAATTCAGCTAAATTCATGGGTAATAGGTTTGCATAAAATTTATGACCTAAAAGTTCTATAGTTTCTTTTTGCAAAACCGTATCTATGTTAACAGAGTTCCCATCTGCTGTTTCTACTGTAAAAACTTGCCCAAGTTTCGTTAAAGGTTGCTTAAGAGCTTGGCAGAATGAAGTATTTATAAAACTTTGGTTTGCACCAGAGTCGAATAATACTTTCGCATAAACGTTGTGTACCAGAAAAGTATCAGCTATTACATCAGGAATCAGTTCGGCTTCCTGCGTGGTCAATTGGAAGGCTCTTGCGTTCTTCGTGTTAGTCCCTTCAGCAGGTTTGGCCTTGTTATCTGCTGGTTTGACCAATTTAGGGCATTCTGGTCTAAAATGCCCAGCTTCTCCACAGTTGTAGCATATTTTTGTTTTTCTTCTGCAATCTTCTTCACGATGTCCTATAGCTTTGCAGAAGTTGCAGGTTTCATTACATTTTCCAAAATGTTTCTTTTTACAGTTCCTGCAGAACGACGGAGTGGAAGATGATCCAGTTCCCTTTCTCTTGAAATTGCTATTATTACCCACACGAAATCCTTGGGTAATTTTCTGAGCCAATTCCTTCTTTCTGTTTTCTTCTAGCGTACGCACCAGTCCGTCAGTCAAAGTGTTAGCTAATTCCACCGCATCATCGATCGTGCGGGGTCTCGCAGCTTTGACAATATCACGGATCTCACTAATTAAACCCCAAATGTAGCGAGAAATAAGTACCGGTTCTGGCGAAGCCAGAGTAGGCATAATTCGAGCATATTCGAAAAACTTTGAAGTATACCCTTGGCAATCAACATCCACCATCCGGTGGCTCAGGAATTTGTTCGCCATTTGTTCTTTTTCATATTCTGGGCAGAATTTTCTTTCCACTAGACATTTAAATTCTTCCCAACTCATGGCATAGGCCATGTCACTTCCCTTAGCTTGTAATACCGTATTCCACCATTCTAATGCTTCTTCCTTGAAAAGGTGAGAAGCATACATAACTCTATCCTCCTTGGCACATTTACTTATTTTAATTACTGCCTCGGTTTTCTCCAACCAACGCAGTGCAACAGTTGCCCCTTCATTGCCTGCAAACTCGACAGGTTTACAAGCAAGAAATTCCTTGTAAGTGCAACCAGGTGTTGCAGCTTTCATTCTCTTAAGTATCGGGGCTTGAATCAAGTTGTCGTTATCGCCGCCTCCGTTAACACTATTACTGAAATCATCCTCGCGCGTGCGTTTACTAGGGTGAGCTTGTGAAGGCTCAATAGGACTTTTAACCGCAGCGACGATTGCTGGAATAGCATTGGCTATTCCTTGAGCGACGATGTTTTCTATGTCTTGCCTATTAAGAAAATGATCTTCATTGTTTTGCTCAGATTGATTAACCTCGTTAACTGGGTCATTATCAGCGTATTCCATCTGGTAATTAATATATATATGTTATTAGCATAAAATAAATAACGACTAAATGTAAAACAATCGCACAAAAATCACGTCACACGTATAGCCAAAATTGTTGATTTTTCGACTTTCATATTTTATATATTACTATGCGTCTATACACACCAGTTATCTTACAAGATTTTTATTTTAAGTTATTTTACAGGATTATATTTTTATTACTATTATTATTATTTTGTTATTATACAACCACAACCACACATTCACACATCCCCGTCAGCTGGCAATTCAAAAACGACGTTCCCTCTCGTCGTACTTCCAAGATATCCTCTCCCCCACATCTCGGATTCTATTTCCTGCGTCCACCAGCTCCTCGCCATAGTGACGAAGTTCAGCCAAGTTCTCAGTGCTCATTGGTGGATGTAGTGGAGGCTCAGGGTCAAATTGAGGGAAAAGGTATTAGGGTTATTCAAAAGGTTCTGAAATTGCCAATCAATTATCCACCATTCTTCTAGCTCTTCTGGTAGAGGTCGGGGGTGGATAATAGGATCTGGGATAGCAGGTTCCATATTAACTGGAAGTTGTGCTTCCGCTGGGTAATTAAAGAGGTTTTCATTAGCATGTCCGATGAGGTCACTAAGTGCCAGTTTATGATCCAGCTCCTCCCATGATGGCATTTCCTGGGATTGCCTGAAACTTTCCCCGATTTCTATTCCTTTTCCTTTATCCATTGGATCCTCAGTCCTTTTGACTTTCTGTGTTGCTGGTTTCTTCCTATGCACACGCCTCCAGCCTACGAGTCTTCTTCTCTTTTTCGGTTTTGGTTTCTCCTAAGGTTGGGCTTGGAATACCATTGGTTCCTCAGTGTCGGCCCAATAACCCGAAAAACCCTCGGAAATTTCCATATCAGCAGAATGGATAGTGATATTCTGAAGAGCTTCAGATAACTCATTCATGCTGTTAGCATATATGAAGAAACACACAAAATTCTAAGTTAAAATTTTGTAGATTGAATTTTCACATAATCACAGAATGGCAATTAGAAAAAATTAAGTATTTCTAAATACTTAATTGGCTTAAATCAGTGGCTCTGATACCACCTTTTTCTGTCACGGCCCCCGGCCCGGTTTTACCCGTTTCAGGAGTCGCGGGACAGAAATCCGTGGTAATTATTATGTTGGCAGCGGAATTTTAACAGGATCTTTTAAAACTTGAAAATACCCAATTTATTTTATTTCACAATTTTGGGGATAACACCCATAATTTACAATAAAGGTGATTTCACTAGGAAATCCCTGTTTTTACAAAAACATGTTTCTTTATTTTACTGAGCCATCTCCTTAAGCTTGTAGTGCTACACGACACTTTTTCCTGGATCACAGCAGATCACCTGAAACATGTTTTAAAAAGGTTTTATCAGCAGGGAAATACTGGCGAGTCATTCAAGTTAAACAAAACGACACATTGTTATAATATACAGTATTAAGGGTGATTACATTGTTTCTATCAACCAATTACCCCAAATCGGTATTTGTCACTCGACTGTATCTGTGACTATGGTCAGATCACCCATTGGCTAACCCGTTGTCCAATGGTGACGGGTATCAAGTAATGTATACAAAACCCCACATACCGGCAGTAATTGAAGATTACAAAGACTTTCCCTGTAATTGTAACTTTGAAAATAAATAGGGTTTTGTAAACAGATTTGGTAAAAAGAGAATGACTCACATTGCAAGTTTAGACGGGCAGCGTTTAGCCTACTGATTTTTAGCCTGGTTAACCTAATTCAAATAACAATGCACACGAAAAACTAGGTCAGTAACTTAATACAACTTTTACGACAACTCACGAGATCAAAACCCTCACGACGAATGACAAAGTATAGCCCAAGTACGGGCAGCACTTAAACATCCATCGGATTGGTTTTTATCGATCGGACATTAAATCGTAGCAGTGATCGAGTTATTACCCTGTTATTGCGGCAGAATTTCGTGTTGTGTGTGTGTGTTTTGAAGTAAACAGACGATATCTCAATGTACGAAACGAGTTTTTACGTCGAACCAACGCCAAAATTCAAGTGCCAAACCCCACATTTATATGCTGAAAAATGGTCCCCGTCGCGTGGCGCGCCAGGGACACCTGGCTCCCGCGCGTGGCGCGACGGGCCACTTTTTGCATAGGGTAGCCTCGTGTCTTACTAGCTCAGGTGAGTCGACCGTTCGACGAAATTCGCATTTGACAACAAACTGTGAGGATAATAACGATTAGGGAATACCCCCCCTTGAGTTTTAGGGGCCCTGATCCTAGTTCCGATTGTTCTGAAAATTTTAGGGGCCATGCAATATTACTTGGGGGTCTCAATTAGGGTTTCCTATTGGGCAAAATAAAATAAGAAATAGTAATTTTTAATGAGAGTTGTTACAATGAGCATATCAATATTGGTACCAAAAAATACCGGTACCATACTGGTTAAACTTTGGTACCCGCTTTTTGACGTTTTCAGAATCAGTACTTTCGGTTCGTATTGGTATTTCACCGATTTTTAGAGATGAGCATATAGGTTGCGTATAGGTTAGAGATGAGCATATCAGTATTGGTACCGAAAAATACTGGTACCGTACCGATTAAACTTTGGTACCCACTTTTTGGCGTTTCCGGGATCAGTATTTTCAGTTCGTATCGGTATTTCACCGATTTGTACCTTTAAATACCGTACTGTACCAAGCATTTTTGGTACTGATACACAATTTTGACGATTTTCAGGATCGGTATTTTCGGTACCGGTACCGACCTCCTCCCTAATATAGGTTGATGATATATTACGTGAACAGATCAAATGTTGTATTTAATCATGTTAATGTCACTGTTATAACACCAGGGTTTTTTTTTTTGAAAAAAAAATGTTTATATTGGTAACAAGTGTTTGTAAAATTAGCATTTACTGTAGTTGTTACACGCCGCAAATTACAATTTAAAAACACTATTCTTTATAATTTTATTCCACTATTCTTTATAATTTTATTGGACTTTGAAATTCTTAGTTGACATTTGAACCGCCAAAATTTTAAATGCAAAACAGGTATTTTTTTTTTTCTTTTTCATATTTCATCAGGTAAATCCACAATACAAATTCAGAATTAAACTAATATTTGATTTTTGTTTTATTCAATGTTTATTAATTAATATATGAATTCATACATTTGATTAACATTACTTCATACATGAACCAATGTTATTGAAACAAGAGTATGTTTTGTTTTCTTTTTACCCATTCAAATAAATCCTTGAGCTTCGAGAGTTAACTTCAAATACATGTCAAAAAAAGACCTACAAAAACTTAGATAGCATTTCAATAAATGTAAAAAAACATCATATATTTCATTTACAAAAGATGCTTATTTTTTTAACAGACCAGGGGGCACAATTTTGTTCAACCAATCCCCTATAGCAATATGCTAGAAAAGACAAAAAAAAAAGATACAGCCATATTT
Source organism: Helianthus tuberosus (assembly GCA_030545235.1). Classification (NCBI taxonomy): domain Eukaryota; kingdom Viridiplantae; phylum Streptophyta; class Magnoliopsida; order Asterales; family Asteraceae; genus Helianthus; species Helianthus tuberosus. The sequence continues at coordinate 41,170,165 of CM060448.1, read as the reverse complement.
TAAACATCAAACCAACCTAACATCAAAAAAAGTTCTCCCATTCTTGATGAATTTATATATTATTTTTTTGTTACAAGTGTTTCTTGTTAATGTCACATTTCTGTCACCAACAAAAGAATCAAGCTTTGCAGATCAAAAAACTGTTCTCTATATATAATTTGTAGCAACCAAAATCATAGGCCTTTCAGTATATTATTCATTCAAGGGTAAATTACTTTTTGAGTCCCTGTGTTATATGTGTTTTAACTAGTTGAGTCCAAAAGCAAAAAGTTTAACGACCTGAGTCCCTATAAGCAATTTCTTTAACCATTTGAGTCCAAATTTCTAACTCCATCCACCAAGTTTGTTAACTACAAGGGTAATTTGGTCATTTACACACAAAGTACAAGTCTTATATGCACAAAAGTACAAGGAACAAGTCTTTAATGCATAAATATTTTAATATTATATATATTGTTGTACCCACTCCTGCACACACATTTCACCACCGCTGCCACCACCATTAACACCACTGCACCACCACCATCCCCACCGCACCTCCACCACTATCACCACCTTCCGTTAACCGACAACCACCAGTCACCGCCTGCAAACCGCTCTTTTGGAAAATCCTGCATAGCACAAACGAATCCTTTTCTCCACCACCCACAATCAAACCAATCAGTTCAATACCCCACCACCCACAATAGCTTGATTTACCTGGATTCCCTGGAAGATTTCTCTTTTTCTTGTTGGTTTGAGTTTGATTGTTGGAATTAGTTGGCACTGAAGCAAAGGACTGTTGCACCTGCTGTGATGGAGGGTACATAGTACCCACTTCATTCTTGTTACTTGATGAAGATAGGCTAGCTTCATTAGATGCTGATGTCAAGTTTGACATACTGTCATCCAAAAACATGACCTTCATCTCTCTCATCACTCTTTCTCTCTCTAGGTTATTTAATGAACTGGATTTTCAAAAAAAAAAAAAAAAATTCTTTTAATGATTTTCTTTGACTGGGTATATCAGAAAGATTGACTGGTGACCTTCAGATCAAACTTTGTTTGCTTTGAAAATCCATGTGTTATAGAATTGATGACAAGAAACCCTATAAAAAGAAAGTTAACACCAGAAAGTGGCTTTTGTTCTTGATGTTTCTAAGATAAGTTAAAGAGTGATCATAAATAACTAAAATCAAATGTGAAAAAGTTCAGAACTGGCAGGCAGTGACCAAACTTGTTCTTGTCCAAGAAAGTATACAAGTATAGCCAACTCTCAAAGATGATCCAACCCAAATTCACAATACAAAAACAAAATTCCAATTTCAGCTGTTGCTTTAATCATTTGATTCATTTCTGCTGTTGCTTTAATATCGGCTTTTGGATCATGAATTGCTTTGTGTTGGAGTAACACAGGTTTGATTCGTTCTTGATCGTTTTTTACACATGCTTGTTTTGGGATATTGAATTGATTCACAAACAAAATCAACAAACAGCAGAAACTCTCAACCGACTTTGTGCCTTTATTAACCGCACCGATCAAATTCCGGTCACAGTTCGCCGTTGCAGTTACTCATAATAATCACCGATGGTGCTCACCGGAGACGACGACGCAACAGATTCGTCGGAGAACAGTTACATCAGAAAACACCATAAGCATGAGTTTAGAGACAATCAGTGCAGTTCATCTCTTGTTAAACACATTAAAGCTCTTATCAGATATGAGTGTTCTTGCTGCAACAGAGATTGAAGTTGTGGGTGATGAAAAGGGGATGAAATTAGGTTAAAAGGAAGCCATTGAAATGGGGATTGAAGATGAAGGAAGTGTGGGTGAGTTGTGGTGGTGACGGTGTAGTGGTGGTGGTGACGGTGGAGGTGCAGTGGCGACGGTGGTGTTGATGGTGGAGGTGTGGTGGTGGGATGGAGATGGTGTATGTAGAGAGAGAGAAAGTTCTGGAGATGATGGGATGAAGATGGTGTAGGTATATATATTTAATTATAAAATGGTTTTTTTAATATAAAAGGGTGTTTTGGTCATTTTAAAAAAAGTTAACTGAGATTATCTAACTGAGGTTGAAATTTGGACTCAAATGGTTAAAGAAATTGCTTATAGGGACTCAGGTCGTTAAACTTTTTGCTTTTGGACTCAACTAGTTAAAACACATATAACACAGGGACTCAAAAAGTAATTTACCCTTCATTCAATAATGTTGTATAATTAGTTGATTTAACATCTCTTGTAATTGATGTACTTTGTTTGTTGGTGGGGTGGCGGAGGCGAAATAGAGTTTTTCAATTACAAAAATCATATAACTTTTGTTCTGATTTTTTTTATGTTATATTTGTCTCACATATGTTTTAGGGTTATAGTGTACAATATGATATGGGTTAAGCTAAACGTAAACCTCCCATATTATATGTTATTAAGCTAAGCTAAACATAAACCCCCTTAGAAAAATCATATTAAAACTTTCCATATTTCCCCCTTTGAAAAATCAATATTTTTAAAGACGTTATCTTTTCCAATAAAGAAGAGGTTCAAAATTCGTTGATTTTTCTCGTTTTAAATCGTTTTCCATTAATTTCCACAGTTTATAACAATTGGATACACATGTTTGAAATTTAAAAAGTCGAAGGTGGAAGAATTTATGCGTGGGATGGGTCTAGCTAGAAAACCATTTGATCTCGAATTCGTACAAACGTTTCTTCAGGGAGTAAACAAGGGAGTTGCATAATTTTATCATCTCAAATGCCCCCAAAACTATACCATAATCTCAACAGTGTTTTCCATTTAAGTTTCATATTTATCTTTTTTTTTTTTTTTTTTTCTGTTATGTGATTTCAAAGGGTGATTCTTACTTTTTAAAAACACACAGTGGTACGTTTCATCTTGTTTAAAGCTGTTTCTTCTATCTGTTTTCACAAAAAACAATGATATGTTTGTTTATATATGCCATGAGACATTTTATTTGATCAGTATAGGTCATGAGTACTTGAGGAGAAAGATAAATAAAAAATTGGAAAAAAAAAGAAAATAAAATGAAAAATCATGACCGATCATAAGACATGGTTGGGGTTTGCATTTTCCGACTAGCACAAAACACAACATATAAATAATTAGGTTTTAGGTTATTACATCAACATATGATACGCTTAAAAGAAATATATAAATAATAACAAAATAACAGAAACAAAAAAAAAATCACAAAAAAGACTAAATTGTGTTAATATGAAACTTGAAAGAAAATATAGGTAGTTAAGTAAAAATAAATAGCCTAGTGGTATCTTGGGGATGGGATAAAGCTTTGGGACCAACAGGTCCTGGGTTCGATTCCCACAAGGGGGTTTTCCCATATTTATTGGGTTTCCTCCTGAATTGGTGTATAGGCATTATGCCTAGTGGAGATGGATATGATCGGGTGGCTCCGCTGGTGGCACGATGATACTCCAATGGTCCGTCAGTGATCCAAATTTGTCGTTCAAAAAAAAGTAAAAATAAAGAAAATGAGGGTACGTTAAGTAAAAAAGAAAAAAAAATCAGGAGAACATTTTAGCACCACCCTATTGCATATTTGTTGTAAAATATAACTAGGTTAGTAACTCGTGTATTACGCGGGTTAAATAAATGTAATTTTTATACTAAATAATAAAACAATATATTTTTAAAACCTCGTTTATTACATGTGTTGAATGTAATTTTATATATTAAGTAATAAAAACATTATATCTTTTAAAACCTCGTGTATTGTACGAGTTGAATAAATGTAAATTTATATACCTAATAATAAAAAAAAGTTATATGTTTAAAAAATTCATGTACAACATGGGTTGAATAAATGTAATTTTATATATTAAATAATAAAAAGTTATATCTTTAAGAAACTCATGTATTGTACGGATTGAATAAATCTAATTTTCTATACCAAATAGTAAAAAAAGTTATATCTTTAAAAACACCATGTATTACACGTTTGAATAAATGTAATTTTGTATACAAAAAAATAAAAAAAATAACTTTGAAAAACCCCGTGTATTGTACGGATTAAATAAATCTAATTTTATATACCAAATAATAAAAATGTTATATTTTTAAAAACCCATGTATTACACGCCGACAATTACATATATATATATATATATATATATATATTGATTTCGAGGGATGATGAATAGTAATTTTATTTTTATAATAATATATATTTTTTATTATTTTATTATTTTATTAGTTAATATATTATAATAGTTTATTATTACATTTACTTTTAATAACATATTTTTTTTAAACATATATTTCCTTTACCTTTTTTTAATAATTGTTTTTTTCCTTTTTTGAATATATATTAATTTATCGATTAATTTGATACTTCTTTAATAAGTTATGTTTATAACTTTTTGAGTTAACTGCCATTTTCGTCCCTGTGGTTTGGTCACTTTGGCCATTTCAGTCCATTTTTCAAAAATGCGCCATTTTCGTCCCTCACGTTCTGGAAAGGTGCCATTTCAGTCCAAAAATCATAACCCAGTTAAGTCAGTTTGTAAATAAGGACTGATTGTGTAAATTTGTAACATAAATGACTGATTGTGTAAATTTGAAAAATGGACTGAAATGGCAGTTAACACCACCACCACTAGCCCTGCCACCACCACCACTCCGCTGCCGCCACCACCGCCACCACAGCCCTGCCACCACCACCACTCCGCTGCCACCACCACCACTCCGCTGCCACCACCACCGCCACCACCGCCACCACAGCCACCACTCCGCCACCACAGCCACTGCCAATCGCCGGAACCGGAGCTCCACAAAAATCATCACTGTTCATCGTCAACCGCCATCATCATCGTTTTGAGTTAGAGTTCTTCGTGTTCGAAGTTCTCGAATTTCCCGATCATCATCGTATCAGCAACATCGCTCCTTCAAATAACCATCATGCATATACACCTACCTGCAACACACATTGCACATGTATACACACGCACTCACCTACAATATACGTTACACACATACATATAAATCAACACACACACACATATAAATCAAGTTTCCGTAATCAGACACAATCAAGTTCCATATTTTAGACGAAACGAAACGTACACGTATTCTTATTCCGCTTTTGTTCTCATGTATTTTAGTTCAACTTTGGAGTTGTATTTCTTAGTCGCCGGAAAGAACTCAAGGTCACAAAAAAAAAGATTTTAGCAAGCGTGGTCGGAACTGTTACCTGAAAAGATCCGATAAACAGATCAAACAGATTAGAGCGGCGCCGGTTGCGGGCAAATCGGAAGACGGTCAGGCGGCGGTGGTGAAGTTGATTGTGTAGGGGAACGAGAACAAGGGGTGAAAAACGATGCGGCGGCGAGCACAATCGGCAATCGGCAATGCTTTTGATTGTGTAGGGGAACGAGAACAAGGGGAGGCTATGAATCTGGTTGGGTTCGATCAATAAGTTGGATAAAATAGAAGGAGCTTAATTGATTTGATGATCAACATAAAATGGGAAAGCCGCGTCGACAATTGATAGGAGATTTGTAATTTTGACCAGCTTGTTTTGTTCCATATATATACATATCTTTTCCTTTTTTTTTTGTCGGTTAATCAAAGGAATAACCATAACAATATAACAAACCTTTAAATCTATATGTCATGTGATACAGATGCCAATAATTTCAATATATACACACGTTCGGATGTTATGATTAATGTTGTTGTTGTTAGTTTTATTATTGTTCGGCTGTGGTGGCGGAGTGGTGGCTATGGTGGCGGTGGTGGTGGCAGCGGGGTGGTGGTGGCAGCGGAGTGGTGGTGGTGGCAGCGGAGTGGTGGTGGTGGCAGGGCTGTGGTGGCGGTGGTGGCGGTGGTGGTGGCAGCGGAGTGGTGGTGGTGGCAGGGCTAGTGGTGGTGGTGTTAACTGCCATTTCAGTCCATTTTTCAAATTTACACAATCAGTCCTTTATGTTACAAATTTACACAATCAGTACTTATTTACAAACTGACTTAACTGGGTTATGATTTTTGGACTGAAATGGCACCTTTCCAGAACGTGGGGGACGAAAATGGCGCATTTTTGAAAAATGGACTGAAATGGCCAAAGTGACCAAACCACAGGGACGAAAATGGCAGTTAACTCTAACTTTTTTCTAAAAACTTAAGTACATAGTTGTGCTTGATTTCTTTCACTGACATTCCGTTATAAGTTTTGTTAAAACGAGGTTATACTCAAAATAAAGTATTTATTTGGTATAATAAAACGGTACGATGATAAACAAAATCGTTCTAATGGTTTGACTTTCTAAACAACATGTTTTATTTTCAAATCACGTTTGTTTTACATTATCATTTGTTCGGTTTCGCCGCAACGCGCGATATAAAAAACTAGTTTCATTTATAAATTATGTAATAAAATCGATATAATAAACCTTTTTAATAATGAAAATAAAAATAAATAATATATTAATATAAATTTTGGTTTCCATGATAAATAATTTGGTTTATCTAGAAATGTCTTAAACTAACAATTTAGTTTTGAGGATAATATTTTATTAGAATAATAAAATGATTTCATTCGAATTCAACATAGGATAACATTTAATATCAAACTTATTATTTCTTTAATTAATTAATATATGATAAGTATGAAACGAATGCAGGAAAACAAAAAAACAAATGTCTCCAATTAATGACACGCGTCATACATTTATATTGTATAAATAGATTGTTAGAAAAATTAGGGGAATATATCCGGGTTCATTATTTTCGGTAGATAAAATTTATCAAACAAAAGGTTATGTATGTATAACTAGTTAATGAACAAAAGGCCTAATTTCTATTATCCATTTTGGAAACCAAAATAGTTTCTGAATTTTCCAGAAACGGTGTAAAAGTATGTAGTGCGAGGTTTAACGGAGTATTTTAAAAAAGCAAGGAACCAAAAACCACTAATTTTACATGTAAAAAAATTACTAAAATATTATTTTAGGTAGAAAAAAAATATTTTCACATACTTTTCTTGGCTGTTTTTTTTTTCAACTATTTTTTCTTTTTTTTATAAAAACAGTTTCTACATGTATTTATATGCAAAAACTTAAAAAATTGATAAAATGTTTTTTTACATGTAAAAAATATTTTTTATTACATGTTTACTAATGGTTCTTCACTTTCACATTTTTTGTGGTTACCCAATAAATCCACACCAAAGTATGTAGTGTAGTATAATTAATAACTAAAATATTACTAATAGAATGATTATTAGTATATTAATATAATTTTGGAAAGTAAGTTAAAACAATACGCATCAATAACCAGTATTAATGCCCTATTGAGATGGATTTCTTTAAGGTTTTGTTGAATTTTTCTTATTGGGACCTTAGACTGAAGGGAGTGGGGCGGCCTTAGGAGGGGGCGTCTTGCGACACGTGGCGCCACGTCAGTCTAGAGGATTTTGAGTAAAAAGGGGGAATGGTGTGTGGGGCGGCCTTGGGCGTCTTGGAGGGGGGAGTCTCCTGAAATTTTGTGCCAAATTGAGTTGTGTGAGGAGAAGTGGGCGACGAGCAGAGGACGGGCAGGAGGGGGACGCCCTTGGGGACGCCATGGGGGGCGGTGTTGAAGGCGACTTGGGGGCGACTTGGGGGTGGGAGTCGCCCCACTCCCCTCAGTCTTAGAGTCTTAATTTAACTATATATACAATAAAATAGTTTGATTAAGATATATACTTTTTAGTAAATGAGTATGTAACTTTATTTGATTAGATATCATTAATTAAATATTTTGAAACAGTAAACCAATAATAAGTTGACATCATTTTATAACTTTTAATTAATATATTAGTATTATTACTAGTAAGTCTCGTTAAACTTACCGCTTGACTTCGTTTTAGTTTAATGTAACAACGTAGACTTTTTAAATAATGGTCGTGCCGAAAGTCTTATTGGAGGTGTGAATGCTCAACTTATTAATAAAATTGTTTAGTTTACTTATATTGACAATGCTGTTACATCCTTCAATGAAAATGAATGTTGCAACTTGCAACTATTCCTTGACTAGGTATATATAACGTATCCGGAAAGCGATATTTTTATGTTAAATTTGTTTTCTCAAAGGTTCTTTAATAAAAAAACCAGTTTTAAATAATGATTTATATTTATGCATGTACTTATAAGTACTTTAACTGAATGACTATTTATGTGATTTTACTACTTAAATTTGGTTATGTTCCCTACAAGTGAATTTCATTATTATTTCATTTTCAACTTTGATTTTCTTGTACAACTTTCTCTTCTTATGTATGTAACTAGTTGAGGCCTCGTCCGCGTTGCGGGGCGATAGCCGAATAATTGTCAATCAATTAAAAAAAGACTACTATAATTTTGCTAGGAAAAAAAATAAAAACGATGATAAGACCGTAATTTTGGGCTCAGGGCAAAACTGTAATATTTTAGGACTAATGAGTCAATGTTAGGCAGCTCATTGACACGAAAAAAAATTAAATCGAGTAAATCAATTAAAACAAAAAATCTTTATAGTTTTGCTAAAAAAACTAAAACGATGGGAGAAACGTAATTTTTAACTGAGGGCGAGATCATAATTTTAATTCAGGGATAAAATCGTAAATTAAATGGACCAATGGGGGAGTGCCAGTAAGCTGCCGGCATGATTGTAACTTTACACTGGGGGCAAAATTGTAATTTCACCAGGAAAACAAACTAAAACGATGGACAAAATGTAAATTTAAGTTGAGGGCAAAATCGTAACTTGGATGTGAAAAAAAAACTAATGGCAAAACTATAAATTTATACGGGGCAAAATCGTAATTTTGAACTGAGAGCAAAATTGGAATTTTTAGCTGGGAGCAAAAGAGTAAATTTATTTTTAAGTGGGGTTAAAACATAATTTTGAGTTGATGGCAAAATCATAATTTTAAGGGGAACAAACTATTGGCAAAACGGTAAATTGAAACGGGGCAAAATTGTAATTTTGAACCAGGGGCAAAATTGAAATATTTAGCTAGGAGCAAGGGCGTAAATTTATTTTTAAATGGGAGCAAAAACATAATTTTGAACTGATGGTAAAATCGTAATTTTAAAGCGGGATAAAATCGTAAATTTGTTGGGCCAATAAGGGAGTGACAGGCAGCTAGCCTGACACTATTTCCCCTGCCGCCCCTTTCCTCCAATCAAAGAAAAGCCCTATTACCGCCAACACTTTGTTTTGTTGTATTTAGACCATGTGTAGTGGGGCGTTTTTTTTTTTTTTTTAAATTCAAAAATAACGCCCAAAAACGCCCCCCTTCCATTACATAGGGCGTTTTTTGGCTTTTTTTTCTTTTTTTAAATGAATTTGGCGTTTTATATAAAACGCCTTCCCCCTTCTCCATTGTCCAATCATCTTTTAGCCCCCTTCTCCTTATGCAATAAGATTTTTTCTGTGTTTTTTCTTTATTTTATTTAATTTAATGCTCCAATAATGCCTCATTCCCACTACACCCATTTTAGAAAACGCCCAATAATGCCCATTTGCTGACTAGACCGTCACATGACGTAAAATGCCCTAGGGTGGGGGCATTATCTTCCCTTTCTACTACACATGGTATTAGGAAACATCTCTGCATTCCATCTTCTAGGTTTTCATTCATATGTACTTGAACTCCTTATGTATTTCTCTTTATATTTTGTTTTTTTTTTTCAATTTGGACGTCACTTCTTGAAATTCCCAATATTGAGAGGGGTTAATAGGTTTAATGCACATGTAGATTTTTGGTTTTGATTCATCGTGTAATCTATATATATATAATAAAAATCAAAGGGAATGAACAGTTATTCACTTTTAATTTTATTTTTTAAATTAAAATTAGAATAAAATAAATAGTAACATCATTAAGAGATGAGCAAATGGTATCGGGTATAGGTACCGGTCTCAAATTTACCAAACCGGTGTATTTTCGTTCTTGCTAAAATTTGATATGAAAAATAGAGTAGTTGTTTACTATGAATGCATTTATAGACTTTACATGTTAAAGTCGCTTATGGTTTTACATATTCTTTTCACATATATATGTGCATTTGTTGGGTGCTACTAAATACACCCCCCTAATTACTAACTATACCCCCTATAAAAAAATCACATCATTACATCACAAAACAACATTTTAATGTGTTTTTTTTTTTTGTCTTTTTAATTATTATTATTATTTACTGGTAGTAATCATTTATTATTATTATTATTATTATTATAGCAATTATTATTATTATTTTAAAAATATTTATTTTAATTAAAAATATTTATTAAAAAAAATTGAACGAACTCGGTATTTAAGTAAAATAATTCGAGCTAAGACGAGCCGAGCTACAAAGCGAGCCAAACCGAGCCAATTTGATTCGTTACGAGCCGAGCCGAGCTAGGCTCACTTTCTAACCGTGCCGAGCCGGCTCGGCTCACTTTTAAACTGAGCCATATCGATCAAGCTTTTTCCGAGCTAAATCCGAGCGAGCTTTGAGCGAGCCGCGAGCTTTTTGGACAACCCTATCCATGCGTATGTTACACACATACATAACGTGTTAGGTGATGGAAATTGTGGATTTCGGGCGACGGCTTCTACTCTAAGGTAGAATAAAGATGAATGGTTATTTATCCGAAGATCACTGTTGGAAGAGCTACTTCAGTTTAGAAATAAGTACACTAAAGCTTTTTGTGGTTCATTTGAAAATGTGTTTACGTCCTTGGCTTGGTCAGGGTCTGGGGTTGCACAAAAAAAAATTAGAGGATTATGCTAGAGATAGGATTCTTGATTGCGAACAAGTTTAACGTAATCGTTCAATTTTTATCTAAAGAAAAAAGAAACAGTTCGACTTGTTTTTCGTTTTGGAGAGGCCCTCACCAGTTCCCAGAAAAAAAAATTCAATTGCACACGTGAATGGTGGTCATTTTATAATGGTAGAATTGCAAGGAGAGTATTCAATTGCCACCACAAACAACCTATGGACATTAATGAGAGAAAATAATGCGGCAGACTGGGGGAATATATTTGAATCACGTCAAAATATGTATAATTCTTGGATAGCACAACCTGCTACATATTATGTTGTAGATTAAAGCTCGGTATATAAAATGTTTAATGATATAATTTTGTAAGAATGCACTTATTTTTTTTTTTTTTAGTTTCTGTTACTACTATAAATGTAATTGGATAAATAATTAGTTATAATAATAATAATAATAATAATAATAATAATAAGTGATGTTTTTATAGGGGAGGAGGGTGTAATTAACTAAAAGACAAAAAAACTAAAAACTTAACAAAAAGTTATTAACTAAAAGACAAAATATACTAAAAACAAAATAAAATATTAATTGATGTGATGTTTTTATAGGGGAGGAGAGTGTAATTAGTAATTAGGGTGGGTGATGAGTCTATTTGAAATTGTCTCCTTTCTATTAGGGAGAGAGAATGAAGAGTGAGAAAAGAGAAGTGAGAGAGAGATAAAACTTTCTACACTTTTATGTTCTTTATTTAATATAAACTTTTTTTAAACAATCATATATAAAGCACTAGATACAAGTGTGTTGTATTATTCAGAATCACTTCAAACACTTTTCATAAAAAAATACATTGTGGATCAAACAGGAAGTCAAATTGTGCGAAGTGAATCCGGGCCATTGATCAAGATTTTTTAATGGTTAAGATTGAGCAGTAGCAATATTATTAACAATTGAAGGTAAAATATGACTGAAATGACAAAAAAATGTCATAGAAATGTAACCAAGTTTGTTCACTATTCCAATTAAGTCATCCAAACTTTTTTTGTCCTTTTAAAATAACTAAACTTTAATTTAGCGTTCTAATAGTGTGTAATTACCAGGTCACCAGGTTATATTTTTTTTTATCTTATTTTATATATTTTTAATGATTATGCGGGGCGTTGATTTATTTTATATTTTCTTTTAATGCTATGTTTACATTCAAATTTCACCCAAATAAAAAATATCACAAACTTTAATTCAAATTTATTTTATATTTTCTTTTAATAATATCCACCATTGTTAGAAAAACAAGAAACCAATGGAAACATTATTCAACAAAGTTATCAAAAGAAAATCACAAGATTTAACTTTTAAAACTTTAAATCAAGTAATGGAAAATTGCATACGGAGTTCAATTAGGGTTTTGTCTTTTATGCTATTAGTGGTAGGTGAAGGACACTTGATTATGAAACTACTTTGTTTTGTCTTCAGTTGGGTTGATAAAACAGGGGATCTAGATATGGTTCAAAGTGAGGATCTGGAGATGGTTCGAAGTGAGGATCGATCGAATGAGAAGAGAAATGTGGGTTCATGGTGACAGTTGGAGATATGAGAAGTTATTTGGGAAAAAAGGGAGATTGGTGTTTGACAGTGCGAGTGAAGAAGACGAAGATAGTAGGGTGTTTGGTGTGTTGTGAGGCATTCATTCTACCATTATTTAATTAAAAAGTCCTATGTAATTGTATATTTTTTCATTTCATATTAAAGTTTAAAAGAATTCAATGAAACCTGATAAATCATCATTAGTAACCTGATAACCTGATAATTACATGATATTAGAACAACAAATGAAACTTCAATGGCTTTAAAGAGACAAAAAAAGTTTCAGTGACTTAATTAGAACAATTTTAAAACTTACTTACATTTCTACGAAGTTACCCCAAAAAATTATGTAATTGTTGATATTTTTGTTTACTCTAGGTCTCTAGCTCCGCTTTTCTTTTAAACGCAAAAAAAAAATATTTAATTACTATTTTCGTCCCTGTGGTTTGTCAAAAATCACTATTTCAGTCCATTAGTTTAAAAATTGCGATTTCAGTCCCTGTGGTTTCACTTTCGTAACCATTTCAGTCCACCTCCGTTAACCCCATCCATTTATTCTGTTAAGTACACGTGAATTGACCATAATGCCTGTTTTGGTCAAAAATTACCGAAGCAATTAAGTGATCAAATTAGTTAAGTGAGGTAGTGTGCTAAGAAAGTGTGTTGAAAATACGCTAATTTAGTTGTTTGCAAAAACAGTTTTCAGGATACGGCTCAGGATATTGAGATGTATCTGCGATCAAACAATGAGCAAAAAGTAAATTGGTGACACGAGATATACGAGGAAAGCCCTTGATCAATCTAGATCGCCGGCACAAAACCTCGGGAACTGAGAATCACAGCTGCCTTGTTCTTTTTATTACTTTAAACGTCAGGATACAGTGCAGGATATTGATCAGATCACTAAGTGTTACAATGCTTTTTGTGAAAGTGAGAGTTGCGAGAGAGTAAAGTGTTAGAGAGCAGTGAGTGTTGTTGTGTCCTATTCGATCTGATTTATCCATCTATTTATAGCTAAGAAATACAAACAAAAATTCCTATAAACGGGGGATGCCTCCGAATATTCCATAGTTAACGTTATGGACCGAGTAAAACGGCTTCAACGTCTTCCTTCGAACGACTTAGACCGAGTCTTCCGGGGAAAGGGTCCTCATGAACGTTACAAGCTTGGACTCGTATTCCTGCACATAATCCGTTAGTAATCCTCAGGATACCATTCAGGATGTTACCAATATCCTGAATCAGCATCCCGGGCATGAACATATATTATATAACCAAGATATAATTTAACATATTACCCAGGATATGAGCTCAGAATTTCACCCATAACAATTGTCCCCAAAAAATGTTACCGTTTAGTATCCTAATACTAACGGTTATATTTTTTTACGAATAACGAGGCAATTAAGAGATTAGACCTTGATGTGACAGCTTGTAACCGCTTAGTCTATAATTACTCATTACCTCCTATAACTTCTCATCCTCATCCTCATTTAACCATTACCGAAGAGAAAAAAGGTAAAAACTTTCTGTCTCATCTTCATCCTCTCATTCTGATCAAAAATTCAGGCGACCATATGGCAAGGCAGACAAGATCCAGCTCCGGTGACTCCGCTCCTACATTCTTCCGCCAGAATCTTCTCCAAGAATCGGAGAAAGAGATATGCTCCTTCGATAGTGCCCACTTGTCGGCTCTCAAATCCTCTGGCATTTTCCCGAAAGGGACGGTGTTCCGGCCGTTTGATCGGGAAATCCGGTCGGACATGGTTTCCGACGAGTGGTTGTGCTTTAATGCCTTTCCCTTTACCTTAGGATTGCAGTTTCCCTTTCCGGATTTCATCACTGAGTTCTTTAATACCACGAAAATCTGTTTTAGCCAAACAATGCCGATGCTCTGGCGAGTCTTGTCTGTTCTTGATCAAATCAAGAGGAATCATATTCCTGACCTTTCCGTTCATGACCTCCCCTTAGCATATCGGCTTAGATGCCATGGTTCCTGTAGATTCTTGTTCTATTCTACCTCCGGCGATCCACTGATACTTCGTGCCACCAGGAATGAGGAGAAATGACAATCCAAATTCTTCTTTGTAAAAAGAGACTCAATCCCTGGTGGAACGGAATATCCGGTGAAGTGGTTAAAAAAGGGTAGGATATAGGGTTTAAGGATGATCCTGTCTTATATCCTGTTTCATATCTTGTACTATTTTTTTCATTTTCTTGTACACAGCTGATTTCAGGAAGCTTGCACCTCACCTAGCTGACTCACAGAAGAGAATCGACGCCATCAGACTCCTTCCAGAGGCTGAAAGAAGTTTCAACCCGTTTCCAGCATCTCCAAGTCCACTCTCTAGTTCAAACATGTCTGGTAAGGATCCTGCACAATATCCTGCATACATGTTCTTATTTAATATGTTTAGGAAAGAGTTTTACTCCCTGTATGCAGACTCCAGCAAAGTTCCAATCTTCCTGGACCTTGATGAGCTTGATAGCTACCCCACTCCAGTCGATGTCAAGAAAGAAACTCCTGTTATTACCAGCTCCAAACCGCTCCCGGCTCCCAAGCCTACCCCGAGAACCCGTGCTTCTACTTCCAAGAAGAGGAAAGGTTCTGAGGTCAGCACCCCAGGTTCTGAAGGGTTCTCATATGAAGAACTCAGCTTCACTGACTCCTTAGAACCGATGACATCCTTCCTCAACAAGGTAATATCCTGATACTATATCCTGTACACATATCCTGATAGAATATCCTGACAGGATATTCTGGTTAATGTATTTTGACTTATACCTGAATTTTGACGTGCAGGGCCTCCAGCATCTGCTTCATCTTTACACCGATGCTTGCAGCACAAACAAGTTCCAAGAGGCCAGGATCAAACAGCTCGAGACCACTGTTGCCGACCAAGGCGCCATTGCTGAAGTCAAGACCCGGCATTACGAGGACAAGTTGAAGAAGGTCACTCAGGATGCTGAGATAAAGCTGGCTGCCGTTCAAGTGGAGCACGAACAGGCCATGGTCTCTTTCCGGGAAGGGATCAAGAACTCAGCTATTGTCTCTCTGCTACAGGCTCGCATCAAGATGGCTTATGAGGCCAAGGAGACAGGTCTTGAATGCCCAACCTGGCCAGTTGATTCCTGGGTGGCGAAGCTGAAAGAACTTGGAGGCAAAGCTGTGCCGCTTCCTGCTGAGACTGGCGAATCCTCTAAGTCAGCAGAGCCGGTGGACAAGGCTGGAGAAAAGAAGGACGCTGGGACGGATGCTGGTGGGGATGCTGCTCAGGATGCTGAGGCTGAGAAGACGGAGAAGGCTGGTGAAGATTCCGCTGTGTGAGGGCATTCAAGTGGGCGATGATGGATGTTGATGCCTAGGCCGGAGCCCACTTTTTTTTTATAAAATTTGAATGTTGGTGTGTAACCCTAAAACAATTTACTTTTCCTGCATTTTACCTTTCCTGCATTTGAACAATATGATGGCCAAAGGTGGAGGGATCCTGAGTTTCAGGACGAAGCCCTTGGTCATCAATGTTAGTATGCTTTACTTTTGGACAATATAACAGTTGGAGGTGGATGGGTCTCGGTTTGAGACGAAACCTTCAACTGTTAAGTAAACATGGTAAAGAACTAATCATGCTTTTGGTGGATGGACCTTGGTTTGAGGTGAAACCAAAAGCACAACTTTTGATATGTTAATAATATAACCATCTTTTGGCTTTATTTCCGTTGTTACAACTTTACTGCATAAGTTTTACCTATGAAAATAGTTTTGTTTGAACATTCTTGGGAACATATTGTAAGAGTATCCTGAGAGATATCCTGCTCAGGATACTGCCACATAACTTATAAAACTTAAGTTATCCAATTAAAAAGGAGAGACCATACCAAGGATTCCTAGAGAGTCAATTCCAGTTTTCCATCATAGGAATGTCCCCAATGCACATTCATAAGTTTGAATCCATCCTTTGAATTGTATGATGTATGTTATTTTGGTCAAAAATCAAGCCAAGATAATGCAACCAAACTTTCTGTTGTGAGGTGTGATGCTTGAATCAATGAACAATATTAAGGATCACTCAGAAATTTAATGAACAAGTGACACAAAGATTTATACGAGGAAAAAGCCCTTGATCAGGAGTTGATCTCCGGCATAAAAAACCTCGGGTGATGGAAACTACCGATCACCAACTCAGATTAAACAGAAAAAGTATTACAACGTTGGATGATAGCGAGCTTGTTACAAGGATCACTAAAGTGTAATGTGCAAAAAAGTGTGTAATCGCCGAGCAAACTGTCGAGAGCTGATGAGAGCAGTTACGAGTGTGTGTGTTTAGCCAAAAATAGCCAAGTGTTCTAATTTAGCTCGCTATCCCCTTTTAAATTTGGAAAATATCTAAGCTAACTAACTATCCGCATTTTGTGCAAGTCTTCCACGACCTCCATAACGTCCATATTAGCCAAGCACGTGCGGAAAAAAAAGGGAATATGCTCCAGGAATATCGCCAAGACCAAGTCCAAGCACGTACTCCTGCAAAACAACATCATATTCAAATAGACAATCGTTAGTGTAAGGATCACTATGATGATCCAGGATCCGGATCCTACAATACTCTCTGAGGATCACTAATTCAAACAGAATTGAGGATCCCTAGGCCCAACAGTAATTGAGGATCACTGATCTTTGGAAAATCCTCCCCTAACAATTGCCCCCAAAATATAAGGAGTAAAGTGTAAATAAACGAGTTATATTTTCTCGTTCTTATCCGTAACAAACCAACGGATATATAGCCGTTATATTCTAACTAGCCGTTGCCAATCTGACGTCATTGAAGTGACTATCCTGCAAAATCATGATTATAAATTGAAGTTAGAGATAAGGGTTAGGAAGCATTTAAATTCGTGCGTTTCATCCTTTAAATCCTCATTCGAAGATCCGATCAGGTACTTCTCTTTCCTTTCTCTCTTCATATTCTTATTCTGTTTCTTCTTCTCCACCATCATTATGCCCAAGATGATGCTAAGATCTTCACCGGCTAAGGATCACAAAAAGGAAAGTCCTTTGAAGGGCCAAGGGATCATCGAGGGCTCTGCGAAGGAATGATGCTGCTTTACTGATCCGCAGATAGACAGGATTCGCCATTGTTTTCCGGCGAACACCGTTTTTAAAGCTTTTGACCCTACCATCCTAAGCGACTTCGTTTCTGAAACCTGGGTAGCTTTTCCGGTCACCCCATTTAGGATAGGATACTCGTATCCTTTTCCTGATTTCACCCAATCTTTCTTCTCTCTCACTGGCATCTCCTATATCCAAGCGATGCCAATGATGTGGAGGGTCTTGTATACCCTTGAAAGAATCATTGAGCATGAAGGTATTGATCTAGGAATGTCGGGGTTAGTAGAAATGTATGACCTTGTGAGCCATGGATCTCATCGATATCTATTCAAACACAAACCCGGTGAAGAACACCCCATCTTCAAAACCACTAAGAACGACACCAACTGGAAAAGGCGATTCTTCTTTGTCAGAAGGGATTCCATCCCTGATGGGAAGGATCTTCCAAGAAAATGGGTTACTCATGGTAGGATAGAGGATCCTTATAGAAGGATCATAGGATACCCTGTCTCCGCTGAGGATCACTGACCCCTTTTGTTTCTATTTTGCAACTATTACTGTTTCACACATTATTACAACACCTGCAACGAAGGAAAGGCTTGCTGCTTTCCGGAGGCTTGATCCAGCTATAAGATCATTTCAAGAAAATACCCAGGATTCTCAAGAAGTATCCTCAGGCTCTGTTATGATGTCAAGTAAGTATCCCATTTTGCGCATAACTAAATGTTTAAATTAAAATGAAATAAGGATACTTATCTGTTTTGGATGTGTAGGTGCTGGAAAATCATCGAAGTCTGCTACTCGTTTCAGTATCACTGGCCTTGATGCTGTCCGATCCTCAAAGAAGAAACCAGCTGCTAGTCCATCCATCACGATCCCCAAGGCAACCACTTCTAAGGGAAGGGGCGGAAAGAAAAGGAAGACTGCTGATACCCTTCAAGGTCTGCCTCTGATCCAGCATCAGTTTGAGGAATACGTTGCTGAGGTAAGAATAACTGATCCTTAAATGTGATTCTTGTATATGATCCTTCCATTGTTAGCAATCGATATGCCCCCTTTCCTGCCTCAGCTTCGATCAAGTAAGGGCCTTCCCACTTTGGTGCCAACTTTCCATCAGCAGGATTGGTGGTATTCTGAAATGCTTTCCTTAACACCATATCACCAACTTGGAATTTCCTGATCCTGACATTTTTGTTGTAAGCTCCAGCCATCCTTTGTTGATAACTGGCCATCCTTATCCTTACCAAATCCCTGAGTTCTTCTATAGTATCCAAATCTTGAACCAAGTTTTCAGCATTTTCTTCAGGATCACGAATGCTTGTTCTTGCAGTGGGAACCACCATCTCTGTAGGGATCACTAATTCTGCCCCAAATACTAAAGAAAATGGAGTTTGGCCAGTAGCATTCTTAGGAGTCGTCCTATCAGCCCAAGGTACATAAGGTAGTTCTTCTGCCCATTTTCCTTTCTTGGATCCAAGCTTCTTCTTCAAATTGTTGATGATGATCTTGTTGGATGATTCTGCCTGACCATTAGCTTGTGGGTGGACTGGTGTTGATGTTATCATCTTAATCCCCCAGCTGTCACAAAAGTTAGTAGTTCTATTCCCAATAAATTGGGATCCATTATCACAAACAATTTCAGAAGGGATACCAAATCTAGTAATAATGTTTCTTTTAATAAAGGATATAACTTCCTTTTCTCTGACTTGAGCAAAGGCTCCAGCCTCTATCCACTTGGAGAAGTAATCAGTCATAGCAAGCATGAATACTTTTCCACCAGGTGCCTTAGGGAGCTTGCCAACTATATCCATTCCCCATCTCATAAATGGCCAAGAAGAGGATATAGGATGCAAAAGTTCTGCTGGTTGGTGAAGGATATTACTGTGTCTCTGACAAGGATCACACTTCTTGGCATATTCCACAGCATCCTTCTTCATAGTAGGCCAATAGTATCCTGTCCTCAGGATCCTTGAGAATAATGCCCTGCCCCCAGTGTGGTTTCCACAATCTCCTTCATGGAAATCCTTTAGGACTTCTTGGATTTCAGGATCCTCAATGCATCTTAGATATGGTCCTGCAAGAGATCGTTTATACAACATATTATTCAATATTGTAAATTGAGATACCTTGATTTTGAAAGCCCTAGGGTTTTCTCCTGTAGGAATCTCTCCATGTTGTATGTATCTCATGATTGGAAGGATCCATGATCCTGAATGAGATTGAGTATCATCACTAGGGATGATTGCAGAATCCTCTCCTATCTCCATGGTTACATGATCCTCGATAGCAGGGGTCAGGATGTGGATAATAGGGATCTTGATATCCTCCGGGATCTTCAAGGATGATCCTAGATTGGCTAATGCATCAGCCTCTGCATTCTCTTCCCTTGGTACCTGTGTCAAACTAAAGGAAACAAAAGAGAGTGCCAATTCTTTGACTATCTCTAAATATTTGATTAGCTTTTCACCTTTAACAGCATAGGATCCATTAAAGTGATTAGTGATTAATAATGAATCTACATGTACCTCAAGATACCTGATCCTCATATGCTTAGCAATTTGCAAACCAGCTATCAAGGCTTCATACTCAGCCTCATTATTAGTAGTTTGGAACTCACAAGCTATGGAGTGGGGTATTATGTCCCCCTGTGGCAATTTTGGTAGTATTCCAAGCCCTGTTCCTTTGACATTAGAAGCACCATCAGTGAAGAGTATCCAAGGATCCTTAGTTTCTTCTAGCTGTTGGACCTCTAACTCAGCTTCCTTTTGCAAGTCACTACTAAAATCTGCCACAAAGTCAGCTAAGGCTTGGGATTTGATGGCAGTCCTTGGTTCATATCTTATATCATATGCACTAAGCTTCACTGCCCACTTAGCCATCCTTCCTGACATTTCAGGTTTCCTGAGAACATTCTTAATTGGGAAATTAGTCTTAACAATAATTGCATGAGTCTCAAAATAATGTCTTAATTTAGTAGATGCCATAATTAATGCAAGGATAAGTTTCTCTAAGTGTGAATACCTGGATTCAGCATCAAGTAAACTCTTACTTACATAATAAACAGGATGTTGTGTACCTTGGTGATCCTTAACAAGGACCGCACTTACTGCTTTTGAGGATACTGCTAGGTATAAGGATAATATATCCCCCTTTTCTGGTTTCATCAAGGCGCGGGCTGAGGATAGGTAATCCTTAAGAGCTTTGAGGGCACTTTCATGCTTCTCAGTCCATTCAAATTTCTTGTTCTTCCTCAGGATGTCCTAGAATTCCTTGCACTTTTCTGAGGATTTGGATATGAACCTGTTCAAGGCTGCGATCCTGCCTGTCAATCTTTGCACATCCTTAGCATTTGCAGGAGATTTGATATTCACAATAGCCTTGATTTGCTCTGGACTTGCTTCAATGCCCCTCTTTGTCACCATATAGCCTAGGAATTTACCTGCTTTAACACCAAAATGACACCTGGAAGGATTCAGTTTCATATTAAATTTATCAAGGATATTGAATGCTTCCTCCAAGTCTTTAAGGTGATCCTCAGCTTTCTTGGACTTAACCACCATGTCGTCTATGTAAACTTCCATAGTGTGTCCAATTTGTTCCTTGAACATCATATTGACTAGCCTTTGATATGTAGCACCTGCATTCCTTAGTCCAAATGGCATAGCAATATAACAATATATACCAGTTGGGGTCATAAAGGCTGTATCCTCTTGATCAGATGGTTCCATCTGAATTTGTTGAAATCCAGATGATGCATCCATAAAAGTCAACAACTCATGACCCGCGGTAGCATCTGACGGGTGATCCGTAGGACAACCCTTAAATGAGCTAAATACGTGCATATCTCATATTTTACCCGGTTATGTATTGTGAATGTGATAACTACAAGTGTTCGTGTGTTTTACAGGTAAATCGCTTAATTCGGGTTAAATTGGAACCGTAGGCTACGGTTGAAAGAGGCAGCCGTTATATGCAAGGTTTTGAGGAAGTCAAGATCATCATCATTACTCTCAACCTACACATCTCAACAATAACACATCACGTGACTTTGGGCAGATTCTTTTGGAAGGGCATGATTTTGGATTATTAATTTAATAATGAAATTATACATGATCCATCATCCATCACGTGACTTCTCCCTAAAAGAAAAGGAGTTGGTTGGCAGCTTTAATTCAAGGGGGGTCACACAAAAAATCACATCACAATACACATATATACGCGAACATGTGGGCTGAAGGTGGGCCGCACATGGGCTTCGATAGCAGGGAACTTGTGGAGTTGTTTGATTGTCATCATACATGCAGCTGACATCTTATATATATTAAAGGGGGCCCACTATCTGATGATACACCTATGTTGGCAGCCATAGACTTGTGTGGGCTGGACTTATTTTGGGCGGCACAACGTGGCCTTGGGTGCAACCTTCTTTCACGCAGCCCAAGATCAAAAATATTATCACATCATCGACATCAGCATATATGGGACTTTCAATTCATCTCACAACAAAAGTCAATAACATCATCATTGTTGTTTGACTTCTAAATACATGTAGACCAAGGGCTTTGTTAGTCAACAATATCATCAATCATTTTTTGTGTCATAAACATGTGAAAGACACAAGGCAATGGAGCCCATCATCATCACGTGGACTTCTGTTGATTGGGCCGCTTTGGAGGTGAGTGCACATGGGCTTGGACTCTCTTGGACGCACATGAGGTAAAAATGGACGGCAAGGTTAGGGGTGATTGGGCCGAAACTTATTAGAAGAGGCGGCACCTTTTGGACTTTTGTGAAGATCACATCGAATAAGGGGCATGGGCTCGCTGACTTGGGCTTCGGTTTCAGGAGTGATCATCACACGTGGGACGATTTGGAGGTAGAAGACATCACGCAGCCCAAGGTCAAAGAAACAACATAATCATCATCACATTGACGGCAGACTTGAGGGCTTTATCTTTGGCAGCCATATCACGTGCAAGGTAGAACAATCAGGTTTTCGCCGTAAATTACGGTTTCACCGTAATTTACGGTGGACCAGATTTTAGCAAATGTCCCACCGTAACTCAGTTTATTCTCACCGTAAACATATCAAGTCCACCGTAAATTACGGTAGGACCGTAATTTACGGTGGTGGCTGCGATCAAACTTGTAACTGCTCATTAAAAACGGTTTTTATGGTGTCTTTTGGGGTTCTCATCATTGGACGGTTATTGGAGACACTAGGGGCGATTTTGCTTGTTCTTGCTTGGTTGGAGACAATTTCTATCATTCGGTTTATGTATTTGATTCGTATGAACATTGGATCGATTGTGATGATGATTCACCAAGTTATGTCCGGCTAAACTTTTCGGTGATCATCTTAGGTGAAGGTTTCTATTGAACTTTTGTGTGTTTATTTCCGAATTTCTAGAATGATAACTTGCGTTGCTTGAATATCATGGTGTATGTTTAATTGCTTGTAACTTGTTAATTGATATTGCAATTTCTAGTCTCAATCGTACGTTCTTGGTGCCGTTGGCAATCAAGATATCACGGGAAGGGTTAGGGTTGGTTATTGATTAATTGGTCATCGGGAAACAACCTCGCGTTTATATAATCCGAGTACTTTGTTCCCTTTTATCACTTCGATTATGCATGCACGAGTTATGCCTATGTAACTCTTTCTAGTTGGAATTACACACAATTGTTTAAAGAAACTGAAACCTAAGATGGTCATTGTTCTCCTAATCTGTTAAACAACCAACAATTTAATTTGCAATTAGTTTTTAATTTAGTTTTCTCAAACAACAATCCAAATTCATTGATCTTTATTTTCTGCAATTTAGGTTAATTGTAGTTTAATCGCAAGGCTATAAAATCAACACACTTTCCACATACTCCCTGAGTTCGATACCCTCTTACCACTATCTATAGTTGTTTTTGGGATTAAATTTGCGTGACCCACGACAATCACGTCAGCATCCACCATGGAGTCAATGTGGGGTAATGGGAAAGGATCCTTGGGACATGCCTTGTTTAAATCAGTAAAATCGACACATACCCTCCACTTTCTATTTTTCTTTTGAACAACAACCACATTGGCTAACCACCTTGGATACTTAACCTCTCTTATCATACCTGCCCGAAGTAGTTTATCTACCTCTTCCTGGATAATAGCATTCCTTTCAGGTGCAAACTTCCTCCTTTTTTGATGAATTGGCTTGAATGACCTGTCAATGCCAAGTTTATGAGTAATTATATCTTTAGATATACCTGTCATGTCTTCATGCTTCCAGGCAAAGGTAGTTTTCCTTCTTTTAAGGAAGGATACTAGATCCTGTTCAATTTCGCTAAGGATCCCTGATCCTATAAAGATCTTGGATTCAGGATCATGAGGATCCATGAGGATTTCTTTTACATCCTGCTCTCTTGCCTCCAATACATCCCTTGGAGGATACTTTAGTTGCTATTGCTCCATTGGTCTTGAGGCTGGCTTCATTGATGATGTGTAGCAATTCTTAGCTTCTTGCTGGTCACTTTCAATTTTCACCACCCCCCATGGACTAGGAAGCTTCACACACTGATGATAGGTAGATGGGACTGCCTTCATGTCATGTATCCATGGCCTGCCAAGGATAACATTACAACAAGATAAACAATCTATAACACAAAATTTTTTATAAGAATGGAGTCCTTCAATATAGATGGGGAGTTTGATGTCCCCCAATGTATTTTTGGTTTCCCCGCTAAATCCCACAAGTACTGAGGATCTTGGGACAATGTCTGATTCAGGGATATTCATCTTCTTGAGGACATCAAGCTGGATGATGTTTACTGAGCTTCCTCCATCTATCAGGATCCTGCGAACAAAATGGTTAGAAATAAATAGAGTAATAACAAGACCATCATGATGAGGATCCTGAACGTCAAGACGATCATCCTCATCAAAAGTTACAATCTTATCCTGTGTGACAGTGGAGGTCCGGATGGGTTTGTCTCCATTATCCATCTTGGTTTCCTTGGCATGTCTTTTGGCTGCTGAAAAGGAAGTACCACAAATGTCTGATCCACCGGATATGAAGTTTATAACTTGTGCATCTGCTGGAGGAGCAGGAGCCTTTTCTGGGATCCTTTCAGGATCCTGGATCCTTGACTTCTTTCATCCCAGAAGTTCCTTTAAGTGCCCCTTGCTTAACAAGTAACCAATTTCTTTTCTATGTGCAATACACTCTTCAGTGAGATGTCTGAAATCCTCATGATATGCACACCACTTGGATTTGTCTTTTGTAGCAGCTGGTTTATCACTTTTTCTTGGCCACCTAGCTTTCTCACCTAGATTCTGCATTGCAAGAATTAGCTCATTGTTATCAACAGAAAAACAGTATTCAGAAATTGGAGGATAATCCTCATCATCCTCTTCTTGCTCTACTGCATGCACATTCTGGTTGTCAGACTTGTTGTAGGACTTGAACTTGTTATTCTTAAAGTAGGATCCTTGCTTTTCCTGTTTTGAGGATCCTGTCAATCTCTCCTGGATCCTTTTGTCATCCTCTAGACGGATGAACCTAAGGGCCCTGGTTCTTACTTCATCAAGATTCCTGCATGGGGTCGTAACAAGATCATCATAGAATAATGAATCCCTAAGCAAACCCATTTTAAAGGCTTCTACAGCCGTAGCTATATCCAGGTTAGGGATATCTAAGGATTCTTTACTAAACTTAGTGATGTAATCTCTAAGTGATTCATTTTGACCTTGTGTTACCCTATATAGATCACTAGTTAATCGTTCAAATTTTCTACTACAAGAGAATTGACTATTAAAAAAATTAACTAGATTAGCAAATGAAGTAATATAGTAAGGGGGAAGACTTAGCAGCCATTTAAGAGCAGATCCTGTGAGTGTGGATCCAAAACCCTTGCATAGACATGCTTCTTTTAACCTCTCAGGAATTGGATTGATTTCCATCCTCTCCCTGTATTGAGCTACATGTTCCTCTGGATCCGTTGAACCATCATATAGCTTCATAGTTGGTATTTGGAACCTCTTGGGTATCTTAGCATCACAAATAGGTGGTGCAAAGCGAGATATCCTATGGCTACCATCTGCAATTTCAGGAATGGGTTTAACCACTCCTGGTACGCTGGATATCATATCCTTAAGCTTCTGTAACTCTCTAGCCATAGACTGATTGATACCTGTATCCTGCATAGAGCCATGGTTAGTGTTATATGAATTGTTAAAAGTGTTACCTCCCATGGGATTCGAGTTTGGAATTGCCGATGTGAATCCATATTGACGGGATTCTAGTATGATTGAAGGACCAGAGGAAGCAATGGTCTGCATTGGTATGAAGTCTCCTTGATGAACATCCGAACTTGGAGGCTGCATACTTCTTAAGAATCCTTGATCCTGAAAGATGTTGGACCCTTGAACCTGAGAGGATCCTTGAACCTGAAAGGATCCTTGGGGCTGAGAGGATCCTTGAACTTGAAAGGATCCTGGAACCATAGAGAATCCTTGGACCTGGGAGGATCCTTGAACCTGGGAGGATCCTTGGACTGTGTGCATTCCCAATTATCCTCCTGAGCTGACGAATGATCCCTGATGCTGAGAAGAGGATCCCGATGGCTGAGAAGAGGATCCCGATGGCTGAGAATAGGATCCTTGAGGCTGTGAAGAAACACTAGATAAATGGTCGGAACCGAGATATCTAGGGGGTTTGAATCCGCATAAAAAGGTTGGTTTCCACTCGATTGATTCAGGTCTAGCTGATCTACTTCTCCGATAACCCTGCAAAAAAGGAGCACCGTTAGCCTCGCCAAGGGGAGAAGAGGGTTCTCTCCTTGACCCGACTCCGGTGTGAGAATAAGTATTGGTTATGAAGAAGAAGATGTATTTGAGAAGTGTGAGTAACTTGAATTCATACCTGGGTTGTTTCTCATATTTATAGCCGGGAGTCGTTTTAGGTGGGAAAACCCGTTAGTGAAAAGTTGACGGAAGATGCTAACCCCGTAAGCGGTTATGTTTCCTTCCGTTAATACTCCTTGATCCGACGTGATAGCACACAGATCGTGGTTTAGATCAAAGGCTAGGGATTAGCCACGTGTAAAGTGATTAAGTGGAGATTATTCTCCACTTGCATGCTCCCGTTGTGAATTCAGGGATGACTGAGATAGTAACACGTGTCCAGACGGTTGTAACCGTCTTGGTGGTGCACGATTGTATTTCTTCTAGAAGATTACTACTGTAATCTGGTGTGGTACCTTATCGTGTGGAGACAGGTGAATAAATCCCAAGTCTGGGCAAATAATATCCAAGTCTGGATATTAAGCGGACGTATCTAACTCAGGATTTTTATCCTTTGTTTTATGTAGGAAAGGCGCAAGGTTTTATGATTCCCTTTGGGCGTGCAAGTGTTGACTACTGACTGTTCCTTAAGCCTTTATTTGTGAGACTAGTTGCGCGGTCGCGCAAGGTATAAGGCTGAGAAAGTAAGGTTGTGGTATGGTCCCAGGCACTTACTATGAGGTTTTTGGGACCTTACCCCTTCAAGTCCCCCCAGTCTAGTGTTGCACTTATGCAAATAAGTGGAGCACTGGACTTATGAGAGGGAATGCTTTTGGGCGCGGTACATAAAGAATCTTCTACGAGAAGATTTTAATTTTGTCAGAAAAAAGAAAAAAAGAGGATTTTGAAAATTATGACCTTTGCTTTTTTTGTAATCATATCGTGACGTGTGATGATATCACAATATTTATATTTGCGAGAGTTTGTCTTTCTTACATTGGGATATGTATTGGCGCTTTGTCAGACTTCATTAATGGGGATAAGACTCCTGTTCCTGTAGCGCCGTTTGGATGTGATGTTTCCTGACATTTAATCATGATGGTTTGAATTTCTCTTTTCTCGAAGTTGAGTTCTTCTATATATAGGTACATTCAAGATGTCTTTTTGTCTTGTTGATTTTTGACGAAGAAGATGAAACGCTCTTATCATACTCGTCTTCTGCTGGATGTTCTTAGGGTTTATGAAGCTGCTGAAGGCCTCATGCTGCTTTCTAGGTTACCACCCTGTGTTGCTGTTCCGGTAAAGGGTCTGATCAAACCTGCTTCTCCGGTAGCTGTTGATTCTGTTTGCAAAGTTCCTCAACATACGGATGTTACTGATGATGTTAGAATTGTGCTGGATGCTGATAGTTTGATAGCTCGGTTTCCGATGCTTCGGAAGAAAGAATGCCGGTTGGTATATCAACGCCGGAAAACTCGCTGGTGTGAGCAGGTGTCTGCCGTTGATGAAGATTCCGATGCTGGTTAGGTGTTTATCCTTAGGGCTAGTTCTTGTTTAATGTTTTTTGTTGTAAATCTGAACAATTTTTTGAAGATCATTGCCATGATCTTGCTAAGTATTTGTGCTGAACTTTTGATGATATGTATATTGTGATATACTACTACTCCCGTAAGATTTATTTCTTGCATGTTTGGATTACAATATGTTGCATGTGTTTAATTGCTTTTGGATAGGTAAGGCGAATGAGAAATGGTATTGTGCTCATGTGTGAACGTTTGTCTAAAAGGCGTGATAGCTTGCCTGGTTTAGACTGTTCATGAGGTGTACAATGTTTACCATTTTGTTTTCGCGTAAGCCCGAAGAATTTCATGCAATTTGTAACAAACAGAAATAAGTATGAAAATAATATTTGTATTGATAAAGCGCGAGGCTTGTAATACTAGTGTAAATAGGAAATACATTGCCTGTGAATGATTTGACCTACATGTAACACCTGCGCAGCTGCTGCACGTTCCAGGTGCGTGGGACTAGAGTCCCGTCAATTCTTTTTAGAGTATACGCCCCTTTGCCTAGGACCTCGTTAATGACGTATGGTCCTTCCCATCTTGGCGCTAATTTGCCCGGTTTTTCAGTGTTTGATGCTTCATTATCGCGCAAGACGAAATCACCCGGAACAAATGTGCATACGCGGATGCGCGCATTGTAGTATTTTCGAGTTTGGATTTGTACCTGGCCTCTGTGATAGCGGCATTCTCGCGCCGTTCTTCGAGGAGGTCTAGATCCAATCTTCGTTCTTGCTCATTATTCTGTTTTTCCATGGCTATCATGCGCGGTGATGGTAGGCCGATCTCAGCTGGGATGACGGCTTCAGACCCATAGACTAGACTGAACGGAGTTTCGCCTGTGCTAGTTTTTGGCATTGTTCGATGCGCCCAGAGGATGCTGGGGAGTTCGTCGACCCACCCTCTGCGTGCTGTCCCCAGTCGCGCTTTTATGCCGTCGACGATCTGTTTGTTTACACTTTCTACCTGACCGTTCGCTTGTGGATGCGCGACGGAGGCAAATTTATGTTCGATCTTCATTTCTTTGAACCATTTTTGAAGATCTTCTGAGGCGAAGTTTGTGCCATTGTCAGAGATAATGCGCAATGGTAATCCAAACCTGCAAATGATATGTTCCCAGATAAATTTGCGGATTACCATTGCTGTGGTTGAGGCCAAGGCTTTGGCTTCTACCCATTTGGTGAAGTAATCGACCGCCACAATGATGAATTTTACTGCGCCTGGCGCGTCAGGAAATGGGCCGACAAGATCGATGCCCCATTGTTGGAATGGCCAGGCGGACGTGACGGGTATTAGTTGATTTTTTGGTCGGAGCGTCTTTGGTGCGTGGCGTTGACAGGCTGCGCATCTTCTTAATAAATCAACTGCGTCCATATGCATCCCTGGCCAGTAGTATCCGGCGTTCATTATCTTTGCCACAACCATGCGCGGTCCTGCGTGTATTCCGCATAAACCCTCATGGATTTCTCTGACCAGGTATTGGGCGTCCGTTTTATCAACACAGCGTAATAATGGTCCCATAAATGACTTCCGGTAAAGGACGCCATCCGCCATTTCGTAATTTATCGCTTTGTGTTGGAGTTTTCAGGCCTCTGCTTTTCCCTCCGGGAGTTTTCCGTGTTGTAGGTATAAGATGATCGGAGACATCCATGATGGATTACCGACCTCTATAACGTTTACTTGCTTGAGATGGATCGACGGGTTAGACAATACTTCTATGCGCACTTCTTTTGCTAAGTGCTTGAAGCTGGTAGCAGCCAATTTACTAAGCACGTCTGCGTGCTTATTTTCGCTTCTGTTTATATGGTTAACCCTGAATGTCTGGAATTGGCTGATTAACATCCGCGCTTGTTCAAGGTATAATGCCATGGCTTCTCCTCTTGCATCGTAGTGACCGTTAACTTGCTCGGGTACTAGTTTTGAATCAACGTTGGCCTCAAGGTTTCTTGCCCCCATTTTGAGCGCTAGACGAAGGCCTGCTAAAAACGCTTCGTATTCTGCTTCATTGTTGGTGCTTTGGAAGTCTAAGCGTATGGCATACGTGAGCTCGTGATTGTCCGGACTGACTAATCGGAGGCCTGCTCCTGCTCCATCATCATTGGAAGCACCATCTGTATGTAAGGTCCAGACTCTATCGTCGAAGACGAGTATAGGGTTCTGGATTGCCTCGCACTCTTGTACTTTGTCGATGGGAACCTCGGTGGCGAAGTCTGCTAGAACTTGCCCTTTGATTGCTGGTCTTGGCTTGTAAAAGATATTGTATCCTCCCAGCTCAATGGCCCATTTAGCCAATCTTCCCGCCACATCGGGTTTGGACAAGATTTGGCCTAAATGATAATTTGTGAGAACCGTGATGACGTGGCCTGAGAAATACCTGCGTAAGCGTCGGGATGCGTGCACTAGTGCTAGAGCCAATTTTTCTATCATTGAGTAACGAGTTTCTGGGCCGGTGAGCATCTTGCTGATATAGTAGATTGGAGTCTGAACGTTTTCTCGTTCCACCATTAATACTGCACCTACCGCTACTTCCGCGGCTGATAGGTATAAGATTAGTGGCTCTTTTTCTTTTGGCGTAGTCAGCGTTGGTAGCTGAATTAAACATTCTTTCATTTGTTTAAATGCTGCTTCTGCTTCAGGTGTCCACTGAAAGGGGGTTTTCTTCCCGCAGTTTCGCAGCGTACTGATAAATGGATAAGATTTTGCCGCATGATTAGCCAAGAATCTGTTCAAGGCTGCTAAGCGTCCGGCGAGTCTTTGCATTTCTTTTATTGTTGCGGGTGAGGGCATTAGATGGATAGCCTGTACTTTTTCTGGGTTTACTTTAAAGCCATCTCTTGTGACTATGAAGCCCAAAAATTTTCCTTCTTCCATGCCGAAGGAGCATTTTGTTGGGTTGAGTTTTAAGTTCACGCTGCGCAAAGAGTCGAATGTGTGCTGAATATTGTTGAGCATTGAGTCTTCCTCATGGCTCATGATGACGAGGTCATCCATGTATACTTCAACTGTCTTGCCGATGTCGCTGTTGAAAACTGTGTCCATTAAGCGTTGATAAGTTGCGCCAGCATTGCGCAGGCCAAAGGGCATTTTAGTGTAGCAGAAGATGCCTTTATCTGTGCAGAATGCGGTTTTATCTTCGTCTTCTTCCTTCATCTGGACCTGATGATAACCTTTGTAACAGTCGAGAAAGCACTTCCATCTGAACGATGCTAGAGAGTCGACTTTTTTGTCTATCTCTGGAAGCGCGTAGCAATCTTTTGGGCATGCTTTATTCAGGTCTTTGAAGTCGACGCACATTCTCCATCCGCCACTATGTTTCTGTACCATGACTGGGTTGGCAACCCATGTATGGTATTTTACTTCGCGCAAGATTCCCGCATTAAGTAACTCTGCCACTTGTTCGTCCATGGCTTTTGCTTTTTCTTCACTAAAGATGCGCCTCCCCTGGGCAACAGGTTCCGCTAATGGTTTGATGTTCAGGCAATGTTGCGCGATGTCGCGTGGGACTCCAGTCATGTCTGCTGGGCACCAAGCAAATATATCTTTGTTGTTAGACAATAGTTTTTTCAGTTGTATTCGTGTTGTCGGTGAAATGGCATGTCCTAGCAGGATGGTCTGCTCTGGGTATTCGTTGTTCAGGACCCATTTCTCTGGTTCGTTTGATGCCGAAGGTTTGACTACCTTTGTCGGTGGCTCGTCGTCCACGTACATGACTTCTTTGCTTGAGTATAAAATTGCAACTCCGGTTTCTGTTGGAAATCCACAAGCAGCATGTGGGATGGAAGTGATCATGCTGAATTCTCTTTGTGACCTTCTTCTGAGCAGGACATCATGACGTGATGTTGCCGGTATGACCATGAAATTGACTGTGACTGTTCGTGAATGTTCGCCATCCGACAAAGTCACAGGGAAAGCTATTTGCCCTAATGGGAATACAGCTTCATTGCAGAATCCGGTGAGGGGAAAATCGACCGGTTCTAGACGTGCTTTATCATCTGGGTCAAGTTGTTTAAAACACTGCTCGTATATGATGTCCATCGAGCTTCCCGGATCTATAAACATATAGTCTGTCCGGTAATGACCGAAGATGCCAGTAATAATTACTGGTCGCTCTTCCTGAGGGCCTCCTGGAACGACGGGAAATACGACTTGCTGTTCCCTCCAATGTTGGTCATGACTTCGTTTATTTGACCTTCTCGACAGTCCTCCTTGAACCATGTTTATTTGTTTCGGTTTAACTTTCTGATAGCTACTATTTTTGGGTTGTGTATCAGCATTATAACTATATTGGATGTTCCTCCAACAGGGTGTTGGTGGGTCCAATACTGCAGTGTTGATTCCTTTACCAGATCGGATGTTTGGGGACTCAGATCTGGCGATTTGCATAACGATTGTGTTTGAAACAGTTTGGGATCTGTTGAACCAATGTTCTGGGGATTTTTCTCTGATTAGATCTGAGAAATTCTCCCCATCTGAATGACCATTATTTCTGTTTTCTCCCATGATTTCGTTAATCTGGGTGTTTTGTGTTGTAGAAACTTCGAACTTAGATCGGGGATCTGATGGGTGAGATAATGGATTCTCTGCCATGTGCAAGACCGAAAATGAAAAGAACTGAATTGAAACGAGATGAAAACTGAAAGAACAGAGGAATCGGTGGGCGCCAATGAAGAAACACTAGATAAATGGTCGGAACCGAGATATCTAGGGGGTTTAAATCCGCATAAAAAGGTTGGTTTCCACTCGATTGATTCAGGTCTAGCTGATCTACTTCTCCGATAACCCTGCAAAAAAGGAGCACCGTTAGCCTCGCCAAGGGGAGAAGAGGGTTCTCTCCTTGACCCGACTCCGGTGTGAGAATAAGTATTGGTTATGAAGAAGAAGATGTATTTGAGAAGTGTGAGTAACTTGAATTCATACCTGGGTTGTTTCTCATATTTATAGCCGGGAGTCGTTTTAGGCGGGAAAACCCGTTAGTGAAAAGTTGACGGAAGATGCTAACCCCGTAAGCGGTTATGTTTCCTTCCGTTAATACTCCTTGATCCGACGTGATAGCACACGGATCGTGGTTTAGATCAAAGGCTAGGGATTAGCCACGTGTAAAGTGATTAAGTGGAGATTATTCTCCACTTGCATGCTCCCGTTGTGAATTCAGGGATGACTGAGATAGTGACACGTGTCCAGACGGTTGTAACCGTCTTGGTGGTGCACGATTGTATTTCTTCTAGAAGATTACTGCTGTAATCTGGTGTGGTACCTTATCGTGTGGAGACAGGTGAATAAATCCCAAGTCTGGACAAATAATATCCAAGTCTGGATATTAAGCGGAAGTATCTAACTCAGGATTTTTATCCTTTGTTTTATGTAGGAAAGGCGCAAGGTTTTATGATTCCCTTTGGGCGCGCAAGTGTTGACTACTGACTGTTCCTTAAGCCTTTATTTGTGAGACTAGTTGCGCGGTCGCGCAAGGTATAAGGCTGAGAAAGTAAGGTTGTGGTATGGTCCCAGGCACTTACTATGAGGTTTTTGGGACCTTACCCCTTCAGGCTAGAAGTGAGAGCCAAATGCCTGACTCATAGTTGCCGTTCCATAACGCCTTTCTGATGGACCACTTTGATATTGGATGCCCGGAACTGCCGATTGTAAGGTAGTTACAGCTGGAGTGTCAAAATTCAATGACCTTGGCATCAGAGGAGAGTGATCCTCCACTGATTTCTTCTGTTTCTTGATATCACCAATCTCCTGGAGGATCCTTTCATTGGTTTTGTCCTGCTTTTGCATGCGATCTCTCATCTGCAAAATCAGAGTAAAAAGATCATTAGTAGTAGGATTAGAGGAAACAAAAGATGTTGGTGGTTTTGGAAAAATGAGGGTTTGTCTCTTCGCAGCATTTTCAGCATTCTTCTGGGATCCAGAAGGTGGTGGAGGCAAAGGTGGAACGCCTTGTGAAGAACTGATTGCCGGCATTGAACTTGAAGTGTTCTTCACTGAGGAAGCCATCTGCTTGGTTGTAACGAACCGAAATGACCACAAAAATATGAATCTTCTTAGGAATGAAGCACCAATTGCCCCACGGTGGGTGCCAAACTGTTTTGGTCAAAAATCAAGCCAAGATAATGCAACCAAACTTTCTGTTGTGAGGTGTGATGCTTGAATCAATGAACAATATTAAGGATCACTCAGAAATGTAATGAATAAGTGACACAAAGATTTATACGAGGAAAAAGCCCTTGATCAGGAGTTGATCTTCGGCATAAAAAACCTCGGGTGATGGAAACTACCGATCACCAACTCAGATTAAACAGAAAAAGTATTACAACGTTGGATGATAGCGAGCTTGTTACAAGGATCACTAAAGTGTAATGTGCAAAAACGTGTGTAATCGCCGAGCAAACTGTCGAGAGCTGATGAGAGCAGTTACGAGTGTGTGTGTTTAGCCAAAAATAGCCAAGTGTTCTAATTTAGCTCGCTATCCCCTTTTAAATTTGGAAAATATCTAAGCTAACTAACTATCCCCATTTTGTGCAAGTCTTCCACGACCTTCATAACGTCCATATTAGCCAAGCACGTGCGGAATAAAAAGGGAATATGCTCCAGGAATATCGCCAAGACCAAGTCTAAGCACGTACTCCTGCAAAACAACATCATATTCAAAGTAGACAATCGTTAGTGTAAGGATCACTATGATGATCCAGGATCCTGATCCTACAATACTCTCTGAGGATCACTAATTCAAACAGAATTGAGGATCCCTAGGCCCAACAGTAATTGAGGATCACTGATCTTTGGAAAATCCTCCCCTAACATATGTCCCCTGTGTTCAGCATATTTGAAGACTTAGGAACGCAAGCATAGTCATACTTTAGCTTTTTTGTAGATAAATCTTGAATATCCTGGGGATAAACCCTCAATATCATGGGGATAAACCCTTAATATCCTGGGGATAAACCCTTAATATCCTGGGGATAAACCCTGATTTTCATGCGCTATAGGCGGGAGTGTATAAACTCCAAGACTTAGAAAGGTGAAAACCTTTAAACCTTAGAGAGTATGAAAATACCCTTTCGTGAGAGAGGGTGATCAATCCTCATATATCTTTAGGATCCAGGATATAGCCAATAGTAACGAAATTGTCATCCACTTTTACATGAACTGGTCCCGCTACCTTGAACTATCCCTAGATAACTTGCGCTCCAGGCGGGGTGTTTAAACCCAATTCGTAAGAAAGGTGAATACATTTAAACCTCTGAAGGGATTAGAATCCCTTATACGTGAGAGATGGGGCCAATCCTCTAATCCTTCGTAATATCCTGAGCGTGTATCCTGGAGCTATATCCTGAGGCATATTCTGCAAAAATAATCTTAAACTAAGGTGGGCGTTAGCTTGGCTAATACCCCTCCGATGCTTAAGTCAGTATTGGGTTCGAGATAATAAACAAATTCAAATATATTTAAAAGAGGTAGAATACATACCATTCTGAGATAGAAATTGAATTCAAATCTTACTTGAAATAGAGCTTTAAGTGTATAGCATTCCAGGATCTGGGTAGCATATCCCCCTCCATACTCTTGAGTCGGTATGCTCCTTTCCCTGATTCTGATTCAACCTCGTATGGTCTTTCCCACTTTGGAGCCAACTTTCCATCGGCAGGATTAGTAGTATTTTGAAAAGCCTTTCTTAATACCCAATCCCCAACTTGAAATCTTCTAGTCCTTATATTCTTGTTATATGCTCTGGATATCCTCTGTTGATATGCTGTCATCCTTAGCCTTGCTGCATCTCTTGCTTCTTCTACAGTGTCCAAATCTAGGCACAAAGCTTCAGGATTCTGCTCAGGATCCCGGAGGATAGATCTTGCTGTAGGTATCACCATTTCTGTTGGGATCACTGCTTCTGCTCCAAATACCAAGAAAAACGGGGTTTGGCCAGTTGCATTTTTTACCGTTGTTCTATCAGCCCACAAAACAAAGGGTAGTTCTTCTGCCCATCTTCCTTTCTTAGCTCCTAGTCTCTTCTTCAAGTTGTTGACAATTATCTTGTTCGAGGATTCAGCTTGTCCATTTGCTTGAGGATGTACTGGAGTAGATGTGATCATTTTAATTCCCCAACTCTTGCAAAACTCAGTAGTCCTCTTACTTATAAACTGAGATCCATTGTCACAAATGATTTCAGCTGGTACTCCAAACCTGGTCAGAATATTCCTTTTTATGAAGGATACTACTTCTTGGTCTCTAACTTGAACAAATGCTTCAGCTTCAACCCATTTGGAAAAATAGTCAGTTATTGCTAGCATAAAGACTTTTCCTCCTGGAGCTTTTGGTAATTTTCCTACTATGTCCATCCCCCATTTCATGAATGGCCAAGGGGAAGTTATAGGATATAGTGGTTCAGCTGGTTGATGTAGTATGTTATTGTGCCTTTGACATGCATCACATCTTCGAGCATATTCTGTAGCATCTTTTTTCATTGTCGGCCAATAGTATCCTGTTCTTAATACTTTTGAGAATAATGACCTGCCCCCAGTGTGGTTA
Organism: Helianthus tuberosus; assembly: GCA_030545235.1. Taxonomy (NCBI): domain Eukaryota; kingdom Viridiplantae; phylum Streptophyta; class Magnoliopsida; order Asterales; family Asteraceae; genus Helianthus; species Helianthus tuberosus. The sequence continues at coordinate 41,133,887 of CM060448.1, read as the reverse complement.
CCACAATCCCCTTCATGTATATCCTGAAGCATTTCCTTAGTTTCAGGATCCTTCAAGCATCTCAGGTATGGTCCTGCAAGAGATTTCTTGTACAAAACATTATTTATAATGGTGAATCGCGATACCTTCATCCTAAATGCCTTAGGGTTTTCGTCTTTAGGGATGTGTCCTTCCTTGAGATATCTTATGATTGGTGTCATCCAGGATTCAGTATCCTCATCAGGATCATGACCAGGATCCTGGATGCTTGTTACCTCCTTATCCTGAGCTTTGAAGGGATCCACAGTAGGATACATGATATGAAGTATCGGTATTTGGGTTCCCTCTGGTATCCTGACTGATGATCCTAGGTTTGCCAAGGCATCCGCTTCAGCATTATCTTCTCTTGGTACCTGTTCAAGTGTAAAAACATCAAAATATCATGCTAATTTTTTGAGAATATCAAGGTACTCGATTAACTTCTCACCTTTAACTGCATAGGATCCATTAAAATGATTAGTGATTAACAAGGAGTCAACATATACTTGCAAATTCTTAATATTCATATTTTTAGCCAACTCTAATCCTGCAATTAAAGCCTCATATTCTGCTTCATTATTAGTGGCAGGAAATTCACACCTAATAGTCTGGGGTAATATGTCCCCCTGTGGCGATTTTAGTAGTATTCCCAATCCTACTCCTCTAACATTAGATGCACCATCAGTATATAATGTCCAGGATTCAGAGGTTTCTCTTAATTGTTTGACTTCTTGGTCTACTTCATCCTGAATATCACTACTGAAATCAGCCACAAAGTCAGCTAGAGCCTGTGATTTTATGGCATTTCTAGGTTCATATACTAAGTCATAAGCACTTAACTTCACTGACCACTTAGCCATTCTGCCTGACATCTCAGGTTTCCTAAGCACATTTTTAACAGGATAATTGGTTTTAACATGAATGCTATGTGTCTCGAAGTAATGTCTAAGCTTTGTCGATGTCATAACTAGAGTCAATATTAATTTTTCTAAATGAGAATATCTAGTTTCAGCATCTAATAAACTTTTACTAACATAATAGACAGGATACTGCTGACCTTCATGATCCTTTACTAGGACGGCACTTACAGCATTCCCTAATACTACGAGGTATAGGGATAGTGGTTCACCATTTTCAGGCTTCATCAATAGAGGTGCAGTTGAAAGATACTACTACAAATCTTGCAGGGCTGCTTCATGCTTCACTTTCCATTCGAACTTCTTGTTTTTCTTCAGGATATCATAAAATTCCTTACATTTTTCTGAGGATCTTGAGATAAATCTGTTCAATGCCGCTACTCGTCCCGTCAGTCTTTGAACATCCTTCATATTGGTAGGTGACTTGATACCTAAGATGGCTTTGGTCTGTTCTGGGCTAGCTTTTATCCCTCTTTTAGTTCCCATATATCCTAAAAACTTTCCTGCTCCAACTCCAAAATGGCACTTGGCAGGATTTAGCTTCATATTATATTGATCCAGGATATCAAATGCTCCCTTAATATCCTGGAGGTGATCCTCAGCCTTCTTAGATTTTACCACCATATCATCAATGTACACCTCCATGGTGTCCCCTAGCTTGTCTTTAAACATCATGTTCACCAATCTCTGGTACGTTGCATCTGCATTTTTTAAACCAAAAGGCATAGCAGTATAACAATAAATACCTGTTCACCAATCTCTGGTACGTTGCACCTGCATATTTCAATATCCTGAGGGATATTGGTTCCTACGAGCACCGAGATTTCCGGATTATCCTGATCCAGGATAATTTTCTTTACATCTTGCTCTGAAGCCTCCACGATATCCTGGGCCCGCATCTTTAATTGCTATGCTGCATTAGGCTTGGTTGAGGATTTCATTGAGGATGAGTAACATTCCTTCACCTCCTGGTGATCACTATCAACCTTGACAACCCCCTAAGGGGTAGGGATCTTTATGCATTGATGATAAGTTGATGGCACAACTTTCATATCATGGATCCATGGCCTACCCAATATGATATTGTAGTAGGATAGGGAATCCATCACACAGAAGCGTTGTATTGAGTTGACCCCTTCAACATATACTGGTAACTTTATCTCTCCCACTGTGTTCCTAGCCTCTCCACTGAACCCAACAAGCACTGTGGATTTCGAAGTGATATCCATTGGAGATACATTCATTCTCTTTAAAGTCTCTAGTTGGATTATGTTGACGGAGCTGCCATTATCCACCAATATCCTGCGTACAAAATGGTTAGCCACATATAATGTTATTACCAGAGCATCATGGTGAGGATCCTGGACAGTATCCCTGTCATCACTTGAAGGTGATCACTTTATCAGTTGTGAGGGTAGTCATCCTGGCTGGTTTATCTCCTCTTTCGGCCTTAGCCTCCTTTGCATGTCTCTTAGCCGCAGAATACGAAGTCCCACAAATGTCGGATCCTCCTGAAATAAAGTTGATTATCTTGGCATCCGCAGGAGGTGATGCTGCTCGTTCAGGATCCTTCTCAGTATCCTGACCCTTATTCTTCTTTCTTCCTAGGAGATCCTTTAGATATCCCTTGCTTAGGAGATAGCTTATTTCTTTTCTTAGAGCAATGCAATCCTCAGTTACATGTCCGAAATCTTCATGGAAGGCACACCATTTGGACTTATCCTTCCAATCAGCTTTTTGTTGATTCTTCCGAGGCCACCTGGCTTTGTCTCCTAAACCCTGCATAGCATACATCAGTTCAGGTATGTTAACAGAAAAGCAATATTCAGATAATTCAGGATACTCCTCAGGATCCTCGTCTTCAACAGTATTCACTTTCTTGCTGTCATTTCTGCCATACGGCTTAGAGCGATATGGTTTAAACGAGGATTCTGATTTCCTATTGGTTGATTCATAAGTGGTGGACGAATTCATCCTCTCCTGCGTCTTTTTGTCATCCTCCAGTCGAATATATCTTAAAGCCCTGTTTCGAGCTTCATCCAAGTTCATGCATGGGTTCATTACAAGATCTTGGTAAAACTGAGAATCTTTTTGCAGCCCCATCTTGAAAGCCTGCACAGCTATTGCAACATCAAGATGTGGAATATCTAAGGATTCTCGGCTAAACTTGTTCACATAATCTCTTAAGGATTCCTGAGGTCCTTGAGTTATCCTGTAGAGATCACTTGTTAGTTTTTCAAAACTTCGACTGCAAGAAAATTGACTAGTAAATAAATTCACTAAGTGAGCAAATGATGTAATCGAATTAGGAGGAACGTTTAAGAGCCATTTTAAGGCTGATCATGTTAAGGTAGAACCAAAACCCTTGCATAGGCATGCTTCCTTGAGGTCCGGAGGGATAGGGTTGATCTCCATTCTTTCCCTATACTTGGAAATATGCTCTTCAGGATCCGTAGTTCCGTCATAGAGCTTCATGTTGGGGGTTTGAAATCTTTTTGGGATTTCAGCATCACAAATAGGATATGCAAACCGGGATATCCTGTGGCTGTCTTGGGACACTTCCAGAATTGGCTGGACCACCCTAGGTACACTGGATATCATGTCCTTCAATTTCTGAAGCTCCCTAGAAAATGCTGACGTCATACCTGCATCCTGCAAAGATCCACTATTATTAGTAGCAAGAATATTATTATTATTTGACACGTTACCAGTCTGAGGATTCTGGCCATATCCTGAAACATATCCTGAGCACCTAACAGTTGATGTTAGGGGAGGATTTTCTAACAATTAGTGATCCTTATTCATTATCCTAATTAGTGATCCTTACTTCTGTGACAGGTGGTGATCCTCAGAAGAGTTTCAGGATCAGGATCATGGATCACTTTAAGGATCCTCGTACTGACGATTGTTTATTTATGTTTTGTACTACCTAGCAGGAATAACAAGCTTGACCAAGTCTTGGCGACATTCCTGGAGAATATTCCCAAACTATCTCGCACGTGCTTGGCCAAAAATGGACGTTGTGGAGAACGTGGGAGCTTAGCACAAAAGTCGGATAGTTAGTTTGGTAGTTAGATTTCTATTTTAAAAGGGGTAACGAGCTAGTAGAAAAACACTTAGTCATTTTTTCAGTTACACACTCTCGTATACTCGCACACTTGAAGCTCTCGACGAACATACGTTCATTTTCATTCACTTTTACACATTTCACGATAGTGATCCTTGTACCTAGCTCGTTACTATCCGAAGTTGTAAACATTTATTCATTTATTTGAGCTTGGTGATCGGTAGTTTCCATCACCCGGGGTTTTTTGTGCCGGAGATCAACTCTTGATCAAGGGCTTTTTCCCCGTATAAATCCGTGTGTCATTTGTGCAATTTACATTGAAGTGATCCTTGTTATTGATATACACAATCAGCATCATACCCCGTAACAAAGAGTTTGGTTGCAATATCCTCAACAGATTTTTTGACCAAAACAGTTTGGCGCCCACCGTGGGGCAATTGGTGCTTCGTCCTTAGAAAATTTCGCATTTCTGTGCTTGTTTCAGTTCACTACGACCGAGCAAATGGCTTCCTCAGCGAAGAATGCTTCAAATTTGATGCCCTCATTCACTTCTTCTCAAGGCGTTCCCCCTTTGCCTCCACCACCTTCTGGATCCCAGAAGAATGCTGAGAATGCTGCGAAGAAACCAACTCCCATTTTCTCAAAACCTCCAACTTCTTCTGCTTCTTACACTCCCACTACTAGTGACATGTTTACTTTGATTTTGCAGATGAAGGATCAGATACGGCAACAGGATAAGACCAATGAGAGGATTCTCAAAGAAATTGGAGATCTCAAGAAACAAAAGACAACGGCAGAGGATCATTCCCCACTGGTGCCGAAATCCTTGAATTTTGATACTCCGGTGATTACTTCTCAGCCATCAATGGTTCCAGACGTTCAATATGTGGGTGGACCGAAAGGAGTGCACTACGGAACAACAACAGTGACCCAGGCATCAGGTTCATATTTCCAGCCAGCGGGATCCTATCCTCAGCATATGGGATCCCTCACAAATTCAGGAGGATATTCAGGAGTGCAGCAGGTTCAAGGATCCTCCTTTGTTCCAGGATCATCCCAGGTTCAAGGATCCTCCTTTGTTCCAGGATCATCCCAGGTTCAAGGATCCTCCTTTGTTCCAGGATCATCCCAGGTTCAAGGATCCTCCTTTGTTCCAGGATCATCCCAGGTTCAAGGATCCTCCTTCGTTCCAGGATCGTCCCAGTTTCAGGGATCCTTCCAGATGCCAGGATCCTTGAGGAGTTTGCAAACAGGAAGTTCAGATGTCCATCAGGGAGATTTTATTCCAATGCAGACCAATGCTTCTACTGGTCCCTCAATCATTCCAGAGCCTCAACAATATGGATTAACATCCAATCTTCCTAACCTGAATCCAATGGGAGGTAACACTTTTAATAATTCTTATACTACTAACCATGGTCTTATGCAGGATCCAGGTATCAATCATGCCATGGCCAGAGAATTGCAAAAGCTAAAGGATATGATATCAAGTGTTCCAGGAGTGGTCAAACCTATCCCAGAGATTGCAGATGGGAGCCACAAGATATCTCGTTTTGCACCACCAATCTGTGATGCTGAGATACCCAAGAGATTCCATGTGCCAACAATGAAACTGTATGATGGTTCGACAGATCCTGAAGAACACATAGCACAATACAGGGAGAGGATGGAAATCAATCCAATTCCAGAAAGGTTAAAGGAAGCATGCCTGTGCAAGGGATTCGGATCCACTCTTACTGGATCAGCTCTCAAATGGCTGCTAAGTCTTCCTCCCTATTCTATTACCTCATTTGCTAACCTAGTTAACTTGTTTAATAATCAGTTTTCTTGTAGTAGAAAATTTGAACGATTAACTAGTGATTTATATAGGATAACCCAGGGTCATAATGAATCATTAAGGGATTACATTACCAAATTCAGTAAAGAATCCTTAGACATTCCCAACTTAGATATAGCTACGGCTGTTGAGGCCTTTAAAATGGGATTGCTTAAGGATTCGTCGTTCTATGATGATCTTGTTATGACACCATGCAGGAACTTAGATGAGGTAAGAACACGAGCACTTAGGTTCATTCGGCTAGAGGACGATAAGAGGATCCAGGAGAGGTTAGCAGGATCCTCAAAGCAGGATAAGCAAGGATCCTCATTCAGGAACAACAAGTTCAGATCCTATAACAAATCTGATAACCAGAACGTGCATTCTGTTGATCAAGAAGAGGATGATGAGGATTATCCTCCAATTTCTGAATATTGTTTTTGTGTTGATAACAATGAACTAATCCTTGCTATGCAGAACCTAGGTGATAAAGCTAGATGGCCGAGAAAAAATGATAGGCCAGCTGCAACTAAGGATAAATCAAAGTGGTGTGCATACCATGAAGATTTTGGGCATCTCACAGAAGAATGCATTGCACTAAGAAAGGAAATTGGATACTTGTTGAGCAAGGGGCATCTAAAGGAACTGTTGGGAAGGAAAAATTCAAAGACTCAGGATCCTGAAAGGATCCCTGAGAAGGCTCCAGCCCCTCCAGCAGATGCACAAGTGATAAACTTTATTTCTGGAGGATCAGACATTTGCGGCACATCCTTCTCAGCAGCTAAAAGGCATGCAAAGGAAACTAAAATGGATAATGGAGAAAGACCTATTCGAACATCAAGTGTCTCCGAAGGAAAAGTCATAACCTTTGATGAGGATGATCGTGTTGATATCCAGGATCCTCATCACGATGGTTTAGTTATTACTCTTTTCATTTCTAACCATTTTGTCCGTAGGATCCTTATAGACGGAGGAAGTTCAGTGAATATTATCCAGCTTGATGTTCTAAAGAAGATGGGTATCCCTGAATCAGACATCATACCAAGATCCTCCGTGCTCGTGGGATTTAGTGGCGAAACTAAGAATACCCTGGGGGACATTAAACTCCCAATATACATTGAAGGCCTACACTCTTATCAAAAATTTTGTGTTATTGACTGTTTATCTTGTTGTAATGTTATCCTTGGCAGGCCTTGGATACACGATATGAAAGCAGTCCCATCTACTTACCATCAATGTGTGAAGCTCCCTAGTCCTTGGGGAATAGTGAAGATTGATAGTGATCAGCAGGAGGCTAAGAATTGCTACACTTCATCGATGAAACCAGCTTCGAAGTCAAGGGAGCAATAGCAATCAAGGTATCCTCCAAGGGATGTCTTGGAGGCAAGAGAGCAGGATGTGGTAGAAATCCTCATGGATCCTGAATCCAAAATCTATATCGGATCAGGGATCCTTGGCGAAATGAAAGAAGACCTCGTATCCTTCCTCAAAAGGAGAAAGACTACCTTTGCATGGAAACACGAAGACATGACTGGTATATCCAAAGATGTAATCACTCACAAGCTCGGGATAGACAGATCCTTCAAACCAATCCATCAAAGGAGAAGAAAGTTTGCACCGGAAAGGAATGCCATTATCCAGGAAGAGGTAGAGAAATTGCTTCGGGCAGGTATGATTAGAGAGGTCAAGTATCCAAGATGGTTGGCCAATGTGGTTGTTGTTCAAAAGAAAAACGGAAAGTGGAGGGTATGTGTCGATTTTACCGATCTAAATAAGGCATGTCCCAAGGATCCTTTCCCTTTACCCCACATTGACTCCATGGTGGATGCAACTGCGGGTCATGAACTGTTAACTTTTATGGATGCTTCATCTGGATTCCAACAAATCCAAATGGAACCATCCGACCAAGAGGATACAGCCTTCATGACTCCAACTGGTATATACTGCTATATTGCTATGCCGTTCGGATTAAGAAATGCAGGTGCAACATATCAAAGGCTGGTGAATATGATGTTCAAGGATCAGATTGGACAAACCATGGAGGTCTACATAGATGATATGGTGGTAAAATCCTTAAAAGCTGAGGATCACCTAAGAGACTTGGAGGAAGCATTCGATATCCTTGACAAATATAACATGAAACTTAATCCTTCAAAATGTCACTTTGGTGTTAAAGCAGGTAAATTCTTAGGATATATGGTGACAAAGAGAGGCATTGAAGCTAGCCCGGAACAAATCAAAGCAATAGTGAACATCAAATCTCCGGCCAATGCTAAGGATGTTCAAAGGCTAACAGGCAGGATAGCGGCTTTGAACAGATTTATATCCAAATCCTCAGAAAAGTGCAAAGAATTCTATGATATCCTAAGGAAGAACAAGAAATTTGAGTGGACTGAGAAGCATGAAAATGCTTTAAGATCCCTCAAAGATTATCTATCCTCAGCCCCGGCTTTGATGAAACCAGAAAAAGGCAATGTGCTATCCTTGTATCTTGCAGTATCCTCAAAAGCAGTAAGTGCGGTCCTTGTTAAGGATCATGAAGGTACACAACATCCTGTCTATTATGTAAGTAAAAGTTTACTTGATGCCGAATCCAGGTATTCACACCTTGAAAAGCTTATTCTTGCATTAATTATGGCATCTAATAAGTTAAGACATTATTTTGAAACTCATGTTATCATTGTTAAAACTAATTTTCCAATTAAGAATGTCCTCAGGAAACCAGAGATGTCAGGAAGGATGGCTAAGTGGGCAGTGAAGCTAAGTGCATATGATATAAGATATGAGCCTAGGACAGCTATCAAATCCCAAGCATTAGCTGACTTTGTGGCTGATTTCAGTAGTGATTTACAAGAAGAAGCTGAGTTAGAAGTCCAGCAGCTAGAAGAGACCAAGGATCCTTGGATACTCTATACTGATGGATCCTCAAATGTCAAAGGCACAGGGCTTGGAATACTACTAAAATCGCCACAGGGGGACATAATACCCCACTCTATAGCTTGTGAATTCCAAACCACTAACAATGAGGCTGAATATGAAGCCTTAATTGCTGGTTTGCAAATTGCAAAGCATATGGGGATCAGGTATCTTGAGGTACATGTAGATTCATTGTTAATTACAAACCACTTTAATGGATCCTACGCTGTTAAAGGTGAAAAGCTAACCAAATATTTAGAGATAGTCAAAAGTTTGGCACTCTCTTTTGTTTCCTTTAGTTTGACGCAGGTACCAAGGGAAGAAAATACAGAGGCTGATGCATTGGCTAACTTAGGATCATCCTTGAAGATCCCGGAGGATATCAAGATCCCTATTATCCATATCCTGGCCCCGGCTATCGAGGATCATGAGGCTATGGAGATAGGAAATGATTCTGCAATTATCCCTTGTGAGGATACTCAATCCCATTCAGGATCAGGATCATGGATCTCACCAATTGTGAGATACTTACAACATGGAGAGATTCCTACAGGAGAAAACCCTAGGGCTTTCAAAACTAAGGTATCTCAATTCACAATTTTAAATAATATGTTGTATAGACGATCTCTTACAGGACCATACTTGAGATGCATTGAGGATCCTGAAATCCAAGAAGTTTTAAAAGACTTTCATGAAGGAGATTGTGGAAACCACACTGGGGGCAGGGCATTATTCTCAAGGATCCTGAGGACAGGATACTACTGGCCAACCATGAAGAGAGATGCTGTGGAGTATGCTAAAAGATGTGATCCTTGTCAGAGGCACAGCAATATCCTTCATCAACCAGCCGAATTATTGCATCCTATATCCTCCTCTTGGCCATTTATGAGATGGGGTATGGATATAGTTGGTAAGCTCCCTAAGGCACCTGGTGGAAAAGTATTCATGCTTGCTATGACTGATTACTTCTCCAAGTGGATAGAGGCTGAAGCTTTTGCCCAAGTCAGAGAAAAGGAAGTTATATCCTTCATTAAAAGAAATATTATAACTAGATTTGGAATTCCTTCTGAGATTATATGTGATAATGGTTCCCAATTTATTGGGGGCAGAATCACTAACTTTTGTGACAGCTGGGGGATTAAGATGATAACATCAACACCAGTCCACCCACAAGCTAATGGTCAGGCAGAATCATCCAACAAGATCATCATCAACAATTTGAAGAAAAAGCTTGGATCCAAGAAAGGGAAATGGGCAGAAGAACTACCTTATGTGCTTTGGGCTGATAGGATAACCCCTAAGAATGCTACGGGTCAAACACCATTCTCTTTGGTATTTGGGGCAGAATCAGTGATCCCAACAGAAATGGTGGTTCCAACTGCAAGAACAAGTACCCGTGATCCTGAGGAGAATGATGAGAACTTGGCTCAAGACCTGGATACTATTGAAGAAATCAAGGATATGGCTAGGATAAGGATGGCCAGTTATCAGCAAAGAATGGCTGGTGCTTACAACAAGAATGTCAGGATCAGGAGGTTTCAAGTTGGAGATATGGTATTAAGGAAAGCATTTCAGAATACCACCAATCCTGCTGATGGAAAATTGGCTCCAAAATGGGAAGGCCCTTATTTGATTGAAGCTGAAGCAGGAAATGGGGCATATAGATTGCTAACCATGGAAGGTGATTTGCTACCAAGAGCTTGGAATGCTGTCCACTTGAAGAAATATTTCATGTAAGCAGGATCCTCATGGCACAGATGATCCTCACGATAGGGATATCCTTAAAGGATCCTCAAAGTATTGGTGATCCTTACTTAGGTAATATCCTAAACTTGAACTATTTCATTTCTTTATTTTCTCATATAAGGATAAGGATCATGTATCCTTTATCCATCCCTCACGTGAGTTTAAGTTTTGAAAGTTCAGGTATCCTTAGCATAACATTGGTTATCCGCTGAAGCAATCCGTTCCTTGGGTTTAACCCCAGTTATTTGGGCTTGACCCTAGTTCCGCCTGTAGCGCATGATGATCCTGGTATAGTTCAAGGCAGTGGGACCAGTACTCGTTTTAGGGGCTGATAATTCCATTGTACTGGCTATGCCTAGGATCCTACGTATAATGGTAGACGTACCATACATCCGTTCCTAAGGTTTCTAACGTTTTCACGTTAGCTAAGGTTTCTAACGTTTTCACGTTAGCTAAGGTTTTGGCATTTTCATGTCACTAAGTTTGGATAGTCGCCAGTTAGGGCCATACTCCAGTTTACATACGATCCTTGGGCTTGTCCCCAGTTATCCTTGGGCTTGTCCCCAGTTGCTAACTCTTTTCTTATGATGGCTTAGTCCCAAGTTATGCTCTATTTCAGGTTCTTGAAGATAGGCAACTAGGGATCCTTGATCCTTACTTTATTCTAAGGTTTATCTTATAGTTATCCTTATTATGGTTAGGATCCTAACTTGGATCCTCAGGTATGATCCTTAACTATTTTTAATTCTATTCATTATTTATTTGAATAACCCTTAAAGTTTGACAACTAGACTTGTGATCCTTAAAACATATTGCTTTTTGAGATTCTTTAACTAAAGGATATCTGATCATGAATCATATCCTAAATATTTTCAATTTGACTTATTCAAAATTATTTGTTCAATGAATATGCATCAAAACAAAGGAAAATCAAAGAAACACAAGGATAACAACACAAGATAAGCGACAAAAGGTTAAGATTTTATTTATTAACAAAAGACTAACCCTTAAAGGTTGTCAAAATTACCTACCTCGAGCATCTACCAGCAAAACGTGGCCCGTCCGCTGGGGTAGGCAAAGGGTGTCCATGATAACAAGTTCGAAAGTAGTGCAGGAATATAAAGGTGGCAGGATCACAATGGCTTCATCCCCCAAACAGAGGATCCCTCCACCAATTGCAATCCTGCCTATTGTCCAAAGGATCATACATGATCCTTAATCCTAAAACCTATTGTTCAAATACAACCCATCATTGTTCAGCAAAAAACATCACAACCACAAAAAGCAACTATCAAACTTAAAAAATGGGCTCCGGCTACGTCTAGAAATGTCCTTCATCGCCCATCCATGCAGCCTATGCCTTCGCTACATCCTCTTCCCCTCCAGCTGTGGTATCCTTCATCAGATCCTTTCCACTGCCACTTGCCTCAATCGCCAAGACCTCAGTAGCCTCCTCCTCATCATCCTCAAGATCAGCCAACCTTGCCTTCCAGCCCTCAACATCCCAGCTGCTTTTGTCAAAACTAGGATCTTGAGCTTCCTGGGTCATCTTCAATTTTGTCTGATACATCGTGATGGCGGCAGAGACCTTAGCATTTTCTATGAGATCATGCTTCTCATAGTCAAGGTCAATCAGAAGCTTAGCCGTCTTGGTCTTGGCATCTTGGAGTTCCTTTTGAAGATCAGCAATTGCAAGGTCCTTGAGCACAGCAACCTGTTGGAGGTCAGCAATCTTCTTGTCCTGCTCCTCAACATTCCCCACGTAATCTTCAATCTCAGCAAATTTCTGCAAAGAAAAGGATAAAACAGTTCAAGATCAGGTGATCCTTATACGAGTAGGATACCTAGGCAGAGTGGGTGATCCTTACATCATTGAAGTATTCAAGGAACTGGTGGCGGATCAGTGGTAGGCCTTGAAGATCCTCAGCATCAGAAGTTTTCCTCTTCTTGACACCCTTTCCTTTAGTGGGTGCCTTTGGAATGGAGATGCTAGGACTGGTAGTGGATCTCTTCTTCCTGGATCGTACGACATCAAGGTCAGCCGTGTTGAATTGGGATACAAGCTTGGCAGATTTTCCAGCGCCTACACATTCAAAGCAAGATGAGTATCCTTATCCTATTTCAATTTATTTATTTATTTTAATATTCAAACTATGTAAAAGGCAGGATACTTACTTAACATGGTAATGGAACCTGAGGATACTTCTTGTGAGTCTTGGGTGTCTATCTTGAATGTCCTTGTTTCAAGATCAAGCTTCCAAAAAGCAGCGAGCCTATCCTTGGTTTCAGGTGATGTGATGATGTGTGAGACAGAAATAGCTGCATAACACAAGACAAAAAGGGGGTCAGTAATCCTTATGCAAAAACAAGACTACCTGGTGATCCTTCTCAGGATCCTCCGGCCTACCATGGGTGGACCATGTTCTTGGTAAATGCTTTCCGTTGGGAATGGTATCCCTCCTGACAAAGAAGAAGCGACGTTTCCAATTTGTGTCATTCTTGGTAACTTTAAGAAGAGGGTGTTCTCCGCCGGGTTTTCGTTTGAACAAATAACGATGGGATCCAAAGGTGGTAACATCATACAATTGTGTCAGCTCTGACATGCCTAAATCAATGCCCTCCTGCTCGATGATCCTCTCCAGGGTATACAAAACCCTCCAAATCATCGGCATGGCTTGGATGTAAGAGATGCCGGTAAGGGAAAAGAAGGATTGTGTAAATTCTGGGAAAGGATAGGTGTATCCTATGGCAAATGGAGTAACTGGGAAGGTAACCCATGTTTCTGAAACATAGTCGCTCAGAATAGTAGGATCAAAGGGTTTGAAAAAAGCACTCGCCGGAAAGCAACAACGAATCTTGTCTATCTGAGCATCATTAAAGTAACACCTTTCATTTGTGGAGTCTTTGATGATCTTTTGACTCTTCAAGGGACTATCCTTCTGGTGATCCTTGGCGGGGGAGGACCGGAGCATCATTCTCAAAGTGATGGTGATAAAGAAAGAAAAACAGAGTAAGAGAAGGAAGAAGATGAAGAAAGAGATACCTGATTGATCTTCGACTGAGAATATAAAGGGAGTTTCTTTCGAATTTAAATGCATTTGATCCTATCTCTATCCCCTATTTATAATCATGATCGTGCAGGGTTGTCACTTCTGTGACGTCATGGATACAACGGCTAGTTCGATATCAACGGCTATATATCCGTTAGTTAGTTACGGATAAGATCAAGAAAATATAACTCGCTTATTTTACAAATTACTCCTTATATTTTGGGGGCAATTGTTAGGGGAGGATTTTCTAACAATTAGTGATCCTTATTCATTATCCTAATTAGTGATCCTTACTTCTGTGACAGGTGGTGATCCTCAGAAGAGTTTCAGGATCAGGATCATGGATCACTTTAAGGATCCTCGTACTGACGATTGTTTATTTATGTTTTGTACTACCTCGCAGGAATAACAAGCTTGACCAAGTCTTGGCGACATTCCTGGAGAATATTCCCAAACTATCCCGCACGTGCTTGGCCAAAAATGGACGTTGTGGAGAACGTGGGAGCTTAGCACAAAAGTCGGATAGTTAGTTTGGTAGTTAGATTTCTATTTTAAAAGGGGTAACGAGCTAGTAGAAAAACACTTAGTCATTTTTTCAGTTACACACTCTCGTATAGTCGCACACTTGAAGCTCTCGACGAACATACGTTCATTTTCATTCACTTTTACACATTTCACGATAGTGATCCTTGTACCTAGCTCGTTACTATCCGAAGTTGTAAACATTTATTCATTTATTTGAGCTTGGTGATCGGTAGTTTCCATCACCCGGGGTTTTTTGTGCCGGAGATCAACTCTTGATCAAGGGCTTTTTCCCCGTATAAATCCGTGTGTCATTTGTGCAATTTACATTGAAGTGATCCTTGTTATTGATATACACAATCAGCATCATACCCCGTAACAAAGAGTTTGGTTGCAATATCCTCAACAGATTTTTTGACCAAAACAGTTGACATCCTGACCGAGGAGGGTATTTCAGGAGTATGATTCTGAGAATGGCTAGGCACAATATTTCCCCTGTTATCCTCCTTATATACGGCCGAACTGAAGTTCAAAGCTCTGGGCAGTAAAGGAGTGAAAATATCCTCAGCGGGCCTGCTTGAGCTGGATTTCAAGAGTTGTATTTCTCTCATCAGCATTTGGTTGGTTTCTTGCTGTTGCCTCATCTGTTCCTGTACACTACCAAATAAGGTTAGAATTTCATCATTAGAAGCCAAAACAGGACCAGATCCCTGAGTGTTCCGAGTAGGGATAATATCCTGAGGTTGTGAAGAAGCTTGCATCCTTGGAGGAGGTGGTGGAAGCGCCGAACCAGTAGTATCAGAGGTCGTAGCAGACAGGGTGGAGGAGCTCATGTTTGATCTCGAGGCCATTGTAAATAGTGTGGCAAAAAGTTTTGAAAATAGAAAACCAAGTAACGATTTCGCAAAAGCTTTTAGTAGAAATAGCACCACTTGCCCCACGGTGGGCGCCAAATTATTTTGGTCAAAAATTACCGAAGCAATTAAGTGATCAAATTAGTTAAGTGAGGTAGTGTGCTAAGAAAGTGTGTTGAAAATACGCTAATTTAGTTGTTTGCAAAAACAGTTTTCAGGATACGGCTCAGGATATTGAGCTGTATCTGCGATCAAACAATGAGCAAAAAGTAAAGGGGTGACACGAGATATACGAGGAAAGCCCTTGATCAATCTAGATCGCCGGCACAAAACCTCGGGAGCTGACAATCACAGCTGCCTTGTTCTTCTTATTACTTTAAACGTCAGGATACAGTGCAGGATATTGATCAGATCACTAAGTGTTACAATGCTTTTTGTGAAAGTGAGAGTTGCGAGAGAGTAAAGTGTTAGAGAACAGTGAGTGTTGTTGTGTCCTATTCGAACTGATTTATTCATCTATTTATAGCTAAGAAATACAAACAAAAATTCCTATAAACGGGGGATGCCTCCGAATATTCCATAGTTAACGTTATGGACCGAGTAAAACGGCTTCAACGTCTTCCTTTGAACGACTTAGACCGAGTCTTCCGGGGAAAGGGTCCTCATGAACGTTACAAGCTTGGACTCGTATTCCTGCACATAATCCGTTAGTAATCCTCAGGATACCATTCAGGATGTTACCAATATCCTAAATCAGCATCCCGGGCATGAACATATATTATATAACCAAGATATAATTTAAGATATTACCCAGGATATGAGCTCGGAATTTCACCCATAATAATGCCCTTATTAATAAAAAAACAAAAAGATATCTAAATGAGTTAATTACTGTTTTTGTCCCTGTGGTTTGTCAAAAATCACTATTTCAGTCCCTGTGGTTTCACTTTCGTAACCATTTCAGTCCAGTCTCCTAACACCGTCTATTTTGCCGCTAAGTTTTTAAAACACAACCCCACGCTACCCCACCCCACTCCATCCTTGCTCTCATTTTCGGCAAAAGTTTCCGGCCATCTTCTCCGGCATCACAACCCCACCCTCTTAATGTCCGGCGACCCATTACCCCACCCCAATTAATATCTTCTTAGCAGCATCAATTAACATAATAACTTTGAAAAATAATGCTTACCTGGACATTTTCTCATTCTAAAATCAAAAATTAAAATTTTGGAACCATATATGTAAAAATAGTGCCAGACTTCTACTTCTACTAAGCCATGGTGGGTCGAACCCTACAATCCAATTTAAGTCCATATGTCATACAACAATAAAATCATATAAATCCAATAATAAAATCATATAAGTCCATATTTAATTAACACAAGGGTAGTTTAGGTATTTCATTAAAAACTTAACGGTAAAATAGACGGTGTTAGGAGACTGGACTAAAATGGTTACGAAAGTGAAACCACAGGGACTGAAATCGCAATTTTTAAACTAATGGATTGAAATAGTGATTTTTTGACAAACCACAGGGACGAAAACAGTAATTAACTCATTTATATATCTTTTTGTTTTTTATTAATAGGGGCATTATGGTCAATTCACGTGTACTTAACAGAATAAATGGATGGGGTTAACGGAGGTGGACTGAAATGGTTACGAAAGTGAAACCACAGGGACTGAAATCGCAATTTTTAAACTAATGGACTGAAATAGTGATTTTTGACAAACCACAGGGATGAAAACAGTAATTAACTTTAGAAAGAAATACATCTCATAAAATTAAGAATTTTATTTTCTTTAATTTTAATAAAATATATTTTATTAAAAAAAATTGATAATTGATGCTATCGGTTGCATAATTACTCATAAATCATAAGTTGATTTTAATGTTGCGTAAAATAGATATATGTTACGTAATTTTATAATATTGATGCACATTGATTATTACAGTGCGTAATTATTGGGCATAATTCTACAAACGTATATATTTTGGCTTAAAATATACGTGTAACAACGATGATATCACATCATCGTTGGTGACTTTCGACGTTTCATACGGAGATACGACTTTGTACTTATATATAATATTTGACAAGCATTGCTTTGTTACCACTAGCTAAAATTGATTCCGTCATTTCGAATATGACATTTGAAGTAGGTATAGTAGTTTCAATTTGTTAGCTTGACTTGGCTGGAATGCACAAAGAACTTCCAAGTATTTCATAATAGGTTTTTTAATTGATTTAAGTGGGGAAAGTTTTAACAATTGAATAATTGAATACCGACAAATTATTTATAATAATAATAATAATAATAATAATGATAATAATAATAATAATAACAACAACATTAATAAAGCCTTATTAAGTATACTTTTAATTTTGTAAGTTCAAGGCCTTGTTTAAAAAATTGTGAATATAAAATAAATGAAAAAGAAAAATTATTAAAGTTATTAGGAAAAATATAGCTTATGAAGTTAACATGTCAATAGGTCGGTCGTTGAAATAGATGCATAATTAAAAAAAATAGACTAAAATGTTATTTTCGTTTATGAGATCAGTTTTGGAGCTTTCGTTCAAAAGTTTGTTTTTTTCCATCCAGATCTAAAAGGTTTAAAATCATGTTATTTTTATCCAACCCGTTAATTTCATTCATTCTTTCACGTTAAGTCAGGAGTATGTTCTGGTGATGATGATGGTGGGGTGGTGGTTTGTGATGATGATGGTGAGTTGTAGTGATGACATCAACGGTTTTATCTTTTGGTTACACGAGAATACCCTGTATTGCGATTAAAAAAAAAAGACTTTGTGACGTGAGTTTTCCCCTGGCAAAGTGCGGGTAGAAAACTATTTCCAAGGTAATG
This sequence comes from Helianthus tuberosus, assembly GCA_030545235.1. Classification (NCBI taxonomy): domain Eukaryota; kingdom Viridiplantae; phylum Streptophyta; class Magnoliopsida; order Asterales; family Asteraceae; genus Helianthus; species Helianthus tuberosus. Next base: position 41,116,112 of record CM060448.1, on the reverse strand, counting down.
TTTTACGTTTCAATCTAAATATGACCAGTTAACACTCCGTAAAGCATGTGTGTACTTCAACATTTTTACATCTATCGGTTTAACAGTCCCGACGCAACTGCCAGGTCCTAAAAACTCGTTGACAATAAAAATAAATGGCACAATGTCATGAAAGATTGAACCTATATCGTATATCTATTTATAAAACGAAACACTATAAAACACTAACATTTTAGTTGGACTACAACCCATAGTCCCATGCATACTAAAAAATTAAAAAAAAAAAAAAAAAGTTGGACTATAACCCATAGTCCCATCCATACGCTCGTTTGATATAATTTATATAACGAAAAAATGAAAGCAACAAGAAGTTTGTCCTCTTTGAAAAATGTAGAAAGAGTCATTTAACCTGTTAAATGTTATTTTCACATTTTCTAAATCAATCTTAAAACATTATGTACATACCCTTCAACATTGTAAGTACAGTTCAACTCTTTGTTGATTTACCATTTGACCCATTACAAGCAGAGTATAACCCAAATTGGCCCGTTAATCCGTAAGTCACTTTGTTATCAAGTTCCAACCAGCATCAACCAGCTCGTTTGACCATTTGAGCCGAGCTCAGCCCTGGTATGGCTAGCCTTACATACTCAGCGTACTGAAGAAGCCAAGTATGATTGTCTTTTAACCCACTAGCCAAGTATACAAGTAATTTATTTTGCAATTTTATCTAAAGAATTTACTTGTTAAGCGAGAGTAACAACCATAAAAAAGGCAATCATGTCAAGTATATTGAAAAAATAAGTTAGCATGTAACCTTTAATTAATATACCACCAAACCAATTTTCTTAATACATCCTTATCTAATCATGTGATGGAAGTCTTGTAGAGCATGTTCGCATTAGTGCCAATGCATCATCCTTCATTTGTCAAGCATTCAAGAAGTATATTTTATCCAAGTTATTTTAAAAGAAGAAAAGATTATCTAATCTTTTTAGTTTTTACTCCGACAATCAGTGGCGGATCCGAATTTTTTTTATGGGTTCACCTTTTTTGTGGTCAGCTTTTACACAATCAAACGTTTGAGTTTCGGGTCGGGTCGGGTAACATACCAAACGTTGATGACTTTTCAAGAATCGTTCTATTAGCCCGCTAAAATTCTAGTTTTAATAAAAACTAAATTTAAAAGTCCCATAACATTAAATATCCAAATGGAAATTACATCGAAATAGAAGGTAAACGGGCAACTAAATTACAAATTCCAAATACATTTTCACATAACGCAAGTTTTAAATATGAGATTCAAGTAATCAATTAAAAGGGGAAGGCACTGTAGTGATTCGAAATTTACATAAAATCATGATTATGCTTCTGCAATATCTCGTTGGCTTCTTTAAACTAACCCTAAACACAAATTCATTCGTATACAACAAAACAAAACTAATATGTTGAGTTAAACAAAAATTGAGCTAATGGAAACATGGTTCCTGATTTTCGTGAAATGTGTGAGTTTTGGATTAGAAAAATGACTACTTTGACAAGAATAATCGGACTATCGATATTATGGATCGGCAATTCTTTATTCGTGTGAAGTATATGGAAAATGAGAAACGATTGGATCTTTAGAAGACCGTTGTAGACAAGTTGGTATGGAAAAATAAATGAGAAACGACTGGATCTTTAGAAGACCGTTGTTGACAAGTTGGTTGAAGACATTAAGGTGCAAGCTTTTTCTTGGATAGCAAACAAAGGCAGAAAATTCAACATTGATTGGGCTAGGTGGTGCATATACGTATGGGCTTTGTTTGGTTGGGGGTACCCTATGGTGTAATAAAAGTTTGTTTATTCTGGTGTGGTTGTTCTTTGCTGGTAACCTGGTGTAATTGTAACTAATGTTCATGAACGCAAATGGAAACAAACAAACACAGACACGCGTTCATGAACAAAATATATAATACACCGACACTTACTAAATATTTTATTTGTCGGAATTTTGAAATATTTCAATAAAATATAGAAACTAAAAGCACTAATGAACTATCGAACACAATCTATTTGTTGGAATTTTGAAGTATTTCAATAAAATATAGAAACTAAAAGCACTAATGAACTATCGAACATAAACAAACACGTTACCAAACGTTCAGGAACATAAATGAACGAATGTGACCTCTGTTCATGTTCGTTCAAACGAACGAAATTTCTTGTTCTTGTTCGGTTGTTAAATAAACAGACGAACTTCCCGCCAAACGGTTCACGAACTGTTAACATTTGGTTCGTTTGCAGCCCTAAGGATACTTGTTCAGTTTAATGTATGGGTTAACTACAAATCCTATTAATGGGTTTACCCCAAATTTTTTATATTGTTGTTCTACTAAAAATTTGAAACAAGTCTTGTACATACCTCCGCCCCTGCTAACAACATCCCTAAGAGATGAAAGAATGTCGTGCAACACCAATCCACACACTTGTGATTTATTAGACCAGACGGTATGGGGCCGGCTTAGGCCCGGCGCCGGTCCCCCACACCGCACCCCTCAGTCCGGCCCGTCCCCAGCGTCTCCCACATGACGATCTCGCCGTGCCTCCCTTCTCTCACATATACCTATACATACATATATATACATAAAGGGGCTCATCCCCCCCCCCCCCCCCCTAGGTTCATCCCCTTCAAGCCCCTCCTACGTGGCGGCCCATTCCATTGGGGATGAGGCTCTCCATACCCACCAGCCTTAAAACGTTAAATATGAATCTTTTTTTTTGCTCCAGAAATATCTACGGAGTATCACATTTTGAGTCCCTACTTTTGAAACTACGTACACTTTGTCTCTCCCACCTAGGTGTGTAAACGCGTTGAGCCGCCCATGAGCTACTCGAAATAGCTTTGCTAGAAGCTGAAACAAGCCGAGCTTAAATGAGCGTGGGCTCCTAAATTAGAGCTCATTTAATACATGAGCTTGAGCTTGAGCTGGACATGCCACGCTTGCTTAGGCTCGCGAGCCTAAACGAACCTGTTATTTATATAAATATATTAACTTTTATCTTACATAATAAACGTTATTACATAACAAATGTTATTGTATAAAGATTATTATGATGAAAATAAGTAAATAATGTATACTTAGTTATATACATGGTTAGAAAAAGTGTAACGTACAATAGGGCTTATTGTACGAACCGTACGAGACTTGAAATCACATGTTATATGAAAAAGCGCATACGTGAAAGTGGAAAAATCGCATGTTGGATATATTTTAGAAATCGCATGGAGTGTATATATAAATTTCGCATGTATTTTTTTTACAAATCGCATGTTGAAAATACAATCGCACGTTGAAAATACAATCGCATACGCAATGTACGTTAAGCCATTTTGTACGTTAACTGGCCTCTACAAAGTTATAACTATAAGTATATATATAAATATGATTAAAAATAAACGATTCAAACTTAAGGATTAGATCCGTAATTTTGGACAATCAACATGGACTCGGAAGGTAATTTACTCTTAAACTTAACAGTCATGTTCTATATAAAGCCATATTTTCATACTCACGAAATGTTCCCATACGACGAGTCACGACTTGCTAGGAAACTTGTATATAAGCAAGAAAGTGATCTAACTTGAGCATTAATGCCTAAAGCAACATAACCTAAGGAAACTGCAAAATGCAACTGTTCATTTATCCAATGTAATCATATTAAACAGCATCCATACGTGACGTATCACAACTAAGAGCAAGGAAGTTTATAAATTAGTATAACAGAACTTACTTGTAGCCGTGTGTGTAGGAAGATCAGAGTTCAACGGAATTGTTGAAGCCTGTCTCAACGTCATCATTCCTAACAGATTTCCTTACTTTAGAATCCGATGGCATTTTTGTAATTTCCCCTTCAAGTAGCTTGACTTCATGTTTTTAATCCTTTACTTGCTGCAAAACCGAACGGTGCACATCCCCATTCTCACTCCGCATAAAGTTCTCATCATCAACTTCATCACTCGTTCCGTAAACAAAATCTTGATCCATTAAGAACCCACTAATGTACGACTCGGGTATCCCATAAAACTTAACACCTACAGTCCAAACTTGCTCAATTCTTTCTGAAGTTTCTTTAAACCCTAAATGCTTCGAATCAGCATCAACATGAAGACTCATCACAATATCTTACCAGTTGCCACTGACTAATATGTGAAACAAACTGATTATTCAAATTACTTTTAAAACAAAGAAATTGGTTACCATGTAGACCAATGTTGACTGTCGGCTTATCCTGCAATCGCTTCCATGCAGTTACATAAGCAGTTTCTTCGTTTCAGTCATTCCAAACGGATTTCCAGATGGCAAGAACCGGTGGCGGTGTTGCCGCCCTAATCTAGTCGACGATTGCAAGATGGCGGTCAAGAATGCACCAAATCATCAAGTTGTGTGATTGGAGGTTGAACGTGTAGAATTGAGAGGATATGTGAGGGCCAGGGTTTATAACCTTGGGGGGTTAGGGTTTGTTGCGTCGTTTTCGGAATCTTCGTCGGAAGAGCGGAGTATGTCGAATTCCAACAACGGGGGGAGGCAGAAGTCCAGTGGTGTGATGGTGGTGGTTGATTATTGAAGATTAAGGGTTGAGATTGGTTGAGGGGATGAAGAAACCCTGTTCAAGTTTTGATGGGGAGAAAAAGAAGGTTGCATTAAAGGATGTTAATCAAGCTAGATACCTTATGAACCTATTAGAAGCAGCAGATGAAACCAGGGATCTTGACACGGGTGATCGAGTGGGAACAAGCAAAGAATATAGACATACACCAAAAACCAAAGGTGAATGGATTATATATGGTGATGACACATGGGTAAATAGACCCAAAATCAGCGGCAAAGGTTTCCGAAAATTCACAGGCTGCCTCTCTTATCCTCCCTTTCTCAAAAAGGGAGATAAAACAAGCAGTAATAGGGACAAAGCCCCGGGTCCGAGTGGGTTGTCATTTATTCAAAAGTTTTGGAACAAATTGGAAGCGGAATTCTATACTCACGGATCGGTCTATAAAGGGAGTGTCGCGTCAATTATTTCTCTAATTCCGAAACCAAAACACCTGGAAAGTCCAACTAATTTTAGACCAATATCACTCATTGGAGTGGTCCAAAAGGTAATTTCCAAGCTAACCGACTCCTGGCCGGTGAAAAATAACAACTTTAAGGTGTTATCTCAATTAAGCAAAGGGATATTTATTTTCACATGATGTGTGTAAAGAATTGATTTAGAAAACAAGTTTATAGAGGTTTTAAATATGGGTCATTGTGCCCTGTACATTTTTAAGTTTTGACACGTGCGCCTTGCTTGTCTTGAAAGATGACACGCTCACCCTTTGTGCCTCGAGCCTTTTGACTGCGTAGATTTGCATTCGAGTAATCAATAATGTGTAAATACTTAATAGCAAATAATGATCATAAACAGACTTAGACAACAAAACAATTGGTTGTATCATGAATAAATAAACTTCCGACCTCAATGACATATGCAAGACGACAACAACAACCATACCCACTAATCTTATGGACTTCTAATTGTAACTCTATACAAGTAATTTATTTGTAATTTATCTGGATATATTACTTGTCAAGCCGAGAGATTCAACCAAAAGAAAATAATCATGAAAAAACTACATAATATGTTAGCATGTAACATGTAAGGATACCACCAAACGAATTTTATTAATATTTCTTACCTAATGTAGAAAAAGTAAGAATGTATACCTTCAAGAATCCAATCAAGCGACGGAAGTCTCGTGGAGCACATTCACAGCATCATATTTAGTGTCGATTCATCATCCTTCATCTGTCATACATTCAAGAACTATTTTCATCCAAAAGCAGATTCCATAAGGGATGAAAAGATATTTTGCAACACCACTCTACACACTTGTGATTTATGCAAACATTCATAAAAAAGTTCTTTTATTTGCTCCTGAGAAAATGATAGAGAAAATCACATTTCGAGTCCTTAAGCTTGCAAGCCTAAACAAGTCGAGCTAAAAACAAGCTCAAGCCCAAGCTGGATATACTAAGATTGACTAGGTTTGTGATCCCAAACGAGCTTGTTATTTATATAAACATATTTAAAAATCGGTGTTGTAAAAATCGCTAGGCACTAGTCGGCTGGTGAGGTACCGACTAGCGGATAATCGGATTAGATTTTTTATATGTAATTTTCAAACTTATATACGTATATACACATTGTCACATTGATATGAATATAATATAATACTTCAAAGTTCAAAAAAAAAATACTTCAAAGTTCACAAAGTATAGTTCAAACATAAACAATTAAGCTTAAACTTAACAAATCAAGTATTTTAAAATTCAAACATTAACACACTAGTTCAAATACTCAAAAAGAAACATGGACCGATTTTGTTTGCCTTTGACCGACTACCGATTAATGGGTCCAACTAGGTGAAATTTAATCCGTGAACCCCCGATTTTCGATTTATTAGCGCTTAATCCTGTTTTTTACAACACTCGTAAAAATATATATCTTTTATAAAATTATGACCCCCCCCCCCCCCCCCAAAAAAAAAAAAAAAAACTAAGGGTCACCCAAGTGAAATGACCAAAATACCCTCACTTCCTTCAATCTCTTTACTTGTTTATTTATTATTTTTATTTTTGAATTCTAAATTATTTTCTAAACTCAAAACTTAAACTGAAAACATTTTTAGATCAAACTTGTAATTCTTGTTTGAATCAAATCTCTTCATTACCAAAACCAAATCGAAACACAAATCTCAATCTTTATATGCAAAAACCTGGTGTTCTTAAGTTTATGAAGTTGGGTTGAAAAAATAAAAAAGAAATAAAGAGGGTGAAAAAGATGATGGGCATTTTAGTCATTTCACTTGAACGAGGGACACAAAGTATGCATAGTTTCAAGCCACAAGATTTAAACATTAAAGAATAACAATCAACTAAGTATAAATACAAGAAAACACAGCATAAACTAGCATGTATCATCTAAATATTCCACACTACTAATTTTATTAATTAATAATTATAATCTGTAGTGAAAGAAGTAACAGTAAATACCTTCAAGTAATCCAATCAGGAGATGAAAGTCCGGGTAGGTTCACAGCATCATATAGCGCCACCAATTCATCATCCTTTGAGACGACATATGTTGTCATACATTCAAGACCTATATTTATGCGATATTATGTAACCAAATAGAAAGATTATGTGATTTTTTCCCTCAAAAACAAAACACATGAATTACAATGAGCAATTCGCGCCTAAAAACATGTTCTGTAGATGAATAAATCATAATCTGAGTCGCACATTAACATAATTTCCCTCAACTAGTAGAAGTATGATCGTAAACGAATCTAAACTTCACATAAAAACCAAACTATACAACATCCAGAAGAAAGATGACTAGTATTGGGAGAAAAAAATAATATTTTCATTGATGTACCACAAGGTTGAGATATGGTCATAAAGAAGTATGTGCAAAGAAGCCAAAAGGCTATACTTTATCATTCTTCCGAGTACACAAATATACACCTAATACCCTCAAGATTAGTTACAAATGATTAACCCACTTGGCCACTTTACACAATCTCCCCATGCCTGAACCCATTGCTACCACAATCCAAACCGGGGTCCAAAACGCACAATGAATCATCATACCATTTAGGATTCTCAGGGTAGAAACTGTCAACTTGCAAACCAACAAGGGCGTCTGTGTCTGTTTCATCATTCCTAACAGACTTTATTACCTTGGAATCCTCACGATCAAGTATTGTTTTTTCATCAAATCCGTTACATTTTAGCCATTTATCAGGTTTGCAAGTGTCACTGTTTATTTGATCCCATGAACAAACGTCTCCAAGCATCGGCTCAAAACTGTCGTCATCATCTTCAATCAAATCCGTATTATTACCACCGTTCCAAACCACTAACTCGTTTCCCAAAACCGACTGTCCTGATTTTGACCCAGATTCTCCTACATTTCTAACTTTATTCAAAAGATCAAACAATTCTTGAGACACCGAACTTAAAACCTCCGATGGCATTTTTGTAATTTTCCCTTCAAGAAGCCGGACCTCATGTTTTAATTCCTTTACTTGTTGCAAAACCGAATGCTGCATATCCCCATCGTCACTCCCCACAAAGTTTTCATCTTCAGCTTCATCACTTGTTCCATAAACAAAATCTTGATCCGTCAACAACCCACCTTTATGCCCAACAACTCGATGCATAATCCTCGCATTCCCATCCAATGGACCAGGCTCATGCCCCGTATGAACCGCGTACAACTTAAACACAGCCACCCCTTCCTCCTGATAAACAAACGTCTTATCCTTCTCATTATAATTACAAATCGGCACAATCGCCCTAATCCGAAACCCACATCCACATCGCTTCGACGCATAAGGCTCCCTCTTCAAAACCCTAGCTTTCTTATTCGACGAACCCGGCTCCCCTGCCCGATGACACGCATAATCCTTAACCTCAGCCATAAACGGCTTATACCTAATATACTTCTGCCGTATACACAACACAACCTTATGTTTAGCCGCCAACATCTGCAACTTATTTGGCACGTCTTTCGCCGAAACCTCGAAACTTTCCGTATACTCAAACCTCCGCCTTTTCCCCCGCCCTAAACCCGACCCATCCAAACCCGAACAAACCCGACACGCAGCCACACAAGCCCTAATGTACGATTCCGGTATCCCGTAAAACTTAGCACCTACAGTCCAAACCTGCTTAATCCTCTCCAAAGTTTCTTTCAACCCTAAATGCTTCAAATCAGCATCCCCATGAAAACTCATCACTATATCTTGCCACTGACTAGTATGTGAAACAAATTGGTTATTCAAATTACTCTTAAAGCAAAGAAATTTATTACCACTTTGACCAAGGTTGACTGTGAGTTTATCCTGAATTCTTTTCCATGCAGTCACATAAGCAGTTTCTTCATTTCTATCTTTCCACACAGATTTCCAGCTGGCAAGCACCGGCGGCGGCGTCGCCGTCGTGATCTCGTCGGGGGTTGGGATCCGACGGTCGAGAATGCACTGGATCATCAAATTGTGGGATTCAAGATTAAATGTGTAGAATTGAGAGGATATGTGAGGGTTAGGGTTTATAAATTGGGGGTTAGGGTTTGATGCGTCGGCGTCGGAATCTTCGTCGGAGGAGGAGCGGAGTATGTCGAATTCTGACAACGGAGGGAGGCTGAAGTCCGGCGCCGGCGGTGGTGGTGGTGGTGGTGGGTTTTGAGTGTGGGGGTTCAAGATTAGGGGTTGAGATTGATTGAGGGGATGAAGGGGGTTATGGAGCAAACCCTGTTCAAGTTTTGTTGGGTTCATCATGTTTAAGGAGAAAGATTTGAAATTGAGGGAAAAGTTGAGGTTTTGAGGGGATGAGAGGGGATTTCAAGAATTAAGAAGCCCCCTCTCTTGGTGTGGAAAAGTGAAAAGTTTATGTGAGAAAAAGTTGGGATATCATTTTTGGATTGAGTTTTATATGTGTTGAGATTGGAGAAGAAAGTGATTTGTGGAGGGTGAAGTTGTTTGACATTGACATGAGGAAGACATGAATTTGTTTCATGGACCAAGGTTAAGGTTTGGGTTCGATTTTGCCAATGAGTTTGAGGTGAAGCGGTAAATGAGAGACTTAGGGCATGTTTGGCTAAGCTTATTTAAGTTAAAAATGACTTTTGAGAAAAAGACTTATTGATTTATAACTTTTTGAAAAGGAGTTTTTTTTTAAAAGTGTTTGGATTAGCTTATGGGGTAGGAAAAACCAATAAGTCAATAAGTTGTTTCTTAAAAAGTGTTTGGGTTAGCTTATTGATGTAAAATGACTAAAAGCTAATAAGTCAATAAGTTAGCTCAAAAAGTCACAACATTCTAACTTTTCAAAAATGACTTTTTGATGACTTTTTCTCCTTCTCAAAAAGTCATTTTGAAAAGAACTTTTGCATTTGTCAAACACTAAAACTCCTTATTGGCTTTTTGATTAAGTCAATAAGTTGGTTGGAAAAGCTTAGCCAAACATGCTCTTAACATTCACATCCAGAGAATCAAAATCTGTGTGTGTGGTTTTTAAAATATAAAGAGTATAAAATGTGGTTGTGAGTGGAGGAGAGAGAAAATGTTACTGTTCATCTGTATATTTTGAGGGACACTGTTCACCCACTATAATTTTTTAATATATATTAAAAGTGGTTGTGAGTGAAGGAGAGAGAAAAATGTAATGATAAAGGTATAAAAATATTATTTAATTGAAAAAGAGAAAAAAAATATTTGTTTTTAGTGGAAATATATTGATATAGGAGTTGTTTTTTAGTGGAATGTATGTATATTTTTAGGGAGTTGGATGTGAAAGCTCTTAGGTGTTGTTTGTTTTTTAAGAGGTAAAATTTCTGCAGTCTGCGGACCACATCTGCAGATATATGTAGAAGAAGAGGTGGACCAAACCTCTACAGTCTGCAAGAAAGTTGTTTGTTTTTTGACGTATGCAGACTTCTAAAGTAATCTGGTGGTGATGAATGGGTCGTGGTGGTGTTGGACGGTGATGGTGGTACGGTGGTGGACGTGGGTGGTGGTGGTGTTGGACGGTGATGGTGGTACGGTGGTGGACGGGGGTGGTGGTGGTGATGGACGGTGGACGATGGTGGTGATAGTGGATGGTAATGGGTGGTGGACGGTGGTGGTGGTGGTGGTGGTGATGGGCGGTGGTGGTGAGTGGTGATGTTTAACCCTCTGCAGAACTTAGAAGATCTTAGAAGTAGCTGGGCCAAGTCTGCACCAAGAAGAGCTCGCGCAGACTTTTTTAATGAAACGTCTTCGAAAAACAAACAGTCTGCGCGTGGCAATGTCTGCTTGTGGTCTGCGCGGCGCAGACAGAAGAGCTTGCGTAGAGCTTTTCAGAAAAAACAAACAGCACCTTAGTATTTCAAGTGACGCATGTTTGATTTCTACCTATATTATTTAGTTTCGGTGACATCTGATGATGATGATGGGAGACTAGGCGAGAGGTGATAATCATTAGTTCGATCCTTGAACTAAACGGGTTTTAGCTCACCGCACTATTGTGCTTTCGGGTGAGTGTTCATTCCCCCAGTTCAATGACGAGTGTATCCTGATGTGGTGAATTTCGCCATTAGTTCATTTGAAGGATTTATTGGTCGTTAAAAAAATTGGGTTTGTTTTCATTTTGGTTTGTTTTTTAATCTGACTTTATGTGCCAATACTCTAGATTCGTTAATTTTAGTTTTGTAACAATATAAGGCTCATGGACTTCTCTCTAATCCACATCTTAGGTGTTGTTTGTTTTTTGCAAGAAGAGCTTCTTGGGCTCTTATGTATGCGCCGCGTAGACCACGCGCAGACCTTTGTGTCTGAAGACTGTTTTGTAACACCCCGTGTTTCGAAAGTCAAAGTCAAGATTGAAGTCAAAGGAAGACAAGATTGCTAATTGCGATCTGTCTCTCCTTGCTCAATTCCTGTTTTGACTTCTTTGACCTGTAATTAGTATATTTTGTTTTCAGTTTAGTTGTATTATATGGAGTAAGTGTCAATAATCACAATAATCAACGTGTGTTATTCGCTATTTAATCGATGTACGACTGTGAACTATAGGAAGTAAATATGCGATAAAGTCAACTAAACGCTAATCAATCTAACTTAATCAACATCGAATCGCAATCGAACTCGCAACTCGAATTACGCATTTTGGTTATTGTTATAAGTGTGTGTGTGTGCCTTATGTGTTACTAGTGCATGTTTATTTATGTCATGTGTGGTAATCAATCGAAACTCAATCGCAATCGAACTCAATCGCAATACATAGTAATTGGTGGAGAAGAGACAGTGCGAGATATGAGTAGTTGTGTCACACCCCGGATTTCCACGTGTCACCGGTGGGCCCGGTGGGGGAGTATCGTGACGTGGTTGGCAACATAATAGTCAAACAACACAATATTTAATATGCACAGCGGAAGCAAATGAAAGATATAATTCAACCGAATATAATATTGTAATATCAAATATCACAACTGTCGATTGTTTATCCACAGACGGATCGTAAATAAAATGGAAACAATAGTTCAACAGACTTTAGGCATCTTAAGCTTGCGAGACTCTTTATTGATGCTAAGGAGATAATATCCAGCCAATTACGCTTAGTACCTGCATTTAATCTTTTTGGGAAAATACGTCAGTTTACACTGGTAAATACATTCAACTGACTCATTTTGGAAAATGATTGAAAATTGGTTTGGATGCACGTGGCATAAACATTTTTATTTAACTTGGGAGAATTATTTAAATATATAATCTTGTGAACGAATTACATGTTCCTTGTGCGTTTAGTAGCCCGGATCTTGTCCGGGTTAAAGATCAATAGACACACCACAATATTCTTTTGTGCACTGACGGGTGTACGCCTACACCCCGCGCTTAAGTCGTGGCCATTTCGTAAAATGATGCCAAGGATATCCGGGACATGGTCATTAACCCCCCAAAGGCTTTAAGTAACAAGACTGTTTAAACGAGCCGATCAAATTTATTCAATTACCCACTCAACGGTGGAGGATTTGATGCCCGATCAAGCGGTATGCTATATACCGTAACCCAAGCCCGTATAGGGAAAATAAGTTAAAAGTATTTACCTGAGCAATGTATAAATCACAATAAGCAAAATGCACGTAGCTTTTACTGGTACTCCTAATCTAGAACGAAGGTTTATAATAACCTATTAGAATCCTAACGGGTCTTTAGTTAAGCTTAAGCTTAGACCGGTTAGTTTCAAAGACACGGTTCGTACGCACGATTAAGCGAAGACCGGATAGAATGTGATTTAGACCCGACAAGTTCAGAGACTTGTTTAACATGGGTATTTCATACACGTTCTGGAATTTGAGATAACACCGTTAAGGTTTGACCCGTTTAGGCTAGTTTATGTAAACTAGTTACATAAACCGAACCGAACGCGTAATAAGCGTAACGGGTATTCATGAGAGCTATTTACAGGTTTCCTAAGTTAATATGCTTCATATATGTTGTGACATCAGTAAGATGTCTTTTATTATGCCCGAAATGAGTTTAATCACAAACTATGCCCCGTAGGGGTAGTTTGGTCATTTTAAAGGTTGTAAAAGAGTTTAAGTGTCAACCTGAGTTACAGGCCTGATGTAATCAGCAAATATACTAAATTTGCTAAGTTATATCAGTAGGTTAAAGTATATAAGTGAAATTTGTCAATTATAACCAAACTATGCCCCGTAGGGGTATTTTGGTAATTTCACTTAAGCCGAAAAGCTCAAAACTGAAGTCTGAGTTTATCAACCTTTGCTTACTGTTAAAATATTATATTTTGCCTCAAATATCAGTAGGTATCAACCCTTGTATGTTTAAAATAGTTTTAGTACATACTATGCGTTAAAAACGCTTAAAAAGACGATTAGAGGCCATTTCCGGGTTCGATACATAAAGTTGATATTTTTATTATTCCAGAAGGCTTAAAATAATTTATTTATCATTTAAGATCAGTAGCAAAAGGTTTGGAGTCGATTAGATATGTAAAACTCATTTTATAGCCCGTAAAGGCAAAACCGACAATAACCGGATTAAGCCTACGACTATAAGTTATGCTCAGCCTAAAATTAATTAAAAATCTTCAAAAATCCCAAAATAATATATTACATCAGTGCGTAATAAGTTTGATATAAAAAGTAGGCTTAGATAGGCCATACGCTAATTATGTCATTTAATTAACATAAAGCTTTCAATTTACGCTAATGAGCATAACTCTCAAACTACACCTCAAACTGATGTCAAACTTTGGGTACAAGTTTATATATCAGTGACTAAGGTTTCTACACTTTTACATTTCCAAAAATCACGGTTTATGGTAATAAGGGCATAATGGTCAACATATGAGCAATTAACGGAATCATGCGTATTAATCGGTTAACTAGTGAACCATGGTGTATAATCACAGAGGGTTATACTAGAATGTTAGCTGGTCCAAATGAAGCTCTTAGGTATTTCTAAATCATACCAAAACGGGTCAGAACTGAAGTCAAAGCAAAAGTCAAAGCTTTGCGACTTTCGGTTCCGAACCGGGCCTAAACAGGAAATTGTCGGGTTGAACATGTTTAGACATGTTCTTACACTAATTACTAAGTTATATTAATGATCAAACAGGTTGTATGTGTCCTACATTGATAATTATGTATTAACTTGAAATTTAGCATCCTGTTGACTTTTTTAATAACAAGTTTGACCCGACATTAGACCTAGTTAGAGTGGGAATCAGGGGGAACCCTTTTAAGGGTTTATTACCCACATAATTACCAACTTATAACTACTTTCAATTCGAGTAATCACTGGACCATTAGTGATTAATCGCTAAGTCAACCGTTAATTACGACGGTTTGACTTTTAAGCTAATTACTAAGCAAAACTTAATCAAGGAAGGATTAGTAAACTTACTGGAGTCCTATGCTTAATTAGGAAGGTCTTGTGTCTGCTCTTAAGCTCCCAAAGGCTCCAGAATTGCACAAGAAGTGAATGATCAAATGGTTACAACTTCATGGCCTTATATAGTGAATTTTGATCCACAAAATGTTGACATGTAAGTCTACTAATGACCACAACTCTTCAACAAGTGTCCCTAAGTGCTAAAAATCAGTTTAGGCAACTCATGGAAGTGTTAAAGGGCAAAACTTGGCGTTTGAATAGGCTGAACAGGCCAAAAAAACGAGTTGCTGCATCTGGTGGTTGCTTGCGCACCGCAACAACCACAGTGTTGAGGTGCACAAGGCCTTGGCCAGCAATCAGCAACTTTCAATTGTTGGCAGCTTTGACCCCTGCACCTTTAAATGTCATTTCCGGCACATCCAAGGCCCGTTAAACCATTTTTAAGGCTCTACAATGATGCCTAAGTATGGGGAACATGAAACATGCTCAAAAATATGCCAGATGTCGGTTCGTTTGGTCGTACGGTCACGTTGTTCGGTTAATTACGACGAAACACGGACGGACGCGAAAAACGAACCAATTGACGCGACGAATGGAATTTTATCAAGCCAAACACTAAAATAAAATATTTTAGTGTTTACATAAATTTTTGGGTGTCCGGGGATATTCAGAATGTGAGATATGCTCGTAAACGCAAACTTGTGCGCTTTTTGACACTTTTAGTCCCTGCATGACTTAAAAGTTTATTTTTGCGCACTAAACACCTCAAAGCCTATATCTAAGCTATGAGAAGGATAGTTAAGGTATGTATAACTCATGCTCATATTCTGGAAGGTCCGATAACATACGAATCGGTATACTTTAGCAGTTTGACGCTTTAGGTCCTTCTAACGCGCAAACTTGCGTAACTCATCATTTAATATCATTGAAGCCTCATATAATCTATATTAGGCATTCTTGAAAGTATTATTAAACATCATAATGCTTCGGGCTTGATAAAAGGTCATTCAGAGGTATAATTAAACATATTGACACTTCTAGTCCCTTATACTTGCAAAGTTGCGCGTAACTTCTCTTTTAGGCATAAAAGCCTTGGATGGCCCATGATTGGCAATCCCGAGAGTAAAATCAAATATCATGAGGCTCTCGGTTTGTTAAAAGGTCACTCAGAGGTAAGAATTAACATGTTGACGCTTTTAACCCTTTTCTGCGCAAACTTTCAATTTATTACATAAACGGCTACACTTGATTAACAAGTGGCTCATTTGTGAATATAAAACCATAAAAGGTTAATTAGAAACTTATTTTAGGTATGATAATACTTCCAGTTCTTTCATAATCAAAGTTTTTCGATTTTTCGAAAAATTAGTCCTTTGAATTCAATGTTTGACTTCATTAGGATTTATTACACGTGTCAATACTTTATTGGACGTGATTTTTTCGAGGTGTTATAAGTTGGTATTAAAAGTAATTTGAATAGGAAACTCTATCGCATTCGCAACGCTCGCCATCGCAATCGAAACATCAAAACTCGTCGCACCGAACACTCGAACGAGGTGACTGATCGACCAGGCGACCAGCCGACCGATCGGACTGCTGTCCGATCGGACAGGCTGTCCGCACGGGCTGCCTAGCCGATCGACCAGCCCTTTCCTCTTTGGGTAACTCTATAAATACCCCTTGTCACTCTCAAACTTTCTACTTTTGGCAACTGACGTCCGACCAGCTCGTGCTCCCCACCTTTTCTTCAATTTCTCTCAATTCCGGTAAGATCTCGTCCTAAATCTTGTACTTCCTTAATCTACACGCACTCCTACACCTTTTTATATTTTGAATCTTAACTTTTAACCGTCAAATCATCAAGATTCAAGGTGTTCTAGGATGACGTCATCATGTGTTCTTGAAGAACTTCATGCTTTGACCTCAATCCAGCAAGAATAACTTAGATCTAACCGATTTCCACACAAACAAACAAAGATCTTTTATAGATCTAGACATACTCACGGTGGAAATGATTGAGAGAAGGTTTTCCAACTTTCTTTCAACTCTTGTACACTCAATGCACTCAAAACCGATAGAATCGGAACTTGTGCCGTCTTACTACTCATTATTGTGGTTGTGTTGGTTCAAGATTTGTATCCTATCCACGAGATTATCGATTCCGGGTTAACCAAGAACGACCGCCTTAAACCAGTAGACTGACGAGCTTGGGTGATTCCTGTTCAGTCGGGTCACTAGAGCTTAGGACGGGGTTCTGATGGGTTAGCACGTTATCAAAATATCTCGATAAAACGACAAATCATCAAAAGAACCAAGTGTAAGACGAACGGGTCGACCAGGACGGAGTGCCGATCGAACGGACAGCCAAACCGAACGACTGGCCACCCGTACGACTTGCACCTTGGTCCCACACTTAACCATTTTCGCCAACCCTTGAAGTCTGAATGTTGAACGAATTGCTGACCGATCGGACTACCATCCGATCGGACTACCATCCGAATGCACAAAGGATGCCACCCGATCGAACAACCGTCCGATCGGGTGACAACCTGCTGTGAACTTGTTCTCACTGAACTGCCCAACCGAACGGGTTTCCATCCGATCGACCGGCCCGAAAGGTAGAGGTACTTCAATGTTTTCAAAATGCTACAACGAAAACTTCAAAAGTCAAGCCATCATACACAAACACATCCTTCCCAAAGGAAGAAATAATCCACTCGAACAGTCATCCGACCGGACGACTGTCCGAACGGACTACCAACCGCACGACTGGTTGTCCGATCGGACTACCATCTGAACGTACTTCTGTCCGAACCACTTGTACTTTGTATCGTTTTGCGCGTCACTTATCGTTATGCTATCGTACTGTTCAGGCTAACCCTACTCTCTAGCGCTCCCTTCAATCCACCAATCCCTGTGAGTATACTCGATCCCTTTTTGCTTTACGCACTTTTGGGTGTTACATACGTTACTTAATCTAAATCACATCGAACACACTACGCAATACTTTTAACGCTAACTGTTACTGCATGTTATACGTGACTTAATGAATGCTTGTTTGTTATGTTTACACATGGAATGCTGTCTAACTGCCTTGGGCAATTACTTGCATGGATTACAGTGGTGATCATGTATTACGAACTGCCTTGGGCAATCAACCCGCAGTCATTGGTATCGATAGGTTCATGTCGATAACTAACATGCCTCATTTCACTCTGTGTACATGCTGGTTATGCGTAACGCTTTCGAACTCTATATGCTATTATCAAACTTGTATGCTCACCTTTACACTATGTGTATTGACTTTATTTTAACGTATGTGACAGGTGCTTAGGATGCTTATCTGCTAGGAAATCGAGGCTAGAATAAGGTCTTAGAGGCCAACAAATAGTTGTCTGTACAAATGAAATCTGAATTGTCGAAACAGAACTATTTGCCTAGATTTTGTCTGTAATAATTTGTTTACCTTTTGAGACATGGTATGGGACATGTTACTTTAAATTGATTGGTAATGATAATTGTTATGGAAACTTCTGGACAATCTGTTTAGCTCAGTGCCATGCCCCGATGTTTCCGCCATCGGTTGGGGTGTGACAGATTGGTATCAGAGCCATAACTATAGGGAATTAGGCAAGACTCGACCTAGTCCGGGTCGAAGTCTTAGAGACCTAGTCTATAGTTAGGAACCAACAGACCGACTTGTGCATGTTCGTTAGGGATTATGTACGAGCTTACCGCTATTTCTCGCTATTCTCGCCTACGCTACACTATCACTGCACTCGAATTTTCAATTATGAATAAGCGATTAAGTCGAGATTAGGTGTGAAAACCGCAAACTCTCGATTAAATTGCTTGCTCAACCCACATTTTATCTATAAACACGAGAATTTGCGTTAAACTAGGAGTGAAATCCATACTTTGACGCATAATTCTCTTTTATTTTGTCAAAACAGGAACAAAGTTGTTAAACTAAGGGTGAAAACCTAACCTTGACGACTTGATTCCGACTTTTACTTGGTTTTCCAAAACTCTCACCAAAGTCTCGACGGACTCCAACGACCTGAAGTCACGGTATGACTAACGGGATGCGTGCCAAAAGCCCAAGAATTGAGGCAAAAGCACAGTCCTGAAGGTTAAAATGTGTACAACAAGTCCTTGAGAATAGTCGAATCTCTTTGGATAGTCAATGTCTAATAGCCGCAGACGATCTATTTCTCGATTTCTATGTATTTCGATTCTGAGCCCGCAAATGCTGACTCTGATGACTCGTCGATTTTATGTGTTTATATGTGAGTTTATCTGTATATGTGGAGACTTATTCGATTCTTGCTTTCACTTTGATCGGCACGCACGACTCGCACTGCACTTCTATCTCAAGGCGCTGGCAAATCGCTAATTTATGGACGACCTTATGCTATGTTATACGCTTATACTATACTACTCCACAAGTTATTCGCGATCGCTATTCTCGAACGCGCACGGACTTTGAATGATAGGTTTCTGTATTTTGACTGCCTCTGTGATTACATGCGTATGTGCTTCTGTGCTTCTGTGCCCTACGTGCTTATGTGCCTCTGTGTTTTACGTGTTATATGCTTCTGTGAATCTGTGATTTCATGCCTATGTGGTTCCGTGATTGTACGTGTTCCTGAGCTTTAGTAAGTATTAGACGTGTGAGGTGAGATTCGATTATGATGTGTCTAAGACCTATGACGATGTCTGTTGCAGACAATGTCAACTGGACCATCATCTGGACCCTGTCACCCACGACTCTCTCGTCAAGAACAGAGGGACAAACGCCTTGCTGCCATCCTCGCGAAACAAGTGTCCAAGGTTGTGCCTCAGATCGTGAGTGAAATTTACGAGAATGTTAGCAAATCGTCTGAGGAGTCTAGAACCGAAGCTCCCAAAGTTGCCACCAAGACTGCTTTCAGCTTCAAGCAGTTCAAGGCTTGCGGTCCGAAGGAATTCACTGGAGAAGATGGCCCGACGGCTATGTTTCAATGGTTTAATTCCATCGAAGTCACTCTGCGCCAGAGTGGATGTCCAGAAAATCTCCGCACTCTAAACGCTACCGGCGTCTTCCAGTCCCGCGCACTAGACTGGTGGACGGTCGAGAGAAACAAACGCAGGAACGATGCAGCTTATGAGCTGACGTGGGAAGAGTTAAAGGCCATCATGATGGATGAGTTCTGTCCTCCCCCATGAACGCCAAAAGCTGGAGGACGAATTCTGGAACATTTAGCTGAAGGAAGGTGACAACGCTGCCCTGACTGCTCGCTTTAAGCAGCTCAGCATCATCTGTCTCGATCAAGTGAAGACGTCCGACATGGCGATCAAGAAGTACATCCGAGCCCTACCCGACTGTGTTGCGGATTTTGTGCATGCTGCAAAGACCGCAACAATCGAAGAAACTTACTTGCTTGCCGCCGAAATCAACGACAAGCGGGTAAAAGCTGGTTTTTGGGATAAAACTTCGAAGAACCTGCATCAAGCTACCACCGCACCAACTGCTAAAACCGCCACCGCTCAATCGTCAAAATCCTCACGCCGCAAGAAGAGAACAACAACAGTAGCTCCAGCAACAAGAACTGTGCTGTCACTACTACTGCTGCTCCAATTCAAGCCGTACTGGCTCAGTAGCAGTCTCATCACCGTCCAGCACCAGTTACTTATGCGCCACCAGCAAAGCGTGCATACACAGGTCCCCACCCGGCTTGCCCGACATGCTCTTATCATCACCCGGTGGGTCTCGCCTGTCGTTTCTGCGCTCACTGCAATATGTACGGCCACTTCACTG
Source organism: Helianthus tuberosus (assembly GCA_030545235.1). Taxonomy (NCBI): domain Eukaryota; kingdom Viridiplantae; phylum Streptophyta; class Magnoliopsida; order Asterales; family Asteraceae; genus Helianthus; species Helianthus tuberosus. The sequence goes on along the minus strand of CM060448.1, from coordinate 41,095,851 downwards.
TCAACTGCCGTACTGGTCCCCGTCAAGCACCAACTCAAGCCACTGCTCATCAAGCTATGCTCCCAGCCCCGCAAGGCTAACAAGCGGCTCAGGCACCCGCGATCAACGCCCAAGTCTGCTTCGCATGTGGTGATCCCAACCACTTCGTGAATATGTGCCCGAACAGGGTTGTGAAACAAGAGCCACAGCAGCAGCAACAACATCAGCAACAACAGCCTCAGCAGCAACAACAAGCCGCACGCGCCAGAACATTCAACATCAATGTGCGCCAAGCCCAGACTGACAACAACGTGGTCAATGGTACGTTCCTTGTGAATGGTATTTATGCATCGTGTTTGTTTGATACTAGAGCCGATAATTGCTTTGTGTCGTTTGAGTTCAAAAAACTCCTTAGTCGTCAGCGCTCCCAACTCTCCTCGACGTTCGATGTTGAAGTCGCCACCGGAAGAACTGTCACCATAAATTCTGTTCTTCGTGATTGTAACCTTGAGCCCAACAATCACATTTTCCCAATCGACCTTATTCCGATGCAACTCGGAAGTTTTGACGTCATAGTAGGCATGGACTTTCTTCATGAAAACCATGATGAAGTTGTGTGCTTCGACAAGATGATTCGATTCTCGCTCGCGAATGGTGATTTATTGTGTGTCTACGGTGAAACTGCTTCGAAAGGTCTCAAGGTCATGTCATGTGTCCAAGCTAGCAAGTATCTCCGCAAGGAATACAGAGCTTTCTTGGCTAACATTGTAGTAGCAGAGAAGGAAAAGAAAGGAAAGACAAAAGTGAAAGACGTTCCTGTGGTTCGTAAATTTCCTAATGTGTTCCCTGACGATCTTCCTGGACTTCCGCCAAGTTCGTGATATCGACTTTCGTATTGACCTCATTCCTGGAGCCAATTGTCACACCCCGATATTTCCACGTATTACCGGTGGGCCCGGTGGGGAGTATCGTGACGTAGTTGATATCATCATAGTCAAACAACACAATATTTAAATGCACAGCGGAAGCAAAAGATAGATATATTTCAACCAAACAAAGTGTAATATCAAGTATCTCAATATAGTTGAAAATAATCCACAGGTGGATCAAAATAAAAAGGAAACATTGTTCAACAGTTTTATGTCATCCAAGCTTGCGAGACTTATTGCGGATGCTAGGAGAAAGCCAGCCTATTTCGAGTAGTACCTGCACTTAACCTTTATGGGAAAATACGTCAGTTTACACTGGTAAATACAATTAACTGACTCATTTTGAAATGGTTTAATAAAATTGATTTGAATGCACGTGGCACAAACTTTTATAACTTGGGATAATTATTTGAATATAATACTTGTAAAAGAATTACATGTTTCTTATGCGTTCAGTAGCCCGGTTCGTGCCGGGTTAAAGATCAATAGACACACCACATTATTTATTTAGGCACTGACGGGTGTACGCCTACACCCCGTGCTTAGGTCGTGGCCATTTCATAAAATGATGCCAAGGATATCCGGGACATGGTCATTAACCCCCCAAAGGCTTTAAGCAAACAAAACATTTTCAAACAGGATATTTCAATGATTTAACCTTCATACAATTAAAGATGCAATATCCGACCAAGCGGTATTTTATATACCGTACCCCAAGCCCGTATAGGGAAAATAAGTTAAAAGTATTTACCTTTGCAAGTAATAATCACAACAAGCAAGTGCACGTAGCTTTTACCGGGTCTCCTATTCTGGAACGAAGGTTCATAATAACCTATTAGAATCCTAACGGGTCTTTAATTAAGCCTAAACTTAGACCGGTTAGTTTTTAAAGGAAGATACGGTTCGAACGCATGATTAAGCGAAGACCGAAATAGAATGTGATTTAGACCCAACAAGTTTGAAGACTTGTATAATATGGGTAAACTAAACACATTCTGGATTTTTGAGATAAAAATGACAAGGTTTGACCCGTTTCGGCTAGTTTATGTAAACTAGTTACATAAACCGAACCGAAAGCGAATAACGCATAACGGTTAACCGAAAGAGTCACGAATAGGTTTCCTAAGTTAATATGCTTTAAATATGTTGTGATATCATTATGATACCTTCCATTATGCCCAAAGCGAGTTTAATCTTAATTTAAGCCCCGTAGGGGTATTTTGGTCATTTTAAAGATTATAAAAGCGATTAAATATAATTCTGAGACTCAGGTCTGAAATAATCAGTAAAACAACTTAATTTAACAAGTCATATCAGTTGGTGATAAGTCTTATATGACAAAATGGTTTTAAACCCATACTATGTATTTAACACGCGTAAAAAGCCGTTTTAAGCGATTTCCGGGTTTAACAGGAAATCTAAGTTTTCTGATCAGGTTATAAAGTGAAAAATACTTCATTTATCATATAGAATTAGTGGCCAAAAGTTTGGTATCAATTCGTCGTGTAAAACTCATTTTATGAACTAAAAGGGTATAATCGGTAATAACCGAATCAAGGCCATAACCTTAGGTTATGATCAGGTTAAAAATAATTAAAAATATTCAAAAATCCAAAATATTATATTACATCAGTGGGTAAAAGGTTTGGTGTCAAAAATTGGGTTTAGGTAGGCTTTATGCTAATTGCGCCGATTAATTAACAAAAAGCTTTTTAAGTGCGCTATTGAGCATAACTCCTAATCTAGACCTCTAACTGATATGAAATTTCAGGGACATGTTTATAAATTAGTAAAAAATATTATTGTCCTCTCACATTTCCAAGATTCTCGTTTTATGGTCAAAAGGGCATTATGGTCAACATTAAGCAATTAACGGAAACGCGTGAACGAATCAGACAATCAATGAACCAACCACAGAGGTTTATACTATCATATACCCTGGTCCAAATGAAGCTCTAAGGTATTTCTAAATCATGGTACTACGGGTCAGAACTGAAAGTCAAAGTATGCGACTTTTGGTTCCGAACCGGTCCTAAACTGAAAATTGTTGAGTCGAACATGCTTAGACATGTTCTTACATTTATTACTAAGTTATATGAATGGTAAAACAGGTTACACGTCTCCTACATTGCTAATTATGCGTTAACTTGAAAATTAAGTTTCTGTTGACTTTTTCGGATTAAGTTTGACCCGACATTTGACCTAGTTAGAGCGGGAATCAGAGGGTGTCCTTTTAAGGGTTTTATGCCCACATAATTACCAACTTATAACAACTTTCAATTTGGCTAAACACTGGACCAATAGTGATTAATCGATAAGTCAAACCTTAATTATGATGGTTTGACTTTAAGCTAATTAACTAAATAAAACACGATTAAGGAAGGTTAAGGATACTTACAAGGTCCTATGCACGACTAGTGATGCTTAGGGAATGGACTTGAGCTCCAGAAATGATTAGAAGTTGAGTTGGGAATGAATGATCAAAAATGAAACAATGTGGGTCTTTATATAGTGATCTTGATTGCTTGTGATCATGACAAATAACTCTAGGAATGATCCCTGATCAATAACAAGTGTCCCTAGTGCCTAAGAACTAGTTTGTGATGCCCATTGTAGTGAAAAATGGCAATGTAAGTCGGTTAACTCATTTTAACAGGTAGCTGTCAAGTTTTCTGTTACTGGGACTGTCTTACGGACCGTAAGCTAAGGGTCTTGCGGTCCGTAAGACCTCTTACGGACCGTAAGACCTCTTACGGACCGTAAGACCAAATCTTTGTGGTCCGTATGCCTTTACCTGAAGGCAAAAATTTGTAACCTTTCAATCTTCGAACAGGCAACTTAGATATTACGAATTTGGGCCTCTATTATCAGCATGGGCCACTTGAATATGTCTTGAACAGTTTGGACCACCTTGCTATGTTTAAAGTTGCCTTGGATTCTTTTGAAAAAGCCATAAACGAAGGTTTGTCAAATACATCCTCATAGGATCCCATTTCTTGCACTTTGAATCAATTATTACTAGTATTTACCGGATTTGAGTATATATCAGATGTTTATAATATAGATTAGGGTCTTGGGATTCATAATTAGGTCATTCAGAGGTATTTAATTAACATGTCGACGCTTTTAAATCCTACCATACATCTTTGACTAGATCCGGGTTTATAACACTTTTGTCTTGCACGACACGTGTCATTATTTCATTGGACACAAATTTTTGAGGTGTTACATCCTCACCCCTTTAAAAGAAATCTAAACCTTGAGATTTACTGAAATAAATGAGGGTACTTTTCTTTCATTGTGGACTCTACCTCCCACGTGTACTCAGGACCTCTACGGGCATCCCATTTTACTTTTATGATCGGTACATGCTTCCTTCGAAGCTTCTTGACCTGTCGATCCTCGATCGACACAGGTGTTTCAACGAACTTCAAGCTCTCTTCTATATGCACATCTGTATGTGGTATGACTAGTGATTCATCCGCTAGACATTTCTTCAGATTGCAGATGTTGAATACATTATGAATACCACTGAGCTCTTCAGGTAAGTTTAACTTATAAGCAACTGTTCCGACACATTCGATGATCTCGAATGGTCCTATGTATCTCGGGCTTAACTTGCCTTTCTTACCAAATCGCATTACCCCTTTCCAGGGAGATACTTTAAGTAGTACCTTATCACCAACCTCGAACTTTAGAGGTTTACGCCTTAAGTCCGCGTAGCTTTTCTGCCTATCCCTGGCAGCTTTGAGACGATCGCGTATCTGCACAATCTTATCTGTCGTCTCCAGGACTATTTCTGGTCCTGTCAGTTGGACATCTCCAACCTCCGCCCAACATACGGGCGTTCTGCACTTTCTACCGTACAAGGCCTCGAAGGGCGCAGCCTTAATGCTGGTATGGTAGCTATTGTTATAGGAAAACTCGACTAATGGCAGGTGGTTATCCCAACTGCCACCTAAGTCAATCACACATGCACGAAGCATGTCTTCCAAAGTTTGGATTGTACGCTCACTCTGTCCGTCCGTGTGAGGATGGTAAGCCGTACTAAAATTTAAGCGCGTGCCAAAAGATTGTTGGAAACTTTTCCAAAAATGTGATGTGTATCTGGTATCTCTATCAGAGATAATAGACACTGGTATGCCATGTAGAGATACAATCTTATCTACACACAATTGGGCTAACATGTCGGAGCTATAGGTCTCCTTAATGGGTAGGAAATGTGCTGACTTAGTCAGTCTATCCACTATCACCCATATAGTATCATTTCCTTTCTTTGTCTTTGGCAACTTGGTGATGAAATCCATTGTCACCATTTCCCACTTCCACGTGGGAAGTTCAGGCTGTTGTAGCAAACCTGACGGCTTCTGATGTTCAGCTTTGACTTGCACACACGTCAAACATTTAGCTACATAGGTAGCTATAGACTTCTTCAAGCCTATCCACCAAAAAATTGCCTTCAGATCCTGGTACATCTTATCAGCTCCAGGATGAACAGAGTATTTAGAACTGTGGGCTTCCTGGAGGATAACATCTCGAAGTCCTCCATAAACTGGAACCCATATTCATCCATTCAACCTCAGAATTCCGTCCTTGCCATAGGATAACTGTTCTTCGGTTACTCCTAGCTTTTCACCAGGATAGTTAGCTTCTAGCACAGCTACCTTCTGCGCAGCTAACAACCTTTCATTCAAACCATTCTTTATCTCTATGCTCTTGGCATTGATTCTTATAGGCTTCACTCTTTCCTTTCTACTCAAGGCATCGGCGACTACATTCACCTTGCCGGGATGGTATCTTATCTCACAGTCATAATCATTCAAAGTTTCCATCCAACGTCGTTGCCTCATGTTCAAATCCTTTTGGTTAAACAGGTGCTGGAGGCTCTTGTGATCAGAATAGATCACACACTTGATACCGTATAAATAGTGCCTCCAAAGTTTTAGTGCAAATACAACGGCACCCAACTCCAAGTCATGGGTGGTGTAGTTCTTTTCATGCACCTTTAACTGACGTGAAGCATAGGCAATAACTTTGTCTTTCTGCATAAGCACACATCCCATCCCGGTGTGTGATGCATCGCAATATACCACAAACTCCTCTATTCCGTCAGGCAATGTCAACACAGGTGCATTTCTTAGCTTCTGCTTAAGGATATCAAAGGACTCCTGCTGCTTAGGACCCCAGTTAAACTTAATATTCTTCCTAGTCAAAGAAGTTAGGGGTGCAGCAATTCTTGAAAATTTTTCAATAAAACGCCTGTAATATCCTGCCAATCCCAAGAAGCTGCGAATCTCTGTGGGCGTCTTCGGCTCTTGCCAATTCATGACAGCTTCAACCTTAGCGGGATCTACTTGGATTCCGCATTCACTAACCACATGTCCAAGAAATTGGACTTCACAAAGCCAAAATTCACAGTTAGAGAATTTGGCGTAGAGCTTTTCTTGATGAAGCAGTTTCAGAATACAATGGAGGTGCTTCTCATGGTCAGCTTGACTCTTCGAGTAAATAAGAATATCATCGATGAAAACGATGACAAATTTATCCATGTAAGGTTTGCAGACGCGGTTCATGAGATCCATGAATGTGGCTGGTGCATTAGTGAGTCCAAAAGGCATCACTAAGAACTCATAGTGACCATAACGAGTCCTAAATGCAGTCTTATGTACATCTTCATCCTTGACCTTCAGTTGATGATATCCTGACGTTAAGTCGATCTTGGAAAAGTAACTCGCTCCTTGAAGCTGATCGAACAAGTCGTCGATCCTGGGTAATGGATACCGATTCTTAATAGTAACCTTGTTAAGTTCTCGATAATCGATGCACAGACGCATCGATCCATCCTTTTTCTTCACAAACAGGATTGGTGCTCCCCAAGGAGATGAGCTAGGTCTAATAAATCCTTTGCTTCACAAATCATCCAATTGAGTTCTCAACTCTTTCATCTCCGTTGGTGCCAATCTGTAAGGTGCTCTTACAACAGGTGCTGCTCCAGGAATAATGTCAATCCTGATCTCCACTTGCCTATCTGGGGGTAAACTAGGTAGTTCTTCAGGGAATACTTCGGGATATTCAGAGATAATAGGTATGTCTTCGATCTTAGGCTTTGGTTCATCAATAGTTACTTGTGCCATGTAGATAACACAACCTTTTGTCGAACACCTTGATGCCTTGATCATGGACACTTGTTCAGGCATTCCGTACTTAGTATCTCCTTGGATTGTCAAAGGCTCGCCACGAGGAGTTCTGACAACTACTTGCTTCTTAGCACAAACGATCTGGGCTTGGTTGCGAGACAACCAATCCATGCCTATTACTATATCAAAACCTGCTAACTTCAAAGGAAGTAAAGACAATGGAAAATAGTGGTTCTTAATGGATATAACACATCCATCTAACACGGTTGATGCGGTTTCTATGGTTCCATCTGCTAATTCCACCTCATATTTCACACTGAAGGTTTTAACAGGTAATTTCAACAATTCACAAAACTTATTATCAACGAACGACTTATCAGCGCCTGAATCAAAAAGTACTCTTGCATAGACATCATTTATGAGGAAGGTACCTGTGATCACATTATCGTCCTGAATAGCTTCCTTTGCATCCATCCGGAAGACCCTTGCATTGGTCTTTTTCCCATCCTCAGTCTTCTTTGCAAGTTTTGGGCAGTTGGACTTGATATGCCCTTTTTCATTGCAGCTATAGCACGTAACATCTTTCAACTTTTTGAAATCTAAGGTCTTGTGCTCAGAAGACTTGCAAATCCCACATGCTCTTGGCTGTGACTGGGATTTTGACTCATATCTGCACTTCCCGAAGTGCTGTTTCTGGCAGATCTTACATTTGGGTTTATCACCCGACTGATGACCATCTTTCTTAGATCCAGAACTCTTCTTGTGGTCATTGTTTCCCCTGTGCTTCTTGTCTGACCGTCGTGAATTGTCATCATCACGCTTCCTTTTCTCGGCATCCGTGTTCCTCAGCGATCTCTGCCTGACCGCATCCAGTGTGAGGGACAAGGATATATCAGCTGCAGACCTGAATGTAGCTAGCCGAGAGGCCTTTACACTTGCCTTAATCTCTGGGGCTAAACCTCCAATGAAACGAGCTATTCTTTTGGGTTCCGGGGTCACAAGATAAGGAACCAATCTTGACATTGTATTAAAGCTCATAAGGTAAGCTTGGCAATCCAGGTTTTTCATCACCAATGACAGAAAATCCGACTCAATCTTTTCAACCTCATGCTGAGGACACTAGTTCTCCTTGATGAGGGTAACAAATTGTTCCCATGTCATATTGTACAGTGGAATCTTCCCAGTAGCTTGAATCAACGATCTCCACCAAGCTAAGGCCTCTCCCTTGAACGATTGACATACAAACTTCACCACATCTTTATCAGCGCACCCGCTGATATCAACCACAGTGTCCATTTCATCTAACCACGTCATGCAGTCGACAGCTCCTTTTTCCCCAGTGAAATCCCTGGGTTTGCATGAAACAAAATACTTATAGGAGCAACCCTAATTACGGGGTTCTTGATTCAGTACGATCCTTTGAGATGGAACACTTTGCTGATTCGAAGAGTGACGATCGTCATCGTCTTTCTTTGGCTCTTCCTTCTTGGAGGGTGGCTTACTGTGAGCCTCAGAACGAGTCTTAGGCTTGGAATGCGGTGCGGATAGGGTCCTACTTCGAGTCCCGCTATATTCATTATACTGCCGCTCTATTGCTTTTGTAACAGCATTGTCTATCAATGTTTGTAGTTCTGCACCCGCTATGTTAATTCGGGTATTATCATGATCCTCCCTTGGGTGACTGTTTATCTCATCCGAGTCAGCCATGTAGTTCGAACTGTTACATAAGATATTGACAATAATTTATTTGGGAGTTTATTATGGAATTATCTTTTATGGCAATTCATTAACCATGGTAAACACAGACCATATTTGGTTAATTTGTTAGTCATATTTATTTAGGATTTTTATTATAATTTATCCTAATTACAAAACAATAGCAGTATTATTAGTAGCACAAAAGGCCTATTCATAGGGACATTTTTAAATTATAAGCCATGATTTCAGAGAATCAAGGCAATTAGGTTTAAACATAGCTCATTACCTTTCTTTAACAGGGAGTCGTAGACTACTACTGTCTTTGGTCTTAGTTTACATTTATTATGGCCCGTAGGCACTACATCACTAATGGATGTTTAATATGTGATCATCTTAATTGATGATTTCAAACCCATGATTTATAGATCATCAGGTTAGGATAGGAAATCTTTTAAAGGATCCTATTATAAGAATGACGTGTGTGATTTTAACGAATCACGTCTTCCAGGAGTGTTAACATGTTTTCAGATGTTAACAGGGATTTGAATCTTTTAAACAGGTCTTACCATCTTGGCCAAGTCTTATAATAATATGCAGGCTAGGTTATACCTTTAAGATTCTTTATTCAATATTTAATAGGCAGATTATTTTAAAAGGAATGATTTTTAATTTATTTATTTCATGTATGATATATTTATGCATAAAAATGACAATAATGAAATTTTTAAATTTTTACATTCCATTAAACATCGAAAGGAGTACATATTGCCCTAAACGGGACTTTTAACAGAAATAACTTGCCCACGCAGGGGCTAAATCGATAATATAAGTCCTCGCAGGGACTGATTACTAAGCTAGATGTCCTCGCAGGGACTAGGGAAAGACAAGTCCACGCAGGGACTAAGTATATAGATAAATGTCCACGCAGGGACTTGATGGAAATAAGTAAATACAATAATACATATAGGAATTCAATGATCCCTCTTCTTCTTTCCTTTTAACAAGCTTGCTAGGCCATTGAGAAATCCTCTGTTGTTCCTACGTTCTTCTTGAAATTCATGTTCCACCCGACTTAGTCTTTGGAGGATTTCCTCCTGTACCGGTGGGGAAAATCGTGGTGGCTGCGACTACTGCTGAATCGGAGGTCGAGCAGGTATTTGATACCCATGAGCTGGATATCCGACTCCCCAAGGGGCTCCATATGGTCCTTCGGGATGAAGGGCGTTGCAGTTTGCTGCTACAAGGTACGGGTCGGCTTCAGCATAGTTATAATGAGTGTGAGCCGACTGCTCAAACGGATTGTACGTCGTTGAACCGGCGTATGTAGGAATCGGGTTATCAAAACCCATTGGTGGCGGTGGTGGTGCAACTGGTGCAGAATTCACCTCTGGAACTGGGTTTGAGGGTCCACCCATCTGTGGCTCTTCATGCAGTGGCGGATAGTGACTGCCACTTGAGTGATGGGGAGTGCTAAAGTGAAAATCCCCTCCTCGCGCGGATATTCGTGCGCCTGTTCTCCTACGCCTTGGTGGTTCTGGAGGTGCTTGATGAACTGGCGGCGGTGGCGTGACTGCCATGAAACGCGAATCCTTGGAGGGATCCTGCTGCTGCTGTGGGTTATGAGAGGGAGTAAAATACCACTCATACTGGTTAAACCTCGCTTGGTAACTGTCTGGACCACTGTAGGGTGATCCGTGGAAGGATGATCCATCAGAGATCTCGATGGGATGGTTGGGAGTCCCGGTTGCAGGCTCGACGGGGTCCGTGTCCTCGTCCATGTCCATTGCATGGTCTCCCGAGAAATGGTCTTCAGGTCCTAGTGGGTTAAAACCCACTGGTTCTTCAATATAGTTCGTCGGGTTGAACCGGCCCTGAAAGACAGGAGTGCGGTCGCCAAAGGAACGGTGCGAAACGGATCGCTGCAACGGTAAGAAGGAGTGGCGTGAGTCATCGGGCTCGTTTTCTGATTGCGGCCCTAAGGAGTGACGGTAAGGAGGCGTTGAGCTGTGCGAGACAGACCGTCTAGCGGGCTCCAAATGGTTCCTCCAGTTTCCCTGAGGATCGGCACTCATGGTAGTAGAAGGAGTTCGCCGGTGTGAAGGCCTGGCTTCGTGATCGTTGGGGGCGTGGATTGGCCCCTTGCCTTGTCCTCCTCTTCGGAATCTTAGTGGCATATCTCCTGTCAAAACAATTGAAATAAACAACAAAAACAATAAAGGACAATTTAAAGCAAAATTAGGAATCGTCCTAAGTTCTTTGTCTAGACTCGAAATTTTTGGAATGTGCAACTGTGTAACTGAGATTAAACATAAAAGGCTAGTGTTTAATTCACTCAGTGTTGGCTCTGATACCAACCTGTCACACCCCGATATCTCCACGTATTACCGGTGGGGAGTATCGTGACGTAGTTGATATCATCATAGTCAAACAACACAATATTTAAATGCACAGCAGAAGCAAAAGATAGATATATTTCAACCAAACAAATTGTAATATCAACTATCACAATATAGTTGAAAATAATCCACAGGTGGATCAAAATAAAAAGGAAACATTGTTCAACAGTTTTATGTCATCCAAGCTTGCGAGACTTATTGCGGATGCTAGGAGAAAGCCAGCCTATTTCGAGTAGTACATGCACTTAACCTTTTTGGGAAAATACGTCAGTTTACACTGGTAAATACAATTAACTGACTCATTTTGAAATGGTTTAATAAAATTGATTTGAATGCACGTGGCACAAACTTTTATAACTTGGGATAATTATTTGAATATAATACTTGTAAAAGAATTACATGTTTCTTATGCGTTCAGTAGCCCGGTTCGTGCCGGGTTAAAGATCAATAGACACACCACATTATTTATTTAGGCACTGACGGGTGTACGCCTACACCCCGTGCTTAGGTCGTGGCCATTTCATAAAATGATGCCAAGGATATCCGGGACATGGTCATTAACCCCCCAAAGGCTTTAAGCAAACAAAACATTTTCAAACAGGATATTTCAATGATTTAACCTTCATACAATTAAAGATGCAATATCCGACCAAGCGGTATTTTATATACCGTACCCCAAGCCCGTATAGGGAAAATAAGTTAAAAGTATTTACCTTTGCAAGTAATAATCACAACAAGCAAGTGCACGTAGCTTTTACCGGGTCTCCTATTCTGGAGCGAAGGTTCATAATAACCTATTAGAATCCTAACGGGTCTTTAATTAAGCCTAAACTTAGACCGGTTAGTTTTTAAAGGAAGATACGGTTCGAACGCATGATTAAGCGAAGACCGAAATAGAATGTGATTTAGACCCAACAAGTTTGAAGACTTGTATAATATGGGTAAACTAAACACATTCTGGATTTTTGAGATAAAAATGACAAGGTTTGACCCGTTTCGGCTAGTTTATGTAAACTAGTTACATAAACCGAACCAAAAGCGAATAACGCATAACGGTTAACCGAAAGAGTCACGAATAGGTTTCCTAAGTTAATATGCTTTAAATATGTTGTGATATCATTATGATACCTTCCATTATGCCCAAAGCGAGTTTAATCTTAATTTAAGCCCCGTAGGGGTATTTTGGTCATTTTAAAGATTATAAAAGCGATTAAATATAATTCTGAGACTCGGGTCTGAAATAATCAGTAAAACAACTTAATTTAACAAGTCATATCAGTTGGTGATAAGTCTTATATGACAAAATGGTTTTAAACCCATACTATGTATTTAACACGCGTAAAAAGCCGTTTTAAGCGATTTCCGGGTTTAACAGGAAATCTGAGTTTTCTAATCAGGTTATAAAGTGCAAAATACTTCATTTATCATATAAAATCATTGGCCAAAAGTTTGGTATCAATTCGTCGTGTAAAACTCATTTTATGAACAAAAAAGGTACAATCGGTAATAACCGAATCAAGGCCATAACCTTAGGTTATGATCAGGTTGAAAATAATTAAAAATCTTCAAAAATCCCAAAATATCATATTACATCAGTGGGTAAAAGGTTTGGTGTCAAAAATTGGGTTTAGGTAGGCTTTATGCTAATTGCGCCGATTAATTAACAAAAAGCTTTTTAAGTGCGCTATTGAGCATAACTCCTAATCTAGACCTCTAACTGATATGAAATTTCAGGGACATGTTTATAAATCAGTAAAAAAGATTATTGTCCTCTCACATTTCCAAGATTCTCGTTTTATGGTCAAAAGGGCATTATGGTCAACATTAAGCAATTAACGGGAAACGCGTGAACGAATCGGACAATCAATGAACCAACCACAAAGGTTTATACTATTATATACCCTGGTCCAAATGAAGCTCTAAGGTATTTCTAAATCATGCTACTACGCGTCAGAACTGAAAGTCAAAGTATGCGACTTTCGGTTCCGAACCGGTCCTAAACTGAAAATTGTTGAGTAAAACATGCTTAGACATGTTCTTACATTTATTACTAAGTTATATGAGTGGTAAAACAGGTTACACGTCTCCTACATTGCTAATTATGCGTTAACTTGAAAATTAAGTTTCTGTTGACTTTTTCGGATTAAGTTTGACCCGACATTTGACCTAGTTAGAGCGGGAATCAGAGGGTGTCCTTTTAAGGGTTTTATGCCCACATAATTACCAACTTATAACAACTTTCAATTTGGCTAAACACTAGACCAATAGTGATTAATCGATAAGTCAAACCTTAATTACGACGGTTTGACTTTAAGCTAATTAACTAAATAAAACATGATTAAAGAAGGTTAAGGATACTTACCAAGGTCCTATGCACGACTAGTGATGCTTAGGGAATGGCCTTGAGCTCCAGAAATGATTAGAAGTTGAGTTGGGAATGAATGATCAAAAATGAAACAATGTGGGTCTTTATATAGTGATCTTGATTGCTTGTGATCATGACAAATAACTCTAGGATTGATCCCTGATCAATAACAAGTGTCCCTAGTGCCTAAGAACTAGTTTGTGCTGCCCATTGTAGTGAAAAATGGCAATGTAAGTCGGTTAACTCGTTTTAACAGGCAGCTGTCAAGTTTTCTGTTACTGGGACTGTCTTACGGACTGTAAGCTAAGGGTCTTGCGGTCAGTAAGACCTCTTACGGACCGTAAGACCAAATCTTTGCGGTCCGTAAGCCTTTTCCAGAAGGCAAAAATTTGTAACCTTTCAAGCTTCGAACAGGCAACTTAGATATTACGAATTTGGGCCTCTATTATCTTCATGGGCCACTTGAATATGTCTTGAACAGTTTAGACCACCTTGCTATGTTTAAAGTTGCCTTGGATTCTTTTGAAAAAGCCATAAACGAAGGTTTGTCAAATACATCCTCATAGGATCCCATTTCTTGCACTTTGAATCAATTATTACTAGTATTTACCGTATTTGAGTATATATCAGATGTTTAAAATATAGATTAGGGTCTTGGGATTCATAATTAGGTCGTTCAGAGGTATTTAATTAACATGTCGACGCTTTTAAATCCTACCATACATCTTTGACTAGATCCGGGTTTATAACACTTTTGTCTTGCACGACACGTGTCGTTATTTCATTGGACACAAATTTTTGAGGTGTTACACCAATCCTGTTGCCAAAGCTCCTTACCGACTCGCACCATCCGAAATGCGAGAACTCTCAAACCAACTCCAGGAATTACTTGAGAAAGGCTTCATTCGCCCGAGCACCTCTCCTTGGGGCGCGCCAGTCCTCTTCGTCAAAAAGAAGGATGGGTCGTTCCGGATGTGCATCGACTATCAGGAACTAAATAAGTTAACTATCAAGAACCGCTATCCCCTGCCTCGCATTGACGATTTGTTTGATCAGCTACAAGGTGCTACATGCTTCTCGAAGATCGATCTACGCTCAGGCTATCGCCAACTACGCATTCAGGAGGATGATATACCCAAAACCGCTTTTCGCACTCGATATGGCCATTACGAATTCGTTGTTATGCCTTTTGGATTAACCAACGCACCCGCGGTCTTTATGGACCTGATGAATCGCGTGTGTAAACCATATCTCGATCGCTTCGTCATCGTGTTCATCGACGATGTCTTGATCTATTCCAAAACAAAAACCGAACACGCGCAACATCTACGTTTGGTTCTCGAGCTACTCCAGGGGAATCGACTCTATGCCAAGTTCTCTAAGTGTGAATTTTGGCTGGAGGAGGTTCAGTTTCTGGGTCACATTGTAAATAGTCAGGGTATTCACGTTGATCTCGCGAAGATTGAAGCCGTTAAGAGTTGGATTACACCTAAGAACCCGTCTGAAGTCCGTTCTTTTCTCGGACTAGTGGGCTATTATCGACGATTTATCGAGGGATTCTCAAAGATCGCTGTGCCGCTTACCGCTTACCGCTCTCACGCATAAAGACAAGCCTTTTGTTTGGGGAACTGGACAAGAGTCTGCTTTCCAAACCCTCAAGCACATGCTTTGCAATGCTCCTGTTCTCACATTGCCCGACGGAAACGACGACTTCATTGTCTATTGTGATGCTTCCAACCTTGGCCTTGGTTGTGTTCTTATGCAGCGAGACAAGGTAATAGCTTACACGTCTCGTCAGCTCAAAATCCACGAGAAGAACTATACAACCCATGATCTCGAGCTAGGCGCAGTTGTTTTTGCGTTAAAGATTTGGCGACACTACCTGTATGGTACCAAGTGTATGATCTTCACCGATCATAGGAGCCTACAACATATCCTTAATCAGAAAGAACTTAATATGCGTCAACGCCGATGGGTAGAACTTCTCAACGATTACGACTGTGAGATTCGCTATCACCAAGGCAAAGCAAATGTCGTTGCCGACGCTCTCAGCAGACGGAGTTATTTGCTCAGCATTCGTGATACTCAAGCCCAATATGATCTCGAAACCCTCATCCGCGAAGCCCAGCATGCTTGTTTCAATGAACGCACTCTGAAGAAGGAACAAATCTTTCACGATGGAGCTCAACTTGTGAATAAGCCGAATGGGATATTCCATTATCTGGACCGGATTTGGATCCCTAAGTGGACCGATTTGCGAAAGATTTTGATGGATGAAGCCCACAAATCCCGGTATTCTATTCATCCCGGTGCCGATAAAATGTACCAGGACCTTCGCTACAAGTACTGGTGGCCGGGCATGAAAAGGGATATTGCTCTCTACGTTGGGAAGTGCCTGACTTGTGCAAGGGTCAAGGCTGAACATCAAAGACCCTCTGGCTTACTCAAACAACCTCCAATCCCTATATGGAAATGGGAGAGTATAGCTATGGATTTCATAACAAAGCTTCCGCATACGTCATCAGGTCACGACAGCATCTGGGTTGTTGTTGACCGTCTAACCAAATCAGCTCACTTTTTGCCGATACGGGAAGACTACAAGGTAGAACGATTAGCCCGAATCTACACCAACGAGATCATTTGTCGACATGGGACGCCTCGCGACATCATCTTTGATCGTGATGCTCGGTTTACCTCGCGACTGTGCGAAACGTTTCAAACGGCTCTCGGTACATCGCTTAATCTAAGTACCGCATTCCACCCTCAAACCGACGGTCAGACTGAAAGAACGATCCGTACTCTTGAAGACATGCTCCGTTCGTGTGTCATAGACTTCGGTGGTAATTGGGATGCATACCTGCCGCTAGTCGAATTCTCGTACAACAATAATTATCATTCCGGCATTCAAATGGCACCATTCGAGGCTTTATATGGAAGAAGATGTCGATCGCCTATTGTGTGGCACGAGATCGGTCACTCGCAATTAACCGGTCCTGAGCTATTGCAGGAAATGACAGACAAAATTTTCGAAATTCGAGACAATCTGGTGAAAGCTCAGAATCGTCAGAAAAGTTACGCCGATAAACGACGCAAGCCCCTTGAATTTGACGTTGGCGACCATGTACTCCTAAAGGTATCACCTTGGAAGGGTGTGGTCAGATTCGGCAAAAGAGGAAAACTCACGCCTCGATATGTAGGACCCTTTAAGATTCTGGAAAGGATCGAAAAAGTCGCCTACAGACTCGAACTACCGGAGGAACTTAGTAATGTTCACCCGACTTTCCATGTGTCAAACCTCCGAAAGTGCCTGGCTGAGCATGATTTAATTGTACCTCTCGATGACCTCCAAGTAAACGAAACACTACACTTCGTGGAGAAGCCTATCGAAATCATGGATCGCCAAACCAAGCAGCTCAGACGCTCGCGCATTCCTATTGTGAAAGTCCAATGGGAAGGCAAACGAGGCGCAGAGTTCACTTGGGAACTCGAAAGCGACATGAAGGCGAAGTACCCGCAGTTGTTTGTTACGGCTTCGGCCTAATTTCGGGACGAAATTCCCTCAACTAGGGAAGGCTGTAACACCCCGTGTTTCGAAAGTCAAAGTCAAAGTCAAGATTAAAGTCAAAGGAAGACAAGATTGCTAATTGCGATCTGTCTCTCCTTGCTCAATTCCTGTTTTGACTTCTTTGACCTGTAATTAGTCTATTTTGTTTTCACTTTAGTTGTATTATGTGGAGTAAGTGTCAATAATCACAATAATCGACGTGTGTTATTCGCTATTTAATCGATGTACCACTGTGAACTATAGGAAGTAACAATGCGATAAAGTCAACTAAATGCTAATCAATCTAACTTAATCAACATTGAATCGCAATCGAACTCATAACTCGAATTACGCATTTTGGTTATTGTTATACGTGTGTGTGTGTGTGCCTTATGTGTTACTTGTGCATGTTTATTTATGTTATGTGTGGTAATCAATCGAAACTCAATCGCAATCGAACTCAATCGCAATCGAAACAGTATAGTAATTGGAAGAGAAGAGACAGTGCGAGATATGAGTAGTTGGGATTAAAAGTAATTTGAATAGGAAACTCTATCGCATTCGCAATCGAAACATCAAAACTCGTCGCACCGAACACTCGAACGAGGTGACTGATCGACCAGGTGACCAGCCGATCGACCAGCCAATCGACCAGCCGACCGATCAGACTGTTGTCCGATCAGACAGGCTGTCCGCACGGGCTGCCTAACCGATCGACCAGCCCTTTCCTCTTTGGGTAAGGGGCTGTTTGGTAGCCTCTTAATAACCATTCAGATGCTACCTCTTAATGGTTTAAAACATCTGAATGAATAAGAGGTAACCTCAAGTCTAAATGGTTAAGAGGTAATCTCTGAATGGTAAATCATCACATGTCACATTCTTCTACATTCTCATTGGTAAAATTCTTAATGGTTTCATTAAGAGGTAGCCTCTTAATGACCATTCAGAGGCTACCAAATAGCCCCTAACTCTATAAATACCCCTTGTCACTCTCAAACTTTCTACTTTTGGCAACTGACGTCCGACCAGCTCGTGCTCCCCACCTTTTCTTCGATTTCTCTCAATTCCGGTAAGATCTCGTCCTAAATCTTGTACTCCCTTAATCTACACGCACTCCTACACCTTTCTATCTTTTGAATCTTAACTTTTAACCGTGAAATCATCAAGATTCAAGGTGTTCTAGGATGACGTCATCATGTGTTCTTGAAGAACTTCATGCTGTGACCTCAATCCACCAAGAATAACTTAGATCTAACCGATTTCCACACAAACAAACAAAGATCTTTTATAGATCTAGACATACTCACGGTGGAAAGGATTGAGAGAAGGTTTTCCAACTTTCTTTCAACTCTTGTACACTCAATGCACTCAAAACCGATAGAATCGGAACTTGTGCCGGCTTACTACTCATTATTGTGGTTGTGTTGGTTCAAGATTCGTATCCTATCCACGAGATTATCGATTCCGGGTTAACCAAGAACGACCGCCTTAAACCAGTAGACTGACGAGCTTGGGTGATTCCTGTTCAGTCGGGTCACTAGAGCTTAGGACGGGGTTCTGATTGGTTAGCATGTTATCAAAATATCTCGATAAAACGACAAATCATCAAAACAACCAAGTGTAAGACGAACGAGTCGACCAGGACGGAGTGCCGTCCGAACGGACTGCTGTCCGAATGGACAGCCAAACCGAACGACTGGCCACCCGTACGACTTGCACCTTGGTCCCACACTTAACCATTTTCGCCAACCCTTGAAGTCTGAATGTTGAACGAATTGCTAACCGATCGGACTACCATCCGATCGAACTGCCATCCGAATCATGAGACATTTAAACTTAAACAATTTTCAACATGTTCAATGCACAAAGGATGCCACCCGATCGAACAACCGTCCGATCGAGTGACAACCTGCTGTGAACTTGTTCTCACTGAAGTGCCCGACTGAATGGGTTGCCGTCTGATCGAACGACCGTCCGATCGACCGGCCCGAAAGGTAGAGGTACTTCAATGTTTTCAAAATGCTACAACGAAAACTTCAAAAGTCAAGCCATCATACACAAACACATCCTTCCCAAAGGAAGAAACAATCCACTCGAACAGTCATCCGACCGGACGACTGTCCGAACGGACTACCAACTGCACGACTGGCTGTCCGATCGGACTACCATCCGAACGGACTGCTGTCCGAACAACTTGTACTTTGTATCGTTTTGCGCGTCACTTATCATTATGCTATCGTACTGTTCAGGCTAACCCTACTCTCTAGCGCTCCCTTCAATCCACCAATCGCTGTGAGTATACTTGATCCCTTTTTTCTTTACGCACTTTTGGGTGTTACATACGTTACTTAATCTAAATCACATCGAACACACTACGCAATACTTTTAACGCTAACCGTTACCGCATGTTATACGTGACTTAATGAATGCTTGTTTGTTATGTTTACACATGGAATGTTGTCTACCTGCCTTAGCAACGATAGTACTATAGTTTGGACTCAGCACCCGCTCACGCAGGGGTTGTTAAGGACAATTACTTGCATGGATTACAGTGGTGATCATGTATTACGAATTGCCTTGGGCAATCAACCCGCAGTCATTGGTATCGATAGGTTCATGTCGATAACTAACATGCCTCATTTCACTCTGTGTATGTGCTGGTTATGCGTAACGCTTTCGAACTCTATATGCTATTATCAAACTTGTCTGCTCACCTTTACACTATGTGTATTGACTTTATTTTAACGTATGTGACAGGTGCTTAGGATGCTTATCTGCTAGGAAATCGAGGCTAGAATAAGGTCTTAGAGGCCAACAAATAGTTGTCTGTACAAATGAAATCTGAGTTATCGAAACAGAACTATTTGCCTAGATTTTGTCTGTAATAATTTGTTTACCTTTTGAGACATGGTATGAGACATGTTACTTTAAATTGATTGGTAATGATAATTGTTATGGAAACTTCTGGACAATCTGTTTCGCTCAGTGCCATGCCCCGATGTTTCCGCCATCGGTTGGGGTGTGACATGTTTGTTTTCTCGCAGACCTTTTGCGCGTCCTCTTCTTGGGGCAGATGTGGACTCCTGTCTTCAAACCTCTTATCCTCTACTTTCCTCTCCCATTTCAAAACACAGATCCTCAACATCTTCCTCTCCTCCACCCCTTCCTCCTCCCAGCCGTCACCTCCACATCTCCGCCACCACCACGTCGCCGCCGTCACCTCCGCCACCACCTCCACTTCCTCCGCCTCCGACACCACTCCCTCCGTCTCCGACCAGCTGCCTCGTCGACCTGCTTCGGCCTGCCTTCACCGTCGACAACCACCTGCTGCCACCCGCCTTCACCGTCGACAACCACCTGCTGCGATTGGGGGTGAAGAATGGTGGGTTAAAGGTAAATGTAAAGGTTTAAGTTTTGTTGTTCTTGTGAAGAGTGGTGATGTGGGTGTTGTGAAAGATGGAGATGGTGTTGTGCGGATGATGGGGGTGAACGCTGAAACAGCCATAGGTGGCCTGAGGTTGAGATGGGGGGTTTCAGGTTTGGCTAATGAATCAAGAAATTGAAACCTATGGCAGGTGACGGTTTGAGAGGACTAAAGTTTTGGTAGAATTTACATCCCCTAGTTATATTATAATTTATATATATACACTAATATTGAGAGGACTATAGTTTTTAGATTTTTGGTGTTAATTTCAGAAAATTGTTAGTATTTTGATGATTTTAGGTGTTAAATTTCAGAAATTTGGTAGTATTTTGATGATTTTTGGTGTTAAATTCAGAAATTTGTTGGTATTTTGCTGATTTTAACAGCTTGCAGAAATTAAAAAACAAACGGTCTTTTTCCTGCAGACTGCAGAGGTTTGGTCCACCTCTTCTGCTACAGATGTATGCAGATGTGGTCCGCAGATTGCAGACGTTTTACCTTTGAAAAAACAAACAACACCTTAATGTCCGGAAAATCCACTAAAACATCTTATGAAATTCCCTCTCACAAAACCCTCAACCTGATCATCTGTGTTCATAGAACTTACTCTCCTTCACATTAGCATTTGTGGGCATCAGCAAACCCCAATTGTGCATGTTCAAACTAGGATCTAGAAATGTGCAAGGTTTGAAATCGACACGTTAAATAGAGTTATCAAGTCCGATTTAAACAAAACTGGATTAGATATGTTATAAATATATATAAATAAAACTAGATATCAATGTGTTTCGCTTCTTGTTATAAATATATAGTCTAACCTAATCATGCGCTACCTGGGTATATAGGGTATGATTTTTCTCCTCAATACTCGTACCCGAACCCTACCCGGTTTCTATCAATACCTGATCATACCCAGAACCGGGTATTAACAAAAACCCGATTTGCGCACCTCTAGATTGGAGGAAATTGTGTATCTTCGATATTGAAAGAATTGTGTAGTGTTAGCTTCGTGTCTAAATTGATGCATGTACTTAATTTTCTAGCGTCTTGCTAGTTTGGTTTAGAAAAATCCATAGCCATTAAAAAAATATTTACTTGCATCTACTCATTAGGTTTGCATTGTAATAAATAAACGTGATCCCAAAGATCTTGACTTTGTTCTTCACCACCTCCTACCACTGCCATTAACAACTACCAAATCCTTCCACCATACAAACTAAAAAATCAAACTCTTTCGCCACCCATCTAGACATAACTCAAATGGTAGATTTTTCAGCAACTTAGATGTGAATTTATACATCGCAAATATCGAAAACTGTAGTTTAGGCACAAGGGTAGGATAGTAACTTCAGTTAAACATTACGCCTTAATCACATATTACGCCAACTGTTTTGCCTCTTTGCCTCGTAGGATGACCCGTCATTAAGCATGTCTTGAGCATCAGTTTCCATTCCAAGCTTTGAGAGAGCCAAAGCCTGCATGTAAAAAGCAGTCGGCCACTCTGGCAAGCATACTTGTGCTTGCATGGCATCCCTTAAAGCTGGTTCCGGTTGTCCAATCATCAAGTAAGATAGGGCCCGCCTCACGAAGATCGTACCCGATGGGACCGACATCATTGAAACCAACTGCATTTTGAAATAACGGTTTAAGTAAAAAATTGAATACCATGAACTTATGAGACGTGAAGAAATTACCTTTGAATAGTATTCAACTGCACCGTTAAAATCTTTGTCCCTAAACGCGATATCTCCAAACTTTTTTGTATTTAGCATATCTTGCACTTGCTGGGTCCATTCTTGAAATGATAACTGCATAAAACAAATACCAATGGAACATATTAGTATACAGCCACTTGAAAAGTCGAAACTTAGGGCAGGATATAAGAAAAAAGTGTTACGCAAACCTCATTTTCAGCACCCTCTTCATCTCGATATCCGGTTTTTAGCAAAATGTCGTGTACTGCAGTAAGGTCCATTCGCGCACATGCTTTACCGAGAGGAGAAAGTAAGGTTGGAGCCGCGACCGGGGTTTTCGTCAGGCCCATTAACACATGGGATGCAACCTATAGACGCAAGTGATCACCAACACGACTTCAATTAGGCTCGTATGTCAGGTGTACATACACAAAAGTTGCAAAATGTTGAGCTATGTAGGATAACGGGTCGACAGGTTCAGGTTGAAACAGGTCAAATTAAGCATTGGGTCAAAAAATTAGGAACAATGGCCTTCTATAAAAAGGAAAAAAGAAATGTTTTCACCTCTTTCTGTTTTTGAAGGGGTGCCACTGCTGTAAGAAGAAATTTGACATCTGGACGATCTCTACCCTCGTATTGAAGACACTTTGAAGCAAGTTCGATCATCACGGTCGCATCCTCGTCAGCATATTGTCCTTCCAAGGATGAATCCATCAACAGCAAAACGTTTTTCCCCCGTATTAAATCCAATGCCTGAAAAGAAAGCGTAAAACCCTTAATAGTTTCTTTGATAAAATCCCTTCAGGATACATTTTGTACCAAAGAGAGCACAAACGCACAGCATAATTACAAACTATGACATTGGCATTTTACGTCAAATGACAGGATCATAAACAACCAAAGACTAAAAATATAGATTAGGAATATATGAAAGAATGTATATTACATGGCTTGGAGGGATATGCTTTCCGCTCAAAAGATCAAGCAGAACCGTTCCATAGCTGTAAATCACACTCTCTGGAATTACTCTGCCTGCAATAAGTTTAGCATGTGAATTCAAAATATATTTAGTAACATAAAAAAATAGAAGTTATTTGAGACTTAAACTGACTGAAAATATATGTACCTGTGCGCAAAAACTCGGGAGGAGTGTAAGCAAGATTAGTGCTATAACTTTTCCCATCTCGGCTATTTTTCATCAAACCAAAACTAGATAATCGGGGGTCACCATCCTGATGCACAAAATTAATAAAAAAAAAGTATATTTAAACAAATATAGTATGACTTATTAATAGTCTTTACATAAGTAGAGTTTTTATTAAACATGTACCTCATCAAAGAGTACCCTGTAGGCATTCAGATCATGATATATTTTCCGATTTTGAGCATTGCAATACTCGAGTGCTTGTGCAATATGATATGCGACTCGAACACGCATTTCCCAAGGCAAAGGCTGTTTATCCCCTACACCAATAGTCAAAATTTGTTAAACGATGTAGAAATATGCTTGAATCACAGTCAAACAAGCATAATCCATCCATAACTATATACAAAAACAAGATAAGCATGGATTGGAATTCATACAGTGAAATAGATGCTTTGAGAGTGTGTCATTGGGCATATATTCAGCCACTAGAAGACGCTCGTCTCCCTCGGCACAACAGCCAATTAAATTCACTAATCTATTATGCCGAACCTTGCCAACTCCAGCGGCTTCTGCCTATAAAAAACCGTATAAGAATTAATCACATAGCATACTATTATACTAATAACATAGATCATGAAATCAAATCCGCAACTAAGTAAATCAACTCTATACAATTCTTTATGTTCTAACTTCTAACTCAACAAAGAGTTGAAAGTATAACATGGAAAAAGGCAGGTAAATTGCCAATCTCTAAAATAATCAACAACAAATTTAATTTAACAAATCCATGAGGTGGGTGAAAGGTAGCCATCAGTCAAAAATTCAAAATAATCTTTGACAAGCTCAAGACATCTCAAAAGTAAATAGCAACTTCTTCAGTCAAACATAAAGTAGTTCACTACTTCATAATATCATATCAACAAAAATCCTAAACACCAAATTTAAAGCAGCAAAATGCAACTTTAAACAAACAAACCTTCAATTAACCTACTTTTAGTTAACACAAATCTAGTCAAAATAAATAGTCCTCACATAAAGCTACCTAAATTCCTTAAAGTAGCAACTTTTCAAGTGAATCCAACTTCATTTATTTCACTTTTTAAGTTTTTTTCCTCTCAATCAGACCATGTATAGTGGTTTAGCCAAATAATGCCCCCACCATAGTAGTGTCTAAGAGGAAGGGTTGGCGCTTTGAGCTACCTATTTTTTGTGATCAAATTAGAAACTTAGCTTCTCACGTTGCCATAGATTCTCCGGAAGAAAGCAATCGGCTTTGCCCAAGTTGTAATGACTGAGCTTGCTCCCTGTCGATGAAGAATGTTTCGAAAGCAGCCTAAAAGCGGTTAGCTTCGCTTTCCTGAGAGGAATGGTTTCCGAGGGGGCATTATTCGACACGTGGCAGTCCAGTCAGCATGGGGTGTTATTGCAAAAGTGGCGTAGTGGGAATAATGCCCAAATAATGCCCCTTCCAATTATTAAAAAAAAAAAAAAAAAAAAAAACTAGTTTCTCATTGGTGGGTCAAACCCAGTCAACATTCCACAAACCATTTTAGGCGTTTTATATATAACGCAAAACCAATTTTTTTTCAAAAAAACTGCCAAAAACCGCCCTATGTAATGTGGGGGGGGGGGGGGGGGGGGGGGGGGGGGGGGGGCTTTTTTTTGCAAATAATGCCCCACTACGGGTGGTGTCATAAACAAAATCATCACATCACTTTCCTAAATTCACAAAACCTAACAACCAAAAAACTCCAAACACAAAACAACAAGCCCTAAACTTCCAAACACAACAATGTATGTAACTATGCATAAACAACCACACAACAACTAATAACCATACCACAAACTGCTGCGGATCGGGCCACGAGACCTTCGAAAACCGCTTAATCGCCACAACCTTATTACTCTTAAGCTTCCCTCTAAAAACAACATTAGGCGCCTTTTCTCCACTCTCGGACACAATAAGCTCGCTACTGAACCCGTTGGTGGCCGCTCGAAGCTCCGTGAGCTCAAACTCCTTGAATGCAGGCACCTGTTTGTCGTAATCCTGTTGACCTAATTGTTCTCCATCACCTTCATTTCATCAAATTTTCATCAATTGATATGATTAAACTAATCAACAACACGTTTCTTTAACTGCTAGAACTTGTTACAGCTTTAATATATATATATATATATGTATGTATGTATATATATACACACAGAATGAAGATAGTATTATATAAAGGTGTACCTGGATCTGGTTTGGATTCAGGAACTTGATCAGGGGAGTGGACATTGGCGGTTTTGGACTGAAAACAGCCCATGGAGATGATATATTACATAAATTTGCAGGAGAGTGTGATGAATGAAACCCTAGAAATGTAGGGGGTGATGATGATGGAAGCAGATACAGGTGGAGAGAGAGGGGGTTATGATTGGGGGGAGAGGGAGGGGACTGTAGAAGTCACATGATAAGTTGATGATACTGGCACGTGATTAGCACAGGGTCAACTTTTTGTTGACTCACACTTGTGAGTGATGATGATTTGTGGTCTTTTGTTTTTGAGTAAATTAAAAAAAAATATCGTCCTTATTACAAACTGTATTTTTTGTCTTTACGCAAGTTATGTCTTTTAGTCCTAACTCAGTTATTTTTTATGGTTAAATATGACCAAATGGACCTTACATGAGGGTGTTTTTGTCATTTTACTCTAAATACTAAATATTCCCAATATTTACAAGATTGTCATTTCCTGTTTCTTTTTCACCACCCTGACATCCAGCTAACGCCGTCTTCTCCCCTTCCATATCTCTAAACCTCTATAAATACACCTTTAAGGGCTCAACGTAATCCTCAAACCCTAACGTCGTCATCGCCCAGAGCAAATCTTCACCCTTGATAATTGATGAATCACAAGTGTGTAACACCCCGAGAATATATATTTTATATTATAAATTAAAAGTCGGTAATAGTCAAGATAAGATAACTAGGAATAAATAACCCAGTTAGTCATGAGTCTTGAAATAACAAGAAAATTTGGTTAAGGAAACCCTTTATAAAACTTGGGTAAAGTTGAGGGACTAAAGTTGATAAATTGAAAAATGATTTTTATTTAATAAAACAAAAGCACCAAAACACATACTAAAGTGTGTGTTCTGGTCGTGAGTTTCCACAGAGCAAAAAGGGCTCTTCAAAATTGAACCCTAACTCTCACAAATCAACCGAATCGAAGGGGCAAATCAAACCCAAATCAAAAACCAAGCTCAGTCTAGTGATCACCCGAGTGAAGGGATCACAAGGTATGTCGAAATTCATATTTTGGTTACATCTTGAATTCTTGATGAACACATGAAATCAAAATTTGAACTTGAATGTTTGATGTTTGAGTAAAATTATGATGAATTAATGACTAGGAGCAAACCCTAGACAAAAGTTTGTTGAATTGGTGTTCATGATTATGAACATTCCTAATCACCCACTTAGGTGTTAAATGGATTTTGTATAATGATGAAGGACACTAGAATTATGATAATAGATTGGGTGCTATTTGAGCTCCATGAAGTAAGTCTAGGGGTCTGTTTGGTATGGGGTAATGGAATGGACGAAGGAATGGAATGGACGAGGTAATGGAATGGACGAGGGAATGCAATGGATCATTACCATTCCATGTCTTGTTTGGTTACCATGTGAATGGAATGAATTATTATTGTGTATTGTTCGGTAGGCAAGAAAAACGGAGTAATAAAATTAGCGGTGAGTGGTGGTGGTGGTCGGTGGTAGTGATTATGGGTGGTTATTGGTGACGGTGGCGGGTGTCGGCGGCGGCGATGGGTGGTGGTGGTGGCGGCGAGTGTCGGTGCGGCGGTGACGACGAGTGGTGGTGGCGACAAGGTGGCCATTGGTGGTGGTGGGTGGCAGCAAAGGTGGCGCTTAGTGGCGGCGGCGGTTGGTGGTGGCGGTGGCGGTGGTGATGGCGTCGACGATGGTGGTGGGCGGCGGCGGCGAGTGGCGTTGGCGGTTTGTCGCAGCTGTGGGTGATAACGGTGGCGAGTGGGTGGCGGCGGCGGCGGTGGCTGTCGGGGTGAGGTGGTGGCGGGTGGCGGCGATGGCGTCGGTGGTGGGTGGTGGTGGGTTGTGGCGAAGGTCGTGGGTTGTGGTGTTGTTGATGAATGGTGCAAGAGGGGATGAAATGGAAAAAAAAACATGGGGGGTGGAAGGAATGATTTTGAGGGAATGGAATGCTTTTGGGAATGGGTGATTCCATTCCATTGACCAACCAAACACTTTTTTCTTCATTCCCTCGTAATCACTCATTCCATTCCACCTCTCATTCCTGCATACCAAACACTACCTAGGTGTTGATGTGTAAACTAGACATAATGTTTAATCTTGGCTAAATAATTAGTCATGAACTTGATTGTAGATTTTATAAAATTATGCCCATTAGGTGTTTGTTAAAATGCCTAAATGAAAGCCCAAATGTTGATATTTTGAGTAAAAACACATATTTGAATGATACGATGACATATGCGAAACATAATATGATAAGAGTTCTAAACAAGTCGTTGGTTGAACTCTATAGGCAAGGCGATATAATCTTCGAGCGCATAAGCCGGGGCAGAGGTACGCTTGAAGGAAAAGCTTTGAAGGTACGTAACTCATAGTTCCTTACAATATGCATACAAATCGGTCGTAGTTATGTTATTGGTGTTATAGTGTAATATGTAAGTTTGGTATGTCATTGAAGTGACGAAGCTCACTCGATAACCAAACGGGTCAAAATAATGGTTAGAATAAGTTTGGCATGTCATTGAAGTGGTGGTTTACACTTGACAACCAAATGGGACAAAACAACGTTTTAAATCGGTAATGTTTGAAGTGACTTGAATGTCACACCATGAATGCGTAAGCCGAGAAACGGACGCGCTAAATTTGATTCAAATGAGCCCTTGGATATGGGTCAAAAGTTTAAAAAAAATAATAATAATGATCTTGTTGAATTTGCTTAAAGTGCAATGCTTGAATCGTTGATATCAAGCATTACGTTATCGTGTGCGCAAACCGTGGTATGGGAGCGAAACGCTAATGGTTGAATAGCCCGGGAATGGGTAAGAATGTTGAAAAACAAATATTAATAACAAACATGTAGTGTAACTTAGAAACTAAACGTGTCGAATAATCAAAAAAGGGATTTATAAGCCAATGGCATATAAATCGGATTTTGATGCAAACAAATATGATAATAGGATCCGTAATTTAATTAGGGGCGCATAGGAAAAAGAATCACACAATTTGGATATGTAGACAAAAAGTTATGGCCTTTTTAAGTTTGAATTTTTGTTTAAAACAAGAGCTGTGCAATGCAGGTCCAGATACGGACCTGCTGGAATTTGATCTCCCCCGCGGCATGCGAGGGGTAACATGGTTCCGGGCGTGACACGCAGGTGCCGTCGCGGCCCGCGACAAATGAAGCCGAGCCTCTCGCATGGCGCGAGAGGCAATAATGCTGGAAATTTATTTTTTGTTTGTTTGTTTGATGATGGAACTTGTTTATACATGTTTCTAAGCTATCAAAACTAACTTTTAAGTTGGTTTTGATCATAGGTGAATTTCAAGAGCTCCCGGATGAAGATCAAGCGAGAACCAAGAATCGAACACATGTCATTTGAAGCTTCCGCAATGATACTATTTTGTTTTCGTTAAAAGTGACTTAAACTATATTTTGAATGTTTTTAAACATGTATGAATGTTGGTATAATAAAAGTTTTTGTAAAGTCGCATTTTAGTATAAAATGCGTATTTTAATGTTACAATGGTGTTAATCTGAGACGGATCTTACAAAGTGTTCATCATCCGTCTCCGAAGCAGAGATAATTGATGAATCACAAGTGTTCATCATCTGTGAAGTTCAAATTCAACCGGAACACGTGTCGATCATCAGTGAAGCTCAAATTCAACTGGAATAAGTAAATAACAAGCAGGTCGGGGCTGAGATTTTGTTCATTTGCCACAATAACCTAAACAGGTAATGACCTTCAGTGTCTGGTACAATAAATCGAACCATGAGATGCAAAATTAGGACAGAACTGTACAACCAAACCGGAACTAGTATAATCAGTTCTGGTTATTGCAAAAATCCTGTTCTTCGTTCAGACCAATATTGTAAAATTGCACACCTCTAAATTGATAAATTAACAGAAGAAAGAATGCAGGTGTCCTTTCGCTTATCATGAAGTTCGTCCCTCTTTGCCTTTTGCCGATTAAAACATTTTCAATAACCTGATATTCTAGCTTCCAAAGTAGCTATCCCTGCAGTTGCTAACCCCCAAGCAGGTCGGGGGCTAAGATTATGTTCATTTGAATTTGGGGTTTGGATGCTTGAATCCAGATTGGGGGTTAGTAAATGAATCTGGATTCGCAGTGGTAGTGGTGGCCGTGCGTGTCACACCCCGATATTTCCACGTTTGACCGGTGGGCCCGGTGGGGACTATCGTGACGTAGTTGATATCATCATGGTCAAACAACACAATATTTAATATGCACAGCGGAAGCAAAAGATAGATATATTTCAACTTTAATAAATTGTAATATCAAGTATCACAAACAGTTGAAAGAAATCCACAGGTGGATCAAAAATAAAATGGAAACATTGTTCAACAGTTTTGACATCCAAGCTTGCGAGACTTATTGTGGACGCTAGGAGAAAGCCAGCCTAGTTCGCGTAGTACCTGCACTTAACCTTTTTGGGAAAATACGTCAGTTTACACTGGTAAATACAATTAACTGACTTAGTTGAAAAGGTTTAATAAAATTGATTTGAATGCACGTGGCACAAACTTTTTATAACTTGGGATAATTATTTGAATATAATCTTGTAAAAGAATTACATGTTCCTTATGCGTTCAGTAACCCGATCCGTAGACCGGGTTAAAGATCAATAGACACACCACATTATTTATTTAGGCACTGACGGGTGTACGCCTACACCCCGTGCTTAGGTCGTGGCCATTTCGTAAAATGATGCCAAGGATATCCGGGACATGGTCATTAACCCCCCAAAGGCTTTAAGCAAACAAGACATTTTCAAACGGGACATCTCAATGATTTAACTTTCATACAATTAAAGATTCAATGCCCGACCAACCGGTATTTTATATACCGTACCCCAAGCCCGTATAGGGAAAATAAGTTAAAAGTATTTACCTTTGCAAGTATCAATCACAAATAGCAAGTGCGTGTAGCTTTTACCGGGTCTCCTATTCTGGAACGAAGGTTTATAATAACCTATTAGAATCCTAACGGGTCTTTAATTAAGCCTAAACTTAGACCGGTTAGTTTTAAGGAAAGATACGGTTCAAACGCACGATTAAGCGAAGACCGGAACAGAATGTGATTTAGACCCGACAAGTTTGAAGACTTGTATAATATGGGTAATCTAACCACATTCTGGATTTTGAGATAAAACGATAAGGTTCGACCCGTTTCGGCTAATTTATGCAAACTAGTTACATAAACCGAACGCGAATAACACATAACGGGTACCCGAAAGAGTCACTAACAGGTTTCCTAAGTTAATATGCCTTAAATATGTTGTGATATCAGTCGGATACCTTCCATTATGCCCAAAACGAGTTTAATCTTAATTTAAGCCCCGCAGGGGTATTTTGGTCATTTTAAAGATTATAAAAGAGATTAAATGAAATTTTGAGATTCGGGTCTGAATACATCAGTAAAATAACTTATTTTAACAGGTCATATCAGTTGGTAATAAGTCTTATATGACAAAATGGTTTTAAACCCATACTAGGTGTTTAATACGCGTAAAAAGCCATTTTAAGCGATTTCCGGTTTATACAGGAAATCTAAGTTTTCTGATCAGGTTATAAGGTTTAAAATACTTCATTTATTATATAAAATCAGTAGCAATTGGATTGGTGTCAAAATACTATGTAGAACTCATTTTATAACCAAAAAGGGTATAATCGGTATTTACCGAATTAATGCCATAACCTTAGGTTATGAGCAGGTTAAAAATAATTAAAAATCTTTAAAAATCCCAAAATATTATATTACATCAGTGGGTAAAAGTTTTGGTGTCAAAATTGGGTTTAGATAGGCTTGATGCTAATGACGCCGTTTAATTACTCAAAGGCGTTCTAATTACGCTAATGAGCATAACTCCTAATCTAGACCTCCAACTGATGTGAAAATTTAGGGACATGTTTATAAATCAGTAACAAATATTTTTGTCCTCTCACATATCCAAAATTCTTGTTTTATGGTCAAAAGGGCATATTGGTCAACATTAGGCAATTAACGAAAACGTGTAAACGAATGGGGCAAACAACGAACCAAACATAGAGGGTTATACTATCATGTAACCTGGTCCTAAGGAAGCTCTAAGGCATTTCCAAATCATACTAAATCGGGTCAGAACTGAAGTCAAAGCAAAAGTCAAAGTTTTGCGACTTTCGGTTCCGAACCGGGTCTAAACAGAAAATTGTCGGGTCGAACATGCTTAGACATGTTCTTACATTTATTACTAAGTTATATGAGTGATAAAATAGGTTACATGCCTTCTACATTGCTAATTACATGTTAATTTGCAAATTCAGTTTCTGTTGACTTTTTATAAACAACTTTGACCCGACATTTGATCTAGTTAGAGCGGGAATCAGAGGGTGCCCTTTTAAAGGTTTAATGCCCACATATTTACCAACTTATAACTACCTTTGATTCGACTAAACACTGAACCATTAATGATTAATCGCTAAGTCAAACGTTAATTACGACGGTTTGACTTTTAAGCTAAAAACTAAGTAAAACTCAATTAAGGAAGGTCAAGGGCACTTACCAAAGTCTAATGCACTATTAGAGATGCTTGGGGACTGATCTTATGCTCCAGGAAGCTCCACAAATGCAGATGGAAGGTATGATCAAAATGTTGCAACATGAGGGCCTTTTATAGTGAATTTGGTTGCTCATGATCATGCCACACAAGTCTAGCATTGTTCCCAGATCATTTACAAGTGCCCCTAAGCCTAAAAATCACTAGGGGTCGCGCATGGTAGTGGAAAATATCTTTCTAAGTCGGTTACATGCTCAAAACAGCCAACTGTCAACATTCTGGTCGCTGTGCATGCCTTACGGACCGTAAGGCTTGACCTTTACGGCCGGTAAGCCTGTTCCAGAAGGCAAAAAAAAATTTTTGGCCTTCCAAGCTCCGAACAGGCAACCATGTAATACGAAATTGGGCCAATAATTTCAGTAGGGGGCCTCTTGAACAGGTCCTAAACAGTGAAGACCACCATGAAATGTTCTAAAGTTGCCTTGGACTTTAACGAAAGCCATAAACGAAGGTTTGTCGTGCATTTCTTCGTAGGATTCCACTCTTGCAAATACGAATCAATTATTACTAGAAATCACCGGATTTGAATGTATACCAGATGTTTATTATTCATATTAGTGTCTTGGGATTCATAAAGAGGTCGTTCAGAGGTATAAATTTAACATGACGACACTTTTAAATCCAGCCATACATCTTTAATTGGATCCGGGTTTATAACACTTTTCTCTTGCATGACATGTGTCGTTATTCTATTGAACACAAATTTTTGAGGTGTTACATCCTCACCCCCTTAAAAGAAATCTCGACCTCGAGATTTACTGAAACAAATGAGGGTACTTTTCTTTCATTGTGGACTCTACCTCCCACGTGTACTCGGGACCTCTACGGGCATCCCATTTTACCTTTACAATAGGCACATGCTTCCTTCGAAGCTTCTTAACCTGTCAATCCTCGATCGACACAGGTTTTTCAACAAACTTCAAGCTTTTTTCTATGTGCACATCTGTATGTGGTATGACTAGTGATTCATCAGCGAAACACTTCTTCAGAATGCAGATGTGGAATACATTATGAATACCACTGAGCTCTTCAGGTAATTTTAACTTATAAGCAACTGATCCGACACATTCGATGACCTCGAATGCTCCTATGTATCTTGGGCTTAACTTATCTTTCTTACCAAATCGCATCACTCCCTTCCAGGGTGATACTTTAAGCAACACTTTATCACCTACCTCGAATTTCAGAGGTTTACGCTTTAGATCCGCATAGCTTTTCTGCCTATCCCTGGCAGCTTTCAGGCGGTCACGAATCTGGACAATCTTGTCCATCGTTTCAAAGACTATTTCAGGTCCTGGTAATGGACATCTCCAACTTCCACCCAACAAACGGGCGTCCTGCATTTCCTACCATACAATGCCTCAAAAGGCGCAGCCTTAATGCTCGTATGATAGCTATTGTTATACGAGAACTCGATTAATAGCAGGTGGTTATCCCAACTACCACCTAAGTCAATCACACATGCTCGAAGCATGTCTTCCAAGGTTTGGATTGTACGCTCACTTTGGCCGTCCGTCTGAGGATGGTAAGCCGTACTAAAATTTAAACGCGTGCCCAAATACTGTTGGAAACTTTTCCAAAAATGTGACGTGTATCTAGTATCTCTGTCAGAGATAATAGACACTGGTACGCCATGTAGAGATACAATCTTATCGACGTACAATTGGGCTAACATGTCGGAGCTATAGGTCTCCTTAATGGGTAGGAAATGTGCTGACTTAGTCAGTCTATCTACTATTACCCATATCGTATCATTTCCTTTCCTTGTCTTTGGCAACTTGGTGATGAAATCCATCGTCACCATTTCCCACTTCCACGTGGGAAGTTCAGGCTGTTGTAGCAAACCTGACGACTTCTGATGTTCAGCTTTGACTTGCGCACACGTCAAACATTTAGCTACATAGGTAGCTATAGACTTCTTCAAGCCTATCCACCAAAAATTTGCTTTCAGATCCTGGTACATCTTGTCAGCTCCAGGATGAACGGAATATTTAGAATTGTGGGCTTCCTGAAGGATAACATCTCGAAGTCCTCCATACACTGGAACCCATATTCGTCCATTTAGCCTTAGAATTCTGTCCTTGCCATAGGATAACTGTTCTTCAGTTACTCCTAGCTTTTCATTAGGATAGTTAGCTTCCAACACAGCTTCCTTCTGTGCAGCTAACAACCTTTCATTCAAACTGTTCTTTATCTCAATGCTCTTGGCATTGATTCTTATGGGCTTCACCCTTTCCTTTCGACTTAAGACATCAGCGACTACATTCGCCTTGCCAGGATGGAATTTGATCTCACAGTCATAATCATTTAAGGTTTCCATCCAACGTCGTTGCCTCATGTTCAAATCCTTTTGGTTAAATAGGTGCTGGAGGCTCTTGTGATCAGAATAGATCACACACTTGATACCATAAAAATAGTGCCTCCATAGCTTCAGTGCAAATACAACGGCACCCAACTCCAAGTCATGGGTGGTGTAATTCTTCTCGTGCACTTTTAACTGACGTGAAGAATAGGCAATAACCTTGCCTTTCTGCATAAGCACACATCCCATGCCAGTGTGTGATGCGTCGCAGTAAACCACGAATTCTTCGGTACCTTCAGGCAATGTCAGTACAGGCGCATTGCTTAGCTTCTATTTAAGGATATCAAAGGATTCTTGTTGCTTGGGTCCCCAGTTGAACTTAATATCCTTCCTAGTCAAAGAAGTTAGGGGTGCAGCAATCCTTGAAAAATTTTCGATGAAACGCCTGTAATATCCTGCCAATCCCAAGAAGCTGCAAATTTCTGTGGGCGTCCTTGGCTCTTGCCAATTCATGACAGCTTCAACCTTAACGGGATCTACCTGGATTCCGCGTTCACTAACCATATGTCAAAGAAATTGGACTTAACGAAGCCAGAATTCACACTTCGAGAACTTGGCATAGAGCTTCTCTTGATGAAGTAGCTTCAGAATGCAACGGAGATGCTTCTCGTGGTCAGCTTGGCTCTTCAAGTAAATGAGAATGTCTTCAATGAAGACGATGACAAATTTATCCAAGTAGGGCTTGCAAACACGATTCATGAGATCCATGAATGCGGCAGGTGCATTAGTGAGCCCAAAAGGCATCACTAGGAACTCGTAATGACCATAACGAGTCCTAAATGCAGTCTTGTGTACGTCTTCATCTCTAACTTTCAGTTGGTAATAGCCTGATCTTAAGTCAATCTTAGAGAAGTAACTTGCCCCTTGAAGTTGATCGAACAGATCGTCGATCCTGGGCAATGGATACCTATTCTTGATAGTGACCTTATTAAGCTCATGGTAATCGATGCACAGACGCATCGATCCATCCTTCTTCTTGACAAATAAGATTGGTGCTCCCCAAGGAGACGAACTAGGTCTAATGAAATCCTTGGCTAGCAATTCATCTAGTTGTGTTCTCAATTCCTTCATCTCTGTTGGTGCCAACCTATAAGGTGCTCTAGCAACAAGTGCTGCTCCAGGGATGATGTCAATTCTGAATTCTACTTGTCTATCTGGTGGTAAACCAGGTAGTTCTTCAGGAAAAACATCGTGTAACATCCCGGAAATATAAAAACTTTATATTAGGATTATAAAGTTTAAATAAACAAGAATTTATTAATTAGGAAACTATAACCTAGTTAACTACAAGTCTAGTAGTAACTTGAAATAGAGTTAAAGCAATCAAACTATATGTTAAACAAAAGTGGAGGGGCCTAAGTTGTTAAAATTGAAACTTATATTATTAATTTTAATAAAAAAACAAAACCAAACACCCCATTAGGAGTGTCTGGTCGATCAAGAACAGGAGAGGGGCGATCCCCCATCTTCAAAATCCTAACATCACTAAACTCACAAATTGAAGCTCAATCCAAGTTGAAATCGAAATCTGAACATAGAATCGTGATCACCTCGACAAAGGGGTCATAAGGTATGTCGAATTAGATCATTTTGATTCGATTCAAAGTTCATGCATGTGATTGAAATCGAGTGTAGAGCTTAATTATGTGTTGTAAACATGAAATTGGAAGTAATATAAGGTTTAGGGACAAACCATAGATGAATTCTTGTCAAATTATTGCATGATAATTGTATGGATCAAAATCACCATAGTGGGTGATT
Organism: Helianthus tuberosus; assembly: GCA_030545235.1. NCBI lineage: Eukaryota > Viridiplantae > Streptophyta > Magnoliopsida > Asterales > Asteraceae > Helianthus > Helianthus tuberosus. Next base: position 41,059,524 of record CM060448.1, on the reverse strand, counting down.
AATATGTTAGTAGAACATGATAAACACTAGGATTAAAACCCTTGTTCTAGTGTAAACTGAAATTATGAGGAAATCTCTAAATTGTGATGTTAAAGTATGTGTATATAGTCTAATTGAAGTTAATTATGGTGATAAACTCAAGTCATGAACTTGGTTTAAATCATGTAGAAATCTGACCCGCTAGGTGTTTGATAAAACGCCTAAATAAGGGTTAAAATGTTAAAGGTTGGGTAAAACGCAGATTTGAATATGTTAAGAAATAATGCGTTAAAGCTTATGAAAGAGTTCTAAACTTGTTATGAATTGAACTCTTTAGGCAAGGAATCCGGAACGGCAAGTGGACACGCCGGAGGTGATACACGTGGAAAAGGTGGGCTTTAAAGGTACGTGGCTTAAGTCCCGTTAAATTATGCGTAAATGTTTGAATTTGGTGTGTAAATGATGTTGTAGTGTAATAGATGCGTTTGGTGCGTCGTTAAAGTGGCAGAGTACACTCGACCATCAAACGGGTCAAAGTAAAAACTTGGAATTTAGTTTGGCTTGTCAATAAAGTAATGGTTTTCACTAAATAGCCAAACGGGTCAAAAAGATACTTTTAAATGGATCACGAGAGTTGAGACTTGAAAGTCTCATACTTCGTTATATGGTGGTTTGTACCATACCCACGACTTGGTTATATTAACCTAAGTCTAAGAATCCGGGAATTCGGGTCAAACAATAGGAGTTAAATGAAAAGGGGTGCTTGAAACGGAATGCTTGAATTCCGAAGAAACAAGTATTTAGTTCTAAGGAAAGGCAAAGCCATAGAATGGCGCGAATGCATCGAATTTATGAGCCCGGGAAATTGGGTAATTATGTCTAAAAGGTCTTAAGAATTGAAAAGAAGTGTTATGCAATTACACTAATGGGTTGGATAATTGAAATAAGGAAATTGAGAACTGATTGTCGGTATCTTGGTTTCCGCGATGTGAAATTCACATGGTTGGATCCGTAATTTTATTACGGACTCATAGGAAAAAGAATCGGCTAAAACGGACTAGCGAGTAAAAAGTTATGATAGTTTAAAGTTTGAATTTTGATAATTTTCGGAGCTGGGTAAATGCAGGTCCAGTAACTGGACCTGCTGGAAAATGCACTCCCCCGCGCCACGCGGGGGAAACCCATAAACCTGGCGCGACACGCGGGGCCTCCCGCGCCATGCGACAATTCGAGTTGCTCCTGGCGCGACACGCGACAGGTTCAAACTTGGAATTTTATTTTTATTTTGATGTTTCGACACTAGAACTTGTTGATATGCATTATAATTATGTCAATACTAACTTTTAAAGTGGTTTTGACCGTAGGTATGGTTGGGAACTTTCTGGATGGTGATCAAGTATGACATCAAGAACCGAACACGCATTTTGAAGCTTCCGCGTTAACTTAACTTTGTTTAGACAATGATTTTGATGTAAATGAATTGTTAACCATGTCCGAAGGTTTAAACTAGTCGGTAGTTGACTAGTAGAAGTTACTTTAAACTTTGTTTTTGTACTTAACCTGATCATGTTTGGTATCTAAACTTGAAAATATTTTGTAAATTCAACTTTTTAGTATAAATCCATGTAACTTATTAGTGAATCTCATTATCATAAAAAGGGTGTTACAAGTTGGTAATCAGAGCTCAAGGTTGTTAACAAGTGTGTTCGGTTCAAGCTTGATTAAGCATCCGGTAAGAGTTAATTGTTCTAAAGTAGAATTACTAAGTATAAAAAAGGGAAATAATGAATTGACATGCATGGGAAGAGCGTGTTAACACACTCAAACCCGGAAAATGCATTAAATGAGAATGGTGAAAACAAGTTATGAACTTGAATAAACCGAAGTAAATAAACCATATGCCATAGATGAAATGTTTAACGCTCGATGTAAACATTTCAGTTAAAGATGACGGATAAGGGTAATGATGATGCGGTGCCGAGAGTCACCGAGCAAACAAGAGAAGTGATTGCTGAGGAGGTAGGAAAGGCAATCGAAAACAGTTTGTCGAGTTTCATCGACAAAATCCAAAACACGATATTATCAGTGGTGGAAGAAAGAATCAAGAAATTGGAGGATAATACCAATTTAGCAAAGGAGAAGTCGGGAGGACGAAAATCTTGTTCTTATAAAGAGTTCATGGCGTGTAAACCGCCAATTTACAATGGGGAGGTTGACCCGATAATATGCCAACGGTGGCTAAGTGATATGGAGGGAGTATTTGAAAGGACCCATTGCGATGAGGATGACTACGTGGCCTATGGCACGGGTCAGTTAAGGGGTCAGGCGAAAGATTGGTGGGATAACAAGAAGAAAGAGATCGGAAGTGAAGCGGCTAAGGCTATGACATGGGACGAGTTTAAGACACCGTTTCTTAAACATCATAGTCCCAAGGCAGTCATTAACAAAATCAAGGAATAATTTATGCAGCTTCGACACAAGGGTGAATCTATCGATAAAATCACGGGAACATTCATGGATAAAATGAAGTTTTGTGATGACCTGATAATGAATGAGGAGCAGAAAATATACTATTATTATAATATGCTGAGCGCCGAGTATAGGGTGTTTATGACTCCTTCAAAGTATGAAACTCTCACCGAGATTATAAACGTTGCTCGGGAACGGGAGATAGAGTTGAAGAAACAGATTGAGAGAGGCGAAAGAAGGGCGCAGGTAGTTAATCCAAGCCCGACGAAAAAGGCGCGCACGACCGAATCCTCAAAGAAACAAGAAGGAAAAGGCGGGTCATCAAACTGCAAGATATGCGAGAAAGGGCATAAGGGTGAGTGTCGGTTTAAGGACAAACCGTGTCCTGTTTGTGGAAAAACAGGGCATACGGCTGCGTTGTGTCCGGGGAAGGTGTCGGTGTGTTACAAATGTTATCAGCCGGGTCACAAGAAATCTGAGTGCCTGGAATTGACCGAAAAGAAAGATGACAAGGATGCACGTACTGAGACACCAAGAGCAAAAGCAAGATCCTTCCAGTTAACGGCAGCCGAGGCAAAGGTGGAACCCGATGTGGTTTCAGGTATATTTGCTATAAACTCAATTCCTGCACATGTGCTATTTGATACGGGTGCGAATAAATCTTTTGTTTCACATGGATTTATTCGACATCCTTCTTTTGTACTATCAAAATTGCCTATGCCATTAGAGGTAGAAATAGGTGATAACAAAAGTTTCCTTGTATGTAATGTATGTCGAGATTGCAAAATAAGCATTGATGATGAGGAGTATTTAATAGACTTGATCCCTATGTCAATGGGACAATTCCAAGTAGTGGTCGGGATGGATTGGTTATCCCGACATCATGAAAAAGTGATATGTTTCCGCAAGGAGATAAAATTGACATCTCCAAGTGGAAAACATGTTACCATCTATGGTGAAAAAGGGGGTAGTCCCGTTATGTGCTCAATACTAAAAGCTCACAAACTTATGAGGCGCGGATGTAAAGCATTCATGATATACGCAAACGACCCTGATAAAGAGACGCCAAAGATTGAAGACGTACCAGTGGTACGTGAATACGCTGATGTATTTCCGGAAGATTTACCAGGAATACCGCCAGAACGGGAGGTAGAGTTCGGAATTGAATTGATTCCGGGCACGAAACCTGTGGCTAAGGCGCCTTATCTGCTCGCGCCATCAGAATTGCAAGAATTGATGTCCCAAATCCAAGATTTTATTGACAAAGGATTTATTCGGCCAAGTGTGTCTCCATGGGGCGCACCAGTATTATTCGTGAAAAAGAAGGATGGGAGCATGTGTATGTGCATTGATTACCGGGAGTTGAACAAACTCATGGTAAAGAATCGATATCCGCTTCCCAGAATTGATGACCTTTTTGACTAACTACAAGGTGCAAGTTGGTTCTCCAAAATCGACCTTAGATCGGGGTATCATCAGTTGAAAGTCAAAGAGGAGGATGTACCGAAAACGGCTTTCCGTACACGGTACGGACACTACGAGTTCCTCGTGATGTCCTTCGGGTTAACTAATGCACCCGCGGCTTTCATGGATCTCATGAACCGGGTTTGCAAACCCATGCTAGACAAGTCAGTGATAGTGTTCATTGATGACATCTTGATATATTCAAAGATTGAAGCAGAACACGTAAGTCATTTGCGTGAAGTGTTGGAGACGCTCAGGAGAGAGAAATTGTATGCAAAATTTTTGAAGTGTGCCTTCTGGTTACGAGAGGTGCAATTTCTCGGGCACATCATTAGTGCAAATGGGGTGCTAGTAGACCCATCGAAAATAGAAGCTGTGGCAAGATGGAATCCACCGAAGAATCCTTTAGAAATCAGAAGCTTCTTGGGGCTTGCGGGTTATTATCGGAGGTTCATGCAAGATTTCTCTAAAATCGCTATGCCATTAACCAAATTAACCCGTAAGGACGAAAAGTTTATTTGGGGTGAAGATCAGGAAAGGGCGTTCCAAACGCTTAAGGAGAAACTGACCCACGCACCGGTATTGTCATTACCGGATGGAACGGAAGATATGGTTGTTTACTCGGATGCATCGCATTCGGGACTTGGCTGCGTTTTGATGCAACGAGGCAAGGTTACAGCCTATGCCTCGAGGCAGCTGAAGACTCATGAAAAGAAGTACCCTACACACGATCTCGAGTTGGCAGCAGTGGTGTTCGCCTTAAAAATATGGAGGCATTATTTGTATGGGGTAAAATGCACCATCTTTACCGACCATAAAAGCTTGAAATATTTCTTCGATCAGAAGGAATTGAATATGAGACAGAGCCGGTGGTTAGAAACGATAAAAGACTTTGATTGTGACATACATTACCACCTCGGGAAGGCTAATGTAGTGGCAGACGCGTTGAGCCGAAAAACAGACTATACGCCTATTCGAGTGCGAACGATGCAACTAATTGTGACATCGGGTTTGCTTGAGCAAATCCGAAAATCTCAAACTGAAGCAATAAAGGAAGAAAATGTGAAGAAGGAGAGAATAGTTGGCCAGCTAAAAGACTTGACAGATGGTAACCAAGGGTTGAAAACTCAATTCGGAAGGATATGGGTTCCAAATACGTGTGGGGCCAAGGCGCTTCTACTTGACGAGGCCCATAAATCTCATTATTCGATCCATCCGGGGGCGACCAAAATGTATAATGATTTAAAACAAAACTATTGGTGGCCCGGAATGAAAAGAGATATTGTGAAATATGTGGAGAAGTGTTTAACTTGTTTGCAAGTCAAAGCGGGGCACCAGAAGCCATATGGTAAGTTGCAACCATTGGACATCCCAGTCTGGAAATGGGAACAAATCACAATGGATTTGTTGACCAAATTGCCCAAAACAAATCGCGGGTTTGATGCTATATGGGTAGTCGTGGATAGATTGACGAAAAGTGCTCACTTCATTCCGATTCGTGAGACTTATACATCCGAGAAGATGTCGGAGGTGTACACCAATGAGATCATAGCACGTCATGGAGTACCGATATCCATTGTGTCAGACAGAGATACTCGGTTTACTTCGAAATTTTGGCACGAATTCCAAGAGCAAATGGGAACTAAACTGTTCATTAGCACTGCTTACCATCCACAAACGGATGGGCAAAGTGAGAGAACGATACAAACATTGGAAGATATGTTGCGGGCTTGCATTATCGACTTCGGGGGTAGTTGGGATGTCTATCTACCCTTGGTCGAATTCTCGTATAATAACAGCTATCACGCGAGCATTAAAATGGCCCCTTATGAAATGTTATATGGAAGAAAGTGTCGAACCCCGGTATGTTGGGGAGAAGTGGGTCCACGAGGACTAGCTCCTACTGATATAATCCGAACTACGAATGAGAAGATCGATTTGGTCTGAGCTCACCTAAAGGCGGCTCAGGATCGACAAAAAGCGTACGCAGATAAACGTAAGAGACCGATTGAATTTCAAATCGGCGATAAAGTAATGCTAAAAGTATAGCCATGGAAAGGAATTATACGGTTCAGAAAAAGAGGAAAGTTGAGTCTGAGGTTTATTGGGCCATTCAGAATCACTGAACGGGTTGGTAAGGTAGCATATCGTCTTGAACTATCTGAGGAGTTGAGTGAAATTCATAGCACATTCCACGTGTCACATCTCCGAAAATGCTTAGCAGATGAAACCGCCCGTATCCACTACGATGACATCGAGGTGGATAATAGCCTCGACTATGCAGTAAAGCCAATTGCAATTTTAGATCGTAGAGAGAAGAGTTTGAGGAACAAAGTAATTAACCAAGTGAGGGTTAAATGGGAACAAAGGAAGGGTGCGGATACCACCTGGGAATCCGAAGAAGAAATGCAACGGCTCTACCCTATATTATTTGGTACGTAATACGGTTTCGGGGACGAAACCCTTTTTAAGGGGGGTGGACTTGTAACATCCCGGAAATATAAAAACTTTATATTAGGATTATAAAGTTTAAATAAACAAGAATTTATTAACTAGGAAACTATAACCTAGTTAACTACAAGTCTAGTAGTAACTTGAAATAGAGTTAAAGCAATCAAACTATATGTTAAACAAAAGTGGAGGGGCCTAAGTTGTTAAAATTGAAACTTATATTATTAATTTTAATAAAAAACAAAACCAAACACCCCATTAGGAGTGTCTGGTCGATCAAGAACAGGAGAGGGGCGATCCCCCATCTTCAAAACCCTAACATCACTAAACTCACAAATTGAAGGCTCAATCCAAGTTGAAATCGAAATCTGAACATAGAATCGTGATCACCTCGACAAAGGGGTCATAAGGTATGTCGAATTAGATCATTTTGATTCGATTCAAAGTTCATGCATGTGATTGAAATCGAGTGTAGAGCTTAATTATGTGTTGTAAACATGAAATTGGAAGTAATATAAGGTTTAGGGACAAACCCTAGATGAATTCTTGTCAAATTCTTGCATGATAATTGTATGGATCAAAATCACCATAGTGGGTGATTAATATGTTAGTAGAACATGATAAACACTAGGATTAAAACCCTTGTTCTAGTGTAAACTGAAATTATGAGGAAATCTCTAAATTGTGATGTTAAAGTATGTTTATATAGTCTAATTGAAGTTAATTATGGTGATAAACTCAAGTCATGAACTTGGTTTAAATCATGTAGAAATCTGACCCGCTAGGTGTTTGATAAAACGCCTAAATAAGGGTTAAAATGTTAAAGGTTGGGTAAAACGCAGATTTGAATATGTTAAGAAATAATGCGTTAAAGCTTATGAAAGAGTTCTAAACTTGTTATGAATTGAACTCTTTAGGCAAGGAATCCGGAACGACAAGTGGACACGCCGGAGGTGATACACGCGGAAAAGGTGTGCTTTAAAGGTACGTGGCTTAAGTCCCGTTAAATTATGCGTAAATGTTTGAATTTGGTGTGTAAATGATGTTGTAGTGTAATAGATGCGTTTGGTGCATCGTTAAAGTGGCGGAGTACACTCGACCATCAAACGGGTCAAAGTAAAAACTCGGAATTTAGTTTGGCTTGTCAATAAAGTGATGGTTTTCACTAAATAGCCGAACGGGTCAAAATGATACTTTTAAAAGGATCACGAGATTTGAGACTTGAAAGTCTCATACTTCGTTAAATGGTGGTTTGTACCATACCCACGACTTGGTTATATTAACCTAAGTCTAAGAATCCGGGAATTCGGGTCAAACAATAGGAGTTAAATGAAAAGGGGTGCTTGAAATGGAATGCTTGAATTCCGAAGAAACAAGTATTTAGTTCTAAGGAAAGGCAAAGCCATAGAATGGCGTGAATGCATCAAATTTATGAGCCCGGGAAATTGGGTAATTATGTCTAAAAGGTCTTAAGAATTGAAAAGAAGTGTTATGCAATTACACTAATGGGTTGGATAATTGAAATAAGGAAATTGAGAACCGATTGTCGGTATCTCGGTTTCCGCAAAGTGAAATTCACATGGTTGGATCCGTAATTTTATTATTGACTCATAGGAAAAAGAATCGGCTAAAACGGACTAGCGAGTAAAAAGTTATGATAGTTTAAAGTTTGAATTTTGATAATTTTCGGAGCTGGGTAAATGCAGGTCCAGTAACTACTGGACCTGCTGGAAAATGCACTCCCCCGCGCCACGCGGGGGAAACCCATAAACCTGGCGCAACACGCGGGGTCTCCCGCGCCACGCGACAATTCGAGTTGCTCCTGGCGCGACACGCGACAGGTTCAAACTTGGAATTTTATTTTTATTTTGATGTTTCGACACTAGAACTTGTTTATATGCATTATAATTATGTCAATACTAACTTTTAAAGTGGTTTTGACCGTAGGTATGGTTGGGAACTTTCCGGATGGTGATCAAGTATGACATCAAGAACCGAACACGCATTTTGAAGCTTCCGTGTTAACTTAACTTTGTTTAGACAATGATTTTGATGTAAATGAATTGTTAACCATGTCCGAAGGTTTAAACTAGTCGGTAGTTGACTAGTAGAAGTTACTTTAAACTTTGTTTTTGTACTTAACATGATCATGTTTGGTATCTAAACTTGAAAATATTTTGTAAATTCAACTTTTTAGTATAAATCCATGTAACTTATTAGTGAATCTCATTATCATAAAAAGGGTGTTACATATCGGGATATTCAGAAATGACGGGGATATCCTCAATCTTGGGTTTCAGCTCATCCATAGTCGCTTGTGCCATGTAGATGACACAACCCTTCTTCAAACACCTAGAGGCCTTGAGCATAGTCACTTGCTCAGGCAGTCCATACTGTGTATCTCCCTGAATGGTAAGCGATTCACCAGACGGAGTCTTGATCACCACTTGCTTCTTATTGCAGACAATCTGGGCCTGGTTATGAGATAACCAGTCCATGCCTAAAACTATGTCAAAACCGGCTAACTTCAAAGGAAGTAGGGACAAAGGAAAAGATTGGTTCTTAATGGATATGAAACATCCATCTAATATGGTTGAGGCGGTTTCTAAGGTGCCATCTGCCAATTCCACTTCATATTTCACACTTAAAGTTTTAACAGGCAATTTCAACAATTCACAAAACTTATTATCTACAAATGATTTATCAGCTCCTGAATCGAATAGCACTCTCGCATAAACATCATTTTTAAGAAAGGTACCTGTGATCACATTGTCGTCCTGCACAGCTTCCTTTGCATCCATCCTGAAGACCCTAGCATTGGTCTTCTTTCCTTCATCAGCTTTCTTTGCATTTTTAGGGCAATTTGTCTTAATGTGTCCTTTTTCGTTGCAACTGTAGCACGTTGCATCCTTCAGTTTCTTGCACTCTAGGGTCTTATGTTTCGAAGATTTGCAAATCCCACAAGGCCTCGGCTGAGATTGGGATTTTGAGTCAAGTCTGCACCTCCCAAAGTGGTGCTTCTGACAAGTCTTACACTTGGGCTTATCTCCAGATTGATGCCCATCCTTCTTAGAACCAGACCCCTTCTTGTGGTCATTGTTTCCCCTGTGCTTCTTATCTGACCTGCGTGAATTGTCATCTTCACGCTTCCTTTTCTCGGCATCCGTGTTCCTCAGCGATCTCTGTCTGACCGCGTCCAGTGTGAGGGACAAAGATATATCAACTGCAGACCTGAATGTAGCTGGCCGAGAGGCTTTTACACTTGCCTTTATCTCTGGGGCTAAACCCCCAATGAAACGAGCTATTCTTTTGGGTTCCGGGGTCACTAGATAAGGAACCAACCTTGACATTGTATTAAAGCTCGTAAGGTAAGCTTGGCAATCCAGATTTTTCATTACCAATGACAGAAAATCCGACTCAATCTTCTCGACCTCGTGCTGAGGACAGTAGTTCTCCTTGATGAGGGTAACAAATTGTTCCCATGTCATATTGTACAGTGGAATCTTCCCGGTAGCTTGAACCAACGCTCTCCACCAGGCCAAGGCCTCACCTTTAAACGATTGAGATACAAACTTTACTACATCTTTATCAGCGCACCCGCTGATATCAACCACGGTATCCATCTCATCCAACCATGTCATGCAGTCTATAGCCCCTTTTCCCCAGTGAAATCCCTGGGTTTGCATGAAACAAAATATTTGTAGGAGCAACCCTTATCACGGGGTCCTTGATTCAGTACGACCCTTTGAGATGGAACACTTTGCTGATTAGAAGAGTGACGATCGTCATCACCTTTCTTTGGCTCTTCCTTCTTGGAGGGTGGCTTGCTTTGAGACTCAGAATGAGTCTTAGGCTTGGAATGTGGTGCAGATAGGGTCCTACTTCGAGTCCCACTATATTCCTGATACTGTCGCTCTATGGCCTTTGTAACAGCATTGTCTATCAATGCTTTTAGTTCTTCACCCGTGATGTTAATTCGGGTATTACCATGATCTTCCCGTGGGTGACTGTTGATTTCATCCGAGTCAGCCATTTTGATCTGTTACATAAGATATTGCCAACACTTTATTTGGGAGCTTATTATTGAATTGTCTTTTAGGGCAATTCATTAACCATGGTAAACATAGACCATATTTGGTTAATTTGTTAATCATAATCATTTAGGATTTTTTTTATAATTTATCATAATTATAAAACAAATAACAGTTTTATTTGTGGCACAAAAGGCCTAGTCACTGGGACATCCTAAGTTATAACCATGATTTCAGAGAATCAAGGCATGAAGGTTTGAACATAGTTCTTTACCTTTTTTCTGACAGGGAGTCGTAGACTACTACTGTCTTTTGTCTTATATGACAATGAGTATGGCTCGTAGGCATTACATCACTAATGGATGTTTAATATGTGATCATTTTAATTGATGATTTAAACCCATGATTTATAGATCATTAAGTTAGGTTGGGAATCTTTTGAAGAATCCTTATATAAGAATGACATGTGTGATTTTTAACGAATCACGTCTGCCAGGAGCGTTAACATGTTTTCAGATGTTAACAGGGATCCGAATCTTTTAAACAGGTCTTACCATCTTGGCCAAGTCTTATAATGACATGCAGGCTAGGTTATACCTTTAAGATTCTCATTTAATATTTAATAGGCAGATTATTTTAAAAGAAATGAATTTGATTTATTTATTTCATATATTTATGCATATAATGACAAAAATGAAATTTATAAACTTAACATTCCATTAAATATTAAAAAGGATTGCACATTGCCCTAAACAGGACTTTTAACAGAAACAATTTGCCCACGTAGGGGCTAAACCGACATACAAGTCCACGCAGGGACCAAATACTAGAATAGATGTCCACGCAGGGACTAAAAAGACAAGTCCACGTAGGGACTAAATACACAGATAAATGTCCACGCAGGGACTTGATTGAAATCGGAAATACAACAATACATATAGGGATTTAATGATCCCTCTTCTTCTTCCCCTTTAGCAAGCTCGCTAGGCCCTTGAGGAATCCCCTGTTGTTCCTGCGTTCTTCTTGAAACTCATGTTCCACCCGACTTAGTCTTTGGAGGATTTCCTCCTGTTCCGGTGGGGAAAATCGTGGTGGCTGCGACTGTTTCCGAATCGGTGGTCGTGCAGGTACTTGATACCCATGAGTTGGATATCCCATTCCCCAAGGGGTTCCATAAGGTCCTTCAGGATGAAGGGCGAGGTAGTTTGATGCCACTTGGTAAGGGTCTTCAGCATAGTTATAGTTGGTGTGAGCCGGCTGCTCAAACGGGTTGTACGCTGTTGACCCAGTGTACGTAGGAATCGGGTTACCAAAACCCATTGGTGGCGGCTGTGGTGCAACTGGTGCAGAACTCACCTCTGGAATTGGGTTTGAGGGCCCACCCATCTGTGGGTCTTCATGCAGTGGCGGGTAGTGACTGCCACTTGAGTGATGGGGGGTGCTGAAATGAAAATCCCCTCCTCGCGCAGATATACGTGCGCCCGTTCTCCTACGCCTTGGTGGTTCTGGAGGTGCTTGATGAACTGGCGGCGGTGGAGGTGGTGGCGTGATAGCCACGAAACGTGAATCCCCAGAGGGATCCTGCTGCTGCTGGTGAGGTGATGAATGGTGAGAAGGTGTGAAGTACCATTCATGCTGGTTAAACCTTGCTTGGAAACTGTCTGGACCACCGTAGGGTGATCCGTGGAAGGATGAACCATCAGAGACCTCAATAGGGTAAGTGGGGGTTCCAGTCGGTGGTTCCATAGGGTCGGTGTCCTCATCCATATCCATGGCGTTATCGTCGGAAAAGTGATCCTCCGGTCCCAATGGGTTAAAACCCACTGGTTCTTGAATATAGTTTGCCGGGTTAAACCGGCCCTGAAAAACAGGAGTGGGGTTGCCAAAGGAATTGTGCGAAAGGGATCGCTGAAGAGGTATATATGAAGGCTGTGGGTTATTGGGCTTGTTTTCCGAATGCGGCCCAAAAGAATGACGATAAGAAGGTGTTGAGCTGTGCGAGACAGACCGTCTAGCGGGCTCCGTATGGGTCCTCCAGTTTCCCTGAGGATCGTCACTCATAGTATTGGAAGGAGCTCGTTGGTGAGAAGGCCCGGCTTCGTGATCATTGGGGGCGGTGATTGGCCCCTTGCCTCGTCCTCCTCGTCTGAATCTTGGTGGCATATTTCCTGTCAAAACAATTAAAAGATACAACAAGAAATATAAAGTACAAGGTAAAAATTAAAAAACAAAATTTGGATTATTCCTATGTTCTTTGTCTAGACTCGAAAATTTAGGAATGTGCAATTGTGTCATTAAGATTAAACACAAAAGGCTAGTGTTTAATTCACTCAATGTTGGCTCTGATACCAACCTGTCACACCCCGATATTTCCACGTTTGACCGGTGGGCCCGGTGGGGAGTATTGTGACGTAGTTGATATCATCATGGTCAAACAACACAATATTTAATATGCACAGCGGAAGCAAAAGATAGATATATTTCAACTTTAATAAATTGTAATAACAAGTATCACAAACAGTTGAAAGAAATCCACAGGTGGATCAAAAATAAAATGGAAACATTGTTCAACAGTTTTGACATCCAGGCTTGCGAGACTTATTGTGGACGCTAGGAGAAAGCCAGCCTAGTTCGCGTAGTACCTGCAGTTAACCTTTTTGGGAAAATACATCAGTTTACACTGGTAAATACAATTAACTGACTCAGTTGAAAAGGATTAATAAAATTGATTTGAATGCACGTGGCACAAACTTTTTATAACTTGGGATAATTATTTGAATATAATCTTGTAAAAGAATTACATGTTCCTTATGCGTTCAGTAGCCCGATCCGTAGACCGGGTTAAAGATCAATAGACACACCACATTATTTATTTAGACACTGACGGGTGTATGCCTACACCCCGTGCTTAGGTCGTGGCCATTTCGTAAAATGATGCCAAGGATATCCGGGACATGGTCATTAACCCCCCAAAGGCTTTAAGCAAACAAGACATTTTCAAACGGGACATCTCAATGATTTAACTTTCATACAATTAAAGATTCAATGCCCGACCAACCGGTATTTTATATACCGTACCCCAAGCCCGTATAGGGAAAATAAGTTAAAAGTATTTACCTTTGCAAGTATCAATCACAAATAGCAAGTGCGTGTAGCTTTTACCGGGTCTCCTATTCTGGAACGAAGGTTTATAATAACCTATTAGAATCCTAACGGGTCTTTAATTAAGCCTAAACTTAGACCGGTTAGTTTTAAGGAAAGATACGGTTCAAACGCACGATTAAGCGAAGACCGGAACAGAATGTGATTTAGACCCGAAAAGTTTGAAGACTTGTATAATATGGGTAATCTAACCACATTCTGGATTTTGAGATAAAACGATAAGGTTCGACCCGTTTCGGCTAATTTATGCAAACTAGTTACATAAACCGAACCGAACGCGAATAACACATAACGGGTACCCGAAAGAGTCACTAACATGTTTCCTAAGTTAATATGCCTTAAATATGTTGTGATATCAGTAGGATGCCTTCCATTATGCCCAAAACGAGTTTAATCTTAATTTAAGCCCCGCAGGGGTATTTAGGTCATTTTAAAGATTATAAAAGAGATTAAATGAAATTTTGAGATTTGGGTCTGAATACATCAGTAAAATAACTTATTTTAACAGGTCATATCAGTTGGTAATAAGTCTTATATGACAAAATGGTTTTAAACCCATACTAGGTGTTTAATACGCGTAAAAAGCCATTTTAAGCGATTTCCGGGTTATACAGGAAATCTGAGTTTTCTGATCAGGTTATAAGGTTCAAAATACTTCATTTATTATATAAAATCAATAGCAATTGGATTGGTGTCAAAATACTATGTAGAACTCATTTTATAACCAAAAAGGGTATAATCGGTATTTACCGAATTAATGCCATAACCTTAGGTTATGAGCAGGTTAAAAATAATAAAAAATCTTTAAAAATCCCAAAATATTATATTACATCAGTGGGTAAAAGGTTTGGTGTCAAAATTGGGTTTAGATAGGCTTTATGCTAATGACGCCGTTTAATTACTAAAAGGCGTTCTAATTACGCTAATGAGCATAACTCCTAATCTAGACCTCCAACTGATGTGAAAATTTAGGGACATGTTTATAAATCAGTAACAAAGATTTTTGTCCACTCACATATCCAAAATTCTTGTTTTATGGTCAAAAGGGCATATTGGTCAACATTAGGCAATTAACGGAAACGTGTAAACGAATGGGGCAAACAATGAACCAAACATAGAGGGTTATACTATCATGTAACCTGGTCCTAAGGAAGCTCTAAGGCATTTCCAAATCATACTAAATCGGGTCAGAACTGAAGTCAAAGCAAAAGTCAAAGTTTTGCGACTTTCGGTTCCGAACCGGGTCTAAACAGAAAATTATCGGGTCGAACATGCTTAAACATGTTCTTACATTTATTACTAAGTTATATGAGTGATAAAATAGGTTACATGCCTTCTACATTGCTAATTACATGTTAATTTGCAAATTCAGTTTCTGTTGACTTTTTATAAACAACTTTGACCCGACATTTGATCTAGTTAGAGCGGGAATCAGAGGGTGCCCTTTTAAAGGTTTAATGCCCACATAATTACCAACTTATAACTACCTTTGATTTGACTAAACACTGAACCATTAATAATTAATCGCTAAGTCAAACGTTAATTACGACGGTTTGACTTTTAAGCTAAAAACTAAGTAAAACTCAATTAAGGAAGGTCAAGGGCACTTACCAAAGTCTAATGCACTATTAGAGATGCTTGGGGACTGATCTTATGCTCCAGGAAGCTCCACAAATGCAGATGGAAGGTATGATCAAAATGTTGCAACATGAGGGCCTTTTATAGTGAATTTGGTTGCTCATGATCATGCCACACAAGTCTAGCATTGTTCCCAGATCATTTACAAGTGCCCCTAAGCCTAAAAATCAGTAGGGGTCGCACATGGAAGTGGAAAATATCTTTCTAAGTCGGTTACATGCTCAAAACAGCCAACTGTCAACATTCTGGTCGCTGTGCATGCCTTACGGACCGTAAGGCTTGACCTTTACGGTCCGTAAGCCTGTTCCAGAAGGCAAAAAAATTTTGTTGGCCTTCCAAGCTCCGAACAGGCAACCATGTAATACGAAATTAGGCCACTAATTTCAGTAGGGGGCCTCTTGAACAGGTCCTAAACAGTGAAGACCACCATGAAATGTTCTAAAGTTGCCTTGGACTTTAACGAAAGCCATAAACGAAGGTTTGTCGTGCATTTCTTCGTAGGATTCCACTCTTGCAAATACGAATCAATTATTACTAGAAATCACCGGATTTGAATGTATACCAGATGTTTATTATTCATATTAGATTCATAAAGAGGTCGTTCAGAGGTATAAATTTAACATGACGACACTTTTAAATCCTGTCATACATCTTTAATTGGATCCGGGTTTATAACACTTTTGTCTTACATGACACGTGTCGTTATTCTATTGAACACAAATTTTCGAGGTGTTACAGTGCGGTGGGAGAGGTGGGTGGTGGATGGTGGTGGGAGGTGGTGGTGGCGGCGGTAGGTGGGTGGGTGGTGGTTAGGTGGTTGTGGTGGTGGGTGGTTAGAGTGAGAAACAATGTAGAGATAGAGGGAGAATGTATGTGTGTGTTTGCATATGAATAATATAAAACAAAATTCTTTTATTTATTAGTTTTTAAATTTGTTTATTTTATTAATTAAAGTAAAATGACCAAAATACCCTTATGTGGGGTCCACTAGGTCAGATTTAACCATAAAAAAATAATTGAGTTATGGCTAAAGGACATAATTTGCAATGGTTTGCAAACATCGAGTATGGTTTTTGTACTTACTAAAGACAAAGGACACAGTTTGAAATAAGTCGCATACATAAAGGACAATTTTTGTAATTTACTCCTTGTTTTTTAAGTTTTTTTAGTAATCCGAACTCGCGTGTTGCGGTGATAATTTGGTTGTAATGATTAGGGGTGTTCAAAAAACTCGTAGTTCGCAGCTCGCTCGAAAAAAGCTCGGCTTGAAATTGGTTTGGTTGTAAACAAGCTAGCTCGGCTCGGTTTGTAAACAAGCCGAGCTCGAGCTAGGCCTGGCTCGACTCGTGAGCTCGTGAGGCGGCTCGATAAGGTTTACGGTATATACATGTAACTATAGTCATAACTTGTCCCACATCGCTTGATAAGGTTTACAAAAGCTAACCTTCACATCCTTTATTTCTTTTGTCCCATTTCTCTCAGAAGACAAAAACTAAGGGGTATTTCCTCTATAAAAGAAGACAAATACAAAGTACAAAGTGAATTAATTATTTATACTTGCATATTTAGCCATTTGGTTATATTACATTGCAATTATGGTCCTTAGTTTATGAAGAGCTTCATCTTTGAGGGCTTTTTAATTAGTAAAATTTGTGGTTATTTGTTGGTTCAAGCTAGTTTGAGCCAAGCCGAGCTAACTTAAATTTTAAACAAGTCGAGCTCGAGCCTCAAATTCCAGCACGATTTAAATTCGAGCCGAGGCAGCTTGAATTGAGTTCGAGCCGAGCTCAAAATGGGTCTGGCCCAACTTGACTTGGCTCGTTTACAACCCTAGTAATGATTCGTTTTCTTACAATATCAATACAATACCGACACTTTGTTGTGCAACATAACTTTGTATATAAAAATGAAACCCAGACGCCGTTGATAACCTTTGTAGCTTAAAGTACATGTGTTGTAATGTAAATTTAAAAAAATATATATATATATACACATATATTTTTATTAAAATTGAGGGGTGGTATCATAAATTATAAATTATAATTATAAACTATAATTAAACAACATATATGCATATGGTAGTTGTACAATTGGTTTTGGGAGTTTTTCAAAAAAAAAAAAAGATTTTTTTTCAATCTTTGGCAATTTAAGTTTAAAGTTTCATTCTTTGGTAATTTAAACCGTTTCATTAGTTTGATTTTTCACTTATAATTCAAAAGTATCTCTTTTGCAATTTAGCCCCTTTGATCTTTTTACTTTTAACACAAAGCTATTCATCATTTGCAATTTAACCCCAACACTTTTTAACTTTCAACTTTGGTCCTTTATACTTTTCATCTTTCGCAAGTTTTTCGTTTAACGTTTCGTTCTAAATTTTCTGAGTTAACACGCCGCAACGTGCGTGTGAGGTTCAACGTTTTTTCATCTTTTTTTCCCGTTTGACATGCCTGTAGCAGCACGTCTATTTTCCCCTATTTGATAAGTCTATCGCAACACGCGGGTCAAAGATCAACTTAGTTATTCTTTTCTATGTTTTACACATAGGTTCGCGGTACTGTAAGAAACATTTAACTTTCATCTAATATAATATATAACTAATGAATCCTCGCCGCATTGCGGCGGGTGATAATTCTAATTTATTAAAATTAAGAAGTGGTGAATGAAGTTATCAAGTAAAAGACAAAAGTCATTTATATAAGAAACAAAATTGTACTCTATACTTGTAAAATTGTAAATCACTATTAATAAAATTTGATAAATGCATGTTAGTTAATTAATTAATGGGTCGGGTATGAAATAAGTATTAATATCTTAGGAGTTAGGATTGCATGTGAATCTTGGGTGTCAGGGTGTAAGGAGTGGTTAAACACTTGAGAGTGGCAAACTAAAAAATCAACCAATCAGAGTGTGCCACGGCAATCAGTGAAAAGTGTTTAAACTTTGCTGAAAAGTGTTGGCAATGGTTTAGACACTTGCTGAAGTGGTAAACTTTTTTTTTTTTCTGTTTTTTTTTTAATTTAAGATAAAATGGAAAAAAACATCAAACTTTTATAAATAAAAATAAAGCATTACATTATAAATAAAATCTAGTTTAAAAAAAACTAAAAATCACAAGGCCATCCATATTTTTTTGCGATCTCACGTTTTCTAGCGAGTGTGATTTCCAACATCGCATGGTGAACATATTCGGTAGGCCGATTAAACGTCTCCAAGTCCTTGTCGTACATTGTTTGTCGCAACGTCTCTCGTTGCTCATCCGCCAAGGTCAAGTATTTTTCTTCTCGTATACGTTTAATATCCATTATCTCTTTTTTCATGGCCTTGTATTCTTCGAATTTGTGTGTTATATCTCTTGGATCTCCGTTTCTTGAAGACGGCCCTTTGTCCTTTTTCTCCTTTCTCGTTTGTCGTCTTGGCGAGGGATCCTCGTTTATGTCGGGAATACCGAATCCGCTCGAGACTTCGACATTCAGTGTATCCGCTCTATAATTTCCCGAATCCGAAGACTTTCTTTTTTGACTCGAGCCGGAGCTTTCTTCACCCAACAAGGGTACCGGCGATCACTTTTGATTTGTTCTAACAATTTCCCAAGCCGCAATATGAGCAGAATCAATTTTTCTTTGCCTTTGTAATCCTTTAGCGCTTGCTTCATTACAAAAGCATCGTCACTCCCGCTAGGACGTAAACGATCCTAAAATAATAAATTATCAACAACTTAATCCAAATACTACATCAAAAAATAAACCGTATATAAATAATAAAGTATACCGCTTGATGATATAGACTGTTGAATGTGTTCAATTTTGTTTGCATCGTGATCCATTTTGATCGAACTTGGTGGTGGGTTCGGTTACTTCCTCCGACCGTTTGATTGAAGTGGTTTAGAACTTGCTTCCAAAACCCATCCGTCTTTTGTTGATTGCTTTTCTTTTTATTCAAAGTGCAATGAACAAAAGCCTTTGCCAACGCCTCTTCTTGTTTAGGCGTCCGACTTTCCTGTTTCGCTTTTCCTTTTCTTTCCGGTGCGGCTTCATTTTCGTTCACAGGATTTTCTTGAACCGCATCTTCTTCATCCTCATCATAATGTTGTTCTTGGCTATCCTGCATGAACTCTTCATCGGAGTCATCTTGTATGTCTCTCGGTGATTGTGAGCTTGGGGTTTGAAAAGGTCTCGGTAATTGTGAGCTTGAGGTTTGAAAAGCAAACGAGTCAAAAGCATTTTGGGCGTCTAGGGAGTAATCATAATAACCGGGTCGAACCATCGTCGGACCATGTTGCATCCAATTTTGGAGGGGTTGGCTATCATAACCGAAAGGTGGATGCATGGGTTGGTTAAAATAAAATGGAGGCTGGGTTTGATTCGCAAACCCAAGGTGGGGATGAAATGGCACACTAGAACCACCCGAACCACCGCGTTTATCTTGAGCCCTCGCCTTTGAACCGAACCCTACCATTTTTTCTTGCCTTCACCTTTGTTTGAGCCTTCCATTTTTTTGAAAAGATTTGAAAGAATGAGTGTGAAATGTAGTGAAAATGGATGTTGATTTTGTTTGGTGAAAATGGAAATGAATTTGTGTAATTTATAAAGGTAAAAAATGAATTTTTTTTATTAATGCCAACGGCATTATAGCCGTTTGAAATCAAGTCCCCGCATCGGCATTTGGTCGCCGCGTGATTAACGAAACCGAGCGGCAAAGGGGTCGACGGCGGTGTTGCCGTGCGGCAAAACCCTTTGCCACTCCCCTTTGCCGCACCACTCCGGACACCCTCATGCTTGGTTGTATAGTTGTCGTATATTTGTTACTCATTAACTGTGATGTTTGCAAGTTTTGTTTGGAATTGTTTATGGTTTTGTATTGTTTGTTTGGAATACCACATGTTTGGTTACATTTCTAGTGACAAATTTAAGTTTTTAGCAAATTCAGCATATTAGTCATTATAGTCGATGATATGAGCAAATGATCAACACGTTGCTTTTTGTTGACTCACACTTGGGTTTGATATTTTATGTTTTTCCTGTTTTGAATCAGAGTCTATTAAGATTTTCAAAGGTCTCTCGCTTTTCATATAAGTCTTAGCTGATACATGTTTTGGGCATTTATTTGTATATAATATTGTTAATATTGGTCGATATCGTTTCCTAATTTAGAGGTAGGGTTTTCATTGTATTGCTCCCTATTTAAAGGGCTCTTGTTGATTGAATAACATCATCAGAAAATATTGGCCATCAAAGTCTTTTATGGTATCAGAGCTTTGGTTCTGAATACCTTATTCTTTTTTTTTCCTGATCGACAAGTTCTGAATACCTTATTCTTTTTTTCCTGATCGACACAAGTTCTGAATACCTTATTCTTTTTTTCCTGATCGACAAGTATCCCTCATCCCTTTTATTTTATTTTTTCGATTCAACCCTTATTTCTTTCCTGATCGACAAGTATCCCTCAGCCCTTTTATTTTTTTCAATCTGTTAAAGCAATCAGTCAGCCATGAATAAAACCGATGGTGACACATCTGATCCCAAATCTCCCAAATCGACAACCTTACACCCTGCTTACTTGGTCTCAAATATTCAGACCAAGATCCGGACTTTGGACGGAACAAAAGTAAGATATTCCTCCTGGGTAAAACTCTTTAAGTTTCATGCCATCGCCTACAAGGTGTTAGATCATCTCGATGATCCTCCGGCCCCACCTGAAACCGATCCAGCCTTTGAAGCATGGAAAGAGTTGGACGCTCTTGTTTCCCAATGGATACATAGTACCATATCCGATGACCTCCTCATGCGGGTTCTTGATACTGAGGCCACCGCCCGCGCAACCTGGCTCAAATTTGAAAAGAATTTTCTAAGTAACAAGCAAGCAAAAGCGGCTGCTCTTGAAACCCGCTTTGTAAACCTCACACTTGCAGCTTGCAGCTCCATTGACGACTATTGTCAACAACTTAAGGAGCTTGCAAATCAGTTAGTAGATGTGGATCATCCCGTCATCGAAAAACGCCTTGTCCTTCAACTTGTTCGTGGCTTATCCCCCGAGTTTGATACCACTGCCTCTCTCATTAACTCCCAGGGTGCCGATTAGGACTTAGCCCGAACAATGCTTGCTGATGAAGTTATACGTCAAGAGGCTCGCAAGCAGCACTCAACTTCTGTACTAGTGACACCAGCCGCACCATCTACCACACCCCAAACATATCAGCAGCACTCGCAACGATCACAGCATAATTTTCGTGGTTAGCTGGCACACGGACGTGGCCGCAGACAGCAACATTACAGAGGACGTGGGGGTCGAGGCAAAGGAAACCGTAACTTTCAGTCGGGTTCTACCAATTGGGCGTTTCAAAGCAACTCCTACCCACAATGGGCCTGGTGGAATACTCCACCCTGCCCCTACCCGACCCAAACTTCATGGCGGCCCAATCAACAACCTTCATACCCGCCCAACAACAACCAACACCCATCCGCAAACGTCACTGGTTACACGCCCTCTGGCCCATATGGCAGCCCTCAATACAGTGGGTTTGATGCTTTGAATCCCTCGACCTTAAGTGCTGCGTTTAATGCCATGCAATTCAATTATGCAGATCCAAATTCCTACATGGACACTGGTGCTGAGGAACATCTCAATGACACCAAAGGTACAATTCAACATCCTAGTTCTTTTCCTGTACATACTAAATTACTTGTTGGCAATGGTAGTGTTTTACCAATCGAGGGATCCGGTACGGGTTTTTTGCCCATTAATAACCGAACCTATATTTTACCAAATATTCTTTATAGTCCACAAATCATTAAAAATCTTTTGTGTGTTCGTAAGTTTACCCGTGACAATAACGTTTCAATTGAATTTGATCCTTTTGGTTTTTCCTTGAAGGACCTCAAAACGGGACGCCTCCTGTCCTGCCACAATAGCACGGGCAACCTCTATCCGGTCACACCACCAACACTCCCGCCTCAAGCTTGCTTCATCACATTCACTTCTTTACCATGGCATGATCGACTTGGACACCCCGGCACTCAAGTCTTAGATCTCCTTAGTCTTCGTTTTAATTTTTCATGTAATAAAAGTCATGGTTCTACTTTTTGCAACTCTTGTCATTTGTCCAATAGTAAACGTCTGCCATTCTATGAATCAAATTCCTTTACTTTTACATCGTTTGATATTATACATTGTGATTTGTGGACTTCTCCAATACCCAGTAAAACAGGATATAAATATTACATGGTGTTAATTGACAATTTTTCTAATTTTATTTGGGTATATCCTTTGAAATATAAATCCGACACCTTCCCTACCTTTGTCAAATTTCACAAAATGATTGCCACACAATTTAACCGTCAAATCAAAACATTTCAATGTGACTTAGGGGGTGAATTTGATAACCATACATTTAAAGACTTTGCCACACAGCACGGCCTATTGTTTCGTTTCTCTTGCCCCCAAACATCATCCCAAAACGGCCGTGCTGAACGGATGATTCGTCGCCTAAACGACATCATTCGAGCATTACTTATTCATGCCCACCTCCCTCCCATCTTTTGGGTTGAAGCCTTACACACTGCAACCTATCTTCATAACATATTACCCACCAAACGACTTAATTTCTTCACCCCTACCTTTGCTTTATACCTACGCCACCCCAAATACAACCACCTACGCGTTTTTGGCTGCGCGTGCTATCCCAACTCATCCGCCACTCAACCTCACAAACTTCATTCCCGTGCCATTCGTTGCATTTTTCTAGGATATCCGCCCGACTTTCGCGGCTATCGGTGCTTTGGTCCCACTACCGGCAAAGTCACCATCTCTCTCATGTTACCTTTGATGAGCATACCTTTCCATACACCATTCCCACCCTAACTACAACCTATAACTTTCTTGATGACCTTTCACCACCCGGTTTCACATTCACACGACAAACCTCTCTACCCAAACCCGCACCACCTCAAACCACCCCACACTCGACCTCACCTTTTCCCATTACGTACACCCGCCGCCGCCCACGAAAACCTGTCCCTACGGCTGCCTCCACAGCCCCTACAGCTGCATCTACAGCCCCTACGGCTGTCCCAGTAGCCATGGCTGCCTCCACAGCCCCTACGGTTGCATCTACAGCTCCTTCGGCACCCACAACATCGGCCACCCCCACCAATACCCATCCCATGACCACTCGTTCAAAATCCCAAACCACCCTTATCTCAACCACAATTTCTCCTGTACCAACATCCTACTCTAAAGCCTTTACTGACCCTCACTGGTTACATGCCATGCAAACTGAATATAGTGCGTTACAGGTTAATGATACTTGGGAGTTGGTCTCACATCCGGTGGACAAGCCCGTTATACGTTGCATGTGGCTGTTCCGCCATAAATTTAAATCTGATGGTTCCCTTGAAAGGTATAAGGCACGGTTGGTAGTAAACGGGAAATCTCAGACGGTTGGCATAGATTGTGATGATACTTTTAGTCCGGTTGTAAACCCGGCTACCATTCGCACGGTTTTATCTTTTGTCGTTTCCCGTTCTTGGCCCATTCATCAGCTTGATGTTAAAAACACATTTCTACACGGGAATTTGAACGAAACAGTGTATATGCATCAACCACCGGGTTTCGTGGATAAACGTAATCCAACATTTGTTTGCAGGTTGAAGAAGTCATTGTATGGTCTGAAACAGGCCCCTCGTGCGTGGTACACTCGGTTTGCCAACTTTATTATTTCACAAGTTTTTCGCAGCAGTGCATGTGATAATTCGCTTTTCATTTACAGCCGGGGTCCTCATTCTGCATACCTCTTTCTTTATGTCGATGTCATTGTTCTCACGGCATATTCAGACTCATTTTTGCAGGGGATTATTCGCACACTCTCACGAGAGTTTGCTATGACAGATCTAGGATAGTTGCATCATTTTCTGGGAATTAAGGTCTCTCGGAATTCCCGCGGTCTCTTAATGGATCAGACCCAATACGCTCGAGATATCATCTCTTGCGCTTCCATGGCTAATTGCAAACCATGCACTACACCTGTGGACCTCTTTTCGAAATTAAGTGCCACAGATGGGTCGTTGTTTTCTGATCCAACTTTATACAGAAGCCTTGCTGGTGCATTGCAGTACCTCACCTTTACTCGTCCAGATATCTCTTACGCTGTGCAGCAGGTGTGCGTGTTCATGCACGAGCCACGTGACCCACATTACGCTTTTCTAAAGCGTATACTTCGGTATATACAGGGCACTTTAGACTATGGACTTCGGATTATTAAATGCAGGTCATATTCTTTAGTTGCTTATTCGGATGCAGATTGGGGTGGTTGTCCAGATTCCCGACGTTCAACCAGCGGGTACTGTGTATTTCTTGGGGATAATTTAATTTCTTGGTCTTCCAAACATCAACAACAGTTTCCCGTTCTAGTGCAAAGGCTGAGTATCGTGGGGTTGCTAATGCTGTAGCAGAGGCTACGTGGATTCGAAATTTGTTACTTGAACTTCAACTTCCTATTCGACAGGCTTCAGTTGTGTATTGTGATAATGTTTCCGTTGTGTACTTATCTGATAATCCAGTTCAGCACCAACGTACTAAACATATTGAGATTGACATACACTTCGTTCGGGAAAAGGTTCGAGTTGGTGATATCCGTGTCCTTCATGTGCCTTCGTCTCTTCAGTACGCATATATTTTTACTAAAGGACTCTCCAGGCAACTGTTCCAGTCATTTCGCTCCAGTTTAAGCGTCTGTCCCATGAACGCTCAAACTGCGGGGGAGTCTTAGCTGATACATATTTTGGGCATTTATTTGTATATAATATTGTTAATATTGGTCGATATCGTTTCCTAATTTAGAGGTAGGGTTTTCATTGTATTGCTCCCTGACATCATCAGAAAATATTGGCCATCAAAGTCTTTTAATAAGATGAACGATGATTTATTCACGTATATATCTTTAGATTTTCAGGAATTTCAATCATCACAATTAGTATATTTATTAAAAATGAAAAGTTAAGTTCATATGTTGTTGTTCAGCCTGTTTTTTTTTTTCTTTTCTAGTTTTATCATTAAACATGACGATTTAAAATAAAGATAAAATGTATCTTATCTTTTTTTGTTATATTTATATGACTTTAGATACATATTTTTACATGTTATATTTTTTTTGGTATATTTATATGACTTTAGATACATATTTTTACATGTTATATGTTACTAGATATATAAGTTTTTATTTCAACCTACACTTGTTCGTGTGTTATTCGATATCAATTTGGTAAGTCTCAAATTAAATCGAGCTTAAGATAGCTAGAGAGAACTTTAACCTATATATTAATAAACTACAAAATATGTTTGGTCAGCTGGGCTAAAATTTACATCCTCATTGGATGCGGGAGGTTTCCGTCTCACCCCTTTAAAAGATGCCAATGTAACTCTCTTTAGTCTTTACGGAATTGTAGTGGCGGTTCAAAACTGAACAACACGCCCTATGGAATAAAGTTAGACTATGAGTAGTGGTAAGGGTAAATAATGCCCCCACATTTGGGCGTTTTCCGACATGTGACAGTCCAGTCAGCAAGGAGCATTATTGGGTGTTTTTCTAAAATGGTTGTAGTGGAGATGTGAGTATTATGTTAAAAAGGGGTGTAAGAATTAAATAAAAAAAAAGAGTTAAATGCCATTTTAGTCCCTGTGGTTTGGGCCATTTTGCCAGTTTAGTCCAAAGGTTTCATTTTTAACCTGTGGGTCCAAAAAGGTTTCACAGTTGCCATTTTAGTCCACCGGGTTAACTTCATCCGTTTTTTCTGTTAACGAGAAGGCCAATTCGGTCATTTTATATGGCTGAATTGCCCTTTTAGTTAACAAAATTACATATAAAATGACCAAATTGGCCTTCTCGTTAACAGAAAAAATGGATGAAGTTAACCCAGTGGACTAAAATGGCAACTGTGAAACCTTTTTGGACCCACAGGTTAAAAATGAAACCTTTGGACTAAACTGGCAAAATTGCCCAAACCACAGGGACTAAAATGGCATTTAACTCTAAAAAAAACTAACCAAAAAAGGGGATTGGCCAAGAAAATGAAGGATAAATCTGATTGGCCAACAATTTTCCTTTTAAGCGTGATTTAAACCACGCCGGAGGGGGTTTTTTGCGAAAAAATGCCCAAACACGCCCACGGGGTGGGGTGCTTGGCGTGATGGGGCGTGATTGGCTCTAAAAAACGTCGGATCTTGCCCACATGGTCTTTTTGTTGTTATTCATAGCTCAAACCAGGTCTGATCGATTTTGCCACATTCCAAGAGGTTTCCAGGTATATAGGGTTCTATTTCTAAGCTGGAAAATGGTACTAACTTTAACGTTATTTTACTAATTTCGTGAAAATAACGTTAAAAGCGATGGATGGTTAATCATGTATCATGTGGTAGCGTTGATAGCTGAAAAACACGAGGGTACATGCACCAATTGGTCTCTGTCCCGATTTTTATGTGCCTTAGGTCCAAGGCTTGATACAAAACCACAATCGAGCCGAGGGTCTCACTGGAAGCAGCCTCTCTATTTCTACGGGGTAAAGGTAAGACTGTCTATATCTTACCCTCCTCAGGCCCTACCTTAGCTTTGCTATTGGTGGGATTTGCTGAGTATGATGATGATGTTGATGATGATTTCTAAGCTGGAAAATCAACTTTCTCTCCTACACATTAATTTGGGATCTCTCATTAAAGGCAAGGTTGGAAATGGCGGTTCTATTCGCTTTTGGTTGGATACATGGGTCTCATCCGAGCCTCTCAAAGGTGAATTCCCTAACCTTTTCCCAATTGCATCCAATAAAAATAGCATGGTCTCTGAGTGTTTTGATTCAAATGCACATTTCTGAAACGAGCAAATAAAATTGGCAAAATAGAAATGAGCAGTCTAAGTGTTTTTTTTTTTCAATTTGCAAATCGGTTTTTCTAGAGAACAATCGGTGTTTGAGTTTTTCAGACAAAATAGAATTAGGAAGCAAATTGCTTCTTATTTGCAGAGCTTGTTGTTTTGCTTGTGACATTTAGAGCGACATGAATGTGTGATTGAGGGCTAGGTTTTGAGAAGGAGAATGAGGGGTGGGTGGTGATGGAGTGGTGCGGTGAGTGGTGGTTGTTGATGCACGAGAATGTCTGTTGACTTCATCTTCATCAAGTCTTAGTTCAAGAAAGTCATTATTGGATTTTATATGTCAAATTAGGGTTTTCGTTAGTGATTTAGGAAGTGTTTTAGAGGGTTCCGTTTGAAACCATAGTTTGAACAAGGGTTCCGTTTGAAATAGGGTTCCGTTTGAGTTCAAAGTTTGAAACCATAGGGTTCCGTTTGAACCAAGTTCAAATGGAAGGGTCTTGTCTATATATAGGGATGTGTGTGTCACATTTCAAACGGAACGGTTGAGGTCATTGTGCAGGTAACGAAGTGCTGCCAATTTCTGTTCAGGTTGTAAACATTGTTATTATCAATACAAGCAACAGATTAAGAGTACAAGCTGTTTTCGTGTCCGGTTTACTGATTCCGCCTTTAAACTGGATGTAAAACTCTTCTGAACGACTCAGTCGGGTCAAACAACGATCCTACAAGTGGTATCAGAGCTCAGGACGAGGAGTTCATACCGAATACAGCTGAAAATCATAGGATTATCTCACTTCTACCTTTCTTTTCTGATTTGAACTGTTCTCGTGGTTAAAATGACTTGAAACGATCATATATCGAACGAAATTGACTAATAACTAATCCTTGAAAGTTTGGAATCATAAATCGACCTAAAACTAACTGAAATCGTTCGTACCGTTTGAATTTTTCGCGAAATTGCTGACGTCACCAGATCTGTCGTTTGAAACAAAGGCTTCCGTTTGAGATCTGTCGTTTGAAAAATCAGATCTGTCGTTTGAAAAATGACTGTCGTTTGAAATTCAGATCTGTCGTTTGAAATTGCTGATATCAGACCCTCCCGTTTGAAAATTGGCTTCATCGTTTGAAACTTAGTTCATCGTTTGAAACTAACTGTTTGTTATCAATCGTTTGAAGTTGATAGTTTAAAGTGTGACTGTTTGAAACACGATGCCCGTTTGAAAGAATCAACAGGTCACGTGTTTGGAGTTTTGTCGGTACGCACGGCCCAATCAAAGTTGTGTATTGCATTGTTATTGCCGGCCACTTTAAAATTGAATCTTATCATAATTGTCAGGCCACTTTGTTAAGCATCACGTGATATATTAGATCCAAGTAATTGAGAGGTCCAATCAAGTGATAGTGTGAAAAGCCCATGTGTTGTTGTTGACTACAGTCCATTAAAAGTGTTAGGCCCAATCACAGTTTACTTCACATAACTCATTGTTGGCTTATTACCTATTCATTGGTTTCACCCGAACAACATTGGAACGAGTCCGCGAGTTTTTGACACGAGTCCTAGATCGATTCAATCGTCACTCACTTTTACGAATTCCATTTGTTTAAACTGATTGTTTGTTTGTGTGCAGGTTATTCAAGAATTTTTAAATCATGGCTAAAATGTTTGATGAACTGGAAAACACTAAATTTGAAAGAATAAACAATTGGACTTGTTGTTCTTCTTCTGAGAAAAAGGAGGTTTTGGTTGAAAGATTTGAATATTTCATGTGTCGAAAGGATGAAACATTGGATGAGTTGGAAATACGGTTTAAAAATTTAATGAACAGTTTGAGAAACAAAGATATTAGAATATCAAATGATGAACAGATATCGAAATTGGCAAATGCATTACCTGCTAAATGGGATAAATTTTTAGCTGAGTTAAAAAGGGAAGATTTTTTTCATGAACTTTATCCAACACAGTTCTTTAATGAGGTTAATGGAGAGTTTCGTAATGAAAATAGGAAAAAGAAGGAAATATTGACCAAAATGGAAAAGAATTTTAAAAAATTGGAATTGGATGTTATTACTGAAATTGATAATAGAATTAGTGTGTGTCTTGAAACAAAGAGTATTTTGAATTATGATATTAAAAGGAAATGTTATATTGATGAAAATTTGAATCCTTTTGATTTCGTTAAACTCTTTTGTGCAGGAACATATAAGATGGAAACAAAGGATATTCCAAAGAACGAAGAATCTTTGAAGCTTGAATCTTCAAGTTCAGAATCAGTGTGCTCAAAATGTGACAACTTTAAGGCTGAAAATGACAAACTTTTGAAGGATGCAGAAAGTTTGACATCAGAAGTCGAGAAGTTGAGAGATGAGAAGCAAACTGATGATAACCAGATTCTTATGTTGCAGGGAATTTGTGAAAATTTGAAGTCTGAAAATGTCAAACTGCTTAGTGATTTGAACAGTTTGATATCAGAAAACAAGATTTTGAAAGAAAAAGAAAAAGAGTTTGAAAATGAAAAATTAAAATTTGAAAATGATTTCAAAAGTCAAATAAAGATTTTAGAAGATGAGAGAGATATTTTTGGTAAAGATAATCTTGAAAAACAAATTGAAATCAATTCTCATCTTGCTAAAATCATTCAGCTTGAAAAAGAAGCTGAAATTGCTCGAAATAAAATTACCGAGCTTGAGAATAAGTTGAAAAATTTTGTGACTTCTGCATCATATGTTTGTCCAAAACCGATCAATTATGTTCCAATAAGTGACAATGTCACAAATTTTGACAAAGTCAAAGTCAAAATTGAAGATTGTGATGAAATATCTGATGATGAAAAAGAAAAGAAAAGAAAAATATTTTTAGATTTACAAGAAAAATTTAAAAATACTGTTTTGCAATCTACTGAAACAGGTGAATGTTCTAAGCAAAAACCTGTTAAGAAGAGTGTAGAACAGAAACAAAAAGATAAAAATTTGAAAAATCCTAAAATTGAAAATAAAAGCTCATCAGTTAAGTCATCCAATCATTATCAAAAATCACAAAAATTTAAAAATGAAAACTCACAAAGTGTTGGTAATAAGTGGTGCAGGTTTGACCACAGTGCTCAAAGGACAAATCATGCTTACAGGAGGAGTTATGATTACTACAAATCTAAACAATGTTATGATCTGAATATGTGGTTTGAAGATGGTAGCTGGTATGATAACAGAGTGTGCTACACCTGTGGTGTTAGAGGACACATTGCTGTTAACTGCCAGAATTGGAGTTATGAGACAAGAAGATGCTATAATTGTCAAATCAGAGGTCATATTGCCAGAGATTGCTCGAGGAGATCGATGGGAAGATCAAGGGTTGAATCTCAGAGAACGATAAAGAAACCAGTCACTGTCAAGCCCAAAGAACAGAAAGTGGAAGATAAGAAAGTAAAGCTTTCACAGGGGCAGAGAGACAGACTGAGGAAGAAGAGGAAGAAGGCGAGAGAGTATTTGGAGAAGATTTTGTCTTCAGGTTCACCGGTTGGTTCGAATAAAAGTTCTGATGAATCGATTCACTCGACTGCAAAGCCAAGCAAATCGAATTCTTCAGATGCAAATCTGAGGACAAACAAGAAGAAAAAGAAGAAAGTTATTGGCGATGAATCTGGCTCATTCAAGTCAAACAAGCCAAGTTCGGGCAATGAATCTGATTCCACAAAATCAGATGAGCCACAAGTTGAGGTAAAAAAGGAAGAAACAGTTCCATTAATGAATGATGAGAACTTTCCACCATTACAAGCCGCAAACCTAAAATCAAAAGGTGTTGTTGCTGGAAAAATGTTTAATAGCAATGTTAAACATATTTTTAGCAAGATGGTTGATGGTAAGGAAAAAGGAGTGAAAGAGTTTTATGAAGAAAAGAGAATAGCTCAAAATGCACCTAAGGCTGGTCAGGCTTGGGTGTCAAAATCTGTTGGTTGAATTCCTGACTTGCCGGAGCTTCCAGGTTGGTAAGTGTGAAGCTGGTATCGGCATCATTCTTGAGAAATTCACAGGATGGTAACTGTGATATTTCGTCTTTCATGTGGTAAATCAGGGACATTAAGTTGTACTTGATTTCCTACAAGTGTTTGTGTTGATATAATCCTAATATTGTTAAAATTTTTACAAAAAGGTTTTAAAGAGAACAAGGTGATGAGATAACCCCGAACTCACAAGTGATGGGTAAACAAACTAATTTTTCCGGAAAAATCATTCTGATTAAAACAAACTTAAGTGTTTTGAAATCATTATGGGAAAATAGTTTGTTGTAAGGGAGTGTGTTGATTGAATATGCCGAAACCCTCACGGCTGAACAAACATGATTACTTTCACCAGATTGAAAAACGGTTTTCAAACTGTAAAAATCAATGTGTTGTAAATCATGAGGGTATGTTATATTTTCTGCTAAAAGTGTTATATTTTCTGCAAAACTGAGCATGAGATGCAGAAAATGGATGGCGAGACAAAGCTATCAGTATTGGTTGTCAAATTTTCTTTATATGATTTTGCATTTTAGGGGGAGTAATGTTGTTAGAAAATACAAAAACATTTGAAAATTTGAAAAAGTCAAAAACATGATAAAATTCAAAAATTAAGTTTTTGCGTAGAAAGAGGAAATGATAGTACATCAGTAGACAGTTACAGTACGCTAAAGATTTGGAAAGTTTAAAATGTGTTAAACGATCTCACCGTGGATGTGTCGGTAGATTTTTATACACTTAGTAAATTTTTTCGGGATATAAACCTAAATTCAAACTTACTTATTTTGTGGGGAACACTACTTGGATATATAGGTAACCCCTGAAATCTCGTTTGAAAGGTCTCATAATCTGATATACTAGGTCTTTATACTCAATGATGTCTGGGGTA
The DNA here is from genome assembly GCA_030545235.1 of Helianthus tuberosus. Lineage (NCBI taxonomy): Eukaryota > Viridiplantae > Streptophyta > Magnoliopsida > Asterales > Asteraceae > Helianthus > Helianthus tuberosus. The sequence continues at coordinate 41,027,592 of CM060448.1, read as the reverse complement.
TTATTCCGGGACTTCTGCTGAACGGTAGTTCTGACCTAGTCCTTGGCTAATACTTGCGGCAATGCTTGAAACACAGCATTACACCCTCAGCATGCTGAAACAATTAAATTGATATATGCTGCTGTTGTAAGCAAAAAGATCCTCTAAAGGGGACATACCGTAAAGTCGAAGCTGATATCTCTCTGTGTATACGGAAGTATCGATCTGAGATCCCTCGGCCCTCGCATACCTAATTTATATACAGATATCATTGTAGTATTCTCACCTGTAAGACTGATTATTGGGATTCTGGATACGGGAGTATATTCAAGAGGTGGGACACATGAATAGGTTTAAGTTCTTAAAATACCTAATTCGTATCCTGAATCAGTTGAACTTTGTGTGAAAATTTAAGTGGACAAGTATATCGACAATCTAAGTGAATTGTTTAATTCATAATGTGATTTTAAGCTCAACGGTACTTGTGACTTGTCAAAAACTGATATGATCCTCTAACGCATACTCAAACAAAAATATAGTTGTAAATATGTTTGTACATATTTCTTTACTGCTTTATATTTTCAGAAAAATACAAAAAGATTTTTGATTCTGCTTTATTTTCGACAACTGATATTTGAGTGCTGAGTTTCAAAATCTAAGTAAGCTGATTGTGTTTCTGAAAATAAAACAAGTTCATTAATTTGAAACTTGAATTAAAAATAAATAAAAAATCAAAAACAGTTTGTGATATCTCCAAGGTCATTAGTTTGGACTTGGATGATTAACTGTGGGGGATTTGGATGCTTATACTGTTATAGAGCCAGTTTCCGATTTGTTTTGATGAAACTGCCAAATTCATGAAAATTGTTTGTTTTAGAAAGTTGAGTGAGCCAGGTTACAATTCCTGGATAGCTAAAATTTGAAATGCTGTTACTTATAAATGGATGAGTGATTGCAGATAAGATTCCAGACTACGATCCCGGAAGCTGAATCTAAGGGGGAGTCTGAAGACGAGCTCAAAGCAAGGGGGAGCTTGTATACGGAAAGCAAGGTGTCGATCCCAAAGCACGGAAGCTTGACGAAAGGGGGAGCCTGATGAAGAAAAGAGGAAAAGCTGAAGTTGAAGACAGATCCACCGGGATTCTGTTCAAGAAGATTCAAAGAATTAGAGAAAAGACTGAGACTGAAGACTCAGGATTTGAAGACTACGTCAACATCCAAGGGGGAGTCTGTTGATGCACGAGAATGTCTGTTGACTTCATCTTCATCAAGTCTTAGTTCAAGAAAGTCATTATTGGATTTTATATGTCAAATTAGGGTTTTCGTTAGTGATTTAGGAAGTGTTTTAGAGGGTTCCGTTTGAAACCATAGTTTGAACAAGGGTTCCGTTTGAAATAGGGTTCCGTTTGAGTTCAAAGTTTGAAACCATAGGGTTCCGTTTGAACCAAGTTCAAATGGAAGGGTCTTGTCTATATATAGGGATGTGTGTGTCACATTTCAAACGGAACGGTTGAGGTCATTGTGCAGGTAACGAAGTGCTGCCAATTTCTGTTCAGGTTGTAAACATTGTTATTATCAATACAAGCAACAGATTAAGAGTACAAGCTGTTTTCGTGTCCGGTTTACTGATTCCGCCTTTAAACTGGATGTAAAACTCTTCTGAACGACTCAGTCGGGTCAAACAACGATCCTACAGTGGTGGTTTGGCAGGTGGTATGGTGTGGATTGTGGTTGTGAGGAATAGAGAGAAAGAGAGAGGTGGTCCCTGCAAAGTGCAAATGGTTGGAATGTTGGATATTCTTTAAGGGTTGAGATCATGTTAAGAATAGATCTGAACCATTGATAGTTTAAATCAAGGGTTGGGGTTGATTATAAATAAAACCTTTATAATTAAAAATTAGTACTAACAATTTAGGGGTAATTTCGTAAAATTGCTAGTCATTTGACCATTTTCAATTAGATACAAATTCCACAAAGGTTTTTTAAACTAAAATAACTTTTATATACTTCATTATTTTTTTTAAATATACCATAAAATCAAGTATTTTTTTATCTTCAATATGAGTACCATATTGCTATATTTTTTTTTATTTATAAAAGTAACTTTTAAAATTTTTACCAAAAGTTGTTTTATAATTGTGTTGATAATGCGCTGATTATGTGTTAATTACAATATAATACAAACAAACTCCAAAAGTAGATATAATCAGCACATCTGATGTGCTGATAATGGAGAACGATTGAGAATGTTGTGGTAATGTCATTTATGTTGATAATGGAGAACAATTAAGGACGATGTGCTGATAATGGAGAACGATTAAGGATGTTATGCTAATTATTTAGTGTTGTGCTGATTATATTTTTTGTGGTGGTTCCTACAGGTTGGTTCGATCATGGAGAGTTACTAGATCATGGATATGTTAAAAAATTCAAACTTTGATTTGAATTAAACTTGCATGGATTTAGGGATGTTTTAATAATTATTTTTAATTAGTTATAAATAAATATGGTGAAAAGGTACAAATTACCCCTAAACTAATTTTTTATTGAGGGACACTTGTCAATTATGTGTTGGTTCTTACGGTTCTTACAAACATAAGTGTTTGTATTTGATCTCATTCCTATTCTTTAAAACCTTTTTATATGTTTTTTAATAAATTGTTGTATATTTATGTTATTTACACAATTAGTTTCTACAAAGGTGAATTGACAAAAATGCCCTCATATGTAATGCAAATGACCAGATTTAATAGAAAAAATCATCTGGGTAAGGGCTGTTGTTTTTTATTTGAAACCCGAAAACAGCCCCAAATTCGAAGTCACCCGAACCCGAATTAGAGAATAACCGAAAAACCTGAACCCGAGCAACTGAACCTTAAATGGGTCGGTTATCCGGTCATTTTTTCCCAACCAAAAACCCGAACAACCCGACCCGAATAACCCGAAACTTGAAACCCGAATAAAAACCCGAACATTAGTTGTCTTTTTTTATAGATGCAATTTGATTTGTAGTGTTTTGTATTGGAAACATTAAGTTTTCAGATTTTTGTATATTATCATACCACATTGTTAAATGATGTTTGAATTGTGATGATAGTTTTTTAACAACAAGATATATTTGATGATATTTTGTGAAAAAAACATTCTTTTTTTCATTTTACATCTAAACCCGAAAACCTAACAACCCAACCCGAACTAATCCGAGCCCGAATAACCCGAACTTTAAATGGGTTGGTTATTGGCAGTGGCGAAGCTTGACCCAAATGACCGGGGGGGGGGTCAAAAACGTATATAACCAAAAATTTCTATAGAACCGGGGGGTCGAAAACGTATATACGCAAAAATTTATATACGAAAACTACATATATAGCACTACTAAGTGAACAGTTCCCCCGCCCCTTCTATACTTTGCCCCTGTTTATTGGGTCACTTTTTCCTAGCAAAAAATCCGAACAACCCGACCCGAAAAACCTGAAAAAATAACCCGAAGAACACCCCTAATTTGGGTTAGGCCTAAATGACATAACGTGCAAGATTTGAAAACATAAAGTACAAAACTTGTTAATTTTAAAGACAAATAACACCGCCTAAGAACAAGTATAAAGATAAAAGACAAAACTTGTAATTCACTCTGATATATATTCATAATGGATTGTATTTAATATTATTAAAAATATCGTTTTATAATTGTTAAATCTTCGTTATTAACTATTTGATTTTTTATTTACTTAACCCGTGTAATACACGGGGTTATAACCTAGTATAAAGATAAAAGACAAAACTTGTAATTCACTCTGATATATATTCATAACTAGTAGATGCCCCGCCCGCGTTGCGGGGCGATTGCCGAATAATTCTCAACCAATTAAAAAAAGACTAATATAATTTTGCTAGAAAAAAAAAAACAAAAACGATGATAAGACCGTAATTTTGGGCTCTGGGTAAAACTGTATTTTTTCTAGACTAATGAGCGAGTGTTAGGCAACTCCTTGAGACGAAAAAAAATTAAATCGAGTAAACCAATTAAAAAAAACCTTTATGGTTTTGCAAAAAAAAATAAAAAATAAAAGTAAAACGATGGGAGAAACGTAATTTTTAACTGCAGGCGAAATCATAATTTTAATTCGGGGATAAATCGTAAACTAAATGGACCAATGGGGAAGTGTCAGCAAACAGCCGGCTTGACAGTAATTTTACACTGGAGGCTAAATCATAATTTAACCAGGAAAACAAACAAAAACGATGGGAAAAATGTAAATTCAAGTTGAGGGCAAAATCGTAACCTATCTGTGAGAAAAAAAAAACTAATGGCGAAAGTATCAATTTATACGGGGCAAAATCATAATTTTTAGCCGATGGGAAAATTAGAATTTTTAGCCGAGAGTAAAAGCGTAAATTTATTTTTAAGCGTGGGAAAAAAAACATAACTTTGAACTGATGGCAAAATCGTATATTTAAGGGGAAAAAACTAATGGCAAAACTGTAAACTGAAACGGGTCAAATTCGTAATTTTTTACCGGGGGCAAAATTTAAATATTTAGCTGGGAGCATTAGCGTAAATTTATTTTTAAGCGGGGGCGAAAACATAATTTTTAACTGATGGCAAAATCGTAATTTTAAAGGGGGATAAAATCGTCAATTTGTTGGGCCAATAGGGGAGTGCCAGGCAGCTGCCTGACACTATTGAAGTCGCCGCCCTTATTGCCCAATAAAGTGGCTGAACTGTTAAATTCTTACGTCATCAAAATGTATTTGTAGTAGTTGATAATGATAATGATAATGGATTGTATTTAATATTATATATCCAAATACGATTTATAGTGTTTTATTTTTATTAATGTTAAACACAATTCCAACCGCCATATTCTTGACTCTAGCGAGTCATGAGGTGAAGAGACCCAATGTTAGTGATACATGACTCGGTTCCACTCGTTTGAATTCGCTTCTTTCCATATTAACTTGTTTAAGCCTCGTCGGTATCCTTTCACCTACAAAACACTATATTTATTACGTAGAAGCTATTAGCGACTAAAAACGACTCGAAAACTAACAAAAGCTATATAAAACTACATAGAAAAATAGAATGTGTTTATAACACATCAGGGTCCCATTGGACCATTGGCAATTAAAAAAAATAGTAACAACTAGTTTTTTTTCTAAATTAACATTTAAATCAACACATTCACTTTATATACACATATTTATATTACACATCTCACATAAACAAACAAACACTCTCAACCCCCACTTCCAATTTACGAATTCCAAATTCCATTTCAATCACAACGAGCTCAAGCGACAAAGAAACCACGCAACACCCACCTACATGTGATATTTGCAGCAGATACCACCAGTGACTCAGAAGCCGCTCAACCTTCACAACCACCTCATGTTCCCATTTAGAGTCATGATCTGAATTTTCTTAATGTTAAATTCATGCACTTCGTCATGGAAACGACTGAGCTGTTAAATAAAGACGACGAACAGATGTACTTACAATTATATGCTTCGTCGGACGTCGAGGCAAGCTCAAGTTCCAGACGAAGGAACAAGGGGAAGAGCAAAGAAATAAATAGCGATCGAGTGGAAGGAGACTCGCGTCTATGGAACGACTACTTTGCACTGCAACCTGTGTTTGATGAAGACATATTTAAACGTCGTTTCCAGATGAGGCGTTCACCTTTTCTTAGAATTGCAAATGACCTATCTGAAAAATATTCGTACTTCTCACAACGTACAGATGTAGCTGGCGGAACAAGGCTAGCTCCGATTCAGAAATGCATTTCCGCCATACGTTAGCTAGCATAAGGCACGGATGCTGACACGACCGATGAGTACGTACGGATCGTTGAAACTATGGCCATGGAATGTTTAAGGTATTTTTGCAAGTATATTATTGAACTATATTATAAAGGGTACTTGAGAAAGTCTAATGCAACCGGCATCCAACGGTTGTTAGAGGCTCATCAAAGCCAAAACGGCTTATCAGGAATGCTTGGTAGTATATATTGTATTCATTGGAGGTGGAAAAAATGCCTTGTTGCATGGCACGGACAGTTTACTCATGGTAATCACGGTTTTCCCACCATAATGTTGTCACACCCTGACTTTTGCGGAAGCGTGATTATGTGTGACTTGCTTAATATCATTGCATTCAATCATAACAACATCTATATGATAAAACTGAAGATGTTCATCCATTAAATAAGTTTAAAAACATAACAACAACATTGTTTTAAAACATAGAATTCAAATTCGAGTACAAACCATGCAACTTGTTTTTAGAGTTCACAAAGACTCGACAAAAGACATTGAATAAAACCAGGTTATGGAAGACGTGTCTCGTCCAGGATAAGACACACTGACCAAACCCTAAGACCATGGATGACATCTTTTATTCTCAAACAACACTTGGAATTCCCGAACGCCCGCCAGATCCACATTTAATTCCCTGAAATACATGTAGTTTGAAAACATCAACAAAAGTTGAGCTAGTTCGTGTGTTTGTTTATGTGTATGAATAAACCTTTGTAATCATTGAAAGTATGTATGTAAGTTTGTAAATCCCGATATGAAAGCAACAAGGAAAACAGATCATTAATGGTTTGCAAGGCCATTAATACGTGTGACGTGATGCAGGAAGGCTCAAACCTAGCAGACTTTGTACCGGGCTTCCGGCTCTAAGACAATGTCAACCCATGGGCTAAACACTGGTCCAATATGGGCGGGGCTCGCTACACCCAAATAGATCTATCACCCATGTCCCTCGGTCCTACAACGAGGATTAATGGTCTTAAGCGTCATACCCACCACTCACATGATCTAGCAGTACCCTTCCTTAGCTAACCATACCAAATAATAACGTTTGTAAACAGTTGTAACATGTACTTCACCCCCGAAGTTATAAAACTGAAAACAGTTAAAAGAAAAGGGGGTCACGAACTCACAGTCTTGCGTCTTCGTATCACAGTAACTCAAGCTTCTTCCGGTGTACACGACTACCTACAACGTACTAATGTCTATTAGACGAGCGGGTCGTGCCTTAACTTAGTATTAGTTTGTGTCCTTGAGTTACGTTTCTTTGTCTCTTCGATATTATTTCAAGTTATATAATTATTTGTTAAAATAATAAATATTTTAACTTAAATTATATTTATTAGATTTTGGAATAATTGTTAAAACAATGTACTTTAACTTAATACTTTTCAAGTATTTATGCTTGTATATCCTTCCCAAGGATGGGTGTATTTGTATTCGTATTCGTATTCTTGTATTTGTATATTTTTGCCATGTATTGGGGTCGTATTCCAGTGTGTATTTATACGTATGAGAATATGTATTTTTATTGTATTCATTAAGTATTCTAATACTTAATTTCGTATTAATTTTTTCGGAATATTATCTTTAATAAAAGTTCACCAATATATATTTCCAAAATATATATTTTAAGAAATACTACTTAGAAAAATTATTTATAATTTTTCTCTTGGGCAAAAATATTTGTATTTTCATATAAGTTCCAAAAATAATATATTTTCAAGTCTAACTTAGAAAATATATATAAACTTATCTTTCTCCAAAAATGATATATTTCATATTTATTTGAGAAAATATATATTTCTCATATCTTTCACCCAAAAATATTGTATTTCATGTTTGTTTAAGAAAATATATATTTCTTCTAAAAATGATATATCTTCTCATAATTTCAAGAAACATATATATTTATACTTGCCAAAAATAATATATTTTTCCCTTGCCAAAAATATGATATATTCTTGTGGTAATTGTAAAAATCATATTTTTTTATTCACTTGGTGTCCAAAATATTATTTACCAAAATATACATATGAATATTATTTCCGGAGTATTTTGTAAGTTACATTCCTTAGTGCGGTTTCACCAATATTTTGTGTGAAATATGTATATTCATATTCTTGGAATTTTGTTAATATTTTGGATTGTAACTTTTGGTATTTTGATGAGTTTTATTATTTCATGTCCAAAAATAATATAACTAATACACAAAGTATACAAATAATCACACACATGGTGACTTCTAAATATATATTTCCTAAATACATATTTAGTCGCTTTTATTTATAAAAACCAGCCTCCAATATTTATAATTTTTGTAACAAAAATTATGGCAAAGTTTATGTAAAGATTTATGATTTGAAATACACTTGTAAATATTTGTTTAGAAATATTTTTCTAAGTGTTTAATTTTTGGAAAAATTTTGCCATAGTTTCCCCTAAAAATAGAGGTTTCCATACCTTGAAGGTATATCATTTTCTTTTGTAAAATCAACACAATCAATAATAAACAATCTTTACTTACCAATTTTGCCAAAAACAAGCATAATCTACTACTTCATGAACTTGAATATTTGTAAAAATTTGTAGTAACTTACTAGTGTTCTTAGTAAGCTTTGTTACCCTTTAAAGTGTGATTGATTCTTTAAAAACTGCATTTTTAAAGAATATGGATCTTCACAACTTATAACCATATTTTTCAAAAATATTTCTTCTTTGATTTCTCTTGTTACATAAGTGCTTCTACACTTGTTTAACCTTTAAAAATAGGGTTTATTTATGTAAGAACCAAGATCAAGTAAATCTTGTGTTTTTAACTTGGTTCCTTTGAAAAACCATCCATTAAATTTTAGATCTACAAGTATTACAACTTACTTTGATCATTATTTTTCAAGAAACCCACATATCCTTTCAAGTTCATGCTTTTCATGAGGATGATCCATTAGCTTCTATCATGTTCATCCTCTCATCTTGCTAGATTATGTTTTTAATCATGATCTAGCAAGATCATATGATGATCAACATCATTTTCACAAGCAATCAACAATCAACAAGTATTACAACACATAAACATTAAGATTTCTTATGTATTCATGCTTATGTTCATGTTTCATTCTTGTGATTCTTCATGTTCTTCAAGATTATCATTATGTAACATCTTTTAACCACTTAAGATAGATGTAAAATGGCAAGATCAAGGTTCTTACCACTAGCTCAAGGCTAGGGATGATCAAGTGAAGTTAAGAGATGGATAAAAGCAAATGAAAGAGGTCCTTCAACTTCTACAAGCTCCTAGCTCCTTTGTATGTCTTCTAACAAACTTGTATAAGCTTGGAATGGATGTGCGATGAATGAATGATGGTGATGTTGGTGTGGTTGTTGTCGGCCGAGAGCATAAGAGGGAGAAGGAGAGAGTTGTGTGTGTTTTAGTGTGTGTAGAAATGAAGTTGTGACACTTAGGTTAGTTCTTATAACCAATTCAAGACTTTAACCCAAGGTTATCATGTTCTAAATGGAGAAACATGATCTAATAAAATATTAAAACAAATCAAGTAAGTGGGGCCCTTGTTGGGCCGTCCCATAGGTGAGGGGGGGGGGGGTATATAGACTAGGTTTGTAACTAAGTTAGTTACTTAGGTTAAAAATCAAGTATGTAGTTAGGATTTAGTTACTAGATATTTTATGAGGTGTTATGATGTTAGGGGACCATAACTAGGTTGGTAATGTTAAAATCGTGCTTCTAGTGAAAATTTGGTGTTTCGGGTAGTGTCCGGTTGTTCGGTTGGTTACCGGTTCGTTAAGGTTCTAAACTATGCAGTTTAGTGTGCTTTATGTTACCTTTTGTGACACTTTTGATTCCCGACACTTAGGAAAGCATTCAGGACCATTTAACCATATTTTTGCAAAATATTAGATTGTTTAAATGATGAAAATTGCTGATTATTGCTGAATTCAGCACTTTATGTGAGTTTTAGGCGCTTTCCGTCACTTAAACTATCTCTAGGAAGGCAGTTTTGTGATCCTTACTTTCCTACACACTTTACTAGTGTAATACTTAGTTTCTGGCTCAATCTGTGTCTCAACACACTGTCTGCCTATATGCTGAATTCTGTCAGCATTTTCCTAATTTGTTTGATAACTGTGCTAACTGTGTTTTGTGCATCGTTTGAGTCAAATAAGCTTTCATGCATTAATGATATGACTTTAAGCAATATGTGATGCACATGTATGTGTATGGAAATAATCAATAAGCAGTTAATTGTAATTCAGTATAGTCATTAAGCACTAATCATGGTTTAATAGTTGTACGGATACCTGAAATTTTGACCGTTGTCACATTCTCCCCCTGTTAAGAAAATTTCGTCCCAAAATTTTAAGCTTTACTACTAACTGCAGGGGTGTTGGGGAATAAATGTGGGTATTTTGCTTTCATGCGGTCTTCACGCTCCCAAGTAAACTCTGGGCCGTGACGTGCATTCCAGCGAACCTTGACGAGTTTAACACTACTCCTCCGATCTTGTTAACTGTCCAGTCAGTAACCTCAACGGGTTCTTCGGTAAAGTGGAGTGTGTCGTTAATGTGAACTTCGTCAGCAGGGATAACCACTGTTTCTTGTGTTGGACTCTTCTTCAGATTAGATACATGAAATGTATCATGAACTCCATTAAGTTCTGCTGGTAGCTCCAACTTGTATGCTACCGTACCAACTCTTTCCTGGATTTTGAACAGTCCGATAAACCGTGGGTTTAACTTACCACGCTTCCCAAAGCGTGCCACACCTTTCCAAGGTGAAACTTTCAACAAAACCATATCACCGACTTCGAATTCCAAAGGTTTCCTTCTTTGGTCCGCATAGCTCTTTTGTCGATCACGAGCCGCCTTAATGCGCTCTCGGATCTGCATGATCTTATCTGTTGTTTCTTGGACCAATTCGGGACCAACCAGCTGTCTATCACCTGCATCTACCCAGCATAACGGTGATCGACACTTTCGTCCCTAGAGAGCCTCGAACGGTGCAGCTTGAATGCTTGTATGGTAGCTGTTGTTATAGGAGAACTCCACCAAAGGCAGGTGAGTGTCCCAACTGCCACCCAAGTCCATTACGCAAGCACGCTGTATGTCTTCTAGCGTCTGAATCGTTCTCTCACTTTGACCGTCCGTCTGTGGATGAAATGCTGTGCTCAGATTCAACTGAGAACCAAACGCTTCTTGGAAAGATTGCGAAATCCTTGACACAAATCTCCCGTCTCTGTCTGATATGATCAAGATAGGCACTCCATGACGTGCAACTATCTCCCTTAGGTATAGCTCAGCTAGCTTACCTGTGTTATCATATTCTCTGATTGGCAGAAAGTGCGCATATTTTGTCAGACGGTCCACGATTACCCAAATCGTATCATGACCTCTGGGTGTCTTGGGCAACTTCGTTATGAAATCTATTGAGATATGTTCCCACTTCCACATGGGTATCTTAGGTTGCTGCAGAAGACCTGAAGGCTTCTGATACTCGGCCTTTACTTTGGTGCAAGTCAAACACTTTCCAACATAAGTATCCACATCGCCCTTCAGTCTTGGCCAATAATAATAGTCCTTTAAATCTTGGTACATCTTGTCCGATCCTGGATGGATCGAGTACCTCGATTTATGAGCTTCATCAAAAATCACATCTCTAAGACCACCAAAGAGGGGAACCCAAATTCGTCCCATAAAACACAAAGTTCCTTCCTCATTGGGTACCAGCTTGTTCTCCATCCCACGGAGATATTCATCCTTAAGATTCTCTTTCTTAAGAGCTTCTCTCTGTGCAGCACGGATCCGCAATGAGAGGTCTGTCTGTATAATCATCTCCAAAGCCCTAACCCTTATGGGCTTAATCCTCTCTTTTCGACTCAAGGCGTCTGCCACCACATTCGCCTTTCCTGGATGATATTTGCTTTCGCAATCATAATCGTTTAGCAACTTAACCCATCGTTGCTGTCTCATGTTAAGATCTTTCTGATCGAATATGTGCTGAAGACTCTTGTGATCTGTAAAGATCGTGCATCGGGTACCATACAAATAATGCCGCCAAATCTTCAAGGCAAACAACACTGCGCCTAATTCAAAATCATGTGTGGTGTAATTCTTCTCATGAACCTTCAATTGGCGCGAAGCATAAGCGATAACCTTCTGTCGCTGCATCAGCAAACAGCCCAATCCCTGACGCGAGGTGTCACAATATACCACGAAGTCGTCGGTGCCTTCGGGTAGGGATAAAATAGGTGCATCGCAAAGCTTATTCTTAAGCAACTGAAAAGCTTCTTCTTGTTTATCTCCCCACTCATACTTCTTATCCTTCTAAGTAAGGGAGGTCAGCGGTTGAGCGATTTTAGAAAAATCCTCAATGAATCTGTGATAGTACCCTGCTAAACCTAGAAACTGACGGATCTCGGTTGGCGTCTTTGGAGTTTCCCAATTCTTAATCACCTCGATCTTGGTGGGATCCACATGAATTCCATCCTTGTTCACTACATGACCAAGGAACTGTACCTCACGCAACCAAAACTCACACTTCGAGAACTTAGCATAAAGTTTCTCCTTCTTGAGCAGTTCTAATATGGCTCTAAGGTGTTGCTCATGCTCTTCCTTCGTCCGTGAATAGATCAAAATATCATCGATAAACACAATCACGAATTTATCGAGATATGGCTTGCAAACTCGGTTCATCAAATCCATAAATACTGCCGGTGCATTTGTCAAACCAAATGGCATCACTAGAAACTCGTAATGTCCATAACGAGTTCTAAAGGCAGTCTTCGGTATACTCTCTTCTTGAATCCGCAGCTGGTGATAACCTGATCGAAGATCGATCTTGGAGTAGTAACTTAAACCTTGAATTTGATCGAAGAGATCATCAATCCTAGGCAAAGGATACCGATTCTTGATGGTTAACTTGTTTCGCTCTCGGTAGTCAATGCACATATGAAAACTACCGTCCTTTTTCTTGACAAATAGTACTGGAGCTCCCCAAGGCGAGAAGCTTGGTCTAATGAATACCTTGTCCAAAAGTTCCTGAAGCTGCGTCGACAATTCTTGCATCTCGGAAGGCGCGAGTCAATAAGGTGCCTTGGCTACAGGCGCGGTGCCTGGAACTAAGTCAATATGGAATTCGACTTGTCGTTGAGGCGGCAATCCTTGCAAGTCTTCGGGGAAGACTTCAGGATATTCCCTTACCACAGGGATATCTTCCAGCTTCGGCTCTTCGGCTTCTTTATTCACAACGTGAGCCAAGAAGGCAACACATCCTTTCTGCAACAACTTTCGGGCCTTCAAACAACTGATAATCCTTAGAGGCGTATCATGCTTTTCTCCGTGCACCACAATGGTCTCCTCATTCGCCATCGGGATGCGAATGATCTTCTCATAGCATACGATCTCAGCTCGGTTGCTTGAAGACCAATCCATTCCAACTACCACGTCAAAGCTTCCTAACTCAACTGATAGAAGATCGAGCGTAAACTCACGCTCTCCAAGCTCTATCACACAACCTCTAATCACTTCATTTGCCTCTACTAGCTTTCCATTAGCTAGTTCTATTATATACGGGATATCTAACTTACTGGAAACTAACCCAAATATATTCTTAAATTACAGGGACACGAAACTATAATCGGCACCAGTATCAAATAGCACAGATGCAAAGTGTTGGTTGATAGGGAACGTACCAGTGACTACGTTCGGATCTTGACGAGCTTCCCTAGCTCCAATGTTGAAAACTCTTCCTTGGGCTTGATTGTTCTTCGGGCAATCCCGCTTGAAATGCCTAGTATCACTACAGCTAAAGCAACCTTGTCTGTTTCTAGTACCGCCCTGATTGTTGTTTGCTCCACGGTTTCCGTTACCAGCTTGGTTTCCAGAACCACCACGATTTCCATTACCTCCCTGGTTATTCCTATTCCCATTACCGTTTCCACCATGGTTTCCATTGCCATTTCCTCTCTGACCACCATTCCCACGACCAGTACCAGCCCAGCATGTTTCCTTCGAATGACCATTCTTTCCACAGGATTCACACTTCTTATACCTACACTGGCCGGCATGATGGAACTGGCACACATCTTACTTGGGTAGGGTGCCCATGTATCCTTTCCCCTTATTCTCCGAACTTGCAGCACCAATCCTAACCTCGGCTGGTGGGTTCGCATCTCTTTTCTTGTTACCACTGCTGTTGTTTCCTTGGGTACCTTTCTTAAAATTTGAGAACTTCCTCTTGTTCTCTCCTAACGACTCGACATGAGTCTCCTTCTTCTTTCCCTTAGAGATTGAAAACTTGTTCAATCTAATTGCTTCTTCAGTCAATGTCACGCTCAGATCAATGGCTTCAGTGATCGTTGGAGGCTTCGAAGTAGTCACCATGCTCATTATTTGGGGTGCCAATCCCCAAATGAAACGTTCAACTCACTTGAATTCTGGCTCTACCATGTAGGGGAAAACATGAGACAGGTCATGGAATCTCTGTACATACTCAACAATCTTAGGTCCATCCTTTTTCAGATTCCAGAACTCGGTTTCCAACTTCTGAATCTCAGCTCTCGAGCAGTACTTCTTGCGCATCAGTTCTTTCATCTCATCCCATGTCATACCATACGCTGCTACCTCACCTAGGGTCTGAACCTGAAGGTTCCACCACGATAGAGCTCCATCAAGAAACAATCCAGAAATGTAAGTGACCTGGTGCTCCGACGCACACTTGCTCATTCACAGCACCGAATCTGTTTTCTCAACCCATCTTACAAAAGCTACAGCACCTCCAGTGCCGTCAAAGTTCAGAGGCTTGCAGTCAAGGAACTGCTTGTAAGTACAGCCTGTACAAGCAACATAATTCACAGAAAGCATTAGCAAGCGCACATGGAAATGTCCAAACGTATCGTAATGTGTCTTAGGTGACTTAAACATTACCATGAGGTACCTCCGCTGTGTTCAGAGCGCAAGGCCTCATGTTGTGCGATTGCCTGTGAAATCCGTTCTTGCAGTTCTGCCTCTGTTGTGGGCAACTGAGTATTCCTTCGAGGAGGCATCTTCTAAAAGAAGATTGCATAGGTCAGGTCGTATTTGCGTAATAATTAGTACGTATATAGTAGTGTTTACGATAACAAGTAAGCATGTAATCATCACAATCATATCATAAACAAGTAAATTAACAACGTATTTAATGAGAACATGACGATTGAGCTTTCATTAATCATCGACCACAAATATTGTTACATGTTTTACAAAAGTATCGTATAAAAAAGGATCACAGGGTCACACTACCCTTGTCCCGCAAATCTATCGGTCTACAAAAGTCATATAGTCAAAAGGTGGTCTCCAAAAGGCTTCACTAGCTCAGCTCAATAGTGGTGCTCTCATCAAAAGCAATCTACCTACATAAAACCAAAAACCAGCTATGCTGATGGTGGTGGAGGAGGAGGTGGTGGAGGAACAAAAAGCAAGTTGCGCACATGCGCAAGCTCCTCCTCAAGATCATAAATATGACGCAACAGATAACTGATCTGCTGCTCAACGGTAAGAAATCGAGTATCAAACGCGGGAAATGGAGTAAGCGGTGCAGGAGGATGTGAAAATGGGGACGGTGATGAGCGAGGGGGAACAAAATCTGGCTGACAAGGACATGAAGGACTCAGTGTCATCCAAGCTCCAAAATCCTACGACTCATGATCTCAAACTGAAGCTGAAGTGATAGAAGTAACTCATCCCGTGTATAGCCTGCAAAGTGCGAGGGATGGTAGGGATCAGAAATCGGCATGGTGTAAGGTGGGAACCATCTGAGTGGCTCATCAAGTGGTGAAGAAGTAAAATGAGTAAAAGGTGCAGACTGAGGTATATGGGGAAAAGCTGCTGAAACATGAGGTCATGACTAGGCTGCGGGCTAGAAGTGCCCTCCCCTGGACGGGGTGAGGGTATGTCCTGCAAGAAAACAATAGGGAGATCAACACGGTGAACATCAGACTCCACTGGGTGAAATGGAGCAACATCAGTGGGTGCGGGTGCAAGTGGAGGAGTGACTGGCTCAATAACAGAAGGATCAGCGGGTGCAGGAACTAGGTCAGGTATGAGGGGTGCGATGTCAGGTAATCCAAATGGAATAGGGTCATGATCAGGCAAAGGCTCAGGATCAGCAGGTGCAGCATCGGGCTGATCAACAGGAACAAAATCTGGCTCAAGACCAGGCTCGGGATCGTGTGGAGGGGATGGTGCAGCTGACATGGCCGTGTCATCATCAGAATCAGTGGCATAACGTCGTAACCCAACTGCCTGCAAGGCGGAAGATGTCACAGACTCAAAGGAATCTGGAACAGTGTGTAAACTAGAATCAGAAGAAATCTCAATAATGGGAATCCCCAGAAGTGGAACATCAACAACGTCCTCATCGAGCTCTCCATCACCATAAGCGTCATCGGGAGGACCATCAACAAACAGATCAAAATCATCGTCAAACAGATCATCAAAAGGCCAGTCCTCAGGTGGAATGACCATGAGAGGAACGGGAGCGAGGATCGGTGCCACGACATGCTCACCATCAGGGTGACCAATGATAAGATGATCGTGAACTGGAATAGGAATAACAAAAGGATCCTCGTCTAGGATACCATCAGCAAGCGGTAAATCATCGCCAAAGTCGGGCAGCGCAAAAGGCTGAAAATCGTTGTCGTCATAGGACATCATCTCCGGGACACTCTCTGTATCAGATGTAAAGATCTCTGGCTCACTTGCACTAGAGTCGGTAGCCATGGGGTCATGGTCGTCGGACAATCCGCTCTCGGATGATGACATGGTGTCTGTAACATAACAATCACAACATATGCGCATATATCAACTACTAACATTAAGCATGTAATCAATGAAAATGTAATCATGTAATCATGTATCCTTATCATTCCTCACAAATCCTTCCTATCCTTCCTAGTCTCCCAGACTAGACCACCCAGTCTCCCAGACTAAACCACCTAGTCTCCCAGACTAAACCAACCAGTCTCCCAGACTAAACCAACCAGTCTCCCAGACTAAACCAACCAGTCTCCCAAACTAAACCAACAAGGTAACTGTGCATTGTGTTTCTCGTCTTTTTTTGTAAAAATGTTTGTTCCCTGGATCTAGGCGTTTTGTGTATGCAATGAAAACATGTTGTAAAAATATTTTCGTGAGAGCCCTAATGATTGTAGTCTAGACTCGAGAAGGAATCCTAGTTCGCTACAATCGAAGCTCTGATACCAAACTGTCACACCCTGACTTTTGCGGAAGCATGATTATGTGTGACTTGCTTAATATCATTGCATTCAATCATAACAACATCTATATGATAAAACTGAAGATGTTCATCCATTAAATAAGTTTAAAAACATAAAAACAACATTGTTTTAAAACATAGAATTCAAATTCGAGTACAAACCATACAACTTGTTTTTAGAGTTCACAAGGACTCGACAAAAGACATTAAATAACACCAGGTTATGGAAGACGTGTCTCGTCCAGGATAAGACACACTGACCAAACCCTAAGACCATGGATGACATCTTTTATTCTCAAACAACACTTGGAATTCCCGAACACCTGCCAGATCCACATTTAATTGCCTGAAATACATGTAGTTTGAAAACATCAACAAAAGTTGAGCGAGTTCGTGTGTTTGTTTATGTGTATGAATAAACCTTTGTAATCATTGAAAGTATGTATGTAAGTTTGTAAATCCCGGTATGAAAGCAATAAGGAAAACAGATCATTAATGGTTTGCAAGGCCATTAATATGTGTGACGTGATGCAGGAAGGCTCAAACCTAGCCGACTTTGTACCGGGCTTCCGGCTATAAGACATAGTCAACCCATGGGCCACACCCTGGTCCAACATGGGCGGGGCTCGCTACACCTAAATAGATCTATCACTTATGTCCCTTGGTCCTACAACGAGGATTAATGGTCTTAAGCGTCATACCCACCATTCACATGATCTAGCAGTACCCTTCCTTAGCTAACCATACCAAATAATAACGTTTGTAAACAGTTGTAACATGTACTTCACCCCTGAAGTTATAAAACTGAAAACAGTTAAAAGAAAAGGGGGTCACGAACTCACAGCCTTGCGTCTTCGTATCACAGTAACTCAAGCTTCTTCCGGTGTACACGACTACCTACAACGTACTAATGTCTATTAGACGAGCGGGTCGTGCCTTGACTTAGTATTAGTTTATGTCCTTGAGTTACGTTTCTTTGTGTCTTCGATGTTATTTCAAGTTATTTAATTATTTGTTAAAATAATAAATATTTTAACTTAAATTATATTTATTAGATTTTGGAATAATTGTTAAAATAATATACTTTAACTTAATACTTTTCAAGTATTTATACTTGTATATCCTTCCCAAGGATGGGTGTATTTGTATTCGTATTCTTGTATTTGTATATTTTTTCCATGTATTGGGGTCGTATTCCGGTGTGTATTTATACGTATGAGAATACGTATTTTTATTGTATTCATTAAGCATTCTTATACTTAATTTCGTATTAATTTTTCCGGAATATTATCTTTAATAAAGTTCACCAATATATATTTCCAAAATATATATTTTAAGAAATACTACTTAGAAAAATTATTTATAATTTTTCCCTTGGGCAAAAATATTTGTATTTTCATATAAGTTCCAAAAATAATATATTTTCAAGTCTAACTTAGAAAATACATATAAACTTATCTTTCTTCAAAAATGATATATTTCATATTTATTTGAGAAAATATATCTTTCACCCAAAAATATTGTATTTCATGTTTGTTTAAGAAAATATATATTTCTTCCAAAAATGATATATCTTCTCATAATTTCAAGAAAAATATATATATTTATACTTGCCAAAAATATGATATATTCTTTGTAACGCCCGTCTTAATTTAATATGAATTCACTACCAAATACGCATTTAACCATGCATTTTATACGAAAATGCGGCCGTTCAAAACTTTTCCATGTTATCATTCATACCTGATTAAAATGTTCAACATATAGTAACAATTATTTACATAAGTTATTTGTAACATAAACAAAATGATTTTTATTGCGAAAGCTTCAAAAGTCGAGTGTTCGGTTCTTGATACTTGCTTTATCCTCATCCGAGTGCTTACTACGATTTACCTAAATTCAAAACCAACATAAAAGTTAGTTTTGATTACTTAGAAACATATTAAAACAAGATCCATGAGTTAAACAATAAAAAAACCAACAAATTTCCAGCACTTCATGCTCTCGACGGTTAATCAAAAAACAAGATCCGAGAGCTTGCTTGGTTGTTTGTCGCGGGCCGCGACCATGGTCGCGCGACGCGACGATTAATCCGGGTGGGTGTCGCGTGACGCGACACCTTAGTTTCGACAGAAGCTTGTTTGTTTGCTGCTGCATTTGCCCAGCTCCAATCTTAAACAAATTTCTAACTTTAAATTCTCAAAACTTTCGATGTACATGTCCTTTTTACGTAATTCTTTTTTCCTTCGCATCCGTAATTTAATAACGGACTTATTTAACCTTTTTGTTCGGATTGATATCCGGTTTATAAGCAAATAGCCTATAAATCCCTTTTTCTATTATTCGACCCGTTTAATCTCTAAGTTAACTAAACATTTGCTATGCTTGTTTCTAAACATTTTACCCATTCCCGTGCTTCTAAATCATTAGCGTTTCGCTCCCATACCACGATTTTGCACAAGCAATAATGTCGTACTTGATTTCAATGAATCAAGCATGTGCTTTTAATCAAATTCAACAAAAACCATTTTCTCAACTTTTGTCCCATATTCAAGGGCTCTTTTACATCAGATATTGCGTGTCCGTTTCTCGGCTTACACATTCCTAGTACTCATTCATTGCGTGACATTTAATGTCACTTCTAAAATTACCGTTTTAAAACATAGTTTGACCCATTTGGTTGTCGAGTGATTTCCATCACTTCAATGGCATACCAAACACATACCTTTTTGCTATAATCTACATCAATCATATTCTAACTATTTGTTTGACCCGTTTGGTTGTCGAGTGAGTTCCATCTCTTCAATGACATACCAAACACAACCATTTTCGCTATATGTAACAACCCTCGGTAAAACCAACACTCTCATAATATTTCCGACACCCTATTATATATTAAAATACCCTTATATGTCTTATATTACACCCCGTATGTGAAAACCGAGCCCGAAATAGGTTATAACATATAAAATAAATCAAAAACATGAAATACTGAGTTGAGGCGGGCCGCGTAGACCCACCCCAACATTTCACGCGGGCGGTATAAATGTTAGAACCTGACTCCGCTGATTTCTTTAGTTCAAGCGGGCCGCGTAAGCTTAAGCTTACATTGACACGGGCCACGAGAGATCATCAAACTCGGAGACATCCTGAGCCGACACGTGTCGATATCGTGGCGGACCTACACATCGAATCAGCTAAGCTACGCGTTGACCCAGCTTTGACGCGGGCCGCGTAAGCCTTAGCTTACTTTTACGCGGGCCGCGTGAGAGTCGAATATCAGCACTATATAAGAAGGCCATCAGGTTTCAATCCAGTTCGTTCACATTTCAATTCTCAAATCACAATTTCTGTAGTAGACATATTATACTCGGGTATTATACCCCTAATTAGCGAGGTTCTGCTCCGTTGTAAGTATTATAACCCTAGTTTCGTAATAGTTACGCTGCCCGATTGATTTAGGGTTCCGTAACAACTGTCGTGGTTTTGCCCGACGTAGTTGTTGGAATGCCGTCTCGGGGAGGGTATCACTAATATTTTCAAAGGGTTATGGTACTAACCAATGTACATTTGTATAAATTATAGATTATATCCAGGAAACCCTTACGCGAAGTCTAACATAGCAATGTGAGTTTATCCTCTTTTTGTTAATCTTTTTGGTAATGTTTTACCAAACCTTAAAAGTTTTACCATGAAATTTAGCAGTGATTGAGTCTTTGTAGTTCTTCAATTACTGCCGGTATGTTGGGGTTTTGTATACAAAATGTACTACACTGTGAGTAGTAAGTCAAGGATGACAATACGTTACCATTGGACAATGAGTTAGCCAATGGGTAATATGACCCACAAGTCAGGGTTGACAGTACTAATGGAGTAATTGTGTAGACATAAACAATGTGATCCCTCTCAATACTGTTCACTGTGACTTTTTATTTAAAATTGATTAAACTGGGATTCACTCACCAGTATTTCCGACTGACAAATGTTTTTAAAACACGTTTCAGGTAACCCAATGTGACAGCCAATTAGTAAAAAGCCAGCTGGAGAGCACTGAAGGCATGGGAAAATGTGGCTATAAAAGTTACCTAATAAACGATGTTTTAAATTCAATAAAATGGGGTTTGTCCCTATGAATGTACTGTAATAAGAAACTTGGGTTTTGCCCATGTGTTTATTAATATAAATTATGGTGGTTTTACTCTGATAAACATTTCCTAACTACGGTCCTGATGTAAATTCCGCTGCCACATTAATGAAACCTAATACCACCACCACTGAGTTCGCGTCCACCCGTTCCCGGGACAGATAAGGGATCAGGGGTTGCGACATTATATCAACATTAAACCTATTTTAACTATCTATTTTGACCCGTTTGGTTATTGAGTGAATTCCATCACTTCATTAACTTACCAAACACAACCATTTTCGCTATATTAACATTAAACATATTTTAACTATCTATTTTGACCCGTTTAGTTATTGAGTGAATGCCATCACTTCATTAACTTGCCAAACGCAACCATTTTCGCTATATTAACATTAAACATATTTTAACTATCTATTTTGACTCGTTTGGTTATTGAGTGATTTCCATCACTTCATTAACTTACCAAACGCAACTATTTTCGCTATATCAACATTAAACATATCTACGACTAGGCTTGTCTACATAAATGTAAAGAGATGACAAGTCGCGTACCTTTAAAGTTTATCCTTCAAGCGCGCGCGTCCGTTCCAACTTGACCGCTTGAAATTTACCTGCTTTACCTATAGAGTTCGACCAACACCATGTTTAGAACTCTATTATCCATATTACACGTAATTTATCAAATTCGTCGATTATGCGTTTCTTTCACAATTTCAACATCTAGTTTTTCTTTTAGGCATTTCAACAAACACCTAAAGGGCATAATTTACAAAATCAATAATCAAGTTTCATGACTTGTTATTTAGCCAATTTTGAGCATTTTTCACAAATTCAAATGTCTAGTTTCAACATCAACACCTAGACTTATTTCATGGATTTCAAGTAATACTAGATTAATAATCATAATTCTAGTGTTCATCATCTTTCTACAAAACCCATTTAACACATAAATGGATGGTTATGATTTTCATGTTTATGAACACTAATTCAACAAACCATTGACTAAGGTTTGCTCCTTGACATGATTTCATCCTAATTTCATCCAAGCATCAATCATGCAAGCTAAATTTCTGATTTCCTATGTTCATCAAGAATTCAAGATGGAACCAAATTGTTAATTTTGACATACCTTGTGATCCCTTCACTTAGGTGATCACCAATTTGAGCTTGGATTTCAATTTGGCTTTGATTCGATTGATTTTGCAAGGGTTAGGGTTCAAGTAGGAGAACCCCTTTTTCTCCTGTGAAAAGCTCGACCAGAACACACACTTTGTGTGTGTGTTTTGGTGTTAAGTTTTTATTTAATTAAAACACTCTAATTTTTGTCCACTTTGGTCCCTCTACATAATCAAGTTTCTATAAAGGGTGTTTCTAACCATGTTTTTCTTATTATTGTAAGACTTATAATAACTAGGTTATTTATTCCTAGTTATTCTATCTTGACCATAACCGACATTTAGTTTATAATATTAAATCTATATTTCCGGGGTGTTACAAGTCTACCCCGCTTAAAGAGGTTTCGTCCCCGAAACTTTCCTTAAGTAGTCCTTTGGTTTGGACCAAACTAACTCAGTTTCATTTTTAAGTCATTGTTTCTTTTAGTCAAAAGTTATCATTTGTCTCGACGCATGCGTCTTTCACGTGTAAGTCCTCACGGACTGTAACTTGTGTCTTGTATTTCTTATCTTGCCACCTATTTATCCCAATTGCCACTTGACCACTCAATAGTATGAGTTCGTCAATATGTTTATTTCATACTACCTTATATTGACAAGTGTTTTATATAAATCACAACACCATTTTGACCTTGGATGATCTTATTGGCTAGACTGAGTAGTCACCGTCACCTCATGTCTCGTTAATTTGAGTCTACTCTTTGCCATATTCGGACTTACGTGAGTTTATGATCTCTTATCCCGTAACTCGCGCTACAACATGATTATATTCTATATCACTTTTTGTGACCATTATCGTATCGCATCACGTCATGTTTAAGTTTTCATAAACTTTTCATTATCAAAGTCTTCTTTCTAACGTATCGTCTTACACCCATCGGTGTTAAGACCTATATCCTTTATTAACAACTATTTTCTAATTTGTCTCATAACATTCATGTTCGTTAAACATTGTTTCTCACTAAAACTGAATTTTAGTTTAGGGTTTATCTCTTTAACTTATGTCAATTACTCATATCCAGGAATTGACGACAAGAATTTATTCTTTTCCGTTATTATATTACCTGGGAATCGTAACCAGTCCCCATGCTTTACCCCAAGTGACCCGTAGGTTCTTTTGCTTAGCCTCGTAGGTTATTTCTTTAGGCTTTCACCCCTTTTGGTTTATTTCTTTCTATTGCTGACGCGAGGTTCATTTAGTCCTTTAAATCTTTACTTGGTTTATAATCTCAACGGTTATGATGATCCCGTAGATCATCTTTTGCTTGTGTCATTTCGTATTCTTAGAAATACATTTTTGGTGTCATGGCATCCCTTCCAAGCCTAAAATTCGTTCATTTTCATTTTCGAATTTTATCGATTTGACCGTAGTCTAAGGCTACACCCGTTTTCTTTTTAGACTAATCTTTTGACTCTATGACTTCCTACGTCATTTACGCACCGGTTTGTTTTCTACTCACCATTATCCGGTTCGCACATTTATTTATTTACAACCTGTTACCCGGGGTCTTTCATCTAAATGTTTTAATGCTTCCGTTGTCTGGTTATGCATTTTCCTTTTTATACACTCACACTAGCCATCACATAGGTTTATTAATATTTTGTGCTCCCATTAATGGTTTGCGCTTATTTGCACTACCGAGCATTAACTTTATTTGACCCGTTCAATATTGAAATATTTGAACATAACTATCAAAATTTCTGGTTTGCGAAATTTTATCGTCTTTTAATCATAACTCTTAATCCGAGTCTTTTTGACTTTTAATCCGCGTTCCATCTCTTGGTTTACGCACATATCTGGAATCCTACCCATCTATCAGTACTTTACCAAAGTCATTATCCTAGCAACCATTTCGACGTGTATTAAGACTTCATTTTGCTTTATTTGGTTGTATTAGCGAAATCTATCGCCTTTAACCAACCAAGTCCTTTACTCTTTTATTCATCTCATTTGTGACTTGTTCATGTGAATTTCATCACTTGTGACAGTCGAACTTTGTCCTTATGCCTTGACATTCTAAATTCTTGGTTTATATTTTTTTTGTTTACTTTGATTCGCATCCCTTCTCTCGGGCTCATTATTTTAATGTAATATGCTTCCAGACCCGACTTTCGTTTTTCCTTTATTGTTAAACATTTTGCTTATTTGATTCGAACGCCATCTTTCTTTTGTTAGCGACCCTTAGACCCGTCTCTTTTATTGAGGTCCTGAAGGTTCATTTCTTAAGACTTATTTGGTAAAACCACTGCTATTGTTATACGGCTTTTGGGGTTTACCCGTTTTCGTTCCAACACTTTTAATGCGTCTATTTCACCACTCTTTTATACAATCACACCTCGTTCTCCCTCATAAGGATTTTATTAATATCGTGCTACTTGGATAGTTACCCATACCCAAGTTTCTAAATCCGCATTTATTAATATTTTATTATTATTCACAGTAGCGAATAACACGTATCATCCATTTAGTTTTCCTTGAGCATATTTTCCGCCCAAGTCTTAATTTCTCATTCTTGACCTTAATCCATTGTAAAAATAACAAATTTAATTCGTTTCATTTTATTATTCCATATCGTTGTATGGAATTTATCCACATCGTTTATTGATATAAACGATGTTTCTACATGTTTTATTTGGTTTGGCCAAGTCTATAACCTTGTCCTTGTCATCTATTACTATTATAAATTCCCGGGTTTGGGAGTTATTACACTCCTTCTCAATACATCATTTATTTGCTTTATTGAGTTCCTGGGTTCGAGTGTACGCGCACTCCTTCCTGTTATGACGCTTACCTTTCATTACGTTCTCGGGTTCGAGTGTGCGCGCACTCCTTCCCGTGACAATATTTATCGAGATTACTTTTACCTCGATTTCACATACTCACCCTTATTTATTTATTTATTTATTTACATATATACACACACACACACACACACACACATATATATATATTTATATACTTTGCTCATTTCACTAATCGTATATGCCCATATGTATCTATCGTTCATTATGTGAATTGTTGCATTCTACTTGTCTTATTGTAATTTAGAACGTGTACTTAATTGGTACTCTGTTATCTCAAGTCATTACTTGATTTAGGTTCCTTGCTAGCATGTCATTTGTCATGCTTCCGAACCTTCCGTCATTTAAATTATTTAACTCTCGTCAAATTCAACAAAAACCATTTTCTCAACTTTTGTCCCATATTCAAGGGCTCTTTTACATCAGATATTGCGTGTCCGTTTCTCGGCTTACACATTCATAGTACTCATTCATTGCGTGACATTTAATGTCACTTCTAAAATTACCGTTTTAAAACATAGTTTGACCCATTTGGTTGTCGAGTGATTTCCATCACTTCAATGGCATACCAAACACGTACCTTTTTGCTATAATCTACATCAATTATATTCTAACTATTTGTTTGACCCTTTTGGTTGTCGAGTGAGTTCCATCACTTCAATGACATACCAAACATGACCATTTTCGCTATATCAACATTAAACCTATTTTAGCTATCTATTTTGACCCGTTTGGTTATTGAGTGAATTCCATCACTTCATTAACTTACCAAACACAACCATTTTCGCTATATTAACATTAAACATATTTTAACTATCTATTTTGACCCGTTTAGTTATTGAGTGAATTTCATCACTTCATTAACTTGCCAAACGCAACCATTTTCGCTATATTAACATTAAACATATTTTAACTATCTATTTTGACCCGTTTGGTTATTGAGTGAATTCCATCACTTCATTAACTTACCAAACGCAACTATTTTCGCTATATCAACATTAAACATATCTAGGACTAGGCTTGTCTACATAAATGTAAAGAGACGACAAGTCACGTACCTTCAAAGCTTATCCTTCAAGCGCGCACGTCCGTTCCAACTTGACCGCTTGAAATTTACCCGCTTTACCTATAGAGGTAGACCAACACCATGTTTAGAACTCTATTATCCATATTACACGCAATTAATCAAATTCGTCGATTATGCGTTTCTTTCACAATTTCAACATCTAGTTTTTCTTTTAGGCATTTCAACAAACACCTAAAGGGCATAATTTACAAAATCAATAATCAAGTTTCATGACTTGTTATTTAGCCAATTTTGAGCATTTTTCACAAATTCAAATGTCTAGTTTACACATCAACACCTAGACTTATTTCATGGATTTCAAGTAATACTAGATTAATAATCATAATTCTAGTGTTCATCATCTTTCTACAAAACCCATTTAACACATAAATGGATGGTTATGATTTTCATGTTTATGAACACCAATTCAACAAACCATTGACTAGGGTTTGCTCCTAGACATGATTTCATCCTAATTTCATCCAAGCATCAATCATGCAATCTAAATTCCTAATTTCCTATGTTCATCAAGAATTCAAGATGGAACCAAATTGTATATTTTGACATACCTTGTGATCCCTTCACTTAGGTGATCACCAATTTGAGCTTGGATTTCAATTTGGCTTTGATTTGGCCTTTGATTCGATTGATTTTGCAAGGGTTAGGGTTCAAGTAGGAGAACCCCTTTTTCTCCTGTGAAAAGCTCGACCAGAACACACACTTTGTGTGTATGTTTTGGTGTTAAGTTTTTATTTAATTAAAAAACTTTAATTTTTGTCCACTTTGGTCCCTCTACATAATCAAGTTTCTATAAAGGGTGTTTCTAACCATGTTTTTCTTATTATTGCAAGACTTATAATAACTAGGTTATTTATTCCTAGTTATTTGACGTGTGCGTGTATTTACATATTTTTACCATGAATAAACACACGATTCGGTTTTAAATTTATAAAAGTGATTATTACTTTAACATCAAAACACACACGAAAGAGGCAAGTGTACCCCGTCATATATGTAGTAAAGTATCGGTAAGAACCAAGTATCGATCCAAGGAAATGGGCGAATAATTAATACTAGACCTTTGTCACTAAACTACCGGTAAAAACATAAGTTTTGATTGATTTTAATTAAACTAAAGTAAGCGTAAACAAATACATAATAAAAACATAATAGATAATAGATAAAAAGCCTTGCTTAATACACAACCACATCATGTCAACTAAGTCAGTTTTGACACTAGAAGCATTCGGTCAATTTTCCAATTTAAGACAATCAGTATCCCTTTCGGGAATACTAACATGACAATCATTCGGAAAGCTAAAACGATAAACACACTTTAACCACCTAAAATTGTTCTTTAACGTGCAATTGATAAATGTCTATGAAAATCTCTTAAAAATAAGTTAGTCATCCGTTAGGAGTTTTCTAACCGCACTTAATCAAGGAAAGAGACACCGATAAACACAATGCAACCACCGAGACAAGCATAAACTAGATTAAATCACAACCGAGTTCATTTTACAATTCTTGCACAATAATTCACCAAGATAGCAATTTTGGCCTAAACTACTAACTAAGCTAACAAATCATGGCAAGAATTTATAACGACACCATCTAACCCGTTAAGGTCCTTACGTGACGGCAAGCTCTCTTGATTAACAATAATTACATTTTATTAAATCACTAACCATTTCTAGTATCATGATGCACACATTTAAACCAAGCTAATCTAGTTAACCAAGTTCAAAGTTTACTAATACAAGATTAATTAAGCTTCATTTTTCAACTATCTTAACTAACCAAATACCAATCATCCAACATAATTACTTATAATCAAGAAATCATTATCAATAACAAGGTTGCAAACTAATCATCAAAGATTAACATAGAAAATACTTCAAAGTGTCATTACAAACAAAGATTAACACACTAATGGCTATAATCAAGCAAGGGATTGTTGTGTTTTTGCCCAAAGGCTACAATAATACATAAACATTAATCTAAATGCTTGAAAGATTAACAAAAACATGGAAAGATTAGAAAACCAAACCATAAACAAGCACTAGACTAAGAATCCGGATAGTAATGGAGCTAAACGGCACAATGTGGCTTGAATCCGGGTCAAAAGCATAGCCTCCGGAGCCTGTAAAATCGCCTGTGAAGCTCCCAAAATTCCAGAATATTGAACAGAATGTTTCTGCAAGTTTTTTATATTTTTTCGATGTGGCACGGTCGTTCTTCCTGTGGCACGACCGTGCACTTTAAGCAATTATTGGGTATGGTGCACCATACTGCATGACGTCATCAGATCGTTGACCAGATTCGATATCGCACGACCGTTCTTCCTATGACACGGTCGTTCAATGCCGGGTTCTTGTTGCACGCCTGGTTGCACCGGTCGTTCAGTTCCGAGGTGTGGCTAGATCATCGGATCCGCACGGGGTGCAAGATCTGGAACGACCGTGCGTTCCCGGGTTGGCCTTCAATGCCCTGCACGCGGAGTCGCACCCTCGTTCACTGTCGGGCTTATCATGATTTGTCGGAGATGGATGGTCGTGCATCAGGTCGCACGACCGTTCCACACGCCCAGGTCAGTTTTCTAACAGAAGGTTCGCAGCTTCGTCGTTTTGTCCGGAAAGTCCTCGTTTTCGCTATCATCTTGTCTGATATGCTGTTTTAGGCCTGTAAACAAAAGTGTAGATGATTAAGCATCTGAATGACGGTTTTACGGTCGAAAACGCATAAAATAGGGGTAAAACGGGGGACTAAAATATGTGTAAATTAGCGAGTATCAAATCTCCCCACACTTGAACCTTGCTTGTCCTCAAGCAAGCTGAACTAAAAAAAATCAATAAAAGACAGAAACAAACAAGAACGATAATTTACACACAATTTTATTGAAAACTACTATAAACGGTTAGCCGGTTTGTCGAAAGACAACATCAAAAGACTCAAACCCAACAAGCATATGCAATTATAAAGCGACAACCAAAAAGCCGTGACTTCACATTTAATTGACTCAACATGTTAATCTTCACACGACTCACAATGTTCACACACACTCGGTTTTATTTATGAAACATACATAAAATGTGTATGTGCAAACACTCAATGCCTCGTCAATGAAATGTGTAATATCATAAGCTTGTCATAAGATCTCGTCTCCACCAACTAACATGCAAACAGGTGTAAATCAAGAGGTCTTTACGGGTTGTAACGTTAGGCTTGGGCGAAGGGTAAGGAAATGGACATTTAAAGTGGCGAAATGGTTAAAACTCGGTAGTAGCGTTTAACTAGCAATAAACAATACAATTATACAAACATATGCCTTAAAAAGGCGACTATTGCGTAATCGAGCTTATCAACGAAATTTTAACATTTAAGCATTCAAAATTGCTCGATTTCTATCAACTTCACCCTATTTTAGGGTGTTTTATTTTCTGGGTTATTTTTTTTTATTTTTTTGACAAATGTATTTATACAATGAAACATACACAATAACAAACGCTAGTTAAACGATTATTTTGACCGAGTTTCAACACTAAAAAGGGTTAAAAACATAAAAAGGCTAAATTTGGTCAAGTGGGCGATAATGTGGGTAAACAAAGGTAAACGGGAAGGCT
Organism: Helianthus tuberosus; assembly: GCA_030545235.1. Classification (NCBI taxonomy): domain Eukaryota; kingdom Viridiplantae; phylum Streptophyta; class Magnoliopsida; order Asterales; family Asteraceae; genus Helianthus; species Helianthus tuberosus. Next base: position 40,997,717 of record CM060448.1, on the reverse strand, counting down.
CGACAAGGTTAATCCTAAAGGGTAATATAAGGTGAACGGGAAGCACAACACAATGAACAAGTATACAACAAAGGGGTAATCTAAGTGCCTCTATCACTTTTACACAAATCCACAAGTTCATGGTCTTAACAAGCATACTAGTGACAAGTTCTAAATTACACATAACATCCGGCTCACTCCTATATCCGAAATGAACAAATATATAACAATAGGCTCAAATATGCTCACGTAACGGAAGGAATGGGTAAAAGTGTGAAAACTATCATGTAAGTCTTTCTTTGTTTGTCACGCTTTCCGGTTTCCTTTTTCAAAAATATTTTGCTTGTCGAGTTTTTTTATCAAGTCCGACGCTTTCTAAAACACAACCAACCGGTTTATTTACTAAAATATATACAAAATACAGGTATTTTTGAATGATTTTTCTGATTTTCTGAATATTTTTTTTTAACAAATGAGGACAAACAAAGTTAACCAAGTTAACCCCCTCCCCACACTTGAACTTCGCATTGTCCCCAATGCGAGACCCGAAATATAGAGAAAAGGGATAAAAATACTCCCCTCAAGATGATGTTGATGCCACGAGACTTCCGAAGCTGTATCTGGTACGTGCTCCGGTCCAAGATCCGATAGCTAAAACCTGCAAGTATGTCACATGTGCACCCAAAACATAACAGAAACAGAAAAATCACAAAACAACCATAATATACATAAATATAAATACTAAAATCCAAACAAAACATAAAGTAAATTGTCTGAATTTTAAAATACATAACCGGGGTGTTTGAAATAACAGTCAAAATAAACACCCAATATAAATAAAGTACTGAAACAAAAAACAACCACCACTGCTATCACCACTGCCTCCTACTCGTCACCATCATCATCGTCTCTCGTAAAGGACGGGCCTGCATCGCCATAACCAGGGGGTTCCACGGTGGGAACTGTGGGGGATGCTGAAAGTAGTCGGGATATGCGTTATGCATCTCCCCGAAAAGATATGAAAACCCCGCACTCACCCCCTGGTATAAAGCATCCTGGCTCTGCCGAAGCTGGTCCTGAGTGGCCCTGAGCTGATCCTGACTAGCCCGGATCTGGTCCTGGCTAGATCTAATCTGGTCGAAATAAGTACCATGCTGCTCCTGCGTCACTCGCATCTCCTGGAACTGCTGGTAGAACTCGGGCCAGTCCTGATGCTGATGGAATGCATGGTGCTGCGGCGAATGTGGTGGTGTCGGTGGCTGGTATTGCTGCTCCGGATGCTCCTGATCGTGCATCTCCTCATCCTCATGTTCCTCCACAGCTGGAGGCAACGGGTCCCAGACCTCGTTGTTCAACCCCCTCAACCTATCCCCCCTATCTAGCTCTACAATCAACCCCATGGCCTTCAGCGACCTGATATCGACATGAACCCCCTCGGTTATCAGAGTGAGACCCTGAAGCACCTCCTCAGTCATATATCGTTCGTTGTACGCTATTTCGGTCACATACTGACCGCCATGTATCTCACTGTTGGGAGTCCGCCCCGAACACTTCACAAAGTATTCAGCCATGCGTGCGGCTAGGTTGATAGGTGCTTTCTCAACCAACGCATATAGAAAAATCAAATCAGGAGTTGGACAGTTACCAAGACTGTCCATGCAACCGCATATCGTATGGCTAAATACATGGTGCATCACTCGCACCAAAGGGTCTCTCAGTCATGAAGCCTTCGACATCCTCGGGTTGTAGGGGTCCCCAATAGCGTTTTCAGCCCAAAATGCATCCCGTGCTGCATCAGAAGGGAAGGTGAACTGATCTGTGAAGACATCGGTATCATCCATGTCATCCCTAGTATAAATCCCGAGCCTTCTACCCAAACGCCCCACCGACCAAGTATTCCATCTTCCACATAACCTAAAAGCTATCCGCTCCTTGTGGCGGAATTTGGGTCTCCGATGAGCAACCGGCTTTTCATAGGCATAAGATGCGAAGAACTCTATTGTCAGCTCGAGGTAAACGGGTCGGTTAATACCGACCAGATTTGTAAGCGGGCGACTCATCATGTCGTCTAGTCTGTCATACTGATTTAGTTCCCGCATGACTTCCCAATCCAACCATCGGGGGACTCCGAACTGCCCCCGCCTTGCCCATAAGGCGTCTCGTTTCGGGATGCACAAAGCCTCTCGCTCATTGTTGGGGTCAAATTAAAGGAAAGGATGGTCCATCTGCATGAGGAAAAACATTAGAAAGATGGAAACAGGAGAAAATGCCCTCAGTCTGACGCACGGTCGTTCTCCGTACTGCACGGTCGTGCGTCACCGACATCGCTCAAACCTAGCCAACTTTTCTCAGAAATGCACCGGGGGTGCGATCCACCGTGCCGGCCCTCGGAAACGCACGGTCGTGCGAATCCTGGCATGGGCGTGCAACAACTGCAGATCAGAATTTTCCGCAGAAGCCATTTCCAGCAACTGTTTCGGCCGTTTTTCGCCATTTTTTCGACACACAAACTGTTTAAACAATATTTCAACACAGAACCTTCGCCCGACATGTAAGAAACTTAAACAAACTAACGGAAACTACGTAACTAACCTAAATTACGCTAAAACTACAAAAACATAAAAGTGGACTATTTTACCCTTATAGCGCCAAAGACGCTCCTGCTACATTTTTGATCCGCGAGTCAGTAGCGTAGACTCTCTCCTCCCCACACTTATGATGTGTGCGGGGTTTGGAGCTCAATTACCTCCACCGCCGACTCTATCGGCCCGGCAACGTACAACTTCAACCGGTGACCATTTACCTTGAATGTAACGCCATCCGCGTTCTCTACTGCAACAGTACCATACGGAAACACTTCCTTAACCGTGTATGGTCCTGTCCAACGTGAATGAAGCTTCCCAGGAAATAAGCGCAGCCGTGAATTATATAGAAGAACAAGATCACCCGCTTGGAATTCTTTATGGTCCTTCAAGCGTTTGTCGTGAAGTTTCTTCGTGCGCTCTTTGTAGAGTACGGAGCTTTCATAGGCTTGGTTCCGCAATTCTTCCAATTCGTGAATTTGGAGAAACCTGGCTTCACTTCCGGTTTTAAGGTCCAAATTCGCGGTTTTCAATAGCCTTGTGCTCCAACTCCACCGGTAAATGGCATGCCTTTCCGTATACCAACCTAAAGGGGGTGGTCCCTATAGGGGTCTTATAAGCTGTACGGAATGCCCATAATGCTTCCTCAAGTTTGTCTGACCACTCCTTGCGGTTTGCACCAACAGACCGCTCAAGGATGCGCTTAAGCCCACGGTTCGTGACTTCCACCTGCCCGCTTGTCTGCGGATGATAGGGCGTGGACAAACGGTGATGCACACCGTATCGGGACAAAGCCTTTTCAAGCTGTGTATTACAGAAATGAGTCCCTCTGTCACTAATAAGCGCTTTCGGAGTGCCAAATAGGGCGAACAAACTTTTAAGAAACCTCACAACTACTCTGGCGTCGTTAGTGGGTAAGGCTTTCGCCTCCGCCCACTTTGATACATAGTCAACAGCCACGAGTATGAATTTGTTTCCACGTGAGGGGGGGAATGGTCCCATGAAGTCTATCCCCCAAACATCAAAGACTTCACAAACTTGTATCCAGTTCTGAGGCATTTCGTCGCGTGCCGATATGTTCGTCGCCTTCTGACAAGCATCGCACGCTTTCACCCAACTCTGCGCGTCACGGAAAATGGTCGGCCAGTAAAACCCGGAATCCAACACCTTCTTCGCGGTGAAGTTGGCTCCGTGGCGGCCTCCGGTAGGTCCCTTATGACACTGGTGCAGAATATCGGTTGCCTCAGTACCTGATACACATCTTCTGATCACCTGATCAGCACCCACCTTAAATAAGAAAGGGTCGTCCCATATGTAGTGCTTGAGATCCGAAAAGAATTTCCTCTTTTGCTGGTGAGTCAACCCTTTAATCAGAATCCCGCAAGCAAGATAGTTCGCAAAGTCGGCGAACCAAGGCGACTCATCGCATATCTCAACACCCATCAAAGACTCGTGTGGGAACTTGTCATTGATTGAATCCCAACGCGCATCCTCGATGTCTCCATGCTCTAACCGAGATAGATGGTCAGCCGCTACATTCAAAGCACCCTTTTTATCTTGAATTTCAATATCAAACTCTTGCAGCAACAGGATCCATCTGATTAGACGCGGTTTAGCGTCCTGTTTGCTGAAAAGATATCTGATGGCTGCGTGATCAGTATATACAACGGTTTTCGAAAGCACCAAATACGATCTAAATTTATCAAATGCGAAAACGACCGCCAAGAGCTCTTTTTCAGTCGTGGTGTAATGCTCCTGAGCGTCATGAAGAGTTTTGCTCGCATAATAGATCGGGTGAAAGTGCTTTTCTTTCTTTTGACCCAGAACGGCCCCTATAGCGTAATCGCTCGCGTCGCACATGATTTCAAACAGTAGACTCCAGTCCGGTGCAACTAAAATAGGGGCCTCAATCAACTTCTGCTTGAGGAGGTCAAACACCCTCAAGCAATCATCTCCAAACACAAACGGAGCGTCTTTCTCCAACAAACGGGTCATGGGTCTGGCGATTTTTGAAAAATCTTTGATGAATCGCCGATAGAACCCAGCATGACCAAGAAAGCTCCGTATCGCTCTCACAGAGGTGGGAGGCGGAAGTCGCGAAATAACATCGACTTTAGCTGGATCGACTTCCATGCCAGCATGAGAAATTTTATGTCCCAGAACAATGCCCTCCTTCACCATGAAGTGGCATTTCTCCCAGTTCAGGACTAGATTCGTCTCCTCACACCTCTTCAACATCTTTCTCATATTTTCCAAGCACTGATCGAAGGAATCCCCAAATACCGAAAAATCATCCATGAAAACCTCCATGGAATCCTCGATCATGTCATGGAAAATTGCAACCATGCATCTCTGGAAGGTCGCTGGTGCATTACACAACCCAAAAGGCATCCGCCTGTAAGCGAACGTGCCGAAGGGGCAGGTAAAGGTAGTCTTCTCCTGATCCTCAGGAGCGATAGGAATCTGAAAGTACCCAGAGAACCCATCCAGGAAACAGTAATACAACTTCCCCAACAGACGTTCCAACATCTGATCGATGAATGGAAGCGGGAAGTGATCCTTGCGAGTAGCATCATTGAGTTTGCGGTAGTCAATGAAAACTCGCCACCCAGTGACGGTACGGGTAGGAATTAGTTCATTCCTATCATTCGAGACTACAGTCATACCACCTTTCTTTGGTACAACCTGCACTGGACTCACCCACACAGAGTCTGAAATAGGATATATCATCCCGGCATCCAGCAACTTAATCACCTCCTTCTTCACCACGTCCTGCATATTTGGATTTAAACGCCTCTGATGCTGTGCACACGGTTTGTACTCGTCTTCCATCAGAATCTTGTGAGTATAGAAAGAAGGATTGATGCCTTTGATATCCATGATTTTCCATGCAATGGCTCTCTTATGAAGTCTCAGAACCTCAAGAAGCTGATTTTTCTCAACCTTTTCCAATGATGCCGAAATTATGACCGGTAAACGACGCTCCTCGTCAAGAAATGCATACTCGAGATGTGGCGGGAGTTCTTTCAACTCCAAAGACGGTGGATCCTCAACCAACGGTTTTGCTTTCTCTTCTTCTACATGGACAATTTCAACAATTCTCTCCGGACTCTGGGAACCATCGTCACCAATCTGATAGACTGGCTGCTCTAAATCGTGGCCCTCCAGCGTAATGCAATCAGGTCCCCACACGACAGACATATGTCCGAATCAATCTCGTCAACAGTATCTTGAAAATGAGAGCACACACATGCATCGACAATGTCGACATAGTAAAGCTTATCATCGTGACATTGCGGATGCTGCATCGATCTTTTGATATCGAATGTCACGTGCTCATCATTCACTCGGAGCGTGATTTGGCTAGCTGCCACATCAACAATCATCCTCGCAGTATTGAGGAACGGCCGTCCAAGTATCAAAGGTACTCTTGAATCCTCGTCCATGTCAAGAATAACAAAATCCACGGGGAAAACAAATTTATCGATTTTTACAAGCATGTTTTCCACAAATCCACGCGGATACTTGATTGAACGATCTGCCAACCGAATTCTCATCCTAGTAGGTGACGGCTCACCCAGATCTAGTTTAGTAAAAACCTTATAAGGCATAAGGTTGATACTCGCTCCCAAATCAGCCAATGCATGGCTAACAGACATGTTTCCAATCAAACACGGGAGCGTAAAACTACCCGGATCTCCCATTTTCATGGGCAGACGGTTTTGTAGAACGGCAGAACAAGTTTCATTCATCACCACACATGATATATCCTCGAGCTTCTATTTATTCGAGAGGATATCCTTAAGGAATTTCGCATACTTTGGCATCTGGGCCAAGGCTTCAACAAACGGTATATTAATGTGTAGTTGCTTAAACAACTCGAGGAACTTACCGTATTATTCTTCATTCTTCTGCTTCTTCAGCCTGCCTGGATAAGGTACTGGAGGAGTGTAATCTTTGACCGGCTCCTGGACTTGTGCTGTACTTGCTGGGCGTAGCCTGGCTTGCACCTCGTCCGGTGTGTCAGTCGGGACCGCTTCAGTGATCGGTGATGAGTCCGATATGACGGGTCCGGTAGTTTTTCCACTCCTGGTCATGATCGCATTCACATGTCCGCCCGGGTTTGGTTCTGTATTGCCCGGAAGACCGCCCTGGGGTCTTTTTGACATCATTTGCGCCAGCTGACCAACCTGATTCTCAATATTCTGAATCGAGGCCTTGTGACTCCTCATTTCTCCCTCATGAGAAAGAAAACGATCCTCGCTCTGCTGGTAGCGTTTTTCAGCTAACTGATTCACGCTCGAGGAGCTAGTAAGAAGCTGAGCCATCATATCCTCCAGCTTGGAACTAGCTTGAGGGGCCTGCTGCTGGGAACTACTCCCAGTGCCCTGATTCTGATAATATGGACGCTGCTGGTAAGGTTGGTTGTATTGCTGGAACTGCTGACCCTGACCCTGCTGTTGCGCTGGAGCGCGCGGAGTAAATCCTAGAGGATTCTGATTTCCTGTGTTCGCTCGCCACCCAAAATTCGGGTGATTTCTCCAACCGGGATTATAGGTGTTGCTGTACGGGTTGTTCTGAGGCCTAGTTTGATTACTTATGAAGTCTACCTCCTCGTGACCCTCATACAAAACACCCTGAAAACATGCACCCGGCTCGTGTGACACTCCACACTGGTCACATCCCGAGCCAGCCTGCGCAACCATCTGCGACCTATCAAACTTCGATGCAAGAGCCAAGATCTGTGCAGTGATGGCTGTATAGTCGTCTACGGCATGAACTCCTGCGCGGGATCCTGATGATGATGATGTAGTCCGACTTCTATCTCCTTCGCGACGAGAGCTTGACTTCAACGCAGCCTTTTCAATGATATCGTAAGCCTCATTCGGCGTCTTTGTTCCCAAATCGCCTCCTGAATTCATATCTAATCGCTCCTGCGTATTGTAGCTAAGCCACTGATAGAATGTCAAGACTAGCTGTCTCTTGGAGAAGCCATGATGTGGAACATCAATTAACAGATCCTTGAATCTCTCCCAAGCCGCGTGCAACGACTCTCCCTCATCTTGGCGAAAGGTCACCACACGATTTCTTAATTTGGTTGTTTTCTCAGGCGGGAAATATTTCTGCATAAACTGCTCTGCCAACTGATTCCAGGTCCTGATGGACCCGGCTGGAAGTGACATAAGCCACGCTCTGGCTTTATCACGCAGTGAGAATGGAAACAACCTCAATCTAACAGCATCTTCCGAAACATCTCTCATCTTAAACGTGGAACAAACTTCGAGAAAAGCTGCTATATGTCTTCCAGGATCCTCATGTTCACGCCCGTCGAACTGCACCGAATTCTGCACCATATTAATAATACTAGATTTTATTTCAAAAACAGGTGCATCTATAGTAGGTCGAAGGATACTTAGCTCCAGGCCTCTCGCTCCAGGCTGATTAGACTCATTCAAAGGTCGTTCGTCGTCTGCCATGATTGCGTTCCCTGCTGCCCCTGAGCCCTCGGCTTCAATGGGTACCACCGGCTCCGGCTCGCCAGATGCGAGCAGTAGCCCAACCGCACGCCCTCTCGCGCGAAGACGTCTCCTTAGATCACGTTCGGGTTCGTCTGACGGTTCAACAACTTCTGGAGCGGGGGTCGAGAACATCAACCTGCAAACGAAAAATTGACACAATGAATATTTTATTAATATAATAATGCTGTATTTTTTTTTTGGCTGAAAAGAAACAGAATGTTATTAAAAATGGGCTGAAAAATTTATAAAAATCCGAAAATGGGCCCGAAATTTTAAAAAAAATCAACACAATAAAAAAATGAATGAATCGGCTAAAGTAAAAATGAATACCCGAAGCCTAAAACTCAAAGAATAAATAAATAATAAATCCGGATAAAATAAATAAATGGAACAAAAATTTACAAGTATACAAAAATGACTTGGAAAACGAATAAATCGAATTAAAAGCAAGAAATATTAACAAATAAATAAACAAATAAATAATCAAGAAAGTATACACAAGTATTCACAAATATATACGCCGATAACATAATGACTCGGGTCGTTCCTAAAACTCGCCATTTCCCCGGCAACGGCGCCAAAAACTTGACGTGTGCGCGTATATACATATTTTTACCATGAATAAACACACGATTCGGTTTTAAATTTATAAAAGTGATTATTACTTTAACATCAAAACACACACGAAAGAGGCAAGTGTACCCCGTCATATATGTAGTAAAGTATCGGTAAGAACCAAGTATCGATCCAAGGAAATGGGCGGAGAATTAATACTAGACCTTTGTCACTAAACTACCGGTAAAAACATAAGTTTTGATTGATTTTAATTAAACTAAAGTAAGCGTAAACAAATACATAATAAAAACATAATAGATAATAGATAAAAAGCCTTGCTTAATACACAACCACAGCATGTCAACTAAGTCAGTTTTGGCACTAGAAGCATTCGGTCAATTTTCCAATTTAAGACAATCAGTATCCCTTTCGGGAATCCTAACATGACAATCATTCGGAAAGCTAAAACGATAAACATACTTTAACCACCTAAAATTGTTCTTTAACGTGCAATTGATAAATGTCTATGAAAATCTCTTAAAAATAAGTTAGTCATCCGTTAGGAGTTTTCTAACCGCACTTAATCAAGGAAAGAGACACCGATAAACACAATGCAACCACCGAGACAAGCATAAACTAGATTAAATCACAACCGAGTTCATTTTACAAATCTTGCACAATAATTCACCAAGATAGCAATTTTGGCCTAAACTACTAACTAAGCTAACAAATCATGGCAAGAATTTATAACGACACCATCTAACCCGTTAAGGTCCTTACGTGACGGCAAGCTCTCTTGATTAACAATAATTACATTTTATTAAATCACTAACCATTTCTAGTATCATGATGCACACATTTAAACCAAGCTAATCTAGTTAACCAAGTTCAAAGTTTACTAATACAAGATTAATTAAGCTTCATTTTTCAACTATCTTAACTAACCAAATACCAATCATCCAACATAATTACTTATAATCAAGAAATCAATATCAATAACAAGGTTGCAAACTAATCATCAAAGATTAACATAGAAAATACTTCAAAGTGTCATTACAAACAAAGATTAACACACTAATGGCTATAATCAAGCAAGGGATTGTTGTGTTTTTGCCCAAAGGCTACAATAATACATAAACATTAATCTAAATGCTTGAAAGATTAACAAAAACATGGAAAGATTAGAAAACCAAACCATAAACAAGCACTAGACTAAGAATCCGGATAGTAATGGAGCTAAACGGCACAATGTGGCTTGAATCCGGGTCAAAAGCATAGCCTCCGGAGCCTGTAAAATCGCCTGTGAAGCTCCCAAAATTCCAGAATATTGAACAGAATGTTTCTGCAAGTTTTTTATATTTTTTCGATGTGGCACGGTCGTTCTTCCTGTGGCACGACCGTGCACTTTAAGCAATTATTGGGTATGGTGCACCATACTGCATGACGTCATCAGATCGTTGACCAGATTCGATATCGCACGACCGTTCTTCCTATGACACGGTCGTTCAATGCTGGGTTCTTGTTGCACGCCTGGTCGCACCGGTCGTTCAGTTCCGAGGTGTGGCTAGATCATCGGATCCGCACGGGGTGCAAGATCTGGAACGACCGTGCATTCCCGGGTTGGCCTTCAATGCCCTGCACGCAGAGTCGCACCCTCGTTCACTGCCGGGCTTATCATGATTTGTCGGAGATGCACGGTCGTGCATCAGGTCGCACGACCGTTCCACACGCCCAGGTCAGTTTTCTAACAGAAGGTTCGCAGCTTCGTCGTTTTGTCCGGAAAGTCCTCATTTTCGCTATCATCTTGTCTGATATGCTGTTTTAGGCATGTAAACAAAAGTGTAGATGATTAAGCATCCAAATGACGGTTTTACGGCCGAAAACGCATAAAATAGGGGTAAAACGGGGGACTAAAATATGTGTAAATTAGCGAATATCATTATTCTATCTTGACCATAACCGACATTTAGTTTATAATATTAAATCTATATTTTCGGGGTGTTACATTCTTGTAGTAATTGTAAAAATCATATTTGTTTTTATTCACTTGGTGTCCAAAATATTATTTACCAAAATATACATATGAATATTATTTCTGGAGTATTTTGTAAGTTACATTCCTTAGTGCGGTTTCACCAATATTTTGTGTGAAATGTGTATATTCATATTCTTGGAATTTTGCTAATATTTTGGATTGTAACTTTTGGTATTTTGATGAGTTATATTATTTCATGTCCTAAAATAATATAACTAATACACAAAGTATACAAATAATCACACACATGGTGACTTCTAAATATATATTTCCTAAATACATATTTAGTCACTTTTATTATGGCAAAGTTTATGTAAAGATTTATGATTTGAAATACACTTGTAAATATTTGTTTAGAAATATTTTTCTAAGTGTTTAATTTTTAGAAAAATTTTGCCGTACTTTCCCCTAAAAATGGAGGTTTCCATATCTTGATGGTATATCATTTTCTTTTTTAAAATCAACACAATCAATTCACAATCAACAATAAACAATCTTTACTTACCAATTTTGCCAAAAACAAGCATAATCTACTACTTCATGAACTTGAATATTTGTAAAAATTTGCAGTAACTTACTAGTGTTCTTAGTAAGCCTTGTTACCCTTTAAAGTGTGATTGATTCTTTAAAAACTTCATTTTTAAAGAATATGGATCTTCACAACTTATAACCATATTTTTCAAAAATATTTCTTCTTTGATTTCTCTTGTTACATAAGTGCTTCTACACTTGTTTAACCTTTAAAAATAGGGTTTATTTATGTAAGAACCAAGATCAAGTAAATCTTGTGTTTTTAACTTGGTTCCTTTGAAAAACCATCCATGAAATTTTAGATCTACAAGTATTACAACTTACTTTGATCATTATTTTTCAAGAAAGCCACATATCCTTTCAAGTTCATGCTTCTCATGAGGATGATCCATTAACTTCTATCATGTTCATCCTCTCATCTTGCTAGATTATGTTTTTAATCATGATCTAGCAAGATCATATGATGATCAACATCATTTTCACAAGCAATCAACAATCAACAAGTATTACAACACATAAACATTAAGATTTCTTATGTATTCATGCTTATGTTCATGTTTCATTCTTGTGATTCTTCATGTTCTTCAAGATTATCATTATGTAACATCTTTTAATCACTTAAGATAGATGTAAAATAGCAAGATCAAGGTTCTTACCACTAGCTCAAGGCTAGGGATGATCAAGTGAAGTTAAGAGATGGATAAAAGCAAATGAAAGAGGTCCTTTAACTTCTACAAGCTCCTAGCTCCTTTGTATGTCTTCTAACACACTTGTTTAAGCTTGGAATGGATGTAGGATGAATGAATGATGTTGATGTTGATGTTGGTGTGGTTGGGGTCAGCCGAGAGCACAAGAGGGAGAAGGAGAGAGTTATGTATGTTTTAGTGTGTGTAGAAATGAAGTTGTGACACTTAGGTTAGTTCTTATAACCAATTCAAGACTTTAACCCAAGGTTATTATGTTCTAAATGGAGAAACATGATCCAATAAAATATTAAAACAAATCAAGTAAGTGGGGCCCTTGTTGGGCCGTCCCATAAGTGGGGGGGGGGGGTATGTAGACTAGGTTTGTAACTAAGTTAGTTACTTAGGTTAAAAATCAAGTATGCAGTTAGGATTTAGTTACTAGATATTTTATGAGGTGCTATGATGTTCAGGGATCATAACTAGCTTGGTAATGTTAAAACAGTGCTTCTAGTGAAAATTTGGTGTTTCGGGTAGTGTCCGGTTGTTCGGTTGGTTACCGGTTCGTTAAGGTGCTAAACTATGCAGTTTAGTGTGCTTTATGTTACCTTTTGTGACACTTTTGATTCCCCACACTTAGGAAAGCATTCAGGACCATTTAACCATATTTCTGCATAATATTAGATTGTTTAAATGCTGAAAATTGCTGATTTTTGTTGAATTCAGCACTTTATGTGAGTTTTAGGCACTTTCCGGCACTTAAACTATCTCTAGGAAGGCAGTTTTGTGATCCTTACTTTCCTACACACTTTACTAGTGTAATACTTAGTTTCTGGCTCATTCTGTGTCTCACACACACTGTCTGCCTATATGCTGAATTCTGTCAGCATTTTCCTGATTTGTCTGATAACTGTGCTAACTGTGTTTTGTGCATCGTTTGAGTCAAATAAGCTTTCATGCATTAATGATATGACTTTAAGCAATATGTGATGCACATGTATGTGTATGGCAATAATCAGTAAGCAGTTAATTGTAATTCAGCACAGTCATTAAGCACTAATCATGGTTTAATAGTTGTACGGATACCTAAAATTTTTACAGTTGTCACAAATGTTGAGGCTGTTGCATTATGTGACCTTTGGATTTGGCAAATATTTTTTGGAGTTACCGGCTCAAACAATGACATCAACGTCTTAAACCAATCACCAATATTCAACGACATCTTAAAGGGCTTTGCATCACCTTGCAATTTTATAGTTAACGCCATGGAATACAACCATGGCTATTATCTAGCAGATGGAATTTACCCTGAATGGAGCACTCTTGTTAAAAGCTTCACGTATCCACAAGGCGCTAAATTGAAGGTTTTTTTTTTTTTTTTTTTTTTTCTAAAAAGACACGTGTTAGCAAGAAAGAATGTAAAAAGGCGTTCGGTGTCCTCCATGGTCGTTGGCACTTTATACAATGTCCAACAAAGATTTGGAAGGCAAGAGTTATATCCAATGTAACGTATGTGTGCACAATACTACACAACGTGATCGTTGAAGACGAAAGGTACACATGGACCAATGGACAACTTTGTTGAACGCTTGCAACAGATGAACAAATACGTTATAGGGAAGCTCATCACACTCTTCGACACAATTTGACCAAGCACCTTTGGGCACATAAGCTAGTGTTTTACTTTTTTTCTTTTTTATTTTTAGGTTTGAAGTGTGTCTTTTAAAAAAAAAGTATTGTAAGTGTGCTTTTTTAAATAAATTATCTTGTTAGGAATTTTATTTTTTTTCATATTTTTAAATAATTCAGTAATAAAAATAGTTATAAATATTAATTAAATAAAAGATAAATAGATTATACAAAATATTTATAGTTTAAATAGAATGAAAAAAATAGGTGATGATGTAGACAATGGAGTGTAAGTTTGGAGTGGTTTATTGTTGGAGGAAAAACGAGGATGGTGGTTTGGAATGATCATCGTCCTCATCATTATCCCACAACGGTCACCAGACTATCACAACGGTCGCAAACACCGAAACAAGATTTCAATTTCTCTAGCAAATCTACAAACCAGTCATGATTACACTGTCACCTAAACAAATAACATACAGATAAAATTTCAATTTATACGCTAGATCCTACTTTTTCGGAAGGCGAATTGGTGAATTGGCGGCGATCAGGATATCATCGTTTGCATGGCGGCTCGTGATAAGTTTAAGCCTAACGTTTGGTATGATGTGTCACCTAAGAAGACTCGTAACAACAACCAGTACCAGAATAGCAATGATTCGAGTGATGGGGTTAAATTTTTTGTGTCAAACTTGCCAGAAAAATGTTCTTCGACTGATCTGAAGGAGGTTTTGATTAGGATTGGGGATGTTCAGGGAATCTACATATCAAGGAAGTATGATAAACTCGGGAAGAGATTCGGATTTGCTACGTTCAAAGTGGCTCGAAATAGAGTGGATCTGGAAGAAAGGCTTAAAGATGTATGGATAGGTAGCTATAAATTATTCATTGTCCCGGCAAGGTTTGTCGATGGATACAAACCTTCGGTTGATAAGGGGAAGAATGTTGATCGTACGGTGCACGGGGAGAAAGTCTGGAAGCCAGTGAATGATCAGACGGATCATGGTAATGTGGATGTTCAGGTTGGAAGGGATGACATGCACATTGATGTTAATCAAAATGAAGGGGTAGACCAAAGGTCGTTTAGAGATACGCTCCTGAACAAAAAAGTGGAAGACACCATTCCTGAATTGGTCGTTCATTCCGAAGGTAAACATTTGCACGAACTATATGAGAGTGGTATTATTGTTAAAGTTACTTCCTTGGCTGTGCTTACGTCTTTGAAGAGTAGATTGAAGGAATGGTTTAAGGGTGAATGTAATATATGTTATTTGGGGGGTTTCTCAGTATTGTTGAGTTTTGAGAATGGTGTTGAAAAGGATAGGTTCCTAGGATCTAATGATATTTGGAAAGATTGGTTTGTGTCGGTTGAACAATGGAATGGCCAAAATGTGATGGTTGATAGGATTGCATGGATAAAAATTTTTGGGTTGCCGATTCACATTGCTGAGGTGGAGGTGTTCAATAACGTTGCTGGTTTGTTTGGGGAGGTCATTGAAGCGGCTCATTATCCAGAGGAGGGTGATATCTCTTATGCAATTGTGGGGGTTCTCCTTAAATCGCATGAACGTTTAAGTGGGAAATGTAAATTACTTTGGAAAGATTGCTCGTTTATGGTCCATGTAGAAGAGGATATGGAGGAGTGGGTTCCTGATTGTGTGGTTGATCTAGAGGAGGAAGATGATGGTATACAGGATGTTCAAGTGGAGGAAGGCAGGCTTGAAGGGAATGATGTTGGTAAGAATTCGGATGATGGTCACACTTTGCCTATGGAGGATGATCGTTCTGTTCTGCCACACTTAAATGGAGTGTTCGATGATTCTGTTGGTGGAGTTTCGGTGTCTAAAAGTTGTAAAAGAAAGGGAGGTAGATATTCGAAGAAGAAAGGGGCGCTTCGTAGATCAACATCTCCTTTGGATAAAGATAGACCTAAAAAACGGATTCGGGAAGACAACGATTTATTTGATATTGACAGGTTTATCTTTGTTAATCCAGCTCAGGTGGATGCAGGTTTTAATGGTAATGAGCAGGTTCAAGAAGAGGAATTTGTCATTCCGGATTTAAATGCATCTGTCTCGACAAGTGCGGTTAAAGAAGGGGTTAACAAGGTGTATGATGGGGTTGGGAATGTGATTGTGAACCGTGAGGAGTTGATTAGAAGGGAAGTGGAAGATACTATGTTATTCGCTAAAGATCTTGGTGTTACTAATATGGAGAGATTTGAGGAGCCACTTGTGAATGTGGTGAATGAAGAGAGTTTTCAGTTGGTGGATCAATGAATGTTATGTCTATTAACATTAGAGGTATGGGTAGGGTGGATAAGGCGGATTGGATTTCGAGTATTAGAGTGGCAAATGAGATTGGTTTTGTTATGTTCCAAGAGTCCCAGTTGGTGTCGATGCAAAATGTCAACTTGGATAGGTTTTGGGGTATAGGAGATTTCGACGTGGAATGGGTAGACGCCACGGGTAGATCGGGGGGGGGGGGATCGTTTCTATGTGGGATAAGAAAGTGTTTCACAAACTTTCGGTTCATAAGCATAGAAATGCTCTTGTTGTTCATGGTATTATCAAAAATAGTGGTGTCAAAGTGGGGATGGTGAACGTCTATGCTCCGCAAAAGATTGAAGACAAGAGGGCCGTGTGGTTGGAGTTGGATCGGATTCTTCACAAGGATTCGTCTTATTGGATTGTTGGTGGAGATTTTAATTGTGTTCGTGATAGAAGCGAAAGGAAGAGTTCTAAGTTTAATGCAGTGTCTTCTAACGAGTTTAATGAGTTTTTAGATGGGGCGGACTTGCATGAGTATGGGTTAAGAGGCCGAAAGTTTACTTTCGTTTCGGGTAACAAATGTAGCAGGATTGATAGGATCTTTGTGTCCTTGAATTTTCTTAATGAGTGGCCTAATGCGGAGTACCGAGCTTTGGCTAGGGGCAAGTCGGATCATAGCCCTTTGGTTCTTAAGGTCGAATACAGGAATTATGGTCCAAAACCATTCAAGTTTTTTAACTCTTGGTTAGAACGTGATGGGTTTGAGGAGGTGGTCAGTAGTGCCGCTAATCGGTTTTCTGAAGATTCGGACCCGGATATATTTTTGCTTCACAAGCTGAAGTATATTCGGGGTGCTATTTTGGAATGGAAGTCTAGATACTTGAAAGTTGAGGAGGAGGAGTTCCACGGCATTCAAGTGGAGTTGGAGGAGTTGGACAAAGAGGTGGAGAACCGTGACTTAAGGGAGGATGAACAGTGGACCCTTTGCGAAGGGAATAAGAGAATAAGAGAGATTGAAGATGTTAAACAAAAGGATTTGAGACAAAAGGCGAGGGTGAAGTGGGCTAAGGATGGTGACGAGAACTCTAGTTTTTTCCATGGGGTGGTGAATAAAAGGAGGGTCTCGAATTGTATTCCAGGGGTTATGGCTAACGGGGTTTGGATATCCAAACCCACTTTAGTTAAACGTGAAGTTTTTTCTTTTTTCAGGAACAAGTTTGTAGAAGACATGGTCGAAAGGCCAAAGCTGGTTTGCGAAGACTTGAAGACTATTTCGGAAGCCGAAGCTGATTATCTTGTTGGTTCGTTTACGAAAAAAGAAGTCAAAGAGGCAGTTTTCGAATGTGGTAGTGACAAAGCTCCGGGTCCAGATGGTTTCAATTTTCGGTTCATCAAAAGGTTTTAGAGTTTATTTGAAGATGATTTTATGAAGATTTTCCATCATTTTCATGATTCTGGGAGTATCAGTCGGGGGGTTGGGTCTTCTTTCATAACTTTGATTCCTAAGGTGGAGAATCCGGTGTGATTAGGAGAGTATCGACCTATCAATCTGATAGGGGTGATCAGTAAGGTGGTATCCAAAGTTTTGACTAATAGACTGAAGACGGTGATGGACTCGGTAACTCATGAGACTCAGTCGGCGTTCTTGTCGGGTAGGTATATATTGGATGGTCCTATGATTATTAGTGAGGTTATGTCTTGGGCGAAAAGGAGGGGTAAAGAATTATTTATGTTCAAAATAGACTTCGAAAAAGCCTACGACAATGTTAATTGGGACTTTTTGATGTCTATTATGAAACAAATACGATTCCCGGATAGGTGGTGTGATTGGATTTATGGAGTTTTAGTTTCGGCCACTTCCTCTGTTCTGGTTAACGGATCTCCCACGTTCGAGTTCTCGTGCAGCAAAGGTATTAGGCAAGGCGATCCTATATCTCTGTTTTTATTTATATTTGTTATGGAAGCATTTTCTAGTATTATTCGAAGGGCGTGATATATGGGTTTGTTGGAGGGGGTGCGTTTGCCTAATGACGGACCGGTTTTATCTCATCTGTTGTATGCGGATGATGCTATGGTGATGGGTGAATGGTCGCAGTTTAATTTTAATTCTCTTAGGCGATTGCTGCGTGTGTTCCATTTATGTTCTGGTCTAAAAATTAATATTCATAAATCCACATTGTTTGGTATTGGGAAAGAGCTTGTGGAGGTCCAAGATAAAGCGCTCTGGTTAGGTTGTCGTCCTGGAGAGACGCCCTTTAAGTATTTGGGTATTCTGGTTGGTGGGAACATGTCTAGAATAAACAGTTGGGAGCCGGTGGTCCAGGTGTTTAAAAAACGGCTATCCTTGTGGAAGGCTCGCATTCTTTCTATGGGTGGGAGATTGGTTCTAGTCAAATCTGTCTTGGAGAGTATCCCCTCTTATTATTTTTCTTTGTTTAAGGCTCCCGTTGCGGTCATAAACAAGCTTGAAGGTTTAATTAAGCGTTTTTTATGGGGTGGGACTCATGAAATTGGTAAGATCCATTGGGTGGCATGGGACAGAGTGGCGAAACCTAAGTTAGTAGGTGGGTTGGGTCTGAGTAGATTGCTCGATTGTAATCACTCGATGATTTTCAAGTGTAAGATTAAATATATTATGTATTAATATTTAATCTATAGCCATTATAATCATTTACATAATATAGATCAAAATATATAATAACCTATTAAATAATTAGTTGGTAATTGTTGATGGACCATATTACCCTTATTAACTAATTAGGTTTCCTCCTGGGTGCTTATATAAGGAGAATTATGTGGAGGTTAAGGGGTTAGACAATTACACATTAGAAACACCCCATTAGACATAACATCATAATTCGACCTCTTTCTCCTAAGCCGATATCCCTTTTCGGTTTTCTAAGTCCCCATCATCAGTCAGCACCCTAAGGAGGAACCAGATCACGATGACAAGCATGTCGAACTCCATTACTGGATTCTCCACTGCATTGAATGCTGTAACAGGTATGTTTTAATGTTTTCCCTCATGTATAAACAGAACTGAACCAACATCAAGTGGATATGGAGATACAAAGTTGAAGAGAATGCCTTATGGAAGAGGGTTATAGATGCGCTACATGTTTCAAATCGTCGATGGGATATGGTCCCTTGGAACAAACAATCTAGCGGTCCGTGGAGTAAGATGGTGAAGGTAGCTTATGCGACAAAAATTCAAGGTGTTAGGTTCATAAATATGATTCGTGGCACGATTGGGAATGGGTTGGATATTCGTTTTTGGCTGGATACCTGGATTAATGATGAACCATTGAAAGACTTGTACCCGAATTTGTTCCGGCTTGAAAAAAATAAATGGTGCAAAGTCGCGGATCGCATTGGTAATAACAATGGAGATGGTGTTATTCAATGGGATTGGAAACGTTATCCTTCTGCGGCTAATGAGAGGGTGGAATTGATTGATTGTCATAGAATGGTTGCGGTAGTTCGGCTTAATCATAGGAACGACTCATGGAGATGGAATACCGGTTCGAATGTTATGTATACGGTCAAGGAGGCTCGGAAATGGCTTCGGAATGATGAAGGGGAAGTGGATGGTTACAAATACAAGTGGTGTAAGTGGATTCCTAGCAAGTGCAACGTTTTCATGTGGAGGGCTAATTTGGATAGGATTCCTACGGCTTCTGCCTTGGCTCATAGGAATGTTAACATTGGTGATGGTTTGTGTCGGTTCTGTGGTGAGGTAGACGAGACTACAGATCATATTTTCACTGCGTGCATGATTTCCAATGGGTTATGGCTTGGTGTGGCGTCGTGGCTGAAAATTCCCCCCATGATCATGTTCTCAGTTAAAGACATTTTGAGCCTTGTGGATTTTATGCCTACTGTTAGTTCGAGGAAAGGGATCATATACGGCATTCTTGTTATTGTGTGTTGGAAGATATGGGTGACCCGGAATGAGATTATTTTCAAACAAGGAAGTGCGAATGTGGCTAAGATGCTTTCGGATGTAAAGGCTATTAGTTTTCTTTGGTTCAATAGTAGATCGAAAAAGGATAGGATAGAGTGGAAAAATTGGTGTAATTTTGATGTAACTTGATGTTTTGGCTTTTGTGGTTATCTCCGTCTTGGAGATAATCCGTTTGTGGTGTTAATGAAGTTTGCCTTTCAAAAAAAAAAAAAAAAACCTAAACAAATAACATATTATAATTATTTTGATACATTCTAACTAATTTAAGTTATCTTTACTCTAGAAGAACGTAATTTTAATTCATTCAAATGTAATTCGTTTTGGCCATGTCTAATTTTTTAAAACGTTCTGAAAATTAAACTCTTCTATTAATTTGACCAGAGAACCCGTTATTTTTATCATTTACAATTTTTGTCGGTCCTCTTTTTTGGAGAGAACAAAGTGAACAAACTATACGTTTTTTCATTTTTTTTATAAATACGTCAAGTTAGCTTGATCATGAAGCTATGATTGTATGTTGCTTCTATCTTAGATAAACTAGCTAGTATTTTATTTTTGCGTGTTGGTAGTGGTACTGGTTAAGTACTGACACACGGTATAGTTGTAAAAAAACGAAAAAATAACTTTATTGAAGTTTAGACTGTATGATAACTTTAACATTTTATCTTGTGCATTGCGGCGAGAATATCATATGAATATGCATAGATGTATATTTTTATTAGTATACATCCATATGCATAGTTGTATATTTTTACTAGTATATCTAAGAAAAATTAAGAGAATATCATATAAATAGACCATTTATATATAAGCTATCTTAAAATAGAATTCTTTAGAGCAAAATTGGCATTTTATTTATTTTTTAAGCTTTTACTAGGAGTTTCTTTAGTATTTATGACATAATTTTGTTATTTAATGCAAATTTGGTATTTAAACAAATGTATTTAATAATTTTAGTATTTATGCCATAATTTTGTTATTTAATACAATTTTGGTATTTAAACAACAAAATTAAACCAAAAAATTAGCATATGTATGTAATATGTTAGGAACTGTGAAATTGACAGGAATCTATAAACAAACATAAAAATAAGTACAACATTGTAAATTGTCGACTTTACTGTAACAGACAAATTCCCCAAGAGTTAAAATTCATCTTTCATTTTAAAACATTACCCACATGTACTTACAAATTCATGTGGTTCATAACAACATGGGTTAAACATCATTCATATCAAAACACTATAGTATTTACATGTGCTTATATATTCTTGTGGTTCTTAACAATATTGGTTGTCACATAAATAACATCATTAATATCAAAACACTATTTAGTATTTATTTACACACATGCTACACGTGAAACTCTTATCCAACCCAACCAATTTTTCATTTTTGTACAAGACTTCCAAGAGTCTTTCACATTTCCACAAACCAAAGTAAAAGGTACCCCAAAGACTAATCTTCAACTTCTAGATCAGACAATCGGTATATGAATGATATACATGATTGCTATCTGATTAATAACTATTTTGTTAATTTTTTTTTTTTTTTTCCCTTTTCATTATACAATATTATTCCAAATTAGCAAATTACAAACAAGTGGCAGGTAAACGGGCAACAAGCTGCGCCGCAACCCCCTTTTGAATTGCAAAACCAATCCTACTAAAGACGAAACGACCCTTAAAGGTTGAGAGATTACTATTCACAACCTGTTGGACCCTGTTTAGAAATTCCACAGCCTCAGGGGCTAGGGAACCAAATGTATCAAAAGCGAATGGGATAAACACATGTTGATTCTCTAAACAAGCCTTCTCGTGTTTAGCGACTTTGCTTGATTCCGCTTTCAACGCAGCTTGGCCAGCAACAAACCCATTATCCCTGAGCCCAACAAGAGGGGACACTCCTGTAAGGTCCACACAAGCGTGTTTTCCCCTGGCCCACCCAAACACAAGAATATCAGCTGGTCGAAGAGTAGACCTCCCATCAAGCGGATCCGTCAGAAAGTTCACCGGAGCCTCCTTTTTCGACGAAATCCCCGCCCGCTTTAAAACATCAAACAGAATATCCCTTACCAAATCATGTCTGTATTTAAAACCAGGCAACTCCTTACAATGCACCGCATGCTCGCCAAAAGTATCTAAACAAACCTTGCGGCAAACTGGGCAAGGCTCATCAACCGGAAACAGAGGGATCATTAGCCGGTACTTAAGAATTGCTCGGTATTCCACTGCCGACATGTGTTGGCCTAGTCCTTCAATGGGGATGACTGTCAGGAAATCCTGAGCATGAGGAGCCCGGAGACAATCGAACACGGCTTTCTGACGAGGGGATAGACTAAACTTCTCTCCCAAACTTTGGACAGTTCTACTAAATAGGGCACTCGCCAAAGCATTCTGGGCTTTAGGAGGGGCGGTGTCCTTATTAGAGAAACCGCCAAGATCGAAATCCGGAAGGGACATATGCATGCAATCCAACGCACACAGATAATCAGAATCTAACCCGACAATACCACAGTCCCGAAGAATGTGGTCCTGCAAACTCCAAGATTGTGCCCTCGAGGCCACGAAAGCATACGTAGATACATCCTCAGCCGAACATAAACCCAAACCCCCAAAACGGGTCGGAAGGGATGCAAGCCTCCATTGAAGATCCCCAAAAAATGGACCCCCGCAAACCACAATATCCTCGATAGCTTTCCTAAGGCCTTTGTCAAAAACCGAAACAGCCTCCCCAACAAACGTGGGTTGGCACGTTCTGAGGCCGAATAACAACTTAGCAACACCCATGCAAGAGCGCAGTAAGAGGAGCTCGCATTGAGGGTCCCGCAGATGTGGAAGATAGCTCATCAGATCCACTGCACAATATGCCCTTTTCACGGCCAAGCTACTGATAAAACCCGCATCCCGACTAACAGCGCCCCCGAGGAGTTTGACACCCGACGCCGGCCTTCCAATCCCACTAGGAAACAAACCCTTTTGCGTCTTAACTCCATTGCACGATGGCCAAAAAACTTCTGTTTTCTTGACGTTAAGTTGAAGCCCCAGAGAAGGCCCCTTAGTCCTGATGATTTCTAGAGCTTTAGCCACCTCTTTAGCATCTCCTATAATCGTACCATCATCCAAGTACCAAGCATGGAAGAGTAACTTGCATCTATCTCGTATCTGATGAATGAGGGGATGCAAAACTAAGGCAAAGAGAAGAGGCCCTAAGGGGTCTCCCTGCTGAACCCCGGTGGTGGACCAAATATGGTCGTCTCCGACATATAATCTAGCCGGCTGTCCATATAGAAAATCCACCCATAAAGAAATGGACGGGCATCGGGTCCGAACTTCTGACAAAAGGGTGGTTCTATCCACCAGGTTGAAAGCATTAGAGAAATCAACAGTAATCATGGCCAACGACCCATCCGAGTGGAACGCGTTTAAGAACCTGTTCGCACTATGGAGCACAGCCTCAGCCCCGCTAGGAATACCCACCCCAAATTGAAAATCACCGAGATATTTAGCCATCTCCTTCCCGACCCCCCTCATAGCCGCCTTAGAGACTAACCTCATCCAAATGGCGCCCACAGCAATAGGCCTAATCCCATTGTCTGGTTTAAGTAAGGGCGTGAGGGGCGCAGAAGCAACAAACTCCGCCAAGACCCTAGGGCACCTCCCACCCAAGCACAAGTTAACCACCTCAGAAATAGCCCTAAGCAGCCCGCTTGCGATCACCGACCCCTCTCCACAAAGAGCATCCAAAATGTGTTGTGCCCTCAACCCATCCCTCCCACAGGAGGTCCCTTTGGGGAAAGATTTAATGCACCCAAGAACGTTATCAACATCCACAGTAAGGGGTGGCTCCGATAGTAAGGACCCAGGCATAACCGGAGGAGGTACGACAGGATGTTTAGCCACCAACGCTTTCATAGTATCCTCACCAAGAGGTGCAACCCCCGAAGAACATAAAACCTTAACCGCCGCAGTGAAATGGCCATCTGCAACTTTCCGTAAACATTGCTTAACGTTGGTGCCCACCTTAGAATTATTAGACTCATGGGAAGGCTCGTTAGGGCGCGTAACCACCTCTGATGTTTCGGCAAAAAGTGATAGGATGAGTTCAGCAAAACCATCCCTATTGCCCCACGCTGCCAGGGCCCGCTGAATACTAAGACATTGTAAGGACTTCCTATTCCCCGACCTGCGCTCCTGACGGTTAGAAGGCCTGAAAATCCGCAACGTGCAACGTGGCAACAACAAAAGTCTCACCCACGCCTCAACAGACTCTGGCGTAGCCACCACCTTGCACAAAGATGTCGTAAAAGCCTGGGAAAAGGCCATTCGACAACTATGAGGGATGCTCTTAACTGTTTTGATGGGAAGAGAAAAGACACGTTCAGTTAGGGCTTATTCAACTGTTTGATGATTGTAAGAGGTTTGTTTGTATGAGTTTAATTTAGGGTTATTGATGGTAATTTTGCAGTTAGGGCTTTTAATTGCTGTGAATGATGTGCAATTTAAATTGGTTTGAATTAGGGTTGATTGTTGGTTATATTTGTTTTGTTGTTAATTTCAAAGTGTTTAGCCCATGGTTGTTGAATCTGGATTGATGTGTAGACAAGGTGTTTGTTGAATTGTTTGTGAGAGAAATAGGGTTTTTTTTTATAGAGGATATATGATAAAGAGGTAAAGTGAGCAGTGTTGAGTTTATAGACAGTTTCTTTTGCTACAGTTTATTGTGCGAACGATAAAAAATGGTGATGGGTACGTGCTGCTGCATCGTCAAGTCAATGCTTCAATTGGTGATGGAGGAGATGATGAGTTTACGACTCATCGGTCATTGCAATGTGAAGATTTTCTAAGGTAAGTTGGACTGGTAGAGGAGACGCTAGAGGTGGTAATTTTGACTCGTTGATGAATACATGAGTCAAGTTTGGGTTAAGATAAGGGTCAAACCGGTTGAAAGTCATCTAAAGTGTGTTCGGATGCATAAAAACATACTAGATGATTCTCTGTTAAAGAAAGTTAAATCATTTTTTCTAGTGATATAGTTTTTGTAATCATATTGAGCACATTAATCATTTATAAAACTCAAAATCTGTTTGTGAGGCACATGCACATAAAGTTACCTACTTTGCATGTGAACTCATTTTGACCCGTTACCCAACCCGCCCATTTTGCCACTTCTAGGTAAAGCCTTAAGCCGCACTGTGAGGTTTATGATGCTTTAACGAATGAGCTTTAGCCTCTCTGTTCTTATTCGTCTCAATGCATAATATATTTAGTAGGATGAAGTTGATGCATACCATTAACAAGATGGCAATCACTGCTTGCTCTGTTGCTTATATGTGTATTTTTATTTTAGGAACTTTTAAGGTTAATTTAAGATGGGCAGCTTGCCATTGGATTTAAACCCGTTATGTATAGCTTTTAGAAGCTTAGTTTGTGATTGTTAGTGTATTGTAGTCAACGTTTGTGGTTGACTTTGATGTTTTGTTGACTTTAGCGCGTAACATTGTTGTGAACTTGGTTGGTCCGAATTGCCTTTTTCATGAACTTTCAAATGCTCGATTTGCGTGAAGCTCCTAATAATAGCTGTCTTCGTTCACTTTTAGGTTTGTATCAAATTTTCGGTTATGGCCTAAACATATACGATCACATTGCAGGATTTGGTGTTATTATATGGCTAAAAACGAACCAGAACACGAAGATTCCGTGGCCAAAAACGAAGCTGAAAGCGAAGTTTCTGTAGACCTGGCAAGAGAGTCGTTAATCGCTCTATCATACTCTCTACCGGATACCGATCTTCCTTCGACCGATCAACCCAAAAGTGTTCATAGTGTCACAGAAGCTGTAAATACCGATGAAAAAGAAAAAGCTCGGTCCGAGCTGATCTCAATATCATATGCCGAGTCACCCGACACCAAGGGTTCACCGGTTTCACCTAAAGAAACGATTGATTCACCGGTTTCACCTAAAGAAACGAGGGGTTCACCTAACGAAACCAATGGTTAGATCTTTCAGCAATTTAGCTATTGTTCTCGTTTGATGTTTATTGTGTGAATCATGATGACCAACTTTGGGCTGCAGTCACCATTACAGCAAAATAATTAGCTCTTGGGCCTTCTTACTATTGTCCTACCATCTGTCTAAAATATATCAACTCTAAATTATACACAAATTAATTCAATAATATTGTCCTACCTTCTGCTTAACATATACAAATAATACCTCACAAATTAATTTTTCTTGTTAATAAATTATAAATCACTTTTATAATTTTTGGTTGCCTTGCGGCGTGTTGTATTATGTTTTAGAAAACTAGAGTAATCTTATTGTATAAATGAGCTTAACATATTAAACGTGAGAAGTGAATGAAAGATTTTTTTTTGAATTTTTTCCCATCTTGTTAAGCATGTATTTTAGTTCCAGAATATAAAAATAATTCGTGTATTTAAACTAGTAGAGTAATTATGTAATCACTCTAGTGTAATTACACATAATTACTCTACTAGGATAAATACACGATTTTTTTTTTTTTACATTTTTCACCTAAACATCATGCTTAAGTACACTGGCAAAGCTTTATTGTATTTTTTAATTTTTCGCTACAAGGTTAAATTTATCGAAAATTTCTGAAATTTTTTTGTAGCTTAAAATATTGGATTTTTAAGAGTTTGTCCCCTACTGGAAGAGCGTTGAAAGAGAAATATAACATTTTTTTTCAACGTTTACAATTTTATTGAAGTGTTACATACATGTGTTTATACGATTATCATATTTATCAACGATTAACATAATTTTGGTTTTTGAAATAAAGGCACCTACATAAACACATGATTAATGAGGCCTATGAACTCTTCATTCACTAGGATTAGGGTTGAGCAATTTTCAAGTTGGACACAAGTTCGAAACCGAACCTAATATACGTACTTTAGTTGGTCCTCGGTTCCAGTTTGATCCATTCTCGGTTTTGGTATTGGTCTTGGGTTTGGCCCGAAAATACCCAAAGTGGCCCCGAACCAACCCGAAGACGCAATACTTTCGAAATTTTCATGTTTAAGTTCTTTAGAAGTGTAGTATTTTGCTTAATGACATATTTATCATTTTTACTTTTTCCAAACGAAGGAACGTAATGCACATAATCATCAACCGCAAATATGGTCCACTTTAGGAAATCTGCAATGTTATTGCAACATATATCACGTATTATATTCTAAGTAAAAGGGGAACCTTAATCATCACTATAAATTTACATCATAAGCAGGCCCATGAAGTTAATAACTTGGTTCAGCTACAAGTAACCTAAAAAAAACAACCTCATTAAGGGGTGTTTGTATGCACGATTTTGAAAGTGATAATTAATGTGTAACTAGTATTAAGCATCCCCGCGTTGCGGCGGGGCCATCAACACTGAACTTGCGGCGTGTTAATGAGAATAACTTAGACCAAAACGTAAAACATAGAAAAGAATAACTAAGTTGACCTAGGACTTGTGCGTTGCAACGAACCTATCAAACTGGAAAAAATAGATAACGTAAAAATGTTGAACCGCACACACGTTGCGCCGTGTTAACTCGCATAATTTAAAACGGAACGTAAAACCAAAAATTTGCGTAAGATGGGAAATATAAGAGACCAAAGTTGAAAGCAAAAAAATTGTGATGTTAAATTGCGAAAGACGAAAACTTTTGGGTTAAAAGTAAAAAAATCAAGTAGGTTTGGTTAAAAGTGAAAAATCAAGGGTTTTTTTTTTTTTTTTTTTTTTTTTAAGCATTGAGTACACCCACTCTATGAATACAATTGTTGAAAATTTATAGTATGGAAATGAGTAATCAATCAAATTTAAATATATGTGACTATATATTCTTTAATACGTAATATCATGATTTTTTTGAGTCGCTTTTAAGGTTCTCTAATCATATCTATATTTTGTACAAATATTATATCACATGCCTTTATCCTAATGTAGTTTTCACTAATAAATTAATCATGCCAATTTTATTTTTTTGACATCACCGTATTTATACGTATATCTTAAGCTCAAATTAGAAGTAAATGGGTTACTTGATTGCCTTACATATATTCCCTTACAGGTTTGAGCTTAAATCTTATAAAAAAGGGTTATTGGAATCAAATAACCCTAACTTTTACCAATTGATATTCCTTTACAGGTTTGAGCTTAAATCTTATAAAAAAGGGTTATTGGAATCAAATAATCTCAACTTTTACCAATTGATAGATAGCACTTCTAATTTTTTATTTGTACCACAACACTTTCAACTTATTTTCCTTTGACACTCCCAAACTAAGTAAACCCCAACCCAGATAGTTGAAGTCAGATGCCACGTCATTAACAAGTGCCACATCAGATGCGATGTCAGCAAAAAGCCCCTCAGATGCCACATCATATGCCATGTCAGTAAAAAATGTCATATCAGATGCCACATCAACAAAATTGTCATGTCATATGCCATGTCAACAAAAAATGTTATGTCAGATGCCACATCAGCAAAAAACTAATCGGGTTATGGTTCAGTTAGTTTGGAAGTGCATTAGGAAAATAAGTTGAAACTTTGAAGTGACGTGATACAATTTGTAAGTTGGGAGTGTTATTGATCAAATGGTAAAAGTTAAAGTTATTTAACCCAATATCCCTATAAAAAATAATATTTTTTTTGGTTTTGGTAACGTGTGTGCAATACTACAATTGCATGTGAATGAACTTGTTGACAAACTATGGTTGTATTTATAACCGTATGTGTTTGAAATTTATAATAACTAGTATTAAGAACCTCCACGTTGCGGCGGGGGCAAACACTAATGCCACACTAATGCCAGCAGCCATTGACAGTGAAGTTGCGGCGTGTTAATGCGAAGAAATTAAACCGAAACGTAAAACACAGAATAAAATAACTAAGTTGTTCTAGAACTCGCACGTGACGATGAACCCGCGTTTATTTTTTCCCGTTTGACAGGTTCATTGTAATCTATATATAATATATATCATTACCACTATACAAACCATATTGCATACATTACAACAACCATTGCATCAATATGTTGCAAATTATATTTATACATGATTTTGGCTAAATTAATTAGATTATTATAAATAATAATAATTTACAAATAAAACAACACAACTTTGAATGGATCAAGCCGATTGAATTTGGTAAGATAATGAAACCATTATTTGATTAGGGTACAACCACTTAAGCACAATTTACAACCATACATGCATACGAAACATATTGAATTTGGTAAGATAATGAAACCATTATTTGATTAAGGTACAATAACTTAAGCACAATTTACAACCATACATCCATACAAATGTTACAAAATTTGATAAGATAATGAAACCATTATTTGATTAAGGTACAACAACTTAAACACAATTTACAACCATATATGCAAAAAAAATATTACAAAATAATAGTATATAAATTAGCTAGTTATTCAATTGGACATATAAAAAACTTGTCTTAGTTGTCTATAATGTATATGTTGTGTATCTTTCCACTAAAAAATGGTAGCATAGCAAACACACTAATTGGATTTCAGCTTTTATCAGTTGATTCAAAATGTGTGTGCAATTACATGTGAAGAACAGCCGGTGTAACTTATGACACCTACACAAATTTAATAACACAAATTTATTAATTTCATGAACTAAAAATAAATATACTGATTAAATTAAACCCAAATAAAAACTAAAATTTAATTCATCATCTATCGGTTTTCATTTATGTTTCTTAATAGTAGTATTGGGAGAATGAATAATACAAGTAAAACATAAGGTGTTGAGGTTTATCTTAACACTTGGGCGTTAACAATGACATGACATGTTAACCGGCGTTGCACATCATTCCCTCCTTGTGTTAAGGGACGTTAAAGGGGTTATGTGTTAACATGTTAACGGGATGTTAAAAGATTAAATTAAATTTTCTTTTTTCTTTTAAACCAAAAAACCACAAAATAATAAGGTTAGATGAAGTTAATAGAACAATTTTCTTAAAGGTGAAACGGGAGTGAAATTGAGAAAAGTAAGTGATACCTACACAAATTTCACCTTTAATCTACACGTTAATCTACACGTTATCGGCTCGGTTAAAAGCTCGAACGAGCCGAGCCGAGTCTTAACGAGCCCGAGCCTGAAATAGAGCTCGTTTAGTTATCGTCGTCCATACAACATTTTAGTATATATATATATATATATATATATATATATATAATGATAATAAGATTGGCGTTTGGCAAGCCGAGTTAAACAATATTGAAGCGAGATCGAGCCGAGTTTTAAGTTTGTTTGAGGTTGTTCTCAAATAGTCGAGCCGAGCCCAGCCCGAGCTTTGAGTTTTACTCATGAGCAGGGGCGGACCTACATAGTGGTCAGGGTGGGCGGCCGCACCTCTTGAAAAAAAAATTCAGTGTATATTTTAGGCAAAAAACCTGACAGCACCCCTTGAAAATATGGTTGAACACCTCATCCGCACCCCCAGCAAATAATTTCTGGGTCCGCCACTGCTCATGAGCCGAGTGGCCGAGCCCGTGCTCAAATAAGTAGGCTCGAACTGAGCCGAGCTCTAACTCGAACTTCATAAAAACATGACGAGCCAGTCTCGTTAGTTGCATAATATCCACGTATATTATTACATAACTCCTGGTAACACTTGGAAACTTCTTAGGATACCAAGGCATCAAAATATCTGTATCAACCCAAATAATGCTACACATATACTATCATAAATCTTTTTATGTGACACTTGGCAACTTCTTTGAATACCATGCGTATCCAGCGGTACCACCTTTGTAATTTTACACGTAACGATCACAATCAATATATTCACAGAAGTTTGCTTACACGATTCACAGATGACACTTATATTTATAATTTTATATCACTACAACACTTAAATCACTATAGACTTTTTTTTATCTATAAAAAGTTGTCAATGATCACCAACGCGTAAAAAAATCATTAAGAAAACTAATTTTACACATTCCTTAGGTGATCTGTTAATGATCACCGGTGGACCAGACGAATTACCCCATAATAAAATAGAGGGCCCTAACCCTACTCTGGCTAGACTATGTTGTCTTAACAGGAACGACGCTGACGTTAGAGTTTGGCTAACTGCGTTCCCCGGGAAACCATTCCACCCACTTTCAGTGGCAGAGGCTTGCGCCGCCACAAGAGAGAGTCTCTCTGACGTAACGCACAGTGGACTAAAACTAGGGGTGGGTTGGGCTCGAACTCTTGACCTAAGGCCTGGGAGAACTAGTCTTCATTGCCTTTATCCACCAAATATGATACTAGTGGGGATTGAACTTGAGTCTTCAAGAAAAACCTTAACTTTCCAACCACTAGACCACAAGTGATGGATTACATGTCTAAACATCTAGTTAAATGACTACAATTTATTATAAATTTAAGAGTAAATTACATTTTTGGCCCTTGTGATTATATCACTTTTACTATATTAGTCCAAAATAAGAATTTTTAACATATCTGCCCCCATGGTCTCTATAACTAACCATTTTGACCCCTAAGTCTAACCATTTTAGCCCCCATGGTCTCTATAACTAACCATTTTGGCCCCTATGATCTCTAGACTTATTGACTTAGGGGCCAAAATGGTTAGTTATAGAAACCATGGGGGCAGATATGTTAAAAATTCTTATTTTGGACTAATATAGTAAAAGTGATATAACCATAGGGGCCAAAAACGTAATTTACTCTAAATTTAATCTAGTGAGTATATTTGATTATATAAATAATTTAGCGTTTAAGAACAATTACTTAATAAATATTAGTATATTTCAAAATTGTTTAGAATGTATAATTATTACTCTCAATATATACTCCTTAAATAGAGGTGAACAATTTAGCTGAATCGAACGATCAAATTCCAAACATTTTTTGATCGAGCATCGAACGAATTTCGAACGTCGAGTAATTTGAACAAATAAAAGAATACATTTAAAAAGGGCAAGAATCGGTATGAAAAAGATATTGAATGGCGATTCGAAGTTCTGAAGAAAAGATGAGCTATCATGGCCAACCCAGCACGAATAGAGGCAAAAGAAAAACAAAACAATGAATGTTATAGACGCTTGTGTGATTTTACAACATATGATCTTGGAGGACATCAGGAAAACGATTTGCCAAAAATTGTAAGATGACATAGCATATCAACAATCTTCGTGCAAACTTGGTAAAACATTTTTGGAGGCATCTATGATTTATTGATAACCATACTTTTTGGTTATTATTTTGTGAAACCATCACTGATGGTATAATGGTCATGTGTGCATACTAGTTATATTATAATATACTATATTACATTATATTATATAAATACTAGTCTTAATATCCCATATT
Source organism: Helianthus tuberosus (assembly GCA_030545235.1). NCBI lineage: Eukaryota > Viridiplantae > Streptophyta > Magnoliopsida > Asterales > Asteraceae > Helianthus > Helianthus tuberosus. Next base: position 40,965,598 of record CM060448.1, on the reverse strand, counting down.
GTGATTCGGGGGCATAAAACTATGCTAAGTAGTAACCAAACGATGACCAAAACTGAAAAAAGACGTAAAATAAAAACAAAAATTTTAACACCCAGTAACTCAAGTGACGTAAAGCGTTGACGAATTCGAATTTATACGGACACATATTAGAAAGTCGATGGGGTAAAAAAAAACCCGAGGGACCAAATGCGACCACCAAACACTGTGTTAAGTAGTAATCAAACGATGACCAAATTCGGAAAAAGCGTAAAACAAAAACTCAGAGAGAACTAAACTAATTAAACTTTTGTGACAAATTATAGAAAATAAAAGTTTTGTTAAAAAAATAAAAAAAATCCTAAAACTTAAAAAAAAAGAAGAAGAAGAAAACCACATAAAGCACAAAAATGGTCACTGTTGAATTAATATAGTATATAAATCCAGAAACAGGATCAGGAGAAAACGCCTCAAAGTGTGAAAATGGTGAGAACGATTCTCAGCCATAAGATCTTAGTGGTTTGTGGCTGAGATTGATGCGTTGGTATTTTTGTAAATACTAGTGGCCTTGGAACAACCAGGAGAGGTAAAATAGAAAAATCCAAACAAGGATGCACATGCTAATCACATGTCATTTCCCCCGATCATATTTAAACGCCAATAACTTTTTTTATAAACGATTATTTTTTCAGAAAAAAAATTACACCATAAAATTCAACATTTTTTTATCTTTCCAACCAGTATACTATTGATATATTTTTCGAAAAAAATGAAGTGAGTTTTTTATGGCGTTTTAAACTTTGTTTTTTACGGCGTTTTCAAATGGGTTTTTATGACGTTTTTCTGAAGTGAGTGTTTTTATGGGGTTTTCAACCAGTTTTTATGGCGTTTTCTGAACTAAGTGTTTTTATAGCGTTTTCAACTGAGTTTTTCATAGTGTTTTTCTGAATTGGGTGTTTTATGGCATTTTCAACTGGGTATTTTCATAGCGTTTTTCTGAACTGAGTGTTTTTGTGGCGTTTTAAACTGAGTTTTTATGGTGTTTTTCTGAACTGGGTGTTTTATGGCATTTTCAACTGGGTATTTTCATAGCGTTTTTCTGAACTGAGTGTTTTTATGGCGTTTTAAACTGAGTTTTTATGGTGTTTTTCTGAACTGGGTGTTTTATGGTTTTTTCAACTGGGTATTTCTCGTGGCATTTTCTGACCTGGGTGTTTTTATGACGTTTTCATTTGACCACCTGGTTCATGTTTTTTTTTTTTATTTCAAAAGTATAGCAATAGTATACTCGTTAGAAAGATAATAAAACACTCGATTTTATGGTGTTTTTTTTTTAAATAATCACGTATAGAAAAGTTACGAGAGTTTAAAAAATATGGTGGAATATGCATGTGAGTGGCATGTGTATGATCTTTGACATTTGAGTGTCATGTGCATGGCTTTTTGACAATATTACTATTAGTGTAAGTTAGCACCAACGCCACATGTCAACACGAAAATCATTCTCACCGTTTTCACACTTTTAGACGTTTTCCCTAAATCCTACCCCTATAAATCTATTATCTATTATATAAGTGTGAGAAATGTGTCAAGTTTTTAGGGCCTCTAGATTTGTTTTTTTTTTTTTGCGGGAAAATAATGAGACATTATTTTAAGAAAATAACTGCATACTTAATTTTTTTCAAATTTAAAAGTGGACAATTTTACAATAATTTTTATTTTTATTTTCGTTTACAATTACAATAATTTCCTTTTTTTTTTAATTTTCGTTTACAACTTTTCCCTATATGATTTTTTTATTTATGATATAATTCATTTGAATCTTTTAAATTTGAGTAAATTACAAGTTTTGTCCTTTATGTTTGTACCAAATTGCAGGCGGTGTCCTTTATCTTTAAATTTGACGAGTTTTGAGAGACAAAAGAAAGATTTGATCAACGAGAACTGAGGTCTCGACCTCCTTTTATAGGGCTGGATAATGTTGGCTCGCGACCCGCGAGCCCTTGCTCTCTAACTTACGCGGCCCGCGAGAGACCTAGGGTAGGTCCTAGCTATGCTGAATCAACGGTGTAAGTTCAACACGCAAGGGACACGTGGCAGCTCACGAGCTCGCCTGGTGTCATGTAGTCGCGGCCCGCGACTCGCACTCTCAAGGGTGTTGCGCCCCATGAGAACACTATATTATTGTTTTTATTTGATTTTTATAAATATAATTGTACTTTAGGGCCATTTTTGGTATACGTGGCATATTTTAGGATGTTTTAGGGTATGTCAATGGGTTTTAGGAGGGATGTTATAATAAGTGTGTAAAGATTTATATCATACCAAATTAAAAAAAAGAGTAAACTTCCGTTTTGCTCCCTGTGGTTTGGTCACTTTAACGGTTTTGCCCCAAACCTTTAAAAATAGTCATTTTACTCCAATAGTTTGCTATGGTTTTTCCATTTTGCTTCATGCGGGGAGCAAAATGGAAAAAACAGACAATATGGATGGAGTTAGAGGCGGGGAGCAATATGGGAAAAAAAGTAGCAAACTATTGGAGGAAAATGGCTACTTTAAAAGGTTTGGAGCAAAACTGTTAAAGTGACCAAACCACAGGGAGCAGAACGGAAGTTTACTCTTACAAAAAAGTGTGCCATTAATTTTGTTTCACAAATGGTTAGAGTAATTTTGTGTACGAACTTAAGTTGGTTTTTGGTGATACTCTCTGTTTCCAAATGCAAAATAAGACATTTTTTTAAACTACAATTTTTAGTAAAGATGGTTGTGAAATATTATTGAGGAAATCAATCTCAGATGCCACTGATCCTGAAGATACCTATGATCCATACAACTTCATTGAGTTTCCTAATAATTCAAAGGATCATGTTTTTGAAAATTGTATAGTCGATACCTTGGTAAATAACTCTATTGCATTAATATTTTCTGCACTGTTTTTATTAACTCTTTAATAATTTACATTCTAATATTACTAACAATTAGTTCCTATTTTGTAGTGGCTATTTGAACACATTGGAATTTTCGTTGGTTTACACAATAATTCCAAAATAATTATGATTGGTGGATCTGAATGGGAAATGATCAAAATATCTACCGAAGAAGGGCTTTTCGAAAGTGCACTTTTTATGATCTATTTATAATGTATTGCAGTTTGCAATATATTTTATAATATATTAAATTTGTTTTTTTTATTTTCATATCTACATTTATTAATTGTTGTTTGTTACAGTTATAATGTTATCGGTTGAAATAATTTGATAAATCTGGGGGTGTTCAATGGGGCAAGATGAGTATTTTCAAATGGTCAATGAGCCCAGGAAAACTTTTGTTTGCAATAGATCAAGACCTTTAATACCTCATAAAATTGTGTTTATCAAAATCATATTTGTATAACTTTGTTTTTTATATTCAGTATTTTTTGTTTATTTGTTGCTTGAAACATTTGAACATTATTATTTGTTTTTTTTTTATCATAAGTTATTAGTACGATTTTAACATTGTGCTACATCTTCAAAACCCATGTTTAGTTATTCCAAAACGTTAAAATTTGTTTATAGATAACTCATTATATTATTTTAAATACGACGAGTTATTCATAAAATTAGATTATAAAGAACTTTCTCGATCCCGAAAGCAGTATCGAGTGATAATCTAGTAATATAATATAATAAAATATAGTAAAGTAAAGTAAGGAAAAATTAGGCTGATTCTAAACACACCCCCTCCCTCCTGATTATACCCCCCTTGTGAGAGGAAAACTGTCGGTCCCACGCGGGCCCCACATGTAAGTATGTGAGAGGAGGGGGTGTAAAAAGTAACTAGGGGGTGTAGAAAGTAGCACCCGTAGTAACTTATTTTTATTGGTAAAATATAGTAAAGTAAAGTAAGGAAGGATTATAGTAACTTATTTTCATTGGTGTATATATGGTTTGGCTACGGGGTAAGATCAAATAAAAAGTTAATTTTCCCTAAGTAGGATGAGAAAGAATCTTAACCATTCATTTTTCAAATCAATGATTAAGATGAAAGGGTAGGAGAAAGGAGGAGTGAAAATGTATCTTGGGAAAATCCTATTTATTAACTTTTTCTCTCCACATGCAAGGCACGTGCATATTCCACCCCCATTTTTTAAACGTTCATAACTTTTTTATCCGACATTATTTTTCATAAAAATTTCACCGTAAAATCGAGCGTCTTTTTATCTTTAATTTGAGTACCATATTACTATATAAAATATGAAGACTAAAAAAACTCACTTAAATGTGTTGTATTTCTATGTTTTATAATACTTTTTTGTGCTGAATTTTTGTACTACATTTTTTTGCTAAATTTTTTGTGCTGAATTTTTTTGTCTTAATTTTTTTCCTCAATTTTTTGTGTTAGATTTTTTTGTACTACATTTTTTTCTGAATTTTTTCGTGCTATTTTTTTTTGTTCTAGATTTTTTTGTGCTATATTTTTTGTACTACATTTTTTGTGCTATATTTTTTGTGCTAGATTTTTTTAGTAGTTTTTTTGTGCTAGATTATTTTGTACTAGATTTTTTTTTGTATTTTTAAAAAATAAAAAAGGTGTCACATGTCATTTTCACTCCTATTTATAAAGACCAAAATACCCTTTATTCCTACTTATTAGGAGTGCCACATGTCATCATCACAATCCTTCTTAGGCTACTTAGATAAAATCCACTTTTTAGTGAATCCTTCCCCTTAGTAGCCATACCATTTGAAAACCAGGCCCGGGTTCAAGACATTTTCAAAACCACATCTTCCCATTAAACTCCAAGCATTTTCCGTTCTTTTTCCTTTGTTTTTTGTTTACCTTTATTATTTTAATAATATAATATTTTATTTTAAATAAATTTTGTTTTTGTATAGAAGCTTTTAAAATATAATGTTTTATTAAAGTCCGAATATACTCTTATGGTGTGCTTATTTTTTTCTAAGTTGTGATATAATGTTATACCAAGTGCCAATGTTATGACAATATCGTAACAAATCAAAACGATATCTACACGTAACAAACTGGAATGATACTGATCGAATTACTGTCGCATTGCGCGAGGGAGTGAGTAAAAATCGTTGCCCCCGCGAAGCGCGGAGAGTGTATATAGAGACTATATTTCAGTCACAAAGTTTGACACATGAATCCAAAAATACTTATTAACCAACCTTTTCCATATACGTACATATATATATATATATATATATCACTCTCTCTCTCTCTCTCTTTATATCTATATATAGAGAGAGAAGCATTGATATAAGGTAGAGAAAAGTGAAAGGGAAGATGGGATTTGGTGTGGAAGGTTATGTGGGAATTTTGTTGGGATTAATAATGGTTGTGAAATGGGGATTGAAGAATATGAATGCATGGATATACGAGAGGAAGTTAGGGAAGAAGAAGAGGGAGAGTCTGCCACCAGGTGATTTGGGTTGGCCTTTCATCGGAAACATGTGGTCTTTTCTTCGAGCTTTCAAGTCCGGCGATCCGGATTCATTCATCTCGGCTTTTCTTCACAGGTGGTCAATCTTTTCTACTTGTTTCAAGTTTAGGTGAATCTTTTCTTGATAATGTTCAAATATTTCAAACTAGTTTTGTAGTAATAATAATTTGATAATGCTATAACATAGAGTTAGATACAAGTAAATAATGTTCTATAACAATATGCCAACCGCAGAATTCCTAATCGTGACCTGGGTGATCAAAGGCCAAAGGCCTTATCGGGTGATCTAGCCGTCAAAAAAAAAAAAAAAAAAAAAAAAAAAACGTTCTGTAGCAAAATTTAACAACTTTAAGTTCGTAGTAATAATAAATTTAATAATGATATAACATAAAGTTAGATACAAGTAAATAATGATCATCTATATATAGCAAAATTTAACAACTTTAAGTTTGTAGTAATAATAAATTGATAATGATATAAACATAAAGTTAGATGCAAGTAAATAATAATGATCTATAGCAAAATTTAAGAACATTATTTATATATATTGCTACAACCATTTGGGTTAAACCACCATCGGTTAGATCAGTCGGTTTTTGGTGATTGAGGTTGAACCGGTTTCAAGTGAATGAGAGAGTGCTTGTCAACTAATGATATATGTATTATAGGATTAGGATCAAATACAAAGGATCCTAATTGTAAGAAGGATACAAAGGCTTCTAAAAAAATCCACTACAAAAAAAAAAAAAAAAAAAAAAAAAACACAAAAACACAAAAACTTAAACATCCACCAACACCCAAAAACCTAAACCCCCACCCCCACTCACCTCCTCCCCCATCACCCACCCCAAATTTTTTTTTGCCGAGGGGGTGGCGGGTGGGGGTTTAGGTTTTTGGGTGGTGGTGGGTGTTTAGTTTTTTTTAGGTTTTTGGAGGGTGGGTGGGGGGGGGGGGGGTTAGGTTTTTTTTAGGTTTGTTGGGGGGTGGGGGTTAGGTTTTTTGGGTTTTTTTTTTTGCCAGAAAGGGGGGGGGGGGGGGTTAGGTTTTTGGGTGGTGGTGGGGTGGGGTGAGGGGTGGGTGTTTAGGTTTTGGGAGGTGATGTAGTGTGTTTAATTTTAGGTTATTGGACACTTGTCCACTTCTATAAATCCTTCTTACATTTCCTTGCAATTAGGAGCATTTGTAGAATAACTTGACCGATGTATTATATTTGTGGATAATTCTTTTGTTAAAAATATTTTTCACATATAGTAAAATTTGAACTTAGAAACATTTCATACATATATTTAGATAAAACCAAAAACCAAAAACAACAATACATATAATATAACCAAAATAATGATACAGTATATAGTTTTTATGTAATATTTAGATATTTTTTATATTTAGTATGATGGCATATGGTTTTTAGGTTTGTTTCGACCAGCCATCTGTATTCTGTAATTGGTCCGTATGTAGAAATTGCATATCAGATAAATTGTAAAAGAAGACCCTTTAAATTTACCCTTTTTAACGGTCAACGAATTAAAGCCTGGCTATCCGGGGTAAACCTATGGTAAAAGGCGACCTCATAGGTCCGTGATTGCACACAGCGCTGGGTAGCCTAAGCTACTATCTCCGATTCTGAGAAAAACCCGTTGCCCGAATGCTCATTACAATAAAACCCAGTTAGGACCGGCTTTGAACTTGAGACCTGTAACACTCAGCCTATCATGTCCCCTTTAAATTTACTTCTTAGGAAAAATAAATTACTGGGTAGTTTTAGGTTTTAAAAAATGTGGATTATTGTTAGTGTGGGACGTTGGATGACCTGTAAACCAACAAAAAGCAAAAGGTAAAAATACACAAAAAGTAAGGTTATTTGTTTAGCTCTAAGATTTTTAATGGTTCATTACATTTTACTAGTTCAGCACTTAATGGTTCAAGCTGTTTGTTTCGCGAGCAGATGTCTAAATGGTTCATACATTTGTCTCCGAATGATTAACTATTATATTGAGTCTGAATGGTTAAAAACCTATAATCTGAATTGGTCAGACATTTGCCTCTGAATGGTTAAGTATTATACCGGCTCTTAATGTTTCAGACCTCTTACATGTTTCAGACCTCTTACATGTTCAGCACTCAATAGTTTAGATCTCTTACTGGTTTAGCAAAGTTTAACTTGT